>CM046882.1:361050352-362368301 GCA_025667525.1 Glebionis coronaria | reverse complement strand
ATTAAAAACATGTTTATTTCAAAAAAAAAAAATTCAATATTTTTTCAAAAAATCATGAAATTTTTATTTTCTAATATTATATAGAAACTAGAATACCCCATACTACCTTTCTATTTTCTTTTCCCTAATTAAAAATAAAATATTTCGCATATCTATTTCTAACCCTATTTTACATTTTCGTCACTTTTTTACGTTTTTTTTCAAAAATTTTACGTTTCGACAACTTCCTCACGTTTTTGTCAGTTCTTTCTTTACGTTTCTACGTTTTTCACGTTTTCGTTGGTTTTTTTTTTTACTTTTTTTGTCAGTTTTTTTATGTCTTCGTCAGATATTTTTATACCTTCGTTACTTTTTCATGTTCTTATCAGTTTTTTTACGTTTTCGTCATAGTTTTTAAGTTTTTTCTTCGATTTAGTCCGTTTTCATCAGTATTTTTACGTTTACATCAGTTGTTTTACGTTTTTCTCTCAGTGTTTTAATGTTTTCGTCCGATTTTTTATGTTTTTGTCCGAATTTTTAAGTTTTCGGTAATATTTTTTTTCCTTTTTTCTTCTGATTTTACATTTTATATATCCGATTATTTTACGTTTCTGTCTGATTTTTTCGTTATCATCCGATTTTTATTGTGTTTTTATCAGGTGTTCAAGATTTTCAACTCTACTCAAGAAAAGAAATCTCTTTCCTCCTCTAGAAATTTAATAGCAGATAATTATGAAAAGTTTTCACAACTAAACAACCCTTTTATTTTTTTTACTTCAAAATATTTTTAGTAGTTTATCTTTTTAAGTTTCAAAATTTTTTTATTTTTCTAAATTTCGGATGAATTTCCGTAGCTCAATAATTATCCGAGTGTAAAGGTTTAGACATGTAAAAATGCCGTTGAATAAAAAAATTAAACACAAACACTTGCATCGGATAAAAATATAGTTAAAGACCCAAAATAACAATTACTACTGTTAAAATTCCGTCATTCCATTATAGGAAAATAACATAACCCTTTGTGAAATTTGATATTCTTTTTAAGGTTTATCGGAGTGTAAAGGTTGTTGTTTCATTAATGCATGTTTTTGAGGTTTAGACATGGAATATTTTTATTAATTTCGATTTTTTTTTTTAAATTCGGATTTGGTTTTAAATCTTTTAAATTATCTTTAACATAAGTTTAAGAATCATATTATAGCAATATATCAGGATACGGTTTCACCACCGGGTTAATCCGGTTAAGTCACCGGGTAAGGAGACTGATCATTGGGTCAACCCTACCGAGTCACCGGTTCATCGTCAATGGTTCGTTCATATTATGCAAAGAAAACAATCCCGCCCGTTGACCACAAACAAACGTTAATTAAGCGTAAAAGATAACTAAAATATACAAAAGGTTAAATTACAAATTCAAGAAACTAAAAACGCACAACAATAAACCCTCCTGAACAAGAAAAAAAGCGACCCCACCCGTTGGGCGGGTTACGACACTAGTATATATATATATATATATATATATATATATATATATATATATATATATATATATATATATATATATATATATATATATATATATATATATATATATATATATATATATATATATATATATATATATATATATATATCGGGGCTTTAACGATAGCTTTAAGGTTAGGACAAATTGTGAGATAAAGCTAACACATGTTAGGGCATAGGGTTTTCTCTAAAGAAGATATTATATTGTTTAAGGGGGAGTTCGTTCAATAGTTTGGAGCATGAAAAACGGGACTGTTTTCGGTGAAATGAAAACGGGTTAGGTTATGAACTTAACATAGGTAAGACGCTTATAGAGGGGTGTAATGGGATACATATAGCCATAAGATGAGATTAGAATGTGTAAGAAGGTTAGACATCCATCGTAGATTGATGATCCTTCATGGTTTATGATTCATGTCTTAATTGTATATAACTGGTATGTTTAGATTTTGCTAGTGTGGGGACACTTGGAGAAGCTCTATCAAGTGAGTTCATAATCCCAATTTGACTAAGTTTTTAAACGTTTTTCCAATATGGGATGGAGATGACACTTGTAATGTTTTTAAATGTATTGATACTATGTTTTTTTAAATGTGTGGACATAATTGTGTTAATGTCTGATATGCGTGTTTATGTGTTCTAGTATGTCAAACTTGATTGTGAGTTTAAGTACATGGGTTAGTAATGATTAAACAAAAACCTTACTATAGCAAGTTGGTAAGTTTGATTACCCCTAAACGAAAGGTCGAGGTTAAGAAAGAGGATCCAAATGTCGTTACTGGTACGTTTTTACTCAACAATCATTATGTTGTTGCTTTATTTGATTCGGGTGCTGATAGGAGCTTTGTATCCACTAAATTTAGTGCCCTTATCGACGTTGAACCTGTTGAGATAAATACCAGTGACGAAGTGGAATTGGCTGATGGTAAATTAGTGAAAACTAATAAGCTGTTAGAAGGATGCTCTCTAAATCTCTTAAACTATTCCTTTCCGATTGATTTGATGTTGATAGAACTAGGTAGTTTTGATATTATTATTGGTATGGATTGGTTATCGTTGAATAATGCTACTATTTTATGTGGAGAAAAGAAGGTTAAGATTCCTCTTAGGAATAGGACGTTAGTAATTGATGGTCATCGAGGTGAATCCCGTTTGAAAATCGTCTCATGTATTAAAGTCCAAAAGTACATCAGGAACGGTTGCGAGCTATTCTTAGCTCAAGTGACCGGGAATGAGTCTAAGGAGAAACGATTGGAAGATGTACCTATTATCTGTGATTTTCCTGAGGTATTTCCAAATGATTTACCCGGATTTCCGCTGATAAGGCAAGTCGAGTTTTGAATCGACCTAATTCTTGGTGCTTTACCAGTGGCACGTGCGCCTTACCGATTAGCATCTTCTGAATTGAAGGAATTATCCGAACAACTTAAGGAGTTGTCTGATAAAGGTTTCATTCGACCTAGCTCGTCGCCTTGGGGAGCTCCAATCTTGTTTGTTAAGAAGAAGGATGGATCTTTTCGTATGTGCATTGATTATCAGGAACTGAATAAGTTGACGATTAAAAATCGATATCCTTTACCAAGGATTGATGATTTATTTGATCAACTACAAGGATCTAGTGTGTATTCTAAGATAGATTTGCGGTCTGGATATCACCAACTTCTCGTCCGTGAAGAAGATATTCCAATAACTGCACTTAGAACTCGTTATGGACACTATGAATTTCAAGTAATGCCATTTGGGTTAACTAACACACCTACGGTCTTCATGGATCTAATGAACCGAGTGTGCAAACCCTATTTGGACAAATTTGTGATCATGTTTATTGACGACATTCTAATCTATTCTAAGAATAAAGAGGAACATGGAGAACATTTAAGGATTATCTTGAGCTTGTCAAAGGATGAAAAGTTGTATGCTAAGTTTTCGAAATGTGATTTTTGGTTGGATTATGTGAAATTTCTTGGTCATGTGATTAACAAAGATGGAATTCATGTTGATCCTGCAAAGGTTGAAGCCATTAAGAATTGGTCTGCACCGACAATGCCAACGGAGGTGCGACAATTTTTAGGATTGGCTGGCTATTATAGATGATTCATTAAAGAATTTTGTAGATAAACCCCTGACCTAGCTAACTCAGAAAAAAAACCTTTCATTTGGGGAAGTCAAGAAGAAGGAGCATTTCAGATATTGAAGCAAAAAATTATGTAGTGCACCAATTCTATCATTACCCAACGGAAGTGAATATTTTGTAGTATTTTGTGATGCATCTCTTAGAGGTTATGGAGATGTTTTGATGCAGCGAGAAAAGGTGATAGCTTATGCTTCTAGGCAATTAAGGAAGAATGAGGAGAATTATACTACTCATGATCTTGAGTTAGGAGCTGTAGTCTTTGCTCTTAGGTTGTGGAGACATTATCTGTATGGCACCAAGTGTACCGTATTCACCGATCATAAAAGGCTACAATATATTCTAGATCAAAAGGAATTGAATATGAGGCAAAGTAGATGGATAGAACTGTTAAGTGATTATGATTGTGATATAAAATATCACCCGAGAAAAGCAAATGTTGTTGCCGATGCATTAATTAGAAAAGATAGAGAGCCTATCACGGTACGTTCTCTAGTCTTGACAGTGCACAATAATTTGCCTGAGCAAATTAGAAATGCGCAAATAGAAGCCTGTAAGAAAGAAATTTTTGATAATGAAGGGTTTCGAGGTGAAGGAGATCCTTTAGAGGTTAGAGCAGATGGAGTGAAATGCTTAAGAGGTCGTATGTGGATACCTAAGTTTGGAGGCTTAAGAGATTTAATTATGTTGGAATCCCATAAATCTAAATATTCCATTCATCCTGGATCTGATAAAATGTATCATGATTTGAAGTAGTTGTACTGGTGGCCGAATATGAAAGCTGAAATTGCTATGTATGTTCTTCAATGTTTGACTTGTGCAAGAGTCAAAGCTGAACATCAAAAGCCGTCAGGACTACTTCAACAACCAAAGATTCCTAAATGGAAGTGGGAGCGAATTACGATAGACTTTATCACCAAGCTTCCTAGAACATCATCTGAAAATAACTCGATTTGGGTCATTGTCGACAGATTGACCAAATCAGCACACTTCGTTCTGGTTAAAGAGCAGTTCTCACTAGAGAAGCTGACTCGTATTTATCTCGAGAATGTTGTATGTAAGCCTGGAGTGCCTGTATCGATCATTTCAGATCGAGATCCTAGATTCACATCGAATATTTGGAAATCTCTCCAAAGATATTTGGGAACGAATCTCGACATGAGCACTGCTTATCACCCCTAAACCGATGGGCAGAGTGAAAGAACGATACAAACACTAGAAGATATGTTGAGAGCTTGTGTGATAGATTTTGGTAAGAATTGGGATAAACATTTGCCTTTAGCAGAGTTTTCGTATAACAATAGTTATCATGCTAGTATTAAGGCTGCACCGTTTGAAGCTTTGTATGGTAGAAAGTGTAGATCTCCTGTATGTTAGAGTGAAGTTGGGGATACCCAGCTCACAGGACCGGAATTGATCCGGGAGACTACAGAGATGATAGTTCATATTAAGAATCGGCTATTGACTGCCCGAAGTAGACAGAAAAGTTATGCGGATGTGCGGCGGAAACTGATGGAGTTTGAAGTGGGTGACCGAGTAATGTTTAAATTATCGCCATGGAAAGGCGTCATAAGATTTGGAAAGCGTGGGAAATTAAATCCCCGCTATATTGGACCCTTTAAGATTTTATCTAGAGTAGGTCCGGTGGCTTACAAATTAGAGATACCCCAAGAACTGTTTAGTAGTAGGTCATGGTGTTCACAACACATTCCATGTATCTAATCTGAAGAAATGTTTAGCAGTGTGTGATGCAAAAATCTCATTGGATAAGGTTCGAATTGATGAGAAGTTGCATTTTATCGAAGAACCCGTAGAGGTTATGGATCGTGAGGTAAAGAAACTTAAACAAAGTCGGATACCTATCGTCAAGATCCGGTGGAATTCAAAGCATGGACAAGAATTTACATGGGAACGAGAGTATGAAATGTGGAAGAAATACCCACACCTCTTTGATTTCAATAAGAAACGAACATCAAAATGAAATGGATCACGAGGACGTTGATCCCTTTTAGGAGGAAATGCTGTGACAAATAACATTTTCAGGTAGTAAATTATCTTCTCGTATATTATTTAGAAACTTATTCTTGTGTTGGTTGATGAACTCACAATTTACGAGTTGAAATTTGGGCTTACGTGCATAATTTAACGTCCTTTACGACTAAACCAGAAACCCTAGGATTACGTATTTACGTTTTTGAACTCCGTTTTTGATGAGACAATTTTTATTAGATTCGTTTTGTGCCGTTGATTCATAATATATAAAAACGTTTTTCGTAAAATGACCCGAGGGCACACAAATCGAGGAGACTAGAATCGAGGAGTACCCGTAAATAAATGGGGATGAGACAAGATAACTCTTGCCCCACCCCCACCATGGGACGACTAAAACTTCACCAATACACCACAACGTGTGTCCATTTTCTAGGTAAAACTAGGACACTTGTCCTAGTTTGCTCACAAAACCACTTGCACATTAAAACAACTAAACCTAAACAAGCTAACTCATATCTTACATGCAAAATTCACACAATCTCTCTCACTCTCTCCCTCCTTTCCGTCCAACCTTCACCATAAACACCCCCATTTGATCTAAATTCAACCATAAATCTTGTGTTAATCTTGCATAAGATGAAGGCCTTATCAGTCTTGTTGATTGGAGGTGATCATAACATGTACAAAGGAGTTTCCTTGGAGTCTAGGGCTGATTTTCATCAAGGTGTTCTTATAGTTGGGTGATCTTGAAGGTGGTCTTGGTTTATCACAAGATTTGTCATCAAAAACCAAGCCTTGATCTTAACTTTCACTATCTTGGTTGGTAACAAGATCATTTCTTCCATTACCTTGTTATTTTTAAATGTAATTTTGTATTTTATTTCTAAATTTATATGTATATGATGATATATGATGATCAAAGTATTATGTGGGGATCTTGTGTTGATAAATTTTGTTAAAATGATTAAAAGCTACATGTAAAGATGTTAAAATCATGACTAAAATTATAGGCTTTATAAAACAGTAAAGAACCATATGATAACTTGATAAAGTGACTTGGATTATTGAATATACAGTAAGATATATGATATTTACACATGTGAGAGTTGACCACTCAATGGAATCCATAAAATGAGTAAGATATGATCAAAACATTATTAAGGTTCAAATCTGTAAAGTCTGTATTGGACGAATTATTAGGGACACTTAGAGGATGAATGAGCAGTAGCTAAAATGGAGTCAATTGTATCACATATTATTTAGTTTGTGCTTCCCAAAATTGAGCTTCTATCTCCTTGTAAAACTCAAGATATGGTAAAAATGGTGAAAGTGAGTTTCATAATCAGATTTGGAAAATAAAAGTATATATTATAAAATAAGCACTCAAGTAAAACTAATATAAAATATATACCCAAAACCCACTAACTTATATAATACTTATAAATAAGTTATATACTTTGATAAGTAAATGTGACATTTTATAAAATTACAAGTTGATATGTTTTCTAAGTTATAAAATTATATACATAAGTTTTATGTCTTTTCGGCTAAAACCAAAAGATTAACGTTCTCGTCAAATAAAACTTAGACGGTCGGACCCGTCTAATGTAAACTTTTTATAACTCATCTACTGATGTATAAGTACATTTTACAAGTAAAAACCGATAAAACCCGAGCTTTATAACTTATGGACAATAACGGGCCAAAGTAGCCTTATTGGACTATTAACCCAACTAGTTTGGCTAAACACTAATGGACTTACTCATTGGGCTTAACCCACATGGGCCCAACATATGAGCATAGGCCTGATATTAAAAGTATAAAATGGGCTAATAAAATGTATTAGGCTTATAATGGGATTATTGGGCCTCAACATGTAAAAAAGCTAAACTAGTGTAACTAGTCTAAAAATTTACCAACACATAACACTATAATGTTGAATAAAGATATAAAATCCCACTTGATCATCATCATACTTACAAAATCATCATATATATACATAGCCATTATTTTTATAAAGTCATTGGACAAAAGTCTAAGACCGAGTATTATTTATATAGGTTTCCGTGATTGAAGCACGCCCGTCGCCGATAACCCGCCTTTCTTAATCAACGTGAGTTCATAGCCCGCATTTTTTTAAATGTTTTGTAAACCCGCGAGGGAGATAACATGCTAGTTTTTGATAAAAATAGAACACAAGTAGTCCCGGTGGTATGCTTATTGATATGGACCCGAATGATGCTATGACCCAATAATTGAGATGAAAAGGATTATTATAGTTAGGTTATGTCACTTAAAGTCCCATTAGCATGAATTATGAACTACCGGGATTTGGTAGACGCTTATGCATATAATAGTACTATTTGGGGAAGATCACCCCAGTTCGCGCCTTGACGGTTGATCCCCGTCGTGCCACATTGATTGGTAAGCGAATTTATGTACGAGAAGATTTACATAGCGTGATTTTTGTGACGACATGCTAACTTGATGGGCAAATTGTTTGTCGGGTTCGTGGCCCGTTGGTTGTTATAGTAAGGTAACAATGTCATGCCGCTAATAATAATCCAATGTAATCCAAGTAATAGTGCAAATAATGATAATAATGTTACCAATAATGGTAATATTGAGACTACGGTCTCATGGACGGTTTAAGATGTAAGACTTGATCTATATACATATTTCCTGACTAACAATACGAGGACTTACTTCTGATATTATACTTGTGTTCTGATTTCTATGACTGTTTTATGTAACGTGATAACTAGCTTTTACTTAGTTATGAAAGTTCGTTAAACCGATCTTTTCGAAATGATTATTGGTTAACTGTGTGGCTCAGTCGTTCTTGGTGAAATAAAAAGGGGAAAGGTTATCTATTTTTAACTAAGGTAAAATGAAAATGTAAATTTAAATGGGAATGTAAAAACAAATGTAAATGTCGTTAAGTAAAAGTGGAAGCTTGAAATTTTAAACTAAAAATTAATACTTAAAAAGTAAATAACGAAAAATTAAAAACTTCTATCTGAATAATTCTATCTGATACTATCTGAATAATTCTATCTGAATAATTCTATCTGAATAATTCTATCTGAATAATTCTATCTGAATAATTCTATCTGAATAATTCTATCTGAATAATCTTATCTGAATAAATCTATCTGAATAATTCTATCTGAATAATTCTATCTGATTAACTCTATCTGAATAATTCTATCTGAATAATTCTATCTGAATAATTCTATCTGAATAATCCTATCTGAATAATTCTATCTGAATACGACTAACAAAAATTGGGCAGCGTTTCATCTTAATGCAACCTTAAGCCCCGTCGCAATATACTATCGCAATGAGCGATCGCAATCACGATCGGAATAAGGGGAATACACAATCTGAATAATGATCGCAAAGCTGGATCGGAATACTCGTCGCAATATGGAAGCCCTATTTTGATGGAAATGGAACAATATTCGGATGGAAGAGCATAAGCTAATAAATCAATAAGCACTTCTAAAAAGAACACTAAACAAAAACTTAACCAACTATATAAGCACAAATTTGAAAACTTTTAAGACACGAAATACTAAATATGCAAACTTTAATAAACAAACTTTAAAAAGACAAAACTTTTAAGAAACTTTAAAACTAATAATCTAAATACAAAATAATCCAATAAGCATGTCAAGCTCAAAGCTCAATTCGTATTAAAACTTATAGATGAATAAAAAGATAAACTTTTTAATCACATGAACTCAAAGATGAAACAAAAGCAAAGATTATCACGAATCAAAGTTAAACAAAATAAGAAAGGAAGAATAAGATTAATATTAAAACAAAATTAAGCTTTTAAAAGTAAAGTTTAGATTAAAACTAGAAAGGAAGATGAAAGATAAAAGATGAAGTGCTAGTGAGAGAAAGTTAAACACTTTCTCTCTCTAAAAATTAAAGCTACCAAAAAAAAAAGAAAAATGGATACTAACTAATGACTAACTAACTAACACCCTCCTAATGTGTCATTAGGAGGGTATATATAGGAAGTGGGGAGTGCATGTGTTGCTTCCTTCTTTCTTTCTCTTTCTCGTCTTGACTTGATTTAAATTCTTTATCTTTCTCGACGTCGTCTCAAGATTTGTCGATATAAATTGAATTTGTCTTATAATTTCTTCAATAATTAGACTTGATTTCTTCGACTTCATTAAACTTCCGTCTTTAAACTTTTTCTTCGATAAATCTTCAGAATTGGCTTTGGCCTTCGTTCTTTTTGCACTCTTGATCTTTTGACTTCGTCTTTTGTCTTTTTCTTCGATAAAAGCCCGTGTTTTCCTCCCTTTTCACAATTTGATCCTAAATCACAACAAAAACACAAACCACACATAATTTCGACATTTACGACATAATATACACGTTTTGGCTTGGTTATTATTATAATTAAGTGGTAAAAGGATAAGTGTTTTCACACTTATTAAATCCCCTACACTTGACCATTGCAATGTCCTCATCATTAATTACAAAGCAAGTTTTACATTTTCCATTACAATCAATCCACATTGGCCTTTATTAAAGAGACCAAATATTCAAAAGGAAGAAAACAAGTAAAAAGATCAAAAACTTACCTTGGGGTTTTGAATGTCATGAATGATTATCATCCTCAAGTTTCACGTTCCCCATACCAAGCTTAAAAACGAGATCATTGTTATTATAAGTTAGCAAACTATCACAAACTCATGTGGGCCAATTATTTACTTAGACTCCCTTATTCCTAGGTGTATCTCTTATATTTTATTGTTGTCTTGAATGATCACGAGGATGCATTTTTGACTTATTTCGATAGTTATTTAGGCTGAAAATAAAGTAGGACGATTTAATCAATAGTTACCTAAAGGACAAAATCTTTTAAAACTGCTTCTCGGGACCTCATAAAGTTCATATCTTGGCATAACTCGCTTCAAGATTTGAGACCTTTCTCGGACCGATATTTGGCATTGACTTCATACTTCAAATCTTGAGAGACGTTCATGAAATAATGGTCTTCTCTTCATAATAGGAATTTCTTCACTTGAACTTTTTGAGAGATTCTTCATATTTGGACCACGACTTCTTCATTTTTCTCCAATCTTTATTTGGGATTTTGATATACAACGATCCGCCTCTTTTTAGGACTTGTCCTCATACTTTGTTAGGGCCTTTTTGGATAGACTTCTCCATGATATTTACAGGAGTATTTGCTTTTCGTCGTGTGTCTTGATCCTTCATATTGATTTTTGATAAATGATTCTTCACATCACTTGGGATCTTTAGCAACAAAATGTAGCCCTCATGTCTTATTAGGACTTTATCGGACTCGCCAATCTTCGCATCCCGCTTCAATAAGTTATGCCTTGGCTATGAATTCTAATTATTACCGAGCAACTTTTAAACGTTCTTGGGCTAGAAGCTAAGTAACTTTTCAAACCGTACGACCTTATTTATTGCAAATATATTTATTAACAAGCGATGGGAGAAAAAGCTTATAATCAACTCACATAAATTCATGAAAGAATACCAAACTTTTAATTGACTCTATCATCTCTCGTTCTCCACAATTTAAAATCTCAAGGAATGAGACTCGTGGATGCTTAGCCTATTAAATCAAAGTTTTGGGTTTTCAAGTCATCTATAGGATCTTGCAACTTCTTAGACTTTTTCAAGTTTAGAATTCGCATTTTAAAGTTCCCTTGATAAACGACTTTCTAGGATCAATTATAGGAACTTGCGAAAAGTTCTTGTTCTTAACCCGTAAGAGTTAAGACTTTCGCGTTTTAAAGTTCCCTATATAAAAGCCTAGCAAAACTTGACTTAAACACGGTAAGGATACTAGCTAGAGTAAAATTAGATAAGTAAACTCGGGTTGAGTCAAAAGATTCACAACGTTTAAAAATTCAAAACCACTTTATTAAAATTTATTCTAGCAATGAAATAAAATAACTATAAAAAAGGAAAAACTACAAGGCCAAAATAGATCAAAAATTTTGAAAAATGTCGAAAAATCAATTTTCCGGTTAAAATGAGGACATATACAAGGAAAATCCCACATAACTTCGATAGAAGTCCCCCCTACACTTAATATAAATAGTGTCCTCAATGTTTAAGCATGTGGGAATAAACTTCCGTACACTTAGGACATTATGCACGTTGTTTAAATCTTGCTAAGGAAGAGACAACTAAAGTGATTCCTATTTTAATATTGAAGAATATAAAAATAGTGAATCAAAAGGGTTTAGGATAGAACCGGGAAGACGGGTACACAGAATCACGGGCCATCAAAAGTCATCAAGAATGGATCTTTGAAAGCTCGAATCCCTGCACATGATAAGAAAGAAAACAAAAAACACATACTAGGGTCTCCCCCTACACTTATTATAAAAACAGAATAAAAGGATAGATATTGCGGGTTGCCTCCCGAGAAGCACTTGTTTTTGTTCACCGAGTCGCGAGCCTGACTCGACCTTGATTAGCATAGAAAGAAGCTTGAAACACATCCACCGGGATCAAATACATGGTTTTCATCCATCAAGTAGCACAAGCTTAAGGCGAACAAGGCAAGCCAAAGAAGAGTAGGCAAGGTTCCCTTAAGTAGTTTTTGAGCACGGTGGTAGCAAGGGTGATGAGGTGCAAGCATATCTCCAAAAGTTCCAAAAATCTTTCCTTTTATTTCATCAGATGGATACTGAGATGGCTTAGAAATTGCAATACCGGGATCGAAAACCTTTTCCTTTAGGGGAAAATAACACTCAGGCTCAGTAGACCTTGAAGAGGATCCGCTCATAAATCGCACAATTTCATCCTCAAAAGGTGGATAGAGAGGTGTCAAGACATAAGTACTGCGGATATCGGTGTCGCCCGGCTTCTTCTCATTTGAAACGGGTTTCTTCATATCCAAAGTAGGATAAAGAGCATCATCAAAGTCCAAAGGAGGAGAATCACTCTCATTTGGAAAGTAAGTGTTGAGAAAAATAGCAAAATCTTCCTCAAATGAGTAGTCATCCAAAGTAGGATCAAGCATTGTTGTTGGAGGAGGATCTTCATCAAAATTAGGAACAAGGTCATCATTTGAAGAATCACTCGAGAGAGTATAAACATCATCAAAATCATCATTGATTGGTGGAGACTCATAAATTGGTGGAGGATCCAAATTGGAGAGAGAATCATCCACATTATCTTTGAAAAATGGGTTATCGTAGCAAGAGTCGAAAAGAGGATTGTTGTAGACGACAAAATCATCAAGCTTTGTACTTTCACAAGTAGTTGTATCAAGCTCGTCTTGAAGCACATTAATCATATTCGCGGATTCTCTTCCATTGGTTTTATTTGTAATCTTCCCCATTTTAAACACTTGTGCATAATTCTCGACTCTTAAGATGAGTTCAACTTCGGCAACATCGACTAAAGTTTTTCTGGTTCGTAAGAATGGCCGTCCAAGTATTAACGGAATACGAGGGTCCATTTCATAATTAATAACAACAAAATCGACCGGAAAAGTGAAGGTACCAACTTTAATAAAGACATCTTCGGCAATACCAACGGGGTAAGCGAGAGTTCTATTTGCTAGCTCAAGAGTCATCTTTGTTGGAGTAAGGTCGAGTAATGATAGCTTTTTCCTAACACTTAAAGGCATCAAATTTATACTAGCCTCGAGATCGGTTAAGGCAGTAAATTCTTCGGTTTGGTTAAAAGTACATGGTAACACAAAACGACCGGGATCTCCAAGTTTTTCCGGAAGTTCTTTAAGAATAATTGTAGAACAGTTTTCATTTAAGCGTGTGTTGACAAACTCAGCCATCTTTTCCTTCTTGCTAAGCAATTCCTTGAATGATTTGACGAATTTCGGCATTTGGACAAGTGCTTCAACGAGGCTAATGTTTAAATTCATTTGAGAGATCATCTTCATAAAAGAAGTGACTTGAGCATCCTCTTTAGTAAGCAATTTGCTCTTGTCTAACCGAGAAGGATAAGAAAGTTGGGTTTAGGTGGTATGGGTGTAGCAGGTAAAGGTTGGGATGTTGAAGGGTGAGAAGTAGAAGGTTTAGAGGTGGTATATAGGGTTGGTGGATGGTTTTGTTTAGGTACTTCTTCTGTGAGAGGTGGAGACGGTAATGGAGAACTAGTACTAGGTGTGGTAGTAGGAGGGATAAATGGAGGTGGGGGAGGTGTAGATGGAGTAACTTGAGGAGGGATAGAAGGTCCTACTAGAGTTGCTCCACTTCGAGTAGTAATAGCAATCACATTAGCTCTAGGGTTTGTTTCGGTGGTAGAAGGTAAAGCTCCTTGGGGGCGAAGGGTTTGTAACATTTGAACGAATTTCCTATCCGTGGACTCTTGAATTTGTCTAGTAGATTCTTGCATTGCTTGCATGTTTTTCTCATGTTCATTCAGCTTTTTCAAAACCATGTCCATTGGCGGAGGAGGTAAATTGAACCCTTGTTGTTGAAAACCTTGGTTTGGGTATTGGTTATAAGGTGGAAAACCTTGAGGATTAAAACCTTGATGTTGAAAACCTTGGTTTTGCATGTGATAGTTACCCTGATTTGCATTTGAGCCCCTCATGTTGGCATTTCCTTGAACATTAGCTCTTGGTGGCCCTTGGTTGTTTTGGTTGGGTGGGGGTGGTCTTTGCTGAAAACCGGGTGGAGCCAAGTAATTTGTCGAGTTGTAAGACAAGTGATTAACATCGACATTAGGCTTGAAATGAACTCTCTCCGTGTTGTTGTAAGCATACACTTCCCCGGGAGATTGATCATAAGCTTTATCACAATTAGCATAAGAGTGTGGCCCACCACAAGTTTCACAAGCTATATTAATAGCATTGTTGTTTTTTGCATTTTTAACGGCTTGTAAAGCAAGTGCTTCAACAACCGTAGTAAGCTTATCAAGTCTCCTTTCAGTGTCACTAGTGCTAGCACTAGCCACATTAGCCCGAACACTTTTGGTTTGCACTTTAGATTTATTCTCAATAATATCCCATGCGACATTAGAAGACTTAACCAAAATGTTACCCCCCGAGGCACTATTTAGTGAATCTTGGTCATTCATTCTTAAACCATTGTAAAAAGTGTTAATTTGATGCACTTTTGTGAAACCATGTTGTGGACACTTTCTTAAAAGTTCCTTAAAACGGTCCCAAGATTCACTAAGTGTCTCACCGTACTTTTGTTCAAAGTTAATGATTTCATTCTGCAAAGCGGTAGTACGCGAGGGTGAGAAAAAGTAGTTAATGAATTTAGTCTCTAAATCCGACCACGTAAGAATACTTTGTGGCGGTTCCTTATCAAGCCAATGTCGGGCTTGTCCCTCTAAGGAGAAAGGAAAAAGTTGCAAGCGAATTACCTCTTGTGAAACCCCATTAAACTTGACCGTATTAGTGAGTTGAAGAAACCTTTTGATATGGTCATGAGGATCATCAAGTGTACGCCCCAAGAATGGTTGAGCAGAGACCATTTGAATGAAGCCGGATTTGAGCTCAAAGTTATTGGGTCCAATCTCGGGTAGGACAATAGCATCGGTGTTGCCCTCTACGTGCGATTGTAAAAGCTCGATCATTGGTCGATTGTCCATGGTGACAATAGGTTGAGTAATGACTTCGGCTTGAGCTGCTTTCTTCTTACGAGCACGAGTACGCATACACACCTACAAAAGGAAAAGAAAGATAGACAAGAAATATTTTTGGTTTTTTATGTTTTTCTATTTTTTTTAATTTTGAAAATTTTATATTTTTAGGATTTTTGAATTTTTTTTTTAAATTAGACAAGAAAAATAACGTTCAAGAGTGAACGGATCCCAAAATCCAACGCGTCTCTCACAGAAAACCGTTAATCTTCACGAAAAGAGCCGGCAGCGGCGCCATTTAATACACGGTTTTTCCGAGTATAAAAAGTTATCGTCCGATCTCTTCGAAATAAAAGGTGTTCTAATTATACTTGTGTTCGAAATAAAAAGTGTTCGAAATAAAAAGTGTTCGAAATAAAAGTGACTAGCAATACGAGGACTTACTTCTGATATTATACTTGTGTTCTGATTTCTATGACTGCTTTATGTAACGTGATAACTAGCTTTTACTTAGTTATTAAAGTTCGTTAAACCGATCTTTTCGAATTGATTATTGGTTAACAGTGTGACTCAGTCGTTCTTGGTGAAATAAAAAGGGGAAAGGTTATCTATTTTAAACTAAGGTAAAATGAAAATGTAAATTTAAATGAGAATGTAAAAACAAATGTAAATGTCGTTAAGTAAAAGTAGAAGCTTGAAATTTTAAACTAAAAATTAATACTTAAAAGTAAATGACGAAAAATTAAAAACTTCTATCTGAATAATTCTATCTAAATAATTCTATCTGAATAATCCTATCTGAATAATCCTATCTGAATAATCCTATCTGAATAATTTTATCTGAATAATTCTATCTGAATAATTCTATCTGAATAATTCTATCTGAATAATTCTATCTGAATAATCCTATCTGAATAATCCTATCTGAATAATTCTATCTGAATAATTCTATATGAATAATTCTATCTGAATAATTCTATCGAATAATCCTATCTGAATAATTCTATCTGAATAATTCTATCTGAATATGGCTAACAAAAATTGGGCAACGTTTCGTCTTAATGCAGCCCTAAGCCCCGTCGCAATATACGATCGCAATGAGCGATCGCAATCACGATCGGAATAAGGGGGAATACACAATCTGAATAATGATCGCAAAGCTGGATCGGAATACTCGTCGCAATATGGAAGCCCTATTGTGATGGAAATGGAACAATATTCGGATGGAAGAGCATAAGCTAATAAATCAATAAGCACTTCTAAAAAGAACACTAAACAAAAACTTAACCAACTAAATAAGCACAAATTTGAAAACTTTTAAGACACGAAATACTAAATACGCAAACTTTAATAAACAAACTTTAAAAAGACAAAACTTTTAAGAAAACTTTAAAACTAATAAGCTAAATACAAAATAAGCCAATAAACATGTCAAGCTCAAAGCTCAATTCGTATTAAAACTTATAGATGAATAAAAAGATAAACTTTTTAATCACATGAACTCAAAGATGAAACAAAATCAAAGATTATCACAAATCAAAGATAAACAAAATAATAAAGGAAGAATAAGATTAATATTAAACAAGATTAAGCTTTTAAACGTAAAGTTTAGATTAAAACTAGAAAGGAAGATGAAAGATCAAAGATGAAGTGCTACTGAGAGAAAGTTAAACACTTTCTCTCTCTAAAAATTAAAGCTACCAAAAAAAATGAAAAATAGATACTAACTAATGACTAACTAACTAACACCCTCCTAATGTGTCATTAGGAGGGTATATATAGGAAGTGGGGAGTGCATGTGTTGCTTCCTTCTTTCTTTCTCTTTCTCGTCTCGACTTGATTTAAATTCTTTTGTCTTTCTCGACGTCGTCTCGGGATTTGTCGATATAAATTGAACTTGTCTTATAATTTCTTCAATAATTAGACTTTAGTTCTTCGACTTCATTAAACTTCCATCTTTAAAAGTTTTCTTCGATAAATCTTCAGAATTGGCCTTGGACTTCCGTTCTTTTTGCACTCTTGCTCTTTTGACTTCGTCTTTTGTATTTTTCTTCGATAAATGCCTATGAAAGCCCGTGTTTTCCTCCCTTTTCACATTTTGATCCTAAATCACAACAAAAACACAAACCACGCATAATTTCGACATTTACGACATAAAATACACGTTCTGGCTTGGTTATTATTCTAATTAAGTGGTAAAACGATAAGTGTTTTCACACTTATTATAACGATTTTATTAAACTCTATGAATTCACTCGGCATTCACGGATATAATTTTTGCATGTTTTATTTTAGGTGCTTGAAGTTAACTTGGATGGAGATCGACTCTGATGGCCCACATAATAAAAATTATTCATTCCATCTATGTTTTATAAACTTTATGACTGTGTAATTTGGGGAACTGCTGTAAACTTAAAACTTTTATTCGAATGAATGTATGTTAACTTTGTACAACCATTTTTATGCGTTATCTATGATTGGAGTTATTTTGCTATCCCGTAACACTCTATTGACTCTTCCGCTGACCTGATACGAAATTTGAGAGTGTTACAGGTCGGGTCCATTCACCGTCACACAAGTTTTTCTGGGACCATCGAGCTAGCTAAAATGATGGACCCAACTTCAAGCTGAATGGACATAGGCTCAAGCACCACTTCGGTGGGGAAGTACCTTTTTTGTACGACCTCGACCAAGTCTGTAACACCCCATTTTGATAAATGGAATGTCACGCGTAATTATGGCGTGTCATCAAAGCATGCAAGGTAATATGTAGTAAAACATACATGACCATAGGGAAAACCGGAATCAAACATCGGTTCCCAAACATAAGCCCAAAACATAACAAAGTAAATGAACTGAATGAAAGACTAAACAAGCATAAATATATGAAGGCAAAAGGAGAAGAAGTCTATGGCAGCTTCCATCCTATGCACGTCCTCCAAATGCTCGAGTCTTGGGTACCTGCCGTTTTGGGACATGGAAAGGAAAGTAACGGCTGAGCAAAACGCTCAGTGCACGGATATACAATATAGCATGAAATAGGATAAGCATGTAACATATAACAGCGGAAGACTAAGTTCTGAGTAGACTGGTTAAGTATTAAGAAAACTGGTTTTATAGTTTGAAAAGCCTTATGTTTATCTTATGAAAACTGTTTTAACATAAATATACCATAGCCCATATAGGTCATGAAAAGGTCACGTGCATGAATACTTGGAGGGGTGACCTCATCATGCTGATTAGAGGGGATGCCTCTAATTAATATACTGGTTTGGGTAGGAGGGATCAACTCCTTGTGAAGGATGCAAGGCACACACCACATTCACCATGATAAACTGAATAAAACATGTAACTAGGATGCACCCATACGCCCCACCTGATATAATAATATGACCAAAACTGAAAAGGGACGCCACGAGCAATCACTCCGCCGTGGGGAAGTCATAACATTGGTGCCTCCAATGTTATGGTTATGGTACCTCCATAACTAGGTGAAACTGGTCATGCTTGTATATGGCTATAGATTATGCTAATTAAACATAAGCAGTTCAAAACAATAAAACAAATACTGGGGAAAACAGTTGGCTGTATACGGGGAAATCCTAATAAGGAAAGAATGTCCATACTGAAAGGACGGGAATCCGTACCTCAAGTCCAGTGAATGAACGGAAGGAAGACTCCTACTTCTAGATCACTAACGCTACATGAATACACACGTGTATAAGTATCGATTCACTGATTACGTACTGGGTTTTTATGTCTCGTCTTAGCTTACTTTGCATGTTTTAGGTCATGGTTTACTATTTAAAGCCTTAAACTGTGTTTATCTTGTATTCTGATTAATCTGATTAATTATTACTGGTATTTCATGTATTATTATACTTACTGTGTAATAATAAGTAACTTTCCAAAAATAGCAGGTTTCCAAATATAGAAAGTTTCCAAAAATAGAAAGTTTCCAAAAATAGAAAGTTACCAAAAATAGAAAGTTTCCAAAAATAGATAGTTTCCAAAAATAGAAAGTTTCCAAAAATAGAAAGTTTCCAAAAATAGAAAGTTTCCTAAAATAGAATTTACTGCTTAAAATAGATTAGTTTCTAAAAATAGAAAGTTTCCAAAAATAGATCAGCTGCCTTAATTAAATAAGTTTCCATATATAGAAGGTTTCCATGATTAGATTAGCTGCCTGAATTAAATAGATTTCCATATATAGAAGGTTTCCATTAATAGATTAGTTGCCTTATTTAATTAAGTTTCTATAAATAGAAGTTTCCATATTTAGAATTAAGCTGGTTACATAAGCTAACATATAAGTCTACGTGTTTATAAGCTGATTTCTTAAGTCATATGATATAGTATATAGTTTAATTATTATTCCATGTGTTTTAATTAAACTATAGGTTAAGCATTTTAATTAAAGTATAACATGTTTTAATTAAAATGAAATGAAAATACTTAGGTTAAGATGTGTATTATTATTATTAATAATATAACCTAAGTCATGTCTAAATTAATTAATTATAGGCATGTTTTAAATAATTAATTAATTATAACTTATAACATAAAATACTTAGGTTAAATTAATATCATGCTAAATTAATAATTAGAATAACCTAAGTCATGATTTAATTAATATCTCATGTTATTAATTAATTTATATCCTAAGTTCATGATTCATAAAAATTAACATGTAACATAGATCGTGTTTTAACCAACGAACCGTGAACCGGGCATGATATCGACACCGTACCCCGAACCAAATCGGGGTTCCCCTTGGTTCCTTGCTGCCGTGGGACCCACACCACCAAACCGGGACCATACGGTCTCGGTGGTGGTTTCTAGGCCAAGCCGTGACCCCCTTGGGGCACGGTCTAGGCGTCGGCTAAACCAAACACCCGTAAAACACCCTTTTGATTTTACTTCTTAACCAAATACATGTTTATTTTATGTTTTTAAAATAGGTTTTAAAAACATCATGTTCTTAATCAATTTTACCAAATCAAATCAAAAGAAGGAATTAAAAAGAAAGGTTAAAAAGATATATACCGAATGTGTAGATGAATTAAGGATGAACAAACACTAATACTTGTACAATATCCAAGATCAAAATCAACAAGAACACCCCTCTTAGGTGTGTTATAGGTGGCGGCTACAAAAGGGAAAAGGAAGGAGAGGAGAAAACTTTTTAGGGTTTTATGTTTAATTTCTTGAAAAGTGAAAATGAATGCATTTTTCCCTTAACCCCTTGTTTAGTAAAAATGATGGGCTAGGCCCATTTCTCTTCCTTAATTTCGTGGTTCATGGGGCCCACATGGGGTAACCCAAATGTTTTTCGTGTCCTGATGTTTCGTGTTCGTTCGTGGTTAAACGTGTTCGTGTTTAAAGTGTTTCTGTTTATTTTATCATGTAGTTTATCGTAATCTTAACGCTCGTAATTATATTATATGTATTTACGTAATTATTTTAGTTCGTATTTTAAATGGTGATCATGATTTAATTACGTTCACGTGACATATTTATTAACTGTTTATCATGGGTTCGTACGTAATCGATACTTATCATGTCATACACGTATGCACTTGCTTGATTAATAGCACATGAATGTGATCGATACTGAATAAGGTAAGTTTTAATCTAGGACGTACGATCTTAAGGGCACTATTCATGGTAAAAGCATGCGGGTTTTACAATTCTTCCCCCCTAAAAAGAATAATTCGTCCCCGAATTATAGATAAAGTAACTGGAAGCAAAACATACCCGAATCAAACTGGAAAGGTATGTAAAATAACAGAAATGAAGGTGACATGGTAGAAGGGAACGTGGAACGTGACATGTCTTGAAAGGACATGGGACGTGACGTGACTGAAAGGACATATCTAATTGATGAGAAAAACGGATAAAAGTCCGGATGAACTTGTCTGTTTCCAAGTGGCCTCCCTCTTGGAACGGTTCCCTCAGAAGATCTTGACACAAATGATAAATCTTGGTCCTCCTGACCTTGACTTGGAATACGAAAAAAAAATTCTTGGTTATCAACGGAAGGTAGATCCCCTAAATTGGATCGAGGAAAACAAGAGTTAACGTGCTAGGGTAACTGAAACGTTACGATGCACGACAATCTGACTTAACTGATAATTAGAAACAATGCGCGAGACATAAAGAAACGTAGTACGTGAAAAATTTTGAACGTGATACGTGAAAAATTTTGAACGTGCTACGTGGAGATATGTCGAGTGTAGTATGAGTAAATATATCTTGATCCATGATACGTGTAACATATCTTGATCATGATATGAGGAACGTGGAATGAACATGACATGTGAGACATATCGTGATCATAGAATATAATGGTGGTAACGCCAAACGCTACAAGGTGAGACGTGGAATATGACGTGAAACGTCTATCTGATGATGGAGAGTTATACTAAACTTGGGTCTGGTCTCTCAAGTTCTTGCAAACTTCCCAGAATGAGAAAAGAATGAACGTAATATCGTAAGCCAAAATACGATCATGAACGTGAATAGTGTCATGAACGTGAGCGCGAAAGCAAGTCGTGGAATTAGAATGAAGACGTGAAGTAAGTTAGGAGTACAATTACGAATCTTTGTCTGACCCGATAGCTGAGGGGTTGCCAAGTGATCGGATGAGCCTTGGCTGGAACATGTTCGTTCAATCTGTTGGTTATGAAATCCGTACGGATGTAAGGATTCTGCAGACTTGATTAAACTGTTGGCAATAACCCAGATAGCATCATGCCTCTTCTGAGTTTGCTGAAATCTGGTACTAAAATCCATGGAGATCTTGTCCCTTTTCGATTCACAATTTCATATGATGAAAACATCCCAGTTTGTTGGTGTCCTATCTTAACCTGTTGGTATGTCAGGTACCTAGATATGAACGTAACTGTATCTTGCTTTGTAGAACTTGATACCTAGGAGTTTGCGAGACTCTGAGTCTCTGAATCTAGACTTCTCCTAGCGTATAATTTTCTAGAACACCTAATGTAGTGTAGGGTTCTCTCCTTTACGCATAAGCAGAGTCATGGTAAGATTAACCGTAGGAACCCATGTGATTCAGCGTGTCACTGTAATGAAACAGAATTGATAATGGAAAATTTTCTAGGGTAAAATTTCTCTTGTCAAGAATTTGCAACATAGTGCAGATATGGTCTTCCTGTTCTTCTCTAGGCTTAAATGAAATCAGGTTATCCTCAATGAAAATGCTGATGAATTTGTTTAGGAGTTCATGGAAACTCAATTTATTAATTCCATAATGCGGTTGGAGCATTGATGAGACTAATTCAAAATCATAAATCTAGCATGACCGGGTCGTGTACGAATAGCAGTCATGGACATGTCCTGCTTTTTCGCTCGTCACTGTTGGCAGCATGATCGTGAGTTCGATCTTGGAAAAGTGATTAACACCATACGGTTGATTGGACATGTTGTCAATATGTGGAGGAGAATAACGGTCATGAATGGTGATTTGTTTAAGTCGACGGTAGTCGACACATAATCTCATGGTACCATCTTTCTCCTTGAAGGTTCTTCTGGAGTGTAAGGAACAATTTTGGAATAATCCGTTGGTTATGCATAAAAGGACCTTAGTAGTCGTGTGTTACTGACAACTAGAAAATTTTAGCAATATGGCTAACAAAGCACGTGCTTGAAAAGCATAGATAATTTGTACAGATTTTCCCGATGGAAAATCAAGCTGACTGTATTCAGGAGCCTGAACATTACTGTACATAATTATGAATCATAGCATGGTGTGGTGTTCATAGTACATAATTAGGATAAAATTCATCTCGTGTCTGTCTGAGGAAATGCGTTAGCAGCTTGGATCTTATCGTTAAGCTGAAGGAAAACCTTCGTATGCGTGGGAATACTCATGGCGTCCTTCATGGTTATGAATATATGAACTATGGTGAAAGAAATGAAAATGACATCGGCAACGTGACAGTTCTCACTGATGCGCTGATAATGGTATTGAAATTCTCGTGGCCTGATTAATACATGGCACAACAACATAGATATACCCTTGAAGGGTACCCTGAATTTCTTAGAAATGTTCCATAATCAGACGTGAGTCATGTGTCTTGACTCGTGTCTTGAGAAATGTAAGCGTGACATATGTCTTGACTGGTATCTTGACATGTGTCCTCAGAAAGTATACGTGAGACATGTGTCTTGACTGATGTCTTGACATGTGTCTCGAGATGTGAAACAATTAGAATTACAAATATTAGGTTAATATGCCAGAATTGGCGGATCGGTTGGACTACTGATCATTTGTATGTTTGATCACGTCCGTGGCCGGAGCCTCGGTTGCGATTTCTAGGATAGTTGCTGTCATAGTAGTGGTTACTATCATCTTGTCTGTCGGTTCCATGACGGTCATTCTCATGACCGTGACTCATGTAACTATTTAGCTGAGTGGCCGGCTGGTACTGGTTTGCACTCATATGGCTGAAATGACAGTCGAACGACGTGTGACATGTAACTATGAATTTGGGACAATGATTGATGGGAATTGTCTGACGGTGAAGCATCTTCTCGTCTAATTGCTTTGCTCCGACGCCTTTGTCTTCGTCTTTTAGGATCTCCAGGTTGTGAACAGCATCAGCATCAGCATCTCGTAGCGTCTCCCAACATCAGCAGCATCAACCTTCAGTAACATCTCCAAGCTATGAGCGGCATCGACAATCTTGTAGAATATCAGCAAGTGAACATACGCCTGAGATGATTTAGACTTGACTAGCGAATACTCGTGAAGTATTGCAAGTGGAATACACATGGATTAAGGTACATGTAATACACATGAAATACGGTATGTGGATTACACATGGAATGCACATGAAATGATCGGTATGGGCTCGAACATTTGTCATGATTTAAAGAAAGTAAACTGGTTAAACGGTTAGGAAAACCATCATGATAACCTGGCAGTATTAGCATAGACATCATTCTGGTCGCATAGAGAAACACTAAAGTGTGGTTACACAGAATTCAACGATGATTTGCCTGACAGCATGATCAATGGAAACCAACCATGACTATCGTGAAAGCATGATTCAAGAAATCTAACAATGTCTTGCAGGACAACGTAAATAACAAAAGAGGCGTGAAACATAATCAACATGAAGACGGAATTATCATGAGGAAACATGAAACCATCTATTACGAAGAAGTGTATAACATAATCAGCATGAAACTGAAGTTAACCATGACAGTATGAAGGCATACTTGACATAAAAACATAATAACTTATGATGGGACATGAAAAATTTTTTTTATGCCAATTTAAATCATGAGAAAAATTTTATGCAAGAAAAACAGTGCATGAATGCGTAATGTAGTTTATAAAACCTTTATATGTGCGAGGGAACGCCTATGGGTCGGTTCCAAAACAAAAGACATGGCGAGGGGACGCCTATGGGTCGGTCCCAAAGTTAAAAGTTTCGATAAAAACACATGCGACTAAATAGGGCCAGTCCTGTACCAACCATTACTTAGTCAAAATTCCTGCAACAGATGACATATGATATAAATGCATGAATGCATGAAACATAAATAATTAAAATCATTGTCAGAACTTAACAGAAAAATTTTATATGAAAAATGTGAACTACTAGGGTGCAGTCCACATAATCACAGTTCACGAGGAACGTCATGCATAGACAATGACACATAACTAAGTATGGATGACGGTTGTCCATCCATATTTGTAAAACAATACCGATGAAAACATTAAGGTTACAACCTCAAGGTGCTGAAAACATCATGGTTAAAACAACAACGCGCTGAAAACATCAATACGTGGAATAACAAACGTTGGCTTAGGAAGCTCCTGGTGACTACCCACTAGTCACAGGTCAAGTTTTAGAGCCTACAGGTCGAAGCCTTGGCTCTGATACCATAATTGTAACACCCCATTTTGATAAATGGAATGTCACGCGTAATTATGGCGTGTCATCAAAGCATGCAAGGTAATATGTAGTAAAACATACATGACCATAGGGAAAACCGGAATCAAACATCGGTTCCCAAACATAAGCCCAAAACATAACAAAGTAAATGAACTGAATGAAAGACTAAACAAGCATAAATATATGAAGGCAAAAGGAGAAGAAGTCTATGGCAGCTTCCATCCTATGCACGTCCTCCAAATGCTCGAGTCTTGGGTACCTGCCGTTTTGGGACATGGAAAGGAAAGTAACGACTGAGCAAAACGCTCAGTGCACGGATATACAATATAGCATGAAATAGGATAAGCATGTAACATATAACAGCGGAAGACTAAGTTCTGAGTAGACTGGTTAAGTATTAAGAAAACTGGTTTTATAGTTTGAAAAGCCTTATGTTTATCTTATGAAAACTGTTTTAACATAAATATACCATAGCCCATATAGGTCATGAAAAGGTCACGTGCATGAATACTTGGAGGGGTGACCTCATCATGCTGATTAGAGGGGATGCCTCTAATTAATATACTGGTTTGGGTAGGAGGGATCAACTCCTTGTGAAGGATGCAAGGCACACACCACATTCACCATGATAAACTGAATAAAACATGTAACTAGGATGCACCCATACGCCCCACCTGATATAATAATATGGCCAAAACTAAAAAGGGACGCCACGAGCAATCACTCCGCCGTGGGGAAGTCATAACATTGGTGCCTCCAATGTTATGGTTATGGTACCTCCATAACTAGGTGAAACTGGTCATGCTTGTATATGGCTATAGATTATGCTAATTAAACATAAGCAGTTCAAAACAATAAAACAAATACTGGGGAAAACAGTTGGCTGTATACGGGGAAATCCTAATAAGGAAAGAATGTCCATACTGAAAGGACGGGAATCCGTACCTCAAGTCCAGTGAATGAACGGAAGGAAGACTCCTACTTCTGGATCACTAACGCTACATGAATACACACGTGTATAAGTATCGATTCACTGATTACGTACTGGGTTTTTATGTCTCGTCTTAGCTTACTTTGCATGTTTTAGGTCATGGTTTACTGTTTAAAGCCTTAAACTGTGTTTATCTTGTATTCTGATTAATCTAATTAAGTATTACTGGTATTTCATGTATTATTATACTTACTGTGTAATAATAAGTAACTTTCCAAAAATAGCAGGTTTCCAAATATAGAAAGTTTCCAAAAATAGAAAGTTTCCAAAAATAGAAAGTTACCAAAAATAGAAAGTTTCCAAAAATAGATAGTTTCCAAAAATAGAAAGTTTCCAAAAATAGAAAGTTTCCAAAAATAGAAAGTTTCCTAAAATAGAATTTACTGCTTAAAATAGATTAGTTTCTAAAAATAGAAAGTTTCCAAAAATAGATCAGCTGCCTTAATTAAATAAGTTTCCATATATAGAAGGTTTCCATGATTAGATTAGCTGCCTGAATTAAATAGATTTCCATATATAGAAGGTTTCCATTAATAGATTAGTTGCCTTATTTAATTAAGTTTCTATAAATAGAAGTTTCCATATTTAGAATTAAGCTGGTTACATAAGCTAACATATAAGTCTACGTGTTTATAAGCTGATTTCTTAAGTCATATGATATAGTATATAGTTTAATTATTATTCCATGTGTTTTAATTAAACTATAGGTTAAGCATTTTAATTAAAGTATAACATGTTTTAATTAAAATGAAATGAAAATACTTAGGTTAAGATGTGTATTATTATTATTAATAATATAACCTAAGTCATGTCTAAATTAATTAATTATAGGCATGTTTTAAATAATTAATTAATTATAACTTATAACATAAAATACTTAGGTTAAATTAATATCATGCTAAATTAATAATTAGAATAACCTAATTCATGATTTAATTAATATCTCATGTTATTAATTAATTTATATCCTAAGTTCATGATTCATAAAAATTAACATGTAACATAGATCGTGTTTTAACCAACGAACCGTGAACCGGGCATGATATCGACACCGTACCCCGAACCAAATCGGGGTTCCCCTTGGTTCCTTGCTGCCGTGGGACCCACACCACCAAACCGAGACCATACGGTCTCGGTGGTGGTTTCTAGGCCAAGCCGTGACCCCCTTGGGGCACGGTCTAGGCGTCGGCTAAACCAAACACCCGTAAAACACCCTTTTGATTTTACTTCTTAACCAAATACATGTTTATTTTATGTTTTTAAAATAGGTTTTAAAAACATCATGTTCTTAATCAATTTTACCAAATCAAATCAAAAGAAGGAATTAAAAAGAAAGGTTAAAAAGATATACCGAATGTGTAGATGAATTAAGGATGAACAAACACTAATACTTGTACAATATCCAAGATCAAAATCAACAAGAACACCCCTCTTAGGTGTGTTATAGGTGGCGGCTACAAAAGGGAAAAGGAAGGAGAGGAGAAAACTTTTTAGGGTTTTATGTTTAATTTCTTGAAAAGTGAAAATGAATGCATTTTTCCCTTAACCCCTTGTTTAGTAAAAATGATGGGCTAGGCCCATTTCTCTTCCTTAATTTCGTGGTTCATGGGGCCCACATGGGGTAACCCAAATGTTTTTCGTGTCCCGATGTTTCGTGTTCGTTCGTGGTTAAACGTGTTCGTGTTTAAAGTGTTTCTGTTTATTTTATCATGTAGTTTATCGTAATCTTAACGCTCGTAATTATATTATATGTATTTACGTAATTATTTTAGTTCGTATTTTAAATGGTGATCATGATTTAATTACGTTCACGTGACATATTTATTAACTGTTTATCATGGGTTCGTACGTAATCGATACTTATCATGTCATACACGTATGCACTTGCTTGATTAATAGCACATGAATGTGATCGATACTGAATAAGGTAAGTTTTAATCTAGGACGTACGATCTTAAGGGCACTATTCATGGTAAAAGCATGCGGGTTTTACAAAGTCACCTTCCCCAATGATAATTAGTATTGAGGGGATCAAATCGAGCTCATGACTCAGTAATAAAAACCGAGGTGCTTCGTGGGGGCATTCCCATTTTATCCATGTACATATTGTCGCTTTCTAATGTAGTTAATGTTAGGGGATTTGTGCCCTTCCAACTGGTTGTCTTGTGGTTGTTTGTGAATGTGTTATCTAGATCATCATCATTGCCACGATTGATGCCTCTCGTGTTCGTTTACGTGAGCCTCGATCGTTTGCTTGAAGAAGTTTTCACGAATCCAAGACATATCCTTTGAATGTTCTAACGATAATCTTATAGCATAATTCATAAACGGCTTTAGATATATTGTTGATCACCCTTTCCATACTAGATCCTAAGCATTCGAATCTTCGTCTCTAGTATGAGGGTGCTCCACCTTTAGACTCAAAACATTAAGGACAATGTTTAACTTTAGTATGAAGGGGTGAATAGATACTTACCTTGCTAAGCCCTCATGCTTTCCAATTTTCATCATTTAGTTTTTGTTTTGTTACAAATAAGGCTAAAAATGGCCAAATTTCAAAAGCTTTTTTTAGCTTTCATAAGTGTTTTTAAGACATGAATGTAGGTTTTCCGTTGGATAGAATAAGATTTAGTTTTTGGACTTGATGGGCATTTGGAGCCCTTAACATTCCGTAACCCGCTTAAATCAAGGTTTGCTATACTTTTATATAGGGTACTTTAAAACGCGAAAGTCTTAACTCGAAAGGGCTTAAGAACAAGAACTTTTCGTAAGTTCTACAATTAATCATAGAAAGTCACTTATCAAGGGAAATTTAAAACGCATATTCTAAACTTATCTAAGTCTAAGAACTTGTAAGATCCTACAGGTGACTTGAAAACCTAAAACTTCAATTTAATTTAGACATAATGAAGCTAATCTAAATTAAGCATAATTTTGACTTGCATGGCTAAGTATTCACGAGTCTCTTTAATTAGAGGTCTTTATATAGTGAAGAACGAGAAGTGATAGAGTTAGACTAGTGATCATGCTAAACGTAGAACATGAAAATGTTCTTTCAAAAACTCACGTGTTTTAATTGTGCCTTTTTGTCCTATAAGATCAATGCATTAGGACAAACAAATTGCAATAAATAAGGTCATACGGTTTGTAAGGTATTTAGCATCTAGAACAAGATCGTTTGAAAGTTAATTATGATTACATGAAGTACATTTTCAAAACATAACTTATCAAAACGAGATGTGATGATTGGAGAATCCAAAAAGGCCCTAACAAGGCATGAAGATTACCTTTTGTTTCTAAATCTAAAAAGATGTGAAGTTCACGAATCCAAATCCAAAATGAAGGATGAAGACACACGACGAAAAGCAAAAGTACTCCCAAAAGGATGCGGAAAAGTCTATGAATCCAAAAAGGCCCATGCAAGGCATGAGGATGAATTTATGAATCCAAGTCTTAAAATGAGGTGGATCGTTGCATGATCGAAGTCCCAAAATGAGGAGAAAGACAAGTGAATAAAGTCATGGTCAAAGATGAAGCATCTCAAATCAAGAAGAAGATGCATGTACCAAAAATAAAGAGAAGACCATAACAAAGACCGTCTCTCAAGATGAAGTTCGAAACACATGCCAAATATCTATCCGGGAAAGGTCCCACGTTGTGATCAAAGTTATGTCGAGATATAAACTTTTTATGATTATAAGGAACGTTTTAAAAGATCGTTACCTTTAGCTACTTATTAAATAAACCATGTCAACTTTATTTTCGGCTTAATAAATATTCAAATAAGTCAATATGAATCCTTGTGATCCATGACAAAATAGTTAAAAAAATTCTAGATATCTTTTCATTTCTTAATAAGTAGGATTGCGGGGAGAAAAAGTATTACACAATTTGAATGCATGAGTTGTTTTAGCATTGTGACTTGTACCAACAATGATCTCGTTTTTACACTTAGCATGGAATGTATGAAAATCAAGGATGACACACTTTACTCTATAAAGCATTAACTTGTTTTTATTCTTAGATCCTAAAAGTCACACTCTTGTGATTAAAATCATACATAATGTCTTTAACACCATAGTGGTAGTTTAGTAAGTTTACCTTTCAATAAAAGTCATAAAAAATGAATTTTTGGAGGTGTTTAGATACTTTATTCTAGCATTACATGAGGGCACAATGGTTTAGTATGTGGGAGTGATGAAACGGAAATTATACATGGTCTCATCATCCTAAACGGGCTTAAATTTTGAAAATGTCGTAAAATACCAAGAAATATACTTGTGTTTGCTCTTTGTGTGTTTTAGGTATGGATATCATGAAAAAGACAAAAGATCACAAGAAACAATCAAAAAACAAACACGAGAAACGAAGCTGCACAATGAATCGGGCCCAAGATGTGAATTTGCCAAAAAGACCTTGAAGAAATGAAGATTGGCAAAACAAGTCCCTCGATAATTGAAGAATGACACTTTATACCCCTATAAATCTCAAAAGTACAATAGGGGTCCTAAAGTTTGAAGACTTTACAAGAACAACCCTTCAAGTTTGACTATTAGTCCTTTGTTATCCCATGTTATCCAAAAGGACTTAACATGAAAAGCCTCAAGGACATGCTGTGAAATACCATGAGGACTAACGGTGCAAAATTTATAAAAAGGAGTATAAACGGGGATGGGTTAACTTTTCCAAGTTACCAAACTAACTTAACCCTAATATCAAACAACCATTACTCCTCTACCATGTCACACCCCACTCACCAACATCCACCAATCATCACCATCCACATCACTCACCCCTGCCACTTCATATCCCATTAACCAAGTTTAAACAATCAATAATTTTGTTTAAACTTGGCGCCAAACACATTTACATAATCTTAAACTGGATCAAATCATGCACTATTCATCCTATGATCACAATTAGGGATTTCATGTTTAATGATCAAACCACCATTACCTCCAGATTTGTGATTAAACATTTGCTAATCACAACCCCACCTTCACTTTGGTCCCCCCCCCATCACCCCAACATCCTCCACGTGTCTCCCCTGCCCACTCCCCATTCTTCTTCAACAACAAGATAAAGTTCAAGCCTCCATCCAACGGCTCAAAGATTAAACTTGGTCCCTACATGAAGATAAACGTTTTCCCCTTAACACCTATGCATCCACAATAGTCCAAGAATTCTTCATATGGAATCAAACATTCAAATTTGACAAGGGAAGTATGGGAACTTCATAACTAGGGTTTTTAGCATTTCCTTTATGTTTCTAGAACCATTATAGCCTATATAAGGCATTAGGGTAACATAGTTTAAGCTTGTTCTCAGATTTTCCTTTGTTCAAACCTTTTAATTCCTTTTTCTATTTATGAAAAGTTGGTATCTAGTTGTGATAGAAATCTAAGTTCCATTTACTTGTTCTTGTTTCATTCCCATTGAGAAACAAGCCTTGAACTTTCACAAAAAGCTTTGTAATTCCTTTCTTTCCAAAAGAGTAAAAAAGTTGGTATAAGATGTTTAAAAGCTCATAGGGTTTGGGGCCTTTTGTTTATGTTTTATAGTTTGATAATACGTACCCCAAGTTGTTTTCTAAAGGTTTTGTTTAAGTTTTAAATAGGATTTTAAGTTTTACAAAGATAAGAAGAATATTTCTGTTTTGTGGACTTTGGTTGGAAAAGAGCTTAGTAGCTTCTTTGTTTGGGCTTGTGCATGATCATAGCACCATGATTTGTTGAAATCAAGGTGTGGTGAGTGTAATAGCTTGGGAAAAAGGCTAGTGGGCTTCCTTGAGTCACCAAGTTTGGCAAAATAAGCTTGTTTATCACTTGTACTAACCACTGTCTCAAGGCCCTCAAGCCTTGAGCTTTGGCTTTCCTTTGTTCTTATCAGCTAAGGAAGTTGGTGTTTGTTGTGCTAACACCTAAGCTCTCTTAATTCAAGGTGTGGAAGTACACCTTGGAGGTTTATCTCCTTAATCCTATTTTTCTGTCAAAAGTTCAAATTGAATGTGATTTGGTGTTTTAGGTTTTGAAGTGTTGTTTTGTGGTTTGAATCTGTAACATAGGGTTATTATAACTTGTTGGAGTATTAATCTTGCATGATGTAAGGTAAAAACTCAAAGTTTGCTTGAAATCAGTAAGATTAAGTGGTGTTTGTGATTGACTGTCAAAGGCTATTAAGGCCTTGGACAGTGGTCCATTTGTGTTCATAAGTGTTTGATGTATGGTTCTTGGTAGTTCTTGGTACATGGTTTGGTTTTAGACCATTAAAACAAGAAATGCATGTTAACTATTTTTATAACTAAAACAAGGTCAATCATATCAACAGCTCTCAAATCTTTGTTTGTTGATTTTAAAGTCTAAAATTTGTTTTGGAAGTAGTTCTTGTGGGTGTGAATATGTGCATAATCTGGTTTCTCATTTTGACTGCCTATTGAAAAAGTTCTAGCTTATCAAAGTGCACTGAATTGCCAACTATATCAGCAAAGTGCATGCCTTGTGATTTGTCATTGCTTTGTGATTTTGTGTGATTCTTTGCTTGTTATTTCATCATTGTTGCCTGTTGAGTGTGCTTTAAGTGTTTTCAGCTTATTTGCTTGGATCATAAGCTCACTTGGCTTATTGAGCTTTCTTTCCAAAAATCAAGCAAGTTCACCAACTAGTGAGCCTTGTTCACTGGATTTTGTACTAAAAAGCTTCCTCCATTTAACCTTATTTATGCCCTAAAACAGCTTACAAGTCCATAAGTCCAAGAAAATCAAGTTTGACTTTTGTTGACCCTGGTCAAAGGGCTTATTGAATCTGTTTAGCTTATTGGTGTCCGCAACAACTTTACTTTTGTAGCAGGTGTCATTTTTCTCATCTTATTATCTATCTTAGAAGTTTGCAGCTCTTTTGGTTAAGCTTTTACTAGAGGACCAACTATTTTTGCTTATTCAGCTAGCTTATTGCTTTCTACAGCTTATTCTACTTAGCTTTTTGGAAATTTTCTTGTTGATTATTCTTAGTTAAGCTATTTAAGAGATTTTGCAAAAAGAATCAAGTCTTGAAGTGGTCTAGAACTCAAACCCGACTATTTTGACTTTTAGTGAAAAAGTACTTTTCTTGTTTCTGGCTTATTCATTGAGCTTTTTCAAAATTTATTTTTCACGTTGTTATTATAAGTCCAAAAGAAGAATGTGTGTTGAATTTCAGCTTATGGCATGCAGTTATAGCTTAATGGGCTTATTGGCCCATTAAGATTTAACGTATTGCTTATTAAGTTGTGATAAGCTCATTTTCAGCTTTTGGGCATTTGGAGTTTTTTGTTTAAAATTGTATTTTGAGTCAGACTGTGCTTTTCTAGCTTATTTGGACAACTTTTTTCTTATTGGGCCAAAAAGCCCATTTAGGTGGATTGTTTTAGGTTTTGACCCATTTTGAGGGACCAATAAGGGTATTTAGGTAATTTCAAGTTTGATTCTAGCTTAGTTAGATTAAAATACACTAGTTTACAAGTGATTAGGATTTTTAATAAATTTTGGTTTTTTAATTATTATTTTATTATTCAAAAATTATTTTTAGGGTTTTTAAATAGATTTAATAGGTTTAAAATTTTGGAAAAATAGTTTTTAGATTAATTAAAATATTTTTGAGATTTACAAAGTGAAAAATCTTAGTTTGGGCTTTTTGTTAATTTATTTGATTTTTCGGGCTTTAATTAGCATTTAAAAAGTAAATATTAATTAATTTAAAAAGTTTCAGTTAGTTTTATTCATTTGTAAACCTTAGACTTGTTTTTAGGAATTTATTGTAATTTTATTTGGAATTTTTAGAGTAAGTTTAATTTTTGCCTCGTTTTGCGTGAAAACGCGTTTTTCGTCATAGTGTAATTTTAACCATAATCCGTCATCTTCTTTTCCCTTTCTCTCAATATTAATCAAGAAGAACAAGTTTAACACACACTTTAATCCTCATTGGTGAACGAACTTACATTGGGTCATTAGTGTTTGATTTTCGTAAATCAAATACTTAATACTTACCATATATACGTCTTTTTCCTAAAATCGTATTTTTACCACAATCACTTGTTGTAGAAAATACGGAGTTTACTAATCGTGGAGAAACCGAGAAATAAATTCGCGGATTTTTACAAACCACCGACTAAACCTATATATTCCAAAGTCCATGTGTTGAAGTCGAGAAACGTTGTTGAAATCCCTTAACAATGTCATCTTGAGAAACCAAAAAAACTCACGATTAATTTTTTTTTCTAAACCACATTTTTGAAAATTGACAAAATTCGGAATTTATAACATCCAAAGTTCGGAATAATGATATGCCTAATTCGGAATAAATCTTTAATTCCTCAATTTTGAATAACAATTTACACGTGAATTTGGAGTACTAGTTACTCTTATATTCGGAAAAAAGTTAACTTCAATTCTGAAAACGTGAAGTCGGAATATCAGAAATCTGAATTCAGAATCTGCCTCAAAACCTTGATTCGGAATATGCCTCAAAACCTGAATTCGAAATCTGCCTTAAACCTTAATTCAGAATAAGCCTCAAAACCTGAATTCGGAATCTGTGTATATTTTCAATTCGGAATAAGCAAAAGACTTCAATTTGGAATATGGGTGTATCTTCAATTCGGAATATACACTTTGTCTTGAGTTCGGAATCCACTGGGTTCGGAATAGACCTGTATTCGGAATAAGGCCTATATTCGGAATATTTGCTCAATTATGAATATCCTCGAATTCAGAATCTGCCATTTCGGAATATTACACATTGTGGATTCGGAATAATGCTTAAAAATTAGATCTCGGACAATAGTAAGGAAAAACGCGAACTTTCACCAAAAATCGAGCTAAACGCCAAAAAATTGTGTTTTTAGCCAAAACAATCACTACCACAACTATGTAGATGATTTGTAACAAGATTAAACCACAAAAAAACACAAAAAAATAAATTGAACGTAAGGTATTTGGATCAAAATCACACGAACTAACACAAATATAAACACATAAACAATACAATCATCCCATGGCTCTTGATACCATTTGTAGGATTATGTAAATCTTGCTTATACTATAAAAAGACTAGAGATAGAGAGATGGTGAGAACACACACACTAAATGAGAGAAACTATGTGTAAAACACACATTTACTATATGAAATTATGATTTAACCACACCCTCTTCAAAGGAGAGGGTTTATATACCAAGCCCATAAGATGGGCTTGGGCTTACAATGTTGGGCCGACCATACATGCATGGACCGGGCTTAGACTTAGTTAATTAATATAAAGATACACTGACTACGAGCTACTAACTAATATATTGTCGTAGTGACCGAATCTTCCTAAATACGTAAAAACGTATTTCCAACACCGGAGCTCCTCCATTGTTCCTATTTGGATTTGCCAATTTTGGACAACTGGGTCTCACATTTCCTTGGGCTCCACATTTATAACAATGGATTCCTCCTCTCTGACTAGCACCATTACTCCTAGTAGCATTACGGTTTCCCCGGTTTTCATTTCCTTGTTGTCCATTCACGTTACCACGGGAGTTATATCCGCCCCTGTTATTGTTGTTGTTGGGCATGGCATTGGTGACAACATTGCTTTGGCACTGACAGACAATATGGCCGATCTGTCCACACTTGTGGCACTTCCTACACTGACCGTCATGGTGATAATTGCATTTGGTGCACAAGGGTTTGGTACCCACATACGGTCTTCCTCCAGTGGTGGTAGCACTATAAACTTGGCTAGTGTTCTGCCTTTTGGGAGGCTGCTGCTGGTGCTGACTACGGAAACTTTCATCCGCCCTCCTCTTGCTTTCTGTCTGTCGCTCAGTGATGGCACGTACCCTTTTATCCATTAGCTCTGTGGCAAACTCAATGACACTCTCGGCAGTAGTGGGTCACGATGTGAGCACACTATCATGAATAGAATTGGGTAGTCCACTAACATACTTCTCGATTTTATCTTTCACTTCTAGGAACATTATGGTACACATTAAAGTCAACTCTTGATACCTCCGTTTGTACATCATAATGTCATTATTCTTGCATTTGAGATCCCACAATTCGATCTCTAGTTTCTTCACTTCACCCTGTGGGCAGTATTTCTCAGTCATCCTTTCTTTCAATCCAACATAATTGATAGCATAGGCATTATCATGCCCCAAAGTAGAAACTAGTGAATTCCACCAGGTAAGAGCACTTTCTAGTAACATGTAGGTGGTAAACTTAACCTTATTTTCTTCAACATAATCACTGATGTGGAAAACCATTTCTAACCTTTCGAACCATTGCATCAATTTCACGACACCCTCCTTGCATGTAAGTACAAAGGCTTGCACTTCAAAAAATCAGGATAAGAGCAAACCTCTGGTGACTCTTTCAATTCTCCTGGCATTAGAGTTTTGGCTATCATCTTGGTTCCTTCTAGGGTTAGCATCTCTGACGGCCATGACATCTTCAATGCCTTGGTCAATAAGTACCCTGAGTTGCGCAGCCGTGCCATTTTGGGTGGTATCGATCAATGTGGGATCTGATCTTGTGGCTCTTGTTGATGCCATTTTTCTATAGTCATACAAAATGAGATCATTAGTTTTTGTCAATATTTCATTTATATTAAAATGCATGGAAATGTTTATGCATTGAATTAACAACAAATTGTATAACCTGTCAAGAGTTCATAATATAACATGAGCACATAAGACAATATTGTAAGAATAGTACATGTCATTTTTGGAAAACAACAATATCATACAAGTACAACCGATCTAAGACAAGAGTACAACACGCCTGTCTAAAATAGTGGTATAAAAGGTCTGAAGTACAACGTACAGGATCACCTACCTAGAAAGGTACAATACAAAAGATAAAGTACAAAAGATAGAGTACAAAAGTCCTATATCATGAGAGCTGGGATGCAACCCAAAACTTTTCATGATGTACAAGGATATCTAGCACATCGAATCTAAGCAATACTACCAGAATCGCTAGCTGCCGCCGGTGTATCTGGTACAACTACAGCTCTAGGAGCCTGAGTGGCATCCTACATAGTGGCCATAGCCTCGCGAGTCTCTCGCATAAGTCTGAGTGTATCTAGCATCTGATTCTGACGTCTCTTGTCATTCTTCCTCAAAACGGCTATCTCTGTAGTGAGTCCCTGATACCATACCTCTAGTAGATCAAAGAGAATCTAAATTGTGTTACCCTGCGATATCTAAGCAGTCTGAGTCGAATACTACTCACAATCCTGGTAAAATATGCGCTCTCGTAGAGAGGCATTCTCCTCCGCCAATCTCTGAATAGCACTATAAGCAGTCGCACACGCCTCTCGAGCAACATAAGACTCCTCTCCAATATTCCATGTAATCAAGTCTAAACGTTCCTGAAATATGGAACGTCCAGACTATGCATTTCGCACAAGGGTGTGTAAATATGTGATATCCTACGCATGATGTGTCGTTAATGCAACTATCTGGGCCTGGACTGGGTCACCCAAAGTCGGTCCAGCTCTGGAGCTCTCCCCAATCTCGTAATTCATGAAAGGAGTGCCATCATGCCCCTTTTGCAAGGTGGTATGGCTCCCAATTTAAGGTCTAAGGTAGACAATGGCAAAAATGTTGGGTTAAAAGTTGATGAGTCAAATCACCATGGAAACTAGAAGGACCAAATATGGCATTAGGAGAAACTTCAAGCTGGTGGACAAAATACAAGAAAGTTCCCCCTGATAGTGAAACTTTCCATTGCTTGAAGATTCCCCTGCTATATAATAAAAGATGGAGATTTGGTCAAAATAGTGATAAGAATGAATATTTCTATTTTGATTTATTCATTAATATTTTAATTAGTTTCCATGTAAACTAGGTTTCCATATGTTATAAAAGGAACTAGACCGTAGGTTTAATATTCATATCTTCCATTCACAAATGTAACCTATAGTGTCTATGATCTCTAGGTGTGGGATTCAATGTATAGACACCTAGAGTGGTTTGTGTTAATGATTAATGCAAGCCCTTTGGTAATGATTCATCTTTGTTTAACATATTGTTCATATTAATTGTGCTATTCCGTTGTGATTCATCACATGTACAATTGATAACCTAGATAAATGATGTAAACCATTGAGTCTAACGATCCAATGGATTACACAGTTGGTATCAGAGCCTCGTGTCTCGTAACGCTAGGACCAACAAGGTGTTCTTGTTAGTTGTTATTAAGAAAAATCCGTATAGGGTTTTTCTGGGCGGTTTTGTGTGCGCAACAGTATTCAGAAGACCATAACATTTTATTGAACCATTGGACCGACACAAAATTTTGTGTGTGTGTTCTACACACATATATCTAGATGTCCACCGTAGGGATTGTCCAGATATGCCCTCAATCAAAAGTTATTGGCCGTCAAAGTTCATAGCAGAATAGATGTTTGTTTTTAGGGTTTTGTCTAAAAACCTTAGATTCATTATTTGTTGCTGTTGATAAAGATTACATGTTGTTAGCCTTGGGGAATCAGTTCATTATGAACTGGTGATGAACCCTAACAACATATTGGAGTTCATGGTTGCAGCAGATCGAGTAGTAGGCAGCAACAAGACAAGGGGTTTTCACAAACCCTAGTTCTATAATTCGAGGATGAGTAGCAGCAAAACCTTTAGGTTTTCTTAAACCCTCGATGTACGATGGAGTTGTGGATAATAAATCATGAATAAACACCAGACATTCATCATGAAGGGATGAAGGCAACATGTTTTGTTGAAGAACATGTATGTCTCTTTTATGAATCTGTAGTTGACAAACAGGAAGATTGACTAAGATTCATCTTGGCTGCTGATTTATTTGTTTGTTACTGGGATTACGTTGTTAAAAATAGTTCACACACCCTGTCTTGATGACTCGTCGACATGGATAATCAAAGATATATGGTATGCGAATAATATTCACCGAATAGATTTTGATATACTATTATTCTGAGGTTCTGTTATGTGAACGTATGATATACTTCATGTATATCTCTATGGGGTTTATTCATTTGATTGAGTAGATTGACACTCAAAATATTACGTGAGATAACTTAGTTATGTTCCTTATTTATTGGGATCATGGTTACTAATGTCTCTTGTTTATCCTCGATCCATATATGGAAAATATGGAATAGATTTTTCTGTTTCATATTTTTGGTTAGCAGATTATAGCCCACGTGATTCATGGAGATATTAGCATGATTTTGACTTTCTATTGCATAATTTATTCTTTCCTAGATATTATGGGATTGGGATAAAACGTGTGATGTGGGGAATTATACAACTTTGGACGAAGTTTTGTTGGCAGATTTTTAGGGGGATTATCCTATAAATATTATGCTAGCTATTAGACCTGGTGATTGTTTATTATTAATATAATGAGAAATCCTTGGGAGAAATTTATCTTTGTGTTATTGTGCCTAAACACCTTGTTAACGTTTTTCATTCTATTCCGCCTTGATTCAATCAAGTGAATGAATATCGTTCGTAGTAGCTCAAAGATCGAGGAAACTAAGGTTTCCACAGTTTTTGATCCCAAACTTAGATCGATTAGGGTTGTATTAAACGAGATTGAATTAAGATTAATACTAAGAGAAACTTTGTTTTAATGAACAATCTAAGTGTTATGCGGAATTAACACTTAGAATAAAGAACAAGCAAACAAGTAAACCAAACTTTCACTTTAGATTGATAAACGAACTTGCTTACAATGAAAGTTGTGAAAACTGAATAATGTCTATATATGTGTAAACCCTACGTCCTCCTTTTATAACATAAGGAGTCGTGTACAAAGGATTACCTATCAACTATTCTAGGTAAAGATAAATATAGAAAATCCATTATTGAGCATATCTTTACTTCAAATATTAAACGTGCTGACTAAGTATTCCTATCAGTGGTTGGAATTCTTCTTGTCAGCGCTTGGATATTTCTTGTCAGTGCTTGATCTGTTAGTGCGTCCAATTTCCTATTGTTAGCGTCTGAGTGACTTAGCTCATTTTATTCCCAACAATCATCCCCTAAATTTGATATCTACTCTAGAAATCAAGTTTCTTAATAAAAACTAAGTACAAGGAGGATTCTTACAAATACAAACTACTTGTAATTAGAAAATAAATAAATATAGTTAAGTCCTTGCTAACATCACTAGTATAATCAACTTCAAGTTGTGTAGACACCATCTTCTTCAAAACATCCGTAGACATAGGATATTGAGCACCAACCAGAATATACTCTGAAAACTTCGTAGTGCTTAGTTGGTAAACACCAGCAGCTGAACGTAGACGCCATTTTAACCCACTGATATCATCCAGATCCAACCATATTGGATCTGCTTCATCTGGTGCAATCATCCTCTTAAATGTTGTCCAGATCTTTATTCCATTGGCTGAAGTAGGTTCTTCAGCCTCATAATTGGTCTTCATCGGATTCCACAGATCTACCAAGTCTTCTCTATCCATGCTTGCAAATAATGAGATCAAGGAAGTAAAAGTATATACCTTCTTGCGATATCTGGTGATCATCCAGAACCCACTTGCATCTTCTTCATAATTAACTATTGGGTTTCTGAAATCCAAGGGCAATACTTCTACAACATCTGAAGCTTCCAATGGTGAAAGATTTATACTCTTTCTGATCACTTCTTCACTAGGATTCAATCTATCAGGGACTGGGAATTCAATGGGAATTCCCTTCTTCACTTGCCTTGGTACAATGGAAGCCCTCTTGAACTGCATATTCTCCTCAATTTCTTCTCTCCTTTCATCTGAGAGAAGCCTCATATTGTTTTCCTTACAAACTCTTTCCCAAATTGGATAAGCATGAAACTCCAATTCTTCAAAGTATAGTTCCTTAATCTTTCATAGGTCTATCCACCTTGATGAATCCTAAGAAACATAAAGTAAAGCTCTCTCCTATCCCTTTTGAGCTCAGAAAGCACTTTACTTGCCTTGTGCTTCAAAATCACCTTGCAGTCTTCCTGAACTCTTAGCAAGATCTCCAAACCCCAAATTTGTCCAGTGATAGATATGTATGGATTCTTCTCAATAGTAGACTCCCATGCAAAATACATTTCTGTCACTTCAGGCATATCAAAATCTACCTTCATCTTCAACTCTCTCAACATTTCCTTGGCTAAGTCATCCTCCCCATACTCTAACCTCTCTGGCTCCTCTATAATCATAACACTAGAACCAGAGCTCTCATCACCACCACTACCATCCTTACCCTTTTCTATGGTATTTTCCATCCTATCCTGTTCTTGCAATTGTGTAGCCTAAACTGAATCAAAGTGTACCTGGGCTGCATTCTTCGGTACCTGAACCTCTTCCAAAATCCCTTTACCCTTGTCTTTTGCTCCAATAGCTGGCAAAGTCATGGCTGGCACCTGTGTAGTAACATCCCTAATAATAAATGGTGGTTGGGATACACCAATCATACCTGTAGGTATGTTAACGCTTGATTTTCTCTTGTCAGCGCTCAAACTCTGAATGTCAGCGGCTGACCTAGAAACCTGCATCATCATCTCCACAAAGGATAGCTTCTTAGGAGTGATCAAAGAAACATCAAGAACTGGTTTCTCCTTCAAACTAGTCAACGCTTCAGCTATCTCCACCTGTTTACTTCCAATGGAACCACCTTCTTCTTGTGAGCCCTTGTCACTCAAATTGAATGGCTTAGTAGGTGCATCCTCCTCCCCTTTGTAAGAATCCTCCCCTGATGAAAGGACTCTAGCCTGCCTTCTCCTAGCATTGGCAGCTTCGAAAACAACTATCCTCTCCCTTAATGATTTGAGTTCGAGGCCTTGACCTGTGACAACTTGTACAATGTATGCATTTTGCTTTTGCAAGCTAATGCAAACCCCCGTCAATTCCAAAAGTGTTAAAGGTTCCAATCTGCCCTCCTCTATGATGGGAATTTGACCTCCTAAAAGAGATTCATCGGGCATGGATGGGGTCTTAATGATGTTGGGACTGCCTTGACCTGCATCTAAGCCAGAGTCAATATCCCAGCCCCACCCATTTCACCAACCACACTTGTGGTGGTGGTTCTCTCTGCTGCATGGCTAGGACCGCTAGAGGAGAACACTCCAACATTCCTTTGGCGTTTTTCAAACCTAAAATCTGGTTGCTCAGAAGAGGAAGTGGAATGAGGGTTTGTTTAGGTGTGAGGGGGTGTTTTGGTGTAAGGAATATTGGTGTCAGCGTTTGGGTTGGGTGTGCCAGAGCCCACATTTTGAGTGTCAGTGCCTGATGGTTGAGGGTCAATGTCTATATGTTGGGGTGATGGAGGGTGTTCTGGTAGTGGGTCTGGTTGTGGTTGTGGTTGAGGTTGAGGGTGTGCTGCTGCCTTAATGACAACGAGCATAACTGGGGTGAGTGGTAAGTCTCTATAGGTGGGGAATCCATATTCCCAAAAAATAGTTTTCTTTTGAATAGGGCCCTCATAAAAGTGGTCATGGTCCCTATTGCAGTATCTTTGCATATCAAAAACCATTTGTAAAAACCTAGGTTAAGCAAGAGTCATCTTGTTACCCTTATTGTGACACATGTCATCAAAAATCAATTTTGAAAAATTATATCTTTGCCTAGTTACAATACAAACAATGACACTCCCGATTAAACGGTTGATTTCATTGAATGAGGAGCATTTGGGACTCAAACATTGTAGGATGACATGTATAAGGAACTTCCAGGTTGGGGGAAATTGTTGTTTGGTATATTTGTTCAAATGGCCCACTGGGGGCAAAGCATACCCCAAGCCTTGGAGTCCTAACTCTAGCTCTGTGAGGAGAAGGGTGGTTATACCATCAGCATCATCAAGATGCAAAGCTTGGCGAACCAAAGCTTAAGTAACCACCCATTGAGCCCCATGAATAGTAGCAGTCAATGTAATCACTCCATTAATTGTCTTGGAACTGACAATGTTCTAAAACTGCTTAATATGTGTGATAGGGACGAGTGGAGTATGTGAAAGTGCATACCTTAAAGGAGACTCATTCGAATACGCAATCATCTGAGTGTATCGGGGATGCAAAGTATTATTAGCTTCCAAGTAAGCCACCATGTTGTGTTGGCTTCTGAACCCTAATTCCACTTGAGCAGGTTTAAACTTTGGTGCCATGAAGATTGATTTTAGAAAAACTGTGATATGAAAATAATGGAAATATGAAGATTTGAGAGATTTTAGCAAACAAGAAATAGAAGTTACCCTGTTTGAAAGAAAATAGCCATATTTATAGGAGAAGTAAAAACATACGATTGGTTGAAAAATGAGACAGTTATATTCAAAAAGTAATCATGACAATCTTGAAAAATATATAACTTATCTCATACATTAATTAAAATTTACCAAATCGCTAAAATTACGGCCCATATTCTCGTCAAAAATAACAACTGGGTAGGACCCAATGTTTTTCAATGGTCAAAAAGTAAACATCAGCGTCTAACGGCTATATTCTTGTCAGCATTGAAATTTTGCCATGTCAGCGTTTAAATTGGTCTTATCATCGTTTGGAAAGAAAACATGTCAGCATCTAAAAATAAAAATAATTAAAAATAGAAGGACCTTAACAAATAAGTTTACCTTAGTGAAGATAACTCTTAGACTGAAAATGACTATAGGGTGGCAAGCACTGTCTAATCATGCACACTTGCTTAAGCAAGATAGACATAATTGTCCTCAAGTGTCCCTTGCTAACCAAAGTTCTTAACAATGAAGTTACCTCATATAAACCCTTTGTATCTCTAAGAACCCTTTGTAACTTCCAAGGTAAGCCCAATAGAAACGGTACCAAGTCTCCCAACCGACCAAACCCAATTCTAGGCCAAAATGTCTTGGCAGCGTGCACAGTACATCAACTTTGCATGCTACAGTGCCTCACGAATTAAAAAACTAAATCGTACGCACCAGTGGACACAATCTAGAATTATGATAATAGTATTCTAAGAATACCCAAAATCATAAAGGTTTCCTAAACCTCCCCTTAAACTATGATATACAAAGTTTGCAAAATAAAAAGTATGTGTCAAAAATTTATGTCAAGATAGGAATGTAAACATTCCAACCATCATACATAAACTTTAACACATTCCTTATAAGCTCCAAATATCCATAAGCAACTCTATATGCAAATGTACAATGCTCATAATGCCTGCCTGATTAGATCAAAAACCACAAAACTAACATATTGCTGTCAGCGGCCATTTTAACACTTGTCATCATTCAAATAACCTTTTTCAGCGTTAGAAAAATAAAGTGGAAAACCTAATCTTTTACAAAGACTAATAACAGTACACATCATGTACAAACTATACAATGATTTCAAAAACACATTTAGGTGAGATTGATCATTCCAATACTTGTTACCAAGTACTGGAACCTCCCAGCATCAAAAGGTTTAGTTAAAAGATCAGCCACATTTTCCTCTGTGCCTACCCTATCTAGATGTATTAAACGTTTTTCAAAACAGTCTCTTATAAAATGATGCCTAATTTCTATGTGTTTTATTTAGAATGATGTACAAGATTCTTAATAATTCATAATGTACTGTTATTATCTACAAATATCTTGGTATGCATAAAATTATACCCATAATCCAACAGCTGGTTTTGTATCCATAGAACTTGTCCACAACAAGCAGCTGCAGCAACATATTCTGCTTCAGTTATAGAGTTGGTCACCACTGTTTGTTTCTTGCATTGCCAAGATATCAATCTGCTACCAAGAAATTGGCATCCACCAGTTATGGATTTTCTATCAAACTTATCACCTCCAGAGTCACTGTCTAAATAGCCAATAAGCTCCAATGGAGAATCTTTAGGATACCATAATCCCAAGGTGGGATAGCAACTAAGGTATCTAAAGATCCTTTTTATAGCATGAAGATGACACTCTTTAGGAGTTACTTGATGGCGTGTACATGCACACACATCAAACATGATGTCAGGTCTAAAGGGTGTAAGATACATCATTGAACCAATCATTGATCTATAATGCCTGACATCCACATCTTTTCCATCTCTAGTATTTCCCCAAGGGCGTTCCCAATCCATGGGTGTGCTAGCCTGTTTTTCATGTGAAGAAAAACCAAACTTCTTCAAGATCTCAGCTATATACTTGTCTTGCGAGATAAAGATACCATCTTATTTCTGTTGGACTTGTAAACCTAGAAAGAAGTTCATCTCTCCCATTGCACTAATCTTGAATTTTTTTGTCATGAGCTTGGAAAAGTCTTCACTCATCTTTTGATTTGATGAACCAAAGATAATATCATCCACATAGACCTTAACAAGAAGAAAATCTTTACCAATCTTCTTGGTAAATAATGTCTGGTCTATGGTGCCCCTCTTAAACCCATTTTCCACCAGGTAGGTGGATAATGTACCATACCATGCTCTTGGGGCTTGATGAAGTCCATACATTGCTTTCTTGACCCTATACACCTTGTCTGGATGCTCTGAATCTTCAAAACCACGAGGTTGCATGACATACACCTCCTCCTCAATTGTGCCATATAAGAAAGCACTTTTCACTTCCATCTAATAAACTGTGAAACCCATGCAAGAATCATAGGCTAGGAAAATCCTTATTGCTTCAATCCTTGCAACATGTGCAAAAACATCTTCATAGTCTATTCCTTCTTCTTGTGTATAGCCTTGAGCAACTAAACATGCCTTGTTTCTGACCACAATTCCTCTTTCATCCTTTTTGTTTCTTAGAACCCAACGTGTCCCAATAGGTCTAACGTACCTTAGACAATCCACTAGCTCCCACACAACTTGAATGGCAAACTAGTGAAGCTCATCCTGCATTGCTTCCACCTAACTTGGTTCTTTAAGAGCATCAAAAATCTTATTGGGTTCCTTTTATGATAGAAAACAAGTAAATAAACATGCCTGCACAAGAGGGGTATCTTCCTTCTTGTGTATATTGGTAATGAAACCACCTTGAGTCTGATGAGACCTCCTTGTTTGAATAAGAGTCTGAACATCACCAATTATTTGGGAAGGAGGATGATCTTTGGCCACCTTTGTAAGTATTCCTCCCCCAAATAGTGTATTATCTTCTATAACAGATTCCATGTTGCCAATAGCATCTTCATTTCCACTCCCATCCTCACTTGAATGAACCTCTAGATTAAGTATGGAAGGTTCACCATGTTCAACAGTGTGTCTGTTGGAAGAAGAGAATAAATGTCCAAACAGATTGTCAGCATCTGAATTCAACCTGTCAGCGTCTGAATTGGCTTTGTCAGTGCTTGAAGATGCATGCATGGTTTCATCAACTGGCTTTTCTTGTGGCCTTTCTTCCTCCTTTTTAGCAGCAGCAGATGCTTGTACAAACCCATCAGTCCATATAGGAATGGTAACATACTCAAGTATGGGGTCTGACTTAACTGCATGTGATCCTTCTTCCTTAGCAACCTGTTTACCTAAAATTTCAACAATAGGTTCTTCCACAACATATGAATCCCTCTTCACAATGTCTGGATTAGTGACAGGCATATAATTCAAGGTCCTAGATAATGGTTCCAAATCAAAGAACCAGCCTGGTCCACTCTCAGGATCACTAGGTTTACTTTCTAAAAACATAACAAGCACTTTTTCAAGAATGCGTTTTTCGTTCTTGTTGTAAACCCTATGCCCTTTGCTCTACATAGAATAACCCACAAAGTAGCCTTCATCACCTTTTGCATGAAACTTACCTAAGGCATCACTAGTATCAAGAATTACTACATGACATCTAAAGGGTTTAAGAAAACCAATGTTGGGTTACTGATATGAGTGATTTTACTCATATCATTGATATCTAAAAACAATGAATAAATGCATAAAATGTTTAAATATTTCCTTGTATTCGTTTGTTTGTCGTTTAATGTGTGTAGGTACCCATGATTGCGAAAATCGACAAAAACCGACACGAGTTTGAAGAAAAGATCGATAAAGCCAATTTCAAGCTCGATTTTAGCGGACTTGAAATTTATGAAGATAAATGGACTTGTGGGTCCCACATTTGGGAATTGGGACCAAAAGCCCATTAAGGAGTTTAAGTTAACTAGTTTTGGAAATTTAGCCCAAGATGAGCCCATCGAGTATAAAAGACGGATGGAGTAATATTGAAGGCCCAAATGACAAGTTTATGGGACGATTTTGCTTTAATGGGTTTCAAGTCCATATCATTTCCAAGTGTTAAGAAACGAATGAGTTTCATGGGCTTATAAACCCATTAGGTTATCACAAATCAACAGTCGGTTAATAAATATAAGTGAAAGTTTCATTCTTTCACTTGGTCAAACGAAACTTTCCACCACACACTTTACCTCTTCGATACTTCCAAAGTTTTCCCCTCATCTCTTTCCCCAAAACCAACCCTGTAATTTTTACTGTTTCAAACCCTAGTAAATTAAATAAAAATTTGGGCTTTTTGATTAATTCACTCGTGTGAATTCACACGAGTTGGAAATTAATTCCCCCTTAATTCGGAAGCAAGAAGATGGAGGAGTGTAGGTGACGTGTCCTTTTTCCACCTTTTGATTGGCTGTAACAGCGCATCACCCCCACTCCACCAATTAAATGAAGCCACCTCAACTTGGGAGAAAGCACAACTAGCACAACTAGTGCCAGAGTGGCGATCCGTGTAACCAAGGGCGAATCACAGCCCTTGGATCATAACAAGAAAGAGAGAGAAGGCTAGGATGCTTCATCAACGGCTCTAAATCGTTCTTCTCCAACAAACCCCTAGCCTCTTTTCAGCCTATAAATACCCTTCTATTTTAGTGTATTTTTCATCCCTTTCTTACTTTAGCTGTTATAATGTCAATTTATTATTAGATATTGTATTTTCTTTTTCCTAGTATTGTAACAATTATATTGAATAAATAAAAGTAATTTTGAGTTTCATTTGGCTGGCGTTTTAAGTACTGTTGATTTTTACAGTTCTATTTTATCTTTTATAAATTGAAATTATTTAAGTGGTTGTTTGAATAAGCTCAAGATATAGCTTTAATTTGAACAATTAAGTGAGATTTGGGATTAATATATATCCCCACTGGATAAGTGGAACGAAACTGGAGGTTTATTTGGTTCGAGCAAATAAGGTGGTTTTGGTGACAGTTTGAAATGGATGATGGTGATGTCGTTTAAGTTTTATGTCAGCTCAGCGCTGCACATCGTCCCAAAGGTTTCTTCACAAGGTTTGTACCATTTTATATTTCATGCTATTTTATATTATAAATCTGTTTAAGTGTTAAACAATTTATGGATTAGGTTTGTGCTGCTAGTTTTGAGATTTGATTATATCTGTTTGGTATTTGTATGGTAAATGATACTTTTCTGTTAGTTTTTTTTTATAAAATCTGTTAAGAACATGTGAAGTTTGGGGTTCTTCTTCTTACTGATTATTTAGGATTGGAAGATTTATTTATATGCTGAATCTTTGATCACTGATCCTGAACATCTAGATATTGCGTGGTTTTCATTTATTGTTTTAATTGACTGTTTGGAGCTGAGATCTGATGAGCAATCTGTTAAGTTGGGGTCTGTATAGTATTGTTTGCTGCTGTAATGTTCATATATCATTTCTCTTTGGGATCTTGATAATCCATTTGAATGCTATGATATTTGGATTTAAACTCCTAATTCATTGTTATTCATTCATTGCTTAAAGGTCTGAGTTTGAGTTTGTTATGAGAAGTAGTTTTTTTACTGATTTTGTTTTCCTTTTCCTTATCATCTTTAGATTTTGTAGTAGTTTTATCTGTGGTTATAAATTTGGCGTGTTACTGAATTAATAGGCAGTGATAGTTACTGATTGTCTTTACCTGTTATGGGAGTTTTATTTCATGTCTGTGAACTTGTTTTATTTCAGTAGTATTGCTTATCTGTTATTCAATCAGTTGCTCAAACGAACTATTTGGGTATTGATATTGTAATCTGTTGCTTATTTAGCAGTTAATATATAACTGTCAAATAGTCACTCCTGTGACTTGCTACATCAATTTTTATAGTCCAAAAATAACGGACTCGAACCCTTGACCTCAAGGGTAAACACCAAACGTGATAACCAACTGTTCTAGCTATAGCTTTTTGTTTAATAACCGTTTTGTCATTATAATAGTCGTTTTAATTATGGTCTGTGAGCTTTTAGATTATGTATTTTACTAGTGTCAATTAATTTAGTTTAATTAATCATTTTAATTCCTTTTTTAGAGTTTACACATAAATAAATAAAATAATAAAAAATATATTTCTTTTAAATATTTAAATTGTTTTTATAAATTATTTTTTTTAATCGAATTAGTTTTTTAATAAAATTAGTTTTAAAATAGATTTTGTTAGTTAAAAAGTAAAAGTTTATTTTAATGGATTAATTAGTTTAAATTTTTAAATAGTTTTTAAATTTGTTTAATAGTGATTTTAATTAATTAGATTAATATTTAAATAGTTTAAATTTTAAATAGTTTTAATTTTATATAATATTGTTTTTTTAGATAATAATAGTGGGATACGATTCATGCACTTAGGATTAATTAGCTTTAAATTGGTAGAATTAATTTTAGTTTTAAAAACCGAAAACGTTCGTATCAATTGTCCAAATCGAAACAAAACGTCTCAAATTCACTCGATCTTCGTGTACAACGATCTTGGTTCACCAACGTATTTAATTGAATCCATCTTTGGTAATTTTAGTCTATTACTTTTTCCTAAAGGTAATTTTCTAATTTACCCTATAACGTATCTTAATTATCACAAATACTATTCACGATACATCAAAAATTTTGGCGTCGCTGCCGGGGATCTTGTGTACGATTCGTCTTTGTGGAGATTTGTTGATCGTTGATTTGAAGACCCCTTCCGTCCTCGGAAAGTTTTGTTATTTTTCTATTATTATAGTATGTATAGTTTTTTCGTGTTTTTTGTGATTACTATATTGTATTCGAATCCAAAACGAAAAAAAGGCAAAATAGATAAATACTAATAATAAGTTTGAACTCGATTTATACAAACTATAAGGTGGGTATAAGGCGACGTGCTATAAAAGGCCGTCTAAGGAAAAAGGTTTTTAAGTGCTTTGTGCCACCTCGTTTCCCCGCTTGCTTGTGCGTATATTGAGAGGGACGACCGATTATTGGTTTGCCAACTCAAGTAGTAATAAATCTTATTTTTTGTTGTTTACTTATTGAACCTCGAGACGTTTAGGTTTTCACCTATCGTTTCAAAGTCGACCGAGGGTAATTTACTTCCATAGTAGTTATCCTTATTCCTTGTTTTTATCGATCATTTTTGATTGAGCAATACCAAATAAAAATACCAAAAATAATATTCTTCTTGTCTAATTTCTTTTCTTCAATCCTCTAAAATTCTCGTCATTTTGGTTTATGCAATTACGTTCTTCTCGACTTGTGATTGATTTAAATAGGCTTGAAAATATTCCTCGTAGAAATAGAAATCGTCAACAACGAATAGTGGAATCTGAGCTTCCACCTATTGTTGTAGAGATGGCTGATAACCGAACAATGGAGGAATTGCTCCGTGTACCCACCGAAGGGTATGGGGAAGCAATCGTTGTGCCGGCTATTTTGGCGGATCATTTTGAGATTAAGACGGGTCTTTTATCGCTCATTCGTGCCGACCAATTTCGTGGCAACGAGACCGATAACCCGCACTCTCACATTCGGAATTTTCTTCGAATTACCTCGACTCTAAAGTTTAGAGATGTGCCGAATGACGCGATTAAGCTCATGCTTTTTCCGTACTCGCTCGAGGGTAATGCTAAGATTTGGTACGAGAAAGAACCACCGAGTTCGATTTTGACATGGGATGATTTAGTGTCTAAGTTCATGAATTATTTCTTTCCACCATCCAAAACAACACACTTTAAGAACGAGATCACAAGATTTGAACAAAAAGTGCATGAATCGTTTGGGGTTGCTTGGGAAAGGTTTAAAGATTTGTTAAGACAATGTCCACACCACGGTTTCTCAGAATTGCATCAAATCAATACTTTTTATAATGGACTTAATATGGTTGAACAAGATTCTTTAAATGCCGCCGCGGGTGGTAATCTTTTAAGGAAAACTCCGAGAGACGCGTGGTGTATAATTGAGAATAAGTCTAGAGAACAATATTCATGAAACACACCGGTTGTTTCCAATGTGAATTCATCTAATATCGAGATTGCTAGATTGGACTCTAAGATTGATAATGGATTTGCGACTTTGTTGAATGAGATTAGGAAGAATCCTCATGGATCGATTAATGCGGTTGAGAGTTTTTGTGTATCATGTGGTGGAGCACATCCGAATTATGCTTGTTCAACCATGGTGTTTGATCAAGCTAGTTCTTTTACCGCGACGGGAACTTATGGCTCCAACGGTCAAGTTCCTCGTCAAAATCATGTTGCTCCACCGGGTTTTCCACCGGTTCAAAATAGGTACAACAATGGGAACAATGGGAATAATTTTAACCGTGGTAACCAAGGGAATTACAATCAAGGAAATGGGTTTAATGCTAATCAAAACAATCAAGGTTTTCAAAGCAATAACCATAATGATTTGTCAAGCTACATTAAAACGAATGAGGCAAATTTGAAAGCTTTTCAAAATACCATTCAAGGACAAATGGCAACTTTGAAAAATGATTTTCAAAATACGATCAAGGGGCAAAACAATAATATTGAGCTTAATCAACAAAGACTTGAACAAACCAAAACCGTTTTGAGCAAAGATTAGAGCAAAGTCAAAATCGTATGCAACAAAGTTTGGAACAAGGTCAAAATAAATTGCTTTCGATGTTTGAGGGATTTATGTCTAAACCATCATCTTCTTCGGGTTGCTTACCTAGTAATACCATTCCAAACCCGAAGGGAGAGCTTAAGGCCATAACCGTTTATGATGATTGTGATAATTTAGAAGAAGTTTAAGTGATTGAGTTTAATCCTCCACCTAAAGAGACTTTTCTAGATGTCACCAAGGCTACTTTAAATGTGATTAGTACCTCGGGTTTCTTTGATTTCTTTCCTGAGAAATATAAAGATCCGGGTCAATTCTGGATACCTTGTGTTTTGAATGAGCTAAGGGTGTGCAAAGCTCTAGCCGATCTAGGAGCTAGCATTAACTTAATGCCCCTAGCCATTTGGAAAACTATTGACTATGCACCACTTAGTACCACTCGAATGATCATTGAGCTCGCTAATGGTACCACCACCCGTCCGGTTGGTATAGCGGAAAATGTCATTGTTAAAGTGGGAAAGTTTTTGTACTTAGCCGATTTTGCTATAGTTGATTATGAGACCAATCCTCGTGTGCCTATCATTTTAGGACGACCATTTTTGTGCACGGCTCATGTTCAAGTTGATATGAGGAAAGAAGAGATTAATTTGTTTTATGGAGATAAAAGTATTGTTTTCAAACCGGAAAGGATTCCAAGATTTGATTCTAAGAAAGTGGAAAGTGTGAAACTTATTAAGACTATTGAAAGTAATAATAAATCTCTCTTTGATAAAGGTGTTTTTCCAATTTTAGAAACCTCATTTTGTGATGAAGAAAAGTTAAAGGAAGATGCTTGTTTTGTTGAATCATGTTGTAATCTTACCTCATCTCCACTCACTCCACACGAGGATGATAGTTCTAAGAATGAAAAAGAAATTGATGAATACCTTAGCGCACCATTTGATCCTAGTTAGTTTAAGAATGAGAATTTTGATCCCGAGAGAGATATTGCTCTAATTGAAAAATCATTGAAAATGGACTCATTTTCATTCTCTTCGAAGGACCAAATTGATAATCCTAAGGCACAATCTTCATTTGAAGAGCCTTTGATTCCTAACTTCACACCGAGTGAGGTTAGTGACTATTCATTCGATAGTTTCGCCGATGAACTTGTTGATCCACTTCCACGGGGAAGTGAAGACGTTACGATTTCGAAATCGAGCGTGATTCTCATGTTTTACCTACCATTCTCGAGGAATTCTCCGATGAATTTCCTTCTAATGATAATGATGATCTTGTATCCGAGTGTGACACACTTGATACTTTGTCGGATATTTCTTGTGATGACAAGATTGATGACACTTTAGTGACTTACTCAAATCCTCTCTTCGAAGCTTCAATGAACAATAATCCATTGTTTCAAGAGGATTTTGAGAGCATCATACTTCCTACATCTCACAATCTTTGTGATGATGAACTTCTTTTGAAGGAGGTTGACGAGTTTCTTTATATAGACATTCCTTCGAAATTTGAGGAAGAGTCTAATTACGGTGATAAAGTTCTTGGTTTGATCACCCGATTTATGATGATGATAATGTTGACCCGAAGGGAGAAATTACTTTTACTCTAATTATCCTTCCCACTCGCTTTGATCTTAATGTGCGGGTTTTTCATGCGACTCGGTTTGAGTACCATGACCCCTTTGTTCACATTCATAAGAGTGATAAGGTCAACAAAGTCATGCAAGTTAATACCACTAGTGTTGAGACCTTTATACCACCTTTACCATTTGCTTTCTATGATTTTGGATTAGCATGGGGGGACGACACCGTGTTGTCTTTTCCTTTCTCTCACGAGGACGAGGTATTCGACCCCGGAATCGTTGATTTAGGGAAATCTTGGCCTTTCACCGATGCAATAATTGAAAGACTTTTCTATCATCTTGGTGTGAGTTTATCTCGGGGATCATGCTACACCCATATCATGATTTGTGACTACTATCTCTTTTTAGAGATTTGTGTTGGAGTTTCATCCTTTCGTTTGTCATCCGACAACGAGGATGAGATCTTTGACCCCGGCATCGTGCTTTGTGTTGTATTCTATATGCCGGTTTTCACCCATTTCCCCTAAGGACAAATGAATGCGGGGATCGAGTCGAGCTCATGACTCGGTTAACAAAAACGAGGTGCCTTGTGGGGGAGTCCCATACATTCTATCTTCTTTCTATTTTCTAACACTAATAAGGCTTGATCTTTCAAGCTCGTGCTCGTGTTTTGTTGTGTTGTGAATCTTAGGTATGACCCTAATCATTGAAGACTCTCGTGTTCGGTTTTTGCCGGTTCACTTGATCTTCCTATCTTTGATTGCCAAAAGGGGCACACTCTCTATCCTTTGATTTTTATCGACTAACATTTTATCTTGAGGCATAATTAATAAACGGCTTATAGATTTGCGTGCTCTTTCCATGTTAGGACTTTTGCATTAGACTCTTCGTGTTTTAGCAAGGGGGTGTTTTTCTTGAGCTAAGAAACATTGAGGACAATGTTTGGTTTTAGCATGGGGGAGTCAATCGATATAATCACTTGCAATTGCGTGTGGAAACCATTAATCACGGATCGATTAAGCTTACTAGGATAATCAACGTTCATATGATAAACATAGCGGAATTAGAACATTGATTATGAACAAGGTGTTTCTTTTCCAACGATTACTTGTATTAAACTTCAAACGATTACAAGTAACAAACCTAGACGTGTTTACAAGGTTACACACGTCTAGAACACACGACTCAACTTTAAGACTACATTGTGAATGATGGGATAATGAAAACCTACGCCTGTGTATTCTTTATATAATAGAATACAAGACTTTTCTTACAAGAAAACTTTAATTACATTAGAAGTCCCTCCATCTTTTGCTAATAAGTCCTCCTTGTTGTATGAAAGGGCTCCATATTCTTGTAAAGTTTGATATTTGCATATAAGTCCTTCTTGTTTCATTATTCTTGTTTTGTCTCATCAAATTAATTCCCAACAATCTTCCCCTATTTGATGATGACAAAACCAATCTTCAAATCTTGATCTTTCACGAATGAAACAAGCTTCCCCTTAAAGTAAGATTTCTTGTAAAACATATCCCCAAATAAAATTAAGTTGTATACCTTGATCTTTGAATCTTCGTCCCCTTTTTGTCTCATCCAATAGGGGTCTTCTAAAGATAAACAACTAATAAACTCTTCCCCTTGAGTGGTGCATGTAAATGAATCACGAACCATGTAGCCTCTAATTGTAGATTACGAATGAAGAAAAACGAATATAACCTATTTGTTGAAGAAGTGGAATATCCAAAGCTTGTACCTTATATCTTGCACTATCCATGTGACGTCGAACTTATATGATGAGAGTAAATATAAGCAGACCTCGATCTCTTTGTCAAAATCCTCATCCTTTGTGAGACACTGAGCACGATAATGTAACTCCTTCAAGTGATAGCAAGCTGGCAATTTGCTAGATTTGACAAGTCTTCGTCACCAATCGTTTAAGCACGAACAAGTTATCTTTAAAGTGTGAGTGTGACAGGGAACACCACGACTTTAAGATATGATAAAATACAAACCTGGGAAAAACAACTCCAACACCAAAGAAGCAATAATCAATCGTCTTCATCGAAACCTCCAATTTGCAATGAAAATCATCTAAATATAATATCATCCTCTTCTTTTATGCAACTGCTGCCTCTGTCGGCGTTCTGCTTCTAATCCAAGTCGGTACGTAACCGCAAGGTTAGCCTTGTCACATAATCAAATAAAACTTTATTGTACCAAACACAATCTTCAAAAACGAGCCATAAAATTTTTAAACAGACAGTTCTGTCCGAGATCCTGAGTCATCCAATATATCTTCTGTATGTATTGTCCGATATCGAACGATACTTGTCAGCGCTTAAAAACCATATATCGGACAATACGTGTCAGCGTTTGAAAACCATATATCAGACAACACGCTGTCAACGTGTAAATTTAATGTGTCAGTCTCTTTCTATCAGCGTGTCTTTTATTCTTGTCAGTGGCCCGACTCCGCCACTGACACATCTGTGGCTACATAACTCTCGACAGTGGCTAAAATATGACTCCACTGTACCACTTTTCCTTTGCTCAAACAAATACCCCAATTAATCTTCTTGTCTTCCTACATTTTTATTCCAATTCAAAACAACTCCATATTTGTCAGTTTCTGCTTTCACACGAGCGCATATCTCGTCCAAATATAAGTTTGCTTCAATTATATCTCACGTGATATATGTGTAGCATGGACCACAAGCTATAAACGACATGTTATCACCCAAACTTATAATAAGTACTAACCTTTGGAGCCCACATCACCTTGGCAGCAATAGTATTTAAATCATGAACCTCATATTGCTTTAACCTCTCGTGATGCACATCCTTGTCATTATTTTACCACTTTCATTGAACATCAAACCTGGGCCCACAAGTAGCATTGGCATATACAAACCGTCACCTGCTAGTGTGTATTGTATCATACAAAAAAAAACTTTTTGCTTTGAATCAGGACTCACACACCACATATGTTGTTTCTCTTGGTATAGACAATATGCGAGCAATAATAACCATCACGTGGATAACTTTGTTTTACCAAAAACCCCACCATCAGTAGCTTGCAAGGATATCACAAACAACAACATTCTGCTTCATCTATAAGTCAGAACTAGGGTTTATTTACAAAACCCTAAAACTTTTGGCTCTTTGCAGTCCCACGTGAATAGGATATCACGTACAAATGTACAATACATAGGATCATACAAAAATCGATTGCAGCAGCCCCACTTTTCTCAATTCCTTTGTCGTGTCTTCACTTTCTTTTTATGTACCTATGTGCAATTTGGATCACTTTTTGCTTTACATACAAACGTTGGCTTTTATGAGTCAATGTTAACACACGAACTCCTTTTTCTCTCGTTATCTTTTTAATAAAAGTGTCTCATGTCCCTTGGCAATTGGCATCCAAAAGTGATATAACTCCGATCCATATTAAACATATAAAAGGCAAAGTTGAATCACAGTACCTCAGAACCAGCAGCAACAAACATATATCACCAATCTAAAAGCAATCCCACACGTTGTATATACTTTCCTTCTTGTGGTGTCCTTAGTTCCCGCAGCAAATAACTAAAGAATATATTTTATCATCACGTCTTAGGCCTTACTCTTTATAACTGACTGTTTAAAGAAACTGTATAACCACCATAATGATTATATACCCACGCTTCATAATCCCATACATGTTTCCTTCACTATTGCAACGCATGATATAAACATCACATATTACTTCCATAAATAATTCATAAACCACGATCTTTCTTATGTTCTTTCAATCACAAACCGTATCCTTTTCTGCTTTAAAACGATCTAGGGTTTATGAACTTAAGCTCCAAAACCCCAACTTAGGGTTTGTATGTAACACCCCCACAAAATGCTATGCGCAGCGGAACTACAACATATGGGTGCTACGTAGTTATCATCACACATAAGCTATATTAAACGACTCAAGAGACGTAAAAGTTCAAACATAAAATTTATCATTATTAAAAACATGTAAGTCTACAGTTTTCCAAATCCCAAGTTCATTATATAAAACAGAGTTGCGTTTAGGTCCCCACTGAATCTCAACCCAAAAATACATTTCCATTCACATGACATAGTATAAAAGAGTTTTTAAGTGCAAAAAGGGAGGAAAACAAAGTAGACCGCCAAGCCACAACAACTTCCATCCTCGCATGCTCCGCTGCTAACAATCTTGGTTACCTGAAACACATGCTTAAAATCGTCAACACAAAGGTTGAGCGAATCTATAGGTTTATCAAATCATAAGTTGAACATAAGTGTTAAAAACCAATCATGATCATTCAATAGCATTGTGGCCATACAATCTATTATTCAAGGATATGACAATTGTGTTTAAGCTCATGACACTAATCCGTTAACTCAATCACCCGCGTAATAATTACCGGCGTGATTCAGATGAAACCAGTGCCCCTTCTAAAGGCATCAGTTGCAATTATACCTTATCTCTCATACAAGATAATCTACCGCAGAACTTACTCAACGTACAGCTTCTCGGCTAGCATTGGGTCGTTAGCCCCGTAGTACTACAAATTGTGTAAGCGGCTATTTCCCCCTTCGCAAGGGCAAGACAATAGTTAATAGTTCATGAATTTAGGGACTTTTTCAACTAGGTACTCAACACAATTTCGAGGCAACATTCGGGTCCAACAATCAATCAAGACTTATGTTCATTTTCATTTAAATTAGCATGTATCCCCCTCGCGGGTTAAAAACATTTGAATAAAGTAAAGAGCGAGGCTATAGACTCACATGGCGTAGTAGTAGTAGTTCTAGCGAAGACGTAACGAAAAATGTCACCGACGACGTGGATGCCCGGGAAAATCAAACACTTGACCTAAAAGTCAAAGTACGAAAACCAAATCAATACTCCGCGTACATTATTGTACTAAACACACGCATATGCAAACACACTCAATGCTTATGAAAACTCACGCCAAAGTCAAACAAGTAGTTGTTACTAGACTTATATCATTTATCAATGCTATTAAAGTTACTATCCATTTTACGATTTCGCGGATACTTACCAAAAGTATGGGCTGTTTTACTAGACTTAACCCTTGTTATAAAAATTAAGAAAATTCTCAAAAATACCTTAAGACCTGTAGAAAACCCATTTTTAATCCCATTAAAAGTTTTTACTTCTACGTCCCGTTACTCAACGCTTTTCCAAAAACTACATTTTTCGGACTGAATTTGTACTTCGACCAACTTGGACTTCTTTGACCTATTTGAAATGCACCTTTGACTTCTTTGACTCCTAAGTCCACTTATAGACTCAATTACACAGGTTTGTGACCAAAATTTGACCTTTGACCTTTTACCAATTCATACTTGTGGTCCTCGGGATTTGACTAAAACTATACATAAATTCGGATTATGAAAGTTCTCGTCTCCCGGTACACGATCTTTAAAACCTCATAACTTTTAGCTCGTTTAGAGTCACGAGCTCTACCTTATATCAATTTAAAGCTAAGAAGGCCCTCTATGACTACATTTAGCTATCTAGACCTGTAGGAAAAATTATTTTTATGAAAAGGTCCTAAACTTTCTGCCTAAATTTAACCGTACCAAAATCACACCGACGCTCGTTTCCAAACCCATTTATCAACACTAGACATCATCCTAAGCATCCCTAATCACACCCAAACATTATTTTCAGTCCTAAACCCCTATTGTTCATCAACCTCATAGAATCAAAATCCTAAAAACAAGCATGCAATGTGTTTAACCCATTCAAACACACCCAAAACACCCTTATAAACACAAACCCATGACATTTCATCAAACACCTTGAACACACCCAAAACCCCAAAAATTTCGTGGGTTTTGGTGACCAAAACACCCAAAATAATCAGCCCCCAATTCGTCTTATGAATGAATAAACATTATCAATACACCAACTAAACAAATTCATGATTTAATTAAATCAAAACGTATTTTTGAAAAACCTTAAAATTTTGGAAAAATTAAATGGATGCATGTGAGTTTTTGTTTGTGGGATTCACTTACAAGATGATATGGGAGATGGGTCATTGCTTAGATTTCTTAAAAATCCATTTTTGGTGGTGGATTGGTGGTGGTGGGTGTTGGCCGTGAGGTAGAGAGGAAGGGAGGAGGAGATAATTTTTTTTTGAAGTTAAAATGAAGAGTGTGTGTGTTGTTTGTTTATTTTGTAAGGTTAGGAGGGACCAAAGTGCAATTTTGGCTTTCTTTTGGCCTTAAATGGCAAACAAGTATATAAAGAGCGGGATTATGACTAGTAGTCGATTTTAAAATTTTACGGGAGTCGGGTTTCGCCCCGAACACTTGAAAATACTTTTAAATGGTTCAAACGCACACAAAACGAATATACACATGGTTCCGACTCGACTTAACACGTAATAAAAATAAAATCTCGAAAAATTCAAATATCGATCAATCGATAATAAAATGTAAGTTTTGGGCATCCGTCGGTATCGTAGTCGTTATCGGTTCTTCTTAAATCGTCAATCGTTAAATTACGACCGTAAACGTCGGTTTCAACTTAAACCGTCAAATAAATCCACGATAAAAATTCTTAAAAATTTCAAAAATATACGTAAAATAGGATTAAATAAATAATGTTGGGCTCGGGATATCACATCCACAAGTGAGCCACAACTTAAGAGAGATGCTCATACTGAAGAGCTCTTGAGACAATAACTTAGCATCATACGGCACTTTCACGGGTGTTACATCCTCCCCTCCTTAAGGGAGCGACGTCCCGGCGCTCTCCGGTTCTTATACTCGCATTTGTACTACTAGCAAGATGATGGTACTACTTCCTAAAGAGGTCTCCACATTCCGACGTGGACTTCGGTTCACGTCTCGGGTTCTATCACACCTTCACCATGGGTATTATGCCTTGCTTCAATCTCTTACCATCTTGATCCATGATCTCCGCTTCAATTTCCCTAAATTCTTCCCACGGGTATCAACACATCTCTTTCCACAGCTTCTCGCGGTTAGCATATAATTCTTAATCTACACCATTTCTTCCAAAGCCTCTCGAATCATTTCAGGTCCATTCAACTGACTTTTTCCTACTTCATTTCATCCAACTCGCGGTCTATATTTTCATCAACATAATTCTTCAAATGTCGCAGCTTCAAAGCTAATCAAGGTAAAAGTCGTGGTACAAAGATACTACCAATGGCATGTGTCGTTCTCAATAACTATCAAAATCAATCACACATGTTCGGAGTACGTTTTCCAACGTTCGAGTCGTCCTTTCACTTGGTTCATCATCTCATAAAAATAATTGCTCACAAAGAAAATCACACGGGTCGCACATCACCTCATAGAAAAACGTTCAAAATATAAAAGACGAAGTAATCAATACTAGTCGTACCAAATCACCTTATTACGATATTACGTACATACAACCCTACTTCGTCAAAAACGAATTCATCGATACGAAATCATTCGGCGTATACATAACTCTCTCGAAGACATCACAATCCAAACAAACACAAAAGCCATTATGAAACACATACAACCATATTACGACATGTTTGCAACATAGCCAAACCATGCTAAACCAATCAGTTCAATCAGTTAACCCACGCTTGCTAATCAACCAAGCCAAGATAAAACAAGAATATTTACATAATTCTCGGATGAGTCCAGTCAAAAGAAAATTGCAAGTTAAAGAAGGTTCAAGAGCTTGCTAGCTATGGATGCATATCCAAAAAGAAATAAAATACTTACATGTGTCATCGTGGGGTGCTCACACACGGATCCATACCCAAAAGATACTACAAGAACACCATCTTACTTCCGTCCCGAACGTGGTCAAAATCTTAATAAATATCATCGTTCACAGTTAAAAAAAATACATTACATGGCACGTGTTCTCCATGATCGGACTTCATTGGACAATGTCGTCTCAAGTTCTCACAACTTACGATCACTCGACCAGATTACTTACCACACAAATACATAAAAGGCAAGGGTTTAACACAAAAACATCAACTAGGGATATCTATCGTTTAACCATCGATAATCAAGGATGGTTGAGTCAAGCAAAGAGGATTCCTCACTTAAATAAACGAAGACGACAATTGGAATGGTCTTCCAATTACCGATGCACAGTTGGTAAACTTCAACAATTTATCATGTGTCGTTGTCATATCAAAAGAACAAGAAAAGAATAATAAATAAAGTACGATACATTCGCTGTAGGAGAAGTCTTCGTTATTTCCCTTAGAGTTATTCGAACTCTGATTTCCTCTACTTCGGCATTTTTCCATCTTTATTAAAAACTCTTCTCCCGGTGACGATACGAGCCCCTTTGGTATTTCATCAACACCCTCGTGATTCCGATGAAATTTGCACGTTACACACAACTCATAAAAACATTTTCCAAAAACTACTTGGTCACAGTGACTTACCAAGTCAACACCAAACGAAAGAAAATATTTCAAGGAATACAAGAAAAATTTAAAAATTGTCTTTAGGAATCAAAGAAAATGCGATTACTTGCATAAGGATCCACCATTTTTAAAAACGTTCTCATCCAAACATTTATCAAAACACTACAAGTTTCAAGATGACCAATTTGTTTGACACGATAGTGCCCTTCCTAAACTGTGCATAATTAGCTAGATCATGCATACTTGAGGATCAAGCAACAACAACCAACAAAACAGGACTCTTCCCGAATTATGCATAGTTAGCTAAGCTGTGTATAATTGAGGATCGAGTGACAACACAAACATTATTATTACATACCAAACACGACTATGGAAGTTTTCGACCTAGCCTTCAAAATAATTAAATCATTTGAAATGAAATTTGAAATGGGAAAATATTGCTACCATCGTTTTTAAGAAACACATCAAACATTTTTCGTCCACTTTGGAAACATACTTTTACTTTGCCTTTTTGTGAGGAAAATAAATAAATAATTAAATAAAGAAATCGACACCATTTGCATTTAGTTCACCAAAACATTTGACACACTCATACCTATTTTCACAATAGACTATTCACAAAATAACGGTAAGGTGGTTCATGATTAAAGATCATTGCAAGCACAACAAGTAATAAAATTGAGATCAATGAGATCGAACGAGGTAAACGAGCAATATATTTGCCAACGGAAATTAACTACATTAGAAATGGAAATACTTCAAATGTATGACAAAAGTCTCAGGATAATAACAGCGATCTACGAATACATGGAGTGAAAGTTGAATATCAACACAAGCGTCAAAATAAAAATAAAAATAAAACAACGATCATAATTCCCATCGTCTCGAGTTGCACACACATTCAACGAAGTGTATACGGGAAGAGAAGAATAATCACTTGGTTAACTATAAACAATTTTCACCAGGAAGATCGAGTTCTTTCACCTCTACAATTTGGTAAAGCGGCTTCGCCTCCTCGCTTTTGTTCAATATAAATAAATAGCCAATTTAATGAAGATTTATAGCATCATTCAAGTAAATACATAATTTTTGGTTCCATTAACCGAAAGGAGAAAAAAAATTGCGGGGTCCATGAAGGGGACAAAAATACACCGGGTGACATACCCTCATCATCAAGTACTAGCGAAGTAGCGACACAAAAATAAATATAATAATATTGGTTTCATACCATAGACAATATTAAAATGAACAATCACATGACGACTCATGTTTAGATACAGACTCACAAGATCAAAGAAGGGATGTCGGACGATCGAACCATCGTGACTCAAAACATTATATATACATCTTTATTAAATAATATACAAGTAGGCGTGTGTTGTGTAATCCAGTTGCGTATAATAATTAGTGTTACCTTGTACATTGTAAAACCGAACATTTACACATTTTTAATTTGTGTTACACCATTAAAGAATTTATACCTTTCATTTTCCAATCTTTACAACGCTTTCATTTCTGGAAAAATTTCAATCTCTCGGAAATTATTAACATTAGTAGATGCGGTGACTCGGTTATCATAATTGACAAATCATTAGGTTTGAAAATCTCCATACTTGTGTCAAAACCTCATTAATGTTCATATCTTAAGTACCAAAAACATACGTAGTAAGAATTTTCCAAGTTTTATGTTTTTATTATTACGACTTATATTATCACAAATATACACGTATCCAACATGACTCAAACTAGTCCAATTAACTCTTAAAATCAACCTTTGACTTTTATTACACAAATGTTTTCCCCAAAACTGCTTTGTTAAATCATATTCGCGTAATTCGACTCAAATGATAAAGAGGTTTCACGTGGTATTATCTCGGATACTTACTGATTTTAGTCGAGACTTAAATCTCAATAATAATAATATAATAAACAATCAAAATGCTTATCTCAATAATTTTAAAATATATAAAATTCAACTTTTAATCCTTAGCCCATTATCAATGATTTTAAAATTAACACATCTCATCGCGGAATAAAACAAAAGATTTTTCAAACGATTTTAAACAAGCATCATCAAATTACACATATTGATTCTCTATAACAACAATTAAACAAACAAATGATTTCCAATGACGTTCCATCAATGTTTAAAATTTTATTTCAAGCATTATAATTTCATACTTAAAGTGTATATTCCGATTTTATCCCAGTTTATTTACTACAACGAGTGACGAGTTCTAGTTTACACCAATGCATACGTAAACATAACCTTATGTTTAAAATAAACCAATTTTTTTTTACAAAGTTTCTACCTCCAAAATATATGACCAATTTTTCTACTCTATATTACAAATTATGCCAAAAGTTTGCTACATTGACCCGAAAATTAATTCATACTAAATCCGAAGCTACATATACTCAATAGTCATCTCGCAAATTTTATTATAACTCCTTTCTCGAACTAATTTAAACAAATTCTTAACAAGTCCATCACAATCTTTTAGTATCAAATTTTAATATATGAAAACAAGGATTTTACGAGTAATAATAATTACTTATTACGATTTACCAACCAAGGTTGAAGGAAAATAATTTCACAATGTCCGTTTATTCTCTAGACGAATTTTACTTGTTACAAAACACATCATACGTCATTTTTATCCGAAAGTTTCATTCACCAAATATTAAATATATAAAACACTTTATGTTTAAATCATTCAATCAACAAAGTTCGATGTTTACTTAACTTGCACAAATGCCGGACCTCGTCATGTAAAATATTAACTTCAAAATAATGAAACAACAAAACAAAATGAAATAAATGGAACGAGAATACGTATGTCAACTAAATGTTGTTATCGGCCTCGGATGAGTCTCGAAATCGTACTCCACAAAATTAACACAAAAACCAACCAAATTCCAAGTTATCGCGCTTGATCACAACGCCAGTCTATTTTAAAACACATCTTTAAAATTCAAGTAGAATAGTAAACAACGATTAAATGGCAACACGCCTCAACCACGTTTCATAATATACACACATGATTCGCCGCCCCAATGTACGCATCGTCGATTATACTTCGTCTATGTTATAGTTACGTGAACTAACATATCAAACCCATTAGGAATAAAGGAAATAAAGTAATACGTAAGTAAATTACGTTTCAAAAGAAAATGTCCAAAATGACACATCACGGTGCGATAACGACAATCGAGATCGACCTAGTCGATATAAAATATGTTACGAAGCATCATTTACGTATCTAGGATATCAAACGAGGTTCATATTCGGTTATTCGAACAATAAATTAATTATCAAGATTGATAATTAGCGGTAAGGCCGAATTCTCAACAAAACCGCATTTTAATGTACGATAATTACTCAAGGACCATTGCTTCACGTGCAATGCCTTTAAATACCATAGTATATACATACTTATACATACAACCATTCCTACATACACGTAGGATTACAACGCGGTGTTGCCATGTAATGCAATGTAGCCCGTTATGCCAATTACATGCAACATATAAGATAATCTTACAAGAATTTGCAAATTACGATGATAAGTACTCAACGTACAAAACAATATATCTCAATATATATCTCAAAGTATTTACTTACTAAATACTTAGGGAATTCATATCAATTTGAGGGATACATCTAAAATATGAAGCAATGCTAAAGAATTCTTACCGGAGCCATGCATGATAGTTGTGTGCTTGGACAATTTCTTACGACACCAAAAGTTATAGTTTAGGATTTTTCAAAACGACCTAGTTCTCTATAACTCATGGCTCTGATACCAATCTGTAACACCCCCACAAAATGCTATGCGCAGCGGAACTACAACATATGGGTGCTACGTAGTTATCATCACACATAAGCTATATTAAACGACTCAAGAGACGTAAAAGTTCAAACATAAAATTTATCATTATTAAAAACATGTAAGTCTACAGTTTTCCAAATCCCAAGTTCATTATATAAAACAGAGTTGCGTTTAGGTCCCCACTGAATCTCAACCCAAAAATACATTTCCATTCACATGACATAGTATAAAAGAGTTTTTAAGTGCAAAAAGGGAGGAAAACAAAGTAGACCGCCAAGCCACAACAACTTCCATCCTCGCATGCTCCGCTGCTAACAATCTTGGTTACCTGAAACACATGCTTAAAATCGTCAACACAAAGGTTGAGCGAATCTATAGGTTTATCAAATCATAAGTTGAACATAAGTGTTAAAAACCAATCATGATCATTCAATAGCATTGTGGCCATACAATCTATTATTCAAGGATATGACAATTGTGTTTAAGCTCATGACACTAATCCGTTAACTCAATCACCCGCGTAATAATTACCGGCGTGATTCAGATGAAACCAGTGCCCCTTCTAAAGGCATCAGTTGCAATTATACCTTATCTCTCATACAAGATAATCTACCACAGAACTTACTCAACGTACAGCTTCTCGGCTAGCATTGGGTCGTTAGCCCCGTAGTACTACAAATTGTGTAAGCGGCTATTTCCCCCTTCGCAAGGGCAAGACAATAGTTAATAGTTCATGAATTTAGGGACTTTTGCAACTAGGTACTCAACACAATTTCGAGGAACATTCGGGTCCAACAATCAATCAAGACTTATGTTCATTTTCATTTAAATTAGCATGTATCCCCCTCGCGGGTTAAAAACATTTGAATAAAGTAAAGAGCGAGGCTATAGACTCACCTGGCGTAGTAGTAGTAGTTCTAGCGAAGACGTAACGAAAAATGTCACCGACGACGTGGATGCCCGGGAAAATCAAACACTTGACCTAAAAGTCAAAGTACGAAAACCAAATCAATACTCCGCGTACATTATTGTACTAAACACACGCATATGCAAACACACTCAATGCTTATGAAAACTCACGCCAAAGTCAAACAAGTAGTTGTTACTAGACTTATATCATTTATCAATGCTATTAAAGTTACTATCCATTTTACGATTTCGCGGATACTTACCAAAAGTATGGGCTGTTTTACTAGACTTAACCCTTGTTATAAAAATTAAGAAAATTCTCAAAAATACCTTAAGACCTGTAGAAAACCAATTTTTAATCCCATTAAAAGTTTTTACTTCTACGTCCCGTTACTCAACGCTTTTCCAAAAACTACATTTTTCGGACTGAATTTGTACTTCGACCAACTTGGACTTCTTTGACCTATTTGAAATGCACCTTTGACTTCTTTGACTCCTAAGTCCACTTATAAACTCAATTACACAGGTTTGTGACCAAAATTTGACCTTTGACCTTTTACCAATTCATACTTGTGGTCCTCGGGATTTGACTAAAACTATACATAAATTCGGATTATGAAAGTTCTCGTCTCCCAGTACACGATCTTTAAAACCTCATAACTTTTAGCTCGTTTAGAGTCACGAGCTCTACCTTATATCAATTTAAAGCTAAGAAGGCCCTCTATGACTACATTTAGCTATCTAGACCTGTAGGAAAAATTATTTTTATGAAAAGGTCCTAAACTTTCTGCCTAAATTTAACCGTACCAAAATCACACCGACGCTTGTTTCCAAACCCATTTATCAACACTAGACATCATCCTAAGCATCCCTAATCACACCCAAACATTATTTTCAGTCCTAAACCCCTATTGATAATCAACCTCATAGAATCAAAATCCTAAAAACAAGCATGCAATGTGTTTAACCCATTCAAACACACCTAAAACACCCTTATAAACACAAACCCATGACATTTCATCAAACACCTTGAACACACCCAAAACCCCAAAAATTTCGTGGGTTTTGGTGACCAAAACACCCAAAATAATCAGCCCCCAATTCGTTTTATGAATGAATAAACATTATCAATACACCAATTAAACAAATTCATGATTTAATTAAATCAAAACGTATTTTTGAAAAACCTTAAATTTTTGGAAAAATTAAATGGATGCATGTGAGTTTTTGTTTGTGGGATTCACTTACAAGATGATATGGGAGATGGGTCATTGCTTAGATTTCTTAAAAATCCATTTTTGGTGGTGGATTGGTGGTGGTGGGTGTTGGCCGTGAGGTAGAGAGGAAGGGAGGAGGAGATAATTTTTTTTTGAAGTTAAAATGAAGAGTGTGTGTGTTGTTTGTTTATTTTGTAAGGTTAGGAGGGACCAAAGTGCAATTTTGGCTTTCTTTTGGCCTTAAATGGCAAACAAGTATATAAAGAGCGGGATTATGACTAGTAGTCGATTTTAAAATTTTACGGGAGTCGGGTTTCGCCCCGAACACTTGAAAATACTTTTAAATGGTTCAAACGCACACAAAACGAATATACACATCGTTCCGACTCGACTTAACACGTAATAAAAATAAAATCTCGAAAAATTCAAATATCGATCAATCGATAATAAAATGTAAGTTTTGGGCATCCGTCGGTATCGTAGTCGTTATCGGTTCTTCTTAAATCGTCAATCGTTAAATTACGACCGTAAACGTCGGTTTCAACTTAAACCGTCAAATAAATCCACGATAAAAATTCTTAAAAATTTCAAAAATATACGTAAAATAGGATTAAATAAATAATGTTGGGCTCGGGATATCACATCCACAAGTGAGCCACAACTTAAGAGAGATGCTCATACTGAAGAGCTCTTGAGACAATAACTTAGCATCATACGGCACTTTCACGGGTGTTACATTGTATATCAACCTTAGCTCGAATCTTGCATTAATATGCAATATAACAGCCTTCAAAACCCATACTTTTCTGCTTTAAATTCGATCTAGGGTTTAGGGGATAAAACCCTAAATCTTATTTAATAAAAAGACAAAAACAGAAAATTTATACCTTCACCAGCAGCCAACTTCGACGAGCTATAACTTTTTCTTGAGGCCTGAACTCGACGATCGCTCCGGTGAGATCGAAGACACATATACTGAGAACCTCCAGCTGAAATTCGCGACGATCCAATGGTTAACGAAGGAGATATCGTCGTATAAAAACGACTGCACAGTGAGATCCGAACATAAAATCATGGACGGATTTTTAATCTTTCTTCGTTCTTCGACTCGAACACCTTGTTGATCCTAGCATCGAGAGCCACCTGCTCTGATACCAATTGTGGAAACCATAAATCACGGATCGATTAAGCTTACTAGGATAATCAACGTTCATATGATAAACATAGCAGAATTAGAACATTGATTATGAACAAGGTGTTTCTTTTCCAACGATTACTTGTATTAAACTTCAAACGATTACAAGTAACAAACCTAGACGTGTTTACAAGGTTACACACGTCTAGAACACACGACTCAACTTTAAGACTACATTGTGAATGATGGGATAATGAAAATCTACGCTTGTGTATTCTTTATATAATAGAATACAAGACTTTTCTTACAAGAAAACTTTAATTACATTAGAAGTCCCTCCATCTTTTGCTAATAAGTCCTCCTTGTTGTATGAAAGGGCTCCATATTCTTGTAAAGTTTGATATTTGCATATAAGTCCTTCTTGTTTCATTATTCTTGTTTTGTCTCATCAAATTAATTCCCAATATTGCGTTTGTCGTGTCTAAACGTAATCGTTTTTCTCATTTTTCATAAAATTTTTAAATTTTTAGTGTTATTTTTAACTTTTAATAAATAAAATAAGTGCTTTTGACACGAATGTAGGCTTTCCGTTGGTGAAAATAAAAATAGTTTTTGACTCGACTCGGTTTTTACCTTAGCTTTTCCTTAACGTGTTTGAATTAAGTTTTGCTAGGCTTTTATATAGGGAGCTTTAAAACGCGAAAGTCTTAAATCATACGGGTTAAGAACAAGAACTTTTCGCAAGTTCCTATAATTGATCCTAGAAAGTCGTTTATCAAGGGAACTTTAAACGCAAATTCTAAAACTTGAAAAAGTATAAGAAGATGCAAGATCGTAAAGATGAATTGAAAACCCAAAACTTTGATTTAATAGGCTAAGTATCCATTGATTTCACATTTTTGGAATTTTACAATATGGAGAACAAGAGATGATAAAGTTTAATCATAAGTTTGTAAGGTTAAGTCTTCTTTGTGCAACTATTTTTGTGTTTGATTTAATCTCCTCGTATTTATTTTTCACGCTTGAATAATAATTGCTTAATAAATGAAGTTTTTAGCGGTTTAGGCTTGATATCTTAACTTGTAACTCCTTCTTTTTCTTCCCTTGTAATTAAAGTGTGAACACATTAAGGGTGTCAGCGTCATGGACTTTTGATCATGGGATTGCGGAAATTTGGCTTACTATAAATATCATATTAATAAAGAAGAATAAATAAAAACATGTTCTCTAGGAGCCTTCAGGTGGGAGTCATGTAGCACTAACCTTGTCATTAGAGCCTTAGGGTGTATGGCAAGGGGACGTGTTGAATAAAAATTGCTTCATCATCATGAGCCATAAGGTGGGATGGTGAATGTCAACTCCCTTATTTTTGTCCAAGGAGCCTTCGGGTGTGGATTTTAAATAAGGAGCATAATTGCATCTTAAAGAGCCACAAGGTGATATGATGTAATTGTTGATAACTCCATTAATAAGGTCATAATTGACTTTTGGAGGTTTTATTGTTGCTTTTAAGTAGTCCTATTAGCCAAATTTCGGGTCCGGGGATTTATCCCTCGAATCGTGTTAAGTTATCCTTGATGTGGGCTTTATTTAGTGACAACGGTTTTTAAAGTCGAGGTTAGGTTTTGAGTGTTGAGTTTACACCGTTTTTGCCTTCATTTTTGGACTAATAAATATCAAATAAAGTCAAATGAGCCTTTGGGTGAATGACAAATAAAGTCTAGAGATGCAATTAGGAATAATAGGAGATTAAGTTTAACACAATTTACTTGTATGAGTTGATTTAATTTTGGGGCTTATGATTGACAATGATCTTGTTTTTATACTTGGCATGGAAAAGTGAAAAGTCAAGGACGATGAATTTACTTGAGTTTTATAATCCTTAAAGTTATTTTTCAATAATGAAAGCAATACATTATGTCTTTGCAAAATAAAAGTCAAAAAGTTGAATAATGGTGTAGTTAAAGTTTTATTTTATTATTGCGTGAGGACACGATAATTGCTTAGCAAGGGGGAGTTTGATATGAGTGATTTTACTCATTTCATTTATATCTAAAAACGATGAATAAATGCATAAAATGTTTAAATATTGCCTTGTATTCGTTTGTTTGTCGTTTGATGTGTGTAGGTACCGATGATCGCGAAAATCGTCAAAAACCGACACGAGTTTGAAGAAAAGATCGATAAAGCCAATTTCAAGCTCGATTTTAGAGGATTTGATATTTATGAAGATAAATGGGCTTGTGGGTCCCACATTTGGGAATTGGGCCCAAAAGCCCATTAAGGAGTTTAAGTTAACTAGTTTTAGAAATTTAGCCCAAGATGAGCCCATCAAGTATAAAAGACAGATGGAGTAATATTGAAGGCCCAAATGACAAGTTTATGGGACGGTTTTGCTTTAATGGGTTTCAAGTCCATATCATTTCCAAGTGTTAAGAAACGAATGAGTTTCATGGGCTTATAAACCCATTAGGTTATCACAAATCAACAGTTGGTTAATAAATATAAGTGAAAGTTTCATTCTTTCACTTGGTCAAACGAAACTTTACACCACACACTTCACCTCTTCGATACTTCCAAAGTTTCCCCCCTCATCTCTTTCCCCAAAACCAACCCTGTAATTTTTACTGTTTCAAACCCTAGTAAATTAAATAAAAATTGGGGCTTTTTGATTAATTCACTCGTGTGAATTCACACGAGTTGGAAATTAAATCCCCCTTAATTCGAAAGCAAGAAGATGGAGGAGTGTAGGTGACGTGTCATTTTTCCACCTTTTGATTGGCTGTAACAGCGCATCACCCCCACTCCACCAATTAAATGAAGCCACCTCAGCTTGGGAGAAAGCACAACTAGCACAACTAGTGCCAGAGTGGCGATCCGTGTGACCAAGGGCGAATCACAACCCTTGGATCATAACAAGAAAGAGAGAGAAGGCTAGGATGCTTCATCAACGACTCTAAATCGTTCTTCTCCAACAAACCCCTAGCCTCTTATCAGCCTATAAATACCCTTCTCTTTTAGTGTATTTTTCATCCCTTTCTTACTTTAGCTGTTATAATGTCAATTTATTATTAGATATTGTATTTTCTTTTTCCTAGTATTGTAATAATTTTATAGAATAAATAAAAGTAATTTTGAGTTTCATTTGGTTGGCGTTTTAAGTACTGTTGATTCTTTACAGTTCTATTTTATCTTTTATAAATTGAAATTATTTAAGTGGTTGTTTGAATAAGCTCAAGATATAGCTTTAATTTGAACAATTAAGTGAGATTTGGGATTAAGACTTATCCCCACTGGATAAGTGAAACGAAACTGGAGGTTTATTTGGTTCGAGCAATTAAGGTGGTTTTGGTGACAGTTCGAAATGGATGATGGTGATGTCGTTTAAGTTTTATGTCAGCTCAGCGCTGCACATCGTCCCAAAGGTTTCTTCACAAGGTTTGTACCATTTTATATTTCATGCAATTTTATATTTTAAATCTGTTTAAGTGTTAAACAATTTATGGATTAGGTTTGTGCTGCTAGTTTTGAGATTTGATTATATCTGTTCGGTATTTGTATGGTAAATGATACTTTTCTGTTAGTTTTATTTATAAAATCTGTTTAGAACATGTGAAGTTTGGCGTTCTTCTTCTTACTGATTATTTAGGATTGGAAGATTTATTTATATGTTGAATCTTTGATCACTGATCCTGAACATCTAGATATTGCGTGGTTTTGTTTTATTGTTTTAATTGACTGTTTGGAGCTGAGATCTGATGAGCAATCTGTTAAGTAGGGGTCTGTATAGTATTGTTTGCTGCTGTAACGTTCATATATCATTTCTCTTTGGGATCTTTATAATCCATTTGAATGCTATGATATTTGGATTTAAACTGCTAATTCATTGTTGTTCATTCATTGCTTAAAGGTCTGAGTTTGAGTTTGTTATGAGATAGTAGTTTTTTTACTGATTTTGTTTTCTTGTTCCTTATCATCTTTAGATTTTGTAGCAGTTTTGTCTGCTGTTATAAATTTGGCGTGTTACTGAATTAATAGGCAGTGATAGTTACTGATTGTATTTAGCTGTTATGAAAGATTTATTTCATGTCTGTGAACTTGTTTTATTTTAGTAGTATTGCTTATCTGTTATTCAATCAGTTTCTCAAATGAACTATTTGGGTATTGATATTGTAATCTGTTGCTTATTTAGCAGTTAATATATAACTGTCAAATAGTCATTCATGTGACTTGCTACATCAATTTTTATAGTCCAAAAATAACTTTCACAAAAAAATGTCCAATGTGGGACTCGAACCCTTGACCTCAAGGGTAAACACCAAACGTGATAACCAACTGTTCTAGCTATAGCTTTTTGTTTAATAACCATTTTTGTCATTATTATAGTCGTTTTAATTAGGGTCTGTCAGCTTTTAGATTATGTATTTTACTAGTGTCAATTAATCATTTTAATTCCTTTTTTAGAGTTTACAAATAAATAAATAAAATAATAAAAATTATATTTCTTTTAAATATTTAAATTGTTTACATAAATTAGTTTTTTAATTGAATTAGTTTTTTTAATAAAATTAGTTTTAAAATAGATTTTGTTAGTTAAAAAGTAAAAGTTGATTTTAATGGATTAATTAGTTTAAATTTTTAAATAGTTTTTAAATTTGTTTAATAGTGATTTTAATTAATTAGATTAACATTTAAATAGTTTAAATTTTAAATAGTTTTAATTTTATATAATATTGTTTTTTTTAGATAATAATAGTGGGGTACGATTCATGCACTTAGGATTAATTAGCTTTAAATTGGTAGAATTAATTTTAGTTTTAAAAACCGAAACCTATTCGAATCAATTGTCCAAATCGAAACAAAACGTCTCAAATTCACTCGATCTTCGTGTACAACGAACTTTGTTCACCAACGTGTTTAATTGAATCCGTCTTTGGTAATTTTAGTCTATTACTTTTTACTAAAGGTAATTTTCTAATTTACCCTATAACATATCTTAATTATCACACATACTATTCACGATACATCAGACGGTTAGATCTTCTTCATATAGATTTGTGTGGTCCCATGCGTGTTCAAAGTATCAATGGGAAGGAAAATGTTATGGTAATTGTCGATGATTACTCATGGTACACATAGACTCACTTCTTAAGGTCTGATAGGTGTGAAAACACCCATCCTTTTACCACTTATTTCTTGCTAAAACAAGACCAAAACGCGTATTTAATGTCATTTGTTTGGACCTATGCGTGGTTTGTGTGATGGTTGTGTTTTCAGAGCCAACCGGATAAATATTGAAGAAAACATGGGATTGCACGGGTTTTATCGAAGAAAAAGACGAAAAGACAAGAGATGCAAAAGATTTGAAGTCAATGGGCCTATTTGAAGATTTATCGAAGAAAAGGATCAAAGATGGAAGATTTACATATGTCGAAGAAACTCAAGTCTATTAAATGAAGAAATTAAAAGACGAGTTGAATTTATTCGTCGACAAATCCCGAATCGAAATCGAAAACGTTGACTTTTCTGAAAAGACGAGAAGACAAAAAGAAAGAGAGAAAGCCCACTCACCAAACCAAGCCAAGCACTATAAATACTCCTCCCATTCACATTTTCAACAAGTTAATTTCTGTTATTTTCTTTCCTGTTTCGTAGGAACCATCTCCCTTAAGGAGATTGGTGGTTTTTCATTTTCTTTGATTCTTCCACAATCTTGTAAGTTTAATCTTTCCATTTTGTTTGTTTGAATCTTATCCTTAATACAAGTTCTCATTTAATCTTTCTTTCTTATCTTGTTTATTAAATGTTCTAAGTTTCATTTTGTTGAGTTTGATCTTAAAAAGTAAGTGGGTTTTATGTTTTTGTTGTTTTGGATTGATATTTATCTTAGGTAAATGATTAGTGGTTAAATTGGTTTAAGTTTTGATTAAAAACTTGGTGGATTTTGGGTTAAAATCGTGATATTTAACATCCCCTGTTCTTCGCACCTTCAACTGCCCAGATTCCGAATCAACACTATATTCCGGATCAAGGGTTTTGTGAAAATATTCCGGATCAACTCTTTTATTCCGGATCAAGTTTTATTCCGAGTAAAAAATTTATTCCGAATCAGCTTGTTCATCCGGAATAATCAATATTTCGGATGAGTAGTTATTCCGAATAAAGGTTTCTTTTAAAATATTCCGAATCAGTTTATATTCCGAATGAAGGTCATTGTTTAAGTTATTCCGAATAAGCACATTATTCCGGATCAAAGGTTATTCCGAACGAAGGCCAATATTCCGCATGAATCAATATTCTGCACGAAGGCAATTTATTCCGGATCAGTCATTATTCCGGATCAACCATATTTATACCGCATGAAGCAAACATTCCGCATGAAGCAAACATTCCAGATCAACACATATATTCCGAATCAAGATCATTCCGAATGAAGCAGTTTTTTTAGGTTATTCCGCATGAGTTGATTTATTCCGAATAAGCCAAATATTCCAAAGATTCCGGATCAAGCTACTATTCCGCATCAACTGTTTTTCCAAGTTTAGGTACTTTACTGTTTAATTTTAATTCTAGTTTTATTTTCACTAATTGCTTTTAGTTTAATTTCATTACTTCTCGCATTTATCATTTTAGTAGATATAGACCAAAGCTCCCCCTTTTTAGTCACCAATTACAACAATTCCACTTTTAACCGAGATCGATTCGAGAAGATACCGAGAACGAAACAACGACATATACAATTGGGTACGAGCAACGCAAAGAAAGATCTTACAAAAGCTACATTTTTAATCAACTAAAATAACAGTTATTAAAATGGCGCCGCTGCCGGCTCTTTTCGTAAGGATCAACGGTTTCTTGTGAGAAAAATTAGATTTTGGGATCCGTTCTTTCGGGAACGTTATTTTCAAGCACAAAATTTTTCAAAAAACCCATAAAAATATAAAATTTTCAAAAATACAAAAACATTAAAAAACCTATAAAAACCAAAAATATTTTCTCTTGCATTTTCTTTTTAGTGTATGCGTACTCGATCAACGTCTTATTCAGAGCCCGAGACTCTCGAAGATTTAGACATGGCCGGTGTACACAACAACAACAATAATAATCCACCCCACCCCAACAATAATAATCCACCCCACCCAAACATGAATAATCCACCCTTACCCGACCTACGAACCATGGAGGAGCTATGCCAACCTACGATGAACGGACGTGGAGGCCCGATTGCGCCGATGCATATCACGGCTCAGGAGTTTTCGTTGAAGCATCACATGAAACAACAAGTGCAAACTAACCCATTTCGCGGAATTCCGGATGATGATGCCAACAAACACCACGACAAATTCATTACCATCACCCAAAGCATGAAGTCGCCCGGTGTTTCTATGGATGACCTTCGCCTTCAACTATTTCCCCACTCGCTTTCTCACCATGCCGAAAAATGGTTTGACCGTCTCCCAAAGAATTCTATTCATACTTGGGACGACATGACTCAACGCTTTTTGTCGCGCTACTTCCCACCATCCATGGTCACGAGCCTTCGTAACCAAATTAGTGGATTCATGCAAGACAATGATGAATCGCTCTTTGATGCTTGGGAACGATATAATGATTTGATCGACCGTTGTCCAAATCATAACATGCTCCCCGTCACTCTCATTGATACTTTCTACAATGGTCTCACTTTTCGTGATCGTGACACGATCAACGCCGCCGCCGGTGGTACTTTTATGAAAAGGAGTCCGGAGGAGTGTAGAGAGTTGATTAAAAACATGACTACTCACCACAAGAATTGGGATTCATCCGCATCCTCAAGATCTAACCCGAGAGTCAATGTTTCTTCTACTACTTCCAATCCCGAGATGACCGAAATTACCCGACAACTCGCAGAGATGAACAAGAATTTCATGACCATGGCCACAAACCACTTTCAACAAGCTAAAGCTGTTGCTATTTCTTGTGACACATGTGGTGGTCCTCATTCTTACAATGATTGTCCTTCTACTCAAGGCAACTTTTCTGAAAACGTTAACGCGGCATACGGTGCTTATCCCACAGGAGGCTATCAAGCTCGTCCTCAAGTAGACCGTAGCTTGCTAAGTTATCGTTCAAACAACTATCTTGCACCACCCGGTTTTCCTCCTCCAAACCAAAACCAACAACAAAGCTATAACCGAAACAACCAATCCCAACCTCGTGCTAACAATCAATATCAATCCCAAAGAAACCCATACCCACCTCAAGGATATTCTCAAGCTTACCAAGCTCCACCTCTCAATCAACCGATGGCATTGAATCAAGACGTCGAGACGTTCATGAAGACTAATAGAGAGATGGTGACGAATCTTCAGAGTCAATTCGTCAACTTGAAGAATGACATGGTGAAACAAGGGAGCGATATTCGAGCCGAGCTAAGGAATGACATGGTGAAACAAAGCAATGATATTCTTGCAGACATTAGAGACTCTTTCAGCACTCAAGCGGATAACATACGTGATATAATCGGTTCGCTCTTCCAAGGTAATCAACCCTCTTCTTCGGGTACTCTTCCGAGTAACACCGTTGCGAATCCAAGAGGGGAGAAGAAAGCAATCACCACTCGTAGTGGAAAAGGTTATACGGAACCTGAGCTTCCTACACCTCCACCCGTGATTGTGAACAAGGAAAAAGAGCAACTTTCCCCATCTCCTTTGCCTTCTACCCCTATTTCCCCACCACCCGTGGTTGTGAGTGATCCTACTCCCCTAAAGTCTTCTTCTTCATCCGATATACCTTATCCTTCAAGGTTGAGGAAAGAGAAGCAAAAGAGCAAGGATGATATTCAAGTTTCAAACTTTCTCAAAATGTTTAAACAATTGAATTTTAACATCTCCTTTGCCGAGGCTCTCGCTCACATGCCTAAATACGCTAAGATGTTTAAAGATCTTCTAAGTGACAAGGAGAAGCTTCTTGACATTGCTCAGACCCAACTTAATGAGAATTGCTCCGCCGTTCTCTTAAGGAAATTGCCCACCAAACTTGGTGATCCGGGTCGCTTCTTAATTCCTTGCAACTTCCCGGGAGTAGAGAATTGCATGGCCCTAGCCGATCTAGGTGCCAGTATAAACTTAATGCCTTTAAGTGTCTGGAAGCAATTATCTCTCCCCGAGCTAGTCCCCAACAAAATGACTTTAGAATTAGCTAACCGTACGGTTGCTTATCCAGTGGGGATAGCCGAAGACGTCTTCGTTGGCGTTGACAAATTCACCTTCCCGGCGGATTTTGTTGTCGTTGACTACGAAATGGATCCTCGTGTTCCATTAATCGTTGGACGTCCCTTCTTGAGGACCGGTCGCACTCTCATTGATGTAGCCGCGGGCGAAATAATCATGAGAGTTGGTGACGATAAAATTGTCTTCAACATGGGTAAGATTTCTAAGCAACCTTATTCATATGAGAGTGTTAATGCTATTGATGTTCTCGATGAGGCTTGTGAAGAACACTTTCATGATGCTTGCAAAAGTACTCTCTCTTCTCTACCCAATGTTGAGACCGTTGCCTCAATTGCTCCGTGATTGACTCCTTTTGGAGAAAGTGACTTGGATGATTTCGAAGCTAGCTTGGGTCCTCTCGATCTTAAGTATGATGATTCTTCCACCGATTGGAATGAAGACATTCGTACAAATGAGAAACTTCTCAATGAAGACCCGTTTTCTCCTCCTTCTCCTAAAGAGGTGACTAATGATGATCCATCGTTAGTTACACCATCTATTCAGGATCCTCCTACTCTTGAACTTAAGGACTTACCTCCCCATCTCGAGTATGTTTTCTTAAAAGGCATTGATCAACTTCCCATTATCATTGCTAAGGACTTAAAAGCCGATGAGAAAACTCGTCTCATTGAAGTTCTCAAGAAACATAAAAGAGCTATCGCTTGGAAAATCTCCGATATTCGCTGAATTGATCCTCACTTTTGCACACATAAAATTCTCATGGAGGACGACTTTAAGCCCACAATTCAAAGCCAACGAAGGGTGAATCCTAAAATCCATGACGTTATCAAAAAAGAGGTTATCAAACTTCTTGATGCGGGCATGATTTATCCTATCTCGGATTCACCATGGGTTAGTCCAGTCCATTGTGTGCCTAAGAAAGGCGGAATCACCGTTGTGCCCAATGCAAACAACGAGTTGATTCCTACACGTCTCGTTACTGGGTGGAGAGTTTGTATAGACTACCCAAACTCAATGATGCCACGAGAAAGGATCATTTCCCTCTTCCTTTTATGGACCAAATGCTTGAACGTTTAGCGGGTAATGAATATTACTGCTTTCTAGATGGTTTCTCGGGTTATTTCCTAATTCCCATCGATCCCCAAGATCAAGAGAAAACAACATTCACTTGTCCATATGGCATATTTGCCTACAAAAGAATGCCTTTTGGCTTATGCAATGCCCCGGGGACTTTCCAAAGGTGCATGTTGGCTATCTTCCATGACATGGTTGAGCAAACCATGGAAGTCTTCATGGATGATTTCTCGGTCTTTGGGGACTCCTTCTCTTCTTGCCTTGCAAATTTAGAACGTATGCTTAAGCGGTGCGAAGACACTCGCCTTGTTCTCAATTGGGAAAAATGCCATTTTATGGTAAAAGAAGGCATCGTGCTAGGACACAAAATTTCAAAAGCTGGTCTTGAAGTCGACCGTGCTAAAGTGGATGTCATAGCCAAATTACCTCCACCTTCAACCGTGAAGGGTGTGAGAATTTTTCTGGGTCATGCGGGCTTCTATCGTCGATTCATTCAGGATTTCTCTAAAACCGCTCGCCCGATGACCCACCTCTTGGAAAAAGATACTCCTTTTATCTTTTCTAAAGAGTGTATCGAAGCCTTCAATCTTCTTAAGGATAAGCTAACTAAGGCACCGGTCTTGGTTACCCCTAATTGGGAGCTACCCTTTGAGTTGATGTGCGATGCTAGCGACTTTGCTATTGGAGCGGTTTTAGGCCAAAGAGTGAATAAACACTTCCAACCAATCCACTATGCTAGCAAAACAATGACGGGGGCTCAATTGCATTATACGACAACCAAAAAAGAGCTTTTAGCTGTTGTCTATGCTTTTGAAAAATTTCGCCCCTATCTTGTTTTATCCACCACAATCGTATACACGGACCACTCCGTGTTGAAGTACTTGATGACTAAGCACGACTCTAAGCCAAGACTTCTTCGCTGGGTTTTACTCCTTCAAGAATTCAACATTGAAATTCCTGACAAGAAGGGTGCCGAAAACCTAGCCGCGGATCATCTAAGTAGACTTGAGGATCCATATCAAGGGGATCATCCGAACAAAGAGATCAATGACTCTTTTCCCCTTGAGACCTTAATGTCTATTAGTGCCAATCTTGATGACACCCCGTAGTTTTCCGACATTGCAAACGACTTAGCGGGTGGTGTTCTCATCAAAGGGTTAACATCCCAACAAAAGAAGAAGTTCTTGAATGATGTTAAGACTTACTTTTGGGATGACCCTTTTCTATTCAAACAATGCGCTGACTTGATTATTCACCGATGTGTTGACGGACCGGCCGCTTTGGACATTCTCAAGGCTTGCCATAAAGGACCCACCGATGGTCACTTTGGTCCCAACTACACCGCCAAAAAAGTGTTTGACTCGGGATTTTATTGGCCCACCATTTATCGTGATGCTCACGAGATGGTTAAACATTGTGATGCTTGCCAAAAACAAGGCAAGATCACACATAAAGATGAGATGCCTCAAAATTTCATACAAGAATGTGAAATCTTTGATGTCTGGGGCATCGACTTTATGGGGCCATTCCCTTCTTCTAAAGGCAACAAATACATCCTTGTCGCTGTTGACTATGTTTCCAAATGGGTTGAAGCCAAAGCTTTACCCACTAACGACGCGAGGGTGGTTTGTAATTTCTTGAAACAACTGTTTGCTCGATTCGGTGTTCCTCGTGCTATAATCAGTGACCGCGAGACTCATTTTTGCAATGATCAATTTGCAAGAGTCATGGCTAAGTATGGTGTCAATCACTGTCTTTCCACCGCTTACCATCCTCAAACCAACGGTCAAGCCGAGATATCCAACCGTGGATTGAAGCGAATATTGGAACGTACTGTGGGAGAGCATCGTGCCTCATGGGCCGATAAACTTGATGATGCTCTGTGGGCTTTCCGTACCGCCTATAAGACACCGATTGGTTGTACACCTTACCGTCTTGTGTACGGGAAAGCATGCCACCTCCCCATCGAGCTGGAACATAAGGCGTACTGGGCCTTGAAGTGGGATAACTTCGACATCAACAAAGCAGGTGATCTTCGTAAGATTCAACTCAACGAGCTACATGAATTGAGGAATGAAGCTTACGAGAACTCATTGATCTACAAGGAGAAGACCAAGATTATCCACGATGCTAAAATTAAGAACCGAGAGTTCCACGTTGGTGATCAAGTCTTACTTTTTAACTCTCGGTTGAAGATCTTCTCGGGCAAGTTGAAGAGCCGCTGGTCTGGTCCATTCACCATCGCCAATGTCTTTCCCTATGGCACCATTGAGCTTTCTCAGCCAAATGGGCCCAATTTTAAGGTGAATGGCCAGCGTTTGAAGTTGTACTTTGGTGAGGACATCTCTCATGAGATGATTCCATCCCTCACCACGTTTCCCTTGAATTAGTTCGGGACCGAGTCAGGCTCGTGACTCGGTTAACAAAAACAAGCGCTCCTCGGGAGGCAACCCGAGTATCTATCCCCCTTTCCCGTTTTTCATCCTAAGTGTAGGGGGAGCTATATAGGTTGCTTGTGTTTGTATGGTGATGTGATTACAGGGATACATGCACTCTTGGAATCCTTGAAGAACCGTGCTCTCATGTTATCCGCAATACCGGTTCTATCTCTCAACTATCGTGATTTAATTTTCTTCATACTCACATTTGAAATTGATCACTTTAGTTGTCTCCCCCTTCATTCGGAATAAAACACTTCATTCGGAATAAAAGCCTTCATTCGGAATAACATGGCTTTATCCGGAATAAACATGTTTATCCGGAATAATTGCTTACCGGAATAAACAGATCATCCGGAATATCACTCTCATTCGGAATATTGGGCTTCATCCGGAATAATTGATTTTATCTGGAATAAGTGCTCGTTCGGAATAATGTGTTGATCCGGAATAAAATATATTCCGGATGAAAGACTTGATCCGGAATAAATAATTATTCCGAATGAAAGGTTGATCCGGAATATTATTCCGAATGAAAACCTTTTATCCGGAATGTTTATTATTCCGGATGAAGCTCTTGATCCGGAATATATGAAACTAAGCTTTGATTCGGAATAAACGACTGATCCGGAATCTGGGAACATAAACAGTAGCGAAGAACAGGGAAGAACATGAAGGCACGAATTTAATCAAATCTAACCAAAACAAACCAAAAGATTAAACCAAAATAACCAATAACCATCCACTAACAATAACCAATCAAAACAAATCAATAACACTAACAAATAAAGCCAAATCAATCAAAACCCACTTGATTGAAAACCATAAAAACTCAAGAACATGAACAATAAAGATGAAGAACAAATCAAACAAGAAAGGTAGAAGGAGATTAAACAAGAAACGTAAAGATTAACAACAATTAAAAGTAAACTTACTTGGAATTAAAAGGAATTAAATGTGCACAACAAGTAATTAAAAGGCAAGAATTAAGGTGCAAGGTAAATGAAAATGGTGGAAGTGGTGGTTTGTCAAGCCACCCAACAACTATAAAATGAAAACACTAATGACTATTTATAGTGGAGATTAGGGAGGTTCTTAGTGCAAGCTTCCTCCATCTTTCTTCTTTCTCTAATTGCATCATTAGTCCTTAATCTTCTTTAATCTTTTGACTTTAATGACTTTGTCTCGGGATTTCTTCAAACTCGTCTTGTAATCTTCAATAAATTAGACTTGAGTTCTTCGGCTTTTAGTAAACTTCTGTCTTTTGACTTTTTCTTCGATAAATCTTCAGAATTGGTCTTGGACTTCCGTTCTTTTTGCACTCTTGATTTCTTGACTTCGTCTTTCGTCCTTTTCTTCGATAAAAGCCCGTGAAATCCCGTGTTTTCTCCACTTTTCACCTTTTCGTCCTAAATCACAAAAAAAACACAAACCACGCATAATTCCGACATAAATGACATAAAATACACGTTTTGGCTCGGTTATTATTGTAATTAAGTGGTAAAAAGGATGGGTGTTTACACACCTATCAAGGTCCAAGGATGAAACACCTGAAGTTCTCATTACCTTCCTTAAACTGATACAACGTGGTCTTCAAGCTCAAGTAAAAGTGGTTCGTACTGACAGAGGCACAAAATTTTTGAATTCAACTCTGAGGAACTATTTTGAAGCCGAAGGAATTGAACATGAAACATCTATTGCTCGAACACCCGAACAAAATGGCGTTGTTCAAAATTACCACTATTCCTTTGGGCCTAAGCCATGTCATACACATGCTACACACAAAACCGATCCTTAATTATCCCAAGACACGAAAAGACACCATATCACATAATTCATGATCGAAAACCTTCACTCAAACACCTTCATGTTTTTGGATGTACGTGTTACATAATTCGCGATGGTGAAAATCTGGGCAAGATGAAAGAGAAAGGTGTTGCGTGCATTTTTGTGGGATATGCAACTCAGTCAAAGGGATACAGAGTTTACAACAAGAGAACAAAATTGATAATCGAGATTATTCATGTCAGATTTGATGAATTACAAGAGATGACACTTGAACAAAACATTTTAAGTCCCGATCCACAACAACAAACGACTTCTGTTCATAACCGCACGAAACTCAGAACTCAAGACCACAACAATGAAACGTCAAGTTCAAAGCTGGTTCAAGGAAATGTTCCATGAGCAGATATGCATGCCAACACGACCATTGAAGAGTTGGAAATGTTATATGGACCAATGTATGATGAATATTTCACGGGAGAGAAACAAGTTGTATCGAAGTCTTCCGCTGTCACTCATGATAAGAATGATGATACCGATCATCGTGAACAAAAGGATACAACTTCATCTACTTCAACACGAGTTGCTACAGATTTACCTCCTTAGAATATCACATCAACAACCGCTCATACAACATCCACAACTACTGTCATTGCTCTAGAGAACACAAATCAAGCAGACTATGCATTAAAGGATGAAGACGACTTTATCAACCCATTCGGTACACCGGTACATGAAACTGGAGACTCTTCTACTCGCCATGTTGATCCGTCAAATATGCATATATTCTATCAACGACATCCTTCAACATATCATTGGACCCGAGATCATCCTTTGGTTCAAGTAATTGGAAACCCTTCACAGCCCATTCGTACAAGACGACAACTTGAAACCGATGGTGATGTTTGTATGTTCACACTCGCCGTGAGTTCAGCTGAACCGAAAAACATCAAAGAAGCCATGGCTTATCATGCTTGGATTGAATCGATGCAAGATAAACTTCTTCAATTTGAGAGACTTAAAGTCTGGAACTTGTTGACAGACCATACGATGTAATTTCATTAGATCTTCGATGGGTCTGGAAAAACAAGATGGATGAAGAAAACACAATCATCAAGAACAAAGCAAGGCTAGTGGCTAAAGGGTATGGCCAGAAAGAGGGTATTGAGTTTGAAGAATCATTTGCACAAGTAGCTCGAATGGAAGCGGTCAGGATTTTCCTTGCTTATGTTGCACATAAGGGATTCATTGTCTATCAAATGGACGTAAAGACGGCATTTCTTAACAGTCCTTTGAAGGAAGAAGTTTATGTCACTCAGCCAGAAGGATTCGTCAATCCTTATTATCCTAACAAGGTGTATCCTCTCCACAAAGCACTTTATGGACTCAAGCAAGCTCCAAGGGCGTGATACGATGAGCTCTCGAAATTTCTGGTTTCCAAAGGTTTCTCAAAAGGTTCCATTGATCTAACTTTGTTCACTTATAAATATGTGGATGACATTTTGCTGGTGCAGATTTATGTTGATGACATTATTTTCGGGTCTACAAACCTAAAACTTTCAAAATAGTTTGAAAAAGCAATGCACAACAAATTTGAAATATCTATGATGGGAGAACTTAAATTCTTTCTAGGAATTCAAGTTCACCAATCCCCAAGTGGTGTCTTTATTAACCAAGCTAAGTATTGTCAAGAGATAATCAAAAAGCATGGTATGACCCCATGTGACCCAGTTGGGACACCATTATCAACCACATCCCTAGATGCTGATTTGGAGGGAGATGCCATAGAACAAACAAAATATCGTTCCATGATCCGCTCCCTCATGTACTTAACAACAAGCCGACCAGATATATCACATGTTACGTGTTATTTTGCACGATATCAAGCACGACCCACTGAAAAGCACCTCAAGAAGGTTAAACGGATCTTTCGATACCTAAAGAATACCATTCACATGGGACTCTAGTATCCGAGGGAAACCGGTTTCTTTCTAATGGCCAATTCAGATTCTAATCATGCAGGGTGTCTGGATACAAGAAAAAGTACTTCTGGTGGTGCGCAATTTCTAGGTCAAGGTAAGCTCGTGGGATGGTCTTCTAAGAAGTAGGATTGTACGTCACTGCAATCAGCCGAAGTAGAGTATGTGTCTCTATCTGCGTGTTGTGCTCAAGTTCTTTGGATGAGAACACAACTCACGGATTATGGCTTCCACTTTGATAAAGTCACTATGTACTATGACTCAAAGTCCGCCAAAGCCATCTCCTACAATCCGGTACAACATTCCCGCACGAAGCACATTGATGTCAGATATCACTTCATTAAGGAACAAGTTGAAAGGGGTATTGTTGAACTTTACTTTGTTGGAACTGATTACCAATTAGCTGACTTGTTTACAAAAGCTCTTTCGAAAGAGAGGTTTGCGTATCTAGTTAGGCAAATTGGTTTGAGATGTTTGACTCCAGCAGTTCTAGAGATTCTGGGAAAGAAGCCTGCTTGATTCATCTATCAAACATCTATTTGTAAATATCTTTGCAAAAAGCAAAATACAAAAATATAAAACACATAAAAGCAAGACACAAAATTAAAAATCTTTCAAAATCCAAAAAGATTCTTCTCGACATGTCTTTCAGTATCGATAATATGGACGTACCTAGAAATGTCGCTAAAAAACGACACGGGTGTGTACATAAAGCTCGAATGAAAGTTGTAAATATTTTTCAAAACATGTCATTTCTACTTTTAATAAAGGAAAATGTCTATCTTGGACAATATTTCCAACAACGGGTAGATCAATCTATCTTGGGTTGAGCTTGTCACAAACATTCAACGTTTTGTGCTCAACACAATGGCTTGTAATCACTTTCAGATTGCAACCCGGATTTATATTCACGGGGGAGTGTACGCTTTAGTGCCCTTACCCTCAGCAAAAGAAAAGAAATCTTCTTACACTTGAGTGGATTCGTCAAGACATTCAAAGTCTATGAACTCAAGTTTATGCTTTAGAAAATAATTTTCGCCAAAAATAAATAGAGTTTTTCAAAAAGCGTTGAACACAATTTTTTCAAGAACTTTTCAATGATTATTCAAAATCTTTCAAAAATTGTGTCTTCAACAATTCCCATCCTCAAAAAGAGAAATGTGGATCACATCCTCACAATGACAATTCAATTGGATCAATTTTTGAGGGGGAGCGTTCCAAACAATTTCATGCAACTTTGACACATTCTTATCCCGAAGATTTTCAAGACTATATTTCCTGATATATTTTAATCAAATTTGGTATCTCTAATATCCAATGATTTTATATATTAGAGATAGGGTGAGAAAATGTGACTAATATGTGATATAAAGACTCAAGCACTCATGGTTACGATCAAATACCAACAACATCTTTAATTCACGACGTTATTGGTGTCAAAAGGGTGGTTAGGTTTAAGTCCTATGATCCAACCAGAACCGGAGGGATCTTCCCAGGGACAATCCAATAGATTATTAGAAGTCCTTAGGAAAGATGGAGTAAAATGTGAATGTAGCTGAATGCCGACTATGTACTAATGATAGCACTGAAACAATCACAACAAGGTGCTATTAATGATGTCTTGGTAAGCATTGAAGGGGTTGAAGAATGAAAAAGAAATGTAAGGATAAAGGGTGTAAAGAAATTAGCCCTCTATACAACTTAGGCAGAAACCGGGTCAACACATCATAAAGACAACACATCATGGACCCAGTGATGTAATACACAACCCCTCCCCAACTGACTCAGGCTTCTCCTAAATGAAGTTTGTTTTATTGTCACAGAGATCAACACGACTTCTATTGACTTTCTCACTCTGAGATAGTTGATATTGAATAGGTGGCATCTGCTCCAGCCTTCGACCACTAAAAGTGCACAAATTGTGTCTAGAGCCAAGAGATCAATCAAATCTCGTTAGGACAGACGGATGAAGATAAAGAGAGTCCTACGCTATATCCTTGCGATATTGCTAGAACACTCAGAGTGATACTACTTAGTATTCACAATGATGAGTGGAAATCCTTCCAGTGTAACATCAAACAGCACTGCGGTAGGTCATGTGTAAGATTCATTATGAATTGAACATATGTGAAACTAAAAAGCAACAGTGGTTTGTTTCTTTATCGATTCAAACTTGTTTCAGGTTTCTACGCAATATCTTTATGGTCTTGCCAGAACATTCAGAGTGATATTTATTAATATTCATAGTGACGAATGGAAATCCTTCTAGCGTCAACATCAAATAGCGCTACGGTAGGTAACTTGCGAGATTCTTATGAATCAAGCTTGTGTCAACTAGAATGCAACAATGGTAAGATTCTTAATGAATCAAACTTGTTCCAGGAATTTGAGTTGATGACTTTAATCAAGTGGATATGTATCCAATTGATCCACTCCTTATGTTCGCAGTCTTGCTTTGAGGCGGTCGAGTAAAGAGAACGACTAGTACAGTCGCGAAACCCTGTCAAGGAGATTCTTAATTGAATCTACCTAATCACAGGTACGATATTTAATATCGTGTAACGGTCTTCACCGACCAGAGGTAAAATGCTATCGATTTAGGACAAATGTCAAAGCCATTCAGTCCATGTCTATGTTTTGTCTCAAGAAGGTGGCGTTACGGTGTTCTCAGCAAAGTCGAAGATTCAAAACCACATTCTCATACCCAAAGACATTCAACAATCAAGAAAGCTAAAGACTTCTGCAACTCTAATGATCATAATCTTCCTTAACAACTAAAGTAGAGGAATGACCTCTATTCAAAGGAGATTGTTAGCAATCTTTCAATATAGTGCAAAGTATGAGCATGTGGATGAAGACAAAAGATCGCAAGATGGCAAAGACAACTCAAGAATGATTTGAAGATCTCAAGATAAAAGACAAAGTCAAAATACAATGACAATGGCTCAAAGATCATAGCATGAAGGAACAAGACTACTATTACACGTTCAAGACACATTTAAGACAAAATTCGTAATCTCCATTGATCTCCAAATATCAAAGAGGAATGACCTCACATTGGGGGAGATTGTTAGCCTCAAAATATTGAGTCAAGCAAGAATGTTCGGTCATAGGTTTATATTGTAACATTTATTAGAACGTTGTAATAGTTAGTTAAAATTGTCGTGACAATACGGGCTTGATGGCTAGCATAAAAGGCCTCTTTCAAGGTACTAAGCATTTATTCAAGCCCGGCCCAATCAAACTATAGCCCATTAAGCCACATATAGGCAAAGGCTATAAATACCCTTCCTAGCATGTTAGGAAGGGTGTTGGTTGATTCATTTTCTCTTAATCTCATCTTCCCATAGTTTCACACACTTCCCTCTACTTTCTCTCACTACTTTCTCTCTCTAGAAACCTTCCATCTTTTATCTACCTTTCTTTCTTGTTTAAACATCACAAATATAAGGGACACCACACAATCTTAGACTTAAAGGAGACTTTATGATGTTTGCCTTTAAGGCATGCAACAAAAGAATGATCATCGTGGAAAGCTTTTGAGGGCAAGCCATCAACTAGATCATGTCTCACAAGTCTATTAATATTCTGACAATTTATGTGCCCTAACATTCTGTGTCATAAATTACTTTCATCAAATGATGCTTTAGCATAAAGTCATGACAGATTTTTGTTCATTTTAATCCCTTTGAGATTAACATTGTAAATGTCCTTATGCCTAGGTGTTCTATGTTCAATAAACTTTTCATCAGGCATATTAAAATCTTTACTCAAAACCAAGCATTCACTATCCCAATATCCATGATCATTGACCTGCTTTTGAATGCCCTGCACATAAAGAAAACAAAATATTTTTCTTTAGGAACCCAAGCCTGAGCAGACTTGGATTCATGTGGTTGTTCAACAAGAACAGACTTAGTCCTTATAAGAACCCCTTGTTCATCCCTTTGTGGCCTGAACACCCAGTTTACCCCAATAGGTTTAGTGATGACCTTTGAAAGATAATTAAATCTGTTGTAGGTCATAGAAATTCCATCAGAATTAGGGTTTTAGTCTTGTGTAGGTCTCCATGTCAAACTAGATGAAGCTTTAGACCCCTTTCCCTTAGGTTGTAAATACCTATTGTTACTTGGTCTAACACAAGATCTAACAGCAGCCTGTTGTGGCATTTTCATACCAAACCTAGAGCTATCAGCGTTGAAATTGTTCATGTCAACATTGAATTTGTTATTGTGCGAGCTGAAATTAGGGTTTGCTACAAGAACCCATTGTCTGTTAGACCATGTGTTGGTCTTTTGAAAGGGCCTTTGTCCATGAATATTTGTCCCTTTAGAAAAGAAAGGAGTTGGTCTAGTGACTTGTGTACATGATTGGACAAAAGATCTGGGTTTGACCATGGTTGACCTATTGTCAGTGTTGAATTTAGAGACACTGACACACTTATAGGCCAAGTGAGAAAAACTCCCACATGTGTAACAAGCCTTTCTAGACATAGCCTTAGGTCTACATTGAAAGAACCATGTCCCATTAACATTAGTTGGCTTTGACGTGACCTAGGTTTTCTATACATTTCAGCATATTTAACACTAGGTTTTCTATTAACTTGTGAGCCAAGGTCAATGGGTTTTCCAGTGGTAGGGTTGGTCACAGTAATGGGTGTAGGAACAAATGGACTCTCACTAAGTATTCCACCCTTAACAAAAAGAAAAGGGTTGGCTGCTTTCCATTTCTCAAGATCAGTCACCTTCAGTTGATATTCCTCAACTAGGGTAAGCACTCTAGGTGGAGGAATAAATTCCTCTTCTTAGAGTTCTGGAATACCAGTCCAAGAGAGATCCTTTCTCTGAACACCATAAAAGTTCCCAGCAGGTGGAGGAATAGCAACATATTCATTTATCCCAATCCCAGATTTGTCCCTAGGGTCTCTTTGTTCACGTCACACTTTCCTAGGGTTTAACTAGCTTTATCAAACTTTTCAATCTTAAGCCCTACATTTGTTTTATCTTTAATGGCTTCATCTAACTTAAGTTGCACCTCTGCTTTGGATCTCATTAGAGTGTCTCTAAGTTCAACACTAACTCTAAGATCATGAGACAAAACATTAATTTGATCTTTTAAGTCAAATTCCATTTTCTTATATTCCTCTATAGTCCCTTCAGTTTGTGCAAGTGCCATTTTATAATTTGCAAGCCTGCATTCTACATCAGACACATCTGATTTTAACTTTAAATTATCTTTGTTAAGCTTTTCAGTGTTTAATCGACAACCTTTACTATAGAAAGCATCATCATATACCTCATTATATGATGAAGACGAGGAGTTGGCCATGAAATCAAAGTGAACATGCTCTTCTTCTTCCTTCTCAGCAATCAAAGCCTGATTCTCTTCCACATCCTTTGCCATAAAGCTCCAGTCCCATCCAACACCATCAATGTCTTGCATGGCAACCATAGCCTTTGGCTTAGCATCTTCAACCTTGAGGATCTTGCTTGAAGTCTTTCCAGCATCAGATCTTCTTGGAGATTTGCACTCCCTCATAAAGTGACCCATCCTATGGCAGTAGTAACACTCAACCTTGGATTTATCAAATCCATCTGTTGGCCCTTATGCTTGCAAGTGCCATATTCCACTTGATATCCATCTCTTCTAAATTCTCATCATTGATTTGCTCAAGATCCTCATAAGTAATCAAGGAACCATTGGGCAATACAAAAATGTATGCACATACTGTATCCAAATCAATACCAACAGGGTTAAGCTTTTGTGAATCAACATTATATGTGTCAGCGTTAAAATGTGAGCCGCTGACAAAGGTTGATCCACCACTGCCACAAGTTGATCCAGTAACAGGATGTACATATGACTCTCTTTCACTGGTTTGAGCTTCACTATGTGAGATGAAAGCCATGTTTCCAGATGTTGACTTGCTTCCATGATCCAGTAAGATTTCATTCTCCATAATCTTTAACTTATTGAAGACTTCATCAAAGGAAGAACTCTTATGGGAATTGGTAGCAATGATTGACCTAGCCATAATTTTCCATGCATCACCAAGACCTCTAAGGAAAGTAGTAATGATATCAGCATCATCATGTTCTGTTCCCATAAAGGTCAACTTGCTAGTGATGTCTATAAGCATGCTTCTTACCTCACTTAGCTTCCCATTGGGAAGAGCTTTAAACACAACATATTCATGCAAAAGTTGCTTCTTCCTTTCTTTGGCAGTATCTTCATTACCACCATAGTTGACTTGAAGTGCTGCCCAAAGTTCTTTGGCAGACTCAAAACTTCTGTACTTGTGTTGATTCTTTGGACCCAAAGAGAGTTTAAGAATGCTCAAAGTTTTCATGTCATTCCTTCTTGCGGCTATATCTGTAGTTGAGATAACTCTTCCATCTTCAGGTCTTCCTCTAAGCTCTTTAGCAGTGGAACCATCATTGGTTCTTGCTGCAATAGCAGAAGTAATCCTAGCTGCTTTATCAAATTGATTTCCAAATTCAATAATTTCCTAGAGAGTATGATCATGAATTTGAAGGTATTGTTCAAAATTGAACTTCCATTGTTCAAAGTTGTCAGGGTCGAGTATAGGGATTTTTAGGTTGTGATTTGATGAGGAAGAAGATTCTGTAGCAGACATCTTGTCTGGTTTTAGGGTTTCTAGTGTTTTTAGGGTTTACTGTTCTTTTAGATCAAAGTTTCTCAACAAGCTCTGATACCACTTGTTGATCCCAAACTTAGATCGATTAGCTTTGTATTAAACGAGATTGAATCAAGATTAATACTTAGAGAAACTTTGTTGTAATGAACAATCCAAGTGTTATGCGGAATTAACACTTAGAATAAAGAACAAGAAAACAAGTAAACCAAACTTTCACTTTAGATTGATAAACGAACTTGCTTACAATGAAAGTTGTGAAAACTAAATAATGTCTATATATGTGTAAACCCTATGACATCCTTTTATAACATAAGGAGTCGTGTACAAAGGATTACCTATCAACTATTCTAGGTAAAGATAAATATAGAAAATCAATATTGAGCATATCTTTACTTCAAATATTAAACGTGTTGACTAAGTATTCCTATCAGTGGTTGGACTTCTTCTTGTCAGCGCTTGGATATTTCTTGTTAGTGGTTGATCTGTCAGCGCTTCATTTCCTCTTGTCAGCGTCCAATTTCCTCTTGTCAGCGTTTGAGTGACTTAGCTCATTTTATTCCCAACAAGAAATAATGGTAAAGAAGTAAGTACTAGATCCATTTCCCTAGTTGGGGAGGTGGATCCAGTAGGTTGAGTAGCAGTAGAAGAATCTAAGAGGATGATAAGTCCTCCAGGATGGCCATAATCAGACTCAGGATCTGAAGGCAATCCCTGTAATACCGTAACAAGTGAAACTAGAATAGTGGTTGTGGCAGTCATAATGATGTCATCCTCGTGTGAAGCAGTAGGTGATGTGGCGTGAGTAGGCATAGTGATCTGAAAATAATATCATTTCAAATTTGACGTAAGTATTAGCTTATTCATATTCAAAAGGTTTTTAAAGTAAGAGTTTATATGTATTACTTTTAGTGTCTTTTAACCGTATAAGTTAAAAGTTACGTAGATACTTATATGATTAATCAACCATAATGTTATTAATCATTATGATAATTAGTCCACATACTATATGCATGCTTTATATACTATATGGTCAACTATCTTTGTCCCCCAAAACCCATTTGTTTTGAAATTGATTTTATTCAGTTATAATCCAGTATAAAATATTTATTTTGATCTGGTTCTCTATAACTACTTCTCTGATACCAATTTGTGACACCCTCAAAATGGTCATGTAGCGGAATAGTAATTGGGTGTTACATGGTGGATCATACAGCAATAGTATACAAACCAATGATCATAAAATGTAATTTAATTGAAATAGTACATGAACAAATGTAAAAATGTTATAAATTGCCTGAACAATAATTATTAAGGTTTCATTATTCTCAAATTTATAAAAACCCCCAGACGAGCTTTATAATGCTTCCTACATGATGCTTGACTCCATGCACACTTTGGTACCTGCTTTAAATGCCTGAGAAAAACATGCTAGAAGGTAAACATAAATTTGGTGAATTCATAGGTTTTGTAAATCATATCAGTACCGAAAAACATCACAGAGGTAGTAATGCACAAAGCAAATACTATAAAACAACTTCATTTCCTATTGCATGTAAACTGGCGCTAGACAGTAGGGTCCACAACATATGAGGACCATTCAAGTATCATGTATCACCTAAAAAGAATTCGACATGGTATATGTTGGATTATGTAAGTCTTGCTTATCTAGAGAGAGAGTATAGAGAGAAAGAGATGGTATCTAAAACCCGCATGCTTTTACCATGAACAGTACACTTAGTAAAAGTACGTACATATTAAAACTTTCTTTTTATAGCATGAACACGTGTCACGATTATTAATTAACAGAAGTTATGTACGTATTATTATTACGACAAGTATTAAGTACGTTATAGTACACGATAATTATTAACAATAATAATTATAATAACGAACATGAAATCATGAACGTAAAAATCACGAACACGTAATTACGTACTTAATTAATATAATACGATTAAGATCGTTACGTACAAGTATTTATATATAACACGAACAATTAAGTATAACACAACACGAAAACACGAACATACGAACATGTAAATTATAACACGGGAAAAACTTCGGGTTTTTCCCTTGTGGGCCCTACATGCCGCAGCACCAAAGAGACAAGGGCCAAGCCCATGTTGGTTTTTACTAAAATAACAAAAAGGGGAAACATTATTTTCATTCACAAATTTTTCAAGAATACAAAACCCTAGCCCCTTTGTCTCCTTTGGCCGCCGGCATCTCCAACACCACAAGGGGTGTTTGATTTGATTTTTGGTTGATTTATTCAAGCATCGTGTTCGTGTTATTAAACTCCATTCGTTACACACATTCGGTAATCTGTTATCCCTTTTATTTTAATTCTTTTATTTAATTATGAATACATGAACATGGGATTAAATAAACAAGTAATTAAAACATGTTGGATTAACCATGGGGGAAAATTAAAGGGATGTTTCGAGTTGGTTTGCTCGGCCGACACTCAACCGAGAGCCTCATGGCTCTCGGCGTGTCTTGGTTCGCACCAGCAACCGAGATCTTGTATCTCGGTGGTGTTAGTCTCGGTCGGTAGCAGGAAAAAGGGACCCCGACTCGCGTCGGGGTGTCCTTGTGGTGTTTGGGGGTCTCGGCAGCAAGCAGCCACCACCATCGACACACAGCCGGTGGCGGCGTTGGGTCAAGCAGGGGGAACCGGAGCGCAGCAGGGGGAAGCACCGGCACACAGCCGGTGGGAACTCCGCTGTGGTCAGCGGCTAGCCGAGAGAAGGAACCACCGGCTTAAGCCGGTGGCGAGTTTAAAAAGGCAGTGGCAACCGGCCGAGCTGGTTTGCCACTTTTAAAGGGGTGTTTGTTTGGTCCGGTTCAAGGGTTTATTCTGTCGGATTCACGACATGTCTAAATTAAATTCACGGGTCCGGTTCATGACTAAAATTGTACAAGTATTTTATTTTTACAAGTAATTATTTTTAACAAGATAATTAAATTAATTAATAAACATGACTTATAATTAATTTAATTAATCATGCACTTAGGTTAATTATTATTTACAAAATAATTCATGTTTTAACCTAAGTATTTATTTATTTAATTTATACTATATTATTAATTAATTATTAAGACATGGAATATAATTAATTAATAAACATGACTTAGGTTATAATTAATAAAGTATTAATATATGTTTTAACCTAAGTATTTTATACACCTTAATTTAATTAAGTCATGCTTATATTTAATTAAATCTTATAACCTATAGTTTATTTGATTAACATGATATTATTAATAAACTTTAATAATAATCACATGACTTATGATATTAACCAATAAACTTAAGCTTATATTATTAGCTTATTAATTCAGCTTATTTCTAAATATGGAAACTTTCTATTTCAAGAAACTTACTATTTTTGGAAACTTTCTATTTTTAGAAACTGATCTATTTTAAGAAGTTAATATATATTTGGAAACTTTCTATTTTTGAAAATTTCTATTTTTGGAAACTTTCTATTTTAGGAAACCTGCTACTTTTAGAAAGTTACTTATTATTACACAACAAGTATAATAATACAAGAAATACAAGTAATACTTAATCAGAATACATAAAATACATGATAAACACATCATAACCTTAAAATCAGTAAAACAAGACAAGAACATATAAAATAAGCTAAGACAAGATATAATCAGTTAAGTACTCAGTAAACAGAATACTTATACATGTACACTATTTTATGTTGCATTAGTGAGATCGAAGTACGACTTTCATTCTTTCGTCTTCTTCGTTCACTGGACATAAGGTACGGATTTCTCGTCCCTTCAGTATGGACATTCTTTCCTTATTAGGATTTCCCGTTTGCATCCAACTATTTTCCCAGTATTATTTTATATGTTTGATTACTTATATTAGTTAAGAGCCTAAGCCATATACATGCATGACCAGTGTCACCTAGTTATGGAGGTACCATAACCATAACACTGGAGGCACTAGTGTTATGACTTCCCCACGACGAAGTGATTGCTCGTGGCGTCCCTTTTTCACCTTTGGCCATTATATTATATTATCATGTGGGGCGTATGGGTGCATCCTAGTTACATGTTTATCATTATTATCAGAGTGAATGCGATGTGTGCCTTGCATCCTTCACTAGGAGCTGATCCCTCCTACCCAGACTAATTAATTAGAGGCAACCCCTCTAATTGCATGACGAGGTATCCCCTACAAGTATTCATGCACGGTGGAACCTCATGACCTATATGGGCTATTTGGCTAATTAATACAGATTTTCATAGAAACATAAGTCTTTTCAAACTATAAAACCAATTTTATGAACATGATTCCAGATTGCTTAGAACTTATATTATTCCGCTGCTATTAGTCTTATATGCTTAGGTCATGCTTGTATATCCGTGCACTGAGCGTTATGCTCAGCCGTTTTCCTTTCATGTTCCCAAACGGTAGGTACTCAAGGGCACTCATAGACTTTAAGCGTACGTGTATATGGATTGGAAGCTATCTAGCCTTCTCTACTTTATGCATTTCATCATACATTTTGCTACTTATTTCTTTGGACATTGTTTAGTCCTTTTCCTTTATAGTACTTATGTTTGTGTGTGATGAGCCTATACTTGGGGTAACGATGCTTGTTTCCGGTATTTCCTTTCATGGTCATTTAATGTTTTTAAGACATTTACCTTGTATGCTTTGATCACACGCCATAATCATGCGTGACATTCCATTTACCAAATGAGGTGTTACAATTATGGTATCAGAGCCAAGGCTTCGACCTGTAGGCTCTTAAAACACGACCTGTGATTAGTGGGTAGTTACTATGGTCTTCCTAGAACTGACAATCGGTTTCATGCATTCATTGTTTTCATTCATTCATGTCATATGTCATTGTCGTAGGTTTATGACTAAGTAATGGTTGGTACAGGACTGACCCTAGTTAGTCACATGTGCTTTTATCGAAACTTTTAACTTTGGGACCGACCCATAGGCGTCCCCTCGCCATGTCTTTTGTTTTGGGTGAACTGACCATAGGCGTTTACTCTCGCGCATATAAAAGTTTTTATAAACTGCATCATGCATTCATGCATAAATTTTTTCTCATGATTTATTACCATAATTTTTTTTCATGTATATATTATGTTTTATCAGTGTAATCATGCATTTTGTTTTAAACTGTCAGATGGTTCTCACACGCGAGCAGGAACAACTCAATGCAGCAGTCCAAGCTACGATGCAGGCTCTGCTTCCTCAGTTGAGGAACGATATCAGGGCTAAGGTGCAAGCTTCTAACAATCAGCACCAACACCAGCATCCTAATTCTCCTCCTCCTCCAGCAACACTGGTCACATGGCTAGAGAGATTCAACAAGAAACGTCCTCGATCATTCGAGAGAACTGACAACCCCAGTGAGGCTGAAAGCTGGTTAGCTCATATAGAGAAGATATTTGATGCAATGGGCTGCGACCCCGTCTTCAAGTCGAGGTTGGCCTGTTACAAGTTCAGAAGTGACGTACTGGGATGGTGGAAGGCGGTGAAGCAGTCTGAGGGAGGTGACAATTGGGTGGCTGGCTTGACTTGGGCTCAGTTTAGGGAGTTAGTGATGGGACAGTTCTTCCCCAAGGCTGAGCAAGACAAGTTTAAGAGGGAGTACCACGGGATCAGGCAGATAGATGGGGAGAACAACAACGAGTTCATGCAGCGCTTTCTTCGTTTGGCTGGTTTTCTTGGCGCAACAACAGGTACTGCCGAAGAGCAAGCATACCACTTTCGTTGGCCTCGTCGTACATCGGTCGCCAACAAATTGGTGTGTGCTACCTTCAACACGGTGGCACAAGTAGCCAATGCAGCACGTAAGCTGGAGATGCTGCAGTAGAGAGAGGAATTCGGGGAAGCAGAGAGACCCGCGAAGAGGTATTTGTTCGTCACTCAGCGGTGATCGTTTCAAATTCAATAAGTACTATCCAATATTTATCTTCTCTTTAAACTGCATCTTTCAGGCAGAAGACTGGGACCGGTCTCAACCGGCTACTCAGCAGCAACCTTCTCAGCCCAAGGTAACGGTTAGACTTAAGACCGTTCTGCTACAGACAGGCGTGGTTGTAATGATAATTACCGTAACAACGTTGGAACTCCAACAGTAGCAGGTCCCTAAACTTACTCATTTCTTATGTTACGTGTTATGATTCATAATTCTGACACTTTAGCATCTTCTACCAGGAATCATGGTAACGGAAGGGAGCAGGACCGCAGAGGTCCACAACCTAACCGTACAACTTTCATAGGTATTAGGTCTTACAATTTATGCATTGTCCTTTTGTACCTATAAACCATGTCTCATGTGTACTTTTCCGAACAGGCTCCCAGCCAGCAAGGGCACCTGCTGGAGGGTATACTCACCCTCTCTGCACTACCTACAACCGTAAGCACCCAGGGCCATATCGCCGCGACAACGATGCTTGCTTAAAGTGTGGCCTTACTGGTCATCACATGAAGGACTGCCGTAAGGGCGAGATGGAGGGCACATCTAGACATGCCGATTCTAAGCCACCTTCTACTAGTGGGCGGGTGTACATGACCTCTCGCGATCAGGCTAACAAGTCTATAGGTACCATCACTGGAATATTTTATATGTATGGTCAAGCTGCATGTGTTTTATTTGACACGGGTACTACTCATTCGGTCATTTCTACTGCTTATGCCAAGAATGTTAGGATATCCCCTATGCCATTAGAGAATGTATTAAACATTTCCACGCCTTTAAGAGACTCTGTACGCATAACCCATGGGTACAAGAGCCTTACCCAAGAGTTTGACGACAAGATTCGTCCTGTTGACGCACTTCCATTGGATATGTGCAATTTTGACATGATATTAGGCATGGACTGGCTATCCAAACATCACGCCACCATTGATTGCCATACACATCGGGTCATCTTCGGTGATGTAAATGCACCAGAGTACATTCACAACGGGTTCGTACCCGGATGGTCTGTACAGATAATTTCAACCTTACAAGCACGTGTAGTATTGTCACATGGTTGTGAGGGCTATCTGGGAACTGTTCATGATTTGGATTTTGAATCCCCATCCATCTAGAATAAGGTGATCATATTAGAATTCCTAGACGTTTTTCTAGAAGAACTTCTGGGCATACCACATGCTCGTGAAGTGGAGTTTAATATTGGGCTCATCCCAAGAGCTGAGCCAATTTCTAAGGCTGCTTGTCGCATGGCTCCCATAGATCTGAAGGAGTTAAAGGAACAACTACAGGAACTGTTTGAACGCGGTTTCATTCGACCTAGTGCTTCTCTATGGGGTGCACTTGTTCTATTCGTAAAGAAGAAGGACGGCAGTATGCGTCTGTGCATAGATTATCGTGAGCTCAACAAGATCACCATCAAGAATAGATATCCGTTGCCACGCATTGATGACTTGTTTGACCAACTCCAAGGGGTTTAACATTTCTCCAAGATTGATCTACGGTCAGGATATCACTAGTTATGGGTTAAAGAGCAGGACATCGCCAAAACCGCTTTCCGTACACGCTATGGGCACTACAAATATGTAGTCATGCCTTTTGGCCTTACCAATGCTCCAGTTGTTTTCATGGACTTGATGAACCGTATCTTCCATGAGTTCTTGGACAAGTTCGTGATTGTCTTCATTGGCGACATTCTGATTTTCTCTAAGTCAAAAGAGGAACACGAAGACCATCTTCCTACTGTACTACAGATACTTCGCCAGAACAGCTGTATGCCAAATTCTCCAAGTATGAGTTATGGTTAGACAAGGTGCCATTCCTAGGCCACATTGTATCAGCAGAAGGAATCACCATGGATCCAGCAAAGGTTGAGGCTATTACAAAGTGGCCAAGACCTACATCAGCGACCGAAGTTCGCAGTTTCTTAGGCTTAGCTGGTTACTATCGTAGGTTCGTAGAGAACTTTTCCCGTTTAGCACTGCCATTGACCAAATTGATGCAGAAAAGGGAGAAATTCGTATGGACTGAAGAAAGAGAGAAGAGCTTTGAAGACCTAAAGCAGAAGTTAGTATCTGCACTGATTCTTACTCTCCCATCTGGTATAGGTGGATTTCAAATCTATAGTGATGCTTCAGGGAAGGGACTTGGTTGTGTTCTCATGCCACATGGGAAAGTGATTGCTTACGCTTCACGACAGCTTAAGCCTTATGAGGAGAACTACCCTACGCATGACTTGGAACTTGCAGCGGTCGTGTTTGCATTGAAGATATGGAGGCACTACTTGTATGGAGAATCATGTGATATCTTCACAGATCACAAGAGCCTGAAATACATCTTCACTCAACGTGAACTGAATATCAGACATAGAAGATGGTTAGAGCTGTTGAAGGATTATCACACTAATCTGTAGTATCATCCCGGCAAGGCGAATGTAGTGGCAGATGCACTTAGTAGAAATTCTGGTATGATCAACGGCATTAAGATTGAGGAAAAGATTATAAGATACTTGGAGCGACTAGACATTGAGATCATGGTACGTGGACAGCACGGTTACTGGGCTAATCTTAGAGTGGAACCTGAGTTACTCTCTAGGATCAAGGAAGCTCAGAAGGATGATAGTGAAATTTAGGCGATCATTCAGAACTTGGATCAGCAAACGGAGTTTCGGTTGGATGACGATGGTATCTTATGGCAGTAACCAGACTTTGTGTTCCTGATGATCTTACACTCAGGGAAGCGTTATTAGCTGAAGCTCATAGCTCCCCATTCTCCATTCATCCTGGTTCAACCAAGATGTACCACGACATCAAGCAGTACTTTTTGTGGAGTTGTATGAAACAAGATGTTACTACTTATGTCTTCAAAAGTCTTACATGCCAGCAGGTTAAGATCGAGCATCAACGGTCTAGTGGAACTAACAACTACCCTTCCTAACTATGGAGATGATTACTAGAGAAAGAGATAGATGACGAACTAGAGAGAGAAAGTAGAGAGAGGTTGGAGAGAATAATTAAAGATTAGATTAGAAGTATGAGAAATGTGAGAACCAACAACTACCCTTCCTAACATGCTAGGAAGGGTATATATAGCCCACCCTACATGTGGGCTTTATGGGTTATACTTACATAACTAGATCACAAGCCCAATCTACGTATATATCGTTGGAGTGACCGATCCTTTGTAAATACGTAAAAACGAATTTCCAACAATCTCCCCCTAAGGGAGGTCACTCCAAGTTACAAAGTCCTAAATACTCTATAGCTTGTGATCTATGCTAACAATGATGTGACCGAGACTTTCTTTGGAAAAACGTATTTCCAACGATCTCCCCCTAATGGAGGTCACACCATTTTACAAAATCTTAAACCTAGCATACTATGCTTGAGTCTTCGATCTTGTTCTTGTGAATATGCTGAAGTGATCTTTGACTTTAGTCTTGATCATGTTTCCTTTCATTGACCTCGGACATTCATCACTTGTGAAATTCGCCTCCTCGAGACTTCATGTTCCACATACTTATACCCTGATGAATTCTTGAAAGCTTCAGAGTTTGATACAATGGAAGACTTGACTTTTAGGCTTTCTTGAATTTGTTGAAGTATTAAATGCAGAAAATATAAGCATGCGGGGACGACTTCTTCTCGGATGCCGCAATGCCACCTTCTTGTTACGCTGCATAAGACAATTAGCAACAAAACATAGACACGGATGAAATGGCTTTGAACATTTTGTTAGCCTAAAATATGAGTGCCATTTACGGAATTACATTAGATTCAGATAGGCAAAACGTGGAGGGACTACTATTGATAAGTTGTCAAAGTCACTCCTTGTTTAGCATATATATACCCCTCCATATTTCCATGGAGGGGTGAGGATTCCCATTTTGTGTTTTACTTTCTCTCTCAATAAAACACACACCCTTCTTCTTCCTTGTTATCTTTCTCTCTCTAAAATGTCTTACCACTTGTTTTATCCTCCCCGACCTTCGGATCTACCATGTTAGCTCGAATCTTATATGTTAACACATTTCAACCTAATTAGGTAGCATTTTACCTCCGGTCGGTGAAGACCGTTGGACGATATTAAATATCGTACTTGTGGCAGGTAGTTTCAATTAAGAACCTCCTTTACAAGATTTCGTGGGTATTTACTCGATCATCTAAAGCTGATTGCAAACGTAAAGAGTGACTCATTTTGATAAAATTATCTGCATGATTTGAAGCCGTCAAATCCGTTTCCTGGAACAAGTTTGATTCATTAAGAACCGCACCATCGTTGCTTTCCAGTTGTCACGAGCTTGATTCGTATAGAATCTTGCAAGTTACCTACCAATTGCTGTTTGAGGTTAACACTAGAAGGATTTCCACTCATCAATGTGAACGCTATAGAGTGTCACTCTAAGTGTTCTGGCAAGATCACTAAGATATTGCGTAGAGGCCTAGAACGTGTTTAAGTTCAGTTACAAATTAAACCACTGTTGCTTTCCAGTTATCACAAGCTTGATTCATAAAGAATCGCACAAGTTACCTACTATGGGCTTTTTGATATTCGCTCAAGAAGGATTTCCATCTTCATTGTAAATACTTTCGTATTACTCGGATGTTCAGGCAAAATCATAAAGATTTTGCGTAGGACTCTTAAGATCTTTCTTACTTTTCACAGTGTGTGAAAAAGCAAAGAATTATGAAAGTGTGTCCTAATGAGATATTTGATGATCTCAAATGGCTCTAGACTCGATCGTGCATTTTGGATTGTTAGTGATCGGGGGCTGGAGAGGAGTGCCACCATTTCAATGTCAATATATTCAGAGTGAATAAATCGATAGATAATGCGTTGTCTCCGTGTGATTAAAACAAATACCTTTTGAGAGATATCTTAGTTAGCTGGGATGGGTTGTGCATTGCATCACTGGGTCCATGATGTCTATCTTCAATATCGAGCATCATTAAAATGATCTCAATAGCATATGTGTTGACCCGGTTTCTGCCTAAGGTTGTAAGGAGGGCTTCTTTCTTTTCACCCTTTATCATTACAATTATTTTTCATTCTTCAACCCCTTCAATGCTTACCAATACGTCATAACTAGCACCTTGTTGTGATAGTTCCAGTGCTAACATAAGTACTTGGTCGGCATTCAGCTACGTTCACAATCTTTCTCCATCTTTCCTTAGGACTACTATGTCTAGCTATGGAATGTCCTTGGGAAGATTCCTCTGGTTCTGGAAGAATCATTGGACTTAACCTATCCGACCATCCTTATGTCACCACAATCTTCACTATCGTGAATAGAGATGTTTTGGGTAAGTGTTGGTCACCATGAAATCCATTTTGATATCCAAATCCATTTTGCTCCCCCTTAACATATGCCGCAGTATCCGAAAACATTTCGCACATCTCGGGATGAGCTATCAGGTTAAGTCAAACCGTTGGTGATTAATCATTTCCCATATTAAATCACATTTTCTCCCCATATTAAAAATATTAACTGATAGTTGTAAATTTACGTCTTTTAGGAAAAAGAACATAATTAGGACAAGTATTAACAAGTGATTTAGGAAAACCACAAGTTATGACCCAAAGTGGGGATCGTTCTCAAGGAGGCTTGGTGTGTCTGTTAAGAGATGATTAATGATGTGATTATGATTATGAGAAAAGAAAATAGAAATGAGATAAGAAGAGAATGATGGTTACGATGACGGATTAAACTAAGTCGATAAAGTCGTACACGTAAAACCGTAAAAAGTAGCAAAATAAAAAATTTACCCAAAAAATTCCTAGAAAATTGCAATAAATCCTAATAATGTAATTAGAGTTTACAAAAAATCAAAAATCACCCAAACCTTTTAGTTAATTAAATAATAATTTTTTAATGCTAATTAAAGCACAAAAAATCAATTTAATTAACAAAAAGCCCAAAATGATATTTTTTCAATTGTAAACCTCTAAAATACCCTAATTTAAATTAAAACTATTTTTGAAAATTTTAAAATTAATAAAAACTATTTAAAATCAATTAAAAACTATTAAAACTTAAAATAATTATAAAATTAATCTAATGACAATAAAAATATTCTAAAAATTGTAAACTTCCTAACTTTGTGTATTTAAACTAGGAAAAATGAGGAAACTAGAAAAAACTAACTTTTAATTTTTAATAATAAAATAATAATATTAAAAATCCAAAGTTTATAAAAAACATTCTAAAAAATTTCCTAAAATCTAGAAAAATGTAACTAAGATAAAAATGGAAACTAAAATTTCCAAAACATTTTTAGTATTTTTATATTAAGTTTTAAAGTTAATTAAAAACCCTAAAATTAAATAAAATAAAAAATAAGTCAATTTGAAAACTTTAATGGATGTGAACCTCAAAATACTAAATTAAAACTTAAAAACTATTTTTCCAAATTTTTAAAACACCTTTTTCTATTTTTTTAATCACTTTCTAAAATTAAAACTAAAAATAATCATAGAAAATTAAATATAAACGTGAAAAATACACTTTTTAAGCCAAAAAGTCTTAAATTAAACCTAGAATGCAAGAAAAATAAAAAACAATAACCAACCTAAATGAATAAGCTAAAATCAGCTTATTAATAAGCTGATGGTTTTAATAAGCTAAATTCTGAAACCCCTTAAATAATAAACCAAGCAAATGTTAACCAATCAAAGACCCTAGGGCAACTGGTTAACACGTTGGTGTGTGAGAGGAGTGCCGTAGGTTCGAGTCCTGGCCACGTCCTTTTTGAATAACCCTTTTTTTTCTTTTTGCAAAAACTTAATACCAGTTGAATAACTAATGACAAAAACACAATCAGAATCAAAATTAAGAAAGTTATGAGCTAAATCCAACCTAAAACGTGACTGAAAAGTGAGATAGAGCTACAGTAACAATTTTCTCAAAAATTTAGGCTTATCCGAGAATAAATCGTTCTCTAATGAGTCTGAAAACCCACAAATGGCCTTGGTGACCTGGTTGGCTTAGGAAAGCCTTTGGTTGCTTGTTTTTGGCAAGAATAGGCACCACACAAGTCAGTTGACTTGTGGGAGTCACAATAAACACAAAGATAGCAGATACAAGCAATAATGACACCAAGTCAAGCACAAATAGGGCAAGAACTAGTTACTGATAAGGTTATGCAAGTCTGGGCTCAATTTGCTGAAGCACTTGGTATTTAAACGAATTTCAATCAGGCAAAGCTCACAAAAAACTCAAACAATCTTCAACTCAATAGTGCACAAACCTAAAATAACAGATTAACTAAAAAATAACCAAGATTCCACCTTAGAAATCACTAAAACCAACTAGATCTACCCTACTAAATGTTCTAAGTAGTTTATACCAAAAGTTAACATACAAACTTCATTTCTCACATACCCAACTCAAAACAAAACATTGATAACACCTACCATGACCATTTAGGTTGTGTTTAAGCTGATTATATTAGATCAAGTGTCACCCAACCCCTTATATCAGTACTACCAAACACCCATATAGTTTATGAGCATGCAGATTTAACAAAGATTTATGTGTAAAATCAACTCAAAACTTTAAACTAGAACATAAATCATGCAATTTATCTAGGACAAACAGAAAGACAACAAAATATACCTGACAAGAACACATAAGCATTTATCAACTCCAAACAATTTTAGAACTTTGGTTTAAATGAAAATAAACAAGGAACATACCTCTAAGGTGTACATCCACACCTTGGAGTGTGCGAGCTTAAGTGCAAAGGAGTGCACTAGCTTCCAATACTTCTCTACTAAGATTTAACAAACATCAACAATATTTCATAAAAATGATTTCCAACCAAATTCCACATTCTCTTTTTTTCACTTCCTTGTTAGTATCAGAAGGACTTATGTAGAAGTCCCTTAACAGCTTAACTAGAGATGAGAGGGTAATTCCTTCTTTCCAAATCCCACACAAAAAGAATATCAAGTTTTAAAAACTTTCTTCTAAGGTTTATCACAGAAAACCAAAGAAGATGATACCACCAACTCTTTTCAACCCAAGTATTATACGTCCACTGACCCTTGATATCACTCAATATCAGGGGTCTATGGTCACCTATAAACCTTGAATGATAAGCTGCTTGGGGCTTTTATCAACCTTCTTTACTTACTGAATAAACTCAACCTCAACAAATACTAAAAAAAATGTTTTCATAAATCTTCTCTTGATTTCAAACAATGGTTCACAAGTAACTAAAAAGTAAAAGTAAATGGCACTTGTTTTTTTTCTCGTCACAAACATTCACCAACTATTCTCATTCATTGAAAAAAGGGATTTACAATGCTTTGACCAAAGAGAACAAAAAACAGGAACAAGAGGAGACTCACATGTTGAGTTCTCTCTTTATAGAGCTAGTAGAAGGTCCTAGAATGCTGAAATAAACAAATACTAAACATGAAACCCTAATGAGATGAAAATCCCAAAATGCCCTCTTGAAGTCTTGATCATGTGACGAATTCAGTAGCATGTGATGTATCTTGGGTTGTTGTGGGATGACAAGTGTACTAGGATGCTCTTGGAACGTTGGATGCCAATAAAAGTCCAATTAACCGTTGATGAAGTTGTACCCATTTGTTTTCTTGTACAGGGGACCATGTGAGAGGGTTCTTGGGTGATGGTGATGGGTGGTTAAGGGTGGGGATGGGATTAGTTTTAGGTTAATTAGTGATCTGGAGTTATAGGGGAAAACCCCTTTGTTTCTAGGTTAATTGTTCCTGGGTTAAATTAGGGTTTATGGGGTGTTAAAAGGGGGTTTAATTTATTTTGGGGTGGGATTATTTTAAAATTCGTGATAGGGAGGGAAAGTTATTAACTGATTAGTTAATAAACTTGGGTGGAAGGCTGACATGGTGACTGGGGGAATGGTGATTGGTTGGATATTTGAGTGGGGTGACGTGGCGTGGTGATATTGGTGGGGGGATGTTTGGATGTTTGACACATTAGGCCCCCTGCTTTCTTCCCTCTTGTATTTTAACTTTTCAACGGCCTTAAACCAATTCTCCTTTGTTTTGTAAGTTTTTGTTTTTATAATTTTGCCACAAAAACTTTACAAAGGTTTATCCAAGGACTTGTTTTGCCAATTCATGATATTTGAAGGACTGATTTGGCATTTTCTTCATTCTTCAAGGTCTTGACTTGTTTGTTGATTTCTTGGAGGACTAATATTGACAATTTAGTTTTGTTAAGGGACTAAATTTGCCAATTCTTCAAAGTTAAGGGTCCTTTTTGTAAATTTGACAAACTTCAGGGACCAATCTTGTAATTATGAATATACAAGGGTTTAAAGTGTCAATTCTTCAATAGTGGAGGACCCTTCTTCATAAATATTCAAATCTTCAAGGGTTAGTCTTGGAAAATTCTTCATCAGGGCTTGGTTCAATGTGCGGCTTCGTTTCCCGTGTTCGTTTTTGCATGATTCTTGTGATCTATTGTCATTTTCTCAATATCCGTACCTAAAATACACAAGCAACAAACACAAGCATATATTTGGCCATTTTCATGATATTTTATGCAATTAAAGCCCTTTTTGGACGATAAGACTATGTATAAAAGTAGTCTCATCACTCCCCCATACTAAACCATTGCCGTGCCCTCACGCAATGCTAGAATAAAGTATCGTAGCACCTCCAAAATTCATTTTTTTCACATTTATTGAATGATAAACTAGCTTCACTACTACTATTACTACTACTTGCGTTTTAGACATAATGTATGATTTTCATCGCAAATTGGGACGTTTAGGTTCATAGAATAAGAACACGTGAATGCTTCATTAGAAATAATTTCATCGTCCTCAATTTTTACCCCAATTCCATGCCAAGCGTGCAACGACATCATTGTCATTATAAGTTAGTAATGCTAACACTACTCATATGCCCTAATCACGTACTTATCCATTTTCCTTAGTTGTATCTCTTATATTTTATTTTGTCTTGAATGTTTCACGAGGATACATTGTTTGACTTATGCGATAATAGAGATTTAGGTCTAAAAATAGAGTCCTAACGGTGTAACCAAGACCATCAAATCAATAACCCCTCCTAATAGACAACGATGTAAAAAATTAAGTCAACAAGAAGGATCGATAAACACGGTTTTATAACGGTTTTGAACATGAGACTTATTACCAAGACTTTTATACACCCCCTAACGGAAGGGCCTTTTTATCATAGGTCTACCTCCATCTTTTATTCAACTTCTCCATGAAGCTTTTATTATGACTTCGGTCTTGCCTTGGCTTTTATTATCCACCACATCGGTGGTTTTATTAGCCAAATACGTATATCCTCACGCTAAGGCGAATTTTGGATCTTTAAAGCTTCAAAGATTAAGGCTTGATTCACTTTCAGTTTTGCATTGATTTTTCGGCCTTGTGAGCTTCAAATTGTTTGCTTGATTTAGGTGAGCACTTGAAATCTTATTATTGGGTGAAGCTTTAGATTATTCGGGTGTCAATACTTCAAAACCGTGACGCTGGCGATACCTTAATGTCTTCCCAATTTAATTACATGGAAGCTACTAGAAAAGACTAGAAACCCAACAATCAAGACTAAACCGCTAAGTCAATATTTATTAAGCAAAAAATGTTTACAAGCGAAGGGAGAATACGCAAACAACGAGAACACATGAGTTTTTGAAAGAATACGAGTACTCTAAGTTTAGCATAGTAACTTATAATTAACTCTATCATTTAATGTGAAGATAAGGAATCAAAGCTAAGTGCTCAACACACACGGTCGAGTAAAAAATTACTCTTATTCTCGCCATCAGAAAACCTACATTCGTGTCTTCAAACACTTATAAAACATGAGAAAATTTTTAAAATTTGGCCATTTTTAGCCTTATTTTGCAACAAAACGATAAAAAAAGATAAATTTTGGAAAGCGTGAAGGTTTGGCAAGGCAAGTATCTATTCACCCCCCATACTAAAGTTAAACATTGTCCTCAATGTTTCGATTCTAGGGGTGCAAACACCCCTATACTAGAGACGTAGTCAAATGCCTAATCTAGAATGGAAAGGATGTAACCGTTAAATTTAAAGCCGTTTATGAAGTGTGTTATAAACCTAAGGTTAGAACATCAAAGGATATATCATGGATATTGAGAAAGTCTTCAAAGCAAACGATCGAGTGCTCCCATAAAACAAACACGAGAAGCTCCAATCGTGAAGATAATGATCATCTCAAATCCACAATTCACAAACAACCACGGAACAAAGGTTGGAAGGGCACAAATCCCCACATGTTACTACATTAGAAAGCGATAATATGTACATAGGATAAGCATGGGACTCCCCCTCGAGGCACCTCGTTTTTGATTATCGAGTCATGAGCTCGACTCGATCCTCTCAATACTAATTATCATTGGGGAAGGTGATTTGGTCGAGGTAGTTCAAGGATGGAACTTCCCCGCCAAAGTAGTACTTCAACCTATGTCCATTCTACTTGAAATTGGGGCCATCATTTTGAGCTAGCTCGATGGTCCCATATGGAAAAACTTGAGTCACGGTGAATGGACCAGACCAACGGGATTTCAACTTACCGGAAAAGATTTTCAAACGAGAATTAAAAAGCAAAACTTGATCCCCAATGTTAAAAACCCGGTTTTTAATTTTTGAATCATGCAACTTTTTAGTCTTTTCTTTATAAATCAATGAATTTTCATAAGCAATATCCCTTAGTTCATCCAATTCATTTAATTGCATTTTCTGGTGTTTTCTCGTGGTCTCCATATCATCATTACAATGCTTTAGGGCCCAATAAGCCTTGTGTTCCAATTCAATTGGCAAGTGACAATTTTTCCCATACATAAGCTTATAAGGAGTGCACCCAATGGGCGTCTTATGAGCGGTCCTTGATAGGTGTGTAAACACCCATCCTTTTTACCACTTAATTACAATAATAACCGACCCAAAACGTGTATTTTATGTCATTTATGTCGAAATTATGCGTGGTTTGTGTTTTTGTTGTGATTTAGGACAAAATTGTGAAAAGTGGAGAAAACACAGGCATTCACGGGCTTTTATTGATGAAAAAGATGAAAGACGAGGTCAAGAAGTCAAGAGTGCAAAAAGAACGGAAGTCCAAGACCAATTCTGAAGATTTATCGAAGAAAAAGTCAAAAGACGGAAGTTTACTAAAAGCCGAAGAACTCGAGTCATATTTATTTAAGAATTAAAAGACGAGTTTAAAGAAATCCCGAGCCAAAAGTCATTAAAGTCCAAGATTAACAAAAGATTAAGAAGGGAAGGACTTAATGGTGCAATTAAGAAGAAAGGAAGGAGGGGAGGAAGCTTCCTCTAACCATCTCCCTAATCCACTATAAATATGATCATCTAGTTTCATTTTTTCTTTGTTGGCTAAGGTGACAATTAGTCTTCCACATTTTAATTACTTGTCATTTACTTTTCATGTCAAATTTAAATACATGTCTTGCACTTTTAATACCTTTAATTTCCAAGTAACTGTTCTTTAATTTTCTTGTTTTAATCTCTCATTCTACCTTTCTTTCTATTCTTTACTATTTGTTTACATGCTTATTGTCTTGCTTATTTGATTAAAGATTGTGTTTTTATGCTTTTGATTGTCCTAGATCATTGATTTTTATAGCTTATTTGTGCTTATTTTCAAGTTTCTTAAGTTTTTATAAAAGTTATTTTTATATAAAAGTTTGTTTTTCGTAAACCTTTTCTTTTCGTGTTATAAAAGTCTTTAAATTTCAGTTTAGTAGCTTTTTGTTATACGGTTTGCCTTAGGATTTTCGTTGTGTGCTTATTTGATTAGTAGCTTATTTTTCTAGCTTATTTTGTGGTCTTTCCACTGTATTCCGACCATACACATCAGAAAAGGGTTTATCATTCCGATTGGAGTGATCGGATAAGGGTTTTGATATTCCTATCGACATTCCGATTGGAGGGTTTGTTGAGATTCCGATCAGGGTAGTTTGGTTATTCCGATTGGAAAGGTGACAGCATTCCGATTGAATTTTCCGACGACATTCCGATTGGGAAGCTTGTAACATTCCGATCAAAGGTAAGTTGGTATTCCGATCAGGTCTAGTGACAAATTCCGATTGGTATTCCGATGACAACATTCCGATCTGAAAGGGTAGTACATTCCGACGAGGTCTTATTCTGATCAGAGGGTAAGTTCACATTCCGATCACGTTCAGATCGGAATGTATTCCGATGGTGGGTTTATCTTTTTATTTTGTCTTGTTTAATTTTTAAGTTCTCATTTTTATACTTTGTCATATTTCAACTTCCGTCACGCTTTAATTTCAAGTCATTTAATTATTTTAATTAGTAAAGTTTTAATATTGCACAATTTCTTTTAATTAGACTTAGATTTATTTTAAACGCCCTTTATTTTAACGCTCATTTACTTTAACGTCATTTACTTTTTAGTCCAATTCAAATCTCTATTCAACAACATCGAATCAAAAACACCCTCGACACTACTCGAACACAAAACACGATTTAACTCGACTCCAAATCATTTTTTTTACATCAAGATCTCAGTCACACAAACTATCATCGATCAAGGACTCAACCAAAAATTAATCAAACACATGCAATATAATTTAAACCTACCCGAGATCCTTTTTTTAAGATCTTGAAGTCACAATTATGTTCATCGTTTCTTGAAGAGTGGATCTTATATACGATTCAACAGCAACAAAAAGGATGTGTTCGAAGTTTCTGGTTTGAAAGATGATCATTGGATGATGATGATGATGGTAATGGTGATGATCAAAATGAGGAGAGTGATAAGGGTAGCAACGGGGATGATGATGAGGATGATGGTGGTAAACATGATCAGCCTGAAACGGGGGACAAGGTAGCCAGCAAAAAGAAACCATCCAAGTCTGGTACCAAGTCTCAGAAAGATGCTGCGGGAAAGGAAAAGTCCACCTCTACGGAGTCAGGACGAACCAAGTGGCGCCATGATGTGAATGCTGCCACTGCGTCATCAATTCCCGGTACATCTGTTTCTGTTTCTATACCTATTACAACTAATCCTGTTAGTTCTTTTGTTGCTCCTGTGATTGCAGAATCAGTAACTGAACCTGAATCTGCACAACACTCGCCTATTCATGATACCGCCGAAATTCCTGAATCAGAACCAGCAAGTGTTCATGTTTCTACTCCTCTGCAACAAGAACCACAATCTAGTGTTCCCAAGTCAAGCACACGGGACTGGGCGGATACATAGGAGATTGATGAAACTGCACCGCCACAAGCTTGGATCACGGCAGCTGCTAAATATGATCCAATCACAGACGCTGACAGAGATGTTCTATGTCTCCGTATCCGTAGTCCGATAGACTTGTGTGCATTTTTGGCTCATGAGTTCAAATCTTCGGTCACTCCGTCTTTGGTGAAGATAGCGCTAAAGGACAAGAGAATTCGCGCCCAAACAAGGTTAAGCCGCATGGAGTACGAGTATTATGCTGACGAGGTCCTGAAAGCTCTCAATACCGTTCAAAGGCCAGGCCTTCATGAGTCAGAAAGAGCTCCACCTCCACTTGATCCTTCTCAAGATAATCAAATTGCTCTTGACTTCTTTGTCACCTATGATCTTGATTATCTCCTCAAGGGATCATCCAAGTACGCAACCTCCCTGACCTTGTTGAAAGCTGCTAATTGGGGGACAATACCCTGGATCGAGGAAAAGGTAAACCGACTCTGGGTCCCAAAGGTAAATCGTAATTATGATATGTATGCTGTTATAGGTGCATCACATTGGGACGAGCGAGTCCGAAGGGCGTACAGAGGTTGCTGCTTAGCCAATTCAGGAAGTATTGTCAAATCCGATATTCGCATCTCAAGTATTTTGGGACTGAAAACTGAAGCCAAGAATGGCTATCATCATGTGACGGAGATTCGTCTAAAAAGGGAGGATGACAGAGAATACACAATACAGCAGGGAGATTTTTCTATCATTCGCCTTGAAGATATCGAAGACATGTTGCTAATGATGACCCGTGATCAACTTACCCATCTTACTCGTGAAGAAATCATTGCCTTGAATACAGCACTTCGTATGTTCACACGAAGCGTTGTTATCAAGAAACGAGTTGAAGATCTTCAATTGGGAGTTGAAAGCTACCAAAGGAAGCTTAACCTGACCCGTCCAATGAATCAAGTTCTACCTCAACATGTCAACAGATGTCCCTATACCGGCATTACCATTCCGAGTTACGGGATTTTCTACTTGAACAGTCGTGGGATCATGAAGTTTATGAGGGTAGGTGAGCTTTATAAATACAGTGATGGGACTCTCATATACGTCAGAGGAAAATTGGAGCATCTTAATTCTGGTGGGTCATTACCAGAAATGATTGAGGATTGGCATCCGGGTTATCGGAAAATGGCGACATATGTGATCAAGAAGATTGATGAAAAGCTCCAGGAGCGTAGATTGATGAGGAGCTTAGAAAGGTTCGTTGGTGGTAGACCATATGGAGTGCACCACAAGTTACTGCAACGATCCATCTAATGGGTCGTACATCTCAGGTCCACTCTATATTGGTTTTTAATTGTGAATATGTAAATTTTGTGAATATTGTGCTTTTATGGCTTGATGTAGTGTTAAGGTATGATAATTTTTCAAGAATTTCTCACGAGATTGTAAATCTCTCAAAATATATCATACTAAAGCACTACAATTAACCCTTATTAATTTAAGGGGGAGCATTAATATGTTCTATGGCCAAACATTGATTTCATTTTTTACCCAAAGACCGGTTAATCCATTCAATATACCAAATATTAATGGTTAACATTTTGGATAAGGGGAGAAAATGGGATTAAGGAGACTTAATTGATACTTGGCTAAAAGATGAAAAAGACTTAACGATAATCCAACTTAATATGTGTAAAGCACGTGTTAAGGGGGAGCATTTTTGATGAACAAAACACTTAAGGTACAAAACTCTTGATTTCAATATCACAAGTACCTTAAGTGATTTTCAAGGATTTTTCATGGCGACTATACTTTCCCAAAACACGCTTTATTCACGACGGATGTGGTGACAAAAGGGTGGTAGGAATAGGTTTTAGTCCAATGATTCATCAGAGCCGATGGAATATTCCCAAGGACAATTCCCTAGATAGAATTAGAAGTCCTAGGAAAGATGGAGAAAGATTGTGAACGTAGCAGAGTACCGACTAATTACTGATGCTAGCACTGGAACAATCACAACAAGGTGCTAGTAATGATGTATTGGTAAGTACTGAAGGGGTTGAAGAATGAAAAAGAAATGTAAAGATAAAGGGTGTAAAGAAAGAAGCCCTCCTTACAACTTTAGGCAGAAACCGGGTCAATACATATGCTATTGAGATCATTTGTTAATGATTCTCGATATTGAAGAAAGACATCATGGACCCAGTGATGCAATGCACAACCCTTCCCAGCTAACTCAAATATCTCTCAAAAGATATTTGTTTTAATCACACGGAGATTAACACGTTATCTATTGGTTTATTCACTCCGAATAGACTGATATTGAAAAGGTGGCACTCCTCTCCAGCCATCGCTCACTAAATCAAAACGCACTATCGAGTCTAGAGCCACGAGATTATCAAAAGTCTCATTAGGACACTTTCCATTTATTCCTTGCTTTCTCACACACTGTGAAAAGTAAGAGATTTTTATGAGTCTTACGCAGTATTCTTGTAATATTGCCAGAACATCCGAGTAATACGCAAGTATAACAATGAAGATAGAAATCCTGCTTGAGCCAACATCAAACAAGCTCATGGTAGGTTACACGTGCGGTTCTTTAAGAACCAATCTTGTGAAAAACTGGAAAGAAACAATAGTTTAATTCTTAATTGAACTTAAACTCGTTCCAGGCCTCTACGCATTATCATATGATCTTGCCAGAACACTCAGAGTGACACTCTTTAGTGTTCACAGTGACGAGTGGAAATCCTTCTAGTGTTAACATCAAACAACACTTGGTAGGTGACGTGCAAGATTCTTTATGAATTAAGCTCGTCATAACTGGAAAGCAACGATGGTGGAAATCTTAATTGAAATTCACTTGTTCCAGGTTTCATGAATTGACGGCTTCAATCACAACGATAATTTATCCAAGTGATTCACTCTTTATGTTCGCAGTCAAGCTTAGTGATCGTCGAATAAAGAGAACGGGTTTACCCGCGAAATCCTGTCAGGAAGTTACTTAATTGAAACTATCCGTCACAGGTATGATATCTAATATCGTCCAACGGTCTTCACCGACCGGAGGTAAAACGCTACCGATTTAGAATGAAATTTTCTAAGCCATTTCATTCGTGTCTTATCATGTTGCTGCGAAGACGGTGGCGTTGCGGTGTACCAGCTGAAGTCGTTCCCACATGCTTATGTTTTTCTGCATCAAAGTTTAGCAAAAATTCAAGAAAGTACAAAATGAAGTCTTTCGCTGTACCAAACTCTGAAGCTTTCGAGAATTCAACAAAAGACATAAGTGTGTGGAACATGGAGTCACGAGGAGGCAAGATTCACAAGAAGGCAAAGATCGCACGTGATTGGTCAAAAGAACAATGCTCTCAAGCCAAAGCCTAAAAGATCAAATCAACATATTCACAACAAAAAGAAAAGAAGAAAAGACTACGAGCTGAAGAATGAAGACTTAGTATAGTATGCTAGGTTTAGAACTGTGTAACGTGGAGTGACCTCCCTTAGGGGGAGATTGTTAGAAATACGTTTTCAACGTATATTAGAAGTATCGGTCACTCCACAATATTATTAATGTTGTATAGCTCGTAGTTAATGTTTACATATTTAGTTAAGTAATAAACCGGCCCATGGGCTTGTCATGGGTCGGCCCAAGCCCATTAGTGGCTTGGATATAAATACCCCTTTCCACCATGGAAAGGGGTTGGTTGTTGATTGTTTCACTTTCACATTTTTAATAAAACACATATTTCTCTCTCACTTTCTCTCACTAGTTTCTCTCTCTAGAAATCTTCAACCCACCTTATTGATTCATAAGATTATCCATATTCTACAGTCTTTGCACACTTTATTTAAAAACAACCAAAATATTTGTTTTACCGAAATCAACTGAGTCGTATTTTAAGCCGGAAATCAATTCGTTAAGATATCGAGAAATTGAACTTTAACTTTTTACATACAAAACCTATGTATTAAATGGCGCCGCTGTCGGCTCTTTTCGTAAAGATTAACGGTTTTCTATGAGAGACGCGTTGCTTTTTGGGATCCGTTCATTCGTGAGCGTTATTTTCTTGCTTAAAAAATTTCAAAAAAAAACCATAAAAATTAAAAATTTCAAAAATCCAAAAAGATTTTATCTTTATTGTGTATATATATTGTCTTTGCGTTTGGTATTGTTTCCTTTTGCATTTTCAGGTGTATGCGTACTAGATCTTCTAATTACCAAGAGCCCGAGACTCGAGAAGATTTAAGTATGTCAGGTGTTAACAACAATAATCCACCGCACCTCAACAATAACAACAATGTTCTTCCACAGCCCGATCTTCGAACAATGGAGGAGCTTTGTCAACCTACCATGTTTGGACGAGGAGGACCGATTGCGCCGATGCAAATCACGGCTCCGGAGTTTTTGTTAAAGCACCACATGATTCAGCAAGTGCAAACAAATCCTTTTAGAGGAATGCCTGATGATGATGCCAACAAACACCTCGACAAGTTCATTACAATCACCCAAAGCATGAAGTTGCCCGGTGCCACAATGGATGTTCTTCGCCTACAACTCTTTCCACATACTTTATCACATCATGCCGAGAAATGGTTTGATCGTCTCCCGAAGAATTCTATTCATACTTGGGATGACATGACTCAACGCTTTTTGTCGCGCTACTTTCCACCATCCATGGTCAGGAACCTTCGCAATCAAATCAGCGGTTTCATGCAAGATCCTGATGAATCTCTTTTTGATGCTTGGGAAAGATATAATGTCTTGATTGATCGTTGTCCAAACCACAACATGCTCCCTGTGACCTTAATAGATACTTTCTACAACGGATTGACTTTTCGTGATCGTGATACGATTAATGTAGCCGCCGGTGGCACATTATGAAAAGGAGACCCGAGGAATGTAGAGAGCTAATTGAGAACATGACTACTCACCACAAAACTGGGATTCCTCCGCTTCTTCAAGGAACAACCCGAGAGTCAATGTTTCTTCCACTTCAGCAAACCCTGATATGACCGAACTCACCCGCATGATGACTGAAATGAGCAAAAGTATCACGCTTCTCGCTTCAAACCAACAACAACAACAAGTTAAAGCGGTTGCCAATCCTTGTGAAACATGCGGCGGTCCTCACTCATACACCGATTGTCCTTCTAGTCAAGGAAATCCAGAAAATGTGTATGCAGCTTATGGTAATTATTCACCGGAAAATTACCAAGCTCGACCTCAAGGGGATAGAAATTTGCTGAGTTACCGATCAAACAACTACCTTTCACCTGGTTTTTCTCCTCAAAACCAAAACCCCGCCAACAACTACACTAGAAGCAACCAAATCCCACCAAGAGATTCTAATCCTTATCACCCACCCGCTCAACAAACCCCCACCCATTAACCCGAATGTTGAAGCCATAATGAGAACCCAAGGTGAGCAAATCAAGAATCTGCAGAGCCAAATTATCAATCTTAAAGGAGATATTACCAAGCAAGGAAATGAGATAAGATCTGAGCTTCGAGATAATATTCAATCCTCCTTCAGCAATCAAACCAATGATTTGAAGAATATGCTTGCTAGTTTCTTGCCTGCAGCTCAACCCTCTTCTTCAAGTTCTCTACCTTCAAACACCGTCACCAATCTGCGAGAAAATGTGAGTGCTATTACTACCCGTAGTGGAATTACCATTGTCGATCCACCGATCCCACCCCCATCATCTACACCTCCTCCACCATCATTTATCCCTACTCCTCCTACACCTAGTATTAATGCACCATTACTGTCTCCGCCTCGTCATGACGATGTACCTAGGAAGGACCCTTCAACATCTCAACCTTTACCTACACCTGCACCTTCACCACCCAAACCCAATATCCCTTATCCTTCACGTTTAGCCAAGACCAAAATGCTAACCAAGGATGACTCTGAAGTGTCGAGCTATGTGAAGATGATCTCTCAAATGAACTTCAACATTAGCTTTCTCGAAGCACTTGTCCACATGCCAAAATTTGTTAAAGCATTTAAGGAATTGCTTAACAAGAAGGAAAAGTTGATTGAGCTCGCCAACACACGCTTAAATGAAAACTTCTCTGCAGTTATTCTTAAAGAACTTCCGGAAAAGCTTGGAGATCCCGGTCGTTTTGTGTTGCCTTGCGTTTTCAACAAAACTGAAGAATTTACTGCCCTAGCCGATCTCGGGGCTAGTATAAATCTTATGCCTTTGAGTGTTTGGAAAACACTTTCATTACCCGACCTTACTCCAACGAAGATGACTCTTGAACTTGCAAATCGCACTCTCGCTTACCCCGTTGGTATTGCCGAAGACGTGTTCATTAAAGTTGGCACATTTACTTTCCCGGTCGATTTTGTCGTTGTTGATTATGAAATGGACCCTCGTATTCCTTTAATACTTGTTCGGCCATTCTTGAGAACCGGTACGAGCTTTTGTTGATGTTGCCGAAGGCGAGTTAATAATACGAGTCGGGAATGATTCACAAGTTTTTAAAATGGGGAAGCTTACAAGCAAATCCTTTGGACGAGAATCAGTGAATATGATTAATGTGCTCGATGATTTTACCATCTACAACAATCCCCTATTCGAGTCATGCAATGATAACCCACTTTTTCAAGATGATGTGGATGATTCTCGCTCCAATTTGGACGCTTCTCCCATTTATGATTCTCCACCGGTCTTTGATGCTTATGATGATGAGTCTAGCTCATATTCGGATGATTATGATGACCTTACTTCCTAGTATCCCGACCTGCCCACGTATGCTGATTTCGATGAGGCTAATACTCTTTCGATCGATTCTTCACATGATGAAGATCCTCCGCCATCACTCGATCCTACTTTGGACGATTACTCTTTTGAGGAAGACTTCTCTATGTTTCTCAACACGTACTTCCCTCATGAGAGTGATGCTCCTCCTTTCGATTTTGAAGATTATCGTCTTGATCCTACTTTGGATTTGAAGAACATTCTTTCAAAGGAAAAGAAACCGGTCGACACCAATATCCGCAGCACATATGATTTAACACCTCTTTGTCCCCCTTCTGAGGACGAGGTTGTGCTTCTTCGCGGATCTTCTTCCCATTCTGCTGAGCCTGAGTGCTATTTTCCCCTAAAGGAAAAGGTGTTCGACCCCGGTATTGATATTCTACAGCCATCTCAGTATCCACCTGATGGAATAAAAGGAAATATCTTTGGAACTTATGTAAATCTGCTTGCACCACTTCACCCTTGCTTCCACCGTGCTCCATCGCTGCTTAAGGGAACCTTGCCTACTCTTCTTTGGCTTGCCTTGTTCGCCTTAAGCTTCTGCTACTTAATGGACGAAAACTATGTCTTTGATCCTGGTGGATATATTTCATGCTTCTTCCTATGATGATCAAGGTCGAGTCAGGCTCACGACTCGGTAATCAAAAACCAAGCGCTTCTTGGGAGGCAACCCATGCATCTATCTTTTAGCTTTCTTTATCCTAAGTGTAGGGGGGACCCGTTGGTGTTTGCTATTTCCTCTCCTCTCTTAATCAGGGATTCGAGCTTCAATGATCCACTCTTGGTGATTCTTGACTACCCGTGATTCCGTGTTCCCATTTTCCCGGTTCTATCCTAAACTCTTTTCGATTCACTATTTTATATTTTCTCAATATTAAAATAGGAATCTCTTTAGTTGTCTCTTCCTTAGCGATATTTAAACAAAATGCACAATGTCCTAAGTGTAGGGGAGTTTACTCCCACATGCTTAAACATTGAGGACAATGTTTATGTTAAGTGTAGGGGGGACTTCTATCGAAGTTAAGTGGCCTTTTCCTTGTATTTGTCCTCATTTTAACAGGAAAATCAATTTTTCGACATTTTTCAAAATTTTTGATCTATTTTGGCCTATCAGTTTTTACTTTTGTATAGTTATTTTCTTTCTTTGCTAGAATAAATCTTTAATAAAGTGGTTTTAATTTTCAGACGTTGTGAATCTTTTGACTCAACCCGAGTTTACTTATCTAAGTTACTCTAGCTAGTATCCTTAACGTGTTTAAGTCAAGTTATGCTAGGCTTTTATATAGGGAGCTATAAAACGCGAAAGTCTTAACTCTCATGGGTTAAGAAAAAGAACTTTTCGCAAGTTCCTATAATTGATCCTAGAGAGTCGTTTATCAAGGGAACTTTAAAATGCGATTTCTAAGCTTGAAAAAGTCTAAGAGTTTGTAAGATCCTATAAGCGACTCGAAAACCCAAAACTTTGATTTAATAGGCTAAGCATCCACGAGTCTCATTCCTTGAGATTTTAAACTGTGGAGAACGAGAGATGATAGAGCCAATTATAAGTTCGGTATTCTTTCGTGAATTTATGTGAGTTAATTATAAGCCTATTCTCCTATCGCCTGCTAATAAATTTATCTGCAATAAATAAGGTTGTACGATTTGAAAAGTTACTTAGCTTCTAGCCCAAGATCGTTTAAAATTTGCTCGGTATGGATTAGAGTTCATAACCAAGGCATAACTTATTGAAGCGGGATGCGAAGATTGGCGAGTCCAAAAAGGTCCTAACAAGACATGAGGGCTATATTTTGTTGCTAAATATCCCAAGTGATGTGAAGAATCATTTATCGAAAATCAATATGAAGGATCGAGACACACGACGAAAAGCAAAAACTCCCAAAAAGTCATGGAGAAATGTATCCGAAAAGACCCTAGCAAGGTATGAGGATAAATAGATCCAAGTCATAAAAGTAGGCGGATCGTTGCATATCAAAGTCCAAAATAAAGATTGGAGAAAAATGAAGAAGTCGTGGTCCAAATATGAAGAATCTCTCAAAACTTCAAGTGAAGAAATTCCTATATGAAGAGAAGACCATAATTTCATGAACGTCTCTCAAGGTTTGAAGTATGAAGTCGCTGCCAAATATCGGTCCGAGAAAGGTCTCAAATCGCGAAGCGAGTTATGCCAAGATATGAACTTTATGAGGTCCCGAGAAGCAGTTTTAAAAGATTTTGTCCTTTAGCTAACTATCGATTAAATCGTGCGCTTTATTTTCGGACTAAATAACTATCGAAATAAGTCAAAAATGCATCCTCGTGATCATTCAAGACAACAATAAAATATAAGAGATACACCTAGGAATAAGGGAGTCTAAGTGAATAATTGGCCCACATGAGTTCGTGTTAGTTTGCTAACTTATAATAACAATGATCTCGTTTTTAAGCTTGGTTTGGAGAAAGCGAAAACTTGAGGATGATGATTATTCATGACATTTCCAAAACCCAAGGTATGCTTTTTGATTTCTTTACTTTTAATGTTTATAATTTTCTATCTTTTTAATAAAGGCCAGCGTGGATTGATTATGATGAAAAATGTATACTTGCTTTGTAACTAATGTATTGCATGAGGACATTGCAATGGTCAAGTGTAGGGGATTTGATAGGTGTGTAAACACCCATCCTTTTTACCACTTAATTACAATAATAATCGAGCCAAAACGTGTATTTTATGTCATTTATGTCGGAATTATGCGTGGTTTGTGTTTTTGTTGTGATTTAGGACGAAATTGTGAAAAGTGGAGAAAACACATGCATTCACGGGCTTTTATTGAAGAAAAAGATGAAAGACGAGGTCAAGAAATCAAGAGTGCAAAAAGAACGGAAGTACAAGACCAATTCTGAAGATTTATCGAAGAAAAAGTCAAAAGACGAAAGTTTACTAAAAGCCGAAGAACTCGAGTCATATTTATTGAAGAATTAAAAGACGAGTTTAAAGAAATCCCGAGCCAAAAGTCATTAAAGTCCAAGATTAACAAAAGATTAAGAAGGGAAGGACTTAATGGTGCAACTAAGAAGAAAGGAAGGAGGGGAGGAAGCTTCCTCTAACCATCTCCCTAATCCACTATAAATAGGATCATCTAGTTTCATTTTTTCTTTGTTGGCTAAGGTGACAATTAGTCTTCCACATTTTAATTACTTGTCATTTACTTTTCATGTCAAATTTAAAAACATGTCTTGCACTTTTAATACCTTTAATTTCCAAGTAAGTGTTCTTTAATTTTCTTGTTTTAATCTCTCATTCTACCTTTCTTTCTATTCTTTACTATTTGTTTACATGCTTATTGTCTTGCTTATTTGATTAAAGATTGTGTTTTTATGATTTTGATTGTCTTAGATCATTGATTTTTATAGCTTATTTGTGCTTATTTTCAAGTTTCTTAAGTTTTTATAAAAGTTATTTTTATATAAAAGTTTGTTTTTCGTAAACCTTTTCTTTTCGTGTTATAAAACTCTTTAAATTTTAGTTTAATAGCTTTTTCTTATACGGTTTGCCTTAGGATTTTTGTTGTGTGCTTATTTGATTAGTAGCTTATTTTTCTAGCTTATTTTGTGGTCTTTCCACTGTATTCCGACCATACACGTCGGAAAAGGGTTTATCATTCCGATTGGAGTGATCGGATAAGGGTTTTGATATTCCTATCGACATTCCGATTGGAGGGTTTGTTGAGATTCCGATCAGGGTAGTTTGGTTATTCCGATTGGAAAGGTGAAAACATTCCGATTGAAGTTTCCGACGACATTTCGATTGGGAAGCTTGTAACATTCCGATCAAAGGTAAGTTGGTATTCCGATCAGATCTAGTGACAAATTCCGATTGGTATTCCGACAACAACATTCCGATCTGAAAGGGTAGTACATTCCGACAAGGTCTTATTCTGATCATAGGGTAAGTTCACATTCCGATCACGTTCCGATCGGAATGTATTCCGATGGTGGGTTTATCTTTATATTTTGTCTTGTTTAATTTTTAAGTTCTCATTTTATACTTTGTCATATTTCAACTTCCGTCACGCTTTAATTTCAAGTCATTTAATTATTTTAATTAGTAAAGTTTTAATATTGCACCCTTTCTTTTAATTAGACTTAGATTTATTTTAAACGCCCTTTATTTTAACGCTCATTTACTTTAACGTCATTTACTTTTTAGTCTTTGCACATTTTATTTAAAAACAACCAAAATATTTGTTTTACCGAAATCAACTGAGTCTTATTTTAAGCCGGAAATCAATTCGTTAAGATATCGAGAAATTGAACTTTAACTTTTTACATACAAAACCTATGTATTAGTCCTAAAGGCCCATAGAGCATCGTCCAACTTATCCGACCAAGATTGTCGGTTTTCCCCTACGGATTTCTCCAAGATCCTCTTCAACGCTCGGTTTGAAATCTCGACTTGCCCACTCGTTTGTGGGTGATAAGCCGTAGAAAGACGATGTGTAACCAAATATTTCCTTAGGACCCTCTCGAATTGGTCGTTACAAAAATGGGTTCCACGATCGCTTATTATCGCACGAGGGGTTCCAAACCGAGAAAACAAGCTTTTTAGAAACTTGACTACCATACGAGCATCATTGGTGGGCAAAGCCTTAGCTTCCACCCACTTAGATAGGTAGTCAACCGCGACAAGGATGTACTTATTACCACGAGATGATGGGAACGGCCCCATAAAGTCGATGCCCCAAACGTCAAAGATCTCACACACTTGGATGATATTTTGTGGCATTTCATCTTTTTGTGAGGCTTTTCCTTGTCGTTGGCATGAGTCACACAACTTCACAAGCTCATGTGAATCTCGGTAAATAGTAGGCCAAAAGAAACCGGCATCAAAGACCTTCTTAGCCGTGAGATTAGCACCGTGGTGACCACCCGTGGGTCCCTCGTGACAAGCTCTAAGGATGTTAGAAGCTTTGGTACCAAAGACACAACGTCGAATAATTTGATCCGCACAAGTTCGAAACAAGTAAGGGCCGTTCCAAAAGTAGAACTTGACGTCACGAAAGAATTTTCGTTTTTCTTGAGTCGTCATACCCTTGATGATGAAGTTGCCCGCATGGAAATTTGCGATGTCCGCAAACCATGGGGTGGAAGAATCAAGCTTAGAATTCACTATACCAAGTGTCTCGAGCGGAAATGTTTCGGTGATTTCCTTGGGCTCGTAAACACTTTGGTGAGGATCTTCCAAACGAGAAAGATGATCGGCCGCTAGATTCTCGGCTCCTTCTTTGTCAACAATTTTTTGATCAAATTCTTGAAGGAGGAGAATCAAACGAAGTAATCTTGGCTTAGCAACTTGTTTAGCCATAAGATACTTGATAGCCGAATGATCCGTATACACTATGCATTTAGTCATGACGAGATAAGGTCGGATTTTCTCAAATACATACACCACAGAAAGGAATTCCTTCTCCGTTGTAGTGTATTTTAGTTGAGCCTCGGTCATCGTCTTCCTAGCATAGTGAATAGGCAAGAAGTGTTTTTCATGACGTTGCCCCAATACGGCCCCAATAGCGTAGTCACTAGCATCACACATGAGCTCAAAGGGGAGGTTCCAATTGGGAGCAACAAGAATGGGAGCTTCGGTAAGTTTCCTCTTAAGGATTTCAAAGGCTCGTACACAATCTTCGTCAAAGACAAAACGTGCATCTTTTCCAAGGAGATGTGTAATAGGTCGAGAGATCTTTGAAAAATCCTTGATGAATCGACGATAAAAACCCGCGTGGCCTAGGAAACTCCTAACTCCCTTAACGGTTTTGGGATGAGGTAATTTGGCGATGACGTCTACCTTAGCTTGATCTACCTCAATTCCCGCTTTCGAAACCTTGTACCTTAAGACAATTCCACTTTTAACCATAAAATGACATTTCTCCCAATTAAGCACAAGGTTGGTTTCCTCACAACGCTTCAACATTCTCTCAAGATTCGACAAACACGAAGTGAACGAACTACCAAACACGGAAAAGTCATCCATGAAGACTTCCATCGTCTTCTGGATCATATCATGAAAAATAGCCATCATGCACCTTTGAAAGGTTCTCGGTGCATTTCAAAGTCCGAATGGCATTCTACGATAGGCAAATGTTCCATATGGACACGTAAACATAGTTTTTTCTTGATTACGAGGATCGATGGGGATTTGGAAGTAACCAGAAAAACCATCTAAAAAGCAATAGAAATCGTTTCCCGCAAGACGCTCCAACATTTGGTCCATGAAGGGAAAGGGAAAATGGTCTTTTCGAGTGGCTTCATTCAACTTACGATAGTCAATGCACACTCTCCATCCGGTCACGAGTCTAGTTGGAATTAACTCGTTGGCATCGTTTGGCACAACGGTAATTCCTCTCTTTTTAGGGACACAATGAATAGGACTCACCCAAGGGCTATCAGAAATAGGGTAAATCATTCCCGCGTCAAGGAGTTTTAGGACCTCCTTTTTGATGATGTCGTGAATTTTGGGGTTCACCCTCCTTTGACATTGGATTGCGGGCTTGTAATCCTCCTCCTAAGATTTTGTGGGTACAAAATTTGGGATCGATCCCCTTAATGTCAGATAACTTCCACGCAATTGCCCCTTTGTGATCCTTTAGAACATCGACAAGTGCGGTTTTTTCATCATCTGAAAGTTCTTTCGCAATAATAACCGGCAACTTGTCGCCCTCCTCCAAAAATACATATTCGATATGAGGAGGTAAATCTTTCAACTCGAGGATAGGTGGTTTCTCAATTGAAGATTTGGGCTCGATAGTCATAACCTCCTCAGGTGGAGGAAATGGGAAATCGTTGAGAAAATCCTTGATAATCGAGTAGTCCTCATCATTGTTGAGGTCTTCGTCACAAGTACGTGGAACATCGAATTCTTCCAACGTAAAACCACCACCTTCAAATGGAGTGAAGGTTGGTGTCGAGTTATCAAGAATGGGATCTAACATAGTGGGATTGCCACTATTTTCATCATCACCAAAACCTAGAACTTCTTGTGAAAATTCCTCGCAAACAACGTCGATCATATCAACGAGGTTTATGGTAGCAACGGAATATACATGAGAAAGTTGAGAATTTTGAGTTGCGTTTATAACAAGTTCCTTGTCGTTGAAAAGTAAGGTGATCCTTCTAGCATGCACATCAATTAAAGCCATAGACGTATCTAAAAGCGAACGACTTAAATGAGAGGAACATGAGGATCCGTGGGAATATCGACAACGATAAAGTCTACCAGATAATAGAACTTTCCCACTTTCACAAAAACGTCTTCCGCCAATCCACATGCGGGAATCGTGGAATGGTCCGCCAACTCGATAGACATTAGTGAAGGAGTAAGATTAGGAAGATTGAGCGACTTGAAGATTACAACTGGCATTAAGTTAATGCTAGCACCAAGATCAGCGAAGGCATAGCATTCTTCCATATCTTGGATTGCACATGGAATCAAGAATTTACCGGGATCACCGACTTTTTGAGGTATGCGATTAAGATAAACCGATGAACAACTAGACAATTGATGCTATTTCTCCTTGTTGTTCAACATACTCTTAAAGTTAGCAGCAAATGGAGGCATAATAAGTGTGAAAACACTTATCCTTTTACCACTTATTTCCAATAATAACAAGACCAAAACGTATATTTTATGTCGTAAAAGTCGGAATTATGCGTGGTTTCTGTTTTTATTGTGTTTTAGGACCAAAATATGAAAAAGGAAGAAAACATGGGCTATCACGGGCTTTTATCGAAGAAAACGAGAAAAGACAAAGTCAAAAGGTCAAGAGTGCAAAAAGAACGGAAGTCCAAGGCCTATTCTGAAGATTTATCGAAGAAAAAGTCTAAAGACGGAAGTTTAATAAAGTCGAAGAACTCAAGTCTAACAGAAGAAGAAAATTATAAGACAAGTTCAATTTGTATCAACAAATCTCGAGACGACGTCGAGAAAGATAAAGCATTTAAATCGAGTCGAGAAGAAAGAAAGAGGAGGCAACACATGCACCTTCCCATCTCCTATAAATACCCACCTAAACATATTAGGAGGGTGGTTAGCTAGTTTTATTTTCAATTTTTCCTTTCTAGTTTTTAGAGAGAGAAATTTTTGAACTTTCTCTCACTAAGTTTCATCTTTTCTTTATTTTTATCTTTAAAGTTTAAGCTTTTAATCATCCTTGTATTCGGATTTCATTAATCCACACCACGATCACTCACTGTGATCTATGGGTGCGATCGTGTTACGATCTCTGGGCACGATCGCATTGACTGCGATCATTGTTGTCACGATCACAGGCCACGATCAATGACCACGATCCACTTGTTATGATCGTGGTTGCGATCAGTGAGTGCGATCCCTATACTACGATCTAGGCTGCGATCGAGTGCTACGATCGTAGGCTACGATCTGAGTACGATCCACCACTGCGATCCATCTTGCAATTTGAGTACGATCGCATTGCGATCTACTTTGGCTTTTGTTTCTATTTTTCTTAGTTTTTAAATTATACTTTTCCCACCTTTTTACTTAGTTTTTCTAGATTTGCTTTTAGCTTATTTTAATTACGTTTTGCACTTACCCTTTCTAATAGAATAGAAAATCAACTCCCCCTTTTAGTGACCATTACCGACTATTCCACAATTTACCGTGATCAATTCGATTAGATACCAAGAACGATATCGAGTACACACATGCTAAGCAAAAGTCATGTATTAAATGGTGTCGCTGCCGGCTCTTTTCGTAAAGATTAACGGTTTTTAGTGAGAAATTGGATTTTGGGATCCGTTCTTTTAGGAACGTTATTTTCAAGCTCAAAAATTTTCAAAAATCTTATAAAAAAAATATAAATTTTCAAAAATCCAAAAACAATAAAAAAGATTAAAAATCAAAAATATTTTATTTCCTTTTAGTGTATGAGTACTCGATCTACATCTAATCCTGAGCCCGAGACTCTTAGAGACATAGATATGGCCGGTGTGTATAACAATAATAACAACCCACCCCACCCCAATTTGAATAACAATAACAACAACAATGTTCCCCCACCCGACCTACGTAGAATGGAGGAGCTTTGTCAACCAACCATGAACGGACGCGGAGGACCGATTGCGCCGATGCAAATCACGGCTCCTGAATTTTCGTTAAAGCATCACATGATCCAGCAAGTTCAAAACGCTTGCCCGTTTCGCGGATTACCGGATGATGATGCCAACAAACATCTCGACAAGTTCATCACCGTCACTCAAAGCATGAAACTACCCGGTGCTTCCATGGATTTTCTTCGCCTTCACCTTTTTCCACACACCTTATCCCACCGTGCTGAAAAATGGTTTGATCGTCTTCCCAAAAATTCAATTCAAACATGGAATAACATGACTCAAAAATTTTTGTCGCGCTAATTTCCACCATCCATGGTCACTAGTCTTCGCAACCAAATCAGTGGATTCACAAAAGAACCTGATGAGTCGCTTTTCGATGCTTGGGAACACTATAATGTCTTGATCGACCGTTGTCAAAACCATAACATGCTCCCTGTTACTTTGATTGATACTTTCTATAATGGTCTAACTTTTCGTGATCGTGATACGATTAATGTTGCCGCCGGTGGTACATTCATGAAGAGAAGACCTGAGGAGTGTAGAGAGCTGATAGAGAACATGACCACTCACCACAAAAATTGGGATTCATCTGCTTCTTCAAGGAATAACCAGAGGGCCAATGTTTCTTCTACATCATCCAAATCAGAGGTAACCGAACTTACTCGCCAAATAGCTGAGATGAACAAAAACTTCTTAACCATGGCTACAAACCAATTTCAACAAACTAAAGCTGTAGCAACTTCTTGTGAGATTTACAGGGGTTCTCATTCATACACCGATTGTCCTTCTACTCTTTACAATCAGGAAAATGTGTATGCCGCCAACGGTAACTTTTCTACAGGAGGCTATCAAGCACGTCCTCAAGGAGACCGTAACTTGCTAAGTTATCGTTCCAACAACTATCTATCTCCACCCGGTTTTTATCCTCAAAACCAAAACCAAAACAATTTCAACCGCAACAATCAAAGCCAACCTCGAGCTACCAATCAATATCAATCCCAAAGAAACCCATATCCACCTCAAGGAAATAATTCAGCTTACCAAGCCCCACCTCTCAATCAACCCACGACATTAAACCAAGACCTCAAAGCTTACATGGGGACCAATAGAGAGATGGTGACAAATCTTCAAAGCCAATTCATTAACTTGAAGGGTGACATGGCAAAACAAGGGAACGATATTCGAGCCGAGCTAAGGAATGACATGGCGAAACAAGGGAATGCTCTTCAAGCTGATATGAGAAACACTATGAGCAATCAAATGAATAACTTAAGGGATATGATGGCTAGTTTTTCCCCAAGTAATCAAGCCTCTGGTTCGGGTTCTCTTCCGAGTAACACCGTTGATAATCCAAGAGGGGAGATGAAAGCAATCACCACCCGAAGTGGAAAAGGTTTAAAGTAACCCGAGATTCCTACACCTACACCGGTGATTGTGAGAAAGGAAAACGAGTCCCCTTCTCCAATTCCTCCACCTTCTATTTCCACCCCTCCACCTCCCAAGGATGTGAGTGAGAATTCCATTCCAAAGCATTCATCTCAACCCAATATACCTTATCCCTCAAGGTTGAGGAAAGAAAAGTTGAAGAACAAGGATGATATTCATGTTTCTAACTTTCTTAAAATGTTTAAACAACTGAATTTCAACATCTCCTTTGCCGAGGCTCTCGCTCACATGCCGAAGTATGCGAAAATGTTTAAAGATCTTCTTAGTGATAAGGAGAAACTCCTTGATATCGCTCAGACCCAACTTAATGAGAATTGCTCTGCAGTGCTCTTAAAGAAATTACCAACCAAACTTGGTGATCCGGGTCGTTTCCTCATTCCTTGCAACTTCCCCGGGGTAGAGAATTGTATGGCCCTAGCCGATCTAGGTGCTAGTATCAACTTAATGCCTTTAAGCGTTTGGAAACAATTGTCTCTACCCGAGCTAGTCCCCACACGAATGACACTGGAATTAGCTAACCGTACGGTTGCTTATCCGATGGGGATAGCCGAAGATATCTTCGTCGGTGTCGACAAATTCACCTTTCTGGCGGATTTTGTTGTCGTTGACTACGAGATGGATCCCCATGTTCCATTAATCGTTGGACGTCCATTCTTGAGAACCGGTCGCACTCTCATTGATGTAGTCGCGGGCGAATTAATCATGAGAGTTGGTGACGATAAAATCGTCTTCAACATGGGTAAACTTTCTAAGCAACCTTCTGAAAATGAGAGCGTTAATTTCATTGACGTTCTTGATGAGGCTTGTGAAGAACATTTCAAAGACGCTTGTAAAAGTGATTCTTCTTCTCTACCCATTGTTGAGACCGTTGCTTCTATTGCTCCATCACTAACTCCATTTGGAGAAAGTGATTTACTTTTGAAAGAATTTGAATCAACTTTGGGAGATGTGGATTGGCAATATGACGATTCTCCCTCTAATTGGGATGAAGACATTCGTACCATTGAGAAACTTCTCAATGAGGACCATATTTCTCCACAGTCTCCTAAGGACATCTCTATCGATGAACCGAAATTGCAAATGCCTTCCATCGAAAATTCTCCGGATCTAGAGCTTAAGGATCTTCCGTCTCATCTCGAGTACGTTTTCCTTGAAGACAATAGGAAGTCACCCGTCACCATCGCTAAGGACTTGAAAGAAGAAGAAAAATCCCGACTTATCGCCGTGCTGAAAAATCATAAGAAAGCGATTGCATGGAAAATCTCCGATATTCGTGGAATTGATCCTCACTTTTTCACACATAAAATTCTCACGGAGGATGACTTTAAACCCACTCTTCAAAACCAAAGAAGGGTGAATCCCAAGATCCATGACGTTATCAAAAAAGAGGTTATCAAACTTCTTGATGCGGGAATGATCTACCTTATCTCGGATTCACCATGGGTTAGTCTGGTCCATTGTGTGCCTAAGAAAGGCGGAATCACCGTTGTGCCCAATGAAAACAACGAGTTGATTCCTACTCGTCTCGTTACAGGGTGGAGAGTTTGTATAGACTATTGCAAACTCAATGATGCTACAAGAAAGGATCATTTTCCCCTTCCTTTCATGGACCAAATGCTTGAACGTCTAGCGGGTAATGACTATTACTGCTTTTTAGACGGTTTCTCCGGGTATTTTAGAATTCCCATCGATCCTAAAGACCAAGAGAAAACCACATTCACTTGTCCTTATGGAACATTTGCTTATAAAAGAATGCCTTTCGGCTTATGCAATGCTCCTGGGACATTCCAAAGGTGTATGATGGCTATCTTCCATGACATGGTTGAAGAAACTATGGAAGTCTTCATGCATGATTTCTCAGTCTATGGTGACTCCTTCTCTTCTTGCCTTGCCAATTTGGAACGCATGCTTAAGCGATGTGAAGATACTCGCCTTGTTCTAAATTGGGAAAAATGCCATTTCATGGTAAAAGAAGGCATTGTTCTTGGACATAAAATCTCCAAAGCCGGTCTTGAAGTGGACCGTGCTAAAGTGGATGTCACAGCCAAATTACCTCCACCTTCAACCGTGAAGGGTGTGAGAAGTTTCCTTGGTCGTGCGGGCTTCTATCGTCGATTCATTCAAGATTTTTCTAAAATCGCTCGCCCGATGACCCACCTCTTGGAAAAAGATACTCCTTTTATCTTTTCTAAAGAGTGTATGGACTCATTCAATCTTCTTAAGGACAAGCTAACTAAGGCACCGGTCTTGGTTACCCCTAATTGGGAGCTACCTTTTGAATTGATGTGCGATGCTAGCGACTTTGCTATTGGAGCGGTTTTGGGCCAAAGAGTGAACAGACACTTCCAACCAATCCATTATGCTAGCAAGACAATGACGGGGGCTCAAATGCATTATACCACTACCGAAAAGAGCTTTTAGCTATAGTGTATGCTTTTGAGAAATTCCGCCCTTATCTTGGTCTTTCCACCACCATCGTGTACACCGATCATTCTGCATTGAAGTACTTGTTGACTAAGCAAGATTCTAAACCAAGACTTCTTCTTTGGGTTTTGCTCCTTCAAGAATTTAAAATTGAAACTCGTGACAAGAAGGGAGCGGAAAACCTAGCCGCGGATCATCTAAGTAGACTTGAGGAGCCTTATCAAGGGGATCATCCGAATCAAGAGATCAACGACTCTTTTCCCCTTGAGGCCTTAATGTCTATCAATTCTAATCTTGATAACACCCCGTGGTTTGCGGACATTGCAAACTACTTAGCGAATGGTATTCTCATCAAAGGGTTAACATCCCAACAAAAGAAGAAGTTCTTTAAAGATGTTAAGACTTACTTTTGGGATGACCCTTATCTCTTCAAACAATGTGCTGATATGATTATTCGTCGGTGTGTTGATGGACCGGTAGCTTTAGACATTCTCGAAGCTTGCCATAAAGGACCCATCGGTGGTCACTTCGGTCCCAACTACACCGCGAAGAAAGTGTTTGATTCGGGATTCTATTGTCCCACCATTTATCGTGACGCTCACGAGATGGTTAAAAATTGTGATGCTTGCCAACGTCAAGGCAAGATCACACATAAAGATGAGATGCCTCAAAATTTCATACAAGAATGTGAAATCTTTGATGTATGGGGTATCGACTGTATGGGGCCATTTCCATCATCCAAAGGGAACAAGTACATCCTCGTAGCTGTTGACTACATTTCTAAATGGGTTGAAGCAAAGGCTCTCCCTACGAACGATGCGAGGGTGGTTATGAACTTTTTGAAGCAGCTTTTTGCTCGATTCGATGTTCCTCGTGCTATAATCAATGACCGCAGGACTCATTTTTGCAACGATCAATTTGCAAGAGTCATGGCTAAGTATGGTGTCAATCACCGTCTTTCCACCGCTTATCATCCTCAAACAAATGGTCAAGCCGAGATATCTAACTGTGGATTGAAGCGAATTCTTGAGCGTACTGTGGGAGAGCATCGTGCCTCGTGGTCCGATAAGTTAGATGATGCTTTGTGGGATTTCTGTACTGCTTATAAGACCCCGATTAGTTGTACACCTTGTCGTCTTGTGTACGGTAAAGCATGCCACCTCCCTATCGAGCTGGAACATAAGGCATATTGGGCCTTGAAGTGGGCTAACTTCGACATCAACAAAGCCGGCGATCTTCGGAAGATTCAACTCAACGAGCTCAACGAACTAAGGAATGAAGCTTATGAGAACTCATTGATCTACCAGGAGAAGACCAAGATCATCTATGATGCAAGGATTAAGAACCGAGAGTTCCACATTGGTGATCAAGTTTTACTCTTTAACTCTCGGTTGAAGATCTTCTCGGGCAAGTTGAAGAGCCGTTGGTCTGGTCCATTCACCGTCGCCAAAGTCTTCCCCTATGGCACCATTGAGCTTTCTCAGCTAAATAGGCCCAATTTTAAGGTGAATGGCCAGCGCGTGAAGTTGTACTTTGGTGAGGACATCTCTCATGAGATGATTCCATCTCTCGCCACATTTCCCTTGAATTAGTTTTGGGTCGAGTCAGGCTCGTGACTCGGTTAACAAAAACAAGCGCTTCTCGGGAGGCAACCCGTTGACCTATCCTTTACCGTTTTCATAATAAGTGTAGGGGGAGCCCCGTATGTGTTTGTTGTCTTGTTTCTTTTGATGTGCATGGATTAAAGCTTCAAAGATCCATTCTCGATGACTTTTGACGAACCGTGATCCCGTGTACCCATCTTCCCGGTCCCATCCTAAACTCTTTTGATTCACTCTTTTATATTCTTCAATATTAAAATAGGAATCACTATAGTTGTCCTCTCCTTAGCAAGATTTAAACAAAGTGCACAATGTCTTAAGTGTAGGGGAGTTTACTCCCACATGATTAAACATTGAGGACAATGTTTATATCAAGTGTAGGGGGGACTTCTATCGAAGTAAGTGGTCTTTTCCATGAATTTGCCCTCATTTTAACCGGAAAAATTGATTTTTTGACATTTTTCAAAATTTTTAATCTATTTTGGCCTAGTAGTATAGTAGTATATTCCTTTGTTATCGTTATTTACTTTCCTTGATAAAATAAATTTTTTAATAAAGTGGTTTTAATTTTCAAAATTCGTGAACATTTTGACTCAACCCGAGTTTACTTATCTAAGTTTACTCTAGCTAGTATCCTTAACGTGTTTAAGTCAAGTTTTGCTAGGCTTTTATATAGGGAACTTTAAAACGCGAAAGTCTTAACTCTTACGGGTTAAGAACAAGAACTTTTCGTAAGTTCCTATAATTGATCCTAGAGAGTCGTTTATCAAGGAAACTTTAAAATGCGAATTCTAAACTTGAAAAAGTCTAAGAATTTGCAAGATCCTATAGATGACTCAAAAACCAAAAACTTTGATTTAATTGGCTAAGCATCCACGAGTCTTGTGACAATCTAACATTTTCAGGTAGTGAATTATTTTCTCGTATAATATTTTGAAACTTATTTTTGTGTTGGTTGATGAACTCACAATTTACGGATTTAAATTTGGGCTTACGTGCATAATTTAGCGTCCTTTACGACTAAACCGAAAACCCTAGGATTACGTATTTACGTTTTTGAACTCCGTTTTTGATGAGACAATTTTTATTAGATTCGTTTTGTGCCTTTGATTCATAATTTATAAATTTTTTTTTCGTAAAACGACCCGAGGGCACGCAAATCGAGCAAACTAGAATCGAGGAATACCCGTAAATTAACGGGATGGGATAAAACAAGTTTATCCCACCCCACTAAAACGGACGGCCAAAATGGGGACACCACATCCTTTAATGTGGCACCCTTGTAGCTACAAGCTTACACTTATTAAGCTTAGCTTAACAAGTAATGAAGAGATTTTGCCTAGTAAGAAAATTAAAGTTCTTTGTCGTGTGTCTAATCGAATTGATCTAGGTTCTCTATGTGACTCAGTTTTATTTTGGTGGAACAAAAATGTGTCGTTGTAGTTTTTTAAATAAAAGGTGCAAAGACTTAAAGTAAATGTGCGTTAAAGTAAATCTAAATCTAATTAAAGTAAATGGGTGCAAGTATTTAAAACGTGACTGAAATTAAAGGGCACTAAAAGTAAATGACGCAAACTTAAATCTATCTAAGGCAATCTTAAAATGCAACTAAAACTTAAACTAAGGCAAGTTTAAAATAAAGCTAAGGCAAATTTAAAGTGCAACTAAATAAAAGGCGGGAAAAATAAAGCTTGAAAATAAAAGAACTTAAAAAGAAAAACCAAAAAGAACCTGACAGAAACCTTGATTCGGAAGTTTAAAAACTTCCGAATGAACTAGCTTGATCCGGAACTTAGCCCTTGATTCGGAACTTTTAAGTTCCGAATGAACAAAAAGATGTTGATCCGGAACTTCTTCCGAATGAAACACTCTTGACTCGGAACTTATTGACCCGGAACTTGGTTCGAAAGATCTGGCTGATTCGGAACTTTGTCCTTCGTCCGGAACTTTTAAGTTGATCCGGAACTTTTGAGTTCCGAATGAATCTTCTTGATCCGGAACTTTTTGAGTTCCGAATTAAGTATATTGATCCGGAACTTTTAAGTTCCGAATGAACAAATGCTTGAGTCGGAACTTTCGTTCGGAAGTATTGACTCGGAACTTTTGGAGTTCCGAATAAACACTCTTGATCCGGAACTTTGAATGTTCCGGATGAAACCCCTTGGTTCGGAACTTTGGAGTTCCGAATGAAAGAACTCCCTCTATTGAGTCGGAAGTTTTCCTGGAAAGATCAGACACAGAAACAAACTCCCCCGAAGAACAAGGGATCAAAATAACAAGAAATATATCACAGATTAAACAAAATCAGAAAAACGATTTAATCAAACTAATAACAAAACATCAATAATCATAAACTAACAATTTAAATTAACAAAACAAACAAATTTAACCACAATAATTAAAAACCCAATTGATCAAAATAAGAACATGAACATGAACACAACATAAACATAAAAATCAAAGATTTAGAAAGGTAGATGAGAGATTAACAAGATAAAGTAAAGATTGACAAGAATTAAATGGAAACTTACTTGAAATTAAAGGAATTTAAGGTGCAAGACAAGGTATTTAAATTGGACAAGTATTTAAATGTGCATAAAATTAAAGGTGCAAGGTAAAGAAAATGGAAGACTAATTGTCACACTTAGCCAACAAAGAAAATAATTAATCTAGTCCTAACTATATATAGGGGAGGATTAGGAAGCTTCCTCCCCTCCTTCATTTCTTCTTAATTGCGAGATTAAGTCCCCCCTTCTTTTAATCTTCATTAATTTCATCATTAGTCCTTTATTCTTCTAATCTTCTTTAAACTTGAACTTTGAGGACTTTTGGCTTCGGGATTTCTTTGAACTTGTCTTTAAATTCTTCAATGAAATAGACTTGAGTTCTTCGGCTTTTGATAAACTTCCGTCTTTTGACTTTTTCTTCGATAAATCTTCAGAATTGGTCTTGGACTTCCGTTATTTTTGCACTCTTGACTTCTTGACTTCGTCTTTCATCTTTTTCTTCAATAAAAGTCCGTAAATGCCCGTGAATATCCGTGTTTTCTCCACTTTTCACAATTTCGTCCTAAATCACAACAAAAACACAAACCACGCATAATTCCGACATAAAAGACATAAAATACACGTTTTGGCTCGGTTATTATTGTAATTAAGTGGTAGAAAAGATGGGTGTTTTCACACCTATCAAATCCCCTACACTTGACCATTGCAATGTCCTCATGCAATGCATTAGTTACAAAGCACGTTTATATTTTTCATCATAATCAATCCACGTTGGCCTTTATTAAAGAGATAGAAAATTATAAACATTCAAAATAAAGAAATCAAAAGCATACCTTGGGTTTTGGAAATGTCATGAATAATCATCATCCTCAAGTTTTCACTTTCTCCAAACCAAGCTTAAAAACGAGATCATTGTTATTATAAGTTAGTAAACTAACACGAACTCATGTGGGCCAATTATTCACTTAGACTCCCTTATTCCTAGGTGTATCTCTTATATATTATTGTTGTCTTGAATGATCACGAGGATGCATTGTTTGACTTATTTCGATAGTTTATTAGGCCGAAAATAAAGTGAACGATTTAACCAATAGTTAGCTAAAGGACAAAATCTTTTAAAACTGCTTCTCGGGACCTCATAAAGTTCATATCTTGGCATAACTCGTTTCATGATTTCAGACCTTTCTCGGACCGATATTTGGCAGCGACTTCATACTTCAAACCTTGAGAGACGTTCATGAAATTATGGTCTTCTCTTCATAATGGAATTTCTTCACTTGAAGTTTTGAGAGATTCATACTTGGACCACGACTTCTTCATTTTTCTCCAATCTTTATTTTGGACTTAGATATACAACGATCCGCCTCCTTTTATGACTTGGATCTATTTATCCTCATACCTTGTTAGGGTCTTTTCGGATACACTTCTCCATGACTTTTGGGGAGTATTTGCTTTACGTCGTGTGTCTCGATCCTTCATATTGATTTTCGATAAATGATTCTTCATATCACTTTTGGATCTTTAGCAACAAAATGTAGCCCTCATGCCTTGTTAGGGCCTTTTCGGACTCGCCAATCTTCGCATCCCGCTTCAATAAGTTATGCCTTGGCTATGAACTCTAATCCATACCGAGCAACTTTTAAACGATCTTGGGCTAGAAGCTAAGTAACTTTTCAAATCGTAAAACCTTATTTATTAGCAGATAAATTATTTAGCAAGCGATGGGAGAATAGGCTCATAATTAACTCACATAAATTCACGAAAGAATACCGAACTTATAATCGGCTCTATCATCTCTCGTTCTCCACAGTTTAAAATCTCAAGTAATGAGACTCGTGGATACTTAGCCTATTAAATCAAAGTTTTGGTTTTTCGAGTCGCCTATAGGATCTTGCAAATTCTTAGAATTTTTCAAGTTTAGAAATCGCGTTTTAAAGTTCCCTTGATAAACGACTCTCTAGGATCAATTATAGGAACTTGCGAAAAGTTCTTGTTCTTAACCCGTGAGAGTTAAGACTTTCACGTTTTATAGCTCCCTATATAAAAGCTTAGCAAAACTTGACTTAAACACGTTAAGGATACTAGATAGAGTAACTTAGATAAGTAAACTCGGGTTGAGTCAAAAGATTCACAACGTTTGAAAATTAAAACCACTTATTCAAAGATTTATTCTAGCAAAGGAAGAAAATAACTATACAAAGATAAAAACTAATAGGCCAAAATAGATCAAAAATTTTGAAAAATGTCGAAAAATTGATTTTCCGGTTAAAATGAGGACAAATACAAGGAAAAGACCACTTAACTTCGATAGAAGTCCCCCTACACTTAAGATAAACATTGTCCTCAATGTTTAAGCATGTGGGAGTTAACTCCCCTACACTTAGGACATTGTGCACTTTGTTTAAATCTCGCTAAGGAAAAGACAACTAAAGAGATTCCTATTTTAATATTGAGAAAATATAAAATAGTGAATCGAAAAGAGTTTAGGATAGAACCGGGAAGAAGTAGAACACGGAATCACGGGTCGTCAAGAATCATCAAGAGTGGATCATTGAAGCTCGAATCCCTGATTAAGAAGTGAGGAGAGGGAATAGCAAACCAAAGGGTCCCCCTACACTTAGGATAAAGAAAGCTAAAAGATAGATGTGATATTTGCCTTTTGTATGGGTTCTCTAAATTCTCTCGAAATCCTCTCGAATTGATCTTGGTTCTAAGTGGAATGATTGTTCTTGGTTACTAACAAGGGGAGTTGTTTTTCTAATCTACTAAATGTTAAATGCTCTAAAATGTAAACTTAAATTTAAAAACAATTAAGTTAATAACAATTAATAAAACTTGAATTAAAATTAAACTTAAAAATTAAAATATAAATATGAAATGAAGAATCAGTAAGGAACAGTAACACTTAAAAATACTCAAAGAAAATTGATTCGGAAGTAACCTTGATTCGGAAGTTGTTGATCCGGAACTTCGTTCGGAAGCTTCACTCGGAAGTTGACTCGGAAGATTGATCCGGAACTTTGTTCGGAACCTTCACCCGGAACTTTGAGTCGGAACTTTACTCGGAACCTTGATTCGGAAGTTTGGTGATCCGGAAGTTCGTCCGGAACTTTTGATCCGGAAGTTTATTCGGAATATTTGTAAAGAACATTCATTCAGAACTTTTTGAAAGAAAAAACTCATTCGGAACTTTAAAAACAAACTTTCATTCGGAACTTTTGGAAATAACATTCATCCGGAACTTTTGTTCATTCGGAAGATTTAGTTCATCCGGAACTTTAGTTCATCCGGAACTTTCTAACTGACTCAGAACTTTTAAAAAGAAAACTCATTCGGAAGATTTGAAACTCATTCAGAAGTTTGGTTCATTCGGAACTTTATGTTCATCCGGAACTTCTGGGAATACACAAAAACAATAACTTAACCGAAAAAACAGGGGAACTCGAATTCGATCCAAAAATCACCAAGTTTTTCACCAAAAACTTAAATAAACTAATCACTAAGCATCTACTAACCATAAACTACAAATCCCATCAATAAAAACACAAATTCAACAACGTTTTAAAATCAAAACTCAACCAAATAAGAACTTAAGAACTTGAAATGAAAGATGATGATGAACAAGATGAAATGGAAAGATTAAACAAGAACTTGTATTGATGATTAATGTTGAACAAAATAAAAGACAAGATTAAACTACAAGATTTGGAAGAACAATAATCAAAATCACCAAACACCCTAGTGGTGTTGGTGATGACTACGAACAAGAAAAAAGAAAAAGAAGGGAATGAAAAAACTAAAAACTGGATGAAAAGTGTGAGGGGATCCCTTTATATAGGTGTCCCCTTTGGTTGGTGAGTGGGCTTTCTCCCGTTCTTCTTGTCTTCTAGTCTTTTCAGAAAAGTTGACGTTTTCGATTCTGATTCGGGATTTGTCGTCGATTAAATTCAACTCGTCTTTTAATTTATTTGTTTAATAGACTTGAGTTTCTTCGACTTATGTAAATCTTCCATCTTTGGTCCTTTTCTTCGATAAATCTTCGAATTGGCCCAGTGACTTCAAATATTTTGCATCTCTTGGACAATAGACTTTATCTTGAGTCTTTTTCTTCGGTAAAACCCGTGCAATCCCATGTTTTCTTCAATATTCATCCGGTTGGCTCTGAAAACACAATAAACACAAAAACCACGCATAATTCCAAACAAATGATATTAAATACGCGTTTTGGTCTCGTTTTAGCCAGAATTAAGTGGTAAAAGGAGGGGTGTTTACACACCTATCAAATCCCCTACACTTAACCATTGCCATGCCCTCATGCAATGCTTAGCGATAAAGCACATTTACACTTTTCTCATAATTAATCAACCTTGGCCTTATTAAAATATTTGAACAAAAATTAAAGTACTAAAAGAAATTAAAATTTTAAAGGAAACAAAAGGATAGAAAACCATTTTCACTTGAAAATAGCTACATGGAAATAACTTGCAAAGAAATCAATGACTTACATTAGGGCTTTGGTGCTGCGAAGATTTATCATCCTCAAGTTTCACGTTCCCCAAACTAAGCTTAAAAACGAGATCATTGTTATTATAAGTTAGTAAATCAAACACTTACACACATGGCTTAATTATATGCTTAAACTCCCTTATTCCTAGGTGTATCTCTTATATTTTATTTTTGTCTTAGAATGATCATGAAGATGCATTTTTGGACTTATTTCGATAGTTTATTAAGGCTGAAAGCAAAGTAGGACGATTTGATCAATAGTTAGCTAAAGGACAAAATCTCTTAAAACTGCTTCTCGGGATATCAAAAAGTTCATATCTTGGCATAACTCGGTTCACGATTTGAGACCTTTCTCGGGCCGATATTTGGCATGTACTTCATACTTCATATCTTGAGAGACGTGCTTGAGATAATGGTCTTCTCATCGTTAATAGAGTTTCTTCACTTGGAGACTTTTGAGGGGTTCTCCAACTTTGTTGACCACGACTTCATGATTATTCTTTAATCTCTAATTGGGATTTTGAGATACAACGATCCGCCTCCTTTTAGGACTTGGATCTATTTATCCTCATACCTTGTTAGGGTCTTTTCGGATAGACTTCTCCATGATCTTTATGGGAGTTGATTGCTTTTCGTCGTGAGTCTTGATCCTTCATGTTGACTTTAGGAATAATGCTTTTCACATCACCTTGGATCTTTAGCAATAAGATTGAATCCTCATGCCTTGTTAGGGCCTTTTCGGACTCGCCAATCTTCGCGCCCCGCTTCATAAGTTATGCCTTGGCTATGAACTCTTATCATTACCGAGCAACTTTTAAACGATCTTGGGCTAGAAGCTAAGTAACTTTTCAAATCGTACGACCTTACTTATTGCAGATAAATTATTAGCAAGTGATGGGAGAATAGGCAAATAATTACACCAAGTGAGCTTGTGCAAGAATACCGACTTATAATTGACTCTATCATTTCTCGTCCTCCACAATTTAAAATCTCAAGTAATGAGATTCGTGGACACTTAGCCTAATAAACCAATTAAGGTCTACATGGTTAAGGATACTAGCTAGAATAAACTTGGATAAGTCTATTCGGGTTGAGTCAAAATAAACGCAACGGGCCTAATATGTCAAAGAACTCTAAACTAGCTACACCACTTATTTAAAATTTGACTTTATTGCGGGATATATACATACGAAAGCAACGATAAAAATATAAAAATTACGACTAAATGGCCAAAGTTAATAAAAAATTTGAAAAATGTTGAAAAATATGATTTTCCTGTTAAATAAAGGCATTTTCATGGAAAAGTCCACTTAAAACTTCAATAGAAGTCCCCCTACACTTAAGATAAACATTGTCCTCAATGTTTAAGCATGTGGTAAAAGTCTCCCCTACACTTATGATCTTGTGCACGTTGGTTAACTCAAGTTAAGGAAGAGACGACTAAAGTGATCAATTTCAAATGTGAGTATGAAGAAAATTGAATCACGATAGTTGAGAGATAGAACCGGATTTCGGATAACACGGGAGCACGGCTCTTCAAAGTTTCCAAGAGTGCACTAATCCCTGTAATCACATCACCACACAAAGACAAACAACTATATAGGTCCCCCTACACTTAGGAGGTTAAAACATAAAAGGATAGATACTCGGGCTGCCTCCCGAGGAGCGCTTGTTTTTGATAACCGAGTCACGAGCCTGACTCGACCCAAAATTAGTTCATGGGGAACGTGGTGAGGGATGGAATCACCTCCTGAGAGGTGTACTCACCAAAGTACAACTTCACTCGTTGGCCATTCACCTTAAAATTAGGTCCATTAGGTTGAGCGAGCTCGAGAGTACCATATGGAAAAATTTGGGCAATGGTGAATGGGCCGGACCAACGAGATTTGAGCTTGCCCGAAAAGATTTTCAACCGAGAGTTAAAGAGTAAAACTTTGTCACCAACTTGGAACTCTCGGTTTTTGATCTTGGAGTCGTGAATGAGCTTAGTTCTTTCCTTATAGATCAAAGAATTTTCATAAGCCTCATTACGGAGTTCATTGAGCTCATTGAGTTGGATCTTGCGTAGGTCACCGGCTTTGTTGATATCAAAATTAGCCCACTTCAAGGCCCAATAATCCTTGTGCTCCAAATCAATGGGGAGGTGGCATGATTTCCCGTACACGAGACGATATGGCGTACAACCAATCGGAGTCTTGTATGCGGTACGAAAAGCCCACAAAGCATCATCAAGTTTATCAGCCCATGAGGCACGATGCTCTCCCATGGTTCTTTCCAGAATTTGCTTTAGTCCTCGGTTGGATATTTCAGCCTGGCCATTAGTTTGTGGGTGGTAGGCTGTGGAAAGACGATGATTTACACCGTACTTAGCCATGACTCTAGCAAATTGGTCATTGCAAAAATGAGTCCCACGATCACTAATAAAGGCACGAGGCATGCCGAATCTAGCGAATAGAGCTTTCAAAAAGTTACAAACCACCCTTGCGTCATTAGTAGGTAAAGCTTTGGCTTCAACCCACTTTGAAACGTAGTCAACGGCAACACGGATGTATTTGTTTCCTTTAGAAGAAGGGAATGGCCCCATAAAGTCGATACCCCAAACATCAAATATTTCACATTCTTGTATGAAATTCTGAGGCATCTCGTCTTTATGTGTGATCGTGCCTTGTTTTTGGCAAGCCTCACAGTGTTTAACCATATTGTGAGCGTCACGATATATGGAGGGCCAACAAAATCCCGAATCAAACACTTTTTTGGCGGTGTAGTTGGGACCAAAGTGACCACCGGTGGGTCCTTTGTGGCAAGCATCAAGGATTTCAAAAGCTGCCGGTCCATCAACACATCGGCGAATAATCAAGTCGGCACATTGTTTGAATAGGTAAGGGTCATCCCAAAAGTAAGTCTTAATGTCGGTGAAGAACTTTTTCTTTTGTTGGGACGTCAACCCTTCCTTGAGAATTCCACCCGCCAAGTAGTTTGCAAAGTCCGCAAACCACGGGGTTTCATCAGAACTCAAATTTATAGACATTAAGGTCTCCAAGGGAAAAGAATCATTGATTTCTTTGTTCGGATGATCCCCCTGGTAAGGATCCTCAAGTCTACTGAGATGCTCCGCGGCTAGGTTTTCAGCTCCTTTTTTATCGCGAATTTCGATTTTAAATTCTTGGAGAAGCAAAACCCAGCGAAGAAGTCTTGGTTTGGAATCTTGCTTTGTCAACAAGTACTTCAACGCGGAATGATCGGTGTAAACGATAGTGGTGGAAAGGACAAGATAGGGGCGAAATTTTTCAAAGGCATAGACAACAGCTAAAAGCTCTTTTTCGGTTGTCGTATAATGCAATTGCGCCCCCTTCATTGTCTTGCTAGCGTAATGGATTGGTTGGAAGTGTTTGTTCACTCTTTGTCCCAGAACCGCACCAATAGCAAAGTCACTAGCATCGCACATCAACTCAAAGGGAGCTCCCAATTAGGGGTAACCAAGACGGGTGCCTTAGTTAGCTTATCCTTAAGCGAGTTGAAGGCTTCAAGGCACTCTTTGGAAATGTGATTGTGGTAAATTACACCCTTTAGGGAAAAGGCGTAAAAGCGGTAAGTATTGAACAAATGACTTTAGGAAAAATCAAGTGTTAATGACCCAATTAAGTTCGTTTCCCAAGGAGGTATATGTGTGTGACTAAGATGTACAAGATTTGAGATTAATATTTGGTTTAGAAGGGGATTAGAAGAGAAAATGACGAAGACGTAAAAATAAAAATTAACACCAAATCACTACTAGAAAGTTAAAACGTAGAACCTTAAAAACCACAAAAATAAAAATAAATTCTAAAAATTACCAAAAATTTACCAAAAATAAAAAATAATAAACTAAGAGTTTACCAATGATCAAAACTTTTTCAAACCTTTTAAATAATTAAATATTCAATTTTTAAATGCTAAAAAGCCCTAAAAATCAAATAAATTATCAAAAAGCCCAAATTAAGATTTTTCAATTGATAAAACTCAAAAATGACCTAAAATGATTAAAAACTATTTTTAGAAATTTTAAAACTAATAAAAACTATTTAAAATGATTTAAAAACTATTAAAACTTAAAATAATTATAAAAATTAATCTAAAAGTGATAAAATTATTCTAAAAGTTGCTAAATTCCTATTTTAATGTAATTAACCTAAGAAAAATGTAAAAAGTTGGAAAATGTGAAATTTTAAAAATAATAATAAAATAATATTAAAAATCTAAAAATTATAAAAAATTCTAAAAACTTTCAAACTAGTTTATTTTAACCTAAGTAATCAGAAAATCAAAGTGAAATTACCAAAATACCCCTAATGGGCCCTCAAATGGGCCAAATCCAAAAACAGTCAACCTAAATGGGCTTTTGGGCCCAAAAAGTCAAACTTGGCCCAATTGACTTGGAAAAGCCCTATCTGACTTAAAATTCAATTCTAAGAACAAAACTCTAAAGGCCCAAAAGCTGAAAATGTGCTTATCACAGCTTATTGAACACAAAGCTTATTCTTATTGGGCTTTTCAGCCCATTAAGCCATAAGCTAATGCCATAAGCTCTAATTTGACACACAACCCTCTTTTTGGATGCTTAAGAGATCTGTCAAAAGAAATTTCCAATAAGCTCACTCAATAAGCCAAAAAATAGAAAAGCAAAAATCCACAAAACGACAAAATAGTCGTTTTTGAGAAATAATGCACCTCAGAAGCTGATTCAACTTGCAAAAGCTTTCAAATGGACTCAATAAGCAATATCAATCAACAAAAATCCAATAAGCACAAGTAATAAGCCAGAATAAGCACAAATGAACTTATGTAAAAGTCAAAGGAGTTGGTTTTCTAGTCAAACCTAAAAGTCAACCACCCAAATGCTCCAGGATGAACAAATGGGTCAAAATATGAGCACCTATTACAAAAACAAAGTTGTTGCTGGTTAAAATAAGCTATTATAGCTTATTGATAAGCTGACACCAAAATTGCACTATCAGTGGCAACCAACAGGGGAAAGGAGTTCCCACTGCTTTGACTATTTGACCAAGCTTATTTGAGAGTTCTGGTTTGATTCAATTGGAAACAAAGGCACCCTTGTGATCAGTAAACCACAAGGAGTCAATAGCAATAATAAAATCACAAAATGATCCACACAATAAGCCACAATAAGCCAAACAGTCCACAGATAAGCACCAAATATGCAAATAAGTAGTTAAGCACTTAATAAGCAGATTTAAGCCAAATAAGCCAACCAAACTTAACCAGATGCACACACAAGCTATATAAACTAACAATAAACACAAAGCAACAAGAATCAAACACTGAATCAAAGTAAATAGCAAGATCAAAGCACTAGAAGTTACTGATGAACAATGAACAATATGTAGAAATAGTTTGCTGATATACTTGACACTTAATCCAATTTCAAGCCTCAAATCCCTCTACCCTGGTGTGATTAACTATGATTTAGAACTTGTTACCCTTAACCTATGCTTAGATCTAGGTGTCCTCAAAATCCTAGCCAATTTTACCAAGTTATGAAGATTTTATAGCCAATCTATGAATCAATGTGTTCAAAGCCTCAAAACCTGCAAACAGATGAACATATGCTCCCCAATAACAGATACCAATACTTGCATACAACACACAAGCACTTAACAAACCTCAAATCCAACTTATGCAGTAGTCCCAAACACCCTTTTAAAATTTATTTTCACAAATTTTCAAAGACTTATGAAGATTCAACCCACAAATCAGATCAGTAACACCTCATTAACATCAAACAAAACCAAATCAACAATAATCAACCACAATAACACAGATTCAAGCAATAATCCACAAAAATCACAAATAATCAGAAACTTAAAGAGAAAATGAAAAGGGAAGAAGGTGCAAACCTCCAAGACCTACATCCAGGCCCTGGATTGTTTGAGCTAAGGTACTAGCAAAACAAGTACCAGCTTCCAATGCTACTAAGATGAACAAACACAAAGTGAGATCAAAAAATAATGCCAACTTTCTGATTTTTGAAACCCAAGCTTTATCAACTAAAACCTTGCCTTAAAAACCTTCAAACATATAAATGGAACTCAGATTTTAGCTTCTCAAACACCAAACTTTTATAAATAACAGATTAAAACTCAAAATTTTAAGAAATTCAAACTTTATTTCATAAAAAGGAATTACAAAGATTAAAAGCTAAAATCTGGAACAAAGGGACTCTCACATGTTGAGGTCTCCTTTTATAGGCAAATGCCTGGCTAAACACTATTCACAAACCCTAGAAGTGATTTCTCTAAAATGCCCTTGAGTCTTCTAGACGTTTTCTGATTTTGAGCTGTCCAATTTGATCAAGGCTGTTCATTTTAGCTTTGGAATGAAGCAAATGATGTGGGCTGTTGATCTTGACACGTCACATAACTTGGAGAGTAAGTTGCAATGTGATTGGCTAAACGGGAATTGGGGGTGGGGTCCATAGTGAGTGGGATTAAGGGTTTTATGGTTTGGATGAGTTCCTGCACATGTGAATCACTCATGTGCAAAGGTAATTGTATTTTACCCTAAGTTTAAGTGGTGGTAATTCTGGGTGGGGTAAAAGATGAACAGTAAGCTTTTTGATCCGAAATTGGGGGAAATGTGTTTGTTTGGCGCATTTTCGTTTCAAATGTTTCCAATGCACATGTTTAGCCCTTCTTCTTTGGTATTTTTGGTAAACAAAGTCTTTCAGCCCTAAAACGTGTTTTGCTTTGTTAATAAGTTTCACACATTGGCAGTTTTGGCACAAAACTTTTGAAAAAGGATTTCAAGGGTTATTTTTGCCATTTTGAGATATTTCAAGGGCTGATTTTGGACATTCTTGATCTTCAAAGGTCTTCAATGTATCTTTGACTTCATGAGGGACCATTATTGGCAATTTTGATTTGTTGAGGGACTATTCTTGCCATTTCTTCAAAGTTGAAGGACCTTTTGTGTAATTTTGACAAACTTAAGGGACCAAACTTGTAATTATTAATATGTTTTAAGTGTCATTTCTTCAATAAATGAGGATCAATCTTGTTTGTCTTCAAGTCTTTAAGGGTATTTGTTGAGAATTCCATGATTAAGGCCCGGTTCTTTGTACGGCTTCGTTTCTCGTGTCCGTTTTTCCTTGTAACTTGTGATCTTTTGTCTTTTTCACGATATCCATACCTAAAATACACAATTTAAACAAACACAAGCATATATGGTATTTTTATGACATTTTATGCATTAAAAGCCCGAAAAGAACGATGAGATCATGTATAAATGCCATCTCATCACTCCCCCATACTAAGCCATTGTCGTGCCCTCACGCACTGCTAGAATAAAGTATCTAAGCATCACCAAAGTTCAATTTTATTAACCTTTATTGAAAAGTAAAAAGACTTGCAACATACTACGAAGATGTGTAAAGACATAATGTATGATTTTCATCACAAAAAGTGACTTTTAGGGTCAAAGAATAGAAACAAGTTAATGTCCCTTAGAGTAAACTTCGTCATCCTTGATTGTCATACATTCCATGCTAAGTGCAAAAACAAGATCATTGTTGGTACAAGTCACAATGCTAACACTACTCATACGTCCAAATTGTGTAATACTTTTTCTCCCCGCAATCCTAGTTATTATAAAAGGAAATGGGTTACTAGCATTTTTTATCTATTTGTCATGGATCACAAGTGATTCATATTGACTTATTTGAGTAGTTATTAGTCCGAAAGCAAAGTAGCACGATTTGATCAATAGTTAGCCGAAGGACAAAATCTTTTAAAACGGCTTCTCGTGTATCTCCTTAAGTTCATATCTTGGCATAACTCGTTTCACGATTTGAGACCTTTCTCGGACCGATATTTGGCATGTACTTCATACTTCAAATCTTGGGAAGACGTTCTTGAAATTATGGTCTTCTCTTCATATATTTGGAATTTCTTCACTTGACATTTTTGAGAGATTCTTCATATTGGACCACGACTTCATCATTTTTCTTCAATCTTTACTTTGGATTTTGATATACAACGATCCGCCTCCTTTTCGGACTTGGATATATTTATCCTCATACCTTGTTAGGGTCTTCTTGGATAGACTTTCTCCATTCTTTAGGGGAGTAATAGCTTCTCGTCGTGTGTCTCGATCCTTAATATTGATTTAGGAATAATGATACTTCACATCTCTTTGGATCTTTAGCAAAAATAGAGCTCCTCATGCCTTGTTAGGGCCTTTTTGGATAATCGCCAATCTTCGTGTCCCGCTTCAATAAGTTATGCCTTGGCTATGAACTCTATTCAACCCCGAGCAACTTTTAAACGATCTTGCGCTAGAGGCTAAGTAACCTTTCAAATCGTACGACCTTACTTATTGCAATTATGATTTATTCCTAATGCATTGATCTTATGGGAAGAAAAAGCCACAATTAAAAATATATGAGTTTTTGAAAGAACACTTTCATGTTCTACGTTTAGCATGATCACTTGTCTAACTCTATCATTTCTCGTTCTTCACTATATAAAGACCTCTAATTAAAGAGACTCGTGAATACTTAGCCATGCAAGTCAAAATTAAGCCAAATTTGGATTAGCTTTCATTAAGACTATATCAAATCAAAGTTTTGGGTTTCAAGCCACCTATAGGATCTTGCACTTTCTTGGACTTTTTCAAGTTTAGAGAATGCGTTTTAAAGTTCCCTTGATAAGTGACTTTCTAGAATCAATTATAGGAACTTGCGAAAAGTTCTTGTTCTTAACCCGAATGAATTAAGACTTTCGCGTTTTAAAGCTCCCTATATAAAAGTCTAGCAAAACTTGAATTGAGCGGGTTAAGGAATGTAAATGGCTCCAAATGCCCATCAAGTCAAAAATTAACTCTTATTCTACCCAACGGAAAATATACATTCGTGTCTTAAAAACACTTATGAAAACTAAGAAAAATTTTAAAATTTGGACATTTTTAGCCTTATTAGCAAAACAAAACATTGAAAATTGGAGAGCGTGAGGGCGTAGCAAAGCAAGTACCTATTCACCCCCCATACTAAAAGTAAACATTGTCCTCAATGTTTCGAGTCTAAAGGTGGAGCACCCCCATACTAGAGACGAAGAGTCGAATGCTTAGGATCTAGCATGGAAAGGGTGATCAACAATATATCTAAAGCCGTTTTATTAAGTATGCTAAAAGATAATTGTTAGAACAATAAAGGATATGTCATGGATTCGTGAAAAACTTCTTCAAACGAACGATGGAGGCTCACGTAAACGAACACGAGAGTCTTCAATCGTAGATAACACAATCACAAACAACCACGAGACAACGAGTTGAAAGGGTACAAGTCCCCTTATTAGTGAATAGTGAGCATAAAGATAAGCATGGGATCTCCCCCACGAGGCACCTCGTTTTTGATTACCGAGTCATGAGCTCGACTCGATCCCCTCAAAATGTGAACAATTTAGGGAAAATCATGGTATGGTCAATTTTTGATGGGGCTTACATGATAAACAAGGCCCAAAAAGCAACCGGTATTAAGGATTAAGTCCTTTGATGGTGCAAAATACCGAGGTCGAAAATGGCGTTCTCGTTTTCATTGGAAAAACAAATTAACGCCACTTCAACATGTGCCATAAACTCAAAGAGTTTGAAGAAAAGAGATGAGAAGTAGAAGGGTGGGACAATTGGTAAGACAAACGTTTGAGTTACTCGAGGTAGACTCGCACCAAGCAAATAGAAAGATTTTCCATTTATTGCATCGGTGGAAGACCGAGATTTCCCTTTACATGAAATTCCGGAATCGAATATCTCGTCTTCGGTGGACAAGGATGAGGGAACATAAGGGGCTTCCCCCATACTAGAGCCGCACAAAGCATCGTCAAAAGGAGTAGACGAGCTTGTATCACTCAAATCACGTGGTGATGACGGAGTTAGATTTATAGAAAAATCAATTAAATCACATTTAAGATCTTTTCCTTTTTTATCTTTTAAACTCTCCTTATGAAAACCCTTTTTGATTATGTCGAAAATGTTTGGTGTTTCTAAGACGATGTTAGTCACACTAAAAATTCTCACATTTGTAAACCGTTTTGGTTTTGGTGGTGGCAAGTTCTCAAAACGTTTATCGACGAAGAAAACCTCCCCATCGGGGTCTACATATTCATCATCCGAAAGATCTTCCGTAGAAACCGGTAACTTATCAACACTTTTCAAGAATGAATGTTCGAGGTGAGGCGAAGGATTTTTCGATTCAAGTATTGACGGTTTCTTCTTAGTAGGCTTTACACTCATAACCTCCACCGGCGGAGGAAATGGTAAATTGTTTTTGGCGACATTTCCTAAAACTCTTGATGAAAATTCTTTGCAACGACATTGGTTGAATCACCATGGTTTAAAGTTGCAATAGAATAGACATGAGAAAGATTGGAATTTTGTGTTGCATTGATGACAAGTTCTTCCTCATTGAAACGAAGGGTGATTTTTCGAGCATGAACATCGATAAGTGCTCTTGATGTATCCAAAAATGAACGTCCCAAAATGAGAGGAACTTTTTGATCGATAGGAATGTCTACAACGATAAAGTCAACGGGATAGTAAAACTTTCCGACTTTAACGAAAACGTCCTCGGCTACTCCACATGCTAAAATCGTAGAATAATAGGCCATCTCGATAGACATGTTAGAAGGAGTAAGAGCCGGAAGCGAAAGCGATTTGAAAATCTCAAGAGGCATTAAATTGATACTAGCACCAAGATCGGCCAAGGCGTTGCATTCCTCCATATCTTGAATAGCACACGGAATCAAAAATTTACCGGGATCACCGACTTTTTGTGGTATGCGGCTAAGAAAAACCGATGAACAACTAGACGATTGTTGTAACTTCTCTTTGTTGTTTAGCATACTTTTGAAGTTTGCGGTGAATCGAGGCATCATGATAAGAGCGTCGGCAAAACTTATATTGAAATGTAGATCACGAAACATTTTCATAAATAGCTCAAATTGATAATTGTTCCGTTCTTGTGCTTTCTCTTTGTTACGTCTCGAAGGGTAGGGTAAAGGTGGTATGGGTTGGTCATTAGGCAACGGTCTTGGAAACTCGGGTTCCACAATTGGTATTGGTTCAACCGTAGGTGTGGTATGAGCGGTACTTCGTGGGATTGTAATGTGCTCCTTTTCGACCATCACCTTGGGTTCTTTCTCGATTTCCTTCTCCTTAGAAGTACTTGTACGAGAGATTGGTTCCTTGAAAGTTTTACCACTTCGTGTAGTAATAACCTTCATTTCTCCCTTCGGGTTTGCAATGGTATCACTAGGAAGACCACCCGAAGAAGAGGGCTTACACATGATTGCTTCAAACATCTTAGCCATTCGGTCCTCAAATTTTGATTGCCTAGCATCCGCTTTTAATAACTCTTGCGTAATCTCATGTTGTCCTAATTCCATCTTTTGTTGGTTTTGTTGTAGACGTTGGACATTTCCTTCCATTTTGTTTGCATGAGTTTTAAGTTCATTAGCAAGTTCATTTTTAAGCTCGTTTTTCAACTCGGATCTTAAGCTAATCATCTCACGTTGCATATTATCAAATTTAGCATCATTTGCTTTTGCATAATCCAAAAATTCTCCTTGCAAATTTTTCGTGTGAGCATTTTGAAAACCTTGTGTAGTGTTTTGAAAATCACGGTTTTGATTTTGATTAGAAATTTGTCCATTCCCACTTTGATAATTCCCCTTGTTGTAATTGCGTGTGTTGCCTTGGTAATTACCTTGGTTGTTGTTTCGATAATTGTTAACATTTTGGGTTGGTGGAGCTTGATTTTGGCGGGAACCTTGACCGTTTTGGTTGTAAGTTCCCGTTGCTACATAAGCACTCGAAGTGTTACCATCCGCGGTAATGCACTCGGAAAGATCATGAGCTCCCCCACAAGATAAACAACTCTTAGCAACCGCTTTAACCGAAGCGGAATTGGAAGCTTCTTGAGCCTTCCAATGGGACATTAGATTAGAAAATCTATCAAAAAACCGATTTTCTTCATTAGCTTCATCATGTAAGGCATTAATGCTACGAGACGATTGTGACGAAGATGACGAACCCATATTGGCAACACTCGGTGTGTTACGAGGGTTATAAACCTTAGATCTATTTTCAATGATTTGTAAAGCCTCATTTGTCGTCTTGCACAAAAAATTACCACCCGCGGCGGCATTCAAATAATCTCGTTCATGATCATTAAGCCCATTATAAAAAGTATCCACTTGATGCAATTCCGTAAAATCATGGTGTGGACATTCATGTAACATCTCTTTAAATCGTTCCCATGCCATTGAAAAACTTTCATTATTACGTTGCACAAATCGTGAAATCTCATTTTTCAAGTGTGTTGTTTTAGATGGTGGAAAAAACTTGTTCACAAACTTAGAAACGAGATCGGCCCATGTCAAAATTGAATTTGGCGGTTCTTTCTAGAGCCAAATTTTAGCGGGTCCATCCAACGAGTATGGAACAACATCATCTTAATGGCGTCATGTGGAACATCCTTAAATTTGCTAGTGGCGGTGAGACGGTTAAAATTCCTAATATGGTAATGCGGGTTGTCTTTCTCATGACCTCTAAACTTATTTGCTTGCAACATCGACATTAAACCCGTCTTAATTTCGAAATTCTCCGCAAGGATGGCGAGAATCACAATAGCCTCTCCAAAACCCTCGGTGGGTGCTTGTAGCAACTCCATCATAGTACGATTAGCCATGACGACTTCTTGTTCTACAATAGGTTCAACAATTGGAGGTTCTTCAACAATCAACGTCTCTTGATTGGCTTGCTTTTGAAGTCGTTTACGAGCTCGTTTTGCTTGATTACGAGTGATCATAAACTTCACGAAGAATGGGAGGTGAGCAAAGAAGATTCTTTTTGGGTGTTTTGTGAATTTTCAAATTTTTTTTGTGTTTTTGATGATATTTAATTTTTTTGGATTTTGGTGTATCTTCGTAGACAACAATCTACAAAATTTCTCCTCGAATCAAACTCTTGATTAAAGAAGCCTCAAAGGAATGAAAACGATCACATGGAATGAACGCCTTCGAATGACTTTAGAACTTTGGTGAAAACCAAATTGTTCAAGAGGGTTTAATCACAAAGAAAACCAAGCAAATATAGTATACGTAATAATACTTTGGGCAGCAAAACCCTCGATTAGCCTTCAATCTCAAAATACTCACAAGCAAGCGGGGAAACGAGGCGGCGCGAAGCACTTAAGAGCCTTTTTCCTTAGGGTATATTTTATAATACCCGCCTTATACCCACCTTATAGTTTGTATCTTTCAAAATCGAGCTTCACGAAAGTATTTATATATTTTTGCCTTTTTCTTTTTCTTTGAGATTCGAATACAATAATTAGGAGATCAAATCCCAATTAAGGTTGTGTTTTCACACTTTTGGAGATATTGTAAATTTACTGTGATACTTAATACAATATAGTAATATTTATACAAGAAAAACCAAGAAAACCGATAATACGTATTAGTAGAGTTCTACTAATACAAATACTATTTGGTTAATATTAAAAACAACAATGCAAATTAATCACGACACACCTCCCCGGCAGCGGCGCCAAAGTGATTGTAGGTAAAATACGACCTTTTAGGGAAAAGGCGTAAAAGCGGTAAGTATTGAACAAATGACTTTAGGAAAAATCAAGTGTTAATGACCCAATTAAGTTCGTTTCCCAAGGAGGTATATGTGTGTGACTAAGATGTACAAGATTTGAGATTAATATTTGGTTTAGAAGGGGATTAGAAGAGAAAATGACGAAGACGTAAAAATAAAAACTAACACCAAATCACTACTAGAAAGTTAAGACGTAGAACCTTAAAAACCACAAAAATAAAAATAAATTCTAAAAATTACCAAAAATTTACCAAAAATCAAAAATAATAAACTAAGAGTTTACCAATGATCAAAACTTTTTCAAACCTTTTAGATAATTAAATATTCAATTTTTAAATGCTAATTAAAGCCCTAAAAATTAAATAAATTATCAAAAAGCCCAAATAAAGATTTTTCAATTGATAAAACTCAAAAATGACCTAAAATGATTAAAAACTATTTTTAGAAATTTTAAAACTAATAAAAACTATTTAAAATGATTTAAAAACTATTAAAACTTAAAATAATTATAAAAATTAATCTAAAGTGATAAAATTATTCTAAAAGTTGCTAAATTCCTATTTTAATGTAATTAACCTAAGAAAAATGTAAAAAGTTGGAAAATGTGAAATTTTAAAAATAATAATAAAATAATAATAAAATAATATTAAAAATCCAAAAATTATAAAAAATTCTAAAAACTTGCAAACTAGTTTATTTTAACCTAAGTAATCAGAAAATCAAAGTGAAATTACCAAAATACCCCTAATGGGCCCTCAAATGGGCCAAATCCAAAAACAGTCAACCTAAATGGGCTTTTGGGCCCAAAAAGTCAAACTTGGCCCAATTGACTTGGAAAAGCCCTATCTGACTTAAAATTCAATTCTAAGAACAAAACTCTAAAGGCCCAAAAGCTGAAAATGTGCTTATCACAGCTTATTGAACACAAAGCTTATTCTTATTGGGCTTTTCAGCCCATTAAGCCATAAGCTAATGCCATAAGCTCTAATTTGACACACAACCCTCTTTTTGGATGCTTAAGAGATCTGTCAAAAGAAATTTCCAATAAGCTCACTCAATAAGCCAAAAAATAGAAAAGCAAAAATCCACAAAACGACAAAATAGTCGTTTTTGAGAAATAATGCACCTCAGAAGCTGATTCAACTTGCAAAAGCTTTCAAATGGACTCAATAAGCAATATCAATCAACAAAAATCCAATAAGCACAAGTAATAAGCCAGAATAAGCACAAATGAACTTATGTAAAAGTCAAAGGAGTTGGTTTTCTAGTCAAACCTAAAAGTCAACCACCCAAATGCTCCAGGATGAACAAATGGGTCAAAATATGAGCACCTATTACAAAAACAAAGTTGTTGCTGGTTAAAATAAGCTATTATAGCTTATTGATAAGCTGACACCAAAATTGCACTATCAGTGGCAACCAGCAGGGGAAAGGAGTTCCCACTACTTTGACTATTTGACCAAGCTTATTTGAGAGTTCTGGTTTGATTCAATTGGAAACAAAGGCACCCTTGTGATCAGTGAACCACAAGGAGTCAATAGCAACAATAAAATCACAAAATGATCCACACAATAAGCTACAATAAGCCAAACAGTCCACAGATAAGCACCAGATATGCAAATAAGCAGTTAAGCACTTAATAAGCAGATTTAAGCAAAATAAGCCAACCAAACTTAACCAGATGCACACACAAGCTATATAAACTAACAATAAACACAAAGCAACAAGAATCAAACACTGAATCAAAGTAAATAGCAAGATCAAAGCACTAGAAGTTACTGATGAACAATGAACAATATGCAGAAACAGTTTGCTGATATACTTGACACTTAATCCAATTTCAAGCCTCAAATCCCTCTACCCTGGTGTGATTAACTATGATTTAGCACTTGTTACCCTTAACCTATGCTTAGATCTAGGTGTCCTCAAAATCCTAGCCAATTTTACCAAGTTATGAAGATTTTATAGCCAATCTATGAATTAATGTGTTCAAAGCCTCAAAACCTGCAAACAGATGAACATATGCTCCCCAATAACAGATACCAATACTTGCATACAACACACAAGCACTTAACAAACCTCAAATCCAACTTATGCAGTAGTCCCAAACACCCTTTTAAAATTTATTTTCACAAATTTTCAAAGACTTATGAAGATTCAACCCACAAATCAGATCAGTAACACCTCATTAACATCAAACAAAACCAAATCAACAATAATCAACCACAATAACACAGATTCAAGCAATAATCCACAAAAATCACAAATAATCAGAAACTTAAAGAGAAAATGAAAAGGGAAGAAGGTGCAAACCTCCAAGACCTACATCCAGGCCCTGGATTGTTTGAGCTGAGGTACTAGCAAAACAAGTACCAGCTTCCAATGCTGCTAAGATGAACAAACACAAAGTGAGATAAAAAAATAATGCCAACTTTCTGATTTTTGAAACCCAAGCTTTATCAACTAAAACCTTGCCTCAAAAACCTTCAAACATATAAATGGAACTCAGATTTTAGCTTCTCAAACACCAAACTTTTATAAATAACAGATTAAAACTCAAAATTTTAAGAAATTCAAACTTTATTTCATAAAAAGGAATTATAAAGATTAAAAGCTAAAATCTGGAACAAAGGGACTCTCACATGTTGAGGTCTCCTTTTATAGGCAAATGCCTGGCTAAACACTATTCACAAACCCTAGAAGTGATTTCTCTAAAATGCCCTTGAGTCTTCTAGACGTTTTCTGATTTTGAGCTGTCCAATTTGATCAAGGCTGTTCATTTTAGCTTTAGAATGAAGCAAATGATGTGGGCTGTTGATCTTGACACGTCACATAACTTGGAGAGTAAGTTGCAATGTGATTGGCTAAACGGGAATTGGGGGTGGGGTCCATAGTGAGTGGGATTAAGGGTTTTATGGTTTGGATGAGTTCCTGCACATGTGAATCACTCATGTGCAAAGGTAATTGTATTTTACCCTAAGTTTAAGTGGTGGTAATTCTGGGTGGGGTAAAAGATGAACAGTAAGCTTTTTGATCCGAAATTGGGGGAAATGTGTTTGTTTGGCGCATTTTCGTTTCAAATGTTTCCAATGCACAAGTTTAGCCCTTCTTCTTTGGTATTTTTGGTAAACAAAGTCTTTCAGCCCTAAAACGTGTTTTGCTTTGTTAATAAGTTTCACACATTGGCAGTTTTGGCACAAAACTTTGGAAAAAGGATTTCAAGGGTAATTTTTGCCATTTTGAGATATTTCAAGGGCTGATTTTGGACATTCTTGATCTTCAAAGGTCTTCAATGTATCTTTGACTTCATGAGGGACCATTATTGGCAATTTTGATTTGTTGAGGGACTATTCTTGCCATTTCTTCAAAGTTGAAGGACCTTTTGTGTAATTTTGACAAACTTAAGGGACCAAACTTGTAATTATTAATATACAAGGTTTTTAAGTGTCATTTCTTCAATAAATGAGGATCAATCTTGTTTGTCTTCAAGTCTTCAAGGGTATTTGTTGAGAATTCCATGATTAAGGCCCGGTTCTTTGTACGGCTTCGTTTCTCGTGTCCGTTTTTCCTTGTAACTTGTGATCTTTTGTCTTTTTCACGATATCCATACCTAAAATACACAATTTAAAAAAACACAAGCATATATGGTATTTTTATGACATTTTATGCATTAAAAGCCCGAAAAGAACGATGAGATCATGTATAAATGCCATCTCATCAAAAAGATAAAAGGAGTATGTTTTTCCAAGAGGTGGGTTATCGGGCGAGCGATTTGAGAAAAATCTTTGATGAATCGACGGTAGAAGCCCGCATGACCCAGAAAACGTCTCACACCCTTCACGGTTGAAGGTGGAGGCAACTTAGCGATAACATCGACTTTAGCACGGTCTACTTCAAGACCGGCTTTCGAGATTTTGTGTCCTAGCACGATGCCTTCTTTTACCATAAAATGGCATTTTTCCTAATTCAGAACAAGGCGAGTGTCTTCGCACCGCCTAAGCATACGTTCCAAATTGGCAAGGCAAGAAGAGAAGGAATCCCCGAAGACCGAGAAATCATCCATGAAGACTTCCATGGTTTGTTCAACCATGTCATGGAAGATAGACAACATGCACCTTTAGAAAGTCCCGGGGGCATTGCATAAGCCAAAAGGCATTCTTTTGTAAGCAAATGTGCCATAGGGACAAGTGAATGTTGTCTTCTCTTGATCTTGGGGATCGATGGGTATTTGGAAATAACCCGAGAAACCATCAAGAAAGCAGTAATATTCATTACCCGCTAAACGTTCAAGCATTTGGTCCATTAAAGGTAGAGGGAAATGATCCTTTCTCGTGGCATCATTGAGTTTGCGGTAGTCTATACAAACTCTCCACCCAATAACGAGACGAGTGGAAATCAACTCGTTGTGTTCATTGGGAACAACGGTTATTCCGCCCTTCTTGGGCACACAATGGATTGGACTAACCCATGGTGAATCCTAAATAGGGTAAATCATACCCGCATCAAGAAGTTTGATAACCTCTGTTTTGATGACTTCATGTATTTTTGGATTCACCCTTCGTTGGCTTTGAATTGTGGGCTTAAAGTCGTCCTCCATGAGAATTTTGTGTGTGCAGAAGTGAGGATCAATTCCGCGAATATTAGAGATTTTCCAAGCAATAGCCTTGTTATGATCTTTAAGCACGGCAATGAGGCGAGTTTTCTCTTCATCTTTCAAATACTTCGCGATAATGACGGGCGACTTCTTCTCTTCTTCAATGAACACATACTCGAGATGGGGCGGCAACTCCTGAAGTTCTAAATCCGGAGGATTTTCGACGGGAGGCGTATTCGAAGTCGGAGTATCGATAGCAATAACCGTGGGAGATGGTGGAGAAAGGTTGTCTTCGTAGAGAAGGTTATCAAAGAAATGCATGTCTTCATCCCCATCGGTGGGAGAATCATCATTAGCTAAGTTCACATCTCCCATGGTGGTTTCAAGATTGTTCCAAAACAAATCACTATCTCCAAATAGAGACAGTGATGAATCAATAGAGGAAACGGTTTCAACATTGGGAAGAGAGGTAGGAATATTTTTACAAGCATCATTAAAGTGTTCTTCACAAGCCTCATCCAGAACGTCAATACAATTAACACTCTCGTATGAATAAGGTTGTTTAGACAACTTTCCCATGTTGAAGACGATTTTATCGTCACTCACTCTCATGATAAGCTCACCGGCTTCAACATCGATGAGAGTGCGACCGGTCCTCAGGAATGGACGCCCACGATCAAGGGGACAAGAGGGTCCATCTCGTAGTCGACGACGACGAAATCGGCAGGAAAAGTGAATTTGTCGACTCCTACAAAGACGTCTTCGGCTATCCCCACTGGATAAGCAACCATACGGTTAGCTAATTCCAAAGTCATTTTGGTGGGGACTAGCTCAGGGAGAGATAATTGCTTCCAAACGCTTAGAGGCATTAGATTAATACTGGCACCTAGATCGGCTAGGGCCATGCAATTCTCTACTCTCGGGAAATTGCAAGGGATTAAGAAATGACCCGGATCACCAAGCTTGGTTGGCAATTTTCTTAAGAGCACTATAGAGGAATTCTCATTAAGTTGGGTGTTGGCAATATCAAGAAGCTTTTCCTTGTCACTCAGAAGATATTTAAACATTTTCGCGTACTTAGGCATGTGAGCGAGAGCCTCAGCGAAGGAGATGTTGAAATTCAATTGTTTGAACATCTTAAGAAAGTTCGAAACCTGAATATCGTCCTTGCTTTTGAGCTTCTCTTTTTTCAACCTAGATGGATAAGGTATATTGGAAGAAGAGGAAGGCTTTGGGAGAATAGGATCACTCACATCCTTGGGTGGAGGAGGGGTAGAAGGAAGAGGTGGAGAAATTGGGGAAGGAGAAGGATGAGGAATAGGAGCAGGTGACTCGTTCTCCTTAGTCACAACCACCGGTGGAGGTATAGGAAGCTCAGGTTCCTTGGTACCTTTGCCACTGCGAGTGGTGATTGCTATCATCTCCCCTCTTGGATTCGCAACGGTGTTACTCGGAAGAGTACCCGAAGAAGAGGGTTGATTACCTTGGAAGAAACTAGCCATCATGTTCTTCAAGTCATTTGTTTGGCTATCCAACGTGTTTCTCGTATCAGCTCTCAGATCATTCCCTTGTTTGACCAGGTCTGCTTTCAAGTTGAGCACTTCCCGCTGAAGATTTTCCACGATCACATCGTTAGTTCTCATGTGGGTCTGCACTTCTTGGTGTAAAGCGGTGGGTTGGTTGGGAGGAGCATTATATGCGGGTGGTTGATAAGCAGGTTGCTGGTAAACTTGGTTGTTTCGTTGAGGTGGAGGTGGTTGTTTGTGAGGTGGGATGTATGGTGTACGAGGTTGTTGTTGTTGTTGAGGAGGGCGATTGAGGTTTTGTTGTTGGTTTGGGTTGTTTGGAGGAAAACCGGGTGGTGAGAGGTAGTTGTTGGAGCGGTAGCTAAGCAAATTACGATCACCTTGAGGTCTAGCTTGATAAGCAGGTTGAGGATAGGTTCCATAAGCTGCATTCACATTTTCAGAAGGGTAGTCTTGGGTGGCAGTACAAGTGGTGTAAGAGTGAGGACCCCCGCATATCTCGCATGGTTGGCTAACAGCATTGACTTGAGCGTTTTTAGCGTTGCTGCTGTTGTTGTTGTTAACGGTGTGGGTGACAAGCGATTCAAGAAGCGTAGTGATTTTGTCAAGTCGCTTGTCGCTGTCACTAGTACTAGCACTAGCGACATTGGTCCGAACACTCTTGGTTTGCACACGAGACTTATTCTCAATGATATCCCAAGCAGCATTGGATGTCTTAGCCAAAAGATTACCCCCCGAGGCACTGTTTAGTGAATCTTGGTCACTCATGCTTAAACCATTATAAAAAGTATTAATTTGGTGCACTTTGGTAAAACCATGTTGTGGGCATTTTCTTAAAAGATCTTTAAAACGATCCCAAGATTCACTAAACGACTCATCGTACTTTTGTTCAAAATTTATGATTTCATTCCGCAAAGCGGTAGTACGAGAGGGTGGGAAAAAGTAATTGATAAACTTGGTCTCCAAATCCGTCCACGAGAGAATACTCTATGGCGGTTCCTTAGCAAGCCAATGCCGGGCTTGTCCCTCTAAAGAAAAGGGAAAAAGTTGTAAACGGATAACCTCTTGTGGAACACCATTGAATTTGACCGTATTGGTGAGTTGCAAAAATCTCTTGATGTGGTTATGTGGATCATCAATGGTACGCCCCAAGAATGGTTGAGCAGAGACCATCTGGATAAAGCCGGATTTGAGCTCAAAATTGTTGGCTGCAATAGTTGGTATAACAATTGGATCAGTGTTGCCATCTACATGAGCTTATAGCAGTTCAATCATCGGGCGATTATCCGGTTGAGGCTCATTGTTGTTGTTATTATTCATGTTGTTGAAAGGTGGGTTGTTGTTGTTATTATTGTTGTTTTGAGGTGGCATGTTGTTGTTGTTTTGTACTTCGGCCATGTCTAAGTTATCGAGAGGCTCGGGCTCTTGATAGGACGTTGATCGAGTGCGCATACACCTGCAAAAGAACTAACAAGGGAAAAACAAAGCAAAAATATTTTTGGTTTTTTATGTTTTTTAATTTTTAGGATTTTTGAAAATTTTATATTTTTTTGGATTTTTGAAAAATTTTATGAAAAAAAAGTAACGTTCACGGGGAACGGATCCCAAAATCCAAGTTCTCACAAAAAACTTTTGATCTTAACGAGAAGAGCCGGCAGCGGCGCCATTTGATATTTGCTTTTTGAATGGGGTTCTCTTATATTTCTCTCGAAATCCTCTTGAATTGATCTTGGTTCTAAGTGGAATGATTGTTCTTGGTTACTAACAAGGGGAGTTGTTTTTCTAATCTACTAAATGTTAAATGCTCTAAAATGTAAACTTAAAATTAAAAACAATTAAATTAATAACAATTAATAAAACTTGAATTAAAATTAAACTTAAAAATTAAAATATAAATATGAAATGAAGAATCAGTAAGGAACAGTAACACTTAAAAACACTCAAAGAAAATTGATTCGGAAGTAACCTTGATTCGGAAGTTGTTGATCCGGAACTTCGTTCGGAACCTTCACTCGGAAGTTGACTCGAAAGATTGATCCGGAACTTCGTTCGGAACCTTCACCCGGAACTTTGAGTCGGAACTTTACTCGGAACCTTGATTCGGAAGTTTGGCGATCCGGAAGTTCGTCCGGAACTTTTGATCCGGAAGTTTATTCGGAAGATTTGTAAAGAACATTCATTCGGAACTTTTTGAAAGAAAAAACTCATTCGGAACTTTAAAAATAAACTTTCATTCGGAACTTTTGGAAATAACATTCATCCGGAACTTTTGTTCATTCGGAAGATTTAGTTCATCCGGAACTTTAGTTCATCCGGAACTTTCTAACTGACTCGGAACTTTTAAAAAGAAAACTCATTCGGAAGATTTGAAACTCATTCGGAAGTTTGGTTCATTCAGAACTTTATGTTCATCCGGAACTTTATGTTCATTCGGAACTTCTGGGAATACACAAAAACAGTAACTTAACCAAAAAACAGGGGAACTCGAATTCGATCCAAAAATCACCAAGTTTTTCACCAAAAACTTAAATAAACTAATCACTAAGCATCTACTAACCATAAACTACAAATCCCATCAATAAAAACGCAAATTCAACAACTTTTTAAAATCAAAAGTCAACCAAATAAGAACTTAAGAACTTGAAATGAAAGATGATGATGAACAAGATGAAATGGAAAGATTAAACAAGAACTTGTATTGATGATTAATGTTGAACAAAATAAAAGACAAGATTAAACTACAAGATTTGGAAGAACAATAATCAAAATCACCAAACACCCTAGTGGTGTTGGTGATGACTACGAACAAGAAAAGAGAAAAAGAAGGGAATGAAAAAACTAAAAACTGGATGAAAAGTGTGAGGGGATCCCTTTATATAGGTGTCCCCTTTGGTTGGTGAGTGGGCTTTCTCCCATTCTTCTTGTCTTCTCGTCTTTTCAGAAAAGTTGACGTTTTCGATTCTGATTCGGGATTTGTCGTCGATTAAATTCAACTCGTCTTTTAATTTATTTGTTTAATAGACTTGAGTTTCTTCTACTTATGTAAATCTTCCATCTTTGGTTCTTTTCTTTGATAAATCTTCGAATTGGCCCAGTGACTTCAAATCTTTTGCATCTCTTGGACAATAGACTTTATCTTGAGTCTTTTTCTTCGGTAAAACCCGTGCAATCCCATGTTTTCTTCAATATTCATCCGGTTGGCTCTGAAAACACAATAAACACAAAAACCACGCATAATTCCAAACAAATGATATTAAATACGCGTTTTGGTCTCGTTTTAGCCAGAATTAAGTGGTAAAAAGATGGGTGTTTACACACCTATCAAGATGCATGGGTTGCCTCCCAAGAAGCGCTTGGTTTTTGTTAACCGAGTCGTGAGCCGGACTCGACCTTGATCATCATAGGAAGAAGCATGAAATATATCCACCAGGATCAAAGACATAGTTTTCGTCCATCAAATAGCACAAGCTTAAGGCGAACAAGGCAAGCCAAAGAAGAGTAGGCAGGGTTCCCTTAAGCAGTGATGGAGCACAGTGGAAGCAAGGATGAAGTGGTGCAAGCATGTCTTCAAAATTTCCAAAGATTTTTCCTTTTATTTCATCAGGTGGATACTGAGATGGCTTAAAGACTTCAATAACGGGGTCGAACACATTTTCTTTTAAGGGAAAATAGCACTCAGGCTCAGCAGAGTGTGAAGAAGATCCGCAAAGAAGCACAACCTCGTCCTCAGAAGGGGGACAAAGAGGTGTCAAATCATAGGTGCAACGGATATTGGTGTCAACCGGTTTCTTCTCCTTTGACAGAATGTTCTTCAAATCCAAAGTAGGATCAAGACGATAATCTTCAAAGTCATAAGGAGGAGCATCACTCTCATGAGGGAAGTAAGTGTTGAGAAATTGAGAGAAATCTTCCTCAAATGAGTAATCGTCCAAAGTAGGATCGAGTGATGGCGGAGGATCTTCATCATGTGAAGAATCGCTCGAAAGAGTATCGGCCTCATCAAAATCATCGAAAGTGGGCATCTCGGGATACTCAGAAGTACAATCATCAAAATCATCTGAATCTGAGCTAGAATCATCATCATCATAAGCATCAAAGACCGGTGGAGAATCATAAATGGGAGAAGGTTCCAAAGTGGACCGATAATCATCCACATCATCGTCAAAGAGTGGATTATCGATGGAAGAATCGAATAGAGGATTGTCATAGACGGTAAAATCATCGAGCACATTAATCATATTCACTGATTCTCGTCCGTAGTATTTTCCTGTAAGCTTCCCCATTTTGAAAATTTGTGAGTCATTCCCGACTCTTAAGATTAACTCACCTTCGGCCACATCCACTAAAGCTCGTCCGGTTCTCAAGAATGGCCGACCAAGTATTAAAGGAATACGAGGGTCCATTTCATAATCAACTACGACAAAATCGACCGGGAAAGTAAATGCGCCAACTTTAATGAACACGTCTTCGGCTATACCAACAGGGTAAACGAGAGTGCGATTTGCAAGTTCAAGAGTCATCTTTGTTGGAGTGAGTTCGGGCAATGATAGTGTTTTCCAAACACTCAGTGGCATCAAATTAATACTGGCCCCGAGATCAGCAAGGGTAGTAAATTCTTCAGTTTTGTTGAACACGCAAGGCAACACAAAACGACCGGGATCTCCTAGCTTTTCCGGAAGTTCTTTAAGAATAACTGCAGAGCAGTTTTCATTTAAGCGTGTGTTGGCGAGTTCAATCAGCTTCTCCTTCTTGTTAAGCAATTCCTTAAATGCTTTAACAAATTTGGGCATGTGGACAAGTGCTTCAAGAAAACTAATGCTGAAGCCCATTTGAGAAATCATATTGATATATTTTGTCACTTGAGAGTCCTCCTTTGTTAGATCGTTGGTCTTGCCTAAGCGAGAAGGGTATGGGATTTTGGGTTTATAGGTGGAAGGTGAAGGTGTAGTAGGTAAAGGTTGAGATGTTGAAGGATCCTTCCGAGATACATCGTCATGATGAGGCGGAGACGGTAATGGTGCACTAATACTAGGTGTAGGAGGAGTAGGGATACATGGTGGTGGAGGAGGTGTAGATGATGGTGGTAGGATTGGTGGTCCTACGATGGTAACTCCACTACGAGTAGTAATAGCACTCACATTAGCTCGCGGATTCGTGACGGTGTTTGAAGGTAGAGAACTTGAAGAAGAAGGTTGAGCGGCGGGCAAGAAACTAGCCAACAGATTCTTTAATTCATTCGTTTGAGTGCTGAAGGAGGATTGAATATTATCGCGAACCTCGGTTCTAATCTCATTTCCTTGCTTCGTGATATCTCCTTTCAAATTGATTATTTGGCTCTGTAGATTCTTGATTTGCTCACCTTGAGTTCTCATGATGGCTTCAACATCGGGGTTAATGGGTGGGGTTTGTTGAGCGGGTGGGTTATAAGGATTAGAAGCTCTTGGTGGGATTTGGTTGCTTCTAGTGTAGTTGTTGGCGGGGTTTTGGTTTTGAGGAGAAAAACCGGGTGAAAGGTAATTGTTTGATCGGTAACTCAGTAGATTTCTATCCCCTTGTTGTCTAGCTTGGTAATTTTCCGGTGAATAATTACCATAAGCTGCATACACATTTTCCGGATTTCCTTGAGTCGAAGGACAATCGGTTTATGGGTGAGGACCGCCACATGTTTCACAAGGATTAGCAACCGCTTTAACTTGTTGTTGTTGTTGGTTTGAAGCGAGAAGCGTAATACTTTTGCTCATTTCAGTCATCATGCGGGTGAGTTCGGTCATCTCAGGGTTTGCTGAGGTGGAAGAAACATTGACTCTCGGGTTGTTCCTTGAAGAAGCAGAGGAATCCCATTTTTTGTGGTGAGTAGTCATGTTCTCAATTAACTCTCTACACTCCTCGGGTCTCCTTTTCATGAATGTGCCACCGGCGGCTGCATTAATCGTATCACGATCTCGAAAAGTCAAACCGTTGTAGAAAGTATCGATTAAGGTCACAGGGAGCATGTTGTGGTTTGGACATCTATCGATCAAGACATTATATCTCTCCCAAGCATCAAACAGAGATTCTTCAGGGTCTTGCATGAAACCGCTGATTTGATTGCGAAGGCTTGTGACCATGGATGGTGGAAAGTAGCGCGACAAAAAGCGTTGAGTCATGTCATCCCAAGTGTGAATAGAATTCTTCGGGAGACGATCAAACCATTTCTCGGCATGATGCGATAAAGTATGTGGGAAGAGTTGTAAGCGAAAGAACATCCATTGTGGCCCCAGGCAACTTCATGCTTTGAGTGATTGTAATGAACTTGTCGAGGTGTTTGTTGGCATCATCATCAGGCAATCCTCTAAAAGGGTTTGTTTGTACTTGCTGAATCATGTGGTGCTTCAACGAAAACTCAGGAGCGTTGATTTGCATCGGCGCAATCGGTCCTCCTCGTCCAAACATTGTAGGTTGACAAAGCTCCTCCATGGTCCGAAGATCGGGCTGTGGAAGAACATTGTTGTTATTACTAAGGTGCGGTGGAATATTATTGTTGTTAACACCTGACATATCTAAATCTTCTTGAGGCTCGGGCTCTTGATAATTAGAAGATCTAGTACGCATACACCTGAAAATGAAAAAGAAAAAGAAACCAAACACAAAGACAATATATATACACAATAAAGATAAAATCTTTTTGGATTTTTGAAATTTTTAATTTTTATGGATTTTTATCAATTTTTAATTTTTATGGTTTTTTGAATTTTAATTGCAAGAAAAATAACGCTCACAAGTGAACGGATCCCAAAAAGAAACGCGTCTCTCACAGAAAACCGTTAATCTTTACAAAAAGAGCCGGCAGCGGCGCCATTTTAATGAAAAGATTTTGCCTAGTAAGAAAATTAAAGTTCTTTGTCGTGTGTCTAATCGAATTGATCTAGGTTCTCTATGTGACTCAGTTTTATTTTGGTGGAACAAAAATGTGTCGTTGTAGTTTTTTAAATAAAAGGTGCAAAGACTTAAAGTAAAAGTGCGTTAAAGTAAATCTAAATCTAATTAAAGTAATTGGGTGCAAGTATTTAAAACGTGACTGAAATTAAAGGGCACTAAAAGTAAATGACGCATACTTAAATCTATCTAAGGCAATCTTAAAATGCAACTAAAACTTAAACTAAGGCAAGTTTAAAATAAAGCTAAGGCAAATTTAAAGTGCAACTAAATAAAAGGCGGGAAAAATAAAGTTTGAAAATAAAAGAACTTAAAAAGAAAAACCAAAAAGAACCTGACAGAAACCTTGATTCGGAAGTTTAAAAACTTCCGAATGAACTAGCTTGATCCGGAACTTAGCCCTTGATTCGGAACTTTTAAGTTCCGAATGAACAAAAATATGTTGATCCGGAACTTCTTCCGAATGAAACACTCTTGACTCGGAACTTATTGACCCGGAACTTGGTTCGGAAGATCTGGCTGATTCGGAACTTTGTCCTTCGTCCGGAACTTTTAAGTTGATCCGGAACTTTTGAGTTCCGAATGAATCTTCTTGATCTGGAACTTTTTGAGTTCCGAATGAAGTATATTGATTCGGAACTTTTAAGTTCTGAATGAACAAATGCTTGAGTCGGAACTTTCGTTCGAAAGTATTGACTCGGAACTTTTGGAGTTCCGAATGAACACTCTTGATCCGGAACTTCGAATGTTCCGGATGAAACCCCTTGGTTCGGAACTTTGGAGTTCCGAATGAAAGAACTCCCTCTCTTGAGTCGGAAGTTTTCCTGGAAAGATCAGACACAGAAACAAACTCCCCCGAAGAACAAGGGATCAAAATAACAAGAAATATATCACAGATTAAACAAAATCAGACAAACGATTTAATCAAACTAATAACAAAACATCAATAATCATAAACTAACAATTTAAATCAACAAAACAAACAAATTTAACCACAATAATTAAAAACCCAATTGATCAAAATAAGAACATGAACATGAACACAACATAAACATAAAAATCAAAGATTTAGAAAGGTAGATGAGAGATTAACAAGATAAAGTAAAGATTGACCAGAATTAAATGGAAACTTACTTGAAATTAAAGGAATTTAAGGTGCAAGACAAGGTATTTAAATTGGACAAGTATTTAAATGTGCATAAAATCAAAGGTGCAAGGTAAAGAAAATGGAAGACTAATTGTCACACTTAGCCAACAAAGAAAATAATTAATCTAGTCCTAACTATATATAGGGGAGGATTAGGAAGCTTCCTCCCCTCCTTCATTTCTTCTTAATTGCGAGATTAAGTCCCTCCTTCTTTTAATCTTCATTAATTGCATAATTAGTCCTTTATTCTTCTAATCTTCTTTAAACTTGAACTTTGAGGACTTTTGGCTTCGGGATTTCTTTGAACTTGTCTTTAAATTCTTCAATGAAATAGACTTGAGTTCTTCGGCTTTTGATAAACTTCCGTCTTTTGACTTTTTCTTCGATAAATCTTCAGAATTGGTCTTGGACTTCCGTTATTTTTGCACTCTTGACTTCTTTACTTCGTCTTTCATCTTTTTCTTCAATAAAAGTCTGTAAATGCCCGTGAATATCCGTGTTTTCTCCACTTTTCACAATTTCGTCCTAAATCACAACAAAAACACAAACCACGCATAATTCCGACATAAAAGACATAAAATACACGTTTGGCTCGGTTATTATTGTAATTAAGTGGTAGAAAAGATGGGTGTTTTCACACCTATCAACAAGTAAGCCACAACTCCCACCAAACTATCAAAACCACTAAACCTTACTATTTGCTCACATACACACATGCAAAACAACTCACAAACTCTCTCACACCCTCTCCCTTGCCGTCCCACATTCACCATCAAACACCCCTTTTGATCAATTCTAGCCACAAATCTTATGTTATCTACTCACATCATGGAGAAACCTTGAAGCCTTGTTGATTGGTGATCATATTAACATCAAAAAAGGTGATTTGCTTGTGTCCTAGGGCTAATTTCTCAACAAACAATCTTGGTGGTACATGATCTTGAAGATATATTTGGTGTTCATCAAGTTATTGTCATCCAAAAACAAGATATAATCTTGGTTAGTAAAGAAGATCATCCTTTCCATTTCTCTTGTTATTTTTGTAAAGATCAAATGTATTTTCTTTCTTATTGTATATTTATATGATGAATATATGATGATAAAAATGTTGTGTGGGGATCAAGTGTTGATAAATATGATTAAAAAGATGAAAAACCATAAGTAAGAATGTTAAAATCATGCTTAAAATGATGGTTGTATAAAAATAGTAAGTAACCAAGTTATAAACTGATAAAATTGCATGGTGGAATCAATTTACAGTAATTATTAGATGTCATACACATGTGAGAGTTGGCCATGCAATGAAATCATCAAAATGAGTGAGATATGATCAAAACAAAATTAGTATACCAATCTGAATAGTCTATTTTATAGGGGACTGTTAAGGGTACTTAGACATGGATTGAGCAGTATCTATAGCTAACATATTTGTAGCAAATAATATGAAGTTTATGATATCCAAAAATGAGCTTCTATCTCCTTATAGAACTCAAGATATGATAAAAATGGTGAAGATGAAACTAAAAATCAGATTTTGTGAAATTAAAGTTTAATAGTATTATATAAGCACTCAAAATAATATAGTATAAAATGTGAAATTAAAACCCACTAACTTATATATTTCATTTATATAAATATGTATAAGGTTAATTAAATGGACATTTTATAAAAATGGTAGTATGGTAAGTTTTATAAGTTATAAAAACTATAAACATGATTTTTACATCTTTTCGGCTATTACCGTAAAATTAACGTTTTTCGCCAATTAAAACTTAGACGATCGGACCCGTCTAATGTAAAATTTTTTAAAAGTCATATACTGACATATAAGTACTTAATACAAGTAAAAACCGATAAAACCCGAACTATATAACATACGGACATTAACTAGCTAAGTTAGCATTATTGGACTAATAATTCAACTAAATGTACTTATTGGGCTTAACCCACTTGGGCCCAACATGTAAAGTATAATACTAATAATAAAATTATAAAATGGATTAATACAAGTTAATGGACTTATAATAGGCTTATTGAACCTAAAACATGTAAATAAGTAAAACTAGTAAACTAGTATAAAAGTTACCAATACATAAACACTAAAATGAGTAAATGAGAATGTATAAACCCACTTGATCATCATCATATGTATAAAATTACCATATGTATACTTGTTATTTTGATAAAGCCATTGGACAAAATTCTAAAACCGATTATTATTTATATAGGTTTCCGTGACCGAAGCACGCCCGTAGCCGATAATCCGCCTTTCATTATCAACGTGAGTTCATAGCCTCGCACTCTTTTAAATGTTTTATAAAATGATTTGTAAACCCGCGAGGGAGATAACATGCTAGTTTTTGATAAAAATAGAACACAAGTAGTCCCGATGGTATGATTAATGATATGGACCCGAATGATGCGATGACCCGATAAAAGAGATAAAAAGGATTATTAGTAGTTAGGTTATGTCACTCAAAGTCCCATTAGCATGAATTATGAACTAACGGGATTTGGTAGACGCTTATGCATATAATAGTAATATTTGAGGACGATCACCCTAGTTCGCGCCTTGACGGTTGATCCCCGTCGTACCACATTGATTGGTAAGCGAATTTATGTATGAGAAGATTTACATAGCGTGATTTTTGAGACGACACGCTAACTTAGATGGGAAAATTGTTTGTCGGGTTCGCGGCCCTTTGTTGTGATAGTAAGGTAACAATGTCATGCGGCTAATAATAATCCCAAAATGTATTTCAATACAATACGATTTAATAATGATACGAATAACGATGATAATATTACCTATAATGGTAATATTGAGGCTACGGTCTCATGGACGGTTTAAGATGTATGCTTTTCTTTATGTATCGCCTGACTAGCAATACGAGGACTTACTTCTGATATTATACTTGTGTTCTGATTTCAATGATTGTTTTATATAACGGTGTTATTAAAATCTATGAATTCACTCGGCATTCGCTGATATGATTTTTGCATGTTTTTATCTCAGGTGCTTGAAGGTAATTCGGATGGAGATTGACTCTGATGGCCCATATAATAATAAAAATGTTCATTCGATCTATGTTTTGTAAACTTAATGACTTGTGTAATTTGGGACCTGTTGTACACTTGAAACTTTTTATCGAATGAATGTATGTTAAACCTTGTACAACCATTGTTATGTGTTGTCTATGATTGGAGTTATTGTGCTATTCCGTAACACTCTAAAAGACTCTTCCACTGTACCGATACGAAAATTGAGAGTGTTACAGTTTGGTACCAGAGCTCTCGTTATAGAGAACGAAAGATTTTAAAAACCAAGGTTTTGAACAAAACTTTTCAAAATCTTTTAATTATGAACATTTGAGAAAATATTTGAAAAATCTTTTGACTATAACGGTGCCAAAGATCTCTGACGTTACCAACAAGCCCTATTGAGAAGATATATATTTTGATATATATAATTTAATTTATATATGTATATATCATGGTTTCAGTATGTAATTTTTTAATAAGTATGTTATCCTAATACGAGATATATATATAAATGCAGATTGTCATGGCTAACCCTAATATTCCTGTAGAGAACCATGTTATTCCCTAACCTAATGTAGATGATGACCCTTATTTAGACTTAGTGTATTATGATATGGATGATGATGAGGAGTAACCATTTGAGGATCCCGAGCCCGAGATAGGACTAGGAGATCAGATTTTCCCTCAGGTTGATATGGTAGAGAATGAGATTGATAATGTTGATATTGAGAATGATGATGATGAGACTGGGATAGATAATTTAGATAATGAGGTTGAAGACGAGGATGTCGAGGAGGATATAGGTATAGACGATGAGGTTGATGATGATGAGGAAGCTAAGCTTATTTACCCTTATGATGTTCCAGAGGGCGAGCCCTTACCCCTCCAGTTTATTTGTCTGATTCTGAGGTTGAGCTACCTAGAGATGAAATGTCTGAATCGTCTGAATCCGATTCTGAATCAGAGGAGGATGAGGATGATGATGCACCTGACGGTACTGATGGTATTGCTACTCGTAGACATGTGGTAGGAGAGTCGTCGAGGGTTCGAGAGGCTACTCATATGGATGGTTTTGCACCTTGGGCCTTGAGACGTGATTTAGATGCTTCCCGTGCTCAGAGTAGTATGACAGAGGTTGGATTAGGTGTTGTTTAGACTCATGTTGCTTATTTGGAGTCGAAGACTAAGGCTGGTGAGAAAGAGAGTGAATTTCTTAGTTTGGATTTGACTGATGTAGAGCGTGGGTTGAATGAGGCTTTTAGGAGGTTATCTGTATTAGAAAGTGGTGAGTTTGCTACAATTAAGAAAAAGGTGAATTCTATGGAGATTCAGTTGAATGTAGCTCGTGCGATATGTGAGAAAGCTAAGAAGGAGCTGAATATATCTGTGGGTTGGAATAGTAGATTTTATGCTGATATGGTTGAAAGAGGAGTGATCCGCAAGCGCCCAGCTGAAGATGTGTCTAGTGATCGTCCGAAAAAGATACAGAAGATGATGGATGATGGACCATCTGGCGGTTCTCAGTAGACCAGTCTGTGTTTAGTAGTGACCTTTGTATCTTTTGTACCTTTGTAACTTTGACTGAACCGACTTGTTAGTTAGTAGACCTGGCACAAATTTTGAGTATGTATAGTGCTAGAACTTTAATATGGGATGTAATTAAGACAATGCTTTTGTTTCAAATCCAATGAAATATGTATCTTGTCTTGAATTCCATATTGTGCCTTAATTTGTATCTTGATTATGAATTCAATCCCTATTATGTGAATCCCTTGTTGGGTGAATGCTTAATACTTTGAAATTATGTAATTATAGAACTATGCCGCCCAAGAAAGTTGTGACTGAGGATGATGTACGTAGGATTATTACTATAAAACCTCTGATTTTACCTTATTGACTTTGTCAACTGTTGTACTAGTTATTTTTGGAATTTACGTAATTTCACTTTTATATGACTTATTAATTATCATATACCTTTTGTCATACTACCTTTCATATTTATTTTACATTTATATGAACTCTTAGTCATTTATTGACTACTCTGGCAACTGACTGGCCACTTGATTGAATAATAAGCTTATCACCTCAGTACATATTTTGAGATAAACGGTAACCTTACTTAATTTATTTATTAAGTACTTGGATTATTTTTATATGTACATACTTACATATATTACCTAAAAGGAATAAATACATGAACACTTTAAAACAATGTACATTATTTTACATTGTCATTTATTTACTTTATTTAAGTAAAATAATAATAGTGATGTATTTAATATACACTTTCACTAAATTACCTAAAAGATTCAACAAAAATACCTACAACCCAACAAATACCTACAATAATATACAAGTACTATTATTATCATACAAAACTTGGAAAAATTTACCAAAAACCTTTCCCTATGCATATATTAGACGTGTATATATATGCATGCCTATAGTACCATCATTTGTTAGCTAGCTTGTAAGTACTCAAGTGTTTAATCCACTAAAACCCTATACTAACCATGCTTACTTACACAAATACATGCATAACCATACTTTCTCTATACCAACCTCACTTTTACTTACACAATCACTTACACACTCCAAACACATTCCTATTCAATGTCATTCCTTGTCCCTTGACTTCCCAAAACACACGGCAACTTTGCAAAAGGGAAAGAAAGTCAATTTACCAAATTGAGCATGTGGGGAAAGAACTAGTTTGAAACCTCAACCAAATCTCAAGTGTATCACATCAAGATACATGTTAGATATGAAGTACATGGTAAAATATATCATTGGACGTCTCTCTCTCTTTGTCTTAAGCCGAAACACACACAACACACAACATATTTCACTTGCAACTCTCAACATCATCTATCTCTCTCTCAACCTACGGTAAAAACCAGTATTCCACCATTTTTGAACCTCCAAGTTCATCTACTACTCCTATACTATATCTCCTACAATATAAAGGTTAATCCTAAGCTCATCCTACAAGAACCTTGATCCTTGAAGCAAGAAAAAGAGCCCTAGAAGCCCTAGTGAAGCCCACGGCTTGTTTAAGGACCCCTAGACCTCCATTGTTGAAAGCCTGTCACTTGTTCCTACTCATTCTCCTATCCCTCCTAAACCTATCTAAACAAGTAAGTCCAAGTTAAAACCTATCTTTCTAATACATTTACTTTCATACATATTAATATATATGGTTATTCGTGGTAAAAGTTAATACTGAAAAAACTAATGAAACCCTAAAAACCTAAGATAGCCCACGGATTGATTTTTGATATAGCATAAAATGATGTAAAAACTCGTCAACCATGAAGAACACATCACCATGATCTTGTTAAACTTGAAAAACCATGAAAACCTAAACATGCATGATTTTTGGACGTGAGATTTAAGCTCATAATATTATTTTGGGTAATCTTGTAATGTTTAGATATAACTAGAAACACTATATTTATGTTTTTAGGTGCCTTAAAATGTTAAGATCACTATTATGCCTTATAAGATTAGTTTTAAGCTCACTATAATAAGTTGCCTAAATAAATATTCATTGTCACTAAATAAATGTTTTTATAAAACTTTAGTGTCAAAATATAATTTTTTAAAGTTTCATGTTGAAAGTATAGATCTATAAGAGTTTTGATTAAAATAATAAATCTACTAAATTTTGGATTAAATATAACAAGTATAAAACTTTAGGGTTGAATTTATAAATTTATAAAGTAAAGGGATCTAAATAAACAAGTGTAGAAACTTATTTTCCAAAAATATAAACTTTTGGACTACTTTTAAATATTGCTGATAGGTGTGTAAACACCCATCCTTGTTACCACTTAATTACAATAATAACCAAGCCAAAACGTGTATTTTATGTCATTTATATCGGAATTATGTGTGGTTTGTGTTTTTGTTGTGATTTAGGACGAAAAGGTGAAAAGTGGAGAAAACACGGGCATTCACGGGCTTTTATCGAAGAAAAAGACGAAAGACGAAGTCAAGAAGTCAAGAGTGCAAAAAGAACGGAAGTCCAAGACCAATTCTGAAGATTTATCGAAGAAAAAGTCAAAAGACGGAAGTTAACTAAAAGCCGAAGAACTCAAGTCTAATTTATTGAAGAATTGCAAGACGAGTTCAAAGAAATCCCGAGACAAAGTCATTAAAGTCCAAGATTTAAGAAGATTAAGGACTTAATCTTGCAATTAAGGAAAAGAAGAAAGAGGGGAGGAAGCTTCCTAAGCACCTCCTAATCCTCCCCTATAAATAGTCATTAGGATTTACATTTCATTCTTGTTGGCTAGTTTGACAAACTATGCTCTTCCATTTTAATTACTTGCACATTTAAATACATGTCATTTACTTAATTGTCAAATTTAAATACTTGTCTTGCACCTTAAATTCCTTTAATTTCAAGTAAGTTTCCTTTTAATTCTTGTCAATCTTTATTTTTATTGTTCATCTCCTATCTACCTTTCTTTAATCTTTATGTTTATGTTTATGTTCATGTTTATGTTTTTGAGTTTTTATTGATTAAAGTGGGTTTTGATTATTTTGGTTATATTTGTTAGTTTTGTTGATTTGGATTGTTTGTTTATGATATTTAGATGTTTATTGATTAGTTTGATTTAATCGTGTGGTTGATTTAGATTAGATTTGTTTAGATTCGTATTATTTGGTGCTTCCTTGTTCTTCGCTTGTCTGCTTCTTTTTCCCAGGAAACATTCCGGATCAAGCCAAGGTTATTCCAAGTGAAGGTTGTTGTTGAGTATTCCGAGTCAAAGGCCTCCATCCGGAATAAGTGACATATTCCGGATCAAGTCTATATTCCGGATCAACCAAACATTCCGGATCAGAGAAGACATTCCGGATCAGCTGTTTGTTTCGAATCTGACATCTTCAAAATATTCCGGATCAAGGTTTCATTCGGAAGATCCAAACATTCCGAATCAAGGCTTTGTGAAGAAATATTCCGGATCAAGGGAGATATTCCGGATCAAGTAGTTTTATTCGGAATAATTAATTATTCCGGATCAAGGTGTTTCATCCGGAATATCCAACATTCCGGATCAAGGACCAGCAAGGAAAATATTCCGGATCAAAGCATTATTCCGGATCAAGCTTAAGTATTCCGAATCAAGACTTTATTCTGGATAAGTGACATATTCCGGATAAAGGATTTATTCCAGATCAAGGGTTTTGGTCAATATTCCGAGTGAAGAAGAACATTCCGAACGAAGGTGATATTCCGGATGAATGTTTATTCCGAACGAAGGATTATTCCAGATAAGCTGTGTTCAGGTTATTTTTAGTTTCTGTTTTTGATTTTTATTTTCAAGTTTTATTTTTCCCGCCTTTTTCCTTAGACGCACTTTTAGTTTATTTGCCTTAGATTTATTTTAGCTCTGCCTTAGTTTTAAGTTTTAGTTGCGTTTTAAGTTTGCCTTAGATAGTTTTAAGTTTGCGTTATTTACTTTTAGTGCCTTTTAATTTCTCGTCACGCTTTTAAATACTTGTCATTTACTTTAAATTAGATTTAGATTTAAATTAACGTCATTTTCATTTACGTCTTGCACATTTATTTTAAAACAACAAAAAATATTCTTTTTCACCAAAAACAATTGAGTCGCATTTTGAACTGGAAATCAATTCGTTAAGATACCGAGAAACGAACTTTTTCAACCATACAAAATCTCTTGTATCAAATGGCACCGCTGCCGGCTCTTTTCGTTTCTCCCCGAGAAAAGAGGGGAGGAAGCTTCCTAAGCACTCCCTAATCCTCCCCGGCAGCGGCTCCATTTTAATACAAGAGATTTTACTAGTTGAAAAGTTCGTTTCTCGGTATCTTAACGAATTGATTTCCGGTTCAAAGTACGACTCAATTGTTTTTGGTGAAACAAATATTTTTGGTTGTTTTTAAAATAAATATGCAAGACGTAAAAGTAAATGACGTTAAAGTAAATCTAAATCTAATTTAAAATAAATGACAATTATTTAAAAGCGTGACGAATAATTAAAAGGCACTAAAAGTAAATAACGCAAACTTAAAACTATCTAAGGCAAACTTAAAATGCAACTAAAACTAAAGCTTAAACTAAGGCAAGGCTAAAATAAATCTAAGGCAAGTAATCTTAAAGTGCGACTAAGTAAAAAGGCGGGAAAAGTAAAGCTTGAAAATTAAAGAATTAAAAACAGAAACTAAAAATAACCTGAAAACAGCTTATCCGGAATAATCCTTCGTTCGGAATGTTCTTCTTCACTCGGAATATTTACCAAAAACCTTGATCCTGAATAAATCCTTTATCCGGAATATGTCACTTATCCGGAATAAAGTCTTGATTCGGAATACTTGGTTGATTCGGAATGTTGCTGATCCGGAATATTATTCCGAATAAAACTCCCTGATCCGGAATATGTCACTTATTCCGGATGGAAGCCTTTGATTCGGAATATCTCCTTGATCCGGAATGTTTGGTTGATCCGGAACTTTTAGCTTGATCCGAAATGTTTTGTTGATTCGGAATGAAAGGCTGATCCGGAATGTCTAATATTCCGGATGAACGGTTTGATCCGGAATAATAAATTACTCCGAATAAACTCTTCTGATCCGGAATGTCCAATATTTCGGATGAACAACCTTGATCCGGAATAAACTTGCACAAACCCTTCACTCGGAATGTTTTGCTGGGCTTGATCCGGAACGTTTCCTGGGAAAAGACAGTAACAGAAAACCGAAGAACAAGGAGAACAAGAACAACACGAATCAAAACAAATCTAATCTAAATCAACCACAAGATTAAATCAAACTAATCAAATAACATCTACTAATCATAAACAAACAATCCAAATCCATCAAACTAACAAAACTAATCAAAATAATCAAAACCCACTTTAATCAATAAAAACTCAAAAACATAAACATGAACAATAAAGCACAAAGATTAAGATCAAAGATTAAAGAAAGGTAGATAGGAGATCAAACAATAAAAATAAAGATTGAAAAGAATTAAAAGAAAACTTACTTGAAATTAAAGGAATTTAAGGTGCAAGACAAGTATTTAAATTTGACAATTAAGTAAATGACAAGTATTTAAATGACAAGGTAATTAAATGGTGGAAGAACTAATTGTCACTATTAGCCAACAAGAGAAAAATGAATCCTATCTAATCTATTTATAGGGGAGGATTAGGGAGTGCTTAGGAAGCTTCCTCCCCTCTTTCTTCTTTTCCTTAATTGCAAGATTAAGTCCTTAATCTTCTTAATCTTCTTAAATCTTGGACTTTAATGACTTTGTCTCGGGATTTCTTTGAACTCGTCTTGTAATTCTTCAATAAATTAGACTTGAGTTCTTCGGCTTTAGTAAACTTCCTCTTTTGACTTTTCTTCGATAAATCTTCAGAATTGGTCTTGGACTTTCGTTCGTTTTGCACTCTTGACTTCTTGACTTCGTCTTTCGTCTTTTTCTTCGATAAAAGCCCGTGAATGCCCGTGTTTTCTCCACTTTTCACCTTTTCGTCCTAAATCACAACAAAAACACAAACCACGCATAATTCCGACATAAATGACATAAAATACACGTTTTGGCTTGGTTATTATTGTAATTAAGTGGTAAAAAGGATGGGTGTTTACACACCTATCAAATCCCCTACACTTGACCATTGCAATGTCCTCATGCAATGCATTAGTTACAAAGCATGTTTACATTTTTCATCATAATCAATCTACGTTGGCCTTTATTAAAGAGATAGAAAATTACAAAATAAGTAAAGAAATCAAAAGCATACCTTCGGGTTTTGGAAATGTCATGAATGATCATCATCCTCAAGTTTTCACTTTCTCCAAGCCAAGCTTAAAAATGAGATCATTGTTATTATAAGTTAGCAAACTAACACGAACTCATGTGGGCCAATTATTTACTTAAACTCCCTTATTCCTAGGTGTATCTCTTATATTTTATTTTTGTCTTGAATGATCACGAGGATGCATTGTTGACTTATTTCGATAGTTATTTAGGCCGAAAATAAAGTGAACGATTTAATCAATAGTTAGCTAAAGGACAAAATCTTTTAAAACTGCTTCTCGGGACCTCATAAAGTTCATATCTTGGCATAACTCGCTTCACGATTTGAGACCTTTCTCAGACCGATATTTGGCAGCGACTTTATACTTCAAACCTTGAGAGACGTTCATGAAATAATGGCCTTCTCTTCATAATAGGAATTTCTTCACTTGAAGTTTTGAGAGATTCATACTTGGACCACGACTTCTTCATTTTTCTCCAATCTTTACTTTGGACTTTGATATACAACGATCCGCCTCCTTTTTGGACTTGGATCTATTTATCCTCATACCTTGTTAGGGCCTTTTTGGATAGACTTCTCCATGATCTTTTGGGGAGTATTTGCTTTTCGTCGTGTGTCTCGATCCTTCATATTGATTTTCGATAAATGATTCTTCACATCACTTTGGAAGAGGATTCTTTGACTTTCTCTAATCCTCTTTTTGATCAAGATGATGATTTTACTTCTAGTGATGACGAGTCATTATCTGATGAAGACGTTCCGAAGGAAACTTTCAAGATTTATTTGAACCCTTTATTTGATTTTGATGACGATTACATATCTAGTGAGGTGAATCCTCTCTTTGACAAAGGGATTGAGGACATTGATAGCTCCGATTCTCCTACTATTGATGAGCATGCTTTGTTACCATGCCCCCTTCTATAGCATAGGTGGAGAGATTTGATTCTACTAGACAGGTGACACGGATGGAAGGTAATTCTTCTCTTACTTCTCATACTATATTGCCTCCTCATCATACTGAATGCACGCCCAAGCGGGTGATGTATCAATTTCACTCTCCGGGAAATGAGGATGAGTGCTTTGACCCAGGTGGTGACAATGACCATTCTATGATAGATAACCTTACGACTTTGCCAATTGGTCAGCATCCATTGTCTTTGGAGGATGACAATATGATCCCTTTACCCACCCCACCTCCCGTGGATCAAGATTTCACATACTTCTCGTATGTTGAAAGGACCTTCCTACCATTCAAGACTTATCCACCTGCTTCTCCTTTGTTATATTCCTCCGGGAACGAAGACAAGGTTTTTGATCCCGGTATTACATTTGAGGCTTCCCTATGGACCATTTAATTCGGGGACGAGTCAGGCTCGTGACTCGGTTAACAAAAACAAGCGCTTTTTGGGAGGCAACCCAATTATCTATCTATCTTTTTCTTTGTTTTTACCATAAGTGTAGGGGGAGACCCGTTGGTGTTTGCTATTTCCTCTCCTCTCTTATTCAGGGATTCGAGCGCTCAATGATCCACTCTTGATAATTTTTGACGACCCGTGATTCTGTGTTTCCTTCTTCTCGGTTCTATCCTAAACTCTTTTCAATTCATTATTTTATATTTTCTAATATTAAAATAGGAATCTCGTTAGTTGTCTTTTCCTTAGCAAGATTTAAACAACGTGCACAATGTCCTAAGTGTAGGGGAGTTTACTCCCACATGCTTAAACATTGAGGAAAATGTTTATATTAAGTGTTCGGGGGACTTCTATCGAAGTTAAGTGGCCTTTTCCTTGTATTTGTCCTCATTTTAACCGGAAAATCAATTTTTCGACATTTTTCAAAATTTTTGATCTATTTTGGCCTATTAGTTTTTACTTTTGTATAGTTATTTTCTTTCCTTATTAGAATAAATTTTAATAAAGTGGTTTTAATTTTCAAACGTTGTGAATCTTTTGACTCAACCCGAGTTTACTTATCTAAGTTTACTCTAGCTAGTATCCTTAACGTGTTTAAGTCAAGTTTTTCTAGGCTTTTATTTAGGGAGCTATATAACGCGAAAGTCTGAACTCTCACGGGTTAAGATCAAGAACTTTTCTCAAGTTCCTATAATTGATCATAGAGAGTCGTTTATCAAGGGAACTTTAAAACGCGATTTCTAAACTTGAAAAAGTCTAAGAGTTTGCAAGATCCTATAGACGACTCGAAAACCCAAAACTTTGATTTAATAGGCTAAGCATCCACGAGTCTCATTCCTTGAGATTTTAAAATGTGGAGAACGAGAGATGATAGAGTCAATTATAAGTTTGGTATTCTTTCGTGAATTTATGTGAGTTAATTATAAGCCTATTCTCCCATCGCTTGCTAATAAATTTATCTGCAATAAATAAGGTTGTACGATTTGAAAAGTTACTTAGCTTCTAGCCCAAGATCGATTAAAAGTTGCTCGGTATGGATTAGAGTTCATAGCCAAGGCATAACTTATTGAAGCGGGATGCGAAGATTGGCGAGTCCAAAAAGGTCCTAACAAGGCATGAGGGCTAAATTTTGTTGCTAAAGATCCAAAAGTGATGTGAAGAATCATTTATCAAAAATCAATATGAAGGATCGAGACACACGACGAAAAGCAAATACTCCCCAAAGATCATGGAGAAGTCTATCCAAAAAGGCCCTAACAAGGTATGAGGATAAATAGATCCAAGTCCACAAAGGAGGCGGATCGTTGTATATCAAAGTCCAAAATAAAGATTGGAGAAAAATGAAGAAGTCGTGGTCCAAATATGAAGAATCTCTCAAAACTTCAAGTGAAGAAATTCCTATTATGAAGAGAAGACCATTATTTCATAAACGTCTCTCAAGATTTGAAGTATGAAGTCGCTGCCAAATATCGGTCCGAGAAAGGTCTCAAATCGCGGAGCGAGTTATGCCAAGATATGAACTTTATGAGGTCCCGAAAAGCAGTTTTAAAAGATTTTGTCCTTTAGCTAACTATTGATTAAATCGTCCCACCTTATTTTCAGCCTAATAAACTATCGAAATAAGTCAACAATGCATCCTCGTGATCAATCAAGACAATAATAAAATATAAGAGATACACCTAGGAATAAGGGAGTCTAAGTGAATAATTGGCCCACATGAGTTCATGTTAGTTTGCTAACTTATAATAACAATGATCTCGTTTTTAAGCTTGGTTTGGAGAAAGTGAAAACTTGAGAATGATGATCATTCATGAAATTTCCAAAACCCAAGGTATGTTTTTGATTTCTTTACTTTGAATGTTTATAATTTTCTATCTCTTTAATAAAGGCCAACATGGATTGATGATAGGTGTGAAAACACCCATCCTTTTACCACTTATTTCTGGCTAAAACAAGACCAAAACACGTATTTAATATCATTTGTTTGGAATTATGCGTGGTTTTTGTGTTTATTGTGTTTTCAGAGTCAACCGGATGATTATTGAAGAAAACATGGGATTCGACGGGTTTTATCAAGGAAAAAGACTAAAGACGAAGTCTATTGCCCAAGAGATGCAAAAGATTTGAAGTCAATGGGCCTATTTGAAGATTTATCGAAGAAAAGGACCAAAGATGGAAGAATTACATATGTCGAAGAAACTCAAGTCTATTAAAGGAAGAAATTAAAAGACGAGTTGAATTTAATCGTCGACAGTTCCCGAATCAGAATCAAAAACGTCAACTTTTCTGAAAAGACGAGAAGACGAGAAGATAGGGAGAAAGCCCACTCACCAACCAAAAGGGAGACCTATATAAAGATTTCCCTTCACACTTTTAATTGAGTTTTTTCATTCCTTTTTTCTCTCTTTCTGTTCGTAGGCATCACCAACACCATTAGGGTGTTCGGTGATTTTGATTCGTGTTTTTGTTCTTAAAATCTAGTAAGTTTAATCCTTCATTTTGTTTACTGAATCTTAATCATCAATACACGTTTTCATTTAATCTTTTCATTCCTCTTGTTCATCATCATCTTTATATTCAAAGTTCTTAAGTTCTTATTTAGTTGAGTTTTGATCTTAAAAAGTTGTTGATTTTGTGTTTTTATTGTTGGGATTGGTTGCTTATGGTTATTAAGTGATTATTGGTTAATTTGGTAAAACCTTTTTGTTTATTTGGCTTGTTTTGATTTAAATTCGTATTCCCCTGTTAAGTTTCTGCCAACTGTTCTTCGTCCCCAGATTATTCCGTATAGTCCATTTGCTCTTCCCCTTATTCGGAATATTCATATATTCCGAATATCCTTTTTCCTTTTTCCTTATTCGGAATATTATATATATTCCGGATAGTCTTCTTCCTTTCTCTTCTATTCGGAATATTTCTTTATTCCGCAGAGCTCTTCATTCCGCATAGTTCTTGTATTCCGCATAGAGTCCATTATTCAGCATAGATTATTTATTCCGAGTAACCCTTTATTCCGCGTAGTCACTTATTCCGAATAGAGCATTTATTCCGCATGGTCTCATTTTTCCGCATAGACTTAATTATTCCGAATAGCCGTTTATTCCGCATGATAAATTTATTCCGCATGGTTTCATTTTTCCGTATAGCCCTTTATTCCGAATAGCCTCATATTCCGGATAGGATCAAATATTCCGAGTAAGATCATTATTCCGCATAGGTCATTGTTCCGAATGGTCAGATTATTCCGAATAGGACTTTACTCCAAGTAGCTTCTATATTCTGAATAACACCTTTCTTCAGTAAGGTCATTTTTATGTTTTATAATTTAATCGTTTAATTTAACTGCTAGTTTTATTTCGTTACTTCATTCATTTATCTTTTCATTAGAATAGAAAACCAAATCCACTTTTTGTCACCAGAAACAAATCATTCCACTTTTAGCTGTGATCAATTCGAGGAGATACCGAGAATAATCTTGAACCCATATAAAAACGCTTGTATCAAATGGCGCCGCTGCCGGCTCTTCTCGTTAAGATCAACAGTTTTTTGTGAGAACTTGGATTTTGGGATCCGTTCCCCGTGAACGTTACTTTTTCATAAAAAATTTCAAAAAATCCTAAAAAATATAAAATTTTCAAAAACACAAAAAAAGAAAAATATATATATAAAATTTTCAAAAATCCTAAAAATTAAAAAACATAAAAACCAAAAATATTTTTGCTTTGTTTTTGCCTTGTTAGTTCTTTTGCAGGTGCATGCGTACACGATCAACGTCTTATCAAGAGCCCGAGCCTCTCGAAGACTTAGACATGGCCGGTGTACAAAACAACAACAATAACCCACCTCAAAACAATAATAATAACAATAACAATCCACCTTTCAACAACAATAATAACAACAACAATGAGCCTCTACCGAATAATCGCCCGATGATTGAACTTCTGCAAGCACATGTAGATGGTAACGATGATCCAATTGTCATACCCGCGATTGCAGCCAACAACTTTGAGCTCAAATCCGGCTTTATCCAGATGGTCTCTGCTCAACCATTCTTGGGGCGTACCATTGATGATCCACATGACCACATCAAGAGATTCCTACAACTCACGAATACGGTCAAATTCAATGGTGTTCCACAAGAGGTAATCCGTTTACAACTTTTTCCCTTTTCTTTAGAGGGACAAGCCCGACATTAGCTTGCTAAGGAACCGCCACAGAGTATTCTTACGTGGACGGATTTGGAGACCAAGTTTATCAACTACTTTTTTCCACCCTCTCGTACTACCGCTTTGCGGAATGAAATTATCAATTTTGAACAAAAGTACGATGAGTCTTTTAGTGAATCTTGGGATCGTTTCAAAGAACTTTTAAGAAAATGCCCACAACATGGTTTTACCAAAGTGCACCAAATTAACACTTTTTATAATGGTTTAAGCATGAATGACCAAGATTCACTAAACAGTGCCTCGGGGGGTAATATTTTGGCTAAGACTTCTAATGCCGCTTGGGATATCATTGAGAATAAGTCTCGTGTGCAAACCAAGAGTGTGCGGACCAATGCCGCTAGTGCTAGTACTAGTGACAGCGACAAGCGACTTGACAAAATCACTGCGCTTCTTGAATCGCTTGCTACCCAAACCGCCAGCAACACCAACAGCATCAATGCTAAAAACGCTCAAGTCAATGCTGTTAGCCAACCATGTGAGATATGTGGGGGTCCTCACTCTTACACCACTTGTACTGCCACCCAAGACTACCCTTCTAAGAATGTGAATGCAGCGTACGACACCTATCCTCTGGCCGCTTATCAAGCTCGTCCTTAAGGTGACCGCAACTTGCTTAGCTACCGCTCTAACAACTATCTCTCACCACCTAGTTTTCCTCCTAACAACCCAAACCAACAACAAAACCTCAATCACCCTCCTCAACAACAACAACAACCTCGTAAACCATACATACCACCTCACAAACAACCATATCCACCTCAAAGAAACAACCAAGTTTACCAACAACCTGCTTATCAACCACCCGCATACAATGCTCCTCCCAACCAACCCACCGCATTACACCAAGACATTGGAACCTACATGAGGACTAATGATGTGATCGTGGACAATCTCCAACGGGAATTGCTCAACTTGAAAGCAGACCTGGTGAAACAAGGGAACGATCTGAGAGCTGATATGAGAAACACTTTGGATAGTCAAACGAATGACTTAAAGAACATGATGGCTAGTTTCTTCCAAGGTAATCAACCCTCTTCTTCGGGTACTCTTCCGAGTAACACCGTTGCGAATCCAAGAGGGGAGATGAAAGCAATCATCACTCGCAGTGGAAAAGGTACCAAGGAACCCGAGCTTCCTATACCTCCACCGGTGATTGTGACTAAGGAAAACGAGTCACCTGCTCCTATTCCTCATCCTTCTCCTTCCCCAATTTCTCCACCTTTTACTTCTACCCCTCCTCCACCCAAGGATGTGAGTGATCCTATTCTCCCAAAGCCTTCCTCTTCTTCCGATATACCTTATCCCTCAAGGTTGAGGAAAGAGAAGCTCAAAAGCAAGGATGATATTCAGGTTTCAAACTTTCTAAAAATGTTTAAACAATTGAATTTCAACATCTCCTTCGCTGAGGCTCTCGCTCACATGCCTAAGTACGCAAAAATGTTCAAAGATCTTCTTAGCGACAAGGAGAAGCTTCTTGATATTGCTAACACCCAACTTAACGAGAATTGCTCTGCAGTGCTCTTAAGGAAATTGCCAACCAAGCTTGATGATCCGGGTCGTTTCTTAATCCCTTGCAACTTCCCGGGAGTAGAGAATTGCATGGCCCTAGCCGATCTAGGTGCCAGTATTAACTTAACGCCTTTAAGCGTTTGGAAGCAATTATCTCTCCCTGAGCTAGTCCCCACCAAAATGACTTTGGAATTAGCTAACCGTACGGTTGCTTATCCAGTGGGGATAGCCGAAGACGTCTTTGTAGGAGTCGACAAATTCACTTTTCCTGTCGATTTCGTCGTCGTCGACTACGAGATGGACCCTCGTGTGCCATTAATTGTTGGTCGTCCATTCTTGAGGACCGGTCGCACTCTCATCGATGTTGAAGCTGGTGAGCTTATCATGAGAGTGGGTGACGATAAAATTGTCTTCAACATGGGAAAGTTGTCTAAACAGCCTTATTCTAACGAGAATGTTAATTGTATTGACGTTCTTGATGAGGCTTGTGAAGAACACTTCAAAGATGCTTGCAAAAGTATTCCTACCTCTCTTCCCAATGTTTAGACCGTTTCCTCTATCGCTTCATCACTATCTCTATTTGGAGAAAGTGATTTCCTTTGGAAAGATTTGGAAGCCATCATGGGAGATGTGAACTTAGCTAATGACGATTCTACCACCAATTGGAATGAAGATCTTCGCCTCATTGAGAACCTTCTTAAAGAAGACAATCTTTCTCCACCATCTCCCACGGTTATTGCTATCGATGCTCCGACTTTGAAAACGCCTCCCATCGACAATCCTCCAGATTTAGAACTTAAGGAGTTACCGCCCCATCTCGAGTACGTGTTCCTTGAAGAAGAGAAGAAGTCACCCGTCATTATCGCGAAGGACTTGAAAGAAGACGAAAAATCTCGCCTCATCGCCGTGCTTAAAGATAATAAGAAGGCAATTGCTTGGAAAATTTCTGATATCCGCGGAATTGATCCGAACTTTTGTACTCACAAGATTCTCATGGAAGATGACTTTAAACCCGCAATACAGAGCCAACGAAGGGTTAATCCTCGCATTCACGACGTCATCAAACAAGAGGTTATCAAACTTCTAGATGCCGGCTTGATCTACCCTATTTCGGATTCGCCATGGGTAAGTCCCGTCCATTGTGTCCCCAAGAAGGGCGGAATAACCGTTGTTTCCAATGAACACAAGGAGTTGATTCCCACTCGTCTCGTTACTGGGTGGAGAGTTTGTATTGATTATCGCAAGCTCAATGATGCCACGAGAAAAGATCACTTTCCTCTTCCCTTCATGGATCAAATGCTCGAGCGTCTAGCTGGTAATGACTATTACTGCTTTTTAGACGGTTTCTCCGGGTATTTTCAAATTCCCATCGATCCCAAGGACCAAGAAAAGACCACATTCACTTGTCCCTACGGAACATTTGCTTACAAACGCATGCCTTTTGGTTTATGTAATGCTCCTAGGACGTTCCAAAGGTGTATGATGGCTATATTCCATGACATGGTGGAAGACACTATGGAAGTATTCATGGATGATTTCTCGGTTTATGGCGATTCTTTCTGTGCTTGCCTTGCCAATTTAGAACGAATGCTTAAGCGGTGTGAAGACACTCGCCTTGTTCTTAATTGGGAAAAATGCCATTTCATGGTAAAAGAGGGCATCGTGCTAGGACACAAGATCTCCAAAGCCGGTCTTGAAGTAGACCGAGCTAAAGTCGATGTTATCGCTAAGTTGCCTCCACCTTCAACCGTGAAGGGTGTGAGAAGTTTCCTTGGTCATGCGGGCTTCTACCGTCGATTCATCAAAGATTTTTCTCAAATCGCTCGCCCGATGACCCACCTCTTGGAGAAAGACACTCCTTTTATCTTTTCCAACGAGTGTATTGAAGCCTTCAACTTGCTTAAGGATAAGCTAACTAAGGCACCAATTGGTTACCCCTGATTGGGAGCTGCCTTTCGAGTTGATGTGCGATGCTAGTGATTTTGCTATTGGAGCGGTTCTGGGCCAAAGAGTGAACAAACACTTCCAACCGATGCATTACGCTAGCAAGACAATGACGGGGGCTCAATTGCATTATACGACAACCGAAAAAGAGCTTTTAGCTGTTGTCTATGCCTTTGAAAAGTTCCGCCCCTATCTTGTCCTTTACACCACAATCGTTTACACCGATCATTCCGCGTTGAAGTACTTGTTAACTAAACAAGATTCCAAACCAAGACTTCTTCGCTGGGTTTTGCTACTCCAAGAATTTAAAATCCAAATTCGCGATAAAAAAGGAGCTGAAAACCTAGCCGCGGATCATCTCAGTAGACTTGAGGATCCTTACCAAGGGGATCATCCGAACAAAGAAATCAATGATTCTTTTCCCCTGGAGACCTTAATGTCTATCAACTCGACTTCTGATGAAACCCCGTGGTTTGCGGACATTGCAAACTACTTGGCGGATGGAATTCTCGTTGACGGGTTAACATCCCAACAAAAGAAAAAGTTCTTCAAAGACATTAAGACTTACTTTTGGGATGACCCGTATCTTTTCAAACAATGTGCTGATTTGATTATTCGCCGATGTGTTGATGGACCGACAGCCTTAGAAATCCTTGACGCTTGCCACAAAGGACCCACCGGTGGTCACTTTGGTCCCAACTACACCGCCAAAAAAGTGTTTGATTCGGGATTTTATTGGCCCACCATTTATCGTGATGCTCACGAGATGGTTAAATGATGTGATGCTTGCCAAAAACAAGGCAAGATCACACATAAAGACGAGATGCCTCAAAATTTCATACAAGAATGTGAAATCTTTGATGTTTGGGGTATCGACTTTATGGGGCCATTCCCTTCCTCTAAAGGAAACAAATACATCCTTGTTGCCGTTTACTACGTCTCCAAATGGGTTGAAGCCAAAGCTTTACCCACTAATGACGCAAGGGTGGTTTGTAACTTTCTGAAGTCGCTATTCGCTAGATTCGGTGTGCCTCGTGCCATTATTAGTGATCACGGGACTCATTTTTGCAATGACCAATTCGCAAGAGTCATGGCGAAGTATGGTGTAAATCATCGTCTTTCCACCGCTTACCACCCACAAACTAATGGCCAGGCTGAAATATCCAACCGAGGATTAAAGCGAATTCTGGAAAGAACCGTGGGAGAGCATCGTGCCTCATGGGCTGATAATCTTGATGATGCTTTGTGGGCTTTTCGTACCGCATATAAGACTCCGACTGGTTGTACACCATATCGTCTCATGTACGGGAAAGCATGCCACCTCCCCATTGAGTTGGAGCACAAGGCTTACTGGGCCTTGAAGTGGGCTAATTTCGATATCAACAAAGCCGGTGACATACGCAAGATCCAACTTAATGAGCTGAATGAACTCCGTAATGATGCTTATGAAAATTCTTTGATCTATAAGGAAAAGACTAAGCTCATTCACGACTCTAAGATTAAAAACCGAGAGTTCCAAGTTGGAGACAAAGTTTTACTCTTTAACTCTCGGTTGAAATCTTTTCGGGCAAGCTGAAATCTCGTTGATCCGGCCCATTCACCATTGCCCAAATGTTTTCATATGGTACTCTCGAGCTCGCTCAACCTAATGGACCGAACTTTAAGGTGAATGGCCAACGAGTGAAGTTGTACTTTGGTGAGGACATCTCTCATGAGATGATTCCATCCCTCACCACGTTCCCCATGAACTATTTTTGGGTCGAGTCAGGCTCGTGACTCGGTTATCAAAAACAAGCGCTCCTCGGGAGGCAGCCCGTGTATCTATCCTTTTCTGTTTTAACCTCCTAAGTGTAGGGGACCTATATAGGTGTTTGTCTTTGTGTGGTGATGTGATTACAGGGATGAATGCACTTTTGGAACCTTTGAAGAACCGTGCTCCCGTGTTATCCGAAATCCGGTTCTATCTCTCAACTATCGTGATTCAATTTTCTTCACACTCACATTTGAAATTGATCACGTTAGTCGTCTCTTCCTTAACTTGATTTAACCAACGTGCACAATGTCATAAGTGTAGGGGAGACTTTTCCCACATGCTTAAACATTGAGGACAATGTTTATCTTAAGTGTAGGGGGGACTTTTATCGAAGTTTTATGTGGACTTTTCCATGAAAATGCCTTCATTTAACCGGAAAATCATCTTTTTCAACATTTTTCAAATTTTTTATTAACTTTGGCCATTTAGTCGTAATTTTTAAATTTTTATCATTGCTTTCATATGTACATATCCCGCAATAAAGTCAAAAATATTAATAAAGTGGTGTAGCTAGTTTTGAAATCTTTGACATATTAGGCCCGTTGCGATTATTTTGACTCAACCCGAATAGACTTGTCCAAGTTTGTTCTAGCTAGTATCCTTAACCATGTAGACCTTAATTGGTTTATTAGGCTAAGCATCCACGAGTCTCATTACTTGAGATTTTAAATTGTGGAGAACGAGAAATGATAGAGTCAATTATAAGTCGGTATTCTTGCGCAAGCTCACTTGGTGTAATTATCTGCCTATTCTCCCATCACTTGCTAATAATTTATCTGCAATAAGTAAGGTCGTACGATTTGAAAAGTTACTTAGCTTCTAGCCCAAGATCGTTTAAAAGTTGCTCGGTAATGATAAGAGTTCATAGCCAAGGCATAACTTATTAAGCGGGGCGCGAAGATTGGCGAGTCCAAAAAGGCCCTAACAAGGCATGAGGATTCCATTTTATTGCTGAAGATCCAAAGTGATGTGAAAAGCATTATTCCCAAAATCAATATGAATGATCAAGACTCACGACGAAAAGCAATCAACTCCCATAAAGATCATGGAGAAGTCTATCCGAAAAGACCCTAACAAGGTATGAGGATAAATAGATCCAAGTCCAAAAAGGAGGCGGATCGTTGTATCTCAAAATCCCAATTAGAGATTGAAGAAATAATCATGAAGTCGTGGTTAACAAAGTTGGAGTACCCCTCAAAAGTCTCCAAGTGAAGAAACTCTATTAACGATGAGAAGACCATTATCTCAAGAACGTCTCTCGAAGATATGAAGTATGAAGTACATGCCAAATATCGGCCCGAGAAAGGTCTCAAATCATGAACAAAGTTATGCCAAGATATGAACTTTTTGATATCCCGAGAAGAAGTTTTAAGAGATGTTGTCCTTTAGCTAACTATTGATCAAATCGTCCTACATTACTTTCCGCCTAAATAAACTATCGGAATAAGTCCAAAAATGCATCTTCATGATCATTCTAAGACAAAAATAAAATATAAGAGATACACCTAGGAATAAGGGAGTTTAAGCATTTAATTAAGCCATGTGTGTAAGTGTTTGAATTGCTAACTTATAATAACAATGATCTCGTTTTTAAGCTTAGTTTGGGGAACGTGAAACTTGAGGGTGATAAATCTTCGCAGCACCAAAGCCCTAATGTAAGTCCTTGATCTCTTTGCAAGTTATTTCCATCCTTTTGTTTACTTTAAAGTTTTGATTTCTCTTAGTACTTTAATTTTTGTTTAGTAGTATGTTAATAAGGCCAAGGTTGATTGATTATGAGAAAAGTGTAAATTTGCTTTATCACTAAGCATTGCATGAGGGCATGGCAATGGTTAAGTGTAGGGGATTTGATAGGTGTGAAAACACCCATCCTTTTACCACTTATTTCTGGCTAAAACAAGACCAAAACACGTATTTAATATCATTTGTTTGGAATTATGCGTAGTTTTTGTGTTTATTGTGTTTTCAGAGTCAACCGGATGATTATTGAAGAAAACATGGGATTGCACGGGTTTTATCAAGGAAAAAAACTAAAGACGAAGTCTATTGCCCAAGAGATGCAAAGATTTGAAGTCAATGGGCCTATTTGAAGATTTATCGAAGAAAAGGACCAAAGATGGAAGATTTACATATGTCGAAGAAACTCAAGTCTATTAAAGGAAATAATTAAAAGACGAGTTGAATTTAATCGTCGACAGATCCCGAATCAGAATCGAAAACGTCAACTTTTTTGAAAAGACGAGAAGACAAGAAGATAGGGAGAAAGCCCACTCACCAACCAAAAGGGAGACCTATATAAAGATTTCCCTTCACACTTTTAATTGAGTTTTTTCATTCCTTTTTTCTCTCTTTCTGTTCGTAGGCATCACCAACACCATTATGGTGTTTGGTGATTTTGATTCGTGTTTTTGTTCTTAAAATCTTGTAAGTTTAATCCTTCATTTTGTTTACTGAATCTTAATCATCAATACAAGTTTTCATTTAATCTTTTCATTCCTCTTGTTCATCATCATCTTTTTATTCAAAGTTCTTAAGTTCTTATTTAGTTGAGTTTTGATCTTAAAAAGTTGTTGATTTTGTGTTTTTATTGTTGGGATTGGTTGCTTATGGTTATTAAGTGATTATTGGTTAATTTGGTAAAACCTTTTTGTTTATTTGGCTTGTTTTGATTTAAATTCGTATTCCCCTGTTAAGTTTCTGCCAACTGTTCTTCATCCCCAGATTATTCCGTATAGTCCATTTGCTCTTCCCCTTATTCGGAATATTCATATATTCCGAATATCCTTTTTCCTTTTTCCTTATTCGGAATATTATATATATTCCGGATAGTCTTCTTCCTTTCTCTTCTCTTCGGAATATTTCTTTATTCCGCATAGCTCTTCATTCCGCATAGTTCTTGTATTCCGCATAGAGTCCATTATTCAGCATAGATTATTTATTCCGAGTAACCCTTTATTCCGCGTAGTCACTTATACCGAATAGAGCATTTATTCCGCATGGTCTCATTTTTCCGCATAGACTTAATTATTCCGAATAGCCGTTTATTCCGCATGATAAATTTATTCCGCATGGTTTCATTTTTCCGTATAGCCCTTTATTCCGAATAGCCTCATATTCCGGATAGGATCAAATATTCCGAGTAACATCATTATTTCGCATAGGTCATTGTTCCGAATGGTCTGATTATTCCGAATAGGACTTTACTCCAAGTAGCTTCTATATTCCGAATATCACCTTTCTTCAGTAAGGTTATTTTTCTGTTTTATCATTTAATCGTTTAATGTAACTGCTAGTTTTATTTCATTACTTCATTCATTTATCTTTTCATTAGAATAGAAAACCAAATCCACTTTTTGTCACCAGAAACAAATCATTCCACTTTTAGCTGTGATCAATTCGAGGAGATACCGAGAATAATCTTGAACCCATATAAAAACGCTTGTATCAATTGATTATGATGAAAAGTGTAAACGTGCTTTGTAACTAATGCATTGCATGAGGACATTGTAATGGTCAAGTGTAGGGGATTTGATAGGTGTGTAAACACCCATTCTTTTTACCACTTAATTACAATAATAACCAAGCCAAAACGTGTATTTTATGTCATTTATGTCGGAATTATGCGTGGTTTGTATTTTTGTTGTGGTTTAGGACGAAACGGTGAAAAGAGGAGAAAACACGGGCATTCACGGGCTTTTATCGAAGAAAAATACGAAAGACGAAGTCAAGAAGTCAAGAGTGCAAAAAGAACGGAAGTCCAAGACCAATTCTGAAGATTTAGCGAAGAAAAAGTCAAAAGACGGATGTTTACTCAAAGCCGAAGAACTCAAGTCTAATTTATTGAAGAATTACAAGACGAGTTCAAAGAAATCCCGAGACAAAGTCATTAAAGTCCAAGATTTAAGAAGATTAAGGACTTAATCTTGCAATTAAGGAAAAGAAGAAAGAGGGGAGGAAGCTTCCTAAGCACCTCCTAATCCTCCCCTATAAATAGTCATTAGGATTTACATTTCATTCTTGTTGGCTAGTTTGACAAACTATGCTCTTCCATTTTAAATACTTGCACATTTAAATACATGTCATTTACTTAATTTTCAAATTTAAATACTTGTCTTGCACCTTAAATTCCTTTAATTTCAAGTAAGTTTCCTTTTAATTCTTGTCAATCTTTATTTTTATTGTTCATCTCCTATCTACCTTTCTTTAATCTTTATGTTTATGTTTATGTTCATGTTTATGTTTTTGAGTTTCTATTGATTAAAGTGGTTTTGATTATTTTGGTTATATTTGTTAGTTTTGTTGATTTGGATTGTTTGTTTATGATATTTAGATGTTTATTGATTAGTTTTATTTAATCTTGTGGTTGATTTAGATTAGATTTGTTCAGATTCGTATTATTTGGTTCTTCTTTGTTCTTCGCTTGTCTGCTTCTTTTTCCCAGGAAACATTCCGGATCAAGCCAAGGTTATTCCAAGTGAAGGTGGTGGTTGAGTATTCCGAGTCAAAGGCCTCCATCCGGAATAAGTGACATATTCCGGATCAAGTCTATATTCCGGATCAACCAAACATTCCGGATCAGAGAAGACATTCTGGATCAGCTATTTGTTTCGAATCTGACATCTTCATTCGGAATATTTTATATTCCGGATCAAGGTTTCATTCGGAAGATCAAAACATTCCGAATCAAGGCTTTGTGAAGAAATATTCCGGATCAAGGGAGATATTCCGGATCAAATAGTTTTATTCGGAATAATTGATTATTCCGGATCAAGGTGTTTCATTCGGAATATCCAACATTCCGGATCAAGGACCAGCAAGGAAAATATTCCGGATCAAAGCATTATTCCGGATCAAGATTAAGTATTCCGAATCAAGACTTTATTCTGGATAAGTGACATATTCCGGATAAAGGATTTATTCCGGACCAAGGGTTTTGGTCAATATTCCGAGTGAAGAAGAACATTCCGAACGAAGGTGACATTCCGGATGAATGTTTATTCCGAACGAAGGATTATTCCGGATAAGCTGTGTTCAAGTTATTTTTAGTTTCTGTTTTTGATTTTTATTTTCAAGTTTTATTTTTCCCGCCTTTTTCCTTAGACGCACTTTTAGTTTATTTGCCTTAGATTTATTTTAGCCCTGCCTTAGTTTTATGTTTTAGTTGCGTTTTAAGTTTGCCTTAGATAGTTTTAAGTTTGCGTTATTTACTTTTAGTGCCTTTTAATTTCTCGTCACGCTTTTAAATACTTGTCATTTACTTTAAATTAGATTTAGATTTAAATTAACGTCATTTTCGATTACGTCTTGCACATTTATTTTAAAACAACCAAAAATATTCTTTTTCACCAAAAACAATTGAGTCGCATTTTGAACCGGAAATCAATTCGTTAAGATACCGAGAAACGAACTTTTTCAACCATACAAAATCTCTTGTATCAATTGCCGAGAGTTGAGGGTGTTGTTTTGAACATATCTGAAACTTAAAGGTGATAAAAAGGACTTAAAAGGAATTAATATAATGTTAGGGTAAGTTGTGTAAACTTTAGAAAACCTAGGGATCACTTTGGTCTTTTGCCGAGACTTAATATAAGCCTTAGGGACCAATTATGCCAAGATAGCAAACTTATTTAATCCCTAAGTAACCCTAGGGACCAATCCTGCCTTTAGCCGAAACATATTCAAGCCCTTGGGGGCCTTTGTGTAACTTGTATTAAACATAAATATAAGCCGAAGGTTGGAGGACTAAAACTGCCAACTCGTGAAACTTTAATAAGCCCTAATTTAAGCAGTATATTTTAGGGACTGTTTTTGCCGTTTAATGAAACTTAAAGAAACCCTAGTTACACGTGTAACTAGGGAGGGACCAAAAACTGTAATTACTTGAAAGATTTAGAAACCCTAGGGGTATAAAAGTAATTTAACCACGGGTAATTATTTAATTAAAAGGACTAAAATGTATTTTATACAAAGTATTACGAACCCTAAAATTCTATATATTTATACCCGTTATTTAAAACATAAAACCTAAATAAACCTAACAATTGTTATTTTTCCAAACTTATAATTTAATAATTATAAACACTACGTAAACATGGATTTTAAATAAAATGTTATACGTTTATAAACCTTATTTATATATTAAATATAAATTAAAAACGATTAACTTATAAAATAAATATATTAATTATATTTATTTCCTATTACTTTAAATGTATATAAAACTATCCTTTATAAATATTTAAAAGTGTTTTATAAACAACGTAAGTACAAAATATTAATTAAATGGATTAATTGATTTAACCTTATTATTTATTTTATACTTAAAATAAGTACTATTAGAACTTGTACGATGATGAACAAAAATACAAGTATCGTAATAAAATGCTTAAAACCAGTATAAGCATGTACAGATTTATTCTGAAACTTTTATGCATTATGTTATGCATTTACTGAGACCTTATAAATATTTAGGTCGTTGATTGTATCGTGAGCATCCTTATCAGATTTATCTACTGACTTATTGTTGTACTACTGAGGTGAGTTCATGGCCCCACTTTATATATTGACAAACTTTTAAACCTTTTAACGGGGAAGAAAACATGCAACATATTTTATTTTATGGACATGGATTAAACTGTGAAACCTTTGATTACATTGCCTATTGTAGATAAACCCGCATGACCCGTGCATCCGAAACTGTTAGAATTTTTGAATTACCTGAATGTTATAAATAGATCTATTTGGGATTAGTCGTCCCCATCTGGGTGAGTCATGCTCATTGTGCCTAGGCCAGGACAACAGATGTTTCACATGTCAGCACTTATTTTTGTTATGGGTGCCTTTTTATAAGGCGAAGGGTCCTTATTTGTTTAGGACTTAACTGTCAAGTTTCAGTTTCGGGCAATATGGAAATGTAATTACTTTTAAGTATTGATGCTTTGTGCATTACTGCTTCAGTGAATACTTAATGTCCAAACTTATTTTAATTAAACTTGTGAATTCACCAACTTAATGTTGACTCTCTAAGCATGTTTTCTCAAGAAACTGAAGCAGGTATTGGTGTGCATGGAGTCAAGCATCATGATAGGCTGCATTTATATAGCTCATCTGGGGTTTTATAAACTGGGGAATAATTCAAACTATTGAACAATGTTAAAGACTATTTTAATACTATTTGCACTTTCAATCATGTAATAAATGTAAGGATAATCTTTTATCTGTTGCTCTATATTCTGTCTGCTGTTGATCCACCTACGTGACACCCAAATATTATTTCCGCTTCGTTTGACTCAATTTGGGGGTGTCACTGGATTGTATCAGAGCGATAGTTATAGATAATCAGAACAAAATTAAAATAAATATAAAAATAAAATTTTTATATAATCTGAACTATAACTGCTTTAAAATCTTTTGGGATTTTCGGGACTAGAATAGTTAAGCATATAGACTGTGGAGCATACATCGATTGTGTGATTGCCTGTGCATTGATTATTAACATCCGGTTGATTAATCTTATAAGTATTAACGTAACCTTTAGCATGGCGAGTGTTAAACGACACTATTATATAATTTTAAATTATATTTCCCAAAATTTTTAACATGAGTAAGTTTATACTTATATCAATTAAAACTATATTACTTTCAGATTTATCATGACATCACCTACCGATACACCTGCTGTCGTATCTCCGACGACCGTCTTATGTGGATGGTTATCTGCTAGTGACTCCGGTGATAGTCGCGCCTCTGTCGACGCCGCATCCATTGAGGCACTTATTTCTACTCCACCTATTTCCCCCGCTGGGGAAGAGGTCCAGCCTCCTACTGCTATACCACCTGTACCACTTGTGACTTCACTACGGGAGCATGCACCCGAGTCTCTGCCACCTCGTAAGATAAGGTACGAGGTACCTCTCGATTCCACTTATGAGATCGGTGAGGGTTCCCGGGCCAGACATGCTGGCCCCGTCCAGGCCCAGATCACGGCACTGGCCGCACGCCAGGCCCAGGATGTAGTAGACATTCTTACTCTGCTATCGGCCGGACAGACTGAGCGCGCTGTTCTACAGCAGCGCTAGGACCTTCTATCATGGACTGTGAGTGCGGAGGCGCACGCTGCCCGAGGGGCGTGGTCGACTACTTACCATTCTCTCTAGTGGTTGTTGGATGAGAATGAGTTCCTCCGTGAGCAGATCTACCTGCTCCAGAGCCAACAGACTGATATTCATACTGCCCTCTTGACCATGGAGGAGACTCTTGCTATATTCTTCGACCTCCAGGAGGTCCGTCATCAGGGGTTGACGTCAGAGGCCGCTCATCTCCGGGGATTTCAGCAGACTCTCAGAGACCAGTTCCTTGAGGCACTCCGACAGCTCAAGGAGACTAGGACTGCCATGACCGCGATGCAGGTTGCCATGCAGGCACCAGCTGTCTCATCACCGCCCGTGGCACCAGCCGTATCCGAGGAGTCCGTTAGGCACTAGTAGATTAGATGTACTAGATCTTTTGTACATCATGATAAGCTATTAGGGTTGCATCCCGGCTATCATGATATATGATCTCTTGTATTTGTATTTTTCTTTAGTCAGTTGTATCTTTGTACTGTACTATTTAAATTAGGGATTCATAGATGATGTACTTTAGATTTCATGTACCACCATCCCAGACATGCGGGCTGTGCTCTGTCTTGGATCAGGTTGTGCATTTTGTACTGTATTCCTATTCTAGACTTATGGCATGTACTCATTAGCTTTTGTTATACCCTGTACTGTATTATATTATGAACTTTAAACGGGTTATCCAATTTGTTGCAAAGTCTATGCATGAAATTTCTTTTCGTGTAATTATATAAAACTGTGCTAATACCTTGAACTAATGATATCATTTTTGTGTATAATTATAGAAAAATGGTAATCACTAGACTGAACCCCAACAATGCCGAGGCTACCCAAAACGTAACTGCTGCCCACCTAAGGGAAATGATTGATCAAGGCATCGCATCTGCGATGGCTGCCAGCAGAAACATAGACGATAGTCAAAATTCCAACAACCGCCGGAATAATCAGACCACCAGGGGTTGCTCTTACCCCGACTTCTTGAAATGTAAGCCTTCCTACTACAAGGGCAAAGAAGGAGTGGTGGAACTGATGCAGTGGTTTGAGAGGTTGGAAACGGTCTTTCGCATCAGCAACTGTGCAGAAGAGAACAAAGTGAAGTTTTTCACTTGCACCCTACTTGAGAGTGCTCTTACTTGGTGGAACTCTATTGTTGCTACTCTTGGACACGATGATGCCTATGCTCTCAACTGGACTGAGCTGAAGGAGAGAATGACAGAGAAGTACTGCCCAAGGGGAGAAATGAAGAAACTGGACATCGAATTGTGGGATCTCAGATGCATGAACAATGACATCACTACGTACAACCAAAGGTTCCAAGAGTTGACCCTAATGTGCACCAGAATGTTTGTGGAGAAGGAAGATAAGATTGAGATGTATGTGGGTGGACTCCCAGACGCCATTCACGAGAGTGTGCTCACATCTCGACCTACTACCGTCAATAATGCCATTGAGTTTGCTACTGAGTTGATAAACAAAAGAGTCCGTACCATATCCGAGAGGCAAACTGACAACAAGCGAAAGGCAGACGAGCATTTCCGCAGTCAGCACCAACAACATCCTAAGAAGCATAATGCTGGGCAAGTAAACAGTGCTACCTCTGCAGGATCTAACTCGTACGTGGGCGCTAAACCTTTGTGCTCAAAGTGCAACTATCATCATACTGTTGATAGCCCATGCCAGACCTGCTACAGATGTGGACAAGTGGGTCATTTTGCTAAAACCTGTCGAGTTAATGCTGTCACTCAGGCCCGACCCACTCAAAACACTGGGAACTACAGCAACAGGGGCGGATACAATGCTCGTGGGAACGGGATGGACAACAGGGGAACCACAACGCTACTGGAGGAAACAACAATGGACCCAAGAAGGGAGTTGTGTGTTATGAGTGTGGAGCACCAGGACACGTGAGACCAAGTTGCCCTAAGCGGGCCAACCAGAACAAGAACAGTGGAGGAGCTTCATCCAGAGTGTACGTGGTCGGCAATGCAAAAGCCAACCCCGATTCGAATGTCGTTATTGGTACGTTTCTATTGAACAATCGTTATGCATCTGTTTTGTTCGATACTGGAGTAGACCGAAGTTTTATATCCACTAAATTTAGCTAAGTACTAGAAGTTATTCCTACCAGCTTAGATCACCGTTACTCCGTAGAATTAGCTGACATTAAAACTGTAGATGCTAACACTATCATTAGAGGTTGTACCTTAAATCTTTCCAAACATCCGTTCAACATTGACCTTATCCCCGTAAACCTTGGTAGTTTTGATGTTATTATTGGCATGGACTGGTTAGCGAGATACCGCGCAGTCATTGTTTGTGACGAAAAGCTAGTCCGTATTCCGTGGGGAAACGAAACTCCAATCATTCGAGGCGACGGTAACACCGACCTCGTTGACACTAGACTTAGTGTTATCTCTTGTACAAAAGTTCAGAAATATTTGTTGAGAGGATGTCCTATCTTCTTGGCCCATATTTCTCAAACAGATGAAGAAGACAAGCCCGAGAAGAAGCAAATCAAGGACGTACCCATCGTCCGAGATTTTCCAAAAGTCTTTCCTAATGAGTTGCCAGGCTTACCACCGACCCAACAAGTGGAATTTCAAATTGATTTGGTTCCCGGAGCGTCACCTGTAGCTAAATCTCCATACCGGTTGGCACCATCAGAGATGAAAGAACTAGCTGAACAACTTCAAGAACTATCTGACAAAGGATTCATTCGACCCAGTTCCTCACCATGGGGAGCTCCTGTGTTATTTGTCAAAAAGAAAGATGGTTCTTTTCGAATGTGCATCGATTACAGAGAGTTGAATAAGTTAACGGTGAAGAATCGTTATCCACTTCCTCGCATTGACGACCTATTTGACCAACTGCAAGGGTCAAGTGTGTATTCCAAGATTGACTTGAGATCTGGATACCATCAGCTACAAGTCAGGGAGGAAGATATTCCCAAAACAGCTTTTAGAACCCGTTACGGTCATTACGAATTCCAGGTTATGCCATTTGGGTTGACCAATGCACAAGCTATTTTCATGGACCTTATGAACCGTGTGTGCAGACCCTACCTGGATAAATTCGTGATAGTCTTCATTGACGACATACTCATTTATTCCAAGAATGAACAAGAACATGGGGAACATCTTGCACAAGTACTAAAGGTACTCAAGGAGGAGCAGCTCTATGCTAAGTTCTCCAAATGTGAATTCTGGATTGCTAGAGTGCAATTCCTTGGTCATGTCATCGATTGTGACGGTATTCACGTGGATCCAGCAAAGGTCGGATTTGTCAAGGATTGGGTATCTCCTAAATCACCAATGGAGATCCGCCAATTTCTAGGCCTTGCCGGGTACTACCGCATATTCATTGAAGATTTTTCCAAAATAGCCAAACCGATGACCAAACTCACACAGAAAGGAATAAAGTTCGATTGGGGAGAGAAGGAAGAATCAGCTTTCAAACTGATCAAGCAGAAGTTATGCAATGCACCCATACTGGCCTTGCCTGAAGGCAATGATGATTTCGTTGTATATTGTGATGCCTCACACAAGGGCTTAGGTGCAGTATTGATGCAGAGGATGAAAGTTATTGCCTACGCTTCAAGACAACTGAAGAAGCATGAGAAGAATTACACCACTCACGATCTAGAACTTGGATCCGTAGCTTTTCTCTCAAAATCTGGAGACATTACCTATACGGAATAAAGTGCACAGTGCATACTGACCATAAAAGTTTGCAACAAATATTGGATCAGAAGGAGCTGAACATGAGACAACACCGTTGGATTGATTTGTTGAGTGACTATGACTGCGAGATCAAATACCACCCTGGTAAAGCAAACGTAGTTGCTGATGCTTTAAGTCGTAAGGAAACGGACCCTCCTATGAGAGTTCGGGCATTAGTTATGACAATCAGTTTGGATCTACCCAAACAGATTTTGGAAACTCAGACTCAAGCTAAATTACCGGAAAACCTCGTGAAAGAAGATGTCGGGGGAATGCTCAGAACCGATCTTAGCAAGGAGAAGCTAGAACCTAGAGCAGACGGAACCCTATGCCTTCACGGGCGAAGTTGGTTACCTTGCTATAGAGATTTGAGGAACGTGATCATGCACGAATCTCATAAGTCTGAATATTCTATACATCCCGGATCTGAAAAGATGTATCAGGATATGAAGATGTTATATTGGTGGCCGAATATGAAAGCCAACATTGCCACCTACGTTCAGAAATGTTTGACCTGTGCTCGTGTCAAAACTGAACACCAGAGACCATCGGGTTTACTTGTACAACCCAAGATACCGAAATGGAAGTGGGACAACATCACTATGTACTTTTTCACCAAACTCCCAAAGTCATCTCACAGTTACGATACTATCTGGGTAATCGTCGATCGACTCACCAAGTCCGCTCATTTCCTGCCAATTAGGGAGAACGATTCCCTTGCAAAACTAGCAAAGACGTACCTGAAGGAGATTGCGACCAAACATGGAATACTAGTGTCGATAATCTGTGATCGAGATGGTAGGTTCACGCCAAACTTTTGGAAGGCTTTCCAACGAGCCTTAGGTACCAATTTGGATATGAGCACTGCATATCATCCGCAGACTGATGGTCAAAGTGAACGAACCATCTAGACTCTAGAGGACATGCTACGAGCATGTGTGATTGATTTTGGAAATGGATGGGTTGACCACATTCCTTTAGTGGAGTTCTCCTACAACAACAGTTATCATGCTAGTATTAAGGCTGCCCCTTTTGAAGCACTATACGGTCGCAAATTCCGTTCGCCTGTGTGCTGGGCAGAAGTAGGTGAATTTCAGCTTACTGGACCAGAGTTAATCCAGGGGAGACTACAGACAAGATCGTCCTCATCAAGCAGAGAATTCAAGCTGCTCGCGATCGACAAAAGAGCTACGCGGACCTGAAACGCAAACCTATGTAATTTGAAGTAGGTGACCGTGTTATGCTCAAGGTATCACCTTGGAAGGGTGTAGTACGCTTTGGCAAACATGGAAAACTGAATCCACGTTATGTTGGCCCTTTCAAAGTAATAGCCAGGATCAGGGAAGTAGCTTATCGTTTAGAGTTGCCCCAACAACTGAGTCGGGTACACTCTACCTTTCATGTATCTAACCTAAAGAAGGGCTATGCTGAAGAACCACTTGTTATGCCATTGGAGGGATTTGAATTTGACGACAAACTCCAGTTCGTAGAAGAACCAGTGGAAATCATGGAAAGGACAGTTAAGAAATTGAAACGCAGTCGTATCCCGTTGGTCAAAGTACGTTGGAACTCTAGGAGAGGCCTTGAGTTCACTTGGGAACGAGAAGACTCGTTCAAGACCAAGTACCCACACTTGTTCACCTGACCAATTGCTTCATCTTAAGCTTTGAGGACAAAGCTAAAATAACGGGATGGTGCTGTAAAACCTCTGATTTTACCTTATTGACTTTATAAAGTGTTGTACTAGTTATTTTTGGAATTTACGTAATTTCACTTTTATATGACTTATTAATTATCATATACCTTTTGTCATACTACCTTTCATATTTATTTTACATTTATATGAACTCTTAGTCATTTATTGACTACTCTGGCAACTGACTGGCCACTTGATTGAATAATAAACTCATCACCTCAGTACATATTTTGAGATAAACGATAACCTTACTTAATTTATTTATTAAGTACTTGGATTATTTTTATATGTAAATACTTACATATATTACCTAAAAGGAATAAATACCTGAACACTTTAAAACAATGTACATTAATTTACATTTTCATTTATTTACTTTATTTAAGTAAAATAATTATAGTGATGTATTTAATATACACTTTCACTAAATTACCTAAAAGCTTCAACAAAAATACCTACAACTCAACAAATACCTACAATAATATACAAGGACTATTATTATCATACAACACTTGGCAAAATTTACCAAAAACCTTTCCCCATGCATATATTAGACTTGTATATGTATGCATGCCTACACTACCATCATTTGTTAGCTAGCTTGTAAGTACTCAAGTGTTTAATCCACTAAAACCCTATACTAACCATGCTTACTTACACAAATACATGCATAACCATACTTTCTCTATACCAACCTCACTTTTACTTACACAATCACTTACACACTCCATACACATTCCTATTCAATGTCATTCCTTGTCCCTTGACTTCCCAAAACACACGGCAACTTTGAAAAAGGGAAAGAAAGTCAATTTACTAAATTGAGCATGTGGGGAAAGAACTAGTTTGAAACCTCAACCAAATCTCAAGTGTATCACATCAAGATACATGTTAGATATGAAGTACATGGTACAAGATATCAATGGATATCACTCTCTCTTTGTCTTAAGCCGAAACACACACAACACACAACATATTTCACTTGCAACTCTCAACATCATCTATCTCTCTCTCAACCTACGGTAAACACCACCATTCCACCATTTTTGAACCACCAAGTTCATCTACTACTCCTATGCTATGTCTCCTATAATATAAAGGTTAATCCTAAGCTCATCCTACAAGAACCTTGATCCTTGAAGCAAGAAAAAGAGCCCTAGAAGCCCTAGTGAAGCCCACGACTTGTTTAAGGTCCCCTAGACCTCCATTGTTGAAAGCTTGTCACTTGTTCCTACTCATATCCTATCCCTCCTAAACCTATCTAAACAAGTAAGTCCAAATTAAAACCTATCTTTCTAATACATTTACTTTCATACATATTAATATATATGGTTATTCTTGGTAAAAGTTAATATTGAAACAAATAATGAAACCCTAAAAACCTAAGATAACCCACGGCTTGATTTTTGATATAGCATAAAATGATGTAAAAACTCGTCAACCATGAAGAACACATCACCATGATCTTGTTAAACTTGAAAAAAAGATTTAAGCTCATAATATTATTTTGGGTAATCTTGTAATGTTTAGATATAACTAGAAACACTAGATTTATGTTTTTAGGTGCCTTAAAATGTTAAGATCACTATTATGCCTTATAAGATTAGTTTTAAGCTCACTATAATAAGTTGCCTAAATAAATATTCATTGTCACTAAATAAATGTTTTTATAAAACTTTTAGTTTCAAAATATAATTTTATAAAGTTTCATGTTGAAAGTATAGATCTATAAGAGTTTTAGATTAAAATAATTAATCTACTAAACTTTGGATTAAATATAACAAGTATGAAACTTTCGGGTTGGATTTATAAATTTATAAAGTAAAGGGATCTAAATAAACAAGTGTAGAAACTTATTTTCCAAAAATATAAACTTTTGGACTACTTTTAAATATTGCCGAGAGTTGAGGGTGTTGTTTTGAACATATCCGAAACTTAAAGGTGATAAAAAGGACTTAAAAGGAATTAATATAATGTTAGGGTAAGTTGTGTAAACTTTAGAAAACCAATGGATTACTTTGGTCTTTTGCCGAGACTTAATATAAGCCTTAGGGACCAATTCTGCCAAGATAGCAAACTTATTTAAGCCCTAAGTAACCCTAGGGACCAATCCTGCCTTTAGCCGAAACATATTCAAGCGCTAGGGGCATTTGTGTAACTTGTATTAAACTTAAATATAAGCCGAAGGCTGGAGGATTAAAACTGCAAATTTGTGAAACTTTAATAAGCCCTAATTTAAGCCGTATACTTTAGGGATTGTTTTTTCCGTTTAATGAAACTTAAAGAAACCCTAGTTACACGTGTAAGTAGGGAGGGACCAAAAACTGTAATTACTTGAAAGATTTAGAAACCCTAGGGGTATAAAAGTAATTTAACCACGGGTAATTATTTAATTAAAAGGACTAAAACGTATTTTATACAAAGTATTACGAACCCTAAAATTCTATATATTTATACCCGTTATTTAAACCGTAAAACCTAAATAAACGTAACAATTGTATTTTTCCACACTTATAATTTAATAATTATAAACACTACGTAAACATGGATTTTAAATAAAATGTTATACGTTTATAAACCTTATTTATATATTAAATATAAATTAAAAACGATTAATTTATAAAATAAATATATTAATTATATTTATTTCCTATTACTTTAAATGAATATAAAACTATCCTTTATAAATATTTAAAGTGTTTTATAAACAATGTAAGTACAAAATATTAATTAAATGGATTAATTAATTTAACCTTATTATTTATTTTATACTTAAAATAAGTACTATTAGAACTTGTACGATGATGAACAAAAATACGAGTATCGTAATAAAATGCTTAAAACCAGTATAAGCATGTACAGATTTATTCTGAAATTTCATGCATTATGTTATGCATTTACTGAGACCTTATAATTATTTAGGTCGTTGATTGTATCGTGAGCATCCTTATCAGATTTATCTACTGACTTATTTCTGTACTACTGAGGTGAGTTCATGGCCTCACTTTATATATTGACAAACTTTTAAACCTTTTAACGGGGAAGAAAACATGCAACATATTTTATTTTATGGACATGGATTGAACTGTGAAACCTTTGATTACATTGTCTATTGTAGATGAACCCGCATGACCCGTGCATCCGAAGCTGTTAGAATTATTGAATTACCCGAATGTTATAAATAGATCTATTTGGGATTCACCGTCCCCATCTGGGTGAGTCATGCTCACTGTGCCTAGGCCAGGACAACAGATGTTTCACATGTCAACACTTATTTTTGTTATGGGTGCCTTTTTATAAGGCGAAGGGTCCTTATTCGTTAAGGACTTAACTGTCAAGTTTCAGTTTCGGGCAATATGGAAATGTAATTACTTTTAAGTATTGATGCTTTGTGCATTACTACTTCAGTGAATATTTAATGTCCAAACTTATTTTAATTAAACCTGTGAATTCACCAACTTTATGTTGACTCTCTAAGCATGTTTTCTCAGGAACTGAAGCAGGTATTGGTGTGCATGGAGTCAAGAATCATGATAGGATGCATTTATAGAGCTCATCTGGGGTTTTATAAACTGCGGAATAATTCAAACTATTGAACAATGTTAAAGACTATTTTAATACTATTTGTACTTTCAATCATGTAATAAATGGAAGGATAATCTTTTATCTGTTGCTCTATATTCTGTCTGCTGTTGATATACCTACGCGACACCCAAATATTATTTCCGCTGCGTTTGACTCAATTTGGGGGTGTCACAATTACGGAGCAAGTTACCGCATCTATGACTGAATTTATGGCAAATACTAGAAATGAAGCTGGTGGTAGTGGAGCTGGCGGTAGTGGAGCTGGCGGTAGTGGAATTGGTGGTAGTAATGTGAATGTGAATGCTAATAATGTGAATGCTAATGCTGGAGGAAATGTAGGAGGACTTGGAACTAATGCACCTGAAGTTGGTGGTTGTACTTATGTGACGTTAATGAAGTGTGAACCTCTACCTTTTAATGGAACTGAAGGTGCTGTAGGATTAAGCCAGTGGATTGAGAAGATTGAGTCGGTGTTTCGGATTAGTAAGTGTAAGGAGGAAGATAAAGTGAATTTTGCTATGGCTACTCTTAAAGGTCGTGCATTGACTTGGTGGAACGGGAGAATTGCTTTCATGGGTATTGATGCTGCTAATGATACTCCTTAGGATGAAATTAAGTAGTGGATGACTTTGGAGTTCTTTCCCCGTAGTGTGATCATTAGGTTAGAACAAGAGTTGATTCATTTGAGAATGAAAGGTGTGGACATTGATAGTTACACGAACCGATTCCATGAGTTGGCCTTGCAGTGTCCTCGATTGGTGGAACCCGAAGAGATCCGAATTGAACAATATATTAAAGGGTTGACCAAGAACATCCGGGGGGACGTGACATCATCGAAACCATTGACCATTGATGATGTTATTCGAATGGCTTACCAACTCATTGGGCAGATAATTCATGATAGGGAAGATGAAGCACGTACTGGTGAGAAAAGAAAAGGTGACGGTGATCGTGTAGATAGAGGTGATAATAGGAAGAATTTCAATCGCCGTTAGAACCAGAGAAAGGGGAATGCAAATGCTCTTACCAACAACACACCGCGCAACGATGATAGATGTCCTAAGTGTGGCAACAAGAGGCATGCTGGCGACTGCTGGAAGTGCCAAAATTGCGGAAAGCTTGGACACAAGGTTGAAAGGTGTAAGAAGGGAACCATTTGCTTCAACTATAATGAAGAAGGTCATAGGAAATTGGATTGCCCTAAGTTGAAAGCGATTGAACCTGTAAGAAACCCCCAGGGTGGTGTTTATCAACTTGGAACAATCGAGGTGAAGAAAGAGGATCCGAATTTTGTTACTGGTACGTTTTTACTCAACAATCATTATGTTGTTGCTTTATTTGATTCGGGTGCTGATAGGAGCTTTGTATCCACTAAATTTAGTGCCCTTATTGGCATTAAACCTGTTGAGATAAATACCAGTTACGAGGTAGAATTAGCTGATGGTAAATTAGTGAAAACTAATAAGCTATTAGAAGGATGCCCTCTAAATCTCATAAATTATTCCTTTCCGATTGATTTGATGTTGATAGAATTAGGTAGTTTTGATATTATTATTGGTATGGATTGGTTGTCGTTGAATAATGCTACTATTTTATGTGGATAAAAGAAGGTTAAGATTCCTCTTAGGAATAGGACGTTCGTAATTGATGGTAATCGAGGTGAATCCCGTTTGAAAATCGTTTCATGTATTAAAGTCAAGAAGTACATCAGGAACGGTTGCGAGTTATTCTTAGCTCAAGTGACCGGGAATGAGTCTAGGGAGAAAGGATTGGAAGATGTACCTATTATCTGTGAATTTTCTGAGGTATTTCCTAAAGATTTACCCGGACTTCCACCGATAAGGAAAGTTGAGTTTCGAATCGATTTAATTCCTGGTGCTGCACCGGTGGCACGTGCGTCATACTGATTAGCCCTTGTGGATTAAAGGAGTTATCTGAACAACTTAAGGAGTTGTCTGATAAAGGTATTATTCGACCGAGCTCGTCGCCTTGGGGAGCTCCAGTCTTGTTCGTTAAGAAGAAGGATGGATCTGTCCGTATGTGCATTGATTATAGGGAACTGAATAAGTTGACAATTAAAAATCGATATCCTTTACCAAGGATTGATGATCTGTTTGATCAACTACAAGGATCTAGTGTGTATTCTAAGATATATTTGTGGTCTGGATATCACCAACTTCGCGTCCGTGAAGAAGATATTCCTATAACTGCAATTAGAACTCGTTATGGACACTATGAATTTCAAGTAATGCCATTTGGGTTAACTAACGCACCTGCGGTTTTCATGGATTTAATGAATCGAGTGTGCAAACCCTACTTGGATAAATTTGTGATTGTGTTTATTGACAACATTCTAATCTATTCTAAGAATGAAGATGAACATAGAGAACATTTAAGGATTATCTTAAGTTTGTTAGAGAATGAAAGGTTGTATGCTAAGTTTTCGAAATGTGATTTTTGGTTAGATTCTGTGCAATTTCTTGGTCATGCGATTAACAAGGATGGAATTCATGTTGATCTTGCAAAGGTTGAAGCCATTAAGAATTGGTCTGCACCGACAACGCCAACGGAAGTGCGACAGTTCTTAGGATTGGCTGGCTATTATAGGCGATTCATTAAAGAATTTTCTTTAATAGCTAAACCCTTGACTAAGCTTACCCAGAAGAATAAACCTTTCGTTTGGGAAGTGAAGAAGATGGAGCATTTCAGATATTGAAGCAAAAATTATGTAGTGCGCCAATTCTATCATTACCCGACGGGAGTGAAGATTTTGTAGTATATTGTGATGCATCTCTTAGAGGCTATGGAGATGTTTTGATGCAGCGAGAAAAAGTAATAGCTTATCCTTCTAGGCAATAAAGGAAGAATGAGGAGAATTATACTACTCATGATCTTGAGTTGGGAGTTGTAGTCTTTGCTCTTAGGTTGTGGAGACATTATCTGTATGGCACCAAGTGTACGGTATTCACCGATCACAAAAGCCTACAGTATATTCTAGATCAAAAGGAATTGAACATGAGGCAACGAAGATGGATAGAGTTGTTAAGTGATTATGATTGTGATATAAAATATCACCCAGGAAAAGCAAATGTTGTTGCCGATGCATTAAGCAGAAAAGATAGAGAGCCTATCAGGGTACGTTCTCTAGTCTTGACCGTGCACAATAATTTGCCTGAGCAAATTAGAAATGCGCAAATAGAAGCTTGTAAGAAAGAAAATTTTGTTAATGAAGGGTTATGAGGAGAAGGAGATCCTTTAGAGGTTAGAGCTGATGGAGTGAAATGCTTAAGAGGTCGTATGTGGATACCTAAGTTTGGAGGCTTAAGAGATTTGATTATGTTAGAATCCTATAAATCTAAGTATTCCATTCATCCGGGATATGATAAAATGTACCATGATTTGAAGAAGTTGTACTCGTGGCTGAATATGAAAGCTAATATTGCTATGTATGTTCTTCAATGCTTGACTTGTGCTAGAGTCAAAGCTGCACATCAAAAGCCATCAGGACTACTTCAACAACCAAAGACACCAAGCTTCCTAGAACATCATCTGGAAATAACTCGTTTTAGGTGATTGTCGACAGACTGACCAAATCAGCATACTTCATTCCGGTTAAAGAGGAATTCTCACTGGAGAAGCTGACTCGTATTTATCTTGATAATGTTGTATGCAAGCATGGAGTGCCTGTATCGATCATTTCAGATCGAGATCTTAGATTCGCATCGAATTTTTGAAAAATCTCTCCAAAGATCTTTGGGAACGAATCTCGACATGAGCACTGCTTATCACCCCAGACTGATGGGCAGAGTGAAAGGACGATACAAACACTAGAAGATATGTTTAGAGCTTGTGTGATAGAATTTGGTAAGAATTCGGATAAACATTTGCCTTTAGCAGAGTTTTCGTATAACAATAGTTACCATTCTAGTATTAATGTTGCACCGTTTGAAGCTTTGTATGGTAGGAAGTGTAGATCTCTTGTATGTTGGAGTGAAGTTGGGGATACCCAGCTCACGGGACCGGAATTGATCCGGGAGACTACGGAGATGATAGTTCAGATTAAGAATAGGCTGTTGACTGCCCGTAGTAGACAGAAAAGTTACGCGGATGTGCGGCGGAAGCCGATGGAGTTTAAAGTGGCTGACCGAGTAATGTTGAAAGTATCGCCATGGAAAGGCGTTATAAGATTTGGAAAACGAGGGAAATTGAATCCTCGCTATATTGGACCTTTTAAGATTTTATCTAGGGTAGCTCCGGTGGCTTACAAACTAGAGTTACCCCCAGAACTTCATGGTGTTCACAACACATTCCATGTATCTAATCTGAAGAAATGTTTAGCAGTGAGTGATGAGAAAATTTCGTTGGGTAAGGTTCGAATAGATGGGAAGTTTCATTTTATCGAAGAACCCATAGAGGTTATGGATCGTGAGGTAAAGCAACTGAAACAAATTCGGATACCTATTGTTAAGATCCGATGGAATTCAAAGCATGGACCGGAATTTACTTGGGAACGAGAGGATGAAATGTGGAAGAAATATCCGCACCTCTTTGATTTCAATAAGAAACGGACATCAAAATGAAATGGATCAAGAGGACGTTGATCCCTTTTAGGAGGAAAAGCTGTGACAATCTAACATTTTCAGGTAGTGAATTATTTTCTCGTATAATATTTTGAAACTTATTTTTGTGTTGGTTGATGAACTCACAATTTACGGATTTAAATTTGGGCTTACGTGCATAATTTAGCATCCTTTACGACTAAACCGGTAACCTTAGGATTACGTATTTATGTTTTTGAACTCCGTTTTTGATGAGACAATTTTTATTAGATTCGTTTTGTGCCGTTGATTCATAATTTATAAAAACGTTTTTCGTAAAACGACCCGAGGGCACGAAAATCGAGGAAACTAGAATCGAGGAATACCCGTAAATTAGTGGGATGGGACAAAACAAGTTTATTCCACCCCACTCAAAAGGGACGACCAAAATGGGGACACCACATCCCTTGATGTGGCACCCTTGTAGCTACAAGCTAACACTTGTTAAGATTAACTTAACAAGTAAGCCACAACTCCCACCAAACTATCAAAACCACTAAACCTTACCATTTTCTCACATACACACATGCAAAACAACACACAAAATCTCTCACACCCTCTCCCTTGCCGTCCCACGTTCACCATCAAACACCCCTTTTGATCAATTCTAGCCACAAATCTTATGTTATCTACTCACATCATGGAGAAACCTTGAAGCCTTGTTGATTGGTGATCATATTAACATCAAAGAAGGTGATTTGCTTGTGTCCTAGGGCTAATTTCTCAACAAACAATCTTGGTGGTTGATGATCTTGAAGATATATTTGGTGTTCATCAAGTTATTGTCATCTAAAAACAAGATATAATCTTGGTTGGTAAAGAAGATTATCCTTTCCCTTTCTCTTGTTATTTTTATAAATATCAAATGTATTTTCTTTCTTATTGTATATGTATATGATGAATATATGATGATAAAAATGTTGTGTGGGGATCAAGTGTTGATAAATATGATTAAAAAGATGAAAAACCATAAGTAACAATATTAAAATCATGCTTAAAATGATGGTTGTATAAAAACAGTAAGTAACCAAGTTATAAACTGATAAAATTGCATGGTGGAATCAATTTACAGTAAGTATTAGATGTCATACACATGTGAGAGTTGGCCATGCAATGGAATCATCAAAATGATTGAGATATGATCAAAACAAAATTAGTATACCAATATGAATAGTCTGTTTTGTAGGGACTGTTAAGGATACTTAGACATGGATTGAGCAGTATCTATAACTAACTTATTTGTATCACATAATATGAAGTTTATTCTCCAAATATGAGCTTCTATCTCCTTATAGAACTCAAGATATGATAAAAATGGTGAAGATGAAACTAAAAATCAGATTTTGTGAAATTAAAGTTTAATAGTATTATATAAGCACTCAAAATAATATAGTATAAAATGTGAAATTAAAACCCACTAACTTATATATTTCATTTATATAAATATGTATAAGTTTAATTAAATGGACATTTTATAAAAATGATAGTATGGTAAGTTTATAAGTTATAAAAACTATAAACATGATTTTTACGTCTTTTCGGTTATTACCGTAAAATTAACGTTTTTCGCCAATTAAAACTTAGACGATCGGACCCGTCTAATGTAAACTTTTTTAAAAGTCATATACTGATATATAAGTACTTAATACAAGTAAAAACCGATAAAACCCGAACTATATAACATACGGACATTAACGAGCTAAGTTAGCATTATTGGACTAATAATTCAACTAAATGGGCTAAACACATATAAAATTACTTATTGGGCTTAACCCACTTGGGCCCAACATGTAAAGTATAATACTGATAATAAAAGTATAAAATGGATTAATACAAGTTAATGGAGTTATAATAGGCTTATTGAACCTAAAACATGTAAATAAGTAAAACTAGTAAACTAGTATAAAAGTTACCAATACATAAACACTAAAATGAGTAAATGAGAATGTATAAACCCACTTGATCATCATCATATGTATAAAATCATCATATGTATAATTGTTATTTTGATAAAGCCATTGGAAAAAAAGTCTAAGACCGATTATTATTTATATAGGTTCCCGTGACCGAAGCACGCCCGTAGCCGATAATCCGCCTTTCATTATCAACGTGAGTTCATAGCCTCGCACTCTTTTAAATGTTTTATATAATGAGTTGTAAACCCGCGAGGGAGATAACATGCTAGTTTTTGATAAAAATAGAACACAAGTAGTCCCGATGGTATGCTTAATGATATGGACCCGAATGATGCGATGACCCAATAAAAGAGATATAAAGGATTATTAGTAGTTAGGTTATGTCACTGAAAGTCCCATTAGCATGAATTATGAACTACCGGGATTTGGTAGACGCCTATGCATATGATAGTACTATTTGGGGACGATCACCTCAGTTCGCGCCTTGACGGTTGATCCCCTTCGTACCACATTGATTGGTAAGCGAATTTATCTATGAGAAAATTTACATAGCGTGATTTTTGAGACGACACGCTAACTTAGATGGGAAAATTGTTTGTCGTGTTCGCGGCCCGTTGTTGTGATAGTAAGGTAACAATGTCATGCGGCTAATAATAATCCAAAAATGTATTTCAATACAATACGATTTAATAATGATACGAATAACGATGATAATATTACCTATAATGGTAATATTGAGGCTACGGTCTCATGGACGGTTTAAGATGTATGCTTTGCTTTATGTATTGCCTGACTAGCAATACGAGGACTTACTTATGATATTATACTTGTGTTCTGATTTCAACGATTGTTTTATATAACGGTTTTATTAAACTCTATGAATTCACTCAGCATTCGCTGATATGATTTTTGCATGTTTTTATCTCAGGTGCTTGAAGGTAATTCGGATGGAGATCGACTCTGATGGCCCGCATAATAATAAAAATGTTCATTCGATCTATGTTTTGTAAACTTAATGACCTGTATAATTTGGGACCTGTTGTACACTTGAAACTTTTTATCGAATGAATGTATGTTAAACCTTGTAAAACCATTTTTATGTGTTATCTATGATTGGAGTTATTGTGCTATTCTGTAACACTCTAAAAGACTCTTCCGCTGTACCGATACGAAAATTGAGAGTGTTACAAGTCTCATTCCTTGAGATTTTAAATTGTGGAGAACGAGAGATGATAGAGTCAATTATAAGTTTGGTATTCTTTCATGAATTTATGTGAGTTGATTATAAGCATATTCTCCCATAGCTTGTTAATAAAAATATTTGCAATAAATAAGGTTGTACGATTTGAAAAGTTACTTAGCTTCTAGCACAAGATCGTTTAAAAGTTGCTCGGTATTAATTAGAGTTCATAGCCAAGGCATAACTTATTGAAGCGGGATGCGAAGATTGGCGAGTCCGAAAAGGCCCTAACAAGGCATGAGGGATACATTTTGTTGCTAAAGATCCAAAAGTGATGTGAAGAATCATTTATCGAAAATCAATATGAAGGATCGAGACACACGACGAAAAGAAAATACTCCCAAAAAGATCATGGAGAAGTCTATCCAAAAAGGCCCTAACAAGGTATGAGGATAAATAGATCCAAGTCCTAAAAGGAGGCGGATCGTTGTATATCAAAGTACAAAATAAATATTGGAGAAAAATGAAGTCGTGGTCCAAATATGAAGAATCTCTCAAAAAGTTCAAGTGAAGAAATTCCTAATATGAAGAGAAAACCATAATTTCAAGAACGTCTCTCAAGATTTGAAGTATGAAGTCGCTGCCAAATATCGGTCTGAGAAATGTCTCAAATCGTGAAGCGAGTTATGCCAAGATATGAACTTTATGAGGTCCCGAGAAGCAGTTTTAAAAGATTTTTTCCTTTAGCTAACTATTGATTAAATCGTCCCACTTTATTTTCAGCTTAAATAACTATCGAAATAAGTCAAACAATGCATCCTCGTGATCATTCAAGACAATATTAAAATATAAGAGGTACACCTAGGAATAAGGGAGTCTAAGTGAATAATTGGGCCACATGAGTTCGTGTTAGTTTGCTAACTTATAATGACAATGATCTCGTTTTTAAGCTTGGTATGGGGAACGTGAAACTTGAGGATGATGAACATTCATGACGGCCAAAACCCAAATGTAAGTCTTTGATTTCTTTACTTGTTTTGTTCTTTTAGTTTCCTTAGTATTTAGTATTTAATAAAGGCCAAGGTGGGTTATTTATGATGGGGAATGTAATCTGTGCTTTGAAATTAATGCATTGCATGAGGGCATTGCAATGGTCAAGTGTAGGGGATTTAATAAGTGTGAAAATATTTCACTTATCCTTTTACCACTTATTTCCAATAATAACAAGACCAAAACGTATATTTTATGTCGTAAAAGTCGGAATTATGCGTGGTTTGTGTTTTTATTGTGTTTTAGGACCAAAAGATGAAAAAGGAAGGAAACATGGGCTATCACGGGCTTTTATCGAAGAAAACGAGAAAAGACGAAGTCAAAAGGTCAAGAGTGCAAAAAGAACGGAAGACCAAGGCCTATTATGAAGATTTATCGAAGAAAAAGTCTAAAGACGGAAGTTTAATGAAGTCGAAGAACTCAAGTCTAATAGAAGAAGAAAATTATAAGACAAGTTCAATTTGTATCGACAAATCCCGAGACGACGTCGAGAAAGATAAAGCATTTAAATCGAGTCGAGAAGAAAGAAAGAGGAGGAAACACATGCACCTTCCCATCTCCTATGAATACCCTCCTAAACACATTAGGAGGGTGGTTAGCTAGTTTCATTTTTCAATTTTTCCTTTCTAGTTTTTGGAGAGAGAAAGTTTTGAACTTTCTCTCACTAAGTTTCATCTTTTCTTTATTTTATCTTTCAAGTTTAAGCTTTTAATCATCCTTGTATTTGGATTTCATTAATCATAAGTTCAAGTTAAGCTTTTTGTTCATTAATCTCTTTCTACCTTTCTTGATTTTGTTTTACCTTTGATCCGAAATATTAATGATCCGTGATTGATTTTGATGTTTAAGTGATTAAAAAGTTCATCTTTTTATTCCTACATAAGTTCTTATACGTTTGAGCTTTAAGCTGTTTGTGCTTATTGGCTTATTCGTATGTTTAGCTTATTTACTTTTAAGCTTTCTTAAAAGTTTTATCGTTTTAAAGTTCGTGTTATAAAGGTCACGTGTTTAGATTCCAAAAGTTGTCAAATTTGTGCTTAATTAGTCTTGTCTAAAAGTTGGTAAGTGCTTATTGGTTTAACTGCTTATTCGTTGCAGCTTGAGTTACTCTTTGTTTTCTATTGCGATCTTATGAGGGTTTTCCTTGGTTACGATCTCTGGATACGATCGCATTTACTGCGATCATTGTTCTTTCTTTGGCTACGATCCCTACTACGATCACTCATTGCGGTCTGTGGGTGCGATCGTGTTACGATCTCTGGGCACGATCGCATTGATTGCGATCATTGTTGTCACGATCACAGGCCACGATCAAAGACCACGATCCACTTGTTGTGATCGTGGTTGCGATCAGTGAGTGCGATCCCTATACTACGATCTAGGCTGCGATCGAGTGCTACGATCGTAGGCTACGATCTGAGTACGATCCACCACTACGATCCATCTTGCAATTTGAGTACGATCGCATTGCGATCTACTTTGGCTTTTGTTTCTATTTTTCTTAGTTTTTAAATTATACTTTTCCCACCTTTTTACTTTTTTTATTTTAAACAAGTTTTCAAGTTTTTAATCATTTACGTTTTAATTTCCAAAAATTGCACGCTTCCCGAAATCTCTATTTTTACCAAATATTTTTCAAGTAATTTTTAGGTTAATTTTCAAAGCTTTAGTTTAGTTTTTCTAGATTTGCTTTTAGCTTATTTTAATTACGTTTTGCACTTACCCTTTCTAATAGAATAGAAAATCAACTCCCCCTTTTAGTGACCATTACCGACTATTCAACCATTTACCGTGATCAATTCGATTAGATACCGAGAACGATTTCGAGTACACACATGCTAAGCAAAAGTCATGTATTAAGGCATCATGACCAAAGCATCGGCGAAACTCACATTAAAGTGCAAATCACGAAACATTTTCATAAAAAGCACAAATTGATAATTATCGCGCTCTTGACGTTTCTCCTTTCTATGTCTCGATGGATAGGGCGAAGGTGGTGTGGGTTGAGGCATAGGCATAGCCTTTGTAATCTCGGGTTCCAATGTTGGTAATGGGTCAACCGTAGGTGTGGCATGAGCGGTACTTCGTGGGATTTGGACATGCTCCTTTTAGACCACCACCTCGGGTTCTTCCTCGATTTCCTCCACCGTTGGAGCAATTGGTTGAGGAGTTGGTTCCTTAAGTGTCTTACCACTTCGTGTGGTAATCACTTTCATCTCTCCCTTCGGGTTTGATATGGTGTTACTAGGTAGATTACCCGAAGTAGAGGCTTTGTTCCCCATGACCGCTTCCAAAATAGCATTAAGCTTAACATCTTGACTAGCGGCTTTTTGGTTTATCCTTTGTTCAAGCCTAGAATGACTTTGCTCAATTTTATTGTTTTGACCTCTAATTTGATTAGCCGCTTCCCTAGCTTGACTAGCCAATTGCTCTTGAATGTTTTCCAAAATCTTATCATTTGCCGTAGCGTAATTCAAAAAGTCATTTGGAAGCTCTTTAGTGTAAGCATTTTGAAGACCTTGACTTAGGTTTTGAAAATTACGGTTTTGGTTTTGATTTTGCAATTGGCTACTACTCCCTTGATTCCCATAGTTGTTATTACCCTTGTAATTGTTTCTTTGATTGTTTTGGTAACCAACTTGATTGTTTTGATAATTGTTAGCATTTTGATTTGGTGAAAAACCCGGTGGAGTCAATTGATTAGTGCGGGTAACTTGACCGTGTTGGTTATAAGTTCCCGCGGCCGCGTAGGCACTTGAAGTGTTACCACCGTTGGTAATGCACTCGGAGTAATCGTGAGCTCCACCACAATACATACAAGAAACGTCAACCGCTTTAGCCGTAGCGGGAGTGGGTTGTTCACCAACTTTAAACTCAATTAACAATCCTTTAAGCTTATCAAAAATCTTGTTTTCCAAATTAGCCTCGATTTGGCAAGCGTTAATGGTATGTGACAATGAAGGCGAAGGTGAAGACGAAGTCTTATGAACACTTGATGTGCTACGAGGACTATAAACCTTAGACCTATTCTCAATGATTAACAATGCTTCCTCGACCGTCTTACACAAAAACTTACCACCTGCGGCGGCATTAAGATACTCACGCTCATGATCGTTCAAGCCATTGTAAAACGTGTTAATTTGATGCAAGTCGGAAAAACCATTATGAGGATATTCGTGCAACATTTCCTTAAACCTATTCCTGGACGTTGAAAAACTTTCATTATACTCTTGTGAAAACTTTGAAATCTCGTTTTTCAAATGCGTAGTCTTAGAGGGCGGAAAAAATTGGTTCACGAACTTTGAAACGAGATCCTTCCACGTCAATATAGAATTGGGTGGCTCTTTCTCTAACCAAATTTTAGCGGGCCCCGCTAAGGAATACGGAAAAAGCATCATCTTAATCGAGTCGTTAGAGACGTCCTTAAACTTGAAAGTGGCGGTAAGATGATTGAATTGGTGAATGTGGTTATGAGGGTTGTCCTTTTCGTCACCATGAAACTTGTTGTTTTGAATCATGGACAATAAACCCGTCTTAACCTCAAAATTCTCCGCAAGGATTGCGGGAATCACAATCGCTTCTCCATAACCCTCGGTGGGTGCTTGAAGCAACTCCATCATAGTACGATTAGCCATGGGTGCTTCTTGTTCTATGATGGGTTCGACAATGGGAGATTCTTCACTAGAAGGTGTTTGGTTTCCTTCCCTTTGACGACGTTTACGTGCACGTTTTGCTTTGGAGCGAGTTTGCATAAACGTAACGTACAACGTGGGGGTGAGCAAAGAAGATTCTTTTTGGTGTTTTTACTTTTTCAATTTTTTTTGTGGTTTTTGATTTTTTTTTTACTTTTTTTGGATTTTGTGATTGTATTAAGTAGACAAAAATCTACAAATCTCCTCCTTAATCAAATCTCTTGATTAAAGAAGTCTCAAGGAATGAAAACGATCACGTGAAATGAACGCCTTCGATGACTTTAGAACGTTGGTGGAACACCAAAACGTTCAAGAGGGTTTAATCAATGAAACCAAGAAAGTATATATGATACTTAATAATACATTGGGCGGCAAAACCCTCGATTAGCTTTCAATCTCAAAATACTCACAAGAAAGCGGGGAAACGAGGCGGCGCGAAGCACTTAAGAGCCTTTTTCCTTAGGGTATATTTTATAATACCCGCCTTATACCCACCTTATAGTTTGTATTTTTCAAAATCGAGCTTCACGAAAGTATTTATCTATTTTTTGCCTTTTTCTTTTGGTTTGAGATTCGAATACAATGATTGGGTAATGACCTTCCAAGTCAAGGTTGTGTTTTCACACTTTTGGATTACTTGTGAAATTATTGTTCTACGTATACAATATAGTAATAGTATTCACACAAAAACGAAAAACTGATAATACGTATTAGTAGAGTGCTACTAATACAAATAGATATTATGGCTATATAAAAACAACAATTGCCAAATCAAAACACAACACGCCTCCCCGGAAGAGGCGCCAAAATGATATTTGTAAATTTACGTCTTTTAGGAAAAAGAACGTAATTAGGGCAAGTATTAACAAGTGATTTAGGAAAACCACAAGTTATGACCCAAAGTGGGGATCGTTCTCAAGGAGGCTTGGTGTGTATGTTAAGAGATGATTAATGATGTCATTATGATTATGAGAAAAGAAAATAGAAATGAGATAAGAAGAGAATGACGGTTACGATGACGGATTAAATTAAGTCGATAAAGTCGTACACGTAAAACCATAAAAAGTAGCAAAATTAAAAATTTACCCTAAAAATTCCTAGAAAATTGCAATAAATCCTAATAATGTAATTAGAGTTTACAAAAAATCAAAAATCATCCAAAACTTTTATTTAATTAAATAATCATTTTTAATGCTAATTAATGCCCAAAAAATCATTTTAATTAACAAAAAGCCCAAAATGAGATTTTTTCAAATCTAAACCTCTAAAATATCCTAATTTAATTTAAAACTATTTTTGAAAATTTTAAAATTAATAAAAACTATTTAAAATCAATTAAAAACTATTATAACTTAGAATAATTATAAAAATTAATCTAATGACAATAAAAATATTCTAAAAATTTTAAACTTCCTAACTTTATGTATTTGAACTTGGAAAAATGAGAAAACAAGAAAAAACTAACTTTTAATTTTTAATAATAAAATAATAATAAAATAATATTAAACATCCAAAGTTTATAAAAAAATTCTAAAAAATTTTCTAGAATCAAGAAAAATGTAACTAAGATAAAAAATGCAAACTAAAATTTCCAAAATCTTTTTAATAATTTTTTTATTAATTTTTAAATTTAATTAAAAACCCTAAAATTAAATAAAATAAAAAATAAGTCAATTTGAAAACTTTAATGGATGTAAACCTCAAAATACTAAATTAAAACTTAAAAACTATTTTTACAAATTTTTAAAACACCTTTTTCTATTTTTTTAATCACTTTCTAAAATTAAAACTAAAAATATTCATAGAAAATTAAATATAAACGTGAAAAATATACTTTTAAGCCAAAAAGTCTTAAATTAAACCTAGAATGCAGGAAAAATCAAAAAAAGTAACCAACCTAAATGAATAAGCTAAAATCAGCTTATTAATAAGCTGATGGTTTTAATAAGCTAAATTATGAAACCCCTTAAATAATAAACCAAGCAAATGTTAACCAGTCAAAGACCCTAGGGCAACTGGTTAACACGTTGGTGTGTGAGAGGAGTGGCGCAGGTTCGAGTCCTGGCCACGTCCTTTTTGAATAAACCCTTTTTTTTCTTTTTGCAAAAACTTAATACCAGTTGAATAACTATTGACAAAAACAAAATCAGAATCAAAATTAAGCAAGTTTTGAGCTAAATCCAACTTAAAACGTGACTGAAAAGTGAGATAGAGCTACAGTAACAATTTTCTCAAAAATTTAGTCTTATCCGAGAACAAAATCTTTCTCTGATGAGTCTGAAAACCCACAAATGGCCTTGGTGACCTGGTTGGCTTAGGAAAGCCTTTGGTTGCTTGTTTTTTGCAAGAATAGGCACCCCACAAGTCATTTGACTTGTGGGAGTCACAATAAACACAAAGATAGCAGATACAAGCAATAATCACACCAAGTCAAGCACAAATAGGGCAAGAACTAGTTACTGATAAGGTTATGGAAGTCTTGGCTCAATTTGCTGATGCACTTGGTATTTAAACGAATTTCAATTAGGCAAAGCTCATAAAAAACTCAAACAATCTTCAACTCAATAGTGCACAAACCTAAAATAACAGATTAACTAATAAATGACCAAGATTCCACCCTAGAAATCACTAAAACCAACTAGATCTACCCTGCTGAATGTTCTAAGTAGTTTATACCAAAAGTTAACATACAAACTTCATTTCTCACATACCCAACTCAAAACAAAACATTGATAACACCCACCATGACCATTTAGGTTGTGTTTAAGCTGATTATATTAGATCAAGTGTCACCCAACCCCTTATATCAGTACTACCAAACACCCCTATAGTTTATGAGCATGCAGTTTTAACAAAGATTTATGTGTAAAATCAACTCAAAACTTTAAACTAGAACATAAATCATGCAATTTATCTATGACAAATAGAAAGACAGCAAAATATACCAGACAAGAACACATAAGCATTTATCAACTCCAAACAATTTCAGAACTTTGTTTTAAATGAAAATAAACAAGGAACTTGCCTCCAAGGTGTACATCCACACCTTGGAGTGTGTGAGCTTAAGTGCAAAGGAGTGCACTAGCTTCCAATACTTCTCTGCTAAGATTTAACAAACATCAACAATATTTCATAAAAATGATTTCCAACCAAATTCCACTTTCTCTTTTTTTTTCACTCCCTTGTTAGTATCAGAAGGACTTATGTAGAAGTCCCTTGACAGCTTAACTAGAGATGATAGGGTAATTCCTTCTTTCCAAATCCCAAACAAAAAGAATATCCTGTTTTAAAAACATTCTTCTAAGGTGTATCACCGAAAACCAAAGAAGATGATACCACCAACTCTTTTCAACCCAAGTATTATACGTCCACTGACCCTTGATATCACTCAATATCAGGGGTCTATGGTCACCTATAACCCTTGAATGATAAGCTGCTTGGGGCTTTTATCAAAGTTTTCAGAAATCTTCTCTTGATTTCAAACAATGGTTCACAAGTAACTAAAAAGAAAAGTATATGGCACTTGTTTTTTTCTCGTCACAAACATTCACCAACTATTTTCATTCATTGAAAAAAGGGATTTACAATGCTTTGACCAAAGAGAACAAAAAATAGGAACAAGAGGAGACTCACATGTTGAGTTCTCTCTTTATAGAGCTAGTAGAAGGTCCTAGAATGCTGAAATAAACAAATACTAAACATGAAACCCTAATGAGATGAAAATCCCAAAATGACCTCTTGAAGTCTTGATCATGTGACGAATTCAGTAGCATGTTATGTATCTTGGCTTGTTGTGGGATGACAGGTGTACTAGGATGCTCTTGGAACGTTGGATGCCAAGAAAAGTCCAATTAACCGTTGATGAAGTTGTACCCCTTTGTTTTCTTGTGCAGGGGACCATATGGGAGGGTTCTTGGATGATGGTGATGGGTGGTTAAGGGTGGGGATGGGATTAGTCTTAGGTTAATTAGTGATCTGGAGTTATAGGGGAAAACCCCTTTGTTTCTAGGTTAATTGTTCCTGGGTTAAAAAAAGGTTTACGGAGTGTTAAAAGGGGGTTTAATCTATTTTGGGGTGGGATTATTTTAGAATTCGTGTTAGGGAGGGAAAGTTATTAACTGATTAGTTAATAAACTTGGGTGGAAGGCTGACTTGGTGACTGGGGGAATAGTGATTGGTTGGATTTTTGAGTGGGGTGACGTGGCGTGGTGATATTGGTGGGGGGGGGGGGGATGTTTGGATGTTTGACACATTTGGCCCCCTGATTTATTCCCTCTTGTCTTTTAACTTTTCAACAGCCTTAAACCAATTCTCCTTTGTTTTGTATGTTTTTGTTTTTATAATTTTGCCACAAAAACTTTACAAAGGTTTATCCAAGGACTTGTTTTGCCAATTCATGATATTTGAAGGATTGATTTTGGCATTTTCTTCATTCTTCAAGGTCTTGACTTGTTTGTTGACTTCTTGGAGGACTAATATTGACAATTTAGTTTTGTTGAGGGACTAAATTTGCCAATTCTTTAAAGTTAAGGGTCCTTTTTGTAAATTTGACAAACTTTAGGGACCAATCTCGTAATTATGAATATAAAAGGGTTTAAAGTGTCAATTCTTCAATAGTGGAGGACCCTCTTCATAAATCTTCAAATCTTCAAGGGTTAGTGTTGGGAAATTCTTCATCAGGGCTTGGTTTAATGTGCGGCTTCGTTTCCCGTGTTCGTTTTTGCATGATTCTTGTGATCCTTTGTCATTTTCTCAATATCCGTACCTAAAATACACAAGCAACAAACACAAGCATATATTTGGCCATTTTCATGATATTTTATGCAATTAAAGCCCTTTTTGGATGATGAGACTATGTATAAAAGCAGTCTCATCACTAACCCAATCGATGTTTTTAATATCAATTGATTTAATAGCATTTTTAGAAAAATTGGGAAGAAAAATGCAAATCCAATTATCTTCATGATTTACACAAGCTCCCCCTCAAATTAATGAGGGTGTACTTAAAACGTAAATAAAATACCTTTTAAACACAAGTGTAAGGTATTTATCACGTGCAAAGATCATATATGATAATGTATTCACAAGATTAGCAATTTACGAGTTTGGACCTGAATGATGAGGAACACCAGATGGTAGAATCACGTGGTTCTTTTTCACGAATGTTGGTCGCCTTGTCATGTTTGAAGTTATCTATTGACACCATGTGTACGATTGATATCGTTGTCTTGACACCAATTAGTGACCTTGGCATTTGCGGCATCAATGATTTTGAATGTTGGACAATTTCTCCCCCTTAATTGTTGACCCGTGTTCTATTGAAAGAGATGTAGTCTCCGTTTGAGTAGTCGCATCTTCGAGTATGTAGATATCAATTGTAAATTGCTGCGGATTGTGAAGATGATAACTTCATAAAAACAAGATTTCTCTTGTTTTAACAAATAGATGCACTGACACGTACATAGATTCGTGTTAGATTGTGTTATTGCGTAAACAAAATCCCTTACATGGTTATAAAGTAAACCATGCCTGAGAAAATTAATTCCCGTTGTTGAGCCAAAGCTTTCTGATGAAATGATTGACATTAATATGAAAAGCAGGTTACTATCTGAAATAATAGCAAACCAATTTGAGCATGTTTTAAATCATTTAAACTTCTGCTCGAACTTATTTACAACCCCGTTTCATTATTGAACGACATTTCTAGGATCGTAAATATTATCGATTCCAGAAGACATGCTCTTTTTATCAAAACATTTTTGAACACACAATTTTGAAAGATTTAGAAAAAACTTTTGAAATATTCTTGAAAAATTGTGTTCAACGTTTTGAAAATCAATTATTTGAGCTTAAGAATTTGAATATCTCACGAAACGAGCTCATGTCCGAGAATTTGTAAACTTCCCGTTGTTAAGGATAAGTTACCATCAGCGATGAACTTTCATTTTAACCGACGAACGAGTTCTAAGCTAACATGTACTTAGACGTCGTTGTCATGAGCTTGAAAACTTTTGAATGTTTTAACGTAAAGCTCATGACCGAGAAAGGTGAATATCTCGTTATGAAGAAAAGTTATCTTATTAAAAGATACACTTTCCTTTATGAGCTTAAAACTTGGAATGTTTTAATACAAGCTCATGACCGAGAAAAATTAATTTCCCGTTACGAGGATAAGTTATCATTAAAGATAAGCTTTCCTAAATATGAAGTCTGAGTTACAGTCTGATATTTAACTATAAGTCATTGTGCATGAGCTTTAAAAACTTCGGATGTCTTTAATATAATCCCATACCCGAGAAAAATTAATTTCTCGTTGTGAAGATAAGTTTATCATCGGAGATAAACTTTTCTTTCTTTGAGGTCCGGGGCAAAATTTGAAATATAATTATACACCATTTACACGATCTTAAAAACCTTTGAATAGTTTTAATGTAAGCCCGTATTCGAGAAAAATTAATTTCTCGTTAATGAGGATAAGTTTATCATCGGTAATAAAGTTTCCTTTCTTAGAATCGCGGGTTACAATCTGACATGTGACTGCAAGCTGTTGTGCATGAGCTTAAAAACTTCGAATGTTTTTAATATAAGCTCATGCCCGAGAAAAAAATTAACTTCTCGTTGTGAGGATAAGTTTATCATCGACGATAAACTTTCCTTTATTTGAAGAACGGGTCATCGTCTGATATTTAACGATGAGCCATATTTGTTAGCTTAATCGCAAATCCCCTGAAACACTGGATTCGTAGATATTAGCTTCTTCAACAACCAAACTCTAAGAGTTTCCTTAGTTGAAGGGTATACAAAGATTTGACCGGTTTGTTGTTATTGATCCTTGACTTTGGTACCTGCACTGGAATCAACAATTTGCATACTTTCACATGGGTTAGTGATATCTATTTTAGTACCAAGCGGGGATTCACATCCAACTTTGGTAATGCAAGAGGGAAACATCGTTCCTGTAGGAACCCATTGAAGATTAACTAATTTGATAATCCTACCCGTGGGTTGCCACCTAAGATTAGATCTAGGCGACATGGTTTTCTTATGCACAGCGGAAGACTTGGCGGTAGACTTTAGTTTCACAAGCCACATTATTTGTCGTGAAGACACTTTTCATGCATACATAACAAACTCCGTGTTTAAGATCAGAATGAGATCTAGAAATCCTAGTTCTTGCTTGTGTCATTTTCTTAGATGCATCTACATAGTGATTATTAGGTATGCTATTGGACATATGTTGTGGCGTATTCTTAGAACTATACCTAGAATCACTAGTAGCAGTCTTGTTCGTAGGTTTTGCATGGCTGATTTGATCACATTAGGCCTAGATAGTAGAGTGACTGGTCTAGAAATATGAACCATATCAACATGGGAGGCAAACCGCGGTCTCGAGGATTTTTGTCGCTCGGATCTAAATGCAGTCGGTTGTCGAACGTACTGATTTGGCTGTTTCCCCAAGATGGATGGTTTTTCAAGCTTAGTGTCCACACTAGTTCCTCTAGTTTTCCTTAATTAGTTTTTCAACGCAGCTATAGCAAAAACCTTTTCCTGAACTTGAGCCTTTAAGTCAGCATTTTCAGTAGTTACACAGGTCGTTGACTCTAGAGCTTTAGACCTCATCTCTATGATATAATTGTTAACTCATAATAACGTTGTTTTAAGGTCTCATTTTCTTTTTGTAAGAGGTCTTGGGATGCCAATTTAGATTCTAGCAAAGTAATTTGTTTCACAAAATTATCTTTTTCGGCTTTAGAATCTTGAATTTTTTGATTTAATTTTCGTTCAAGAACAACGTTTGAATTTTCAAGTTTTTCAAAATACTTTTCAACTTTATCCATTTTCTTCGAAAATTCAATTTTGGCATCCTCAAGCTCTGTTGATTGTTGAGCTATGATTGTTTCAAGCTCTTAAATCCTAGAAGCATAATTGGTTAAAGAAGCAGTCATAAGGCATATATCATGATTTTTAGCATTTTGATCACTTTCTCCCCCATTATGACTCACATCGGATGAATCAGAAGTGGTATTGCTATCACCTTTTCCATCCCATGATGGGCATAGGTAGGTTCAGAATGCTCAAATGTTGTAAATCATTGTTAGATACAGTATTGAGTTGTACCCTAACTATTGGCTCTTCGTCAAGCTTGCTTTGACGTGAATTTATGACTCTTCTATCATTATTAACCAAAGCGGTCTCTTTTGATGTAACACCCCCAAATTTACATAATTCAATACAGCGGAAGACTCATTGGTGTTACGGGATAGCACATTACTCACATCATAGACAACGCTTAAAAATCGCGTCGTTTATTAATTAAGCATTTCCATTCATAAATATCTAATTTACATAGGTCCCAAGTCATTATATTTTATACAATGTTTTACAAAGTATTTGAATGGAAAATATTGTTTAAGTGCGGGCCATGAATTCTTGTCGTCTTCCCGAGAATTACCTTCGAGTACCTGAGACAAAACATGTTAAAAGAAAAGGTCAGCGATAACGCCGAGTGAATTCATAGAGTTTAATAAATTCCATCAATATAACTTTGGTATAAAATTATTACCAAAAATCATTTTGTACAAATCTTTGCAATAGGCCTTAAAATAGCCAAAGTCATTTTATACAAATCCTTATCGAAAATCATAATATAGGCATTTGCCTTAAAAATCATTATACGAGCCAATGTCGTAAAAACATCATATAATACGTCTTATGACGTTGTATAAAATAAAATAAAAACCGTTATATGAATATGGCTATGAAAACCAAAACACGAACATAATATCAATAGTATGACCCCGTATTGCTAGTCAGGCAATACATCGTAATTCGGTGCGTCTATTAGTATTTCGTTAATTTGGATTATTATAAGCCGCATGACATTGTTACCTTACTAAACCAACAACGGGTAGCTAACCCGATACTCAATTTGCCCATCTAAAGTAGCGTGTCGTCACAAATGTCACGCTATGGAAATCTTCTCATACATAAATTCGCTTACCAATCAATGTGGCACGACGGGGATCAACCGTCAAGGCGCGAACTGGGGTGATCGTCCCCAAATAGTACTATTATATGCACAAGCGTCTACCAAATCCCGGTAGTTCACAATTCATGCTAATGGGACTTTTAGTGACATAACCTAACTTTAATAATCCATTTAATTTCATCTATCGGGTCCTTTAATCATTTATCGGGTCATACAATCGGGTCATTCAATCATTCGGGTCCAAATCAATAAACAAACAATCGGGACAAATGGTGTCTTATTTTATCAAAACTAACATGTTATCTCCCTCGCGGGTTTATAAAACATTTCATAAAAACATTTAATAGAGTGCGAGGCTATGAACTCACGTTGATATGGGAAGACGGGTCATCGGCAACTCGGACGTACGGTACGTGCTTCAATCACGGAAACCTATATAAATAATAATCGGTCTTAGACGTTTGTCCAATGACTTTATAAAAAATAACAATTATGTATACATATGATGATTATATATATGATGATCAAGTGGGTTTACATATTCTCGTTTACTCATTTTAGTGTTATGTGTCGATAACTTTTATACTAGTTTACTAGTTTTACCTATTTACGTGTTTTAGGTCCAATAAACTTATTATAAGTTCTTTAACTTGTATTAATCCATGTAATACTTAAATTATCAGTATCTTCACTTTACAAGTTGGGCCTAAATGGGTTAAGCCCAATAAATAAGTTTATTAGTGTTTTAGCCCATTTTGTTGTACTATTAGTCCAATAATGTTAACTTAGTCCGTTAATGTCCGTATTTTATATAGTTCGGGTTTTATCGGTTTTTACTTGTTATATATGTTTATATATCAGTATATGAGTTTTATAAAGTTCACATTAGACGGGTCCAACCGTCTAATTTTTATTTAGCAAAAACGTTAATTTTACGGTAATAGCCGAAAAAGTCGTAAAAATCATGTTTATAGTTTTTATAACTTATAAAACTTAGCAAGTTACCATTTTTATAAAATTTCCAATTATTTATCATTGTAAATATCTATATAAATGTATTATATAAGTTAGTGGGTTTTAAGTCATATTTTATACTATTTTTATTTGAGTGCTTATATAATACTATTATATTTTAATTTCCAAAATCTGATTTTTATTTTCATCTTCACCAAAACTGCCATATCTAGAGTTATATATGGAGATAGAAGCTCAAATTTTTATCACATAAACTAAATGATATGTGCTCCATTTAACGCTTCTATAGCTACTGTTGAATCATCCTCTAAATATTTTATAAAAATCGTCCAAAACAGTGAACTCAGATTTGTACCTTAAACTTGTTTTGATCATATCTCACTCATTACAATGATTCCATTGCATGGCCAACTCTCACATGTGTACAAGACCCATAACTTACTGTAAATCCATTAATCTATGCCATTTTTATCAGTTCATCATTTGATTCTTTACTGTTTTATACAGCCAACAAATTTAAACAAGATTTTAGCCTTGTTTCTTATAGTCTTTCATCTTTTTAAGCATGTTTATCAACACCAAATCGCCACACAATATTTTTAATCATCATTCATCATCATATACATATACATAAGTAAAATAAATACAAGATTACATAATCAAAAATAACAAGAGGATGAGGAGGACAATCTTTATACCACCAAGTTGATGTAGGTTGTGATCAAAACATGGATTTTGATGGAGAAACTTGTGATGAACCAAGACCATCTTCAAGACCACCATTCATCATGAATACCTTGTGGATAATCAGCCCTAATACTCCATGGAAACTCCTCCTTGGATGTTAAAACTTACACCAATCTTCCTCTTTTTGAATAGAGATTAACATATGTAAGTTATAACAATAGTTTATGGTTAAATTTGGATCAAATGGGGTGTTTACGGGGAGTATGGGACGAAATCCTAGAGAGAGGAAGAGAGGATTTAGTTGTTTGCATGTGTGAGAAATGAAAAATGGTTTTAGGTAGTGGTTTTGATGGAAATTTGTAAGCTTAGCTTTCAAGTTAGGCTAAGTAGGATAAGTGTTAGATACTTGTCCAAAAATTGACACCAAGTTGGTTTGGTGGACTAGTGTGGCCGGTTAGAGTGGGGGTGGGGCAAGTGTCCCACTTGTCTCATCCCCATTTATTTACGGGTACTCCTCGATTCTAGTTTCTTCGATTTGCGTGCCCTCGGGTCGTTTTACGAAAAACGTTTTTATAAATTATGATTCAACGGCACAAAACGAATCTAATAAAAATTGTTTCATCAAAAACGGAGTTCGAAAACGTAAATACGTAATCCTAAGGTTTCCGGTTTAGTCGTAAAGGACGTTAAAATAAAATCGTAAGTCCTAATTTCTTCTCGTAAATTTGTGAGTTTATGAACCAACACAAATTTAATACTATAAAATAATATTCACGGATAAATTTATTTTCTGAAATGTCGGACTGTCACCAAAGATGGTGTATGTAAACATAAGCACGTAACGTAGAATCCTCCGGTTTAGACGTAGTCGACGCTACTTCAGGATGTAAATCCAAATTACTTCCCAAAAATAAGTGAGTTCATATTGTAACATTTAAAATAATGTTTTCAAATAAATATTGAGAATAAAATATCAACCATAAATTTGACGGATTGTCACAGCATTTACCCCTAAACAGGATCTTTGTCCTCAAAGATCATCTTACTACTCGCTTCTTATAGAGTTAAAGCCATGTGGGTATTTCCTCCACATTCGGTCTTTTCTCACAAGTGTAATTTTTTACAATACGCGAGTTTCATCAAACATAACTACGGGAATAAGATCAGGCTTAATGTTGACTTACTTTCTCTATTCATGATGTTCACGGGTTTTTTATGAATGCAACTTTTCGCCGATCTAAACTTTACTAAGGAACAATCAGATTCTCACTTGATAGATATTCCATCAAGTTCGATATACGAAACATAATTCACGCAGCTCTTGAAGTCCTAGGGTAGATCCAGCTTATATGCCTTTCAATCCCAACTTTTACATCATCTCAATGGTCCCACACAACGGGGACTTATATCCCATGATTTGTCAGATCATGAATTCATTTTTTTCCAAGGTTAAAAATTGTGGCATAACTTCGCTACCCATCTGGCACTTCAAGATCTACATTTCATATTCACATAACCTCTTGCCCACTACCGGCAGTCAATAATCAGATCCTAATTTCAACAATCATTTCAGATCTCGTGGGTCGAATATTCTGCAAGGTTGGTTTCGCCATCATAGGAAACCTTAAACCTAAAAGACATGTCCAACTCACAGTGGGTGTATGTCGGGTGTCTTCATCTCAACTCCTGCTTACAGATGCTCTAATATTTAGATCCTAACAAGATTTGATCTCAATCCTAATACGATGATTATCAATGGTAATCCTTCCAAAGGAAAGCGATTATACGATTTATTACCAAAGGTCATTCATTCAAACAGAAAATAACACTTATATTACTTTGTATCGTTACTTTACCCCGTCCCTTCGATTGGGGTGGTACATAGTACTCTCATCAAGGTTCGTTCTCAATGATTTCTGAGCAAATCTCAGAAATTCGATGCGAAGCGAGAATCTTGATAAAGATGTTCGATACAGGCACACTATGTTTACATAACTCTTTTGCATTTATCATTAACGGGAATGATATTAGCAGATTTGGTCAGTCTGTCGACGATGACCCCAAATTGAATCAAATTCAGATGATGACCTTTGCAATAGCTAGACGTTAACTAATGTATGAGGCGATGTCTGCCTTCATAATTTGCCATTAGTACAACTTCTTCAGACAAAGATACTTTTAGTCAGAAATGACATAAATAGAATACTTATACTTACAAGACTTCCAATATAACTACATCTCACAATCATCCATATTTAGGCAACCACAAACGGCCTTTAAAACATTTAACGCTATTGGCTTCTCAATTTTAATGGTTCACATTAGCCGCGAATCACTTTTTATTATTTATATTATCCTTTTTACAATCATCGGCTATTTTTAAATTGTTCAACAATTTATTTTGCACAGTCATTACTAAGGAACGTGTCCTAATTGGTTCTTTATCCTTTTCTTCATAACGTGTCAGTATTTACATTCATTAAAAATTTCTTTCTAGATATTTTCTAAGTTTCAGTTTAGTTTCAGCTATCATTTTTTTTATCCGTTTTACTCAATCCGACGTCTAAAGCGTCGATAATTATTACGACTAATTAAATAATAAATATTCAATTTTTATGAAACGTAAACGTAAAGATTTTAAATTTCTTAGTCCGTCCAATTATATGAAAATGTTCAAAATAATTTTTAATTTAATTAACACGATTTTTGTTGATTTATCAAAAATAATTAATAGGATTCGTAATTGTTCGAAAATCTTTGTTTATATTTTGGTCAAAATTTTCTTAGTTGAAAATTAAAAATTGTCATTTCAAAATTTAAGTAATAAGTTATATAGTTTCCTCAATTCTTCTTAGGTTGTCTAGAAGTATACACAAACATTTACCCCTAAACAGAAGTTTAGTTAAATGGTTTGTGTATAAGAGAATAATCCCTAAAAAATCCTTTGTTAAAACATTTGTCAAAATATATTTGCACTTTCTTTTTAGTATAACTCAAAGTCTTAAATGACTTCTAATTTTTGAAGAGTCAATTTATATTCCATTATCTATAAATCACACGGTTAAATCATGTAAAGGATTAAGTCTTAAGTCTTATGTCAAATATTCAAGGTACAAGTTTTAATTGTTCGGTTAGGGCAATCTATAATCAATTATTAACTTCATTCTTATTCTTATAAACAAACATATAGTCCTTATTGATCACAAGCATGAATTTATCAAATTATAGCCTACACACGTGATTCACCAAATTTATGAATGCTACATGTGTATTAGTCAATCCAAAGGTCACCACGTGAAACTCATAATGTTTATTACAAGTACAGGATGTAGTGATTGGAATACATAACCCTTTTCGCAGATGCGAGGTTGATGATAACCATGCTGAGGATCAAAAACCTTGTAAATGATCGAACAAATCTTCCATTTCGAGTTATGGATATCGTTTTCGATTGTCAATTTACTCAGTTCACAGTAATCTATAAATATAAGGAATGATAACACCATAGCTCTTCATGATGACGAGCTCGGTAGAATAAAATCTTTCTCTGACAACTCTCTTAGTCGTACGGTAATTCCTTTAATTCAGATGGTGCTGACGTACAGTGCATATGCCACAGGTGCAGCACCGAGAATTTAATCAATACCAAATTTAACTTGCTTTAGTGGCGAAAGTCTAGGTAATTCATCAACAAATACCTCCTAAAGTTTCACATAACAGAAACATCTTTTAATAAATTCATATTAGGTTCTTCAAGATTACAATATCTATAACTAGTTCACAACCATTCATGGTATAATTTCAAGTCTTAATACAGGATATGGTCATCCATAAAGAATTATTTAGATCACTTTTGATAATCAACATCTTATCATTTAGGGGAATTCTACTCGAGTCCCACCAATTAAGACAATGTCGTCATGTCATAATCAATCAATCCATTCTACGGGCACTATCAACTTTCCAGTTGCATTGCCGTCGATAAGATGTGAACTTCTCAAAAGACTAATAATAATTCATAATCCTTCACAAATTCAGGGATATTAGGATACACAACTACTATTAAAAGAGTAATGTCAACGCATAATCTACGCGAGAGAATTTCAAATCAGATACAGACGAAAACATTTAACGAATATGAATATATCCCATGTTTTCATAATTTAAGTACGCATTCTAAAGCTCCTCGGATCGTTACCCAGGTCATTCAAATGAAATCAAATCAAAAGAAATGATAGGAACGTCGATACATCCAGTCGGGTATCAACACTCGGTAATCAGATACTTTTCCTAGGAATCTCACTATGGGAGAATTGGACAAGAAAGAATTGTCAATTGTCAAATAAGACAATTTCCACAGATGAGTAAATTCGACTTAGAAGAATAGATGCTACAGGCACATATGTAGGTGTCCCTAACACTATGTCCCTATTTTTCACTTCTTGCAGATCTCATAAATTTTAACCTTTCACAATCTTCAAAGGAAATGTAGTGTTTATTAATCAGTTTTATGGTGACTACTAATCAGCCTTGCATAGTCCATTCCAAATTGTATGTAGGCGCGCAACTATATACAATTTCAAGATTAACGATGCAATACTCAGTTCGTCAAAATTTTATCATCCATGTTTATAGTAAAATCATTTTCATGCTTAATTCTCAGATAAGAATCAAAAATATATTTACAAAGATTTTCTTTGTTATGAAAACAAATAAGTTTTCCAAGGTGTCTTATAAACAACTTTACTTCAATAACGATTATTTATAAGTCTCGCTTTAAATAATCCATATAGTGATGAAAATCCCATTTTTCTCAAAGGATACTGTTTTATCTTTATAAAAACAATGAGTGATCTGCAAAGGAGTGATGAAAGCTTGTTCACCAAGAACTAACTACGATACGATAGGAAATGAGCTTAGCCAATTAATCATGAGGTTCATGACCTCGATGGCACTCAAAAGAGAATAATTCACAACGTAACTCAATTCGATATGAGTACTTGTTCAATGGTTGCATCACTAATGCGAACATTAGGATGAAGCAATAAAAGATAGATAACATCGATACATGTAGAATTTAGCAATCAAAGGTAGTATTTTCATTAATCACAAACAAGTCAAATTGTACCGTAACACATTACGTGTCACTATGTCATACAATTCCAAGATCTCATCCTACCAACTGATGTCTCAGTTAAGTTAGGGATTATTTTTAAAAGGTACCACAATGAATACTAATCTACAAGAGTCATTAGGCGTTCCACATGTCCCAGAAGATCCATCGGTCTCAATTCAGAAGAAGATTTCTTCAATTTATTTCTTGGACACTGGACATCCTCATTAGTGGACAATGGCCTAGGAACAACCTTTAACACAAACTAACAATCAATTAAAACCTTATAATTCAATCACGGAACTTAACGACTTATATTAACAATCTCATATTCCATACGAGTTAAATTTTATTTTATTCAAGTTTCAATCAACTTATACTCAATTCGATATCCTACCTCATTTTCCATACTTTCAACCTTATTTTTAGACCTTGAAAGGGCAATAAATCTTGATATGATCAACACTTAATTCCAATCCTATAGCTCTTACAACAACAATTATCAAATGAGTCACTAGCATGAGATGACTCACACATTCAATTAGACTTCTCGGAAAGGTATTAGTGGCATGAGGCTTTTGGGTACTGGTTCCAATGACAGCCTCAAGTGCAACATTCACCCTTTCGATTTCAATTTAAGAATTGGATGACAACGAGTCAGATGACATCTTTCTAGGTGGTAACGTTTTGTCAAACTCCACTCTATAAGGAAAGATCGTCATGACATCGATATCAGATTTAATCTCGCCAATTCTTTTTCAATATCGTAATCAACTAATATCTACATTTCTACGAATATCAACCATTTGTTGGGATAATAAATATCCACAACTTGGTTTAGATCTAGGATAGTTAGAATTCCTACGAGAATAGCTTTGATTAATTTACTAGGGGATTTAGGGTTCCTTGTGACAATCTACGTCGTATAAATATCTCGTATAAATATCAAAATAATCATCAAACAATCATGTAATAAAATTACATCATATATATATAATCCAAGTTATATATATATTAAAATAACACTTCTCAGTCTGGCCTTGTCGGTAACTCGGGAATTCTTCGGCACCGTTATAGTCAAAAGATTTTTAGACATTTTTAGAAAAATGTTTATAGTTAAAAGATTTTGAAATGTTTTATTCAAAACCTTGGTTTTAAAAATCTTTCGTTCTCTATAACGAGAGCTCTGGTACCAAACTGTAACACCCCCAAATTTACATAATTCAATACAGCGGAAGACTCATTGGTGTTACGGGATAGCACATTACTCACATCATAGACAACTCTTAAAAATCGCGTCGTTTATTAATTAAGCATTTCCATTCATAAATATCTAATTTACATAGGTCCCAAGTCATTATATTTTATACAAAGTTTTACAAAGTATTTGAATGGAAAATATTGTTTAAGTGCGGGCCATGAATTCTTGTCGTCTTCCCGAGAATTACCTTCAAGTACCTGAGACAAAACATGTTAAAAGAAAAGGTCAGCGATAACGCCGAGTGAATTCATAGAGTTTAATAAATTCCATCAATATAACTTTGGTATAAAATTATTACCAAAAATCATTTTGTACAAATCTTTGCAATAGGCCTTAAAATAGCCAAAGTCATTTTATACAAATCCATATCGAAAATCATAATATAGGCATTTGCCTTAAAAATCATTATACAAGCCAATGTCGTAAAAACATCATATAATACGTCTTATGACGTTGTATAAAATAAAATAAAAACCGTTATATGAATATGGCTATGAAAACCAAAACACGAACATAATATCAATAGTATGACCCCGTATTGCTAGTCAGGCAATACATCGTAATTCGGTGCGTCTATTAGTATTTCGTTAATTTGGATTATTATAAGCCGCATGACATTGTTACCTTACTAAACCAACAACGGGTAGCTAACCCGATACTCAATTTGCCCATCTAAAGTAGCGTGTCGTCACAAAGGTCACGCTATGGAAATCTTCTCATACATAAATTTGCTTACCAATCAATGTGGCACGACGGGGATCAACCGTCAAGGCGCGAACTGGGGTGATCGTCCCCAAATAGTACTATTATATGCACAAGCGTCTACCAAATCCCGGTAGTTCACAATTCATGCTAATGGGACTTTTAGTGACATAACCTAACTTTAATAATCCATTTAATTTCATCTATCGGGTCCTTTAATCATTTATCGGGTCATACAATCGGGTCATTCAATCATTCGGGTCCAAATCAATAAACAAACAATCGGGACAAATGGTGTCTTATTTTATCAAAACTAACATGTTATCTCCCTCGCGGGTTTATAAAACATTTCATAAAAACATTTAATAGAGTGCGAGGCTATGAACTCACGTTGATATGGGAAGACGGGTCATCGGCAACTCGGACGTACGGTATGTGCTTCAATCACGGAAACCTATATAAATAATAATCGGTCTTAGACGTTTGTCCAATGACTTTATAAAAAATAACAATTATGTATACATATGATGATTATATATATGATGATCAAGTGGGTTTACATATTCTCGTTTACTCATTTTAGTGTTATGTGTCGATAACTTTTATACTAGTTTACTAGTTTTACCTATTTACGTGTTTTAGGTCCAATAAACTTATTATAAGTTCTTTAACTTGTATTAATCCATGTAATACTTAAATTATCAGTATCTTCACTTTACAAGTTGGGCCTAAATGGGTTAAGCCCAATAAATAAGTTTATTAGTGTTTTAGCCCATTTTGTTGTACTATTAGTCCAATAATGTTAACTTAGTCCGTTAATGTCCGTATTTTATATAGTTCGGGTTTTATCGGTTTTTACTTGTTATATATGTTTATATATCAGTATATGAGTTTTATAAAGTTCACATTAGACGGGTCCAACCGTCTAATTTTTATTTAGCAAAAACGTTAATTTTACGGTAATAGCCGAAAAAGTCGTAAAAATCATGTTTATAGTTTTTATAACTTATAAAACTTAGCAAGTTACCATTTTTATAAAATTTCCAATTATTTATCGTTGTAAATATCTATATAAATGTATTATATAAGTTAGTGGGTTTTAATTCATATTTTATACTATTTTTATTTGAGTGCTTATATAATACTATTATATTTTAATTTCCAAAATCTGATTTTTATTTTCATCTTCACCAAAACTGCCATATCTAGAGTTATATATGGAGATAGAAGCTCAAATTTTTATCACATAAACTACATGATATGTGCTCCATTTAACTCTTCTATAGCTACTGTTGAATCATCCTCTAAATATTTTCTAAAAATCGTCCAAAACAGTGAACTCAGATTTGTACCTTAAACTTGTTTTGATCATATCTCACTCATTACAATGATTCCATTGCATGGCCAACTCTCACATGTGTACAAGACCCATAACTTACTGTAAATCCATTAATCTATGCCATTTTTATCAGTTCATCATTTGATTCTTTACTGTTTTATACAGCCAACAAATTTAAACAAGATTTTAGCCTTGTTTCTTATAGTCTTTCATCTTTTTAAGCATGTTTATCAACACCAAATCGCCACACAATATTTTTAATCATCATTCATCATCATATACATATACATAAGTAAAATAAATACAAGATTACATAATCAAAAATAACAAGAGGATGAGGAGGACAATCTTTATACCACCAAGTTGATGTAGGTTGTGATCAAAACATGGATTTTGATGGAGAAACTTGTGATGAACCAAGACCTTCTTCAAGACCACCATTCATCATGAATACCTTGTGGATAATCAGCCCTAATACTCCATGGAAACTCCTCCTTGGATGTTAAAACTTGCACCAATCTTCCTCTTTTTGAATAGAGATTAACATATGTAAGTTATAACAATAGTTTGTGGTTAAATTTGGATCAAATGGGGTGTTTATGGGGAGTATGGGACGAAATCCTAGAGAGAGGAAGAGAGGATTTAGTTGTTTGCATGTGTGAGAAATGAAAAATGGTTTTAGGTAGTGGTTTTGATGGAAAGTTGTAAGCTTAGCTTTCAAGTTAGGCTAAGTAGGACAAGTGTTAGATACTTGTCCAAAAATTGACACCAAGTTGGTTTGGTGGACTAGTGTGGCCGGTTAGAGTGGGGGTGGGGCAAGTGTCCCACTTGTCTCATCCCCATTTATTTACGGGTACTCCTCGATTCTAGTTTCTTCGATTTGCGTGCCCTCGGGTCGTTTTACGAAAAACGTTTTTATAAATTATGATTCAACGGCACAAAACGAATCTAATAAAAATTGTTTCATCAAAAACGGAGTTCGAAAACGTAAATACGTAATCCTAAGGTTTCCGGTTTAGTCGTAAAGGACGTTAAAATAAAATCGTAAGTCCTAATTTCTTCTCGTAAATTTGTGAGTTTATGAACCAACACAAATTTAATACTCTAAAATAATATTCACGGATAAATTTATTTTCTGAAATGTCGGACTGTCACCCAAGACGGTGTATGTAAACATAAGCACGTAACGTAGAATCCTCCGGTTTAGACGTAGTCGACGCTACTTCAGGATGTAAATCCAAATTACTTCCCAAAAACAAGTGAGTTCATATTGTAACGTTTAAAATAATGTTTTCAAATAAATATTGAGAATAAAATATCAACCATAAATTTGACGGATTGTCACATTTGAGTCATCCGTAAGACCATTAGTTTCCTCTGGCATCTGCATCGGATTTGCTTGCTTCTAATTATCATAAGCAATTTGAAGTCATGATCGTTCTTGAAACAAATGTGTAAGAGAGGTCACGCATTTGGACAAAGTACCACAGAAGTCTTGAATCTTGGTATGCATGTCTTCAAGGAATGACTGACAGAGCACTAAATTTTCTTTCTTGGCAACATCGAATTGAAGAAAGGTCGAAAATTGTTGCAAAAGAACTTGAAGTGTAGATACGGATTCAATGTGATTAAAGTCTTCTTTGTCAAGTTGTTGCTGAAGAATATCTAAGTTTATCATCATAGCCTCCATGAAGAAAGGAGCATTTTGACCAAAGACTGCCACAAAGGATGGTCTGTAGTCTAGCTTGGTAAGATCATAGAGATGAAATTCAAATTCTCTAAACGAGACCTTACATTTTTGTCTTGCTTCTTCTTGCATCTTCTGCAATTCTCCATCTCGAGATGTCGAATTCAAAGAATCCATTGAAAATCAATGATAAATGAAGGTAAGGATTACTTATCGATCGATCAATGAAAGAAAGTAATTATGTTTGTTATCGTGTGTAGAAGTCGAGAAAAATGTTGAAATCCCCTAAGATATGTTCTCGATAAACCAAAAAATTCTCCAAAACCAAAAAACACACGAAAACAATATCTTCGGAATATCACAAAAACAAAATCTTTACAATGTCATATGTGTTGCAATACCCATCGCAATATTACCCATCAGAATACTCAACGCAATACCCATCGCAATATCACCCATCAGAATACCCGTTAGAATACCCATCGCAATATCACCCATCAGAAGGTCGATCGCAATACGTATCAGAATGATGTTTCGCAATACGTATTAGAATGAGTTATCGCAATATGGATCGGAATGAGCTATGACACTATGGATCGGAATGAGCTATCGAAATATGGATCGGAATGAGCTATCGTGATATGTATCGGAATGAGCTATCGCAATATGGATCGGAGCGAGCTATCGCAGTAACAAAACCCTTAAACATTTGCGGTGGAATTTGCACTTTTCTCGGATCAAACACACCCAATTCGAGATTTAAGCAAAAAAATGTTCCAAACACCCAAAAGTTTTGTGTTTTTAACCAAAGTAACAATACCAAATCTCTACCAAAACTATGTAGAATATTTTTATCAAGATTAAATTAAAAAACACAAAAAAAATTGGATCGAATGTTTTTTTATCAAGATAGGTACGAAAATCAGAACACAAACACAAAAACAAAACAATCATCCCATGGCTCTTGATACCAATTGACAGATTATCATAATCCTTGGATTATCTAACTATGAAGATGATTACTAGAGAGAGAGATAGATGACGAACTAGAGAGAGAAAGTAGAGAGAGGTTCGAGAGAATAATGAAAGATTAGATTAGATGTATGAGAAATGTGAGAACCAACAACTACCTTTCCTAACATGATAGGAAGGGTATATATAGCCCAACCTACATGTGGGCTTTATGGGTTATACTTACATAACTAGATCACGAGCCCAATCTACGTATATATCATTCGAGTGATCGATCCTTTCTAAATACGTAAAAACGTATTTCCAACAACAACCATTAGACATTCCAGAGTGGAAGTGGGACAAGATCACCATGTATTTTGTTACCGGTCTTCCGTAGACAAAGATGAGACATGATGCGATTTGGGTTATCGTTGATCGACTTACTTAGTTAGCTCATTTCTTACCGATCCGCAAGGATGATCCGGTCAGCAAACTCGTCGATACTTACAAGAAGGAGATCATGAGACTTCATGGTGCTCCATCCATTACCGTCGCGGACATAGATCCTCGGTTCACTTCGCGATTTTGGAAGAGTCTGGAGAAAGCTTGGGGTACAAAACTTAAGCCTAGCAGGACTTTTCATCCTCAAACAGACGGACAATCGGAGCGGACGATTAAGACATTGGAAGACATGCTCCGAGCATGTGCATTGGAGTGGACAGGAGACTGGGATGATTATATTTGTTTAGTAGAGTTTGCGTACAATAACAGTTGGCACGCCAGCATTATGTGTGTACCATTTGAGATGTTGTATGGCAGAAAGTGTCGCGCCTCAATCTGTTGGGATCAGGTTGGTGTGCGAACACTTGAAGGACCGCAGATGATAGAGTTGACCAACGAGAAGGTCGCGGTAGCTTAGCAGAAATTACAGGAAGCTCGTACACGTCAAAAGAGTTATGCCGACAAGCATCGTAGGGACTTACATTTCAACGTAGGAGATCACGTCTTTCTTAAGGCATCCCCGACAGGTGGTGTTAGATGTTTCGGAATCAAAAGGAAACTTAGTCCTCGATTCATCGGACAGTTTGATATCATCGAGCGAGTCGGTGAAGTATCTTATCGCTTAGCGTTACCTCCGCAGCTTTCTCACGTTCATGACGTTTTCCATTTGTCCTTACTTAGAGGGTACAAGTATCATCCCCTTCACGTGGTTTAGTATCCACTGGAACAGATTCATGAAGATATTACCTTCATAGAGGAACCCGAACGAGTTCTTGACAGACAAGAACGAGTCATGAGGAAGAAGACGATTCCATTCGTCAAAATCCTTTGGAAGGATCATACCGAGAAGGAAGCCACTTGGGAAACAGAGGAGTCTATCCGGGCTTCTTACCGTCATTTCATATTTTGAATTCAGGTATGTTCCTCTTTCAGTTTACTTTATCTATAATTCGGTGACAAATTATTCTTTTTAGGGGAAGAGTTGTAAACCCCGCATGCTTTTACCATGAACAGTACACTTAGTAAATGTACGTACATATTAAAAATTTCCTTTTATAGCATGAACACGTGTCACGATTATTAATTAACAGAAGTTATGTACGTATTATTATTACGACAAGTATTATGTACGTGATCGTACATGATAATTATTAACAATAATAATTATAATCACGAACATGAAATCATGAACGTAAAAATCACGAACACGTAATTACGTACTTAAATAATATAATACGATTAAGATCGTTACGTACAAGTATTTATATATAACACGGAAAAATAAGTATAACCCAACACGAAAACACGAACATACGAACACGTAAATTATAACAAGGGAAAAACATCAGGTTTTTCCCTTGTGGGCCCTACATGCCGCAGAACCAAAGAGACAAGGGCCAAGCCCATGTTGGTTTTTACTAAAATAACAAAAAGGAGAAACATTATTTTCATTCACAGAGTTTTCAAGAAAATTATAAAACCCTAGCCCTTTTGTCTCCTTTGGCCACCGGCATCACCAACACCACAAGGGGTGTTTGATTTTATTTTTGGTTGATTTATTCAAGCATCCTGTTCGTGTTATTAACCTCCATTCGTTACACGCATTCGGTAATCCGTTATCCTTTTTATTTTAATTCTTTTTATTTAATTATGAACACATGAACATGGGATTAAATAAACAAGTAATTAAAACGTGTTGGTTAATCATGGGGGAAAATTAAAGGTATGTTTCGGGTTGGTTTGCTCGGCCAACAATCAACCGAGAGTTCCATGGCTCTCGGTGTAACACCCCCAAATATTCACGTTTCGTATAAGCGGAAGAGTCGTTGGTGGTACGGGATAGAACATTACTCAAATCATAAACAACGCTTAGGAATCGCGTCGTGTAATAACGAAACATTTTCCATTCATAAATATCAAATTACATAGGTCGACAGATCAAAGTATGTCTTAAAAATTTACAAAACATTCGAATGGAAATTTTTATTTAAAAGCGGGCCATAAACTCTTGCCGTCTTCCTAAGAATTACGTTCAAGTACCTGAGATAAAGCATGTTAAAAGTCAGCGAAACGCTGAGCGAGTCCGTAGAGTTTAATAAAAACCATTAACATAAAACCAGTATTTATTCATTACCGAAAAACATTTTGTACAATTCTTTGTCGTAGACCATAACATAGGCCAATAACATTTTATACGATCATTGTCGTAAATCATAACATAGGCCTTTGCCGTCAAAACCATTATGCGAACCATTGTCGTAACAGCATCATACAATACGTTTTATAACGTTTTTTATAGTATAATAAAAACTGTTGTATAAAACAGTTATGTAAACCAGAACACAAGTATAATATCAATAAATAAGACCCTATATTGCTAGTTAGGCAATGTATTATAATCCAAATCATGTATCGTACACCGTCCCTGAGACCGCAGCCTCAGTATTACCTTTATGAGTATTATTATCGGATTACTATAAGCCGCATGACATTGTTACATTTCTATAATATACATTGGGTAGCTAGCCCGGAATTCATTTGCCGATTTAAAACAATGTGTCGTCACAAAAATCACGCTAAATAGACCCCTCTCATACATAAATTCGCTTGCCAATCAATGTGACACGACGGGGATCAGCCGTCAAGACGCGAACTGGGGTGATCTTCCCCAAATAGTACAATTATATGCATAAGCGTCTACCATCTCCCGGTAGTTCACAATTCATGCTAATGGGACTTATAGTGACATAACCTAACTAATAATAATCCATTTCAATCATTCGTTGGGTCATCATATCAATCGGGTCCATAACAATAAGCATATAATCGGGACCACTTGTGTTATATTTTTATTAAAAATAGCATGTTATCTCCCTCGCGGGTTTATAAAACACTTTATAAAACATTTAAAAGAGTGCGAGGCTATGAACTCACGTTGCTTTGGGAAGTCGGGTTATCGGCAACTAAAGCGTACGGCGCGCGACTCGATCACGGGAAACCTAAACAAATAGTACTCGGTCTTAGACTATGCCAAATAACTTTATAAAAATTTTCATGTATATGTAATCAAGTCATATGATGATCAAGTGGGATTTTAATAACTTACACACTTTACACAATTAATTAGTTGTTAAGCATCTAGTTAACTTAGTCCAATTACATTAATTTTAGCCCTTTTAAGCGTTAAGGCCCAGTAGGCCCAATAAGAGTCCATTAAGTATTATTAGTCCAAAATATCATTTTTGGATCAGATCTCAACTCATAATTTGAGCCCAAGTGGGTTGAGCCCAAACTTAGATTGGATAAGTCCTAATAAGGAATGTTGGGTTTTGTAGCCCAATATGGTCATATTGACCCATAACAAGCCCAACATCTTATAATTAGTCCAATTAAGTTATTAACTTGTTCATATATATTTAGGTCAGTATAAGTTTTATAAAATTTTTCCAAATAATGGAGATAACTTATCGAGTTTGATTCGTAAAACATGTTTATTAGTCGGTTGTTGCAAAAATTTACGTATAGGTAGTTATATACTTTTATTAAGGTATTGTCTATACTCTAAACTCTATAAATATTTGCCCATGGTTTCTATATGTGTAAAAATATATATTTTTGTGATATCATCTTTTTAATACTTGTTTATATCTATTTTATATCTTATTTTAATCAAAAGTTACTTTTACACTTGTTAATGGGTGATTACTTTTTAGTAAAAAATGTCACAGTCAACATTTTCGACATAACTAGAGTTATACAATGAGTTAGAATCTCATATTTAAGCTGTAGAAACTACATGATGTACTCTAAAAATGGTTCTCCTATGACCTCTTCTCAATCAGTCCCTAAATATGACTTTTAATTCGAACAAGACAGACCAGTCAGATTTGCACACCAAAAGTAATTTGGCCATAACTTGCTCATTTTTAGCTTTCTATTGTATGGCCAAAACCACTTGTTTAGAATTCATTTATCTATCATCATATCAATTCACCTAACCATTTTGACAAATTAAAAATATCAAAACCTACTGTTCTTTACAACCCTCTTATTTTAGTGTTTAACCACCTAGTTTTCTATATGACTTATCCATTTTTAGCCTAACCTATCAACATATAATCCCACCATAGTCACTTGATCATAATTTATAACATCACACATATACATTAATAAATGAAATAAACAAGAACTTTTACGAGTATAAAGGAAAGAACAAGTTTTATACCAACAATAATAGAAGAAAATGACATCAAAGCTTGTTCTTGAACCCAAAACTACTTGATCTTCAAAACCCACTTATAAAATCTTCAAGATCGCTTTATTTACACATTAGAGAAGTCCCAAAACTCTTAGAAAACCCTCTTGATCATACCAAAAATCCCATGCAAAAAATTCTTTTAACTCCTTGAAATCACCTCAAAACATCTTCATTTTATGTAGAAATCATACTAGATTGATAGGTTTGCTTGTAGGTTTAAATGGATCTTAAGAAAATATAATGAAAATGGTGTTTTTGGGTGGTATATCCACGAATTTGTGGAGGAGGGGGAAGAAAATGGTGAATTTTCTCACTCTAAGAGTGCATGTGTGTGAAAAATGGTGTGATACTTGGTTTAAGTGTTAACCAAGCTTGCAAGACAAGTGTCTTACAATTTGCATGACTTAATATGGTGAGGACAACTCACATCTTTGAAAAATCAGTCGTTGAGGAGGTGGGACAAGTGTCTAGCTTGTCTCACAATATTATTTTACGAGTATTGTTCGATTCTTGTTACCTCGATACGCGTGCCTTCGGTTTTGTTATAGAAAAATGTTTTTTGATTTTATGAAACGATATTGAAAAACGAATCTACTAAAATTTGTTTCATGGAAAACGGCGTATGTAAACGTAAACACGTAACGTAGAGATCTCCGGTTTAGACGTATACAATGCTAATTTAAGACGTAAACCCTAATTTCTTCCCAAAAGTGAGTTAGTTCATAAACTAACAGAAAAATAATGATTATAAATAATACTTGAGAATAAAATAACGACCTCGAATTGACGGATTGTCACAGTATTTTCCATAAAGAGGATCTTTGTCCTCAAAGATCAATTCATCTTACTACTCGCTTCTTATAGTGTTAAAGACTTGTGGGCATTTCCTCCATATTCGGTCTTTTTACTCAAGCGTAATTCATTATAATACGCGAGTTTCATCAAACATAAATATGGGAATACGATCATGCTTAAGTTGACTTACTTTCTCTTTCCATGATGTCCACGGGTTTTCGATGAGTGAAGCTTTTCGCCGACTCAAACCTCATTAAGAAGTAATCGGATTTTTACTTACTAGACATTTTATCAAGTTAGATATATGGAACATATTTCATGCAGCCCTTGAAGTGCTAGGGTAGTCTAGCTTATATGCCTCTAGGACCAACTCTTTACATTATCTCAATGGTCCCATACAACGGGGACTTAGCTTCACACGATCTTTCAGATCATGAATTCACCTTTCCACGATGAAAATTCTCGGCATAACTTTGCTACCCATCCTGCACTTCAAGATCTACATCTCACATTCACATAACATCCTGCCCACTACCGCCAGTCAATAATCAGATCTTAACTTCCATAATCATTTCAGGTCTCATGGGCCGGGTATCTTCATCCCAACTCCCACCTACAAGTGCTCTTTATATAGATCCTCACAAGATTCGATCTCAATCCTAATGCGATAATTATCTGTGATATCCATCCAAAGGTAAATGCTCATCCTAGACACTACCAAAGGTCAATCATATAAGCACAAAACAAGACTTCTAATGTTTGTATCTTTATTTTACCTTGTCTATCCGATTACGGGTGGTAAGCAGTACTCTCATCAAGATTTGTTCCCAATGACTTCTAAAGGGATCTCCAGAAATTCGATACGAAGACAGGATCTTGATAGAGATGATCGATACAGGCACACCATGCTTACACAACTCCTTTAAATACAAATGAGCCAACTTCTCCACGGAGAACCTATCATTAACGGGAATGAAATAAGCAGATTTGGTCAGTCTTTTGACGATGACCCAAACCGAATCAAATCCAGATGATGACTTTGGAAGATTTGTGAAAAAAAAACTATAGGGATTCTATCCCATTTTCAAACAAGAATAACAGACAGCTGAAGCAATCCTGATGGCTATTGGTGTTCAGCCTTGACCTTCGCACAAGTTAGACATTTAGTAACGTATGTGGCGATGTCGACTTTCATGTTCGGCCTTCATTACAACTCTTCCAGATCAAAATACATTGTATCAGAAACGTAATGATTAGAATACTTAGACTTATGATATTCCATCATGACTAAATCCCGAAATCCTCCATATTTAGGCAACCAGAAACGACCTTTTAAACACTTAACGCCATCGCCTCCCATCTCTAATGGTTCTCATTAGCCACGAAACACTTCATCATCTATGTTATCCTTCTTACAAGCATCGGCTATTTCTAAATTGCTCGGGAAATTTATTCTGCACGGTCATTACTAAGGAACACATCCTAAGTGGTTCTTTATCCTTTCTACATAACGCGTCAGCAACTACATTCACCTTCCCTGATGAAATAAATATCATGACCATAATCACTCAGAAACTCAAACTATTTACAGAGCTTCATGTTTAGCTCTTCCTGATCCAAAATATTATGTAAGCATTTGTGTTTGGTGAATACCGTATACTTAATGCCATACAAATAATGTTTCCATAGTTGAAGAGAAAAAACTAACGCTCCAAATTCCAAGTCATAGGTTATATGTTTTCCTCAATTCCTCCAAGGATGTCTTGAGGTATACACAAACATCTACTCCTAAGGGAGTTTAGTTAAATGATCTGGGTATGAGGGAATAATTCCTTAATAATCCTTCAATAAATATATGTCAAACCCAAACATCTTCGCACTTCATTTTTTGTATAACCCAAAGCCTTAATGGCTCCGATCTTTGAAGAGTCAACATAGATTCCACTACCATTAATCACACGGTCAAAGAATGTAAGGGATCAAGCCTAACATCCCGCTTTAAATATTTAACGAACAATGTTTCACATCTCAGCTAGATCAAGGTAGTCTACAAATAATTACTAAGCTCCTTCTTATTCTTGGAAATAATCAGATGGTCCTTAAGGATCACAAGCATGAATTTATCAAAATACCGCTTACACACGCGATTCATCAAATTAATGAATGCGACCGGTGCGTTGGTCAATCCAAACGACATCACATGAAACTCATAATGTTCATTACGAATTCTGGATGTAATGATTGGAAAAGATAATCTTCTTTGCGGACGCGAATTTGATGATAACCATGTCGTAGATCAAATTTTTTAATATACGCTAGAGCCTGGTAAATGATCGAACAAATCTTTCATCTTGGGTAATGGATATAAATTTTGATCGTCAATTTATTTAGTTCACAGTAATCAATGAGTATATGTAACGATAATACCATAGCTATTCATGATGACGAGCTCGGTAGAATAAAAGCTTTCTCCGACAACTCTCTCAGTAGCACGGTAACTCTTTTGATTCAGATGGTGCTAACGTATGGTGCACATGCCACAGGTGCATCACCGGGAATATAATCAATACCAAATTCAACTTGCCTTAATGGCGGAAGTCTAGGTAATTCATCAGGAAATATCTCAGAAAGTCTCAGATAACGGGAACATTTTCTTATTTAATTCACCTTAGGTTTTTTCTAGATCGCTAGATCTATGACTAGTTCACAATTATTCATGATACAATTGCAAGCCTGAATGCAGGATACGATCACCCATCGGGAATTTGTTGGGAATAAAATGTAGCCAGTACACTTGATCGCTGACAAGAAGAAAACAAGCGTTGATAAGAAGAAAACAAACGTTGACAGATCAAGCGTTGAAAGGAAGAAGTCAAGCGTTGATAGGTTGAATTCAAGCACTGATAGAAAGATTTAGTCTACGCGTATTATGTTTCTAGTTTGTTTCTAGTAAAGATAGGATCAACAATGTATTTTCTATATTTATCTTTACCTAGAATAGCTGATACGTAGACTCTTGTACAAGGCTTCTTATGTCTATAAAAGAAGACCTTTAGGTTTTGTTTCATATAAGTTTTCATTTATTTAAACACTTTCATTGTAAGCAAGTTTGTTCTAATCAATCAAGTGAAAGTTTGTTTTGCAATTGTTTGTGTGTTCTTGTTTGAGTATTAATTCCGCATAATACTTAAATTGTTTTATACACAACAACGTTTCTCTACGTGTTTAACTTCATTTAATCTCGTTTACACAAAGCTAAATCGATCTATGTTTGGGATCAACAAGTGGTATCAGAGCTTGTTTAGAAACTTTGATCTAAAGAACACAAGAACCCTAAACTGCCATAAACCCTAATTTTCACAAAACCCCAAAAACACCATGTCTACCCTAGAAGCAAACTCCTCCTCCTCCTCCTCAACCCACAACATCAAGATTCCCATGCTAGACCCATACAATTTTGAGCTATGGAAGTTTAACTTTGAGCAATATCTACAAATCCATGACTACACCCTATGGGAAATTATTGAATATGGAAACACATTCAATAAGGCTCAAAAGATTGCAGATGCCATCCAACAAAGAACAGCTGTTCAAGGTTCTACTGAAGAGGATCAAAGAGAAAAACCTAAAGATGGTTGAGCTGTCTCAACTGAGGATATAGCAAAGAGAAGGATTGACATGAAAATCCTAAGCATTCTAAAACTCTCTTTGGGGCAAGAAAATCAGCACAAATACAGAAGCTATGAGTCTGCAAAAGATCTTTGGGTAGCTCTTGAAGTTGCTTATGGTGGTAATGTTGATACTGTACAAGAGATAAAGAAGCAACTCTTGCATGAGTATGATGTTTTTAAGGCTCAACCTAATGAGAAGCTAAGTAGTGTGAGAAGCAGACTTCTTGACATTACAAGCAAGCTGTCCTTCATGGGAACAGTGCTTGGTGATGTTGATATTATCTCCACTTTCCTTAAAAGCCTTGGTGATGCATGGAAGATTGAAGCAAGGTCTATAATTGCTAATTACACTCAGAAAAGTTCTACTTTTGATGATGTTTACAATAAACTAAGGCTGATAGAGAATGAAACTCTTTTGGATCATGGAAGCAAGTCTACCAATGGAAACATGGCCTTCTTCTCACATAGTGAAGGTCAATTTGATCAAAAGGAGTCATACATGCACCCAGTTAATGGATCAACCTATGTCAATGCTGGATCATATCCTGTCAACGCCTCACATTCAGACGCTAACACATACAAAATTGACTCACCAAGAGTTAAGTCGGCTGGTATTGATCTAGATACTATGTGTGCATACATTTCTTCATTGCCCAATGGTTCAGTGATTACTTATGAGGACCTTGAGCAAATTAGTGATGAGCATTTGGAGGAGATGGACATAAAGTGGAATATGGCCCTTGCAAGCATAAGGGCAAATAGATGGAATAAAAGGTTTAAAAAGAAGATGACTTTCAATGCCAAGGACACTGTTGGATTTGATAAATCCAAATTTGATGTTATAATTGTCATCGTATGGGACACTTTATGAGAGAATTCATATCTCCAAGAAGATCTGATGTTGGAAAACCCTCAAGTCAAATCATTAAGGCTCAGGATCCCAAAGCCATGGTTGCAATGCAAGAAAATGATGGTGTTGGATGGGATTGGAGCTACTTGGCTAAGGATGAGGAAGAGAACAAAGCTTTGGTTGCTGAAATGGAAGAAGAAGAGCATGTTCACTATGCTCTCATGGCACACTCCTCATCTTCATCAGACAATGAGGTATATGATGATGCTTTTTGTAGTAAGGGTTGTCGTCTAAATACTAAAAGACTTAACAAAGAAGTTTTAAGATTTTCAATAGATGTGGGTAATGAAAGATGCAATTTGTCTAACTATCAACTTGCTCTTACTCAAACTGAAAAGACTGTAGCTGAGTATAAGAAAATGAAGCTTGACCTAAAAGATAAAATCAGTATCTTAAAACATGATTTAAATGCTAGTACTGATATTAGAAACATCATGGAGAGGGTCAATGCTGAATTACAAGCTAAGTTAGATGAGGCTATCAAGAATAAGGATAATGTAGATCTTAAAATTCAGAGATTTGATAAAGCCTCACAAACCCTAGGAGAATGTGTTAGTAAACAAAGGGATTATAGGGATATACTGGGATTGGGATGAAAGATTATACTGGTGTTCCACCAACAGCTGGGGACTTCTATGGTATCCAAAGAAAGGAATTATCTTGAACTGTTTTACCAGAACTCCAAGAAGAGGAATTTATTCCTCCACCAAGAGTTCTTACCCTAGTAGAAGAATATAGGCAGAAGTTGACTGATTTGGACCAATGGAAGAAAGCCAACCCTACCTTGTTTGTCAAGGGTGGCATGCTTAGTGATAGTCTTAATGAGTCTACCCCTATCAAAGTAACAAACCCAATCACTGGCAAGACTGTTGACCTTGACTCAAACGTTGTTAGAAAACCTAATATTAAATATACAGAAATGTATAGAAAAACTAGGTCACCAAAAAGCCAAATTAGTGATGATGGAGCAGGTTTCTTTTTTTCTAGACCTAGGGTTATGTCTAGAAAAGCCTATTATACTTGTGGTAGTTTTTCACATTTAGCCTATAAATGTGTAAACGCTTCAAAGGTCAACGCTGACAAAAAGTCAAACACTGTCAAACCCAAAACTTTTGTTCAGCAAAGTCCACAAGTTGTTAGACCAGCTCCATTCTTTTCAAAAGGGTCTAATACTTTTGGACAAAGACCTTTTCAGAAGACCAATACATGGTCTAATAGACAATGGGTTCCTGTAGCAAACCCTAGGTTCAACGCTGATAAGGGTAATTTCAGCGTTGACAAGACCAAATCAAACGCTGACAGAAACGTTGTCAGACCAAATAATGGTAAATATTTGCAACCAAAGGGAAAGGGGTCTAAAGCTTCTTCTAGCTTGACATGGAGACCTAAGCAAGATCAAAACCCTAATTCAGATGGGATTTCTATGACCTGTAACAGATTTAATTATATTTCAAAGGTCATCACAAAACAAATTGGGGTTTACTGGGTGTTTAATCCAAGAAGGGATGAACAAGGGGTTGTTATGAGGACTAAGTCTGTTCTTGTTGAACAACCAAATGAATCCAAGTCTGCTCAGGCTTGGGTTCCCAAAGAAAACTAATTTGTTTTCTTTATGTGTACGGCATTCAAAACCAGGTTAATGATTATGGCTAATAGGATAGTGGATGCTCTAGGCACATGACTGGGAAGGAAGATTATCTCACAAACTTCACTCCCATTAAGGATGGTGACAAAGTTTACTTTGGAGACGGATATGGAACTATCACAGGCAAAGGAACTCTTCTCACCAACAATTTGCGTTTTGAAAACGTGTTTCTGGTAAAAGAACTTGACTATAATCTGTTTAGTGTATCACAAGTTTGTGATAACAAAAATAAGGTTCTTTACACTGATACTGAATGCTTGGTGTTGAGTAAGGATTTTAAAATACCAGATGAGAAATTCATTGATTATAGAGCACCTAGGCATAAGGACATTTATAATGTGAATCTTAATGGAATTAGGATGAATAATAACTTGTCATGTCTTTATGAGAGTAATCTTTGGCACAGGAGATTAGGGCACATTAATTTTAAAAATATAAACAGACTTGTGAGACATGGTTTGGTTGATGGTTTGCCTGAAAAGGCTTTCTACAATGACCACTCTTGTGTTGCATGCCTTAAAGGCAAACATCACAAGGTCTCATTTAAGTCTAAACAGGTGCACTCTAGTTTTAAACCACTTCACTTGCTGCATATGGACCTGTTTGGTCCAACTAATATAGAAAGCTTGAATGGTAAATCTTACTGTTTTGTCATCACTGATGATTTTTCTAGGTTTACTTGGACTTTCTTTTTAGTTTTGGAAAGTGACACTGCTGATTCTTTAATTAACTTTATTAACCAAATTGAGAAGAAGTCTAGTAATGAAGTTAAGATGCTTAGAAGTGATAATGGTGGTGAGTTTAGAAATAAGTTGTTGGATGATTTTTGTGCCAAGAAAGGGATTACTAGACAGTTTAGAGTTGCCAGAACCCCACAGCAAAATGGGGTTGCTGAGAGAAAGAATAGAACCCTCATAGAAGCAGCCAAGACTATGTTGGCTGATGCTCACTTTCCCATTGCTTTTTGGGTTGAGGCTGTGAATACAGCTTGTTATGTTTAGAATAGAGCATTAGTCAACAAGATACATAACAAAACACCTTATAAGTTACTTTGGGGAAGGAAACCTAATATTGGCTTTCTTAAACCTTTTGGTTGTCATGTAGTTGTGTTGGATACTAGTGATGCCTTAGGTAAATTTAGTGCTAAAGGTGATGAAGGCTACTTCATGAGTTATTCAGTGCAGAGTAAAGGATATAGGGTTTACATTAAGAAGGAAAAACGTATACTTGAAAAAGTACATGTTAGGTTTTTAGAAAGTAAACCTAGTGATCCTGAAAGTGGTCCAAATTGGTTATTTGACTTGGAACCTCTATCTAGGACTTTGAATTATATGCCTGTTACTAATCCAAACATTGTGAAGGTAACTTCAAATGGTGTGGAAGAACCAATTGTTAATGTTTCAGGTACACAGATTAATGAAGAGGTTGGATCACAAGCAGACAAATCATCACCCATACTTGAGTATGTCACTATTCCCATATGGACAGATGCATTTGCTGTTGTTGCTGCTAGAAAGGAAAATGGTGGTCCCCAAGTATTACCAGTTGAAAACATGCATGATCTTTCAGGCGCTGACAAAGGAAAATCTGGCACTGACAAGACAAATTCAGGCGTTGATGGCTCAAACGCTGACAACCTTGATTCAGGCGTTGACAACTCTTTTGACCATATTTTCTCTTCCAGTTTTGAATAAGGTGAACCTTCAAGCAGAAATGGTGAGGTTCATACAGATGTTGAGGGAAGAGAGTCTGAAGAAGATATTGGTAACATGAATGATGAGACTGAAGACAACACACTTTTTGAGGGAGGAGTGCCTTCTTCTATAATCAAAGATCACCCCTCTTCTCTAATTATTGGTGATGTGATGTCTCCTGTTCAAACTAGAAGATCTCATCAGAATCTTGGAGGATTTATTGCCAATATTCACAAGAAGATTGATACCCCTCTTGTTCAAGCATGTTTGTTTGCCTGTTTTCTGTCACAACAGGAACCCCAGAAGATTTTTGATGCTCCCAAAGAACCAAGTTGGGTGGAAGAAATGCAGGATGAGCTTCACTAATTTGCTATACAGGATGTTTGGGAGTTGGTTGATTGTCCCAGACATGTCAGACCTATTGGGACAAGATGGGTTCTTAGAAACAAGAAGGATGAAAGAGGCATTGTGGTCGGAAACAAGGCACGTTTAGTGGCTCAAGGATATACAAAAGAGGAAGGGATAGACTATGAGGAGATTTTTGAACCAGGTGCAAGGATTGAGGCTATAAGGATATTTATAGCCTATGCTTCCTTCATGGGCTTTACTGTCTATCAAATGGATGTGAAGAGTACTTTTCTTTATGGCACAATTGTAGAGGAGGTTTATGTAATGCAGCCTCTTGGCTTTGAAGATTCAGAACATCTAGACAAGGTGTATAGAGTCAAGAAAGCTCTGTATGGACTTCATCAAGCCCCAAGAGCATGGTATGGCACATTGTCCACCTATCTGGTGGAAAATGGATTCAAAAGGGGCACCATAGACCAGACCTTATTTACAAAGAAGACTGGTAAGGATTTCTTACTTGTCCAAGTTTATGTGGATGATATCATCTTTGGCTCTTCACGTCCAAAGATGAGTGAATACTTTTCCAAGCTTATGACAGACAAATTCAAGATGAGTTCAATGGGGGAGATGAACTTCTTTCTAGGGTTACAAGTTCAGCAGAAAGAAGATGGTATCTTCATCTCTCAAGACAAATATGTGGCAGAAATCTTGAAGAAGTTTGGCTTTTCTCCAAATGAGAAAAGGACTAGTACTCCTATGGAAAGAGAACACCCTTGGGGAAAAGTTGGAGATGGAAAAGATGTGGATGTCAGGCACTATAGATCAATGATTGGTTCATTGATGTATCTCACAGCTTCAAGACCTGATATTATGTTTGCTGTGTGTGCATGTGCACGCCATCAAGTGACTCCCAAAGAGTGCATCTTCATGCTGTCAAGAGAATCTTTAGATACCTTAGATGTTATCCAGACATGGGATTATGGTATCCAAAAGATTCACCATTGGAGCTTATTTCATATTCAGACAGTGATTATGATGGTGAAAAATTTGATAGAAAATCCACAACTGGTGGATGTCTGTTTCTTGGGAGTAGGTTGATATCTTGGCAATGCAAGAAACAAACAGTGGTGGCCAATTCTACAACTGAAGCAGAGTATGTTGCAGCAGCTGCTTGTTGTGGACAAGTGTTATGGATTCAGAACCAGCTGTTGGATTATGGGTATAATTTCATGCATACCAAGATTTTTGTAGACAATAACAGCACTTTATGCATTATTAAAAATCTTGTACATCACTCTAAAACAAAACACATAGAAATTAGACATCATTTTATAAGATATTGTTTTGAAAAGGGTTTAATACAACCAGATAGGGTTGAGACAGAAGAAAATATGTCTGATTTATTACCTAAACCTTTTGATACTGGAAGATTTCAATACTTGGTAACAAGTATTGGAATGATCAATCTCACTTAATATGTGTTTTGGGGTCTTATTGTAAAAGTATGTACATGATATGCATTGTTATTGGTCTATTTGTGATGTTAGATTTTCCACTTTATTTGTCTAACGTTGACAAAGGTTATCTTAACGCTGATAAGTGTTATCGTGATGTTGTCAGCAACATGTTAGTTTTGTGGTTTTTGATCTAAGTGTGCAGGCGTTGGTAGCATTGTACCATTGGATACAGAGTTGCTTATGGATCCTTGGAGAATCATTGGAGCATGTTTTAATTTATGGATGATGGTTGGAATATTTATATTCCTATCTTGACATAAATTTTTATTTACATGCATATTATTTGGAAACTTATGTATCACAGTTTAAGGGGAGGTTTTAGGAACCTTTAGAACTTTTGGGTATTCTTATGATACTATTATCACAATTCTAGATTGTGTCCACAGGTGAGTATGAGTTAGTTTTCTATCTCATGAGGCACTGTAGCATGCAAAGTTGATATACTATGCATGCTGCCAAGACATTTTTGGCCTAGAATTGGATGTGGTCTGTTGGGAGACTTGGGTATGATTTATATTGGGTTTACCTGGGAGTTACAAGGGATTTTACAAGATAACTTAACTGTTATGAATTTTGGTTAGCAAGGGACACTAGAGGACTATTATGTCTATCTTGCATAAGCAAGTGTGCATAATTGGACAGTGCTTACCGCCCTATAATAATTTTCAGTTTATATGTTATCTTCACTAGGAAAAATTACTTTGTTAAGTTCCTTTTTAATTTTTATTACTTTTATTTTTGGACGCTGACAAATATTTTTCCAAGCGTTGTTGTGACTAAATTAGACGTTGACATGGCTTTGCAAACGTTGACAAGAATATAGCCGTTGGGCGTTGATGGGTTATTTTTGACCGTTGACACTCATTGGGTCCTACCCAGTTGTTATTTTTGACGAATTTTGGGACCGTAATTTTGGGAGTTGATAACTTTTAATTAATGCACAAGATAACTTATTTTCTTTTCGATATCTTCATCATTATATTTTGAAAATACTTGCCTCATTTTTGACCAATCACATGTGCCTATCACTCCTATAATTTTGGCTCTTATTTTTAAACCAGGTTACTCTCATATTCTTGTCTAACAATTTTCTCCTATAATCCATCTTTTACAAACAGCTTTCCTCAACAATGGCACCAAAGTTTAAACCAAGTGACTTGGTATTGGGATTCAGAAGTCATCACAATATGATTGCTTATTTGGAGGCTGATGATACTTTGTTTCCACAATACACCCAGATGGTGGCGTATTTGAATGCATCTCCATTACGGTATGCTCTTTCTCATGCTCCTCTCATCCCTGTCACTCATATTAAACAGTTTTGGAACACTATTAGTTCCTCAACACTTAATAATGTGACTACATTAACAACTATTGTTCATGGGCGTTCTTGGGTGGTTACTGAAGCCTTGGTTCGCCAGGCTTTGCATATTCATGATGCAGATGGTATAACCACTCTCCCCATTAATGAAATAGAACAAGGACTTCGGGCTTTGAGGTATCCTTTCCCTGATGAGGGTACTTTAAATAAATACCATAAACAAGAATTCCCCCCAGCTTGGAAGTACCTCATACATGTCATCCTTTAATGTTTGTGTAACATCCCGCCTACTCAGACCACAATATTGTTCGCTTTGCCCGCAAGCTCACGGCTTTGCTTTGTGACCCTCTTGTGAAGACTTCCCGGCAGGTCACCTAAGCCAGTACTACTCTCCCATGAGCACGCTTAACTGCCAGTTCCTAAGAACCCCACTTGCAGTAGACCACAAAACGCGTTGTGTCATGAGAAGGAGACTGTTATCTTATGAACCATGGATCTCTCCTGGACACAGCCGATGTGGGATTTTCCTAGGGTGTCACAATCACCCCCCCTTCGGGACTCATCGTCCTCGATGATGTTTGCCCCACCATCCTGAACGGCCCAGGAGTGTCTCTGATACCACTTGTAACATCCCGCCTACTCAGACCACAATATTGTCCGCTTTGCCCGCAAGCTCACGGCTTTGCTTTGTGGCCCTCTTGTGAAGACTTCCCGGCAGGTCACCCAAGCCAGTACTACTCTCCCATGAGCACGCTTAACTGCCAGTTCCTAAGAACCCCACTTGCAGTAGACCACAAAACGCGTTGTGTCATGAGAAGGCGACTGTTATCTTATGAACCATGGATCTCTCCTGGCCACAGCCGATGTGGGATTTGCCTAGGGTGTCACAGTTTGAGTCCCAAATGTACTGCACATAATGAAATTAACAGATCCATTGCTAGTGCAATTGTGTGCATTACAAATGGGCAAAAATATTATTTTTCAAAACTAATTTTTGATGGCATGTGTAAAAACAAGGGGAATAAGATGACTTTGTCTTATCCTAGATTTTTACAAATGGTTTTTGATGCACAGAGGTACTGCATAAAGGATCATGATGATTTTTATGAGATCCCTATGCAAAAGAAAGCTATTTTTAGTAAGATGAACACACCCCCACACAGAGACTTACCCCTCACCCAAGCTATGCTTGCTGTTATTGCAGCAGCACAACCTTAACCTGACCCACAACCACAACTTGACCGAATACCAGACCCTTTACCTTCACCTCAACACATGGAAATTGACCAAGAATCCTTGAACGCTGATACATTAAATGTTGGCGTTGACACAAGTAATCTAAACGTTGACACCTTTCCTTCACAGACCCAAACACTCCTTAACCTTCAAACTACCACCCAATCCACATCATCTTCTACACCCCCTGAATATAGGTTGCAAAAACGCCCAAGGAATACTGGAGTGTTCTCCTCTAGTGGTCCTCGCTATGTTGTAGAGAGAACCACCACCACAAGTGTGGTTGGTGCTATGGATGAGGCTGGGACTATTGGTACTCGCTTATATGTAGGCCAAGCCAGTCCTAACATCTTTAAGACCTCATCCATGCCCCATGAATCTACTTTGGAAGGTCAAATATCCATTTTAGAGGAGGGCAGATTGGAACCATACACAATGTTGGAATTGACGGCTGTCTGCATTAGCTTGCAAAAGCAAAATGCAGACCTGATACAAACAGTCAGTACACAAGGCCTTGAACTCAAGCAATTGGGGGAGAGGATTGTTCTTTTGGAGGATGCTAACACTAGGCGTGGTTTGGAGGATTCTTCCAAAGGGGAGGATGAGCAGATCCATGTGAGTGACAAAGGCTCACATGATGGAGAATCTTTGGGTGTTGCTGAAGCCCTTACTGAATTGAAGAAGCAACCAGGTTTTGATACATCTTTGGTTACTCCTACAAACTTGAACTTGTCCTTTACAGCTATGATAGAGTAGTTCACAAGAGGCGCTGAGACAAGTAAGGTGAGCGTTGACAAGCAAACTTTAGACACTGACACACCAAGCGCTGACAAGAGTAAGTTGGGCGTTGACACACAGAATTTGAGCGTTGACAGACATACAGATATGGTTGGTGTATTCCAGTCATCAGCTATCATCAAGGAAGTGTCTTCACAGGTACCATCATCATCTTTACCTATCATTGATCCATTAGATAAGGGTAAAGGAATCATGGTAGAAACAGAAGTTCCAAAGGATGCAGCCGAAGTAGAGTTTGATTCAAAGTTGGTTGCACAACTTGTAGAACAAGAAATGAAGAAGGTTGGTGAATCATCATTTGTTGTTACTTCTGAGGAACAAGAAGAAAGTGATGAAGGGAGTTCAGATTCAAGTGTTATGATAACTGAACAACCAGAAAGACTTGAATATGGTGATGAGTTGGCAAGGGAGAAGCTTAGAGAGTTAAAGTTGCATGTAGATTATGATATGCTGGAAGTTGCTCAGATTTACCATGCATGGGAAGATAAGGTTATGGAGAATCCAAATATGACAATTTCAGATCAAATTTGTGGATTGGAGATTCTTATAAGAGTTCAAAAACATTGCAAGATAATTCTGAAGCATAAGGCTAACAATGTTTTCTCATTGCTGAAGAGGGATAGAAGGGAGCTTTACTACATGTTACTCAGATGTCATGGAACAGGATGGACCTTTAAGAAATTGCAGGGTTTAACCTTTGAAGAATTGGAGTATAACGCTTATCCTATTTGGGCAACAGTGCAAGAAATGAATACTATCAAACTTCTCTCAGATGAAAGGAGAGAAGAACTTGTAGAAGAGATGGAGATTCAAAAGGCAATGATTGTTCCAAGGCCTTTGAAGAAGGGAGTTCCACTTGAGTTCCCTAAAGATATGGATAAATTGAATCCCATTGAAGCTGTTCTTAGAAGGAGCATTAAGCTCTCACCCATGGAAGCTTCAGATATGGTACAAGTGTTACCTCTTGATGCCAGAAACCCTATGATTAGCTATGATGAAGATGCAAGTGGGTTTTGGATGATTGGCAAATATGGGAAAGAGGTACACACATTTACTACTCTTATGTCTCTCTTTGCAAGTATGGATAGGGAAGACTTGGCAGACCTTTGGAGGTTATTACTGGCCAAGTATGAGACTGAAGCACCTACTTCAGTCAATGGAATAAAGCTTTGGTCAACATTCAAAAGAATGTGTGCACCAGAAGAAGAAGATCCTGTTTGGAAGGATCTTGAGGATGATATCAGTGGACTTCAATGGCGTTTGTATTCAGCTGCTGGTGTGTATTATTTGAGTTCTACAAAGTTTGCTGAGTATCTTCTTGTAGATGCTGAGTATCCCATGTCCAAAGAAGTTTTGAACAAGATGAAGACAACACAGCTGGAGATTGACTATTCAAGTGACGTGGCCAAAGATTTGATTAGGCATGTTTATTACCAATATGATAAGATTTGTAAGATTCCTCCTAGTTCTTAGTTTTTATTCAGAAACTTGATTACTAGAGTAGATATCAAGTTTAGGGGAGGATTTTTGGGAATAAATTGTAGTCAGTACACTTGAACGCTGACAAGAAGAAAACAAGCGTTGATAAGAAGAAAACAAATGTCGACAGATCAAGCGTTGACAGGAAGAAGTCAAGCGTTGATAAGTTGAAGTCAAGCACTGATAGAAATATTTAGTCTACGCGTATTATGTTTCTAGTTTGTTTCTAGTAAAGATAGGATCAACAATGTATTTTCTATATTTATCTTTACCTAGAATAGCTGATACGTAGACTCTTGTACAAGGCTTCTTATGTCTATAAAAGAAGACCTTTAGGTTTTGTTTCATATAAGTTTACATTCGTTTAAACACTTTCATTGTAAGCAAGTTTGTTCTAATCAATCAAGTGAAAGTTTGTTTTGCAATTGTTTGTGTGTTCTTGTTTGAGTATTAATTCCGCATAATACTTTAATTTTTTTATACACAACAAAGTTTCTCTACGTGTTTAACTTGATTTAATCTTGTTTACACAAAGCTAAATCGATCTAAGTTTGGGATCAACAGTATTATTTAGATCAACTTTGATAATCAACATCTTATCTTTTAGGGGAATTCTACCCGTGCTCCCATCAATTAAGACAATGACATCACGTCATAACAATGATTCCATCCTAATGACACCATCATCTTTCCAGTTTTATTACCGTTGATAAGACAAGAACTACTTAGGAGGCTAAGTATACATCCTTTTTGAATCTTATTTGTGCTCACTACTTCTCAATTAACCAAAAGCTAAGAATAATCTTTCACAATTCAAGGATATCTAGAGACATAGCTAACATTGAAAGAGTGAGGTCAACGGATGATTATCACGGGAGAATGTCAAATCAGATAAAGACAAAAATATTAACGAATATGGATATATTCCATGTTTTTATGATTTGTTTACGCATCCGAAGGCACCTGGGATCGTTACTCACTTTACTAAAAAGCAGTCTATTTAAAAGATAATATAGGAATATTGAAACTCCAAGCCGGATATCAACAACCGATAATTAGATAAGTTTCCAAGGAATCTTATCATGAAAGAAATGAACAAGAAGTGGATATTAATTTTCAAATAAGACAATATCCACTGATGAGTAAATTTAATTGGGAAAAGGATAAGGCGCATATGTAGGTGTCCCTACCAATATGTCCTTAATTGTCACTTTTTGCAAACTCCATAAAGATTGAATCTTTCGGAACTAGAATTAACAATGTAGTTGTTATCAAGCTTTTTTGGTGACTAGTAATCAGCCTTGCATGGTCCCCTCCAAATTATACGTAGGTGCACGACTACGTATAATTTAGGATCAACAATGGAATGCTCAGTTCGTCAAAATAGTGTCATCATGTTTAAAATAGATAATCATGCTTAATTATGAAATAGATATAAAGATGATTTTACCAAAATGTTCATCATTATGAAAGCATTTCAATTTATAGAACTTTATTTCGATAGTAATTACTTAATAGTACCGATTTAAATAACTCATATGATGATAAGAATTTCATATTTTCCCCAGATGGTATTGTATTACTTATAAAAACAATTAGTGATCTGCAAAAGAGTGATGGAGAGTTGATTACCAAGAGCTAATTACAATATGATAGGAAATGAGCTTAGCCAAATAGTCATGAGGCTCGTGACATCGATGGCACTTAGGAACACAAAAGAATAATTCACAATGCAACTCAAATCGAGATGAGTATTCGTTCGATGGTTGCATCACTAATGCGAACATTAGGAAGAAACAAGAAAATATAGATAACAACGATACATGTAGAATTTAGCAATCGAAGATAGTCTTTTCATTAATCACAAACAAGTCACAAGCTGTACCGTCACACATTACGTGTCACCATGTAATGTCATACAATTCCAAGGACTCGTCCTACCAACTGACGTCTCAGTTAAGTTAGTGATTTTAAAAGATACTATAATGAATACTAATCTACAAAAGTAATTAGGTGTTCACGTGTCCTGGAGGATCCATCAGCCCCAAATCAGAAGAAGATTTCTTCGATTTTTTTCTTTGACACTGGGCATCCTCTTCATTGGACAATGGCCTAGGAACAACCCTTAACACGAACCAACATTCATTTAATACCTTATAATTTAACCACAGGAATCAACGACTTCTCCTTAACAATCTCGCATTCCACACGAGTTAATTCTAACTTTATCCGAGCTTCAACCAACTTATACTCAACGCGATATTCTACCTCATTCTCCAATACATTCAACCTTATTCTTAGACCTTGAAAGGGAAATAAAAGCTTGACATGAACACCACGAAATTTCTAATTCTATAGCTCATATAGCAACATTATCAAGTGAGTCACGAGCAGGAAGTGACTGACACATTTAAATAGACTTCTCAGAAAGGTACAAGTTGTAAAACCCGCATGCTTTTACCATGAATAGTGACCTTAAGATCGTACGTCCTAGATTAAAACTTACCTTATTCAGTATTGATCACATTCATGTGCTATTAATCAAGTAAGTACATACGTGTATAACATGATAAGTATCATTTACGTACGAACTCATGATAAGCAGTTAATAAGTATTTCACGGGAACATAATTAAATCATGATCACCATTAAAACACGAACTAAAATATTTACGTAAATACATATAATATAATTACGAGCGTTAAGAATACGATAAACTACATGATAAAATAAACAGAAACACTTTAAACACGAACACGTTTAACCACGAACGAACACGAAACATCGGGACACGGAAAACATTTGGGTTACCCCTTGTGGGCCCCATATCCACGAAATTAGGAAGGTAAATGGGCCAAGCCCATCAAGTTTTACATGAAAGGGGGGTTAAGGTAAATTTTGCTAGTCATTTTCATTTTTCAAGAAATTAAACAAAAACCCTAAAAAGTTTTCTCCTCTCCTTCCTTTTCCCTTTTGTAGCCGCCACCCATAACACACCTAGGAGGGGTGTTCTTGTTGATTTTGATCTTGAATATTGTACAAGTATTAGTGTTTGTTCATCCTTAATTCATCTACACATTCGGTATACCTTTTTAACCTTTCTTTTTAATTATTTCTTTGATTTGATTTAGTAAATTAATTAAGAACATGATGTTTTTAAAACCTAATTAAAAACATGAAATAAACATGCATTTGGTTAAAGGGTAAAATCAAAAAGGGCGTTTTTATGGTTGTTGGTTTGGCCGACGCCTAACCGTACCCGAAGGGGGGGTCACGGCTTGGCCAAGGAACCACCACCGAGACCATAAGGTCCCGGTTTGGTGGTGTGGGTCCCACGGCAGCAAGGAACCAAGGGGAACCCCGATTTGGTTCGGGGTACGGTGTCAAGTTCATGCCCGATTCATGGTTCGTTGGTTAAAACATGATTTATGCTACATGTTAATATTATGAATTATGAACTTAGGATATAAATTAATTAATAACATGAGATATTAATTAAACCATGACTTAGGTTATTTTAATTATTAATTTAGCATGATATTAATTTAACCTAAGTATTTATGTTATAAGTTATAATTAATTAATTATTTAAAACATGCCTATAATTAATTAATTTAGACATGACTTAGGTTATGTTATTAATACATAATAATACACATTTTAACCAAGGTAATTTATTTCATTTTAATTAAAACATGTTATACCTTAATTAAAATGCTTAACCTATAGTTTAATTAAATACATGGAATAATAATTAAACTATACACTATATCATATGACTTAAGAAAATAAGCTTATAAATACTTAGACTTATATGTTAGCTTATGTAACCAGCTTAATTCTAAATATGGAAACTTCTATTTATAGAAACTTAATTAAATAAGGCAACTAATCTATTAATGGAAACCTTCTATATATGGAAATCTATCTATTTCAGGCAGCAAATCTAATCATGGAAACCTTTTATATATGGAAACTTATTTAATTAAGGCAGCTGATCTATTTTTGGAAACTTTCTATTTTTAGAAACTAATCTATTTTAAGCAGTAAATTCTATTTTAGGAAACTTTCTATTTTTGGAAACTTTCTATTTTTGGAAACTTTCTATTTTTGGAAACTTTCTATTTTTGGAAACTTTCTATTTTTGGTAACTTTCTATTTTTAAAAACTTTCTATTTTTGGAAACTTTCTATTTTTAGAAACTTTCTATTTTTGGAAACCTGCTATTTTTGGAAAGTTACTTATTATTACACAGTAAGTATAATAATACATGAAATACCAGTAATACTTAATCAGATTAATCAGAATACAAGATAAACACAGTTTAAGGCTTTAAACAGTAAACCATGACCTAAAACATGCAAAGTAAGCTAAGACGAGACATAAAACCCAGTACGTAATCAGTGAATCGATACTTATACACGTGTGTATTCATGTAGCGTTAGTGATCCAGAAGTAGGAGTCTTTCTTCCGTTCATTCACTGGACTTGAGGTACGGATTCCCGTCCGTTCAGTATGGACATTCTTTCCTTATTAGGATTTCCCCGTATGCAGCCAACTGTTTTCCCCAGTATTTGTTTTATTGTTTTGAACTGCTTATGTTTAATTAGCATAATCTATAGCCATATACAAGCATGACCAGTTTCACCTAGTTATGGAGGTACCATAACCATAACATTGGAGGCACCAATGTTATGACTTCCCCACGGCGGAGTGATTGCTCGTGGCGTCCCTTTCAGTTTTGGCCATATTATTATATCATGTGGGGCGTATGGGTGCATCCTAGTTACATGTTTTATTCAGTATTTCATGGTGAATGTGGTGTGTGCCTTACATCCTTCACAAGGAGTTGATCCCTCCTACCCAAACCAGTATATTAATTAGAGGCATCCCCTCTAATCAGCATGATGAGGTCACCCCTCCAAGTATTCATGCACGTGACCTTTTCATGACCTATATGGGCTATGGTATATATATGTTAAAACAGTTTTCATAAGATAAACATAAGGCTTTTCAAACTATAAGATCAGTTTTCTCAATACTTACTCAGTCTACTCAGAACTTAGTCTTCCGCTGTTATATGTTACATGCTTATCCTATTTCATGCTATATTATATATCCGTGCACTGAGCGTTTTGCTCAGCCGTTACTTTCCTTTCCATGTCCCAAAACGGCAGGTACCCAAGACTCGAGCATTTGGAGGACTTGCATAGGATGGAAGCTGCCATAGACTTCTTCTCCTGTTTCCTTCATATATTTATGCTTGTTTAGTCTTTCATTCAGTTCATTTACTTTGTTATGTTTTGGGCTTATGTTTGGGAACCGATGTTTGATTCCGGTTTTCCTTATGGTCATGTATGTTTTACTACATATTACCTTGCATGCTTTGATGACACGCCATAATTACGCGTGACATTCCATTTATCAAAATGGGGTGTTACAATTATGGTATCAGAGCCAAGGCTTCGACCTGTAGGCTCTAAAACTCGACCAGTGACTAGTGGGTAGTCACCAGGAGCTTCCTAAGCCAACGATTGTTATTCCACGTATTGATGTTTTAGCGCGTTGTTGTTTTAACCATTATGTTTTCAGCACCTTTTTGTTTTAGCCATGACGTTTTCAGCACCTTGTTGTTTTCACCATGATGTTTTCACCAGTATCGTCTTACTAATATGGAATGAACAACCGTCATCCATACTTAGTTATGTGTCATTGTCTATGCATGATGTTCCTCGTGAACTGTGACGATGTGGACTGACCCCAGTAGTTCATAATTTTCACATAAAATTTTTTCTGTTAAGTTTTGACAATGACTTTTAATTATTATGTTCCATGCATTCATGCATTTATATCATATGTCATCTATTGCAGGAATTTTGACTAAGTAATGGTTGGTACAGGACTGGCCCTATTTAGTCGCATGTGCTTTTATCGAAACTTTTAACTTTGGGACCGACCCATAGGCGTCCCCTCGCCATGTCTTTTGTTTTGGAACCGACCCATAGTCGTTCCCTCGCACATATAAAGGTTTTATAAACTACATTACGCATTCATGCACTGTTTTTCTTGCATAAAATTTTCTCATGATTTAAATTGGCATAAATTTTTTTCATGTCCCATCATAACTTATTATGTCTTTATGTCAAGTATGCCTTCATACTGTCATGGTTAACTTCAGTTTCATGCTGATTATGTTATACACTTCTTCGTAATAGATGGTTTCATGTTTCCTCATGATAATTCCGTCTTCATGTTGATTATGTTTCATGCCTCTTTTGTTATTTACGTTGTCCTGCAAGACATTGTTAGATTTCTTGAATCATGCTTTCATGATAGTCATGGTTGGTTTTCATTGATCATGCTGTCAGGCAAATCATCGTTGAATCTTGTGTAACCACACTTTAGCGTTTCTCTATGCAACCAGAATGATGTCTATGCTAATACTGCCAGGTTATCATGATGGTTTTCCTAACCGTTTAACCGGTTTACTTTCCTTAAATCATGACAAATGATCGAGCCCATACCGATCATTTCATGTGCATTCCATGTGTACTCCACGTACCGTATTTCATGTGTATTACATGTACCTTAATCCATGTGTATTCCACTTGCAATACTTCACGAGTATTCGCTAGTCGATTCTAAATCATCTCAGGCGTATGTTCACTTGCTGATATTCTACAAGGTTGTCGTACCGCTCATAGCTTGGAGATGTTACTGAAGGTTGATGCTGCTGATGTTGGGAGACGCTACGAGATGCTGATGCTGATGCTGTTCACAACCTGGAGATCCTAAAAGACGAAGACAAAGGCGTCGGAGCAAAGCAATTGGACGAGAAGATGCTTCACCATCAGACAATTCCCATCAATCATTGTTCCAAATTCATAGTTACATGTCACACGTCGTTCGGCTGTGATTTCAGCCATATGAGTGCAAACCAGTACCAGCCGGCCCCTCAGCTGAATAGTTACATGAGTCACTGTCATGAAAATGACCGTCATGGAACCGACAGACAAGATGATAGTAACCACTACTATGACATCAACTATCCTAGAAATCGCAACTGAGGCTCCGGCCACGGACGTGATCAGACATACAAATGATCAGTAGTCCAACCGACCCGCCAATTCTGGCATATTAACCTAATATTTGTAGTTCTAATTGTTTCACATCTCGAGACACATGTCAAGACATCAGTCAAGACACATGTCTCATGTGACAATCCGTCAATTTACGATTGATATTTTATTCTCGAATATTATTTAAAAACAAATTACAATATGAACTCACATATTTTTGGGAAGAAATTTGGATTTAAGTCTTGGAGTAGCATCGACTACGTCTAAACCGGAGGATTCAACGTTGCGTGCTTACGTTTACATACACCGTCTTTGGTGACAGTCCGACATTTCAGAAAATAAATTTATCTGAGAATATTATTTTGGAATTTTAAATTTGAGTTGGTTCATAAACTCACAAATTTACGAGAAGAGATTAGGACTTACGATTTTATTTTAACGTCCTTTACGACTAAACCGGAAACCTTAGAATTACGTATTTACGTTTTCGAACTCCGTTTTTGATGAGACAATTTTTATTAGATTCGTTTTGTGACGTTGATTCATAATTTATAAAAACGTTTTTCGTAAAACGACCCGAGGGCACGCAAATCGAAGAAACTAGAATCGAGGAGTACCCGTAAATAAATGGGAATGAGACAAGTGGGACACTTGTCCCACCCCCATCAAAACCGGCCTTAGTTAGCTACACAAGACACTTATGTGTCAAGTGTAAGCTAAAGCCTTACACATGGCTCATTTAGCTTAAAAGCTAAGCCTTCTTCCATCAAAACCATCAAACCCTTTTCATTCCACCATTTCACCATGCAAAACAACTTCACAAACTCTCTCACCCTTGGTTATGCCGTCCCATTCTTCTCCCTAAATCACCATCACTTGACAAAAATCTAACCATAAACATATGTTATAATTAACATATGTTAATCTCCATCCAAAAAGATGAAGATTGGTGTAAGTTATAACATCAAAGGAGGAGTTTCCATGGAGTATTAGGGCTGATTTTCCACAAGAAGTTCATGGATCATGGTGGTCTTGAAGATGGTCATGGTTGTCTACAAGTTTCTCTATCAAAAACCATGTCAAAATCATAACCTATATCAACTTGGTGGTATAAAGATTGTCCTCCTCATCTTATTAATATTTTGATTATGTAAAACTGTATTTTATTTCCTATTGTATATATTTATGATGATTATATGATGATAAAAATGTTATGTGGGGATTTGTTGTTGATAATCATGGATAAAAAGGTGAAAAACTATAAGAAACAAGGTTAAAATCTTGATTAATTTGCATGGCTGTATAAAACAGTAAAGAACCATATGGTAAACTGATAATATGATGAAGTAGGATGGATTTACAGTAAGCTATGGGTCTTGTACACATGTGAGAGTTGGCCATGCAATGGAATCAAAATAATGAGTGAGATATGATCAAAACAAGTTTAGGGTATAAATCTGAAGTTACTGTTTTGGACGATTTTAAAAAACTACTTAAAGGATGATTCAACAGTAGCTATAGAAGAGTTAATGTAGCAAATATCATGTAGTTTATGTGATAAAAATTTGAGCTTCTATCTCCATGTAGAACTGAAGATATGGCATTTTTGGTGAAGATGAAGTTAAAAATCAGATTTTTGGAAATTAAAGAATAATACTATTATATAAGCACTCACATTTTAATATATAAAATGTAAATAAAAACCCACTAACTTATAAAACTTATTTATATAAATATATAAAAGGTGTAATAAGTGTATAAATGATGAAAATGGAAACTTGTTAAGTTTTATAAGTTATAAAACTATAAACATGATTTTTACTACTTTTTCGGCTATTGCCGTAAAATTAACGTTTTTATTAAATAAAACTTAGATGGTTGGACCCGTCTAATGAAAACTTTATAAAACTTATATACTGATATATAGACATTTATAACAAGTAAAAACCGATAAAACCCGAACTATAGGGCATACGGACATTAACAAGTTAAATAAACCTATTAGACTAATAAATGGACTAAATAGGATAAAAACTTGTAAAAAGAATCTATTGGGCTTAACCCATTTAGGCCCAACTTGGAAAGTATACATACTGATAATATAGGTACAAAAAGGATTAATACCAGTTAAGAACTTATAATAGGCTTATTGGACCTAAAACACGTAAATAGGTAAAACGAGAAAACTAGTATAAAAGTTATCAACACATAACTCTAAAATGAGTAAACGAGAATATGTAAACCCACTTGATCATCATATATATATAATCATCATATGTATACATAATTGTTATTTTTATAAAGTCATTGGACATGAGTCTAAGACCGAGTATTATTTGTCTAGGTTTCCGTGATTGAAGCACGTACCGTACGTCCGAATTACCGACAACCCGCCTTCCCACATCAACGTGAGTTCATAGCCTCACACTCTTTTAAATGTTATTATAAATGTTTTATAAACCCACGAGGGAGATAACATGTTAGTTTTATAAAATAGGACACCATTTGTCCCGATTGTTTGTTTATTGATTTTGGACCCGAATGATTGAATGACCCGATTGTATGACCCGATAAATGATTAAAGGACCCGATAGATGAAATTAAATGGATTATTAAAGTTAGGTTATGTCACTAAAAGTCCCATTAGCATGAATTGTGAACTACCGGGAGTTGGTAGACGCTTATGCATTTAGTAGTACTATTTGGGGACGATCACCCCAGTTCGCGCCTTGACGGTTGATCCCCGTCGTGCCACATTGATTGGTAAGCGAATTTATGTATGAGAAGATTTCCAATAGCGTGACCTTTGTGACGACACGCTACTTTAGATGGGCAAAATTGGTATCGGGTTAGCTACCCGTTTTGGTTTAGTAAGGTAACAATGTCATGCGGCTTATAATAATCCAATCACCAAAATATTACTGGACGCTCCGAATTACGATGTATTGCCTGACTAGCAATACTGGGTCATACTATTGATATTATGTTTGTGTTTTGGTTTTCATAACCATATTCATATAACGGTTTTTATTTGATTTTATATAACGTCATAAGACGTATTGTATGATGTTTTTACGATATTGGCTCGTATAATGATTTTTACGGCAAATGCCTATATTATGATTTTCGATAAGGATTTGTATAAAACGACTTTGGCTATTTTATGGCCTATTAAAATGATTTGTTTAAAATGATTTTCAGTAATAATTTTATACTGATATTATATTGATGGATTTTATTAAACTCTATGAATTCACTCGGCGTTATCGCTGACCTTTTCTTTTAACATGTTTTGTCTCAGGTACTTGAAGGTAATTCTCGGGAAGACGACAAGAATTCATGGCCCGCACTTAAACAATATTTTTCCATTCAAATACTTTGTAAAACTTTGTACGAAATAATATGACTTGGGACCGATGTAACTTTGATATTTATGAATGGAAATGATTTATTAATAAACGACGCGATTTTTATGCGTTGTCTATGATGTGAGTAATGTGCTATCCCGTAACACCAACGAGTCTTCCGCTGTATTGAGTTGTATAAATTTGGGGGTGTTACAGTTTGGTATCAGAGCTCTCGTTATAGAGAACGAAAGATTTTTAAAACTAAGGTTTTGATTAAACCATTTCAAAATCTTTTAACTATAAACATTTTTCTAAAATGTCTAAAAATCTTTTGACTATAACGGTGCCGAAGAATTCCCGAGTTACCAACAAGTCCAAGACTGAGAAGTGTTATTTTAATATATATATAACTTGGATTATATATATATGATGTAATTTTATTACATGATTGTTTGATGATTATTTTGATTTTTATACGAGGTATTTATACGACGTCGATTGTCACAAATAACCCTAAATCCCTTAGTAAATTAATCGAAGCTATTCTTGTAGGAATTCTAACTATCCTAGATCTAAACCAAGTTGTGGATATTTATGATCCCAACAAATGGTTGATATTCGTAGAAATGTAGATATTAGTTGATTGTGATAAAAAAAAAGAATTGGCGAAATTAGAACTGATATCGATGTCATGACGATCTTTCTTATAGAGTGGAGTTTGACAAAACGTTATCACCTGGAAAGATGTCATCTGATTCGTTGTCATCCAATTCTTAAATTGAAATCGAAAGGGTGAATGTTGCACTTGAGGCTGTTATTGGAACCATTACCCAAAAGCCTCATGCCACTAATACCTTTCCGAGAAGTCTAAGTTGAATGATCAAGTCATTTCATATTAATGACTCATTTGATAATTGTTGTTGTAAGAGCTATAGGATTGGAAATTAAGTGTTGATTCATATTGAGATTGTATTGCCTTTACAAGGCCGAAGAATAAGGTTGTAAGTATTGGAGAATAAGGCAGGATGTCGAATTGAGTATAAAATTTGTTGAAACTTGAATAAATAAAAGTAAAATTTAACCCGTATGGAATATAAGATTATAAGAGGAAGTCGTTAAGTTTTGTGATTGAATTATAAGGTTTTAATTGATTATTGATTCGTGTTAAGGGTTGTTCCTAGACCATTGTCCGCTAACAAGGATGCCTAGTGTCCAAGAAATAAATTGAAGAAATCTTCTTCTGAATTGAGACCGATGGATCTTCCGGGACATGTGGAACACCTAATGACTCTTGTAGATTAGTATTCATTGTGGTATCTTTTAAAAATCCTTAACTTAACTGAGATATCAGTTGGTAGGATGAGTTTTGGAAATTGTATGACATAGTGACACGTAATGTGTTACGGTACAATTTGACTTGTTTGTGATTAATGAAAAGACTACCTTTGATTGCTAAATCCTACATGTATTGATGTTATCTATCCTTTATTGCTATATCCTAATGTTCGCATTAGTGATGCAACCATTGAGCAAGTACTCATCTTGAATTAAGTTACGTTGTGAATCATTCTTCGTGAGTGCCATCGAAGTCATGAACCTCATGATTATTTGGCTAAGCTCATTTCCTATCATATTGTAGTTAGTTCTTGGTGAACAACTTTTCATCACTCCTTTGCAGATCACTCATTGTCTTTATAAGATAAAACAGTATCCCTTGAGAAAAATTAAATTTTCATCACTATAAGGATTATTCAAAGTGAGATTTATGAGTAATCATTATCGAAATGAAGTTGGTTATAAAACACCTGGGAAAACTTAATTGTTTTCATAATAAAGAAAATCTTTGTAAATTTATTTTTGATTCTTATCTAAGAATTAAGCATGAAAATGTTTTTATTATAAACATGATGATAAAATTTTGACGAACTGAGTATTGCATCGTTAATCTTGAAATTGTATATAGTTGCGCGCCTACATACAATTTGGAATGGACCATGCAAGGCTGATTAGTAGTCACCATAAAACTAATGAATAAACACTACATTTTCTTTGAGGATTGTGAAAGATTAAATTTTACGAGATCTGCAAGAAGTGAAAAATAAGGACATATTGTTAGGGACACCTACATATGTGCCTGTACTCATCTGTGGAAATTGTCTTATTTGACAATTGACAATTCTTTCTTGTCCAATTCTCCCGTAGTGAGATTCTTAGGAAAAGTATTTGATTACCGAGTGTTGATACCCGACTGAATGTATTGACGTTCTTATCATTTCTTTTGATTTGATTTCATTTGAATAACCTGGGTAACGATCCGAGGAGCTTTCGAATGCGTACTCAAATTATGAAAACATGGGATATATTCATATTCGTTAAGTGTTTTCGTCTGTATCTGATTTGAAATTCTCTCGCATGGATTATGCGTTGACCTTACTCTTTTAATAGTAGTTGTGTCTCCATATATCCCTGACTTTGTGAAGGATTATGAGATATCACTAGACTTTTGAGAAGATCACATCTTATCGACGGCAACGAAACTGGGAAGTTGATAGTGCCAGTAGAATGGACTGATTGATTATGACATGACGACATTGTCTTAATTAATGGGAACTTGGATTAAATTCCCCTAAATGATAAGATGTTGATTATCAAAAGTGATCTAAATAATTCTTGATGGATGACTTAGAATTATACCATGAATGGTTATGAATTAGTCATAGATATTGTAATCTAGAAGAACCTAATATGAATTTATTAAAAAGACGTTTCTGTTATCTGAAACTTTAGGAGGTATTTGTTGGTGAATTACCTAGACTTTCGCCATTAAGGCAAGTTGAAATTAGTATTGATTATATTTCCGGTGCTGCACTTGTGGCTTGTGCACTGTACGTCAGCACCATCTGAATTTAAGGAATTACCGTACAACTGAGAAAGTTGCCGGAGAAAGATTTTATTATACCAAGCCTGTCATCCTGAAGAGCTATGGTGTTATCTTTCCTTATATTTATAGATTACTGTGACTGAGTAAATTGACAATCGAAAACGATATCCATAACTCGAAATGGAAGATTTGTTCGATCATTTACAAGGTTCTACTGTATGTTTTAAAGATTTGATCCACGGCATGGTTATTTTCAACTTCGCGTCCGCGAAGGAGATTATCTATTCCAATCACTACATCCAGTACTTGTAATAAACATTATGAGTTTCACGTGATGTCGTTTGGATTGACAATGCACATGTAGTATTCATAAAATATGATGAATCACGTCTGTAGGCTGTAATTTGATAAATTCATGCTCGTGATCATTAAGAACTATATGTTTGTTTATCAGAATAAGAATGAGTTAATAATTATTTATAGACTGCCCTGAATTGGCCAAACAATGTAAACCTGAACCTTGAATAATTAACACGTGATTAAAGATTAGAACCATTAACGCTTAGGGGTTAAAAACTTAATCCTTTACATAAAATGACCATTGGATTAATAATGGTAAGATGTATGCATATAGACTCTTCAAATTAAGAGCCCTTTTAAGACTTTGAGTTATACTAAAAAGAAAGTGCAAATATATTTTGACAAATATTTTAACAAAGGATTTTAAGGGATTATTCCCTTATACACAAACCATTTAACTAAACTTCTGTTTAGGGGTAAATGTTTGTGTATACTTTTAGACAACTTAAGAGGAATTGAGGAAACTATATAAAACATGACTTGAAATTTGAAACGATAATTTACGCTTTTCAAACTAAGGAAATTTGGACCAAAGTATAAACAAAGATTATTCAACCATTTACGAATCTTATTAATTATTTTCGATAAATCAACAAAAATCTTGTTAATTAAATTCAAATTTATTTTTGAACATTTTATATAATTGGTCGAACTAAGAAATTTAAACTTTTAACGTTTACGTTTTATAAAAATTTAATAATTATAATTTAATTAATTATAATAATTATCGACGCTTTAGACGCCGGATTGAGAAAAACTGATAAAAATGATAGTTGAGACGAAACTGAAACATAGAAGATATGAAGAAAGAATTTTGAATAAATACGGTTATGATATTTATTTCATTAGGGAAGTGAACGTAATTACTGACGCATAATATAGAAAGAATATCTGAGTGAATTGTGGACATGATAATTACATCATCATGAGAAGTGAATATAGATACTGACATATTATATAAAAAGGATAAAGAACCAATTAGGATATATTTATTAATAATGAACGTGCAAAATAAAGTGCCGAACAATATAAAAATAAACGATGTTCATAAAAAGGATAATATAAATGATAAAAAGGTTTCACGGCTAATGTGAACCATTAGAATTGAGAAGCCGATAGCGTTAAATGTTTTAAAGGCCACTTGTGGTTGTCTAAATATGGAGATTGTGAGATATAGTTATGTTGGAATTTGTAAGTATAAGTATTATATTTATGTCATTTATGACTAGAAGTATCTTTGTCTGAGGAAGTTGTACTAATGACAAATTATGAAGGCAGACATCGCCTCATACATTAGTAAACGTCTTGCTATTGCAAAGGTCATCATCTGAATTTGATTCGATTTGGATCATCGTCGACAGACTGACCAAATCTGCTAATATCATTCTCGTTAATGATAAATGCAAAAGAGATATGTAAACATAGCATGCCTGTATCGATCATCTATATCAAGATCCTCGCTTCGCATCGAATTTCTAGAGATTTGCTCAGAAATCATTGAGAACGAACCTTGATGAGAGTACTATGTACCACCCCAAATCGAAGGGACGAGGTAAAGTAACGATACAAGGTAATATAAGTGCTATTTTATGTTTGAATGAATGACCTTTGGTAATAGACCGTATAATCGTTTTCCTTTGGAGATATTATCAATGATAATCATCGTGTTAGGATCGAGATCGAATCTTGTTAGGATCTAAATATTAGAGCATCTGTAAGCAAGAGTTGAGATGAAGACACCCGACATACACCCATTGTGAGTTGGACATGTCTCTTAGGTTTAAGGTTTCCTATGATGGCGAACCTATCCTTGCAAAATACCCGACCCGCGAGATCTGAAATGATTGTTGAAATTAGGATTTGATTATTAACAGCCGGTAGTGGGCAAGAGGTTATGTGAATATGAAATGTAGATCTTGAAGTGCCAAATGGGTAGCGAAGTTATGCCACAATATTTAAACTTGGAAAAATGAATTCATGATCTGACAAATCATGGGATATAAGTCCCCGTTGTATGGGACCATTGAGATGATGTAAAAGTTGGGATTGAAAGGCATACAAGCTGGATCTACCCTAGGACTTCAAGAACTGTGTGAATTATGTTTCGTAAATCGAACTTGATGGAATATCTATCAAGTGAAAATTTGATTGTTCTTAGTAAAGCTTAGATCGGCGAAAAGTTGCATTCATCAGAAACCCGTGAACATCATGGATAGAGAAAGTAAGTCAACATTTAGCCTGATCTTATTCCCGTAGTTATGTTTGATGAAACTCGCTTATTCTAATAAATTACACTTGTGAGAAAAGTCCGGATGTGGAGGAGATACCCACATGGATTTAACTCTATAAGAAGCAAGTAGTAAGGTAAGATGATCTTTGAGGACAAAGATCCTGTTTAGGGGTAAATGCTGTGACAATCCGTCAATTTACGATTGATATTTTATTCTCGAATATTATTTAAAAACAAATTACAATATGAACTCACATATTTTTGGGAAGAAATTTGGATTTAAGTCTTGGAGTAGCATCGACTACGTCTAAACCGGAGGATTCAACGTTACGTGCTTACGTTTACATACACCGTCTTTGGTGACAGTCCGACATTTCAGAAAATAAATTTATCTGAGAATATTATTTTGGAATTTTAAATTTGAGTTGGTTCATAAACTCACAAATTTACGAGAAGAGATTAGGACTTACGATTTTATTTTAACGTCCTTTACGACTAAACCGGAAACCTTAGAATTACGTATTTACGTTTTCGAACTCCGTTTTTGATGAGACAATTTTTATTAGATTCGTTTTGTGACGTTGATTCATAATTTATAAAAACGTTTTTCGTAAAACGACCCGAGGGCACGCAAATCGAGGAAACTAGAATCGAGGAGTACCCGTAAATAAATGGGGATGAGACAAGTGGGACACTTGTCCCACCCCCATCAAAACCGGCCTTAGTTAGCTACACAAGACACTTATGTGTCAAGTGTAAGCTAAAGCCTTACACATGGCTCATTTAGCTTAAAAGCTAAGCCTTCTTCCATCAAAACCATCAAACCCTTTTCATTCCACCATTTCACCATGCAAAACAACTTCACAAACTCTCTCACCCTTGGTTATGCCGTCCCATTCTTCTCCCTAAATCACCATCACTTGACAAAAATCTAACCATAAACATATGTTATAATTAACATATGTTAATCTCCATCCAAAAAGATGAAGATTGGTGTAAGTTATAACATCAAAGGAGGAGTTTCCATGGAGTATTAGGGCTGATTTTCCACAAGAAGTTCATGGAGCATGGTGGTCTTGAAGATGGTCATGGTTGTCTACAAGTTTCTCTATCAAAAACCATGTCAAAATCATAACCTATATCAACTTGGTGGTATAAAGATTGTCCTCCTCATCTTCTTAATATTTTGATTATGTAAACATGTATTTTATTTCCTATTGTATATATTTATGATGATTATATGATGATAAAAATGTTATGTGGGGATTTGTTGTTGATAATCATGGATAAAAAGGTGAAAAACTATAAGAAACAAGGTTAAAATCTTGATTAATTTGCATGGCTGTATAAAACAGTAAAGAACCATATGGTAAACTGATAATATGATGAAGTAGGATGGATTTACAGTAAGCTATGGGTCTTGTACACATGTGAGAGTTGGCCATGCAATGGAATCAAAATAATGAGTGAGATATGATCAAAACAAGTTTAGGGTATAAATCTGAAGTTACTGTTTTGGACGATTTTAAAAAAATACTTAAAGGATGATTCAACAGTAGCTATAGGAGAGTTAAATGTATCAAATATCATGTAGTTTATGTGATAAAAATTTGAGCTTCTATCTCCATGTAGAACTCAAGATATGGCATTTTTGGTGAAGATGAAGTTAAAAATCAGATTTTTGGAAATTAAAGAATAATACTATTATATAAGCACTCACATTTTAATATATAAAATGTAAATAAAAACCCACTAACTTATAAAACTTATTTATATAAATATATAAAAGGTGTAATAAGTGTATAAATGATGAAAATGGAAACTTGTTAAGTTTTATAAGTTATAAAACTATAAACATGATTTTTACTACTTTTTCGGCTATTGCCGTAAAATTAACGTTTTTATTAAATAAAACTTAGATGGTTGGACCCGTCTAATGAAAACTTTATAAAACTTATATACTGATATATAGACATTTATAACAAGTAAAAACCGATAAAACCCGAACTATAGGGCATACGGACATTAACAAGTTAAATAAACCTACTGGACTAATAAATGGACTAAATAGGATAAAAACTTGTAAAAAGAATCTATTGGGCTTAACCCATTTAGGCCCAACTTGGAAAGTATACATACTGATAATATAGGTACAAAAAGGATTAATAAAAGTTAAGAACTTATAATAGGCTTATTGGACCTAAAACACGTAAATAGGTAAAACGAGAAAACTAGTATAAAAGTTATCAACACATAACTATAAAATGAGTAAACGAGAATATGTAAACCCACTTGATCATCATATATATATAATCATCATATGTATACATAATTGTTATTTTTATAAAGTCATTGGACATGAGTCTAAGACCGAGTATTATTTGTCTAGGTTTCCGTGATTGAAGCACGTACCGTACGTCCGAATTGCCGACAACCCGCCTTCCCACATCAACGTGAGTTCATAGCCTCGCACTCTTTTAAATGTTTTTATAAATGTTTTATAAACCCGCGAGGGAGATAACATGTTAGTTTTATAAAATAGGACACCATTTGTCCCGATTGTTTGTTTATTGATTTTGGACCCGAATGATTGAATGACCCGATTGTATGACCCGATAAATGATTAAAGGACCCGATAGATGAAATTAAATGGATTATTAAAGTTAGGTTATGTCACTAAAAGTCCCATTAGCATGAATTGTGAACTACCGGGAGTTGGTAGACGCTTATGCATTTAATAGTACTATTTGGGGACGATCACCCAAGTTCGCGCCTTGACGGTTGATCCCCGTCGTGCCACATTGATTGGTAAGCGAATTTATGTATGAGAAGATTTCCAATAGCGTGACCTTTGTGACGACACGCTACTTTAGATGGGCAAAATTGGTATCGGGTTAGCTACCCGTTTTGGTTTAGTAAGGTAACAATGTCATGCGGCTTATAATAATCCAATCACCAAAATATTACTGGACGCTCCGAATTACGATGTATTGCCTGACTAGCAATACTGGGTCATACTATTGATATTATGTTTGTGTTTTGGTTTTCATAACCATATTCATATAATGGTTTTTATTTGATTTTATATAACGTCATAAGACGTATTGTATGATGTTTTTACGATATTGGCTCGTATAATGATTTTTACGGCAAATGCCTATATTATGATTTTTGATAAGGATTTGTATAAAACGACTTTGGCTATTTTATGGCCTATTAAAATGATTTGTATAAAATGATTTTCAGTAATAATTTTATACTGATATTATATTGATGGATTTTATTAAACTCTATGAATTCACTCGGCGTTATCGCTGACCTTTTCTTTTAACATGTTTTGTCTCAGGTACTTGAAGGTAATTCTCGGGAAGACGACAAGAATTCATGGCCCGCACTTAAACAATATTTTTCCATTCAAATACTTTGTTAAACTTTGTACGAAATAATATGACTTGGGACCGATGTAACTTTGATATTTATGAATGGAAATGATTTATTAATAAACGACGCGATTTTTATGCGTTGTCTATGATGTGAGTAATGTGCTATCCCGTAACACCAACGAGTCTTCCGCTGTATTGAGTTGTATAAATTTGGGGGTGTTACATCTCACGTATACTTTCTGAGGACACATGTCAAGATACCAGTCAAGACATATGTCACGCTTACATTTCTCAAGACACGAGTCAAGACACATGACTCACGTCTAATTATGGAACATTTCTAAGAAATTCAGGGTACCCTCCAAGGGTATATCTATGTTGTTGTGCCATGTATTAATCAGGCCACAAGAATTTCAACACCATTATCGGCGCATCAGTGAGAACTGTCACGTTGCCGATGTCACTTTCATTTCTTTCACCATAGTTCATATATTCATAACCATGAAGGACGCCTTTCGTATTCCCACGCATACGAAGGTTTTCCTTCAGCTTAATGATAAGATCCAAGCTGCTAACGCATTTCCTCGGACAGACACGAGATGAATTTTATCCTAATTATGTACTATGAACACCACACCATGCTATGATTCATAATTATGTACAGTAACGTTCAGGCTCCTGAATACTTTCAGCTTGATTTTCCATCGGAAAATCTTTACAAATTATCTATGCTTTTCAAGCACGTGCTTTGTTAGCCATATTGCTAAAATTTTCTAGCTGTCAGTAACCCACGACTACTAAGGTCCTTTTACGCATAACCAACGGATTATTCCAAAATTGTTCCATACACTCCAGAAGAACCTTCAAGGAGAAGGATGGTACTATGAGATTATGTGTCGACTACCGTCGACTTAAACAAATCACCATTCATGACCGTTATTCTCCTCCTCATATTGACAACATGTCCAATCAACCGTATGGTGTTAATAACTTTTCCAAGATCGAACTCACGATCATGCTGCCAACAGTGATGAGTGAAAAAGCAGGACATGTCCATGACTGCTATTCGTACACGACTCGGTCATGCTAGATTTATGATTTTGAATTAGTCGCATCAATGCTTCAACCGCATTATGGACTTAATAAATTGAGTTTCCATGAACTCCTAAACAAATTCATCAGCGTTTTCATTGAGGACAACCTGATTTCCTCTAAGCCTAGAGAAGAACAGGAAGACCATATCTGCACTATGTTGCAAATTCTATGACAAGGGAAATTCTACCCTGGAATTTTTTTTCCAATATCAATTCTGTTTGATTACAGTGACACACTGAATCACATGGGTTTCTATGGTTAATCTTACCATGACTCAGCTTATGCGTAAAGGAGAGAACCCTACACTACATTAGGTGTTCTAGAAAATTATACGCTAGGAGAAGTCTAGATTCAGAGACTCAGAATTTCGCAAACTCCTAGGTATCAAGTTCTACGAAGCAAGATACAGTTACGTTCATATCTAGGTACCTGACATACCAACAGGTTAAGATAGGACACCAACAAACTGGGATGTTTTCATCATATGAAATTGTGAATCGAAAAGGGACAAGATCTCCATGGATTTTAGTTACCAAATTTCAGCAAACTCAGAAGAAGCATGATGCTATTTGGGTTATTGTCAACAGTTTGATCAAGTCTGCAGAATCCTTACATCCGTACGGATTTCAGAACCAACAGATTGAACGAACATGTTCCAGCCAAGGCTCATCCGATCACTTGGCAATCCCTCAGCTATCGGGTCTGACAAAGATTCGTAATTGTACTCCTAACTTACTTCACGTCTTCATTCTAATTCCACGACTTGCTTTCGCGCTCACGTTCATGACACTATTCACGTTCATGATCGTATTTTGGCTTACGATTCTACGTTCATTTCTTTTCTCGTTCTGGAAGTTGCAAGAACTTGTGAGACCAGACCCAAGTTTAGTATAACTCTCCATCATCAGATAGACGTTTCACGTCATATTCCACGTCTCACCTTGTAGCGTTTGGCGTCACCGCCATTATATTATATGATCACGATATGTCTCACATGTCATGTTCATTCCACGTTCCTCATATCATGATCAAAATAGGTTACACGTATCATGGATCACGATATGTTTACTTATACTACACTCGCCATATCTCCACGTAGCACGTTCAAAATTTTTCACGTATCACGTTCAAAATTTTTCACGTACTACGTTTCTTTATGTCTCGCGCATCGTTTCTAATTATCAGTTAAGTCAGATTGTCTTGCATCGTAACGTTTCAGTTACCCTTGCACGTTAACTCTTATTTTCCACGATCGAATTTAGGGGATCTACCTTCCGTTGATAACCAAGAATTTCTTCGTATTCTAAGTCAAGGTCAGGAGGACCAAGATTTATCATTAGTGTCAGGATCTTCTGAAGGAACCGTTCCAACAGGGAGGCCACTTGGAAACGGACAAGTTCATCCGGACTTTTATCCGTTTTTCTCATCAATTAGATATGTCCTTTCAGTCACGTCACGTTCCCTGTCTTTTCAAGACATGTCACGTTCCACGTTCCCTTCTACCATGTCACCTTCTTTTCCGTTATTTTGCATACCTTTCCAGTTTGATTCGGGTATGTTTCGCTTCCAGTTACTTTATCTATAATTCGGGGACGAATTATTCTTTTTAGGGGGGAAGAATTGTAAAACCCGCATGCTTTTACCATGAATAGTGACCTTAAGATCGTACGTCCTAGATTAAAACTTACCTTATTCAGTATTGATCACATTCATGTGCTATTAATCAAGTAAGTACATACGTGTATAACATGATAAGTATCGTTTACGTACGAACTCATGATAAGCAGTTAATAAGTATTTCACGGGAACATAATTAAATCATGATCACCATTAAAACACGAACTAAAATAATTACGTAAATACATATAATATATTTACGAGCGTTAAGAATACGATAAACTACATGATAAAATAAACAGAAACACTTTAAACACGAACACGTTTAACCACGAACGAACACGAAACATCGGGACACGGAAAACATTTGGGTTACCCCTTGTGGGCCCCATATCCACGAAATTAGGAAGGTAAATGGGCCAAGCCCATCAAGTTTTACATGAAAGGTGGGTTAAGGTAAATTTTGCTAGTCATTTTCATTTTTCAAGAAATTAAACAAAAACCCTAAAAAGTTTTCTCCTCTCCTTCCTTTTCCCTTTTGTAGCCGCCACCCATAACACACCTAGGAGGGGTGTTCTTGTTGATTTTGATCTTGAATATTGTACAAGTATTAGTGTTTGTTCATCCTTAATTCATCTACACATTCGGTATACCTTTTTAACCTTTCTTTTTAATTATTTCTTTGATTTGATTTAGTAAATTAATTAAGAACATGATGTTTTTAAAACCTAATTAAAAACATGAAATAAACATGCATTTGGTTAAAGGGTAAAATCAAAAAGGGCGTTTTTAGGGTTGTTGGTTTGGCCGACGCCTAACCGTACCCGAAGGGGGGGGTCACGGCTTGGCCAAGGAACCACCACCGAGACCATAAGGTCCCGGTTTGGTGGTGTGGGTCCCACGGCAGCAAGGAACCAAGGGGAACCCCGATTTGGTTCGGGGTACGGTGTCGAGTTCATGCCCGATTCATGGTTCGTTGGTTAAAACATGATTTATGCTACATGTTAATATTATGAATTATGAACTTAGGATATAAATTAATTAATAACATGAGATATTAATTAAACCATGACTTAGGTTATTTTAATTATTAATTTAGCATGATATTAATTTAACCTAAGTATTTATGTTATAAGTTATAATTAATTAATTATTTAAAACATGCCTATAATTAATTAATTTAGACATGACTTAGGTTATGTTATTAATACATAATAATACACATTTTAACCAAGGTAATTTATTTCATTTTAATTAAAACATGTTATACCTTAATTAAAATGCTTAACCTATAGTTTAATTAAATACATGGAATAATAATTAAACTATACACTATATCATATGACTTAAGAAAATAAGATTATAAACACTTAGACTTATATGTTAGCTTATGTAACCAGCTTAATTCTAAATATGGAAACTTCTATTTATAGAAACTTAATTAAATAAGGCAACTAATCTATTAATGGAAACCTTCTATATATGGAAATCTATCTATTTCAGGCAGCAAATCTAATCATGGAAACCTTTTATATATGGAAACTTATTTAATTAAGGCAGCTGATCTATTTTTAGAAACTTTCTATTTCTAGAAACTAATCTATTTTAAGCAGTAAATTCTATTTTAGGAAACTTTCTATTTTTGGAAACTTTCTATTTTTGGAAAATTTCTATTTTTGGAAACTTTCTATTTTTGGAAACTTTCTATTTTTGGTAACTTTCTATTTTTGGAAACTTTCTATTTTTGGAAACTTTCTATTTTTGGAAACTTTCTATTTTTGGAAACCTGCTATTTTTGGAAAGTTACTTATTATTACACAGTAAGTATAATAATACATGAAATACCAGTAATACTTAATCAGATTAATCAGAATACAAGATAAACACAGTTTAAGGCTTTAAACAGTAAACCATGACCTAAAACATGCAAAGTAAGCTAAGACGAGACATAAAACCCAGTACGTAATCAGTGAATCGATACTTATACACGTGTGTATTCATGTAGCGTTAGTGATCCAGAAGTAGGAGTCTTTCTTCCGTTCATTCACTGGACTGGAGGTACGGATTCCAGTCCGTTCAGTATGGACATTCTTTCCTTATTAGGATTTCCCCGTATGCAGCCAACTGTTTTCCCCAGTTTGTTTTATTGTTTTGAACTGCTTATGTTTAATTAGCATAATCTATAGCCATATACAAGCATGACCAGTTTCACCTAGTTATGGAGGTACCATAACCATAATATTGGAGGCACCAATGTTATGACTTCCCCACGGCGGAGTGATTGCTCGTGGCGTCCCTTTCAGTTTTGGCCATATTATTATATCATGTGGGGCGTATGGGTGCATCCTAGTTACATGTTTTATTCAGTATTTCATGGTGAATGTGGTGTGTGCCTTGCATCCTTCACAAGGAGTTGATCCCTCCTACCCAAACCAGTATATTAATTAGAGGCATCCCCTCTAATCAGCATGATGAGGTCACCCCTCCAAGTATTCATGCACGTGACCTTTTCATGACCTATATGGGCTATGGTATATATATGTTAAAACAGTTTTCATAAGATAAACATAAGGCTTTTCAAACTATAAGACCAGTTTTCTCAATACTTACTCAGTCTACTCAGAACTTAGTCTTCCGCTGTTATATGTTACATGCTTATCCTATTTCATGCTATATTGTATATCCGTGCACTGAGCGTTTTGCTCAGCCGTTACTTTCCTTTCCATGTCCCAAAACGGCAGGTACCCAAGACTCGAGCATTTGGAGGACTTGCATAGGATGGAAGCTGCCATAGACTTCTTCTCCTGTTTCCTTCATATATTTATGCTTGTTTAGTCTTTCATTCAGTTCATTTACTTTGTTATGTTTTGGGCTTATGTTTGGGAACCGATGTTTGATTCCGGTTTTCCCTATGGTCATGTATGTTTTACTACATATTACCTTGCATGCTTTGATGACACGCCATAATTACGCGTGACATTCCATTTATCAAAATGGGGTGTTACACAAGTAACATGAGGTTTTTGGGTAAGGGTTCCAATAATAGCCTCAAGTGCATCATTGACCTTCTCGATTTTCGAATTAAGAATTTGATGACACCGAGTCAGACGACACATTTCCAGGTGACGGGGTTTTGCCAAACTCCAGTCTATAAGGAAAGTTCGTCACAACATCGACATCAGATTTATGCTTGACAATTCATCTTCAATGTCATAATTGTAATAACCCAGAGTTTAAAATCAATATTTAGACTGAGATATAATCTTATTTCTAGTATTCGGATTAATAGTTATTACTCAAATTTTATTTATCATGTTCGTTCAATGAATAATATTGATTTCTCGGCTAACATGCAAGGTTAAGGTTTTAACGTATCGAATATGTGTCATTTATTATTTATCGACAATTTTTTTGTCCGTCATCGACAGTGAACATTTTCGTTATGATATAGAAATATTTTCTAATGTTGCCGTTTTAACTTCTCATATTATGACCATTATTCATAAATTTTGTTAAACCTTTAGACTTCGTTCGTTTTAACGACGCGTGAACATTTATTAAATTATAAGCCCTCGTTTATTTATCGAAATCTAAATGTTCTCCGAATGTCGACGTTTTTATTTTATATTGAGCGTTTATTTTTCGTGTTTAACGTGTATCTTTCAAATCGCGTAGCTTTTAAAATATCGGGTTTTGATAATACCCGCTTTATAATATATTTGACAAAATTAAAACTATGCTAGTCTACCTTGTGCCACTTGCCGCTTCATTCAACACACAAACATGTACATTAGACACCTGTCTAATGTATATGAATTCTAAATCTTATTACGTCTCATAAATTACAAAATATAGAATCCATACTCTTGTTTTTATGTTTCATTTTTGTTTCCGAGTGAAAAAAATAACATACGTTACTATAAATTGTTTTTATTAGTCTTGGTGATCAATATATTGAACGTAGCTAGTTTTTGTTTTGATTTCACAACAAGGCATCATCAAACTTCATCATTTATTTGATACAAGGATGATTTCATTAACAAAATTGAAAGGTTACGGGATTTATTTATGGATGTGATTTGGGTGAAGAACTTGTTGATGGTTATTGATCTTGTTCTTGTTCTCTATTATTTCTTCGTAAGAATCACTTTTGTGTCATTATTGTTTGATTTGTTTCAATCATGACCTTACATTTTGTTATTATTGTAATCTATATGTATTTATATATTGATTCATATTCTTAAAAAAGCATGGGACATTGTATTTGATATACAAAACTAAAAATCTATTTTGGATGGTGTTGTAACTCATAGTGTTGTGGTTGTAACTAGATCAGTGGGAAAAACGTGTGTCTTAAGACAAATAAGTAGGTTTTGAGACTTAGGTAATCACATATTGAAAGATATTTGTTTTGTGGCGATTTGGTCGGGTGATTCGTCCCGTGACGATACCTGATGAATTAGGTATAGTCAAAATAGTGAAAAGTGCCGAACCTGAACATGCTTTATAAACGGACTGATAACTCTTACAAGAACTCGGAAATATTGGAAAACGTAAAACTATGGGTTGTAGGTAAATTTATGATGAACTAGAATCAATTGGATAGTCCACCAGTTCCTTACGTTTTGAAAATGGCGGCCAAAACGGTGAGAACGAGATTGGCATCCAAAAACAGACAGCTCTCCTAAGTGATAGAAGGGGTAAATGAGCTATGATAAATATAAATTAGGGGCAATTGAACTTATAATAAGTAAACTACATAAGTTAATAATGAATTTGGTAAAAATAACTCATCTATAATATTTACGGTTTAGGATAAGTGGCCTGATCTACGAGGGATGTCGAGAAATTGTAAGAATCGGACTATATTAAATTAACATTTAACGTGACGATTTTTATAAAAACTGAAGTGGTAGGACCCACTTGGATGGAATTATAGACTCATTTGTATACTTATATTTAGAGAACCGGAGACCCGATCAACATGAGATATTAATTTAGCAACGTTTGGAGGCGTTTTAAAACATGTAATACATATCAAGTAGACTTTGGCCACAAAAGCCCAACTCACACATATAATGGCTATTGGACCATTATTGAGCCTGAGTTTAATAAACCAATTGGAGTCTAATACTGATTTTAAAAGGGCCTAAATTATATGAATGTGTAATGGGCCACTAATGGGCCTTAACGGGCTTAGTGGTTATAATGGGATAATACATAGAATTGTTATCAAAAGTCTTATAAAAAGTTTTATGAAACTTATACAATGTCCAAACTTAGTAAGTGAAGTTATTACATATGTGTATGTATTATTTATCGTCTTGAGCCTAAGACGCTTCTCGTCATGTTAGGTCTCGCTCGGTCATATGTCGACCGTTGGGCATCTCACACTCGATCAACGATTGATTGTGATCTTGTGAAGTCGCATTTCGACTAATAGGCATTTTGTTCTTGATCAACGTGCGATAATTATTTCGTGAAGTCGTGTGTCGATCACTAGGCATTTTCTCCTCGATAAACGTGTAACGGCCATATTAGGTGAGTTCATAGCCTTGCTTTTACTGCTTTAGATGTGCTTAAAAACACACGAGGGGAATACATGCTCTTTGTAAATAAGCATATGTGTTATATCCTTTTGAAAGGATACATGATTGTGAATAAACATTCTTTGTTTGAATATATGCTTTGAACGAATACAAACTTGTAAATGAACGTAAAGACGTTTGATTGAATGCTTTTGATAAATGGACACAAGTGTTGATTGTATAGGTAATGAGCCACTATTAGTAACGCTAAGCTGCTTATTGCCAATGAAAAGTCCCTATAAATCGTGAACCGTTAACTACCTGTCATGGGTAGGCGCTCGTACAGAAGAATGGATCCATTAGTAATGATGACCCCCACCCGGGCAGGTCGCACCTATGAGTTGGAGGCTCATCCGGGTGTGTTGTAAGTGTGGTATGGGGTATTTGGCAAGATACGTGACTAGGGAAAACTTATTGATCAAGGCATCGGTGTCATGAGCTTAGCTTAATAGTGTGGAATATATGTATTTTATGTGTTGCAATATCGCCAATGGATGAGATTATTGTGTTCAAAAGCATTATGGTTTAATTAAAAAAAACCCATTATTGTTTATTTAAAAACTATGAATTCACTCAACCATTGTGTTGACATTTTAGCATGTATTCTCATGTGTATAGGTTTAAGAGCAGCTAGAGCATGGAGCCACGCGGGATAAAGTAAAGGCAAAACAAACAATTTCCATTAGATACATTTAACAAATCTTTACTTTTATTAAAGTTTGTAATAGTTATTGGGACCTCTTTTTATTAAACTCTGATGTTTATAAAATTGTCGAATGGTTTATTTTATAAAACGTCTCTTTTGAGGTCGTTTTCTATGACTGTGTGTGATGTGCTATGAAGTAACACACAAAGTTGATATTCCGTTGCCTTGTGAATTTTGGGAGTGTTACAGATTGTTATCAAAGAACTTGTTATAGAGAACCAGGTCGTTTTGAACACCTGGACTATAACAGCTCTTTTGAAAAATTGTTTGATTGCCTTACAAAGTATCCGCGCGCTCATGGCTCCTAAAAATCAATGCATGGTTATGATAATGTGATCCTATGTGTATGTAGAAATGATTGTATATATATGTATATACATACTATGGTATGAAAGGCATTGCGCGTGAAGCAATGGTCTTCGTAATGTTATTGTAAATTCTATGATATGGTTTTATATAGAGTTTGGCCTAGTAGCCAATCACTTTTCTCGATAATTAATTTATTATCCAAATATGAGAATTAAACTCGTTTAATACATTGGGTGCGTATATATTGTTTCATAATTGGTCATATATCTACTCATTTGAACTTGATTATTGTCATCGTATCGTGATGTGCCATTTTAGGGTGTATCCTTTCAACACGTAATTGATTATTGTGTTATTTGTAATTCTATTAATCCTTGTGATTTTAAAGAATTATTTCTTCAAGGAGACATCTTATACGTGATGTAACGCTTAATCTGATTCTGTATGATTATGTTTTATTGTCGAAAACGAGGATGCCAATGTTGGACCTAAAAAACGTATATACCCAAATCAACTATATATAATTTGGGTACAACAAAGATATGCTCATAGTAGTCAACAGTTGAGCAAGTTAATTCCTTGTATCTAAATGGAATGGGACATTAGATATAGAGATTTTAATCGCCCAACCATGTGTCGTTTAAGATTCTCTTATTCAAATGGATTGGGACATTTGAATAAGAAAATTGTAAACCACTGGACCTTAGATTATTTGTGGTTTCTTTATTCAGATGGAATGGGACGTTTGAATATAGAAATCATGGAGTAAGTTTGACACCTTGTACATTTCTTGGCATTTAATTTGGTTATGATATCGTGTTTTGTGACGGTATTACATGAGTAGGATGAATTATGATAGTCTCGTTGAAATAAATTGGGACGCCTTTTTATTTGAACAAGAAAGTTATAAGTTCCCGAACCATAAATTTATAGTTATTATTTACATAGATTGGGACGTGATTTTTTTATATGGACGTAATTCCTTTGACGTGCATTTTGTTGTTATGAAGCGTTCATCACCGTCGTCATTACGGTTATTATTGATTATTGTCTATGTACGAGTAATCCGTTAGACTTCTCTCAAGTAATGATTTGTCTTTATGGACCATTTCCAATGTGTCTAGAATATTAGAAGCTTGATAAGCTAACCATTAGAAACCGTCACTCGTTCCAAGAATAGATGACTTGTTTAATAGACTTAGGAATGCGAATACTCAACCTAGTTAGGAATGTGAATACTCAACCTAGTTAGGAATGCGAATACTCAGCCTAGTTAGGAATGTGAATACTCAACCTAGTTAGGAATGTGATGTGACACCCCCAAATTGAGTCAGCGCAGCGGAAAATAATATCTGGGTGTCACGTAGGTGGATCAACAGCAAACATAATATAGAGCAACAGATAAAAGATTATCCTTACATTTATTACATGATTGAAAGTGCAAATAGTATTATAGTAGTCTTTAACATTGTCTGAAAGTTTGAATTTATTCCCAATTTATAAAACCCCAGATGAGCTCTATAAATGCAATCTATCATGATGCTTGACTTCATGCACACCATTACCTGCTTCAGTTACCTGAGAAAACATGCTTAGAAAGTCAACATAAAGTTGGTGAATTCACAGGTTTAATTAAGTTAAGTTTGGACAGTAGATATTCCCAGAAGTAGTAATGCACAAAGCAATAATACTTAAAAGTGATTACATTTCCATATTGCCCGAAACTGAAACTTGACAGTTAAGTCCTTAACAGATAAGGACCCTTCGCCTTATAAGGCACCCATAACAAAAATAAGTGCTGACATGTGAAACATCTGTTGTCCCGGCCGAGGCACAGTGAGCATGACTCACCCAGATGGGGACGGTCAATCCCAAATAGATCTATTTATAACATTTAGGTAATTCAATAATTCTAACAGTTTCGGATGCACGGGTCATGCTGTTCATCTACAATAGGCATGGTAATCAAAGGTTTCACAGTTCAATCTATGTCCATAAAATCAAATATGTTGCATGTTTTCTTCCCCATTAAAAGATTTAAAGTTTGTCAATATATAAAGTGGGGCCATGAACTCACCTCAGTAGTACAGCAATAAGTCAGAAGATAAATCTGATAAGGATGCTCACGATACAGTCAACGACCTAAATAATTATAAGGTCTCAGTAATTGCATTAACATAATGCATAAAGGTTCCATAATCAATCTGTACATGTTTAAACGGGTTTAAGTATTTAATTACAATACTTGTAATTTGTTCGTCGTAGTACAAGTTCTATTATTATTTATTTTAGGTATAAAATAAATAATAAGGTTTAATTAATTAATTCACTTAATTAATATTTTGTACTTTCGTTGTTTATAAAACACTTTAAGTATTCATATAGGATGGTTTTATATACGTTTAAAGTGATAGGAAAATAAATATAATTAATATATTTCTTTTATAAGTTAACCATTTACAATTTATATTTAATATATAAATAAGGTTTATAAATGTATAACATTTATTTAAAATCCAAGTTTACATAAGATTTACATTTATTAAGTTATAGGTTTGAAAAATAACAATTGTTACATTTATTTAAGTTTTACGTTTAAATAATGACTTAAAATATATAAGATTTTAAGGTTCGTAATAATTGTATAAAAATACGTTTTTGTCCTTTTTAATAAACGGATACTCGCGATTAAATTACTTTTATACCCCTATGGTTTCTAAATCTTTCAAGTATTTACAGTTTTGGTCCCTCCTAGTTACACGTGTAACTAGGGTTTCTTAAAGTTTCATAAAGTGTCAATTTTGGTCCCTATAGTTTCGGCTAGTATTAGGGTTTATCATAAGTTACATTTATGCCCCCTATGGCTTGTTTAGGTTTCGTCTTTAGGCAGGTTTAGTCCCTAGGGTTGCTTAGTGTTTTATTAAGTTTACTAACTTGACACTTTTAGTCCCTAAGGTTAATATTATGTCACGGCTTGTGTCCAAAGTAGTCCTTAGGCTTTCCAAAGTTTACACAACTTACCCTAATATTTTAGTAATCTCTTTTTAGTCCTTTTTAACTTTACAAAGTTTCGGATATGTTCAAAACACACCCTTGGACTCTCGGCATATTTTTAAAAGTGGATTAAAGTTTATGTTTTTGAAATACCAAGTTCTACACTTATTCATTTAGACCCCTTTTACTTACTAAAATTTACATTTTAGTCTGAAAGTATTATTTATGCCATTTTTAACCCGAAAGTTTATATATATACTATTTTAGCCCAAAACTTCTTAGATCTATCATTTAAATCCAAAACAATCATAGATCTATATTTTTAACATGTAACTTTATAAAATCATATTTTTAACACTAAAAGTCTTACAAAATATTTATTTAATAAACATGATTGTTTATCTAGGAAAAGTATTATAGTGAGCTTAAACTAGTCTTATGAGGCCTAGTAGTGATCTTAATATTTTAAGGCACCTAATAACATGAAGCTAATATTTCTAGTTATATCTAAATATTTCAAGATCACTCAAAATCATAATATGAGCTTAAAGCTCACGTCCAATTATTTGCATGGTTAGGTTTTCATGGTTTTATAAGTTAAACAAGGTCATGTTGATATGTTCTTCAAGGTTGACAAGTTTTTACATCAAGTTTTGTCATATATAAAAATGAGCCGTAGGTTTTACTTAGGTTTTTAGGGTTTCCATACTTGTTTAAATGTTAACATTACCAAAATAAACATGTACACATCAATATATATAAAGGTAATGTATTAGAAAAGATAGGTTTTAACTTGGACTTACTTGTTTAGTTAGGTTTAGGAATGATATGAGAATAGATAGAAACAAGTGACAAGCTTTCAACAATGGAGGTCTAGGAAGATGCAAACATGTCGTGGGCTTCAAGGAGTCTTCTAGGGTTCTTGTTCTTGCTTCAATGATCAAGGTTTCTTGTAGGTTGAGCCTAGGATTAATCTTTAGGTTGTAGAAGACATAGTATAGGAGTAGTAGTAAAGCTTGAAGGTTTGAAAATGGTGGTGAATGGGGTTTAGTCGTAGGTTTTAGAGAGAGAGTGAAGGTGATGGAGTTCAAGTGAAATGTGTTGTGTGTTGTGTGTTTGTTTCGGCCTACAACAAAGAAAGAGAAAGATCAAATGTGATCTTGGTACCTAGTACCTTGTATCTTTCTAAGATATACTTGGATTCACTTGGATACTCTTTTCAAATACACACATGCACAAATCTAGCAATTCTTTTCCTTTCCTTTTTGTGATGTAGCCGTGTGGTTTTGGTAAGTCAAAGGAGGGACAAGTTCTTACATGGCATAGTAGAATGCATGAGGTTTAAGTGTGTAAGTATCTAAGTATGCTTTGTGTAAGCAAAAGCATGGTTAGTTGTAAGTAAAGTAAGGCTTATGCATGTATAAGTATAGGGTATTAGTGGAGTGTATGATTACACTAGGTTACTTGTAACTAGTTAAATCAAATGATGGTAGTGCATGCATGCATACATACACACGTTTTAATATAGGCATGGGAAGGGTTTTGGGTAAATTTTGCCAAGTGTTGTATGATAATAATAGTCATTGTATATTATTATAGGTACTTGTTGTGTTGTAGGTATTTTTGTTGAAGCTTTTAGATAACTTAGTGAAAGTGTATTATTAAATACATTACTAAAATTAATTTACTTTATTAAAGTAAATAGGTGACAATGTAAAATAATATACATTGTTTTTAAAGTGTTTAGGCATTTAATCCTTTTAAGTATTATATGTAAATATGTACATATAAAAATAATTCAAGTACTTAATAAAATAAATTAAGTAAGGTTACAGTTTTATCTCAAATATGTACTGAGGTGATGAATTTCATTATTCAATCAAGGGCCAGTCAATTGCCAAGGTAGTCAACAAATTACTAAAGGTTCATGTGTTATTCAATCAAGTGGCCAGTCAATTACCAAGGTAGTCAACAAATGACTAAAGGTTCATATGTTATTCAATCAAGTGGCCAGTCAATTTCCAAGGTAGTCAATAATGACTAAAGGTTCATATATATATAAAATAAATATGAAAGGTAGTATGACAATAGGTATATGATAATTAATAATTCATATAAAAGTGAAATTATGTAAATTCCAAATATAAATAGTACTACAGTTGACAAAGTCAATGAGGGTAAAAACAGAGGTTTTACAGCACCATCCCGTTATTTTAGCTTTGTCCTCAAAGCTTAAGATGAAGCCATTGGTCAGGTGAACAAGTGTGGATACTTGGTCTTAAAAGAGTCTTCTCGTTCCCAAGTGAACTCAGGGCCTCTCCTAGAGTTCCAACGTACTTTGACCAACGGGATGTGACTGCGTTTCAACTTCTTAACTATCCTCTCCATGATTTCTACTGGTTCCTCTACAAACTGGAGTTTGTCGTCAATTTGAACTCCTTCCAATGGCATAGCCAATGGTTCTTCAGCATAGCACTTCTTTAGGTTAGAAACATGAAAGGTAGAGTGTACCCTACTCAGTTGCTGGGGCAACTCTAAACGATACGCTACTTCCCCGATCCTGGCTATTACTTTGAAAGGGCCAACATAACATGGATTCAGTTTCCCACGTTTGCCAAAACGTACAACACCCTTCCAAGGTGATACCTTGAGCATAACACGGTCACCTACTTCAAATTGCATAGGTTTGTGTTTCAGGTCCGCGTAGCTCTTTTGTCGATCGCGAGCAGCTTGAATTCTTTGTCTGATGAGGACGATCTTATCAGTAGTCTCCTGGATTAACTCGGGTCCAGTGAACTGAAATTCACCTACTTCTGCCCAGCACACAAGCGAACGGCATTTGCGACCGTATAGTGCTACAAAAGGGGCAGCCTTAATGCTAGCATGATAACTGTTGTTGTAGGAGAATTCCACTAAAGGAATATGGTCAACCCATCCATTTCCAAAATCAATCACACATGCTCGTAGCATGTCCTCTAGATTCTGGATGGTTCGTTCACTTTGACCATCAGTCTACGGATGATAAGCAGTGCTCATATCCAAATTAGTACCTAAGGCTCGTTGAAAAGCCTTCCAAAAGTTTGACGTGAACCTACCATCTCGATCACAGATTATCGACACTGGTATTCCATGTTTGGTCACAATCTCCTTCAGGTACGTCTTCGCTAGTTTGGCAAGGGGATCATTCTCCCTAATCGGTAGGAAATGAGCGGACTTGGTGAGTCGATCGACGATTACCCATATAGTATCGTAACCGTGTGACGACTTTGGGAGTTTGGTAACAAAGTCCATAGTGATGTTTTCCCATTTCCATTCCGATATCTTGGGTTGTACAAGTAAACTCGATGGTCTCTGGTGTTCAGCTTTGACACGAGCACAGGTCAAACATTTCTGAACGTAGGTGGCAATGTTGGCTTTCATATTCGGCCACCAATATAACTTCTTCATATCCTGATGCATCTTTTCAGATCCAGGATGTATAGAATATTTAGACTTATGAGATTCGTGCATGATCAAGTTCCTCAAATCTCCATAACAAGGTAACCAACTTCGTCCGTGAAGGCATAGGGTTCCGTCTGCTCTAGGTTCTAACTTTTCTTTGCTAAGATTAGTTCTGAGCATTCCCCCGACATCTTCCTTCACGAGGTTTTCAGGAAATTGGGCTTGATTCTGAGCTTCTAAAATTTGTTTGGGTAGATCCAAACTGATTGTCATCACCAATGCCCGAACTCTCATAGGAGGGTCCGTTTCCTTAGGACTTAAAGCATCAGCAACCACGTTTGCTTTTCCTGGGTGGTATTTGATCTCGCAGTCGTAGTCACTCAGTAACTCAATCCAACGGCGTTGTCTCATGTTCAACTCCTTCTGATCCAATATGTGTTGCAAACTTTTGTGGTTAGTATGCATTGTACACTTTGTTCCGTATAGGTAATGTCTCCAGATTTTGAGAGCAAAAACTACGGATCCAAGTTCTAGATCGTGAGTGGTGTAATTCTTCTCATGCTTCTTCAATTGCCTTGAAGCGTAGGCAATCACTTTCATCCTCTGCATCAATACGGCTCCTAAGCCTTTGTGTGAGGCATCACAGTATACAACGAAATCATCGTTGCCTTCAGGCAAGGCCAGTATAGGTGCACTGCATAACTTCTGCTTGATCAGTTGGAAAGCTGATTCTTCCTTCTCTCCCCATTCGAACTTTATTCCCTTCTGTGTAAGTTTGGTCATCGGTTTGGCTATCTTGGAAAAATCTTCAATGAATCTACGGTAGTATCTGGCAAGGCCTAGAAATTGGCGGATCTCCGTTGGTGATTTAGGAGATACCCAATCTTTGACAGATTCGACCTTTGCTGGATCCACATGAATACCGTCACAATCGATGACATGACCAAGGAATTGCACTCTAGGAATCCAAAATTCACATTTAGAGAATTTGGCATAGAGCTGCTCCTCCTTGAGTACCTTTAGTACTTGTGCAAGATGTTCCCCATGTTCTTGTTCGTTCTTAGAATAAATGAGTATGTCGTCGATGAAGACTATCACGAATTTATCCAGGTAGGGTCTGCACACACGGTTCATAAGGTCCATGAAAATAGCTGGTGCATTGGTCAACCCAAATGGCATAACCTCGAATCCGTAATGGCCGTAACGGGTTCTAAAAGCTGTCTTTGAAATATCTTCCTCCCTGACTCGTAGCTGGTGGTATCCAGATCTCAAGTCAATCTTGGAGTACACACTTGACCCTTGCAGTTGGTCAAATAGGTCGTCAATGCGAGGAAGCAGATAACGATTCTTCACAGTTAACTTATTCAGCTCTCTGTAATCGATGCACATTCGAAAAGAACCATCTTTCTTTTTGACAAATAACACATGAGCTCCCCATGGTGAGGAACTGGGTCGTATGAATCCTTTGTCAGACAGTTCTTGAAGTTGTTCAGCTAATTCCTTCATCTCTGATGGTGCCAACCGGTATGGAGCTTTAGCTACAGGTGCTGCTCCGGGAATCAAATCAATTTGAAATTCCACTTGTCGAGTCGGTGGTAAGCCTGGCAACTCATCAGGAAATACTTCTGGAAAATATCGGACAATGGGTACGTCCTTGATTTGCTTCTTCTCTGGTTTTTCTTCTTCATCTGTTCGAGAAATATGGGCCAAGAAGATAGGACATCCTCTCAACAAATATTTCTGAGCTTTGGTACAAGAGACAACACTAAGTATAGTGTCAGCGAGGTCGGTGTTACCGTCACCTCGAATGATTAGAGTTTCGTTTCCCCATGGAATACGGACTAACTTCTCGTCACAAACAATGACTGCGCGGTATCTTGCTAACCAGTCCATGCCGATAATAATATCAAAACTACCAAGGTTTATAGGGATAAGGTCAATGTTGAACGGGTGTTTGGAAAGATTTAAGGTGCAACCTCTAATGATAGTGTCAGCATCTACAATTTTACCGTCAGCTAATTCTACAGAGTAACAGTGATCTAAGCTTGTAGGGACAACTTCTAGTACTTGACTAAATTCAGTGGATATAAAACTTCGGTCTGCTCCAGTATCAAATAAGACAGATGCATAACGATTGTTCAATAGAAACGTACCAGTTACGACATTTGCATCGGGGTTGGCTTTTGCATTGTCGACCACGTACACTCTAGATGAAGCTCCTCCACTGTTCTTGTTCTGGCTTGCCCGCTTAGGGCAACCTGGTCTCGTGTGTCCTGGTGCTCCACACTCGTAGCACACAACTCCCTTCTTGGGTCCATTGTTGTTTCCTCCAGTAGCATTGCGGTTCCCCTGCTGTCCATTCCCATTCCCACGGGCATTGTACCCACCCCTGTTGTTGTAGCTTCTAGTGTTTTGAGTGGGTCGGGCCTGGGTGACAGCATTAACTCGACAGGTTTTAGCAAAGTGACCTACTTGTCCACATCTGTAGGAGGTCTGGCAAGGGCTATCAAAAGTATGATGATAGTTGCACTTTGAGCACAAAGGTTTGGTGCCTCCGTACGAGTTAGTTCCTGTAGTAGTAGCACCGTAAACTTGCCCAGCATTCTGCTTCTTAGGATGCTGTTGGTGCTGATAGCGGAAGTGCTCGTCTGCCTTTCGCTTGTTGTCACTCTTCCTCTCAGATAGGGTACGGACTCTTTTGTTTATCAACTCAGTAGCGAACTCAATGGCACTCTCGACGGTAGTAGGTCGAGATGCGAGCACGCTGTCGTGAATGGCGTCTGGGAGTCCACCCACGTACTTCTCAATCTTTTCATCCTCCTCTACAAACATCCTGACGCACATTAGGGTCAACTCTTGGAACCTTTGGTTGTACGCAGTGATGTCATTGTTCTTGCATCTGAGATCCCATAACTCGATCTCCAGCTTCTTCATTTCTCCCCTTGGGCAGTATTTCTCAGTCATCCTCTCTTTCAACTCAGTCCAGTTGAGAGCATAGACAACATCGTGTCCAAGAGTAGCAACAACAGAGTTCCACCAAGTAAGAGCACTCTCAAGTAGGGTGCAAGCGGAAAACTTCACTTTGTTCTCTTCTGCACAATCACTGATGCGAAATACCGTTTCCATCCTCTCAAACCACTGCATCAGTTCCACCACTCCTTCTTTTCCCTTGTAATAGGAAGGTTTACATTTCAAGAAGTCGGGGTAAGAGAAACCCCTGGTGGTCTGATTATTCTGGCGGTTGTTGGAATTTTGACTGTCGTCTACGTTCCTGCTGGCAGCCATCGCAGATGCGATGCCTTGGTCAATCATTTCCCTTAATTGGGCAGCAGTGACGTTTTGGGTAGTCTCGGCATTGACTGGGTTCGTTCTAGTGTTTACCATTTTTCTATAATTATACAAAAAAATGAAATCATTAGTTCAAGGTGTTAGCACAGTTTTATATAATTACACGAAAAGGAATTTCATGCATATACTTTGCAACAAATTGGATAACCTGTTTAAAGTTTACAATATAATACAGTACGGATATAACAAAAGCTAATGAGTACATGCCATAAGTCTAGAATAGGAATACAGTACAAAATGCACAACCTAATCCAAGACAGAGCACAGCCCGCCTGTCTGGGATGGTGGTACATGAAATCTAAAGTACATCATCTATGAATCCCTAATCTAAATAGTACAGTACAGGAATACAACTGACTAAAGAAAAGTACAATACAAGAGATCCTATATCATGATAGCCGGGGTGCAACCCTAATAGCTTATCATGATGTACAAAAGATCTAGCACATCTAATCTACTGATGCCTAACTGACTCCTCGGATACGGCTGGCGCCACAGGCGGAGATGAGACAGCCGGTGCCTGCATGGCATCCTGCATCGCGGTCATAGCAGTCCTGGTCTCTCTGAGCAGTCGGAGTGCCTCACGGAACTGGTCTCTGAGAGTCTGCTGAACTCCCCGGAGATGAGCGGTCTCTGACGTCAACCCCTGATGGCGGACATCCTGGAGGTCGAAGAATATGGCAAGAGTTTGCTCCATGGTCATAAGGGTGGTGTGAGTCTCTGTCTGCTGACTCTGCAGTAGGTAGATCTGCTCTCGAAGGAACTCGTTCTCACCCAGCAACCACTGGAGAGAATGATAAGTAGTCGACCACACTCCTCGGGCAGCGTGTGCCTCTGAGCTCACGGTCCACGATAAAAGGTCCTGGCGCTGCTGTAGAACAGTGCGCTCAGTCTGTCCGGCCGCTAGCAGAGCAAGAATGTCTGCTACGTCCTGGGCCTGGCGTGCAGCAAGTGCCGTGATCTGGGCCTGGACAGGATCAGCATGTCTGGCCCGGGAGCACTCACCAATCTCAAAGGTGGAATCGAGAGGTGCCTCGTACCTCCTCTTACGAGGTGGCAGAGACTCGGGTGCATGCTCCCGTAGTACAGTCACGAGGGGTACAGGTGGTGTAACAGTAGGAGGCTGGACCTCTTCCCCAGCGGGGGAAACAGGTGGTGAAGAAATAAGCGCCTCAATGGATGCAGCGTCGATAGATGCGTGACTATCGCCGGAGTCACTAGCAGATAACCATCCACACAAGACGGTCGTCGGAGATACGGCAGCAGGTGTATCAGTAGGCGAAGTCATGATAAATCTGAAAGTAATATAGTTTTAATTGATATAAGTATAAACTTACTCAAGTTAAAAATTTTGAGAAATATAATTTAAAAGTATATAATAATACCATTTAACACTCGCCATGCTAAAGGTTACGTTAATACTTATAAGATTAATTAACCGGATGTTAATAATCAATGCACAGGCAATCACACAATCGATGTATGCTCTACGGTCTATATGCTTAACTATTCTAGTCCCGAAAATCCCAAAAGATTTTTAAAGCAGTTATAGTTCAGATTATATAAAAACTTTATTTTTATATTTATTTTAAACTTGGTTCTGATTCTCTATAACTATCGCTCTGATACCATTTCTGTGACACCCCCAAATTGAGTCAGCGCAGCGGAAAATAATATCTGGGTGTCACGTAGGTGGATCAACAGCAAACAGATTATAGAGCAACAGATAAAAGATTATCCTTACATTTATTACATGATTGAAAGTGTAAATAGTATTACAGTAGTCTTTAACATTGTCTGAAAGTTTGAATTTATTCCCAATTTATAAAACCCCAGATGAGCTCTATAAATGCAATCTATCATGATGCTTGACTTCATGCACACCATTACCTGCTTCAGTTACCTGAGAAAACATGCTTAGAAAGTCAACATAAAGTTGGTGAATTCACAGGTTTAATTAAGTTAAGTTTGGACAGTAGATATTCCCAGAAGTAGTAATGCACAAAGCAATAATACTTAAAAGTGATTACATTTCCATATTGCCCGAAACTGAAACTTGACAGTTAAGTCCTTAACAGATAAGGACCCTTCGCCTTATAAGGCACCCAGAACAAAAATAAGTGCTGACATGTGAAACATCTGTTGTCCCAGCCGAGGCACAGTGAGCATGACTCACCCAGATGGGGACGGTCAATCCCAAATAGATCTATTTATAACATTCAGGTAATTCAATAGTTCTAACAGTTTCAGATGCACGGGTCATGTTGTTCATCTACAATAGGCATGGTAATCAAAGGTTTCACAGTTCAATCTATGTCCATAAAATCAAATATGTTGCATGTTTTCTTCTCCATTAAAAGATTTAAAGTTTGTCAATATATAAAGTAGGGCCATGAACTCACCTCAGTAGTACAGCAATAAGTCAGAAGATAAATCTGATAAGGATGCTCACGATACAGTCAACGACCTAAATAATTATAAGGTCTCAGTAATTGCATTAACATAATGCATAAAGGTTCCAGAATCAATCTGTACATGTTTAAACGGGTTTAAGTATTTAATTACAATACTTGTAATTTGTTCGTCGTAGTACAAGTTCTATTATTATTTATTTTAGGTATAAAATAAATAATAAGGTTTAATTAATTAATTCACTTAATTAATATTTTGTACTTTCGTTGTTTATAAAACACTTTAAGTATTCATATAGGATGGTTTTATATACGTTTAAAGTGATAGGAAAATAAATATAATTAATATATTTATTTTATAAGTTAACCATTTACAATTTATATTTAATATATAAATAAGGTTTATAAATGTATAACATTTATTTAAAATCCAAGTTTACATAAGATTTACATTTATTAAGTTATAGGTTTGAAAAATAACAATTGTTACATTTACTTAAGTTTTACGTTTAAATAATGACTTAAAATATATAAGATTTTAAGGTTCGTAATAATTGTATAAAAATATGTTTTTGTCCTTTTAAATAAACGGATACTCGCGATTAAATTACTTTTATACCCCTAGGGTTTCTAAATCTTTCAAGTATTTACAGTTTTGGTCCCTCCTAGTTACACGTGTAACTAGGGTTTCTTAAAGTTTCATAAAGTGTCAATTTTGGTCCCTATAGTTTCGGCTAGTATTAGGGTTTATCATAAGTTACATTTATGCCCCCTAGGGCTTGTTTAGGTTTCGGCTTTAGGCAGGTTTAGTCCCTAGGGTTGCTTAGTGTTTTATTAAGTTTAGTAACTTGACACTTTTAGTCCCTAAGGTTAATATTATGTCACGGCTTGTGTCCAAAGTAGTCCTTAGGCTTTCCAAAGTTTACACAACTTACCCTAATATTTTAGTAATCTCTTTTTAGTCCTTTTTAACATTACAAAGTTTCGGATATGTTCAAAACAAACCCTTGGACTCTCGGCATATTTTTAAAAGTGGATTAAAGTTTATGTTTTTGAAATACCAAGTTCTACACTTATTCATTTAGACCCCTTTTACTTACTAAAATTTACATTTTAGTCCGAAAGTATTATTTATGCCATTTTTAACCCAAAAGTTTATATATATACTATTTTAGCCCAAAACTTCTTAGATCTATCATTTAAATCCAAAACAATCATAGATCTATATTTTTAACATGTAACTTTATAAAATCATATTTTTGACACTAAAAGTCTTACAAAACATTTATTTTATAAACATGAATGTTTATCTAGTAAAAGTATTATAGTGAGCTTAAACTAGTCTTATGAGGCCTAGTAGTGATCTTAATATTTTAAGGCACCTAATAACATGAAGCTAATATTTCTAGTTATATCCAAATATTTCAAGATCACTCAAAATCATAATATGAGCTTAAAGCTCACGTCCAATTATTTGCATGGTTAGGTTTTCATGATTTTATAAGTTAAACATGGTCATGTTGATATGTTCTTCCAGGTTGACAAGTTTTTACATCAAGTTTTGTCATATATAAAAATGAGCCGTGGGTTTTACTTAGGTTTTTAGGGTTTCCATACTTGTTTAAATGTTAACTTTACCAAAATAAACATGTACACATCAATATATATAAAGGTAATGTATTAGAAAAGATAGGTTTTAACTTGGACTTACTAGTTTAGTTAGGTTTAGGGATGATATGAGAATAGATAGAAACAAGTGACAAGCTTTCAACAATGGAGGTCTAGGAAGATGCAAACATGCCGTGGGCTTCAAGGAGTCTTCTAGGGTTCTTGTTCTTGCTTCAATGATCAAGGTTTCTTGTAGGTTGAGCCTAGGATTAATATTTAGGTTGTAGAAGACATAGTATAGGAGTAGTAGTAAAGCTTGAAGGTTTGAAAATGGTGGTGAATGGGGTTTAGCCGTAGGTTTTAGAGAGAGAGAGTGAAGGTGATGGAGTTCAAGTGAAATGTGTTGTGTGTTGTGTGTTTGTTTCGGCCTATAACAAAGAAAGAGAAAGATCAAATGTGATCTTGGTACCTAGTACCTTGTATCTTTCCAAGATATACTTGGATTCACTTGGATACTCTTTTCAAATACACACATGCACAAATCTAGCAATTCTTTTCCTTTCCTTTTTGTGATGTAGCCGTGTGGTTTTGGTAAGTCAAAGGGGGGACAAGTTCTTACATGGCATAGTAGAATGCATGGGGTTTGAGTGTGTAAGTGTCTAAGTATGCTTTGTGTAAGCAAAAGCATGGTTAGTTGTAAGTAAAGTAAGGCTTATGCATGTATAAGTATAGGGTATTAGTGGAGTGTATGATTACACTAGGTTACTTGTAACTAGTTAAATCAAATGATGGTAGTGCATGCATGCATACATACACACGTTTTAATATAGGCATGGGAAGGGTTTTGGGTAAATTTTGCCAAGTGTTGTATGATAATAATAGTCATTGTATATTATTATAGGTACTTGTTGTGTTGTAGGTATTTTTGTTGAAGCTTTTAGATAACTTAGTGAAAGTGTATTATTAAATACATTACTAAAATTAATTTACTTTATTAAAGTAAATAGGTGACAATGTAAAATAATATACATTGTTTTTAAAGTGTTTAGGCATTTAATCCTTTTAAGTATTATATGTAAATATGTACATATAAAAATAATTCAAGTACTTAATAAAATAAATTAAGTAAGGTTACAGTTTTATCTCAAATATGTACTGAGGTGATGAATTTCATTATTCAATCAAGGGGCCAGTCAATTGCCAAGGTAGTCAGCAAATGACTAAAGGTTCATGTGTTATTCAATCAAGTGGCCAGTCAATTGCCAAGGTAGTCAACAAATTACTAAAGGTTCATATGCTATTCAATCAAGTGGCCAGTCAATTGCCAAGGTAGTCAATAATGACTAAAGGTTCATATATATATAATATAAATATGAAAGGTAGTATGACAATAGGTATATGATAATTAATAATTCATATAAAAGTGAAATTATGTAAATTCCAAATATAAATAGTACTACAGTTGACAAAGTCAATGAGGGTAAAAACAGAGGTTTTACATGTGAATACTCAACCTAGTTAGGAATGTGAATCCTAAACGTAGTTAGGAATAATGAAAACTAGACCTAGTTAGGAATAATGAAAACTGGACGTAGTTAGGAATAATGAAAACTGGACCTAGTTAGGAATAATGAAAACTGGACCTAGTTAGGAATAATGAAAACTGCACCTAGTTAAAAATAATGAAAATTGGACGTAGTTAGGAATAATGAAAACTGGACCTAGTTAGGAATAATGAAAACTGGACGTAGTTAGGAATAATGAAAACTGGACCTAGTTAGGAATAATGAAAACTGGATCTAGTTAGGAATAATGAAAACTGGACCAAGTTAGGAATAATGAAAACTGGACGTAGTTAGGAATAATGAAAACTGGACCTAGTTAGGAATAATGAAAACTGGACGTAGTTAGGAATAATGAAAACTGGACCTGGTTAGGAATAATGAAAACTAGACCTAGTTAGGAATAATGAAAACTGGACCTAGTTAGGAATACTAGGGTTTTAAAATTATCCGAACTATAATAAAAATAAGCAAAATCTAAAAATTAAGTAAAAACCAAATAAGCACTTAATTAAAAACTTAACCAAATCAATTTTAAGAAAAAGCTAACAAGCCAAAATTTAAAAACTTTTAAAAACACTAAATAATAAAAATATTTAAAAAAACAATTTTTTATAAAAATAAACTAATAAGCACTTAATTAAAAATAAGAAAATCAACACAATAAGCACTCAAACACTATAGGCTATAAAAATCAAACACTAAAAGATCAATAAGCACAATCAAACACAAACATCAATCAATCAAAGAACACGATTAACAAACTACGTGATTATCCAAATTAAACAAGATTAAAAAGATTAAGAAAGGTAGAATGAGAATGATTAATCGAAAAGATTGAAATTAAGATTATTAAAGATTCAAATTACAAGATTAATGAAAAAGCTTGAAAAACATTAAGAAAAGCTAGAGAGAGAAAGTATATTAATCTACTCCTACTTACCTAAAACTAATCTATCTACTCCTAAAATGACTAACACCTTCTAATGACATATTAGGAGGGTTTATATAGGAGGAGAGGAGGAGTGTTGATGTTTTCTTCTTTCTTTCTTCTTGTCTCGACTCGATTTAAATTCTTTGTCTTTCTTGACGTCGTCTCGAGATTTATCGTTATAAATTGAACTCGTCTTATAAATTTCTTCTTTAATTAGACTTGGTTCTTCGACTTCATTAAACTTCCGTCTTTAGACTTTTTCTTCGATAAATCTTCAGAATAGGCCTTGGACTTCTGTTCTTTATGCACTCTTGATCTTTTGACTTCGTCTTTTCTTGTTCTCTTCGATAAAAGCCCGTGAAAGCCCGTGTTTTCTTCCTTTTTCATCTTTTGGTCCTAAAGCACAATAAAAATGCAAACCGCGCATAATTCCGACTTTTACGACATAAAATACACGTTTTGGCTTGGTTATTATTATAATTAAGTGGTAAAAGGATGGGCGTTCTCACAACTATCATTGCTCCACTTCGTGTAGTAATAGCAGTCACATTCGCTATAGGGTTTGTTTCGGTGGTAGAAGGAAGAGCACCTTGGGGACGAAGGTTTGTAACATTTGAACGAATTTCCTATCTGTGGACTCTTGCATTTGTCTAGTAGATTCTTGCATTGTTTGCATTATTTTCTCATGTTCATTTAATTTTTGCAAAACCAAGTCCATTGGTGGATGAGGTAAATTGAACCCTTGTTGTTGAAAACCTTGGTTTGGGTATTGGTTATAAGGTGGAAAACCTTGAGGATTCAAACCTTGGTTTGGAAAGCCTTGATTTTGCATGTGATAGTTACGCAGATTTGCATTTGAGCCCCTCACATATGCATTTTGTTGAACATTTGCTCTAGGTGGCCCTTGGTTGTTATGGGTGGGTGGGTGAGGTCTTTGCTGAAAACTAGGTGAAACCAAGTAATTTGTCGAGTTGTAAGACAAGTGATTAATATCTACATTAGGCTTGAAATGAACTCTCTCGGTGTTGTTGTAAGAATACACTTCCCCGTGAGATTGATCATAAGCTTTATCACAATTAGCATAAGAGTGTGGCCCACCACAAGTTTCACAAGTTATATTAAGAGCATTGTTGTTTTTGGCATTGTTAACGGCTTGTAAAGCAAGTGCTTCAACAACCGTAGTAAGCTTATCAAGTCTCTTGTCGGTGTCACTAGTGCTAGCACTAGCCACATTACCCCGAACACTCTTAGTTTGCACTCTAGATTTATTCTCAATAATATCCTACGCGGCATTAGAAGACTTAACCAAAATGTTACCCCCCCGAGGCACTATTTAGTGAATCTTGGTCATTCATGCTTAAACCATTGTAAAAAGTATTAATTTGATGCACTTTTGTGAAACCATGTTGTGGACACTTTCTTAAAAGTTCCTTAAAATGGTCCCAAGATTTACTAAATGTCTCACCGTACTTTTGTTCAAAGTTAATGATTTCATTCCGCAAAGCGGTAGTACGTGAGGGTGGAAAAAAGTAGTTGATGAATTTGGTCTCTAAATCCGACCACGTAAGAATACTTTGTGGCGGTTCCTTATCAAGCCAATGTCGGGCTTGTCCCTCTAAGGAGAAAGGAAAAAGTTGCAAGCGAATTACCTCTTGTGAAACCCTATTAAACTTGACCGTATTAGTGAGTTGAAGAAACCTTTTGATATGGTCATGAGGATTGATATGAGTGATTTTACTCATATCATTTATATCTAAAAATGATGAATAAATTCATGAAATGTATGAAATATGCCTTGTATATGCTTGTTTGTTGTTTTATGTGTGTAGGTACCGAAGATCGCGAAAATCGACAAAAAACCGGCACGAGATTGAAGAAAAGATCAACAAAGCCAATTTCAAGTCGTTTTTAGAGGATATAATATTAAATGGGCCAAGTGGGACCCACATTTGGGAAATGGACTTAAAATCCCATTTAAAGAAGTATTATTCACTTTTGAAATTGAAGCCCAATACAAGGCCCATTTTACAACATCAATTTGAGACGGATGAATGAAGAGTGTTTATGGGCTTTTAAGTCCATGTGCTAGTATAAACGAAAGTTAAATAACTTTCTCAGTCAAACACACCAAACGTAACCCACACACCACATTATCTTTCGATACTCCCTATGAAATCTCATCTTTCTCACCTCATCACCAAACCAGACATCCCCATTCCTAACCCTAGTTCAAATTAATATTGGGGCTTTTAGTTATTGAGGGCACGATTGATTCACACGCTTGGGGAATTAAATCCCCAAGTTTTTCGGATGTTGAAGATGGAGAAGCAAGTGACGTGGCAACGATTCATTGGCTGTAACAGCGCATCACCCCCACTCCACCAATAAGAGAGAGACAAATCAGCCTCAAAGAAGCACAAGTAGCACAACGGATTGCCACGTTGGCAATCTGTGTGACTATGGACTCATCACAGCCGTATGATCAAAACTGACAAGAAAGAGAGTGAAGAAGATGCTTAATCAATGGTTAGAAATTATCCTCTCATCACCAACAACTCTACCCCAACCCTCTCGAGTTTCCTATATAAACCCCCCTCATTCTTATATTTTTCTCATCCAATTTTATACTTTAAAGTTATTATGTAGAAATAGTGTTAGGAATCATCCCGGAAAGGCAAATGTAGTAGCAGATGCTCTTAGCAGGAAGTCCGGAATGATCAATGGCATTAAAATTGAGGAGGAAATCATACGAGACTTGGAGCGACTAGACATCGAGATCATGGTACGTGGACAGCACGGTTACTGGGCTAATCTTAGAGTAGAACCTGAGTTACTCTCTAAGATCAAGGAACCTCAGAAAGATGATGGAAAAATCTGGGCGATAGTTCAGAATTAGGAGAAACAGACGGAATTCATAGTAGATGCAGATGGTATCGTATAGCAGGGCACGAGACTTTGTGTTCCTGATGATCAAGAACTCTGGGAAGCCTTGTTAGCTGAAGCTCATAGCTCCCCATTCTATATACATCCTGGTATGACTAAGATGTACCATGACATCAAGCAGTACTTTTGGTGGAGTGGTATGAAACAGGATGTGGCCACTTACGTCTCCAAATGTCTTACCTGCCAACAGGTTAAGATCGAGCATCAGCGATCTGGCGGTCTCCTTCAACCGTTAGATATTCCAGAGTGGAAGTGGGATAAAATCACCATGGATTTTTTTACTGGTCTTCTGCCTACCAAGAGGAAGCACGATGCAATTTGGGTTATCGTAATCGACTTACCAAATCAACTCATTTCTTACCGATCCGCAAGGAAGATTCGGTAAGTAAACTCGCCGATACATATAGAAGAGAGATCATGAGACTCCACGGTGCTCCATCCAGCATCGTCTCAGACAAAGATCCTCGATTCACTTCGCGATTTTGGAAGAGTCTGCAGAAAGCTTGGGGTACACAACTTAAGCTTAGCACGGCTTTTCATCCTCAAACAGACAGGCAGCCGGAGCAAACGATTCAGACATTGGAGGACATGTTGAGGTCATGTGCGTTGGAATGGACGGGTGATTGGGACGATTATATCTGTTTGGTGGAGTTTGCATACAACAACAGTTGGCACGCAAGTATCAAATGTGCTCCTTTCGAGATGTTGTATGGCAGAAAGTGTCGCGCCCTAATCTGCTGGGATCAGGTTGGCGAGCGAACACTTGAAGGACCAGAGATCATAGAGATGACTAATGAACGGGTCGCAGTAGCTAAGCAGAAACTTCAGGAAGCACATTCACGTCAGAAGAGTTACGCCAATAAGCATCGTAGGGACATACATTTTAACGTAGGAGATCACATTTTTCTTAAGGTTTCGCCGGCACGTGGTGTTAGACGCTTCGGGATTAAAGGGAAACTCAGTCCTCGTTTCATTGGACCGTTTGATATCATTGAACGAGTCGATGAAGTATCTTACCGGTTAGCGTTACCTCCGCAGTTTTCGCATCTACACAATGTGTTTCATGTGTCCTTACTCAGAGGGTACCAATATCATCCCCTTCACATGGTTCAGTATCCACTGGAACAGATACATGAAGATCTCACTTTCATAAAGAACCCGAACGAGTTCTTGACAGACAAGAACGAGTCATGAGAAGGAAGACGATTCCATTCTTCAAAATCCTTTGGAGGGATCATATCGAGCGGGAAGCCACTTGGTAAACAGAGGAGTCTATCCGGGCTTCTTACCCGCATTTCATATTTTGAATTCGGGTATGTTCATCTTTTCCAGTTTACTTTATCTATAATTCGGGGACGAATTATTCTTTTAGGGGGAAGAGTTGTAAAACCCGCATGCTTTTACCATGAATAATACCCTTAAGATCGTACGTACTAGATTAAAACTTTCCTTTTATAGTATGTTTACGTTCACGTATAATAATTTTAAGTATTACGTACGTGTTAGAACATGATAAGTATTTATTACGCATGAACACACGATAATTATTCAAATACAATTATAATCACGAACATGAGATCATGAAATCACGACGTAAATTAATAACGAGTTAATATTAATTACGTATATATATTTATTACGAACACGAATAAATATATTAAGTCACGATCAATAATTAATTAGAACACATAAAACACGAACACGATAAAACACGAACACACAATAAAATATTTAGACTCGGAAAAGGTACGGGTTACCCCAAGTGGGGCCCCCTACCCGCGGCTACACCAAGAAGGAATGGGCCAAGCCCATTTTGATTTTTACTAAAACAAGGATTTAGGAAAATCTTGGTCATTTTTCACAAAACAGGAAAAATAACAAAACCCTAAAAGTTTTTTTCTCCTTTCTTCTTGCTCCTTTTGTCCGCCGGATATACAACACAAAAAGGGGGTGTTCGGTTGATTTTTGGTTTTGAATATTGTGCAAGCATTCGTGTGTGTTCATCCTTGATCGATCCACGTATTCGGTATAACCTTTTTAATCCTTTTCTTTTATGTTTTGATTTAATAAGTCACATAAAATCATGATGTTTAAAAACTAACTAAAAACAATTATTAAAACATGTAAATGATCATGGGTAAATCAACCAAGGGTTTTTAGGGGTGTTTTGATGTTGGCCGACGCCTAACCGAGACCAAGAGAGGTCTCGGCTTAGCTTATAAACCACCACCGAGAACTCATAGTCTCGGTATGGTGGTGTGGGTCCCACGACAGCAGCAAACAAGGGGGAACCCCGACTTGGTTCGGGGTATGGTGTTGATTACTTGTCCGGTTCATGGTTTCTAGTCACGATCCGATTCATTGATTATGTTAAGGTTTATGATTTTAATAGTTATATGTTAAAAATTAAATTAATAAAACATGACATAATTAATTTAATTAACATGACTTAGGTTATAAATTTAATTATTCGATCATGAATTTTAACCTAAGTATTTATTGTTAATTAGACTTTATAATTACTTAATTATTAAAAACCATGACTATAATTAATTAATCAACATGACTTTGGTTATATTATTAGTAATTAATAATATATGTTTTAACCTAAGTATTTTAACTTTATTTAATTAAAAACATGATATATTTAATTAAATACTTTTAACCTATAGTTTATTTAATTTACATGTAATAATTAATAAACTATACTTTATAACAACATGACTTAGAATAATAATTAGAAAACACTTAAGCTTATATAATTAGCTTATTTAACCAGCTTATATCTAATTATGGAAACTTTCTATTTTTAGAAACTTATTTAATTAAGGTAGCTAATCTATTTATGGAAACTTTCTATTTTTAGAAACTTATTTAATTAAAGCAGCTAATCGATTTATGGAAACTTTCTATTTTTAGAAACGTATCTATTTTTAGTAGTATTTCTATTTTTGGAAACTTTCTATCTTTGGAAACTTTCTATTTTTGGAAACTTTCTATTTTTATAAACTTTCTATTTTTGGAAACTTTCTATTTTTGGAAACTTTCTATTTTTGGTAACTTTCTATTTTTCGAAACTTTCTATTTTAGGAAACCTGCTATTTATAGAAAGTTACTTATTATTACACAACAAGTATAATAATACATGAAATACAAGTAATACTTAATGAGAATAGACAGAATGTAAGATAAATACAATATAAAGCTATAAATAGTAAAACATGACATGAACGTATAAAATAAGCTAAGACATGACATAAAATCAGTTACGTATTTAGTAATCAGATACTTATACACGTATGTATTTATGTAGCATTAGTGATACCGAAGTAGGACTCTCTTCCGTTCGTCTTCTTCGTTCACTGGACATAAGGTACGGATTCCCGTCCTTTCAGTATGGACATTCTTTCCTTATTAGGATTTCCCCGTATGCAGCCAACTGTTTTCCCATAGTATAAGTTTATATGTTTGATTTCTTATGTTTGATTTAGAATACCTGAAGCCATAAACATGCATGACCAGTTTCACCTAGTTATGGAGGTACCATAACCATAACACTAGAGGCACTTGTGTTATGACTTCCCCACGGCGGAGTGATTGTTCTTGGCGTCCCTTCAGCTTTGGGCCATATTATTATATTTATCATGTGGGGCGTATGGGTGCATCCTAGTTACATGTTTTCAGCAGATTACTCAGTGTAACTGTGGTGTGTGCCTTGCATCCTTCACAAGGAGCTGATCCCTCCTACCCAAAACCAGTATATTAAATTAGAGGCAGCCCCTCTAATTTGCATGATGTGGTCACATCTCCAATTATTCATGCACGGTGGATTTTCATGACCTATATTGGCTAATGGTAAAATATGTTAAACCGTTTTTATAAGATAAACATATGGCTTTTTAAACTATAAAACCAGTTTTATCAAGACTTAACCGGGTTATTCTGGACTTAGTTTCTTCCACTGTTATATGCTTATATGCTTGTATTATTCATGCTTTATTGTACATCCGTGCACTGAGCGTATTGCTCAGCCGTTTTCCTTTTCATGTTCCCAAAACGGCAGGTACTCAGGGACGCTCGTAGACTTTAAGCGTACGTGCATATGGACTGGAAACTTTCTAGCCTTTCTTTACTTTATGCATTTTCTATACTTTGATACTCTTCCCATGGACATTGTTTAGTCCTTTCATTTACAGTACTTATGTTTGTGTGTGACGAGCTTTACATTTGGACTACCGATGTTTGATTCTGGTATTTCCTTTGATTGTCATGTAATGTTTTAGACATTTATCCTTGTATACTTTGATGACACGCCATAGTTACGCGTGACATTCCATTATCAAAATGGGGTGTTACAGAAAAACACTCATTAAATTCTTGTGAAAATTTTGAAATCTCGTTTTTTAACTGCGTAGTCTTAAAGGGCAGGAAAAATTGGTTTACAAATTTTGAAACGAGATCCTTCCACGTCAATATAGATTTGGGTGGATCTTTCTCTAACCAAATTTTAGTGGGTCTCGCTAAGGAATACGGAAAAAGCATCATCTTAATCGAGTCATTAGCAACATCCTTAAACTTGCAAGTGGCGGTATGACGATTGAATTGGCGGATATGGTTGTGCGGGTTATCCTTTTCATCACCATGGAATTTGTTTTTTTGGATCATCGACAACAAACCCGTTTTCAATTCAAAATTTTCTACAAGGATGGCAGGAATCACAATAGCCTCTCCATAACCCTCGGTGAGTGCTTGAAGTAACTCCATCATAGTTCGATTCGCCATGGTTGGTTCTTCTTCTACGATAGGTTCGTCAATAGGAGACTCCTCACTAGAAAGGTTAGGTGTGGTCTCCTTTCGGTTTTTTCGTTTACGTGCACGTCTTACTTGATTACGAGTAAGCATAAACGTCACGTATAACGTGGGGATGAGCAAAGAAGATTCTTTTGGTGTTTTTAATTTTTTCCAATTTTTTGTGGTTTTTGATTGTTTTTACTTTTTTTGGATTTTGTGAATGTATTAAGTAGACAAAAGTCTACAAATCTCTCCTCAAATCAAATCTCTTGATTAAAGGATCCTCAAGGAATGAAAACGATCACGTGAAGTGAACGCCTTCGATGACTTTAGAACGTTGGTGGAACACCAAAACGTTCAAGAGAGTTTAATCAAATGAAACCAAGAAAATATATATGATACTTAGATAATACTTTGGTTGGCAAACCCTCGATTATCCCTTTTTATCTAAACACGCACAAGCAAGCGGGGAAATGAGGCAGTGCGAAGCACTTAAGAGCCTTTTTCCTTAGGGTATATTTTATAATACCCGCCTTATACCCACCTTATAGTTTGTGTTTGTCAAAATTAAGCTTCACGAAAGTAATTTTCTATTTTGCCTTTTTTCTTGTTTGAGATTCGAATACAATGATCGAGTGATGAAATCCCGAATCAAGGTTGTGTTTTCACACTTTTGGAATACTTGTGAATTTATTGTTCTACGTATACAATATAGTAATATTCACACAAAAAACGAAAACCGATAATACGTATTAGTAGATTGCTACTAATACAATTATATTTATGGATAGTATAAAAACAACAATTGTCCAAATCAAAACACAACACGCCTCCCCGGCAGAGGCGCCAAAATGATAGTAGTGTTTTTACTACCCTTTAGGAAAAGAGCGTAAAAGTGGCAAGTATTAAGTGTCGGTTTAGGAAAACCAAGCACTAATGACCAAATGAAGTTCAAGTTCGTTTCCCAAGGAGGAAAGTGTGCTATGTAAAGAAATGATTAACTTTGTGATTATAATTTATGAGAAAAGAAAAAGAGAAAGGATGACGGTTATGATTATGAATTAAACTAAGACGATAAGTCGTGTAGGTAAAACCGTAGAATATGACAAAATTTAAAAATTAACCTAAAAATTCTTTGAAAATTGAAATAAATCCTAAATAATGTAATTAGAGTTTACAACAAATCAAAAATCACTCAAACCTTTTATTTAATTAAATATTAATTTTTTAATACTAATTAAAGCCCAAAAATCAATTTAATTAACACAAAGCCCAAAATGAGATTTTTTAACTTGTAAACCTCTCAAATGACTTAACTGAATTTAAAACTATTTTTGAGAATTTTAAAAGTAATTAAAACAATTTAAAAATGATTAAAAACTATAAAACCTTAAAATAATTCTAAAAATTAATCTAAGGACAGTAAAATTATTCTGAAAATTTTAAAATTCCTAACATAATGTATTTGAACTAGGAAAAATGAAAAACTTGCAAAAATATAAAATTTAATTTTTAATAATAAAATAATAATAAAATAATATTAAAAATACAAAATTTATAAAAAATTCTAAAAAGTTGCAAACTAGTTTAGTTTAACCTAAATAACACAGAAATGAACATGGAATTACAAAAATACCCATATTGGGCCTAAAAATGGGCTAAATAACAAAACAATCCCTTAATGGGCTTGATTTTGGCCAAATAAGAAAAATTCCACCAAATAAGCCAAAATCACCTACTTGACTGAAAATTTAATTTTAAGCACAAAACTCTAAAGGCCCAAAAGCTGAAAATGTGCTTATCACAGCTTAATTGTCAACAACTTATTCTTAATGGGCTTTTTGGCCCATTAAGCCATAAGCTCTAATTTGACACACAAGCTTCTTTTGGGATACCAAAGAGATATGTGAAAAGAAATTTTAATAAATCCCAAGAAATAAGCCTGAAATAAGCCAAATCTCTCTATAGAAAACGACAATTTTGAGTTATAGGCTACCTCAAGTGCTGATTCAAGTTGCAAAAGGTTTTAAATGACTTAATTAAGCAAAATAATCAAAAAATTTCCAATAAGCATACTGAATAAGCTGGAATAAGCAAATAAGCACTTATGTAAAAGTCAAACTGTTTGGTTTTCTAGTCAAACCTAAAAGTCAAACCCTTAAAAGCTCCAGATTAGTTCAATGGGTCAAATAAGGAAGATTGATCACAAAAAATAAGTTGTTGCAAGTCTGGATACGCCAAAATGGCTTATGAATAAGTTGTTGATCAAATAACACTAGCAATGGCTAGCAACAGGGGAAAGGAGTTCCCACTGCTTGACTTCTTTGACTTTTTGTCTTATGTGACTTTTTGTTGGATTCAAGTTAAGCAAAGGCACCCTTGTAATAAGTGGATCACAAGAAGTCAATAACAACAATAAAATCACAATTTCACCAAGCCAATTAGTACAGTTTAGTCAAAATATCACCAGATATGCACCATACATGAACAATAAGCAGATTTCAACAAATAAGCAGTTTTAGCAAGATTAAGCCAACCAAATTGAACCAAATGCACACAACAGCTTACATTAATTCAAATTAACATAAATAAACAGGTTTCATGCAATGATTCAAGGTTTAGACAAAGATTCAAGCCAAAAATTGTTACTGATGAACAAAGAACAAGCAGTTTATGAAGTTTGCTGATATACTTGACCACAAGACCATATTCAAACTCTCAAATCTCTTAACAGGTTATATAAACTTGATTTAATCACTTGTTAGCCCTAAGCATGCATACAATCTATGTGTTACCAAGATCTTAGGTCAAAATAGGCAAAAATCAACAAGTTATAGCACAATAAAGATTTTGATGTTCAAAAGCCAAAAACTTGCATTCAATAGCACACAACCAAATATTTATCAGATTCAAGCAATAAACAACACTTAACACTAACTCAAAAACAAATTGAAAGCTCAAACAGGTTAACCCAAACACCCCTTTCACTTTTTAAATCCAAATTTAACAAAGTAAATGTGTGATTCAATGTTACCCAAGCCCAATATAACACAATAACATCAATATTATGCATTATCAATCAATTTTAAGCCACATGAACCACAAGTATAACAGCAGAACACAAATTCACCAAAAATCAAGTACTTTATAAGATTTTGGGTAAAAGGGCTCAAACCTCATGAATGTACATCAACACTCACGAACTTTTGAGCTGATGTGCCTAGCAAAACAAGGCACAAGCTTCCACAACCAAAGCTGCTAAGAACAAGAAGGTAAGTAGCAGTTTATATCAAAACAGAAAAAGTGAAAAATATTGATTAATGCAACCTTTGTACCTACTCCTTGATTATACCCAAACCACAAGCTCCCAACACCTTGATAATCTTCTTATCAGGGTGTTTAGATCACTTGTAATCCAAAAATTCCAAGGATGTACCGAAGACTTAGCAAAATATCAAGTTTTGAGAAAACTTGGCAATTTCTTGCACAAGATTTAAAAACAGGTTTTAAGACTTATCAAACACAAACAAGTAACAATAATAAGCAAGGAATTAAGTTGGCACTTGGATTTCTTCAAACATTCAAACACATTTTCATTAATATTGAAAAGGGATTTACAGAACTTTGAACAAGGAAAAACCAAGAGCAAAACTAAAATGTAGCAGGTCCTATGCCTTATATAGGATACATGAGTTCTAGGAAAGCAATAAAAAATGTAAACCCTAGATGGTAGAAGCCCAAAAATACCCTTGCAGATTTTGAAAAACTTGGTATCATGTGAACTTTTCTTGGACGTTTGTGGACTTGTGAGCTGTTGGAATTTGATCTAAGGCTCACATTAAGCTTGGATATGAAGCAGCTTTATGGGGCGTTTGGATGGCTGTCACTGTTTTGGCATCTTCTCCAAAAGTGTGTACAAGGGTTTATCATGTGAGTCGTGGGATGATGTGGCATGGGGTTTAAGGTGTGGGTTGTGTTTAGGGATAGGTTAATCTTAAATCTCGACAATATGGGAGTTTAATTTTGGCTTAATCAAGAAACCCCAATTTGTATTCTTGGATGAATAGTGCACGGTTTAATCCATATTATGTTAAAAAATTGTTAAGCGCCAAATACATTAACTAATAAAGATTAGTTAAAATCTGGTATGAGTGGGATTTGACGTGGCCAAAGGGTGAGTTTTGATTGGTTGTGAGGGTGAGTGGGACACTTGGCAGCTTCTGATTAGTCTCGGTAAGTTCCATGTCTTGGCAAAACAAACCCACTTTCTTTCTTCTTTATTTCATTTTGTTTCTAATAGCATGAAAACTGATTTCCTTTGTATATAAACTTTCAGTTTTCATACTTTTGCCCCAAATAGTTTCCAAAAGTATTTTCAAGGGTATTTCTTGTAAATTCATGATATTTGAAGGGTGGTTTTGGCATTTTCTTCATTCTTCAAGGTGTTGACTTGTATTGTTGACTTCTTGGAGGAGTAACAATGACAAGTCTTCAAATTTGAGGGGCCATTCTTGCCAATTCTTCAAAGTGGAGGGCCCTTTTTGTAAATTTGACAAATTTTATGGACCAAACTTGTAATTATGAATAAACAAGGGTTTAAATTGTCAATTCTTAAATATTGGAGGACCTTCTTGTATAATCTTCAAATATTCAAGGGTTTTTCTTGGAAATCACCATTAGGGCTTGGTTCATTGTGCGGCTTCGTTTCCCGTGTTCGTTTTTGCTTGTTTCTTGTGATCTTTTGTCCTTTTCTCAATATCCGTACCTAAAATACACATGTAACAAACACAAGCATATATTTGGCATATTTCATGATATTTAATGTATTTTAAGCCCTTTTTGGATGATAAGACTATGTATAAAAGCAGTCTCATCGGAGGGTTATAAACCTTAGACCTATTCTCAATTATCGTTAAAGCCTCATCTATCGTTTTGCACAAAAAATTACCACCCGTAGCGGTAGTCAAGTAATCTCGTTGATGATCATTAAGCCAATTATAAAAACTATCAATTTGAAGCAATTTGGAAAAATCATGGTGTGGACATTCATGTAACATTTCTCTAAATCTTTCCCAAGAAATTGAAAAACTCTCATTAGGTTTTTATGTAAATCTCGAAATCTCGTTTTCAAATGTGTGGTCTTAGATGGCGGGAAATATTGGTTCACAAATTTAGACACTAGATCGTTCCACGTCAATATATAATTTGGTGGTTATTTCTCGAGCCAAATTTTGGCGGGTCCATCTAAAGACTATGGAAATAGCATCATCTTAATCGTGTCGTATGGAACATCCTTAAACTTGCTTGTGGGGGTGAGAGGGTTAAAATTCCGAATGTGATAATGAGGGTTGTCATTTTCATGTACGCGAAACTTGTTGGCTTGGAGCATAGACATTAAACCCGTCTTTATCTCAAAATTCTCCGCAAGGATAGAGGGAAACAATCGCTTCTCCAAAACCCTCGGTGGGTGCATGAAGCAACTCCATCATAGTTCTATTAGCCATAGAAGCTTCATGTCCTACAATGAGGGTGAGCAAAGAAGATTCTTTTGGGGTTTTTGTGAATTTTCAATTTTTTTGTATTTTTTTATTGTTTTTAAATTTTTTTGGATTTTTTTGTGTATTACATAGACATAAATCTATAAAATCTCTCCTCGAATAAAACTTATGATTAGAGAAGCCTCAAGGAATGAAAACGATCACGTGAAGTGAAAGCCTTCGATGACTTGAAAATGCTGGTGGAATACCAAAACATTTAGGAGGGTTCAATAATTCAAAACCAAGCAAATATATATGATACTTAGATAGTACTTTGGTTGGCAAACCTTTAATTAGCCCTCACTTTCTAAGTACGCACAAGAAAGCGAAGAAAACGAGGCGGCGCGAAAAACTTAAGAGCCTTTTTCCTTTAGGCCGTGAAATAAAACCACCTTATACCCACCTTATAGTTTGCACTTATCGAGTTTAAGCTTCTTAAAAGTATTTATCTATTTTTCCCTTTTTCTTGTTTGAATTCGATACACTCACTAACAACCGGAACGCTTGCCAATGAGGTGTGATTTCTCGCGTATTTGTAGATACTTTTGTAACACCCTAAAATAGTCATACTTTAGTTCAGCGGAAGAGTCGTTGGTGTTACGGGATAGCACATTACTCAAATCATAGACAACGCTTAAAAATCGCGTCGTTTAATAATAAAGCATTTTCCATTCATGAATATCAAATTTACATAGGTCCCAAGTCTTAGTATTTCATACAATTTTTACAAAAACATTTGAATGGAAATTGTTTTTTAGGTGCGGGCCATAAATTCTTGTTGTCTTCCCGAGAATTACCTTCAAGTACCTGAGATAAAACATGTTAAAATAAAAGGTCAGCGAAAACGCCGAGTGAATTCATAGAGTTTAATAAAAATCATCAATATATCATCGGTATATAATTATTACCAAAAATCATTTTGTAAAAATCTTTGTTGTAAATCATAATATAGGATTTTGCCTTCAAAACCATTATACGAACCAATGTCGTAAAAACATCATACTATACGTTTTGTAACGTTGTATAGAGTTTAATAAAAACCATTGTATAAATCCAAAACACGAACATATTATCAATAATAAAAACCCGTATTGCTAGTCAAGCAATATATTATAATTCAATTCGTATATCAGTAGTTTTAATATTGGATTATTATAAGCCGCATGACATTGCTACCTTACTATAACCAACAACGGGTAGCTAACCCGAAATTCCTTTGCCCATCTAAAACAGCGTGTCGTCACAATAATCACGCTTATATAAATCTTCTCATACATAAATTCGCTTACCAATCAATGTGGCACGACGGGGATCAAACGTCAAGGCGCGAACTGGGGTGATCTTCCTGAAATAGTACTATTATATGCATAAGCGTCTACCAAATCCTAGTAGTTCACAATTCATGCTAATGGGACTTTTAGTGACATAACCTAACTATAATAATCCATTTCAATTCATTCATCGGGTCATATAATCATTCATCGGGTCATATAATCATTCGGGTCCATATCAATAAGCAAATAATCGGGACAACTGGTGTCCTATTTTATTAAAACTAACATGCTATCTCCCTCGCAGGTTTATAAAACATTTCATAAAAACATTTAAAAGAGTGCGAGACTATGAACTCACTTTCACCATTTTTACCATATCTTGAGTTCTACAAAGAGATAGAAGCTCATTTTTGGGCAGCATAAACTAAATAATATGTGCTACAATTAATTCCCTTTTAGCTACTGCTCAATCATCCTCTAAATATCTCTAACAATTCGTCCAAAACAAACTATACAGATTTGAACTTCAATAATATTTTGATTATATCTCACTCATTTTATGGATTCCATTGAGTGGCCAACTCTCACATATGTAAAATTCACATACCTTATTGTATATTAAATCACCCAAGTAATTTTAACAAGTTATCATATGGTTCTTTACTGCTTTACATAGCCTACAATTTTAGACATGATTTTAACATCTTTTCATGTAGCTTTTAATCATTTTAACCAAATTTTTCAACACAAGATCCCCACATAATACTTTGATCATCATTCATCATCATATACATATACATAATTGAAGAAAATACATGAATACATATTCAAAATAATAAGAAGATAGGAAGAAACAATCACTATACCACTCAATAAGATGAAAGATTGAGATTTTTGGATGAATAAGACTTGGTTTTGGGTACCCAATCTTATGAGATATCAACACCACTTCTAGGATCACCAAGTATTTGTAGACTCCTTGAGAAATCAGCCCTTGATCTTCATGAATTCTCCTTGCTAGTTGTTAAAATCACCTCCAATCAACAAGTCTTCTATAGGTTTTCATCTTTTGCAAGTTTAACACAAGATTCATGGTGGAATTTTTGATCAAATGGTGGTGTTGGTGGTGATATGGGATGACATAGGAGAGAGTAGAGAGAGAGATTGGAGTTGTTTTCTTGTTATGCATGTATGTGTGAAAGTGGTAAAGAGTTAGCTAGTTTTTGTTTAGTGGTTTGCAAGTAGGATGAGACATGTGTCTCATGTGAATGGAAAGTTTTGACAACAAGCTCCCCATGGGCTTAGGTTGCCGCCACATGGTGAGGGGGTCGGACAAGTATAACTTGTTTCACCCCCTTATTAATTTACGAGTACTCATCGATTCTAGTTTCCTCGATTTACGTGCCCTAGGGTCGTTTTACGAAAAATGTTTTTATAAATTATGAATCAACGACACAAAACAAATCTAATAAAAATTGTCTCATTAGAAACGGAGTTCAAAAACGTAAATACGTAATCCTAAGGTTTCCGGTTTAGTCGTAAAGGACGCTAAATTATTCACGTAAGCTCTAATTTGTTCTCGTAAATTTGTGAATTTATGAACCAACACAAATTAAAATTCCAAAATAATATTCAAGGATAAATTTTATTTCCTGAAACGTCAGACTATCACCAAAAATGGTGTATGTAAACGTAAGCACGTAACGTAGAGTCCTCCGGTTTAGACGTAGTCGATGCTACTTTGAGATGTAAACTCAAATTTCTTCCCAAAAATGAGTGAGTTCATAATATAACATTAAAATAATGTTTTTAAATAATACTTGAGAACAAAATATCGACCATAAATTGACGAATTGTCACAGCATTTACCCCTAAAAAGGATCTTTGTCCTCAAAAATCAATTTTTCTTACTACTCGCTTCTTATAGAGTTAGAGCCATGTGGGTATTTCCTCCACATTCGGTCTTTTCTCTCAAGTGTAATTCATTACTATACGCGAGTTTCATCAAACATAACTACGGGAATATGATCAGGCTTAATGTTGACTTACTTTCTCTATCCATGATGTTCGCGGGTTTTTGATGAATGCAACTTTCGCCGATCCAAACTTTACTAAGAAACAATCAGATTTTAACTTGATAGATATTTCATCAAGTTCGATATACGAAACATAATTCACGCAGCCCTTGAAGTCCTAGGGTAGATCCAACTTATATGCCTTTCAAACCAAATTTTTACATTACCTCAATGGCCCCATACAACGGGGACTTATTTCCCATGATCTTTCAAATCATCAATTCATTTTTCCAATGTGAAATTTTTTGGCATAACTTCGCTACCCATCCTGCACTTCAAGATCTACATTTCATATTCACATAACCTCCTGCCCACTACTGGCAGTCAATAATCAGATCTTAATTTCAACAATCATTTTAGGTCTCGTGGGTCGGGTATTTTGTAAGGTTAGGTTTGTCATCATAGGAAACCTTAAACCTAAAAGACATGTCCAACTCAGAATGGGTGTACGTCGGTGTTGGGCCAATGAAACTTTTAACTATGGCCCAGTCTAGATTTGTTTAATTAGACTAAGTGTTTACTGATCGCTGAGAGGACCAACGACAGAGACTAGACCAGTGGAAGGCAAAGCCTCAGCTGGCACACCAGGAACATTCAAGTCAAAGACAACGTCAGAGAAGTCGAAGACAATCTGAAGTCATACTCACCAGCGATTATGGATAGCTGGGATGTTGAAGGAATGTACTGGTGTTCAAGGATCTTTGAGTTGACAACACTCAGAGATCACTTAAGAAACCTAGAAGTCTGGGATAAGCAAAGCTTATCCAATCCTTTATAGTTCAGGCAGGAGAATCTACCAAGTGTTTTGAGCGGGACAAAACAAGAGATTCAAGATAAATCCTAGTACGACCTAGTGGGACAAAAGGTGAACAGTTGGCAGAACTGTTCACCTAAAGTTGTTTAAAGGTATGTCTCGATTTGGACATGCATTTAATACGTTGTACTCTTCCATTCAGAAGGTGACACGTATCAACTACCCCCACTAAGAAAGAAACCTCGTACACTATAAATAGGAGTGAGAAAGAAGAATTAAATCCACCCTTGTGCTTGGATAATTTATCTAAGTTCTTTCTCACCTTGGAACCACTGAGCCCCCAGCTGTCTACCAGCGTCTCATTGGTTCCCTTGTAAACTTGAGTCTAGAATCTAGTTTACTTGTTTCTAGGGTTCATATCTTGTTGTCATTCAACGAGTGTATTCATAGCACTTTGTAATACTTTGTTTATAATACTTAATAAAGCATTACGCGTTTGAAAAGTATTTCATTGTGTTTCGTGGTTACAAGAGTTATAGTTTAGCAACAATTGTCATATTAAGGGACTCTCAATTGGTATCAGAGTGGTTTGATTTATAAAACTTTTCATAAACTGTTCTTGTTTTTAAAATCAAGATCCTAATATGGCTGATACTATACCTCCTCCACCTTTTGGTCAAACCAGTTTAGGTACCACCTCGACCACCATGCCGGCCACCACATCTACTACCATGCCTACACAAGTTGTAAGCACTGGTAATAATGATGACGACCTTCCCCAACTACTTGATGTTTGAGGGGGGTCACATGTGTCCAATTTACCAGCATTCGATGAAAAGAATCTCAAGTTGGAAAATTGAATTTCTTATATATTTAGATGGCTTAGAACCCTTCTTGATAGAAATCTTAGAAAATGGTCCCTATGTACCACTGGCCGTTTCCTCTACCCCTGAGAGACCCATTAAGAAACCTGTTAAGCAATGGTCTCTAGCGGATAGACGTCTGGCTAACCAGGACAAGAGACTCAAAAGTATCATAGTCTCTTGCCTACCCAAGAACATTATGAAGTCCATCATTAAATGAAACTCTGCTAAGGAGATGTGGACTGAATTAGTTCTAGGGCATGAAGGTCCAGAGGAAACAAAAGAAAAACCAAAATCCAAGCCCTTAGACTTAAGTTTAATGCTTTTAAAGCTTTGGAAACAGAAACTGTTGCACAAACTTATACTAGGCTTAAGATTTTGTTGAATGATTTAGGAAACAATGGAGTTGTTCTACCTAAGGGTGAGGTTAATGCTACTTTTGTCAATAGCTTACCTAGAAAATGGCTTAGCCTAAATCAGACCTTAAGAGCTAACAATGCTATAAAGAATGATACTTTATCCCAATTGTTTGGTAGATATAACTATGAAGAAGGCTAATTGACTCCATTTAAAAATCAGAGACTGACAGATTTACCACCAGTATCACTGGTTCAAAAGCTCTTGTTACTAACCATTCCTTTCAGGACAGCGACTCTGACATTGAAGAGGACACCAAAAGTAGTCAAGAATTTCTTGATGAATTACATGCTGAGTTCTATGACAGAGCTCTTTTAGTTGATCAAAAGAGGTACTACAAGCGATCTGGTAGAGTTGGAGCTACAAAGGTTGATAAATCCAAGGTGTCATGCTACACTTGTGGAAAGACTGGTCACTATCAAAAGGATTGTTGGTCAAACAAAACCTCCTCTCCAAGCTTCCCTTCATCCAGCAACAACAACAGCAAGAAGAAGTTTTCCACCTCACCTTTCAAGCAAACCTCTCTCTCTGACTCAGAAGGGAAGAAGGACTACAAAGTCAAATACAAAGCCTTGAAAGCTGAGCTGCTAAAACTCAATCAGAAAGCCGATGATGCAGCAAAGAAAAAGGATGTTAAGAAGACTGAAAAAGGTCTGATCGCTGCCTCATTCGAATGGGATGATGAACCTCTCACTTCTAAGGATGAAGGTTCCACCATCGTCAGAGCCTTTATGGCAGTCTCTGATGAAGAACCCGTTGTGGGTAAAAGTGAAGCAAGATCTGGTCAATGGGTGGATATCACCATGAAAAAGGTACAAAGAATGCTATCTATGGCTGAAGGTCCAGATAGAGACCATGTCAGTGACTATACCTTGGTTGACCTCCACTTTGTGGAAGAGCAAAGAAAAAACCTGTTAAACAAATTTCATAGTCTTAAAACAGAGTTAAATCTTTGCCAATCTGAATTAACAAATCTTAAACCATTTGTGAATCATTCTAATCAACTTCAAAATGAAGTGAGCAAATTATCCATTGAAAATGAGTCTTTGTCTGATAAAAATTCTGAACTTAGAAAAACCATTGAGAAATGGAATTTGGCTCAATCCACAGTGGAAGAAATAGTCGCTGAATCCATACCTGGTGATGTGGTTCAGGCTATTGGGGGAAAGGGTAGATACAAAAAACATATCCCTGTTCCCGATGTCAAATTTGTCCCTTCGGGATGTTACTTTTCCTTCTTCCACCTCTGTGGATGAGAAGAACTCTGACAAAGAATCAAAGGTACCAGCCCCACCAAGACTCGCTGGTGCTAACCCATCTGATTCCTTTCTTGCCCCAAAACCTCCATCTAAAACCCCTGGGAATTCAATTCTCAAAGTCGCTGATAAAGCAAATAAAAAGGTTTTTGTGGCTAAGGACTCCAACAAACCCACTCCTCCCCCAGAAGAGCTTTCACCCACCAAGTAACTTCTCCTCACCTTGATGGAAGAGGTAAAAGGGTTGAAAGAACAAATCAACCCCAGAGTTAATATTCCATCTGTTAACTCTCTTGGAGAAGGTTCTAGTAGCTCCAAGGGAAGAGCTTTGTTCAGACCTTGCAAGCATTGCGGTTTCAAGAATCACTCATCTGAGGATCGCACTAAGAAACCAAAATGTATCACATGCGAATCCACTGAACACTCATCTAGAGAGCATGAGGAGGTTATTGCGGTTCAAAGAACCAGAACTCAAATGAGATCTAAAACTCCTCATCGACCCTCAAGAAAGGCTGAGCCTAAACCCAGAGATAACTCTCAGGGTTACAGACCTAACCCCCCTACAAGTACTGTGGCTTCTTCGACCATCACTCTGATGAGTGCGAGCATTATCCTGGATGTGACATCTGTGGAAGCATGCGTCATGAACCCAGGGATTGCAACCAAAGAGGGGGAGGTAACCAGAGAAGGACCAATGTCGCTGGTCAGCGACAGCATGGACCCACTGGAAAGTGGGTTTATCATAGAAACTAATCTGGCTTTGTTATATCTATGCAGGAATATCTGAATAAATCTGTTTGGTATCTGGATAGCGGGTGCTCCAGACACATGACAGGGGTTAAACAATATCTGCATAGATATAAAAAGGAGTCTGGTCCTAAAGTAGTCTTTGGAGATGACTCCTCAGGGGCTACCGAGGGTTATGGCTCAGTGGATTGTAATGGAATAACCTTCACAAGGGTCGCTTATGTTAATGGACTGAAGCACAACCTAATCAGCATTAGTCAACTTTGCGATGCTGGCTTCAAAGTTCTGTTCACCAAGACCCAAGGAACAATTTCAATCAAAATGATGATGTTGTTCTTATTCCACCCAGGAGAAGGGATGTGTATGTCATCGACATGACATCTTAGCCAGAAGGGACAAACACTTGTCTCTATGCCAAAGCATCTGATAGTGAAAATTGGCTATGGCATAAGAGACTCTCCCATCTCAACTTAAAAACATTAACAAACTGGCCAAGAATGATTTAGTAGCTGGGCTTCCCTCTCTGACCTTCACCAAAGACAGACCCTGCTCAGCGTGCGAGAAAGGGAAGCACCATAGAGCCTCATTCAAGACTAAACAATCATTCTCCATAAATAAGTGCCTCCATCTCCTTCACATGGACTTATTTGGACCAGTAAAACCTCAATCCCTTAATCACAACAAGTATACACTAGTCATCGTAGATGAATTCTCCAGATTCATATGGGTATTCTTTCTCAAAAGAAAGAGTGATGCTGCTGAAAGAATAATGTCCTTTATCAAAGAAATGAGAATCTTAATGACTACAGAGTTAAGGCTATCAGAAGTGACAATGGCACTGAATTCAAGAATCATGCCATGGAAGCCTTTTGTGATGAAAAGGGAAAATCACAAAACTTTTCTAACCCAGGCACCCCTGAACAAAATGGTGTCGCTGAAAGAAGAAACAGAACCCTCATAGAGGCTGCTAGAACAATGCTCAACGAATCAAGAATTCCTAAACAATTTTGGGGTGAAGTTGTGAACACATCTTGTCATACACAAAACAGATCCATTATTGTGAAGAGACATGGCAAGACCTCTTATGAAGTATATAGGAAGAGAGCCCATGATATAAGCTACTTCCATGTCTTTGGTTGCCCTGTTTTCATTCACAACTACAGAGATCACCTGGGAAAATTTGATGAATAGTTTGATGATGGATTCTTCGTTGGTTACTCTCTCACCTCCAGAGCTTACAGAGTATTCAACATCCGTAGACAAGAATTAGAAGAATCCATCCATGTCACCTTCAATGAAGCAGATGCTGTCATCAACCACGCCAACTCAGAAGAATGTGACATTGACTTCAATGAAGTTAAATCATATCCAGAGGATGATTTCTCACATCCCAAGGAATCATCCAAGGGCTGTCACAAGGACTTCCCTTATGTTCATGCATTTGATCCTCATTCAATCTCTGACATCTCTCCAAAAGTTGAAAATGTTGAACAAATCACTCCACCCACTACTGTGAATGCTGATCTCATCGAACCAATCTCTCCTCTTGATGAAGAGATCATGGATGAAGAAATAATTTGTGAAGATCCCTCAGCATTCATTGAACCTGTTGTGACTCCTGAACCCATAGAGACTCCTGCTCCTCAATCCAAATGGAGTAGGAACCAAGATATTCTTCTGGTGAATATTCTTGGTGAACCCTCTGATGGAGTCACCACCAGAAGCAAATTGAGATCTCTGGAAACCGCCTCAGCGAATGAATGCCTTTTCGTTGATTTTCTCTCTAAGGATGAACCTAAGAATGTGGTTTTTGTGCTTTTAGATGAAGGGTGGGTTGTTGCCATGCAAGATGAGTTGAATCAGATCAAGAGGAACAAGGTGTGGACTCTGGTAAAAGCTCCAGCTGGGAAGCAAGTGGTTGGAACTAAATGGGTCTACAGAAACAAGAGGGATGAAGCTGGCATGATTGTCAAAAACAAGGCTAGGCTTGTGGTGCTGGTATATAATCAATCTGAGGGGATTGACTATGATGAAATGTTTGCACCAGTAGCCAGATTGGACGCTATCAGAATCTTCCTAGCCTTTGCAGCTTACATGGGGTTTACTGTATTCCAGATGGATGTGAAGAGTGCTTTCCTCAATGGTAAGCTTGCAGGGGAAGTATATGTCTATCAACCCCCAGGGTTTGAAAGCAGTGAGTATCCTGATCACGTCTGTAGACTTCACAAAGCACTCTATGGGCTGAAACAAGCGCCTAGAACCTGGTATGAAACCCTTTCAAAATTCTTAGTTGAAAATAAATTTGTCAGATGTACCATTGATCAAACCCTGTTCACTTATAGGTCCAAGGGTGATGTCATTTTAGTACAGATTTATGTGGATGATATAATTTTTGGTTCAACCAATATTACATTGAGCAAACAGTTTGCCAAATTAATGACCAAAAATATGAAATGAGCATGATGGGGGAATTAACTTTTTTCTTGGGTTTTCAAATTAAACAAAATTCAAAAGGAATTTCCATTTGTCAAGAAAAATATGTTAAGGATTTGCTCAAGAAGTATGATCTGTCTGATTATGCATCAGTGAAATGCCCCATGCTTCCTCCCAACAACTTGGGAGCTGATGACTCTGGGGTCTCTGTTAATGAGACCTTATATAGAGGCATGATTGGGTCACTGATGTACCTCACAGCAAGCAGACCAGACATACAATTTGCCACATGTCTCTGTGCTAGGTACCAAGCTAACCCCAAGGAATCCCACCTTGTAGCTGTCAAAAGAATTTTCAGGTACTTAAAAGGATCTCCCACATTGGGTCTCTGGTATCCTAATGGATCAGGCTTCAACCTCAAAGCCTACTCAGACTCTGACTATGCTGGGTGCTGTCTTGATAGAAAGAGCACCTCTGGGAGTTGTCAAATCCTTGGAGGAAATTTGGTATGCTGGAGCACCAAGAAACAAAACTCTGTGGCCATGTCATCAGCTGAAGCTGAATACTTAGCGGCCGCTGGTTGTTGTGCTCAAGTTCTCTGGATGAAAAGTCAGCTGGCTGATTATGGGATCATTTATGAAAAGGTTCCCATAGTCTGTGACAACACAAGTGCTATAGCCATCTCAAATAATCCGGTACTTCATTCTAGAACTAAGAATATTGACATCAGGTATCACTTTATCAGAGACCATATTTTAAAAGGTGATATTGAGCTTCATTTTATACCCACTGAATACCAGCTCGCTGATATATTCACCAAACCTCTGGCTGAGCCAAGTTTTACTAGGTTGGTTGCTGAGCTGGGTATGCTCAATATTGGTAAACAAATCTGATAAATGATCTCTGATCTTTGTTCTCTGTCTCTGGGCATTAAAGGGAATTGAATGTAACGAGGTAGTTACATTCCAATGGGACTTAATATATTCCTATATTTAATTCAAATGATTAACCTTTATTGTCAACAACTTTCCCGCTTTCCAAGGGACAGCAATATCACATGAAGAGTCAAGGGGTCCCACTTTTCCTAAAAGGTAATTTTTTGCATTAAATGCTTCAATTGTAAAACGGCTAACCCTTTTATCAAAACCCTTGACTCACTTTTCAAAACTCACATTACTCATAACTTTCACACACACATACTATTCATCTTCTCAAAAACCTTCATTTCTTCCTCACTTCAACAATCATCATCTAACACCGCTTTCACCGTCCTGGCCGCCTCGAACGTTGATTTTGGGATACACGATGGCAAAATTGCCTTAAACAATTGTGTAGCTCTCTTGGAACACACCAATTCACTCTACCAACCATTGTTCTCCTTTCTCAAAAACTCCACCATTTTTGAAGCCATAACCAGAGTACCTTCCACTTGCTACCACCAATATTTAAAGGAGTTCTGGTATAGCGCCGAAGTTGATCAAACCTCTTCACACATCACCTTCAACCTTTCCAAATATCCCCAACCTCTCACCTTTGATCTTCATACCTTTGCCAAAGTCATTGGACTTCCTGTCAATGAAGACATGTCCGCTGTGCCTGCCAGTGCCACGGTAAAGAAGGCTCTGGCTACCCTTCGTCCTCATGATGACAATGATAAACACTTCATCACACAAGGTTTCCAGAACAAATCCCTGATCAAAGTGAACTAGTTTTCACCTATTTGGAGGACGCTGATGTTATACATTGTGAAATGTCTGGGTGGAAACCAGGGTCTCATGATCAACTTAATGGAGCCCAGCAAGCAATTGCTTATAGCTTAATTTGGGGGCAAGATATAGGGATCGCTCATATACTTTACTCTGACCTCATTGCTAAGCTAGAAAACAAAGGGAAGAAGAACAGGCTGGCCACCATCTGCTACACAAGATATCTCTCTCTTCTCTTAAAAGATAGTTGGGTGAAGGCTACACAAATGATGAACTTCTCTCCTTCTCTCCTTATCACATCACTGCTGCATCACTAAAGACTCCTTTGGAAGACGAAGTGCCTCTCAGCAGACACATGATGCAGGTCGTTGGGTTACTGGTTGCTGATGGAGAGCCCTTGATCCCTCACAATTAGGGGTGGGAATCGGGTTGGGTCAGCCGGGTTCGGGTCAAATCGGGTCGGGTCAAGTCGGGTCAAGACTCAAAAAAATCATACCCGAACCCGAGCCTAATTTGAACTCGGGTCAGTCGGGTTCGGGTCAATTCGGGTCGGGTCAATTCGGGTCGGGTCAACTCGGGTTCGGGTCAACCCGAGTATAAGTAAAAAAGTTAAAAATTGGCTTATTTAAGTGTATTTCCTATGTAAAATGTGTTTAAAAACTCGGGTCAAGTCGGGTTGGCCGGGTTCGGGTCAAGCCGCGTCGGGTCAAGTCGGGTCAAGGCTAAAAAATATAAACCCGAACCCGAGGCTAATTAGAACTCGGGTCAATTCAGGTCAACCCGAATTGACCCGAATATGTTTTTAGACCCGAGTGACCCGACCCGAATAGACTAATTTGGGTTCGGGTTCGGGTCGGGTTCAGGTCGGGTCAACTTTTTTGACACCCCTACTCACAATGAGGTGAATGCTGAAAGAGCAACTGTCAAGTCTCTGTTAAAGATCTCTGTGCAGTCTTTTTATCAGCCCAAGGTGCCCAAGGAAAAGAAGAAGAAGAGGAAAGACATCCCCCTTTCCTCTGAAACCCCTTCTGTTAATCCTTCCAAGTCCAAGAAGACTAAGAAGAACCCATCCCCTTCTCTGGTGGATGTTGTTGAAGAGCCTGTCACTGACAAACAACCTGAGTCTAGCGTCTCCTAGTCAGCAGACACGACTAAGAACCTTCTCAACGCTGATATCTCTCAGGTATTAGTTTGCCATTTTATTCTCTTGGAGGTTCACATACAATTACTCTCAACATTCTGTATGAGAGAGTGGTGAAGTCTTAGGGTTTGCCTCAACCCATAGAGTGTCTGTGTCATCACCTAGAACTCTTAGGATTATCTGTACACTCTGTCTTAACACAATGATATGATTCATTTGTACTCATAACGCACCCCGATGATCCTTCACCCTCTGGACTGTGCTCTTGTCCATACCAACTTGAGCATGCTATAGGTCCCGACCCAGAGTCTCTGCACTTCACGCAGTCTCTGGGTCCCCTCATTTGAAAAGAGTCCCAAAGACTTTATTCTTTTGGGGGGATTGAATAATCACCCTCAGTCTTCCTAGGGGCAGCGATAAATGACGACCTTTAACTTCCATGATTTCACAACTAAAAGAGTCCCAATGAGCAATCCTTCATGGGGATCTGGATAATCACACCTAGCTATCCTAGGGGCAGCGAACGGCGACCATTCACCACATAATTTTCACAACTCAAAAGAGTCCCAAGGAGTAATCCTTATGGGGGAGCTGGATAATCACACCCAGCTATCCTAGGGGCAGCGAATGGCGACCCTTCAACAGAACTATTTCACACTTAAAAGAGTCCCAAGGAGAAATCCTTAGGGGGGGGGGCTGGATAATCACACCCAGCTTTCCTAGGGGCAGCGAATGGCGATCTATAACTTCATATTTTTCACAATTGGTTACTAACAAATGTCATAACAGGCTCATAATCTTCATGAAGAACAGCAGAATTATTGTAACACCCCATTTTGATAAATGGAATGTCACGCGTAATTATGGCGTGTCATAAAAGCATGCAAGGTAATATGTAGTAAAACATACATGACCATAGGGAAAACCGGAATCAAACATCGGTTCCCAAACATAAGCCCAAAACATAAGAAAGTAAATGAACTGAATGAAAGACTAAACAAGCATAAATATATGAAGGAAACAGGAGAAGAAGTCTATGACAGCTTCCATCCTATGCATGTCCTCCAAATGCTCGAGTCTTGGGTACCTGCCGTTTTGGGACATGGAAAGGAAAGTAACGGCTGAGCAAAACGCTCAGTGCACGGATATACAATATAGCATGAAAATAGGATAAGCATGTAACATATAACAGCGGAAGACTAAGTTCTGAGTAAACTGGTTAAGTATTGAGAAAACTGGTTTTATAGTTTGAAAAGCCTTATGTTTATCTTATGAAAACTGTTTTAACATATATATACCATAGCCCATATAGGTCATGAAAAGGTCACGTGCATGAATACTTGGAGGGGTGACCTCATCATGCTGATTAGAGGGGATGCCTCTAATCAATATACTGGTTTGGGTAGGAGGGATCAACTCCTTGTGAAGGGTGCAAGGCACACACCACATTCACCATGATAAACTGAATAAAACATGTAACTAGGATGCACCCATACGCCCCACATGATATAATAATATGGCCAAAACTGAAAGGGACGCCACGAGCAATCACTCCGCCGTGGGGAAGTCATAACATCGGTGCCTCCAATGCTATGGTTATGGTACCTCCATAACTAGGTGAAACTGTTCATGCTTGTATATGGCTATAGATTATGCTAATTAAACATAAGCGGTTCAAAACAATAAAACAAATACTGGGGAAAACAGTTGGCTGCATACGGGGAAATCCTAATAAGGAAAGAATGTCCATACTGAAAGGACGGGAATCCGTACCTCAAGTCCAGTGAATGAACGGAAGAAAGACTCCTACTTCTGGATCACTAACACTACATGAATACACACGTGTATAAGTATCGATTCACTGATTACGTACTGGGTTTTATGTCTCATTTTAGCTGACTTGGTATGTTTTAGGTCATGGTTCACTGTTTAAAGCCTTAAACTGTGTTTATCTTGTATTTTGATTAATCTGTTTAAGTATTACTGGTATTTCATGTATTATTATACTTACTGTGTAATAATAAGTAACTTTCCAAAAATAGCAGGTTTCCAAAAATAGAAAGTTACAAAAAATAGAAAGTTTCCAAAAATAGAAAGTTTCCAAAAATAGAAAGTTTCCAGAAATAGAAAGTTTCCTAAAATAGAATTTACTGCTTAAAATAGATTAGTTTCTAAAAATAGAAAGTTTCCAAAAATAGATCAGCTGCCTTAATTAAATAAGTTTCCATATATAGAAGGTTTCCATAATTAGATTAGCTGCCTGAAATAGATAGATTTCCATATATAGAGGGTTTCCATAACTAGATTAGTTGCCTTATTTAATTAAGTTTCTATAAATAGAAGTTTCCATATTTAGAATTAAGTTGGTTACATAAGCTAACATATAAGTCTAAGTGTTTATAAGCTTGTTTCTTAAGTCATATGATATAGTATATAGTTTAATTATTATTTCATGTATTTTAATTAAACTATAGGTTAAGCATTTTAATTAAAGTATAACATGTTTTAATTAAAATGAAATGAAATGAAATACTTAGGTTAACATATGTATTATTATTATAAATAATATAACCTAAGTCATGTCTAAATTAATTAATTATAGGCATGTTTTAAATAATTAATTAATTATAACTTATAACATAAAATACTTAGGTTAAATTTATATCATGCTAAATTAATAATTAGAATAACCTAAGTCATGGTTTAATTAATATCTCATGTTATTAATTAATTTATATCCTAAGTTCATGATTCATAAAAATTAACATGTAACATAGATCATGATTTAACCAACGAACCATGAATCGGGCATGAATTCGACACCGTACCCCGAGCCAAACCCGGGGCACGTGTGCCTCCTTGCTGCCGTGGGTCCCACAAGCACCAACCAAGACCTAAAGTGGTCTTGGTGGTGGCGGCAATAAGCAAACCAAACCCCCCTCGGGTTTGTTTTGCTAGGCGGCTAAAAACAAACACCCTTTTAAAATCATTCTTTGATTTTAATTATACCAAAACATGTTAGATCAATGTTTAATTATCATGTTTAAATAAAAATAATAATGACATGTTCATAATAAAATCAAAGATTAAAAGAATTGAAAAAGAAAGGTTAAGAAATGATATACCAAACACGTGGATTGAAGAATGATGAACAAACACGGTTTCTATCACTTGTTTTAATGTCAAAAATCAATCAACACCCTCCTATGGTGTTGATATGGGTGGCGGCACAAAAGAAGCCAAAGAGGAGGAGAGAAAACTCTTTTAGGGTTTTTGTTTATTTTCTTGAAAAAGTGAAAATGAAATGAAAAGTTACATAACCCCCCTTTTTCTTGTAAAAAGTCCATGGGCTAAGCCCATTATGGTTGTTGTGCCGTGGGTATGGGGGCCCCACATGGGGTACCCGTACCTTTCTCGTGTCCCGATGTTGCGTGTTCGTTCTTGGTTAAACGTGCTCGTGTTTAAAGTGTTTCTGTTTATTTTATCATGTCGTTTATCGTAATCTTAACGCTCGTAATTATATTATATGTATTTACGTAATTATTCTAGTTCGTATTTTAAATGGTGATCATGATTTAATTACGTTCACGTGACATATTTATTAACTGTTTATCATGAGTTCGTACGTAATCGATACTTGTCATGTCACACACGTATGCACTTGCTTGATTATTAGCACATGAATGTGATCAATACTAAATGAGGTAAGTTTTAATCTAGGACGTACGATCTTAAGAGCACTATTCATGGTAAAAGCATGCGGGTTTTACAATTCTTCCCCCCTAAAAAGAATAATTCGTCCCCGAATTATAGATAAAGTAACTGGAAGCGAAACATACCCGAATCAAACTGGGAAGGTATGCAAAATAACGGAAATGAAGGTGACATGATAGAAGGGAACGTGGAACGTGACATGTCTTGAAAAGACATGGAACGTGACGTGACTGAAAGGACATATCTAATTGATAAGAGAAAAATGGATAAGAAATCCGGATGAACTTGTCCGTTTCCAAGTGGCCTCCCCCTTGGAACGGTTCCTTCAGAAGATTCTGACACTAATGATAAATCTTGGTCCTCCTGACCTTGACTTGGAATACGAAGAAATTCTTGGTTATCAACGGAAGGTAGATCCCCTAACTTCGATCGATGAAAAAGAGTTAACACACAAGGGTAACTGAAACGATACGATGCAAGACAATCTGACTGAACTGATAATTAGAAACGATGCGCGAGACATAAAGAAACATAGTACGTGAAAAATTCTGAACGTGATACGTGAAAAATTTTGAACGTGCTACGTGGAGATATGGCGAGTGTAGTATGAGAAAACATATCGTGATCCATGATACGTGTAACATATCTTGATCATGATATGAGGAACGTGGAATGAACATGACATGTGAAACATATCGTGATCATAGAATACAATGGCGGTAACGCCAAACGCTACAAGGTGAGACGTGGAATATGACGCGAAACGTCTATCTGATGATGGAGAGTTATACTAAACTTGGGTCTGGTCTCTCAAGTTCTTGCAAACTTCCCAGAATGAGAAAAGAATGAACGTAAAATCGTAAGCCAAAATACGATCATGAACGTGAATAGTGTCATGAACGTGAGCGCGAAAGCAAGTCGTGGCTTTAGAATGAAGACGTGAAGTAAGTTAGGAGTACAATTACGAATCTTTGTCTGACCCGATAGCTGAGGGATTGCCAAGTGATCGGATGAGCCTTGGCAGGAACATGTTCGTTCAATCTGTTGGTTCTGAAATCCGTACGGATGTAAGGATTCTGCAGACTTGATCAAACTGTTGACAATAACCTAGATAGCATCATGCTTCTTCTGAGTTTACTGAAATCTGGTAACTAAAATCCATGGAGATCTTGTCCCTTTTCGATTCATAATTTCATATGATGAAAACATCCCAGTTTGTTGGTGTCCTATCTTAACCTGTTGGTATGTCAGGTACCTAGATATGAACGTAACTGTATCTTGCTTCGTAGAACTTGGTACCTAGGAGTTTGCGAAACTCTGAGTCTCTGAATCTAGCCTTCTCCTAGCGTATAATTTTCTAGAACACCTAATGTAGTGTAGGGTTCTCTCCTTTACGCATAAGCTGAGTCATGGTAAGATTAACCATAGAAACCCATGTGATTCAGTGTGTCTCTGTAATCAAACAGAATTGATATTGGAAAAAAATTTCCAGGGTAGAATTTCTCTTGTCATAGAATTTGCAACATAGTGCAGATATGGTCTTCCTGTTCTTCTCTAGGCTTAGAGGGAATCAGGTTATCTTCAATGAAAACGCTGATGAATTTGTTTAGGAGTTCATGGAAACTCAATTTATTAACTCTATAATGCTGTTGGAGCATTGATGAGACTGAATCAACATCATAAATCTAGCATGACCGAGTCGTGCACGAATAGCAGTCACAGACATGTCCTGCTTTTTCACTCGTCACTGTTGGCAGCATGATCATGAGTTCGATCTCGGGAAAGTGATTAACACTATACGGTTGATTGGACATGTCGTCAATACGTGGAGGAGAATAACTGTAATGAATGGTGATTTGTTTAAGTCAACGGTAGTCGACACATAATCTCATGGTACCGTTCTTCTCCTTGAAGGTTCTTCTGGAGTGTAAGGAACAATTTTGGAATAATCCGTTGGTTATGCTTAAAAGGACCTTAGTAGTCGTGTGTTACTGACAGCTAGAAAATTTTAGCAATTATTGCTAACACGGCACGTGCTTGGAAAGCATAGATAATTTGTACAGATTTTCCTGATGGAAAATCAAGCTGAAGTATTCAGGAGCCTGAACATTACTGTACATAATTATGAATCGTAGCATGGTGTGCTGTTCATAGTCCATAATTAGGATTAAAAAAATTTTTATCTCGTGTCTGTCCGAGGAAAATGCGTTACGTGGGAATACGAAAGGCGTCCTTCATGGTTAGGAATATATGAACTATGGTGAAAGAAATGAAAGTGACATCGGCAACATGACAGTTCTCACTGATGCGCTGATAATGGTATTGAAATTCTTGTGGCCTGATTAAAACATGGCACAACAAATAGATGTACCCTTGGAGGGTACCCTGAATTTCTTAGAAATGTTCCATAAATAGACACGAGTCATGTGTCTTGACTCGTGTCTTGAGAAATATAAGCGTGACATATGTCTTGACCGGTATCTTGACATGTGTCCTCAGAAAGTATACGTGAGACATGTGTCTTGACTGATGTCTTGACATGTGTCTCGAGATGTGAAACAATTAGAACTACAAATATTAGGTTAATATGCCAGAATTGGCGGATCGGTTGGACTACTGATCATTTGTATGTCTGATCACGTCCGTGGCCGGAGCCTCGGTTGCGATTTCTAGGATAGTTGCTGTCATAGTAGTGGTTACTATCATCTTGTCTGTCGGTTCCATGACGGTCATTCTCATGACCGTGACTCATGTAACTATTTAGCTGAGTGGCCGGCTGGTACTGGTTTGCACTCATATGGCTGAAATGACGGCCGAACGACGTGTGACATGTAACTAAGAATTTGGGACAATGATTGATTGGAATTGTCTGGTGGTGAAGCATCTTCTCGTCCAATTGTTTTGCTCCGACGCCTTTGTCTTCGTATTTTAGAATCTACAGGTTGTGAATAGCATCAACATCAGCATCTCGTAGCGTCTCCCAACATCAGCAGCATTAACCTTCAGTAACATCTCCAAGCTATGAGCGGCATCGACAATCTTGTAGAATATCAGCAAGTGAACATACGCCTTAGATGATTTAGAATCGACTAACGAATACTCGTGAAGTATTGCAAGTGGAATACACCTGGATTAAGGTACATGTAATACACATGAAATACGGTACGTGGAGTACACATGGAATGCACATGAAATGATCGGTATGGGCTCGATCATTTGTCATGTTTTAAGGAAAGTAAACCGGTTAAACGGTTAGGAAAACCATCATGATAACCTGGCAGTATTAGCATAGACATCATTTTGGTTGCATGGAGAAATGCTAAAGTGTGGTTACACAGAATTCAACGATGATTTGCCTGACAGCATGATCAATGGAAACCAACCATGACTATCGTGAAAGCATGATTCAAGAAATCTGACAATGTCTTGCAGGACAACGTAAATAACAAACGAGGCGTGAAACATAATCAACATGAAGACGGAATTATCATGAGGAAACATGAAACCATCTATTACGAAAAAGTGTATAACATAATCAGCATGAAATTGAAGTTAACCATGACAGTATGAAAACATACTTGACATAAAAACATAATAACCTATGAGGGGACATGAAAAAAATTTATGCCAATTTAAATCATGAGAAAAAATTTATGCATGAAAAACAGTGCATGAATGCGTAATGTAGTTTATAAAACCTTTATATGTGCGAGGGAACGCCTATGGGTCGGTTCCAAAACAAAAGACATGGCGAGGGGACGCCTATGGGTCGGTCCCAAAGTTAAAAGTTTCGATAAAAGCACATGCGACTAAATAGGGCCAGTCCTGTACCAACCATTACTTAGTCAAAATTCCTGCAACAGATGACATATGATATAATTGCATGAATGCATGAAACATAATAATTAAAAGTCATTGTCAAAACTTAACAGAAAAAAATTTTATGTGAAAAATATAAACTACTGGGGTTCAGTCCACCTAATCACAGTTCATGAGGAACATCGTGCATAGACAATGACACATAACTAAGTATGGATGACGGTTGTTCATTCCACATTAGTAAAACGATACTGGTGAAAACAACATGGTTAAAACAACAAGGTGCTGAAAACGTCATGGTTAAAATAAAAAGGTGCTTAACGCATCAATACGTGGAATAACAAGCGTTGACTTAGGAAGCTCCTGGTGACTACCCACTAGTCACAGGTCGAGTTTTAGAGCCTACAGGTCGAAGCCTTGGCTCTGATACCATAATTGTAACACCCCATTTTGATAAATGGAATGTCACGCGTAATTATGGCGTGTCATCAAAGCATGCAAGGTAATATGTAGTAAAACATACATGACGATAGGGAAAACCGGAATCAAACATCGGTTCCCAAACATAAGCCCAAAACATAAGAAAGTAAATGAACTGAATGAAAGACTAAACAAGCATAAATATATGAAGGAAACAGGAGAAGAAGTCTATGGCAGCTTCCATCCTATGCATGTCCTCCAAATGCTCGAGTCTTGGGTACCTGCCGTTTTGGGACATGGAAAGGAAAGTAACGGCTGAGCAAAACGCTCAGTGCACGGATATACAATATAGCATGAAAATAGGATAAGCATGTAACATATAACAGCGGAAGACTAAGTTCTGAGTAAACTGGTTAAGTATTGAGAAAACTGGTTTTATAGTTTGAAAAGCCTTATGTTTATCTTATGAAAACTGTTTTAACATATATATACCATAGCCCATATAGGTCATGAAAAGGTCACGTGCATGAATACTTGGAGGGGTGACCTCATCATGCTGATTAGAGGGGATGCCTCTAATCAATATACTGGTTTGGGTATGAGGGATCAACTCCTTGTGAAGGGTGCAAGGCACACACCACATTCACCATGATAAACTGAATAAAACATGTAACTAGGATGCACCCATACGCCCCACATGATATAATAATATGGCCAAAACTGAAAGGGACGCCACGAGCAATCACTCCGCCGTGGGGAAGTCATAACATCGGTGCCTCCAATGCTATGGTTATGGTACCTCCATAACTAGGTGAAACTGGTCATGCTTGTATATGGCTATAGATTATGCTAATTAAACATAAGCAGTTCAAAACAATAAAACAAATACTGGGGAAAACAGTTGGCTGCATACGGGGAAATCCTAATAAGGAAAGAATGTCCATACTGAAAGGACGGGAATCCGTACCTCAAGTCCAGTGAATGAACGGAAGAAAGACTCCTACTTCTGGATCACTAACGCTACATGAATACACACGTGTATAAGTATCGATTCACTGATTACGTACTGGGTTTTATGTCTCATTTTAGCTGACTTGGTATGTTTTAGGTCATGGTTCACTGTTTAAAGCCTTAAACTGTGTTTATCTTGTATTTTGATTAATCTGTTTAAGTATTACTGGTATTTCATGTATTATTATACTTACTGTGTAATAATAAGTAACTTTCCAGAAATAGCAGGTTTCCAAAAATAGAAAGTTACCAAAAATAGAAAGTTTCCAAAAATAGAAAGTTTCCAAAAATAGAAAGTTTCCAGAAATAGAAAGTTTCCTAAAATAGAATTTACTGCTTAAAAGAGATTAGTTTCTAAAAATAGAAAGTTTCCAAAAATAGATCAGCTGCCTTAATTAAATAAGTTTCCATATATAGAAGGTTTCCATAATTAGATTAGCTGCCTGAAATAGATAGATTTCCATATATAGAGGGTTTCCATAACTAGATTAGTTGCCTTATTTAATTAAGTTTCTATAAATAGAAGTTTCCATATTTAGAATTAAGTTGGTTACATAAGCTAACATATAAGTCTAAGTGTTTATAAGCTTGTTTCTTAAGTCATATGATATAGTATATAGTTTAATTATTATTTCATGTATTTTAATTAAACTATAGGTTAAGCATTTTAATTAAAGTATAACATGTTTTAATTAAAATGAAATGAAATGAAATACTTAGGTTAACATATGTATTATTATTATAAATAATATAACCTAAGTCATGTCTAAATTAATTAATTATAGGCATGTTTTAAATAATTAATTAATTATAACTTATAACATAAAATACTTAGGTTAAATTTATATCATGCTAAATTAATAATTAGAATAACCTAAGTCATGGTTTAATTAATATCTCATGTTATTAATTAATTTATATCCTAAGTTCATGATTCATAAAAATTAACATGTAACATAGATCATGATTTAACCAACGAACCATGAATCGGGCATGAATTCGACACCGTACCCCGAGCCAAACCCGGGGCACGTGTGCCTCCTTGCTGCCGTGGGTCCCACAAGCACCAACCAAGACCTAAAGTGGTCTTGGTGGTGGCGGCAATAAGCAAACCAAACCCCCCTCGGGTTTGTTTTGCTAGGCGGCTAAAAACAAACACCCTTTTAAAATCATTCTTTGATTTTAATTATACCAAAACATGTTAGATCAATGTTTAATTATCATGTTTAAATAAAAATAATAATGACATGTTCATAATAAAATCAAAGATTAAAAGAATTGAAAAAGAAAGGTTAAGAAATGATATACCAAACACGTGGATTGAAGAATGATGAACAAACACGGTTTCTATCACTTGTTTTAATGTCAAAAATCAATCAACACCCTCCTATGGTGTTGATATGGGTGGCGGCACAAAAGAAGCCAAAGAGGAGGAGAGAAAACTCTTTTAGGGTTTTTGTTTATTTTCTTGAAAAAGTGAAAATGAAATGAAAAGTTACATAACCCCCCTTTTTCTTGTAAAAAGTCCATGGGCTAAGCCCATTATGGTTGTTGTGCCGTGGGTATGGGGGCCCCACATGGGGTACCCGTACCTTTCTCGTGTCCCGATGTTGCGTGTTCGTTCGTGGTTAAACGTGCTCGTGTTTAAAGTGTTTCTGTTTATTTTATCATGTCGTTTATCGTAATCTTAACGCTCGTAATTATATTATATGTATTTACGTAATTATTCTAGTTCGTATTTTAAATGGTGATCATGATTTAATTACGTTCACGTGACATATTTATTAACTGTTTATCATGAGTTCGTACGTAATCGATACTTGTCATGTCACACACGTATGCACTTGCTTGATTATTAGCACATGAATGTGATCAATACTAAATGAGGTAAGTTTTAATCTAGGACGTACGATCTTAAGAGCACTATTCATGGTAAAAGCATGCGGGTTTTACAATTATGATGCCTATTCCATTGTTGGTGATGAAAATGCTGAAGCCCCCCACATAGATCTCGATGCCATGTAAGACATTGATTCAATGCCAGAGGATGAGGTCTTCATAATTGAAGAGGACTTGACCATTTCAGATTATGCTGATATGGATGTCGATGATGACCAAGTTACATTAGAGTTGAAACCAATCTCCTTCCCATCAATGTCCAATGTGCAAGAATTGGCTGCTAAGCGGCTATTAAACCAGAGGCTCTATACACCAACCCAGTTCCCTTCCCAACCTTACCAAATGTCATGGAAATAGGGGCCAAGCAACACTTAGAACATTTACAAAAACTCAAGCCTGTCCATGTTCCTCGAATGAAAGATGTTCAGGAACTCGCAACTGAGGCTCTCTGGGTTAAGAGGGGTGACATAAGTAAAACCAAGCCTAAAGTCACCAATGATGTCATCCTCCCTGAATTACAAACACTAACCCATGCTGCTGAGGAACTCACCACCACACTAGAGACTTCACTAACTTCATCTGTGGAGTCCTCTATGACTGCCTTACTTCCGCAACTACTGGGAAGTGCCTTGTAAGCTCACCTCCCAGATGTCCTAGACCAAGAGCCTCCAACAATACATACCATCGGTCCTCACATCAGCTGTCAAAGCAAATGTTGCAGCTATTGCTAAGGCGTCTGAGCCTTCAAAAAAAACTTCTTCAAGAGCTGTTGCAAGAGGAACTTAAAGAGATCTGCTTATTTCTTCATCAAGAATTCGTTAAGTTCCTCAAGCCTGGATCAGGCATAGATACTACCGGCGCTATGCCTGAGGGGGAGAATTCAGTAACCTCCACCTCTGAAGAAGAGGAAGACACTGCCTCACCTAAGGGGGAGCAGTCACTTCAACAACCAAAACCTTCAACAGGGATTCCTACACCAAAACCTCTTAGATCCTTCAAACCCAACACTGATGCAATAAGGGACAAGGGAAAAGGAATTGCTATTGAACAGCTTGAAATAACCCTGCACTCCCTCCAAGAAGAAGGCGGATCTACAGCCAAGCTCTCCAAACACTCTGACCTGAACAAATTTAAGAGCACTGAGGAACCACCACTTACCCCAGAGCAGGCAAAGGCTCAAATCTTGGAACACCAAAGGCTGGAAAACATCATAGCAGCTGAACTCAAGAGCAAAGAAGCTCTGAAAAAACTCTCTCCTGCTGTAAAGGAAGCTCAGCTGGTTAAGCTCAAAGAATTGGAGGCTAAAAGGAGCAACCTTCAAAAGGAATATGAAAGACTTGTAAACCAGAGAGCTGAACCTGGTCAAATCACCAAGTATGCATGTTACACTGACAAAGACAAAAGAGTGGTGATGACCCTTTACAGAGAGAACCAACTAACCAACTACAAAGTATTCAGTAACTTTAAACTCAGAGATCTGTGCCTCTCTGAATGGTTAGAAATGTTGTCTCTTGCCCAAAAGAAGACTGGGCCTGGTGCTGCCCAAATGATGAAGAACATTCAAGCAAAGCTAAATTGGGTAAGAGACATGAAAAAGAAGCTGAAGGTACCTCTGCCTCCTCAACTTTCACAACAACAACCTTCTCAAGGATAAAGGAAAAGAAAAACCCAAATAGGGACTCTGGTGGAGAAGTTGGTCACTGAAAACAGTGTTGTTGATGGGATGCAAAGAAACTTGGTTCTGCCCAAAGAGATCACTAAACCAGTAGGGGGCCAAGGATACTCAGAACCAGAGATAGGTATGGTCTTTATGAATGGTAATTGTGAGTATTGCTTTCAGCGGATGAATGAACTACATCTGGCATCAACCATCCAACTTATCTGACTAACCAAGGCATCCTAAGGAATTGCAAAACAGCTGAGGATTTTGAGTTTGAAGTTGAGCTAGTCATCAACTCTAGGAGTGACAAAGTTGAAGCCCAGAGAATCTGTGATCAAGGCCTAGATTGCTGAAGAACCTTTTACCTTTTGTTTATGTTTACACCTTTGGGTGTTTTTGTAATAGACTAGGTTCTTTATGTTTAATAAAACTCTGAGGTATGTTTGTTAAATCATGTGTAAGAAGAAGTTGGGTACTCACTTACAATAATTTTAGATTTAGTATAATTTATAAACAAATAGGGGGAGATTGTTGGGCCAATGAAAGTTTTAACTATGGCCCAGTCTAGATTTGTTTAATTAGACTAAGTGTTTACTGATCGCTGAGAGGACCAGCGACAGAGACTAGACCAGTGGAAGACAAAGCCTCAGCTGTCACACCAGGAACATTCAAGTCAAAGACAACATCAGAGAAGTCGAAGACAATCTGAAGTCATACTCACCAGCGATTATGGATAGCTGGGATGTTGAAGGAATGTACTGGTGTTCAAGGATCTCTGAGTTGACAACACTCAGAGATCACTTAAGAACCCTCGAAGTCTGGGATAAGCAAAGCTTATCCAATCCTTTATAGTTCAGGCGGGAGAATCTACCAAGTGTTTTGAGCGGGACAAAACAAGAGATTCAAGATAAAGCCTAGTACGACCTAGTTGGACAAAAGGTGAACAGTTGGCAGAACTGTTCACCTAAAGTTGTTTAAAGGTATGTCTCGATTTGGACATGCATTTAATACGTTGTACTCTTCCATTCAGAAGGTGACACGTATCAACTACCCCCACTAAGGAAGCAACCTCGTACACTGTAAATAGGAGTGAGAAAGAAGAATTAAATCAACCCTTGTGCTTGGATAATTTATCTAAGTTCTTTCTCACCTTGGAACCGCTGAGCCCCCAGCTGTCTACCAGCGTCTCATTGGTTCCCTTGTAAACTTGAGTCTCGAATCTAGTTTACTTGTTTCTACAGTTCATATCTTGTTGTCATTCAACGAGTCTATTCATAGCACTTTGTAATACTTTGTTTATAATACTTAATAAATCATTACGCGTTTGAAAAGTATTTCATTGTGTTTCGTGGTTACAAGAGTTATAGTTTATCAACAATTGTTATATTAAGGGACTCTCAGTCGGGTATTTTCATCCCAACTCTCACCTACAAGTGTTCTTATATTTAGATCCTAAAAAGATTCGATCTCGATCCTAATACGATAATTATCAATGATAATCTCTCTGAAGGAAAACGATTATCTCGTTCATTACCAAAGGTCAATTATTCAAACATAAAACAAGACTTCTAGTGTTTGTATCGTTACTTTACCTCGTCCCTTCGATTGGGGTGGTAAATAGTAATCTCATCAAGATTCGTTTCCAATGACTTCTGAGTAAATCTATAGAAATTCTACGCGAAGCGAGGTTCTTGATAGAGATGATCGATACAGGCACACCATGCTTACACAACTCCTTTAAATACAAAAGAGTCAATTTCTTCATCGAGAATCTATCATTAACGGGAATGATATTAGTAGATTTGGTTAGTATGTCGACGATGACCCAAATCGAATCAAATTCAGATGATGACCTTTGCAATAGTTAGACGTTTACTAATGTTATGAGGCGATGTCTGCATTCATAATTTGCAATCAGTACAACTTCTTCAGATAAAGATACATTTTATCAGGAATGGCATGAATAGAATACTTAAACTTATGAGATTCCAACATGACTAAATCTCGAAATCCTCCATACTTAGGCAACCACAAGCGGACTTTTATACATTTAACGCCATCGGCTTCTCAATTCTAATGGTTCACATTAGCCGTGAACCCCTTTTATTATCTATATTATCCTTTTTACAAGCATTAGCTATTTTTAAATTGCTCGGCAATTTATTTTGCACAGTCATTACTAAGGAACACATCCTAATTGATTCTTTATCCTTTCTACATAATGTGCCAGTATCTACATTCACCTTCCCTGATGAAATAATTATCATAACCAAAATCACTCAAAAATTCTTTCTTCATATTATTCCAAGTTTTAGTTTCATCTCAACTATTATCTTTATTTGTTTTGCCCAATCCGACGTTTAAAGCGTCGATAAATATTACTCGTAATAAAATAATAAATATTTAATTTTTATGAATCGTAAAAGTAAAAAGTTTTAGATTTCTTAGTTCGTCCAGTTATAGAAAAACGTTCAAAATAAATTTTAATTTAGTTAACACGATTTTTGTTGATTTATCGAGAATAATTAATAAGATCTGTAAACGTTCAAAAAATCTTCGTTTATACTTTGGTCTAAATTTTCTTAGTTGAAAAGCAAAAATTGTCGTTTCAAATTTCACGTCATGGTTTAAATGGTTTCCTCAATCCCTCTTAGGTTGTCTTGAGGTATGCACAAACATTTACTCCTAAAGGGGTTTAGTTAAATGATATGGGTATGAATGAATGATTTCTTAAAAATCCTTTGATAAAATATCTGTCAAAACATTTTTTTTTGCACTTTCTTTTTGGTATAACCCAAAGCCTTAATGGCTCTAATCTTTGAAGAGTCAATATAGATTTTACTACCATTAATTACACAGTCATTTAATGTAAATGATTAAGCCCTAAATCACATGTTAAATATTCAAGGTACACCTTTTTACTACTCGTCCAATTCAGGGCAGTCTATAAATGATTATTAACTCCTTCCTATTCTTAAAGACAAACAAATGGTCCTTAATGATCACAAGCATGAATTTATCAAATTACAGCCTACACACGTGATTCACCCAATTTATGGATGTTACATGTGCATCGGTCAATCCAAACGACATAACATTAAACTCATAATGTTCATTACGAGTTCTGGACGTAGTGATTGGAATGGATAATCTTCTTTGCGGACGCGAAGTTGACGATAACCATGCCGTGGGTCAAATTTTTGAATATACGCTAGAACCTTGTAAATGATCGAACAAATCTATCATCTTGGGTAGTGGATATAGATTTTGATCGTCATTTTACCTAGTTCATGGTAATCAACAACTATAAGGAATGATAACACCATAGCTCTTCATGATGACGAGCTCGGTAGAATAAAAGCCTTCTCCGACAACTCTCTCAGTTGTACGGTAATTTTAATTCAGATGGTGCTGACGTACAGTGCACACGCCACAGGTGCAGCATCGGGAATATAATCAATACCAAATTCAACTTGCCTTAATGGCGAAAGTCTGGGTAATCCACCAGCAAATACCTCCTAAAGTTTCAAATAACAAGAACATCTTTTAAATAATTTACTTTAAGTTCTTTCTAGATTACAAGATCTATGACTAATTCATAACCATTGATGGTATAATTTCAAGCCTAAATGCAGGATATGGTCATCCATCAAGAATTATTTATCGCTTTTGATAATCAACATCTTATCTTTTAAGGGGAGTTCTACTCGAGTTCCCATCAATCAAGACAATGACATCATGTCATAATCAACCAATCCATTCTAATGGCACTATCAACTTTTCAGTTTTATTGTCGTTGATAAGACGTGAACTTCTCAAAAGACTAATAATAACTCATAATCCTTCACAAATTCAAGGATATCTGGAGACATAGCTAACATTAAAAGAGTAAGGTCTCGCATAATATACGCGAGAGAATTTCAAATTAGATAAAGACGAAAACATTAACGAATATGAATATATCCCATGTTTTCACGATTTGAGTACGCATTCGAAAGCTCTTCGGATCGTTACCCAGGTCATTCAATTGAAATCTAATCAAGAGAAATGATAGGAACGTCGATACACCCAGTCGGTTATTAACTCTCGGTAATTAGATACTTTTCCAAAGAATCTCACCACGAGAGAACTGGACAAGAAGGGGATATCAATTGTCAATTAAGACAATATCCATAGATGAGTAAATCCGATTTAGAGGAATAAATGGTACGGGCACATATGTAGGTTTCCCTAAAAATATGTCCCTATTTTTCACTTCTTGCAGATCTCATAAAATTTAATCTTTCACAATTTCAAGGAAAATGTAATGTTTATTAACAATTTCATGGTGACTACTAATCAGCCTTGCATGGTCCCTTCCAAATTGTATGTAGGCGCACAACTATATATAATTTTAGGATTAACGATGCAATACTCAGTTCGTCAAAACTTTGTCATCATGTTTAAAATATATATACTCATGCTTAATCATGAAATAAAAATTAAATGAATTTACATATATGTTCTTTGTTATGAAACAATTAAGTTTTCCAAGATGTTTCATAAAAAACTTTATTTCGTTAACAATTACTTATGAGTCTCACTTTGAAATAATCCATATGGTGATGAAAATTCAATTTTTCTCAAGAGATACTGTTTTAACTTATAAAAACAATGAGTGATCTGCAAAAGAGTGATGAAAAATTGTTCACCAAGAACTAACTACAATATATCAGGAAATGAGCTTAGTCAAATAATCATGAGGTTCATGACCTCGATGGCGCTCAAAAAGAGTAATTCACAACGTAACTCAAACCGAGATGAGTACTTGTTCAATGGTTGCATCTCTAATGCGAACATTAGGATGATGCAATAAAAGATAGATAACATCGATACATGTAAAATTTAGCAATCAAGGGTAGTCCTTTCATTAAATCACAAACAAGTCAAAAATTGTACCGTAACACATTAGGTGTTGCCATGTCATACAATTCCAAGGACTGATCCTACCAACTGATGTCTCAATTAAGTTAGGGATTTTTAAAAGATACTACAATGAATACTAATCTACATGAGTCATTAGGTGTTCCACATGTCCCGAAAGATCCATCGGTCCTAATTTCAGAAGAAGATTTCTTCGATTTATTTCTTGGACACTGGGCATCCTCGTCATTGGACAATGGTCTAGGAACAACCTTTAACACTAACCAACAATCATTTAAAACCTTATAATTCAATCACAGGACTCAACGACTTCCTCTTAACAGTTCCTTATTACATACGAGTTAAATTTTACTTTATTCAAGTTTCAACCAACTTATACTCAATGCGACATCCTACCTCATTCTCCAATACTTTCAACTATATTCTTATACCTTGAAAGGGCAATAAAAGTTCGATACGAACAACACTTAATTTCCAATCCTATAGCTCTTTCAACATAGTTATCAAATGAGTCACTAGTATGAAATGACTCACACATTCAATTAGACCTCTCGGAAAGGTACAATTGGCATGAGGCCTTTGGGTAATGGCTCCAATGATAGCCTCAAGTGCAACATTCACCCTTTTGATTTCAAATTTAAGAATTGGGTGACACCGAATCAGATGAAACCTTTCTAGGTGGTAAGGTTTTGTCAAACTCCACTCTATAAAGAAAGATCGTCATGACATTGATATTAGATTTAATCTCGCCAATTCTTTTTCAAGATCACAATCAACTAATATCAACATTCCTACGAATATCAACCATTTCGTTGGGATCATAAACATCCACAACTGGAATAGCTAGATATCGTTGGGTTTATATCTAGGATAGCTAGATTTCCTACAGGAATAGCTTCGATTGATCTGCTAGGGGAGTTAGGGTTTCTTGTGACAATCTACGTCGTATAAATACCTCGTATAAGTATTAAAATAATCATCAAACAATCATGTAATCAAATTACATCATATATATATATATATATATATATATATATATATATATATATATATATATATATATATATATATATATATATATATATATATATATATATATATATATATATATATATATATATATATATATATATATATATATATATATATATATATATATATATATATATATAATCTAAGTTATATATATATAAATATATATATATATTAAAATAACACTTTCAGTCTGGCCTTGTCGGTAACTCGGGAATTCTTTGACACCGTTATAGTCAAAAGATTTTTAGACATTTAGAGAAAAATGTTTATAGTTAAAAGATTTTGAAATGTTTTATTCAAAACCTTGGTTTTAAAAATCTTTCGTTCTCTATAACCAGAGCTCTAATACCAAACTGTAACACCCCCCCAAATAGTCATACTTTAGTTCAGCGGATGAGTCGTTGGTGTTACGGGATAGTACATTACTCAAATCATAGACACCGCTTAAAAATCGCGTCGTTTAATAATAAAGCATTTTCCATTCATGAATATCAAATTTACATAGGTCCCAAATCATAGTATTTCATACAATTTTTACAAAAACATTTGAATGGATATTGTTATTTAAGTGCGGGCCATAAATTCTTGTTGTCTTCACGAGAATTACCTTCATGTACCTGAGATAAAACATGTTACAAGAAAAGGTCAGCGAAAACGCGGAGTGAATTCATAGATTTTAATAAAAATCATCAATATATTATTGGTATATAATTATTACCAAAAATCATTTTGTACAAATCTTTGTTTTAAATCATAATATAGGCTTTTGCCTTCAAAACCATTATACGAACCAATGTCGTAAAAACATCATACTATACGTTTTATAACGTTGTATAGAGTTTAATAAAAACCGTTATATAAATCCAAAACACGAACATATTATCAATAATAATACCCCGTATTGCTAGTCAAGCAATATATTATAATTCAATTCGTATATCAGTAGTTTCAGTATTGGATTATTATAAGCCGCATGACATTTCTACCTTACTATAACCAACAACGGGTAGCGAACTCGAAATTCCTTTGCCCATCTAAAATAGCGTGTCGTCACAATAATCACGCTTATATAAATCTTCTCATACATAAATTCGCTTACCAATCAATGTGGCACGACGGGGATCAACCGTCAAGGCGCGAACTGGGGTGATCTTCCCCAAATAGTACTATTATATGCATAAGCGTCTACCAAATCCCGGTAGTTCACAATTCATGCTAACGGGACTTTTAGTGACATAACCTAACTATAATAATCCATTTCATTTCATTCATCGGGTCATATAATAATTCATAGGGTCATATAATCATTCGGGTCCATATCAATAAGCAAATAATCGGGACAACTGGTGTCCTATTTTATTAAAACTAACATGCTATCTCCCTCGCGGGTTTATAAAACATTTCATAAAAACATTTAAAAGAGTGCGAGACTATGAACTCACTTTCACCATTTTTACCATATCTTGAGTTCAACAAGGAGATACAAGCTCATTTTTGGGTAGCACAAACTACATAATATGTGCTACAATTAACTCCCTTTTAGCTACTGCTCAATTTTAACACCCCCAAATTACATTGCGCAGCGGAAATACACATTTGGGTGGTAAATACAAACATTGTTACACAAGACATTTTGAAGAAACTCAAAATGATAAATTTGAAATATAAAAGAATATAATTTAACCACTGTCTAAAACTTTCAATCCCAAGTAAAACAATTTTAGAAATATCAGAGTAATATTTAGGTCCCTCAAAGATTTCTTTCAATCAACAAACAATTTACCAAAATATATGACCGTACATTATTATTTTTATGACAAAAGGGAAAGAAATCCGTTTTAGACCAATCACCACAAAAGCAATCCGCAATACTTCTCCAGCAAGCTCCGCAATTCATCAACTTCAATCACCTGAAATACATGCTTAAAATCATCAACACAACGGTTGAGCGAGTCTATAGGTTTTCCAAATCATCATTTGAACACAAGAGAAAAATCAATCAAGATCATTTAATAGAATTGCTGATCATTACAATCTATTATTCAGGCAATCTGGTATATAGCAATAGCTATTGAATTGTATTAAGCTCATGACACCGACCCCTTAACTTAGTCAACCACGCAAAAGCCGGCATGACTAGATGAAATTCCAGTGCCCCTACTAGGGTATCATTTGCAAAAATACCAATTCTCATTCTCGTAAAATTATCCTTCCCAGCGGGTTACTCAGCGTAAAGCCCTGGTCTCAGATAGGGTCGTCAGCCTAATAGTACTATTATTAGAATAAGCGGGTATTCCCAACTCACAACATCAAGTCAGAAGATAGTTAACGGCTCATGAATTTGGGGACTTTTGCAAATTAGGTACTTATACAATTCAAACAACAAGGGCAACAAAGGCAACATTCGGGTCCAAACAATCAATCATGACTTGTGTTCATTTTACTTTCAAATAGCATGTATCCCCTAGGGGGTTTTAAAATCATTCAAAACAATTACAAAAGCGATGCTATTGACTCACCTGGAGTAATAGCAGTAGTAAGACGATCTTCGACGATAGTTGATGCCCGATAACCACAAAAATCGCAACCTATCAAATAAGGCGCGTTCATCAATAATAAACTCGAATAAAATACATACTTAATATCATCAAACTCAAAACAATAAAATCACAACCAACCCAAAATAAAACAATACAAGTGACCTATTACTCCCTTCTATATGTTTATTCTGTTAGTTAATTCTTTCGATAAAAAAATCTGTCGGTACACACTAAATGTACGGGCTCGTTTACCCCACTTAAACACATCAAATACTTATGATACTAATCAGAAATGTCACTTACTATATATAGAAAGACCTGTTAAAAGCCCATCAAAAGTTTTTACTTTTAAAGTTCCCTGCCCGACACATCTTTGAACTACAAAAACCGGATAGTTTTACGTCATCGACTCGTACAACCATTTTGATCGTTCTAAACAATCCCGTTTACAAATCCGACACTTGAGTTTGAAAATAGACTCACAACCCTTAGTTTAAAACCAAACCTCAGAATTTTACCATTTTCAAAACTCATTCTATAGTCCCCGAGATTCGATCGAAATATCGACAACAACTTCGAATTGTGTCGATACTCGTCTCCCGGTACACAAATAATCAAAGCATCATAACTTCGCGCTCGTTTGGAGCTAGAAGCTCTATCTTATATCAAATCGAAGCTAAAAGAATTCTCTACAACCTGATCTTATTAGTATGTTCATTTTCAAACAGTAAGGTAGCCAAAATTAGACTTGAACCTACTGCCCTAAAATACCTTTTTAAAAACCATACTAAATAAAATTTTCAACCAATTTTAATCAATCCCATATGCCTAAAATCATCCTAACATCATTTTAAACCACTTAACTAACTCATAACACCCTTGGATGATCATACAAAATTTTACCCACTGAAAATTTCCAACATGCAGTAATTAATATATATATATATATATATATATATATATATATATATATAACACTACTAACAACACACCCATACAACAAAAATAGATCAAACGAGCATGGATCATATCAAAAAAATAAAAGTTCTTGCATGTGTATAAAATTTATACCATTAGAATCACCATGAAATTTGCAAGATGGGACTTTGTTTAGTTTTCATCGATTCAAGTTTAAAATCAAAAATCAAATGTGTTTTGTGGGTTGATGGTGGACGGCAACATCAAAGAGAAAGAGAGAGATTGTGTTTTATTGGTGAATTATGAATTTTATAATATAAATGGTTAGTGGAAAATCTATATATAGTGGGATGGGAGGGACCTTTCTTGCTAATTTGTGATAGTTTTTGTCCAAAATGAAATTAAATAGTTGTAAGGGTAGCAAATGTAAATTGTCAATTTTGAAAATATTTACGAGGCTCGGGTTTCATAAAAATACTTTTCAAAAGTTAAAACGCACTCAAAATATGATAATAATATGATCCCGGTTCGACTTAATACGAACTTAAATAAAAACGTCAAAAATATAAACATCGAGACAACAAATAATAAAACATAAAATCTCGGGCATCCGTCGGTATCGTGGTCACTAATAATCCTCACTATTATTAAAAAGATAAAATAAGACCTCCAACGTCGGTTTTAAAAAAAATCATCAATCGTCATTCCATTCAACTCATCAAAAATTTCAAAATTATTCGTAAAAATAATATTATATAATATTAAATAAATGACCTCGGGTTTGGGTTGTCACATCCTACCCTCATAAAAGAGAGCGACGTCCCAGCGCTCGACCCCTCTTATATTCACATCCCATACCTCTAGAACAATTGAGAACTCTTTTCCTTAAAGAAATTCTCATGCTTCCTTCACCATTTCAGATTCCACTTCTGGAATTCTTGTATCTTTATAATATAATCCTTACTATGTTTCGATCTCATAAGAACTCTTCAAAGTTCTTTCTCTGAAAAGCAACTTATCTTCAAGTTGAATTCTTTCCTTATTGTTGTTCTCAAAACAAATTTCACCCGTCATAACGAGACCTTAAGAATAACCACATTTCCCAATTTCAAACTCCATCGACTTCCTTCGATTACCAACATAACTCTTCTGACATTCCTTGTTACTAATAAACGGTCCTTAACCCATACAATCTTATCAATATTGTTAATATCACTTCTAGTTCAGTCACTCAATTCCACCTACATTTCTGCAATACACAGAAAACCTAACTTACGTCCATAACTCACAATTTTTAACCTTCACAAATTGAAGTTCTTTATGTACCCTCAAACAGTATAGCCTCATTGCTAGCATGACAATCATCGTCATATAAAAATTCCAACAATTTCTATGTCAATCACACACGTACAAGCATACCGTTCAATGTTTGAATCGTCCTTTCACTCTATCCATCAGTCTCTGTATAACACACAGTACTCAACTCAACTTTCATCTTTACCCAAACCAAAATGTATCGATTATTTGACTTATGAGATTCCTTCATCACTAAGTCTCACTCTCTCAACTTAGATATGTTAGGAGTGCTCAATATACCATGTCTCACTTGACCTTACAATGAAATCCTTTCCATAAGTTTGACAAAATGTTGAAATCACTTACCTTGACATCCTTCCATATCAGACCACTAACTTAAAATTTCAATATTCTTGTTATCAGGCCCACACTTCTTGTCATTACCAAAACTCAAATCTTAAAAGATTTTCCCTTTTTATCCCTGATAAATGCATTAGCTACCACATTCGCCTATCCCGGATGGTAGCGAATCTCGTGATCATAATCACTCACAGTCATAACCATCAACATACTCAGGTACTCAAAACATATATAATTGGTAATACCCTACTCATTTCCTTTATCATCCCAATAAATTAATTATGGATCAACTTCTATGATCCTTTATCACTACATACTTGATTCCATACAAGTAATATTTCCTACAATCTCGAAGCAAACACCACAACTACATAAACCTTATGAGACGCATCACAACAAACTATAAATCCTTTAGGTCCTTTCAATAATGACAACATCGGTGCAGAACACAACTTACCCTTCAGTGTTCATAATACAGCTTCCTCATCAGATGGGGATCAAATTTCAAAACTTACAATTTAGATGTATAAGTGGGACTCATACATCCAGTTCTTCTTAGTCAGCTTAATAAATAGGTTAACAATTAGTGAAAACCTTTCGATAACCCTTCGATTATTCCCAACTTAGACCAAGGAATTAACAGATTTCCGTCGGCGTCGTTGGTATCGACCAATCCTTAATCGTTTCAATCTTGGTAAGATCTTCACAAATACCTTTGTTTTCAATCAATTTCTTTAGAAAACGCAAATATTTCAACTAACATTCACACATAGGAAACTTTACATACAGTTTCTCTTTTTCCAACCATTCTAAAAATCATCCTCATATGCTACTTATGTTCCTCCTTTCCTCTTGGATTAAAATAGAATATCTTCAATAGACATAATGACTAACTCATCCTAGCACATCTTACACACAAGATTCACCCAATCCATTAATATGGCAGACGCGTTCGTCCATTCCAAAAACATCTCTTGCTACTTAAAGTACACACATCAAGTACGAAAAACAACTATAGGAATATCTTCCTTCCTAACTCTCAGTTAATGATAACCAAAACTCAAAGCGATCTTTAAGTACACACTGGATCCAGACAAGTTGCAAGGATCAAACGAATCATCAATCCTCGGTAATAGATACCGATTATTGGCTGTCAATTTGTTAAGCTTACGATAATTAATACACATCCGAAACAATCCATCCTTCTTGACAAACAACACAAGCGATCATCATTGGAAACAAAACTTAACATAATACATCTCTTATCCATCACTCCTCGCAGTTTACTGGATAACTCATTCCACTCTGACGGTTCCAAATGATAAGGCATACAAATACTACTCAACAGAACGCATCAGCACTACACAACGAAACACAGGAGCACTAAACCTATTGTTTACAACACTCAATCGACACGAACTCCACTTCATGAGGTGGCAGCAACTCTGCAAAACTTCAGGAAAACTTCATAATACTCTCAAATCATTAACAGATCTCCAAACCTCTCCTTAACTACCCTATCACTAATTACCTGAGCTAGGAATACATCATATCCCTCTTCTGCATACTTCCTTGTTTCCAAACAAGACACACTTCCCAGATGGAAAGTTCACTCATCACCTTTCACATTCAACACTCAGCTTCGCAGCAATATCTAAGCCATCAGCTATCAATTTATACTGAAGATTAGTTTAATCTTAAGCATCAACACTTCGCACCACTAACCAATTCATACCAATAATCCCCATCTAAAGATATCAACTCTATGAGCATCAAGTCAATATTAAACACTTACCTTCCTAAATTCAAGGAACACACTCTTAGTGTAAAACTAACACTAGCAACCTTTCCATCGGTTAACTCCACACCATAGTTAATTGTCAATCGTATTGACTCTCTGTTGATGAAACAACTGAATCTTTACATTTCTACAGTTTCTACCCGATCTGAAATCAAACAACATACTGACATAAAGAATCTCAAGTAAGAATATACCATTTACAACATTCTGACCTTAAGGTTTGTCAGCATCATTCAAACATAAACCGGAGCGATAGCATTCCTATCTTCTCAATTTCCTTTCCTTGGACAATTCCCTTTCTTGGGTCCCTTCTCGCCATGGCTAAATCATATCACTACTCCAGGGTACTAATTACAATGACTAATCCTCCCGTTCTGCACTTAGCAGCTTTATGACCAGGTTGTCCTAACTCTAGTATCCGGAAAATTACCTACATGGTATAGAGTATAGCAAACACACTTGAGATTTATCTTGTCACTTCTAGACACATGACAACACGAATCCCATCATTCCTTTCATGGTTTAAATACTGATTTCGGTTCTGTCTTTGGTTATTTTTATTACTGTAATCCTCACAATTTTCTCCTTGATTCTGGTTGAACTTAGCAGATTCCCACTTTCTCTTATTGTTTTCTACAACACTATATTTCCTATCTTGCAGTTTCACATCCATTAAGTCATGCGCCATCTGAACAGCTTCATCAAAAGATTTAGGTCTTAAAGAAATAACCTCATCCTTGATATTACTAGACAATCCTCTAATGTACTACTTCAATGTTTTACGGTCATTCACAAAAGTATCATGGCATAGCAAATATAGCTCAGAAAATTTCCCAGTAACCAGTAATATCATCGTCCCTTAGCACTATTTATCTCAATTTGGGTTCCAACTGTCCTAGTTCTTTCTCGGGACAAATCCTAGCAATGAATAGTCCTTTCATCACGGTCCATGCCTCACTATTAGTCACAACCAATCCTAAAGTAGTCACTTGGTATTCCACCATCTTAGTGTACCATTCTGAAATGTAGCAGCAAATTTCACCTTATTAGTTTCTGAACACTCAATAATCTCAAAGTACTCTCCATCTTATCAATCCAACTATGCAATTCTAAAGCACCACTAATACCACAAAACTGCGTAGAACCCCACTTCTGAAAACCAACATATATATATTCTTCTGAACTTGCAGAACAGCAACAACACTATCATCTGGATCAGTAACATCATCATTATGTTCAGCAGCATCATCATTATGTTCAGCAGCATCATCATTATTCTCAGCAGCATCATCATTATGTTCAGCAACATCATTATTATCTCCAGCACAACTAACCCTAGCATCTTGATTCCTTGCAGCATGGTCAGCTTCAGGTGTTCTAGCAATAACTTGTTCAATCATAGTGTTCACAATAGCAGTCGTTATTTTTGGCGACATATTTCAAGACACTTAGTCACGTAGCGATCTACTAATGACAGAAATATGCTTCCCTTACTCCTTTTTCCATCATCACAGAAGAAAGAAACATGATAAGTATACATATCAAGAATAAAGATGGAATTCTTTATCAGGATGTCTCATGGATATTACATGCACGAACAACAAACTACAATGGTTCATCAACCAAAACTCAAAAGAGTTAACAAAGGCACATCATAGATCATGATGGTAATTCAGATTGCGTTGAGGATTCAACAGGATAGTGGCACTGTCTGTCACTACAATAATCTACCGAACAAACTTAAAGGATAGTAAGTTCCATCACAACGCCATGACACAAGGTTTAAATAAGTTCGATCACAAAAAGAAAATAAGATACAAAGAAATCCATTACGCGATTAGTTCCATAGACACCAGCTCCTCATCCTTCTTAATATTGCTGTCAGCTTCATCGCACTCATCTATTTCCCTTTTCGCACTTCAAAGTCAAATCCATAACATGATAGTAGCTCACTCTCAAAATCCAATTACTCACTCACACGCAGCAGATTAATCACAAGGCAAATCTCAATACGATTTTCAACATTCCTAAACTTCCAAACTCTACTCAGAATTGTTCTCACATGAGAATCCCACTCACTTATCCTTTCAAAACATACCTACTTCTCTTTAAGCCTTTCAATTCAAACACACAAATTCATCACAATCAATCCAAGACTAGCAATATCATCCCTCTTCAAAGTCCTAACAAACTAAATTCTCCACATACCAAATACAACCTTTAAAACCACCTTTTCTTAAACATCAACCCTTTAATCACACCAATTTCAACCACATATCTATCATACATCAACTAGTCAAACATCCTCATACCCGACACAAGTCGTAAGAAATCAATTGTAAAACCGTTCATCATCTGGTCTACTGTTCTAGACCCTCGATGGTATATAAGGTCATTATTTAAAATTATATACATATGCATTAAATAATGAAAATTACGATAACAAGTACTCAACGTACTTTCAACAACATCAATACATCATCATATATCATCATAGTATTTACTTAATAAATACTTTAGAAATCAATTCAATTTTAAGGGATACATCTAACTAATAAACAATACAAAACAAATAATCTTACCGGAGCCTTGCGGAGAAGTTGCGTGCTTTTGTAAAATATTTTCGACACCAAAGTTATAGTTTAGGACATTTTTCAAAAATCGACCTAATTCGCTATAACTAAAAATCTCTGATTACCAATCTTTAACACCCCCAAATTACATTGCGCAGTGGAAATACACATTTGGGTGCTAAATACAAACATTGTTACACTAGACATTTTGAACAAACTCAAAATGATAAATTTGAAATATAAAAGAATATAATTTAACCACTGTCTAAAACTTTCAATCCCAAGTAAAACAATTTTAGAAATATCATAGTAATATTTAGGTCCCCCAAAGATCTCTTTCAATCAACAAACAGTTTACCAAAATATATGACCGTATATTATTATTTTTATGACAAAAGGGAAAGAAATCCGTTTTAGACCAATCACCACAAAAGCAATCCGCAATCCTTCTCCAGCAAGCTCCGCAATTCATCAACATCAGTCACCTGAAATACATGCTTAAAATCATCAACACAACGGTTGAGCGAGTCTATAGGTTTTCCAAATCATCATTTAAACACAAGAGAAAAATCAATCAAGATCATTTAATAGAATTGATGATCATTACAATCTATTATTCAGGCAATCTGGTATATACCAATAGCTATTGAATTGTATTAAGCTCATGACACCGACCCCTTAACTTAGTCACCCACGCCTAAAGCCAGCATGACTAGATGAAATTCCAGTGCCCCTACTAGGGCATCATTTGCAAAAATACCAATTCTCATTCTCGTAAAATTATCCTTCCCAGCGGGTTACTCAGCGTAAAGCCCTGGTCTCAGATAGGGTCGTTAGCCCAATAGTACTATTATTAGAATAAGCGGCTATTCCCAACTCACAACATCAAGTCAGAAGATAGTTAACGGCTCATGAATTTGGGGACTTTTTCAAATTAGGTACTTATACAATTCAAACAACAAGGGCAACAAAGGAAACATTCGGGTCTAAACAATCAATCATGACTTGTGTTCATTTTACTTTCAAATAGCATGTATCCCCCTCGCGGGTTTTAAAATCATTAAAAACAGTTACAAAAGCGAGGCTATATACTCACCTGGACTAATAGCAGTAGTAAGACGATCTTCGACGATAGTTGATGCCCGATAAACACAAAAACCGCAACCTGTCAAATAAGGCGCGTTCATCAATAATAAACTCGAATAAAATACATACTTAATATCATCAAACTCAAAACAATAAAATCATAACCAACCCAAAATAAAACAATACAAGTGACCTATTACTCCCTTCTATATATTTATTCTATTAGTTAATTCTTTCGATAAAAAAATCTGCCGGTACACACTAAATGTACAGGCTCGTTTACCCCACTTAAACACATCAAATACTTATTATACTAATCAGAAATGTCACTTACTATATATAGAAAGACCTGTTAAAAGCCCAACAAAGGATTTTACTTTTAAAGTTCCTGCCCGACACATCTTTGAACTATAAAAACCTGACAGTTTTACGTCATCAACTCGTACAACCATTTTGACCGTTCTAAACAATCCCGTTTACAAATACGACACTTGAGTTTGAAAATAGACTCACAACCCTTAGTTTAAAACCAAACATCAGAACTTGACCATTTTCACAACTCATTCTATTGTCCCCGAGATTCAATCCAAATATCGACAACAACTTCGGATTGTGTCGATACTCGTCTCCCGGTACACGAATAATCAAAACATCATAACTTCGCGCTCGTATGGAGCTAGCTCTATCTTATATAAAATCGAAGCTAAAAGAATTCTCTACAACCTCATCTTATTAGTTTGTTCATTTTCAAACAGTAAGGTAGCCAAAATTGTCCTTGAACCTACTGCCCTAAAATACATTGTTTAAAACCATACTAAATAAAATTTTCAACCAATTTTAATCAATCCCATATGCCTAAAATCATCCTAATATCATTTTAAACAACTTAACTAACTCATAACACCCTTGGATGATCATATAAAATTTTACCCACTCAAAATTTCCAACATGCAATAATTAATATATATAAAACACTACTAACAACACACCCATACAACAAAAATAGATCAAACAAGCATGGATCATATCAAAAAAATAAAAGTTCTTGCATGTGTATAAAATTTATACCATTAGAATCACCATGAAATTTACAAGATGGGACTTTGTTTAGTTTTCATTGATTCAAGTTGAAAATAAAAAATCAAATGTGTTTTGTGGGTTGATGGTGGACGGCAACATCAAAGAGAAAGAGAGAGATTGTGTTTTGTTGGTGAATTATGAATTTTATAATATAAATGGTTAGTGGAAAATCTATATATAGTGGGATGGGAGGGACCTTTCTTGCCAATTTGTGATAGTTTTGGTCCAAAATGCAATTAAATAGTTGTAAGGGTAGAAAATGTAAATTGTCAATTTCGAAAATATTTACGAGGCTCGGGTTTCGTAAAAATACTTTTCAAAAGTTAAAACGCACTCAAAATATGATAATAATATGATCCCGGTTCGACTTAATACGAACTTAAAATAAAAACGTCAAAAATATAAACATCGAGACAACAAATAATAAAACATAAAATCCCGGGCATCCGTCGATATTGTGGTCACTAATAATCCTCACCATTAGTAAAAAGATAAAATAAGACCTCCAATGTCGGTTTTAAATAAAATCATCAATCGTCATTCCATTCAACTCATCAAAAATTTCAAAATTATTCGTAAAAATAATATTATATAATATTAAATAAATGACCTCGGGTTTGGGTTGTCACATCAATCATCCTCTAAATGTCTCTAACAATTCGTCCAAAACAAACTATACAGATTTGAACTTCAATAATGTTTTGTTCATATCTCACTCATTTTATGGATTCCATTGAGTGACCAACTCTCACATATGTAAAATTCACATACCTTACTGTATATCAAATCATCCAAGTCATTTTAACAAGATATCATATGGTTCTTTACTGTTTTAAAATGCCTACAATTTTAGACATGATTTTAACATCTTTTCATGTAGCTTTTAATCATTTTAAACTAATTTATCAACACAAGATCCCCACATAATACTTTGATCATCATTCATCATCATATACATATACATAATTGAAGAAAATACATGAATACATATTCAAAATAATAAGAAGATAGGAAGAAACAATCTCTATACCACTCAATAAGATGAAAGATTGAGATTTTTGGATGAATAAGACTTGGTTTTGGGTACCCAATCTTATGAGATATCAACACCACTTCTAGGATCATCAAGTATTTGTAGACTCCATGAGAAATCAGCCCTTGATCTTTATGAAATCTCGTTGCTAGTTGTTAAGATCACCTCCAATCAACAAGTCTTCTATAGGTTTTCATCTTGTGCAAGTTTAACACAAGATTCATGGTGGAATTATTGATCAAATGGTGGTGTTGGTGGTGATATGGGACGGCATAGGAGAGAGTAGAGAGAGAGATTGGAGTTGTTTTCTTGTTTTGCATGTATGTGTAAAGTGGTAAAGAGTTAGCTAGTTTTTGTTTAGTGGTTTGCAAGTAGGATGAGACATGTGTCTCATGTGAATGGAAAGTTTTGACAACAAGCTCCCCATGGGCTTAGGTTGCCGCCACATGGTGAGGGGATGGGACACGTATAATGTGACAATCTAACATTTTTAGGTAGTAAATTATTTTCTCGTATATTATTTAGAAACTTATTTTTGTGTTGGTTGATGAACTCACAATTTACAGATTTAAATTTGGGCTTACGTGCATAATTAAACGTCCTTTACGACTAAACCGGAAACCTTAGGATTACGTATTTACGTTTTTTAACTTCGTTTTTTATGAAACAATTTTTATTAGATTCGTTTTGTGCCGTTGATTCATAATTTATAAAAACATTTTTCGTAAAATGACCCGAGGGCACGCAAATCGAAGAAACTAGAATCGAAGAATACGCGTAAATTAGTGGGATGAGACAAAACAAGTTTTGTCCCACCCCACTCAAAAGGGACGGCCAAACCATGACACCACATCTCATGATGTGTCAAAATTGTAACTAACAAGTTACACTTGTTAGCTCAAGCTTAACAAGTAAGCTAACACACCACAAAACCACTAAACCAAACCATTTACACACTTTTACTCATGCAAACTACTCTCAAAATCCTCTCACCCTCCCACTATTTCCGTCCCATATCAAGATCACACACCCCCATTTGATCAAAATTAGCCATAAACTTTGTGTTATCTACACATATAATGAAGAACCCTTGAATCCTTGTTGATTGGTGATCATTATAACATCAAAGGAGGTGATTTGATTATGTCCTAGGGCTGATTTCTCAACAAATATTCTTGGTGATTGATGATCTTGAAGACAAATTTGGCGTACCTTAAGGAGTTGTCATCCAAAAACAAGTTATAGTCTTGGTTGGTAAACAAGATCATCCTTTTCATTTTCTTTGTTATTTTTGTAAAGATAAAATGTATTTTCTTTCCTATTGTATATTTATATGATGAATATATGATGATAAAAATGTTGTATGGCGATCAAGTGTTGATAAACATGGTTAAAAAGATGGAAAATCATAAGTAAAAAGGTAAAAATCTTGCTTAATAAGTTGGCTGTATAAAAACAGTAACTAACCAAATGATAAACTGATAAAATGGCATAGTGGAATCAATATACAGTAAGTATTAGGTCTTATAGACATGTGAGAGTTGGCCATGCAATGGAATCATTATAATGAGTGAGATATGATCAAAACAAAATTAGTGTATCAATCTGAATAGTCTGTTTTTTGAGGACTGCTAGGGATACTTAGACTTAGATTGAGCAGTAGCTAAAACTAATTTATTTGTAACACATAATATTTAGTTTATGTCATCCAAAAATGAGCTTCTATCTCCTTGTAAAACTCAATATATGATAAAAATGGTGGAAGTGAAACTAAAAATCAGATTTTGTGAAATTAAAGTTTAATAGTATTATAATTGCACTCAAATAAATATAGTATAAAATGTAAATAAAAACCCACTAACTTATATATTACATTTATATAAATATATACAATGATAAAATAAATGGACATTTTATAAAAATGGTAATTTGATAAGTTTTATAAGTTATAAAACTATAAACATGATTTTTACGTCTTTTCGGCTAAAACCGTAAAACTAACGTTTTCGTCAATTAAAACTTAGATGGTCGGACCCGTCTAATGTAAACTTTTTATAACTCATATAATTATATATAAGTACCTATTACAAGTAAAAACCGATAAAACCCGAGCTTTATAGCATTTGGACATTAACGGACTAAGTTAGCCTTATTGGACTATTCATCCAACTAATTTGGCTAAACACTTATAAACTTACTTATTGGGCTTAACCCACTTGGGCCCAACATGTAAAGTATAATACTGATATTAAAAGTGTAAAATGGACTAATATAAGTTAATGGACTAATAGTAGGCTTATTGGGCCTAAAACATGTAAATAAGTAAAACTAGTAAACTAGTATAAAAATTACCAAATACATAACACTAAAATGAGTAAATAAGAATGTATAAACCCACTTGATCATCATAATATGTATAAATTCATCATATGTATACATAATTGTTATTTTGATAAAGTCATTGGACAAAAGTCTAAGACCGATTATTATTTATATAGGTTTCCGTGATCGAAGCACGCCCCTAGCCGATAATCCGCCTTTCATTATCAACGTATGTTCATAGCCTCGCACTCTTTTAAATGTTTTCTAAAATGATTTGTAAACCCACGAGGGAGATAACATGCTAGTTTTTGATAAAAATAGAACACAAGTAGTCCCGATGGTAGGCTTAATGATATGGACCCGGATGATGCTATGACCCAATAAAAGATATAAAAAGGATTATTAGTAGTTAGGTTATGTCACTTAAAGTCCCATTAGCATGAATTGTGAACTACCTGGATTTGGTATACGCTTATGCATATGATAGTACTATTTGGGGACGATCACCCCAGTTCGCGCCTTGACGGTTGATCCCCGTCGTACCACATTGATTCGTAAGCGAATTTATGTATGAGAAGATTTACATAGCGTGATTTTTGTGATGACACACTAACTTAGATGGGCAAATTGTTTGTCGGGTTCGCGGCCCGTTGTTTGTGATAGTAAGGTAACAATGTCATGCGGTATAACACCCCCAACAAATGCTATTGAATGATCATGATTGGTTTTCAACACTTATGTTCAACTGATGATTTGATAAACCTATAGATTCGCTCAACCTTTGTGTTGACGATTTTAAGCATGTGTTTCAGGTAATCAAGGTTGATAGCAGTGGAGCATTCGAGGATGGAAGTTGTTGTGGCTTGGCGGTCTACTTAGTTTTTCCTCCCTTTTAGCACTTAAATATCTTATATTATGTCATGTGAACGAAAGTTGTATTTTTGGGGTTGAGATTCAGTGGGGACCAAAATGCAAACTCTGTTTTATATTATTTTTGGGGTTTGGAAAACAGTAGCCATGAGTTATAGAGAACTAGGTCATTTTGAAAAATCCTAAACTATAACTTTTGGTGTCGTAAGAAATTGTCCAAGCACACAACTATCCTGCATGGCTCCGGTAAGATTTCTTTAGCATTGCCTTATAATTTAGATGTATCCATCAAATTGATATGAATTCCCGAGTATTTAGTAAGTAAATACTATGATATATATTGAGATATATTGTTTTGTACGTTGAGTACTTATCATCGTAATTTGCAAATTCCTGTAAAGATTATCGTATATGTTGCATGTAATTGGCATAACGGGCTACATTGCATTACATGGCAACACCGCGTTGTAATCCTACGTGTATGTAGGAATGGTTGTATGTATAAGTATGTATATACTATGGTATTTAAAGGCATTGCACGCGAAGCAATGGTCCTTGGGTAATTATCGTACATTAAAATGCGGTTTTGTTGAGAATTCGGCCTTACCGCTAATTATCAATCTTGATAATTAATTTATTGTTCGGATAACCGAGTGTGAACCTCGTTTGATACTCTAGATACGTAAATAACGCTTCGTAACATATTGTATATCAACTAGATTGATCTTGATTGTCGTTATCGCACGGTGGTGTGTCATTTTTGGGACATCTTCTTTTTGGAACGTAATTTACTTACGTATTACTTTATTTCCTTTATCCCTAATGGGTTCGATATATTAGTTCGTGTAACTATAATATAGACGAAGTATAATTAACGATGTGTACATCGTAGCGGAGAATCACATGTGTATGTTATAAAACGTGGTGGAGGCGTGTCGCTATTTAATCGTTTTTATTATCCTACTTGGATTTAAATATGCGTTTTAAAAATAGACTAGCGTTGTGATCAAGCATGATAACTTGGAATTTGGTCGGTTTTTGTGTTAATTTTGTGGAGTACAATTTCGAGACTCATCCGAGGCCGATAACAACATTTAGTTGACATACGTATTCTCGTTCCATTTATTTCATTTTGTTTTGTTGTTTCATTATTTTGAAGTTAATATTTTACATGACGAGGTCCGGCATTTGTGTGAGTTAAGTAAGCACTAAACTTTGTTGATTAAATGGTTTAAACATAAAGTGTTTTACATATTTAATACTTGGCGGATGAAACTTTTGGATAAAAAATGACTTATGATGTGTTTTGTAACAAGTAAAAATAAGTGTAGAGAAGAAATGGACAAAGTGAAATTGTTTTCCCTTCAACCTTGGTTGGTATATCATAATAAGTAATTTATACTACTCGTAAAATCCTTATTTCTATATGTTAAAATTTGATACTAAAAGCTAGTGATGGATTTGTTAAGAATTTATTTAATATAATTTGAAAAAGGAGTTTATAATAAAATTTACGATATGACTGTTGAGTATATATAACTTGGATTTAGTATGAATTAATTTTCGGGTCAATATAGTAAACTTTTGGCGTATCTTGTAATATAAAACATGAGTAGAAGAATCGGGCATGTGTTTTGGAGCTAGAAACTTTGTAAAATTGGTTTTATTTTAAACATAAGGTTATTTTTACGTATGCATTGGTATAAACTAGAACTCGTCACTCGTTGTAGTGAATAAAATGGGATAAAATCGGAATATGCACCTTAAGTAAGAAATTATAATGCTTGAAAATAAATTTTTAAACATTGATGGAACGTCATTGGAAATCATTTGTCTATTTAATTGTCGTTATAGAGAATCACTATGCATAATTCGATGATGCTCGTTTAAAATCGTTTGAAAAATCTTTTGTTTTATTCCGCTGCGAGATGTGTTAATTTTAAAACCGTTTGATAATGGGCTAATGATTAAAAGTTGAATTTTATATATCTTTGAATTATTGAAATAAGCATCTTAATTATTTATTATTTTATTATTATCATCGAGATTCAAGTGTCGACTAAAATCAGTAAATTATCTGAGATAAAACTACGTGAAACCTCTATCATTTGAGTCGAAGTGTGCGAATGTGATTTAACAACCCAGTTTTAAGGAAGACTTATGTATAATAAAAAGTCAAAAGTTGATTTTAAGAGTTAATTGGACTAGTTTGAGTCATGTTGGATATGTGTATATACGTAATAAGATATGTCGTAATAACGTAAAACTTTGAAAATTCTTACTATGTACGTTTTTGGTACTTAAGATATGAAGATTAACGAGATTTTGACACAAGTATGGAGATTTTCAAACCTAATGATTTGTCAATTATGATAACCGAGTCACCGCATCTACTAATGTTAATAATTTCCGAGAGATTGAAATTTTTCCTAAAATAAAAACTTTGTATAGATTGAAACATGAAAGGTCTGAAATCTTTAATGGAGTAACACAAATTAAAAATGTGCAAATGTTCGGCTTTACAATATACAAGGTAACATTAATTAGAAAACGAAAATGGATTACCCAACACACGCCTACTTGTATAATATTTTATAAAGATGTATATATAATGTTTTGAGTCACGATGGTTCGATCGTACGACATCTCTTCTTCGACCTTGCGAGTCTATATCTGAACTTGAGTAGTCATGTGATTGTTTATTTTAATATTGTCTATGGTATGAAACCGTTATTTATTTTAAAACTACTATTTCGCTAGTACTTGATAATGAGGGTATGTTACCCGGTGTATTTTGTCCTGTTCATGGACGTTGTGACTTTTCTTCTTACGTTTAATGGAACCTAAAATTCTGTATTTACTTGAATGATGCTATAAATCTTCATTAAATTGGTTATTTATTTATATTGAACAAAAGCTAGGAGGCGAAGCCGCTTTACCGAATTGTAGAGGTGAAAGAACTCGATCTTCCTGGTGCAATTGTTTCCATTTAACCAAGTGATTATTCTTCTCTCCCCGTTTACCCTTGGTGGAATGTGTGTGCAACTCGAGACGATGGGAATTATGATTGTTGTTTTATTTTTTGACGCTTGTGTTGATATTCAATTTTTACTCTATGTATTCGTAGATCTTTGTAGTTATCCCGAGACTTTTGTCATATGTTTGAAGCATTTTCATTTCTAATGTAGTTAATTTCAGTTGGGAATTATATTGCTTGTATACCTAGTTCGATCTCATTGATTTTTGGATTTTATTTTTTTTTGTGCTTGCAATGATCTATGATCCTGAACCACCTTACCATTGAGTGGTGAGTAGTCTATTTTGAAAATAGGTATAAGTGTGAAATGTTACGTTTAACCAAATGTAAAAGGGTGTCGATTTCTTTATTTAATTATTTATTTATTTTCTCATAAAAAGGCAAAGCAAAAATATGTTTTCAAAATGTATGAAAGATGTTTGATGTGTTTCTTAAAACGATGGTAACAATATTTTCCCATTTCAAATTTCATTTCAGATGGTTTAATTATTTTGAAGATTAGGTCGAAAACTTTCGTAGTCATATTTGGTATGTAATAATAATGTTTGTGTCGTCACTCGATCCTCAATTATGCACAGCTTAGCTAACTATGCATAATTCGGGAAGAGTCCTGTTTTGTTAATTGTCGTTGCTTGATCCTTAAGTATGCATGATCTAGCTAATTATGCATAGTTTAGGAAGGGCACTATCGTGTCAAACAAATTGGTCATCTTGAAACTTGTAGTGTTTTGATAAACTTTTGGATGAGAACGTTTCTTTTTAAAATGGTGGATCATTTTTGTAAGTAGTCGTAATTTCTTTGATTCTTAAAGAAAATTTTTGAATTTTATTGTGTTTCCTTGAAATCTCTTCTTTCATTTTGTGTTGACTTAGTAAGTCACTGTGACCGAGTAATTTTGGAAAATGTTTTTATGTGTTGTGTGTAATGTGTGGAGTTTATCGGAACCGCTAGGGTGTTGATGATATACCAAAGGGGTTCATACCGACACTGAGAAGAAATTTTAAACAAGAATAGAAGACTGCCAAAGTAGAGGAAATCAGAGTTCAAGTGACTCTGAGGGGAATGACGACGACTTCTCCTACATCGAATGTATCGTACCTTATATATTTTCTTTTCTCGTTCTTTTGATATGTTTAACGCCACATGATAAATTGTTGAAGTTTACCAACTGTGCATCAGTAATTGGAAGACAATTCCATTGTCGTTTTCGTTTATTTGAGTGAGGAATCCTCTTTGCTTGACTCCACCATCCTTGATTATCGATGGTTAAACGATAGATAGCCATAGTTGATGTTTTTATGGTGAACCCTTGTCTTTTATGTGTTTATGTTGTATGTGATATGGACGAGTGATCGTAAGTTGTGAGAACTTGAGACAACATTGTCCAATGATGTCCGATCATGGAGAACATGCGCCATGTAATGTATTTCTTTTATATCTAACTGTGAACGGTGATGCTTATTGAGATTTTGACCACGTTTGGGACGAAAGTAGGATGGTGTTCTTGTAATATCTTTTGTGTATGAATCCATGTGAGCGCCCTGCGATGACATATGTATGTATTTTCTTTCTTTTTATCGATATGCACCCACGGCTAACAAGCTTGTGAACCTTCTTAAACTTGCAATTTTCTTTTGACTAGACTCATCCGAGAATCATGTCAAATATTCTTATTTTATCATGGCTTGGCTGATTAGCAAGCATGAGTCAACTTGATTGAACTGATTGACTTGGCACGGTTTGGCTATGTTGCAAACGTGTCGTAATGTGGTTGTATGTGTTTCATTATGGATTTTGTGTTCGATTGGATTGTGACGTTTTCGAGAGAGTTATGTATACTTCGGATGATTCCGTATCGATGAATTCGTTTTGACGGACTAGGGTTGTATGTACGTAATATTGCGATAAGTTGATTCTGTACGACTAGTAATAATTACTTCGTCTTGTATATTCTGAATGTTTTCGATGGGGTTATGTGTGACCCGTGCGATTTTATTTTGTGAGTAGTTGTTTTATGAGATGATGAACCAAGTGAAAGGACGATTCGAAAGTTGGAAGACATGCTCCGAACGTGTGTGATTGATTTTGATAGATGTTGAGATCGATACTTGCCGTTGGTAGTATCCTTGTACAATGACATTTACCAAGTTAACAATGAAGATGCAACATTTGAAGAAATATGTTGATAAAAATGTGAATCGCCAGTTGGATAGAATGAAGTAGGAAAAAGTCAGTTGAATGGACTTGAAATGATTCGAGAGGCTACAGAATAGATGGTGTAAATTAAGAATCACTTGCTAACCGCGAGGAGCGTAGGAAGAAATTGGGGAATTGAAGTGGAAACCATGGATCGAGATGTTAGGAGATAGAAGCAAGGTATAATACTCATCGTGAAGGTGTGATGGAATCCGAGGCGTGAACCGAAGTCCACATCGGAATGTGAAGACCTCTTTAGGAAGAAGTACCCTCATCTTTCTAGTAGTACGAAACGCGAGTATAAGAACCGGAGAGCGCCGGGAAGTCGCTCCCTTTAAGGAGGGGAGGATGTAAGACCCGTGAAAGTGCCGTATGATGCTAAGTTATTGTCTCAAGATCTGTTCAGTATGAGCATCTCTCTTAAGTTGTGGCTCACTTGTGGATGTGATATCCTGAGCCCAACGTCATTTATTTAATCCTATTTTACGTATATTTTTGAAATTTTTAAGAACTTTTATCGTGGATTTATTTGACGGTTTAAGTTGAAACCAACGTTTACGGTCGTAATTTTTACGTTTGACGATTTAAGAAGGACGATGACGAATACGATTTCGATGGATGCCCAAATTTCTATAATTATCGACGTTTTATCGATAATGTAATTTCCGAGAATTTTACTTACGGTTCGTGTTAAGTCGAGTCGGGTGAGTTTTATTTCTTTCCGGGTACATTTAAAGTATCCCAAAAGTATTTTGGAGTGTTTGGGATAATTCCCGACTCCCGTAAAATTTTCTAAAATGACTAGTGAGTCAATCCCGCAAAGTTTTGGTGTCGTTTTTGCTTAAGGCCAAAAGAAAGCTTAAATTGCACTTAGGTCCTTCCCATTTCACAAAAAGGAGCTAACAACACACACACAAAACACTTTACAAAAAAAAGATCAAACACCCCCTCCCTTGTGTTCTTAGGCCGACGGCCAAACCCCAAAACCACCACCACATCATTTTTTTTTTAGTTTTGATCCATTCTAATCAAAGACCACCTTCTAAAATCATCTAGTGAGTGTTAATCCATGATCATTTCACACATGCATTAACAAAAATTCTTCCAAAAATTTTAAGATTTTTCAAAACCGTTTTTGATGTTAATTGGGTAATTACTTGTTTAATTCATGTGTTTATAAGGATGAATCATCCATAAAACATAATGGGGTTTATGATTTTTGTGTTCCACAGCCCCTAAAGCCACGAAATGTGGGGGGTTTTGGCTGTGTTCAAGGTGATTGATGAAATGTGTCATAGGTTGTGTTTAATCTTGTGTTTTTAGATGTTTTAGATAGGTATAGTCACTTGCATGTATATTTTTAGGATTTTGATTCTATGAGGTTGATGATCAATAGGGTTTTAGGACTAGAAATGTTGTTTGGTTGTGATTAGGGATGCTTAGGATGATGTCTAGTGATGACAAATGGGTTTGAAAACGAGCGTTAGCGTGATTTTGGTATGGTTGATTTTAGGCAGAAAGTTTAAGGCATTTTCGTAATAATTATTTTGAAAACAGGTCTTGTGGATAGGATAGATTTGTAGAGCATCTTCTTAGCTTCGATTGTATAAGGTAGAGCTTACGACTCCTAACGAGTCAAAAGTTACGACGTTTTGAAATTCGTGTACCGGGAGATGAAAACCGTCATAATCCGAAATTATGCTTGGTTTAGGTCAAATCCCGGGGACTATAAGTCTAGTTTGGTAAATGGTCAAGGGCTAAATTTTGGTGTCAAACCTGCACATTTGAGTCTATTATAGGACTTAGGTGTCAAATGGGTCAATGGAGTATTTTAAACGGGTCAAATGAGTCCGACTTGGTCAAAGTACAATTTCAGTCCGAAAAACGTAGTTTTGGGAAAAGTGTTGAGTAATGAGTCGTAGAAGTAAAAACTTTTATTGGGATTAAATATGTGTTTTCTACAGGTCTTATAGTATTTTTGAGAATTTTGTCAAATTTTATAAAAATGGTTAAGTATAGTAAAATAGTCCGTACTTTCGGTAAGTATCGGCGAAGATGAGTAAAAATGGATAACGTTAGTAATAAGGACAAATGGTATAAAACAAGTAACACTTGTCGTTTTGTTTTGGCGTGAGTTGTAATTGTCACAAGTGACTAGTATTTATGTATTTTATACAGTACCGTAAGGTTTTAAAATGTGATTACTCATTACGCGTTATTTGGTTTGATAGGTGTTGATTTACCCGGGCATCCGTATCGTCGTCAGTGACCGTCTCTCGAACTATCGACTACTTGTTATATAAGGTGAGTCTATAGCCTCGCTCTTTACTTATTTCAAATGATTTTACCCGCGAGGGGGATACATGCTATTTAAAGGAAAATGAACATAAGTCATGAATGATTGTTGGACCCGAATGTTGCCTTTGAAATTGTGTTGAGTACCTAGTTGCAAAAGTCCCTAATTTCATGAACTATTAACTATTGTTTAGTCCTAGCGTGGATTAGAAATAGCCGCTTATACAAAGTGATAGTACTATGGGGTTGACTACCCTATCCGAGACGAGGGCTAGTACGTTGATACCCCCTGCGGACGGATAATTTGTGATAAGAGATAAGGTATAATTGCAACTGATGCCTTATTAGGGGCCTTGGTTTCATCTGAATCACGCCGGTAATTATTACGCGGGTGATTGAGTTAACGGTTTAGTGTCATGAGCTTAAACACAATTGTCATATCCTTGAATAATAGATTGTATGGCCACAATGCTATTGAATGATCATGATTGGTTTTCAACACTTATGTTCAACTGATGATTTGCTAAACCTATAGATTCGCTCAACCTTTGTGTTGACGATTTTAAGCATGTGTTTCAGGTAATCAAGGTTGATAGCAGTGGAGCATGCGAGGATGGAAGTTGTTGTGGCTTGGCGGTCTACTTAGTTTTTCCTCCCTTTTAGCACTTAAATATCTTATATTATGTCATGTGAACGAAAGTTGTATTTTTGGGGTTGAGATTCAGTGGGGACCAAAACGCAAACTCTGTTTTATATTATTTTGGGGGTTTGGAAAACAGTAGACTTTGTTGTTTTAAACAATCTTTAATTTATGTTTAAATTTCTACGTCTCTTTGAGTCGTTCGAAATAGCTTGTGTGTGATGATAACTGTATAGCACCCAAATGTTGTAGTTCCGCTGCGCATAGCATTTGTTGGGGGTGTTATATGCGGCTAATAATAATCCAAATGAATCCAATGTAATCCAATAACGATATGAATAACGATAATAATATTACCTATAATGGTAATATTAAGGCTACGGTGTCATGGACGGTTTAAGATGAATGCTTTGATTTATATATTGCCTGACTAGCAATACGAGGACTTACTTCTGATATTATACTTGTGTTCTGATTTTAACGATTGTTTTATATAATGGTTTTACTAAACTCTATGAATTCACTCGACATTCGCTGATATGATTTTTGCATGTTTTTATCTCAGGTGCTTGAGGGTAATTCGGATGGAGATCGACTCTGATAGCCCACATAATAATAAAACTGTTCATTCGATCTGTGTTTTGTAAACTTAATGATCTGTATAATTTGGGACCTGTTGTACACTTGAAACTTTTATTTCGAATGAATGTATGTTAAACCTTGTACAACCATTTTTATGTGTTGTCTATGATTGGAGTTATTGTGCTATCCTGTAACACTCTAAAGACTCTTCCGTTGTACCGATATGAAATTTGAGAGTGTTACAGTTTGGTATCAGAGCTCTCGTTATAGAGAACGAAAGATTTTAAAAATCAAGGTTTTAAACAAAACTTTTCCAAGTCTTTTAACTATAAACATTTGAGAAAATATTTGAAAAATCTTTTGACTATAACGGTGCCAAAGATCTCCGACGTTACCAACAAGCCCTATTGAGAAGATATATATTTTGAAATATATATTTTAATTTATATATATGTATATATCGTGGTTTCAGTATGTAACTGTTTAATAAGTATGTTATGCTAATACGAGATATATATAAATGCAGATTGTCATGGCTGAACCTAATATTCCTGTAGAGAACCATGCTATTCCCGAACCTAATGTAGATGATAACCCTTATTTAGACTTAGTGGATTATGATATGGATGATGATGAGGAGGAACCATTTGAGGATCCTGAGCCCGAGATAGGACTAGGAGATTAGATTGCCCCTCAGGTTGATATGGTAGAGAATGAGAATGATAATGTTGGTATTGAGAATGATGATGAGATTTGTATAGATAATGTAGATAATGAGGATGACTACGAGGATGTCGAGGAGGATACAGGTATAGATGATGAGGTTGATGACGATGATGAGGCTGAGCTTATTTACCCTTATGATGTTCCGGAGGGCGAGCCCTTACCCCTTCCAGTTTATTTGTTTGATTCTGAGATTGAGCTACCTAGAGATGAAATGTCTGAATCGTCTAAATCGTCTGAATCTGATTCTGAATCAAAGGACGATGAGGATGATGATGCACCTGATGGTACTGATGGTATTGCTACTCGTAGGCATGTGATAGGAGAGTCTTCTAGGGTTCGAGAGGCTACTCATATTGATGGTCTTACACCTTGGGCCTTGAGATGTGATTTAGATGATTCCCGTGCTCAGAGTAGTATGACAGAGGTTGGAATAGGTGTTGTTCAGACTCATGTTGCTTATTTGGAGTCGAAGACTAAGGTTGGTGAGAAAGAGCGGGAATTGCTTAATTTGGAATTGACTGATGTAGAGCGTGGTTTGAATGAGGCTTTTAGGAGGTTATATGTGTTAGAAAGTGGTGAGTTTGCTGAAATGAAGAAAAAGGTGAATACTATGGAGATTCAGTTGAGTGTAGCTTGTGCGATGCGTGAGAAAGCTAACAAAGAGTTGAATATAGCTGTTGGTTGGAAAAGTAGATTTTATGCTGAGATGGTTGAAAGAGGAGTGATCCGTAAGCGTCCAGCTGAAGATGTGTTGTGATCGTCCAACGAAGATACAGAAGACGATGGATGGTGGACCATCTGGCGGTTCTCAGTAGACCAGTCTATGTTTAGTAGTGACCTTTGTATCTTTTGTACCTTTTGTAACTTTGACTGAACTGACTTATTAGTTAGTAGACCTGGCATAAATTTTGAGTATGTATAGTGCTAGAACTTTGATATGGGATGTAAATTAAGACAATGCTTTTGTTTCAAATCCAATGAAATATGTATTTTGTCTTGAATTCCATATTGTGCCATATTTGTATCTTGATTATGAATTCAATCCATATTATATGAATCCCTTGTTTGGTGAATGCTTAATACTTTGAAATTGTGAAATTATAGAACTATGCCGCCCAAGAAAGTTGTGACTGAGGATGATGTACGTAGGATTATTGCGGAGCAAGTTACCGCATCTATGACTGAATTTATGGCAAATGCTAGAAATGGAGCTGGCGGTAGTGGAGCTGGCGGTAGTGGAGCTGGCGGTAGTGGAGCTGGCGGTAGTGGAATTGGTGGTACTAATGTGTATGTGAATGCTAATAATGTGAATGCTAATGCTGGAGGAAATGTAGGAGGACTTGGAACTAATGCACCTGAAGTTAGTGGTTGTACTTATGTGACGTTCATGAAGTGTGAACCTCTACCTTTTAATGGAACTGAAGGTGCTGTAGGATTAAGCCAGTGGATTGAGAAGATTGAGTCGGTGTTTCGTATTAGTAAGTGTAAGGAGGAAGATAAGGTGACTTTTGCTATGGCTACTCTTAAAGGTCGTGCGTTGACTTGGTGGAACGGGAGAATTGCTTTCATGGGTATTGATGCTGCTAATGCTACTCCTTGGGCTAAAATTAAGAAGTGGATGACTTTGGAGTTCTGTCCCTGTAGTGTGATCATTAGGTTAGAACAAGAGTTGATTCATTTCAGAATGAAAGGTGTGGATATTGATAGCTACACAAATCGATTCCATGAGTTGGCATTGCTGTGTCCTCGATTGGTGGAACCCGAAGAGATCCGAATTGAGCAATATATTAAAGGGTTGACCAAGAAATTCCGAGGGGACGTGATATCATCAAAACCACTGACCATTGATGATGCTGTTCGAATGGCTTACCAACTCATTGGGCAGATAATTCAGGATAGGGAAGATGAAGCATGTACTGGTGAGAAAAGAAAGGGTGATGGCGATCGTGTAGATAGAGGTGATAATAGGAAGAATTTCAATCGCCGTCAGAACCAAAGAAAGGGGAATGAAAATGATCTTACCAACAACACACCATGCAATGATGAAAAATGTCCTAAGTGTGGCAACAAGAGGCATGCTGGCGACTGCTGGAAGTGCCGAAATTGCGGAAAGCTTGGACACAAAGTTGAAAAGTGTAAGAAAGGAATCATTTGCTTCAACTGTAATGAAGAGGGTCATAAGAAATCGGATTGCCCTAAGTTGAAAGCGATTGTACCTAGAAGAAACCCCCAGGGTGGTGCTTATCAACTTGGAACAGTCGAGGTGAAGAAAGAGGATCCGGATGTCGTTATTGGTACGTTTTTACTCAACAATCATTATGTTGTTGCTCTATTTGACTCGGGTGCTGAAAGGAGCTTTGTATCCACTAAATTTAGTGCCCTTATTGACATTGAAGCTGTTGAGATAAATACCAGTTACGAGGTGGAATTGGCTGATGGTAAATTAGTGAAAACTAATAAGCTATTAGAAGGATGCTCTCTAAATCTCTTAAACTATTCCTTTCCGATTGATTTGATGTTGATAGAATTAGGTAGTTTTGATATTATTATTGGTATGGATTGGTTGTCGTTGAATAATGCTACTATTTTATGTGGAGAGAAGAAGGTTAAGATTCCTCTTAGGAATAGGACGTTAGTAATTGATGGTAATCGAGGTGAATCCCGTTTAAAAAGCGTTTCATGTATTAAAGTCTAAAAGTACATCATGAACGGTTGCGAGTTATTCTTAGCTCAAGTGACCGGGAATGAGTCTAAGGAGAAACAATTGGAAGATGTACCTATTATCTGTGAATTTCCTGAGGTATTTCCTAAAGATTTACCCAGACTTCCACCGACAAGGCAAGTTGAATTTCGAATCGATTTATTTCCTAGTGTTGCATCGGTGGCACGTGCGCCTTACCGATTAGCACCCTCTAAATTAAAGGAGTTATTTGAACAACTTAAGGAGTTGTCTGATAAAGGTTTTATTCGACCGAGCTCGTCACCTTGGGGAGCTCCAGTCTTGTTCGTTAAGTAGAAGGATGGATCTTTCCGTATGTGCATTGATTATAGGGAACTGAATAAGTTGACGATTAAAAATCGATATCCTTTACCAAGGATTGATGACTTGTTTGATCAACTACAAGGATCCAGTGTGTATTCTAAGATAGATTTACGTTCTGGATATCACCAACTTCGCGTCCGTGAAAAAGATATTCCTATAACTGCATTTAGAACTCGTTATGGACACTATGAATTTCAAGTAATGCCATTTGGGTTAACTAACGCGCCTGCAGTTTTCATGGATTTAATGAATTGAGTGTGCAAACCCTACTTGGACAAATTTGTAATTTTGTTCATTGACGATATTCTAATCTATTCTAAGAATAAAGATGAACATGGAGAACATTCAAGGATTATCTTGAGTTTGTTAAAGGATGAAAGGTTGTATGCTAAGTTTTTAAAATGTGATTTTTAGTTAGATTCTGTGAAATTTCTTGGTCATGTGATTAACAAGGATGGAATTCATGTTGATCCTGCAAAGGTTGAAGCTATTAAGAATTGGTCTGCACCGACAACTCCAACGGAAGTGCGACAGTTCTTAGGATTGGCTGGCTATTATAGGCGATTCATTAAAGAATTTTCTTTAATAGCTAAACCCTTGACTAAGCTTACCCAGAAGAATAAACCTTTCGTTTGGGGAAGTGATGAAGATGGAGCATTTCAGATATTGAAGCAAAAATTATGTAGTGCGCCAATTCTATCATTACCCGACGGAAGTGAAGATTTTGTAGTATATTGTGATGCATCTCTTAGAGGCTATGGAGCTGTTTTGATGCAGCGAGAAAAGGTAATAGCTTATGCTTCTAGGCAATTAAGGAATAATGAGGAGAATTATACTACTCATGATCTTGATTAATGAGTTATAGTTTTTGCTCTTAGGTTGTGGAGACATTATCTGTATGGCACCAAGTGTACGGTATTCACCGATCACAAAAGCCTACAATATATTCTCGATCAAAAGGAATTGAATATGAGGCAACGAAGATGGATAGAGTTGTTAAGTGGTTATGATTGTGATATAAAACATCACCCATGAAAAGCCAATGTTGTTGCCGATGCATTAAGCATAAAAGATAGAGAACCTATCAGGGTACGTTCTCTAGTCTTGACCGTGCATAATAATTTGCCTGAGCAAATTAGAAATGCGCAAATAGAAGCCTGTACGAAAGTAAATGTCATTAATGAAGGGTTTCGAGGAGAAGGAGATCCTTTAGAGGTTAGAGCTGATGGAGTGAAATGCTTAAGAGGTCGTATGTGGATACCTAAGTTTGGAGGCTTAAGAGATTTGATTATGTTAGAATCCCATAAATCTAAATATTCCATTCACCCTGGATCTGATAAAATGTATCATGATTTGAAGAAGTTGTACTGGTGGCCGAATATGAAAGCTGATATTGCTATGTATGTTCTTCAATGCTTGACTTGTGCAAGAGTCAAAGCTGAACATCAAAAGCCATCAGGACTACTTCAACAACCAAAGATTCCTGAATGGAAGTGGGAGCAAATTACGATGGACTTTATTACCAAGATTCCTAGAACATCATCTGGAAATAACTCGATTTGGGTCATTGTCGACACACTGACCAAATCAGCACACTTCATTCCAGTTAAAGAGTAGTTCTCACTAGAGAAGCTGACTCGTATTTATCTCGAGAATGTTGTATGCAAGCATGGAGTGGCTGTATCGATTATTTCAGATCGAGATCCTAGATTCGCATCGAATTTTTAGAAACCTCTCCAAAGATCTTTGGGAACGAATCTCGACATGAGCAGTGCTTATCACCCCCAGACTGATGGGCAGAGTGAAATAACGATACAAACACTAGAAGATATGTTGAGAGCTTGTGTGATAGATTTTGGTAAGAATTGGACAAACATTTGCCTTTAGCAGAATTTTCATATAACAATAGTTACCATGCTAGTATTAAGGTTGCACCGTTTGAAGCTTTGTATGGTAGGAAGTGTAGATCTCCTGTATGTTGGAGTGAAGTTGGGAATACCCAGCTCACGGGACCGGAATTGATCCGGGAGACTAAGGAGATGATAGTTCAGATTAAGAATAGGCTGTTGACTGCCCGTAGTAGACAGAAAAGTTATGCGGATGTGCGGCAGAAACCGATGGAGTTTGAAGTGGGTGACCGAGTAATGTTGAAAGTATCGCCATGGAAAGGCGTTATAAGATTTTGAAAGAGAGGGAAATTGAATCCCCGCTATATTGGACCCTTTAAGATTTTATCCAGAGTAGGTCCGGTGGCTTACAAACTAGAGTTACCCCCAGACATTCATGGTGTTCACAACACATTCCATGTATCTAATCTGAAGAAATGTTTAGCAGTGAGTGATGAGAAATTTACGTTGGATAAGGTTCGAATAGATGAGAAGTTGCATTTTATCGAAGAACCCGTAGAGGTTATGGATCGTGAGGTAAAGCAATTGAAACAAAGTCGGATACCTATTGTCAAGATCCGATGGAATTCAAAGCATGGACCAGAATTTATTTAGGAACAAGAGGATGAAATGTGGAAGAAATATCCGCAACTCTTTGATTTCAATAAGAAACGGACATCAAAATGAAATGGATCACGAGGACGTTGATCCCTTTTAGGAGGAAAAGCTGTGACAATCTAACATTTTCAGGTAGTAAATTATTTTCTCGTATATTATTTTGAAACTTATTTTTGTGTTGGTTGATGAACTCACAATTTACGGATTTAAATTTGGGCTTACGTGCATAATTTAACGTCCTTTACGACTAAACCGGAAACCTTAGGATAACGTATTTACGTTTTTGAACTCCGTTTTTGATGAGACAATTTTTATTATATTCGTTGTGTGCCATTGATTCATAATTTTTAAAAACGTTTTTCGTAAAACGACCCGAGGGCATGCAAATCAAGGAAACTAGAATCGAAGAATACCCGTAAATTAGTGGGATAAGACAAAACAAGTTTTGTCCCACCCCACTCAAAAGGGACGACCAAAACCATGACACCACATCTCATGATGTGTCAAAATTGTAACTAACAAGTTACACTTGTTAGCTCAAGCTTAACAAGTAAGCTAACACACCACAAAACAACTTAACTAAACCATTTACACACTTTCACTCATGCAAACTACTCTCAAAATCCTCTCACCCTCCCATCATTGTCGTCCCATATCAAGATCACACACCCCCATTTGATCAATTTTAGCCATAAACTTTGTGTTATCTACACATATAATGAAGAACCCTTGAAGCCTTGTTGATTGGTGACCATTATAACATAAAAGGAGTTGGTTTGCTTGTGTCCTAGGGCTGATTTCTCAAAAAATATTCTTGGTGATTGATGATCTTGAAGACAAATTTGGTGTACCTCAAGGAGTTGTCATCCAAAAACAAGTTATAGTCGTGGTTGGTAAAAAAGATCATCCATTCCATTTTCTTTTTTATTTTTGTAAAGATCAAATGTATTTTCTTTCCTATGGTATATGTATATGATGAATATATGATGATAAAAATGTTGTGTGGGGATCAAGTGTTGATAAACATGGTTAAAAAGATTGAAAATCATATGTAAAAAGGTTAAAATCTTGCTTAATAAGTTTGCTGCATAAAAACAGTAACTAACCAAATGATAAACTGATAAAATGGCATAGTAGAATAAATATACAGTAATTATAAGGTCTTATACACATGTGAGAGTTGGCCATGCAATGGAATCATTATAATGAGTGAGATGTGATCAAAACAAAATTAGTGTATCAATCTGAATAGTCTGTTTTGTGAGGACTGTTAGGGATACTTAGACTTGGATTGAGCAGTAGCTAAAACTAAGTTATTTGTAACACATAATATGAAGTTTATGTCATCCAAAAAGGAGCTTTTATATCCTTGTAGAACTCAAGATATGATAAAAATGGTGGAAGTGAAACTAAAATTCAAATTTTGTAAAATTAAAGTTTAATAGTATTATAATAGCACTCAAATAAATATAGTATAAAATGTAAATAAAAACCCACTAACTTATATATTACATTTATATAAATTCATACAATGATAAAATAAATGGACATTTTATAAAAATGGTAGTTTGATAAGTTTTATAAGTTATAAAACTATAAACATGATTTTTACGTCTTTTCGGCTAAAACCGTAAAACTAACATTTTCGTCAATTAAAACTTAGATGGTCGGACCCGTCTAATGTAAACTTTTTATAACTCATATAATGATATATAAGTACCTATTCAAGTAAAAACCGATAAAACCCGAGCTTTATAGCATTTGGACATTAACGGACTAAGTTAGCCTTATTGGACTATTAATCCAACTAATTTGGCTAAACACTTATAAACTTACTTATTGGGCTTAACCCAGTTGGGCCCAACATGTAAAGTATAATACTGATATTAAAAGTGTAAAATGGACAATATAAGTTAATGGACTTATAGTAGGCTTAATGGGCCTAAAACATGTAAATAAGTAAAACTAGTAAACTAGTATAAAAATTACCAAATACATAACACTAAAATGAGTAAATGAGAATGTATAAACCCACTTGATCATCATCATATGTATAAAGTCATCATATGTATACATAATTGTTATTTTGATAAAGTCACTGGACAAAATTTTAAGATTGATTATTATTTATATAGGTTTCTGTGATCGAAGCACGCCCGTAGCCGATAATCCGCCTTTCATTATCAACGTGAGTTCATAGCCTCACACTCCTTTAAATGTTTTATAAAATGATTTGTAAACCCGTGAGGGATATAACATGCTAGTTTTTGATAAAAATATGACACAAGTAGTCCCGATGGTATGCTTAATGATATGTACCCGAATGATGCTATGACCCAATAAAAGAGATAAAAAGGATTATTAGTAGTTAGATTATGTCACTTAAAATCCCATTAGAATGAATTGTGAACTACCGGGATTTGGTAGACGCTTCTGCATATGATAGTACTATTTGGGAACGATCACCCCATTTCGCGCCTTGACGGTTGATCCCCGTCGTACCACGTTGATTGGTAAGCGAATTTATGTATGAGAAGATTTAGATAGCGTGATTTTTGTGATGACACGCTAACTTAGATGGGCAAATTATTTGTCGGGTTCGCGGCCCGTTGTTTTTATAGTAAGGTAACAATGTCATGCGGCTAATAATAATCCAAATGAATCAAATGTAATCCAATAACGATATGAATAACGATAATAATATTACCTATAATGGTAATACTGAGGCTACGGTCTCATGGACGGTTTAAGATGAATGCTTTGATTTATATATTGCCTGACTAGCAATACGAGGACTTAGTTCTGATATTATACTTGTGTTCTGATTTAAACGATTGTTTTATATAATGGTTTTACTAAACTCTATGAATTCACTCGGCATTCGCTGATATGATTTTTGCATTTTTTATCTCAGGTGCTTGAAGGTAATTCGGATGGAGATCGACTCTGATGGCCCATATAATAATAAAACTGTTCATTCGATCTATGTTTTGTAAACTTAATGACCTGTATAATTTGGGACCTGTTGTCTATGATTGGAGTTATTGTGCTATCCCGTAACACTCTAAAGACTCTTCCGCTGTACCGATATGAAATTTGAGAGTGTTACATATAACTTGTTTCATCCCCTTATTAATTTATGGGTACTCCTTGATTCTAGTTTCCTCGATTTACGTGCCCTCGGGTCGTTTTATGAAAAACGTTTTTATAAATTATGAATCAACGGCACAAAACGAATCTAAAAAAATTGTCTCATCAAAAACGGAGTTCAAAAACGTAAATACGTAATCCTAAGGTTTCCGGTTTAGTCGTAAAGGACGCTAAATTATTCACGTAAGCTCTAATTTCTTCTCGTAAATTTGTGAGTTTATGAACTAACACAAATTAAAATTCCAAAATAATATTCAAGGATAAATTTTATTTCCTGAAACGTCGGACTGTCACCAAAAACGGTGTATGTAAACGTTAGCACGTAACGTAGAGCCCTCCGGTTTAGACGTAGTCGATGCTACTTTGAGATGTAAACTCAAATTTCTTCCCAAAAATGAGTGAGTTCATAATATAACATTAAAATAATGTGTTTAAATAATACTTGAGAATAAAATATCGACCATAAATTGACGGATTGTCACAACTTTGAATTTATTGTGATACGTATACAATATAGAAATAGTATTCACAAAGAAAACGAAAAACAATAATAAGTATGATTAGAGTTCTAATAACACAAATAATATTTTTGGTTAATATTAAAAACACAAATTTCCAAATTTAAACACAACACACCTCCCCAACAACGACGCCAAAATGATTGTGGTAAAAATACGCTTTTAGGAAAAAGACGTATATATGGTAAGTATTAAGTATTTGATTTAGGAAAATCAAACACTAATGACGCAATGTGTAATACTAAATCACACGACTAATCAAACACGAATAACATGATGATGATTAAACTAAAAAAGAAAGATTAGATTAAGATGAAGAAAAGAAAAGAAATACAAAGTTGGTGTTTTCCTAGTGAGAGAAACAAACACCTTTCTCTCTCTAGAACTAATCAAAAATGGAAAGCACACACACAAATGAGGATTAGGAGACCTTTTATACTAACTAATAAATGTTTAGGAGGCCTTCCTCATTTGTGTGTTCGGGACTAAATCCCGTTACATAAACAATAATAACTAGAAACTCTCGACATCATTAAATAATATTTTTCACGAGCTTCGCAACGATATATTATATGAACATCACTTTAATTACTTCTAACAATCTCCCCCTATGGGGTGGTCATGTAATATGTGACTTCACTTCTTTGTTGTTGTAGACTTTGAAGCTCGATGTCTTGAGAGTTTCTTCATAGTTCCTTTCATGACTTGTGATCTTGGGTCTTTGATTTTTGCCTTGACTTGATATTGAAACTTTTCCAGCTTGTGTTCTTGTGTCTTTCTCCACATACTCATGTTTTGTGTTGACATGAAAGCTTGTAAGCAATCTCCCTTGATCATCAGAGTAGCGGAAGTCTTTGTCTTTAGATGTTCTTGAGCTTTCTTCATACATATGAGCATGTGGTCTTGAATTACGACTTCTTGAAGTTACGCCACCGTTTTCATTCCTCCGGTTTCCCGTTATACAGTAAGAATACTGTACCTGTGATTAGGTAAGTTCAAAGAACTTCCTTGACAGGGTTTCCGGCTGTGGTAGCCGTTCTCAATACTTGAATTTACCAAAAGATAATTCATAGTAAGGAGTGAATCATACAGTTCCATTCTGTTGATTAAGTCGTCAATTCGATTTCTTGGAAAAAGTTTGAATCAATTAAGAATCAAACCATCGTTGCTTTCCAGTTGACACAATTTTGATTCATAAAGAATCTCACAAGTTACCTACCGCAGTGTTGTTTGATGATGACACTGGAAGGATTTCCATTCGTCACTGTAAATACTGAAAAGTATTACTTTGAATGTTCGGGCAAGATCATAAAGATACTGCGTAGAGACCTGGAATGAGTTTGAATCAATTAAGAATCAAACCACTATTGCTTTCCAGTTAGCATATGTTTAATTCAAACTGAATCGTACATATGACCTACCGCAGTGCTGTTTGATGTTAACACTGGAAGGATTTCCGTTCATCACTGTGAATACTAGAGAGTATCACTCTGAATGTTCTAGCAATATGATAGGTGTGTAAACACCCATCCTTTTTACCACTTAACTACAATAATAACCAAGCCAAAACGTGTATTTTATGTCGTAAATGTCGGAATTATGCGTGGTTTGTGTTTTTGTTGTGATTTAGGACGAAATTGTGAAAAGGGGAGAAAACACGGGCATTCACGGGCTTTTATCGAAGAAAAAGACAAAAGACGAAGTCAAGAAATCAAGAGTGCAAAAAGAACGGAAGTCCAAGACCAATTCTGAAGATTTATCGAAGAAAAAGTCAAAAGACGGAAGTTTACTAAAAGCCGAAGAACTCAAGTCTAATTTATTGAAGAATTACAAGACGAGTTTAAAGAAATCCCGAGAGAAAGTCGTTAAAGTCAAAAGATTAAGAAGACAAGGACTTAATCATGCAATTAAGGAAAGAAGAAAGAGGGGAGGAAGCTTCCTAAGCACCTCCCTAATCTCCCCTATAAATAGATCATTAGTGTTTTCATTTCATTTTGTTGGCTAATAGTGACAATTAGTTTTTCCATTTTATTTTCCTTGCACTTTAATTACATGTCATTTAAATACATTGTCTTGCACCTTTAAATACCTTTAATTCAAGTAAGTTTCCTTTTAATTATTGTTAATCTTTACTTTTATTGTTTATCTCCTATCTTCCTTTCTTGTTTGATCTTAATCTTTATGCTTTACTGTTCATGTTTATGTTTTTGAGTTTTTATTAAATTGATTAAAGTGGGTTTTGATTATTTTGATTATTATTGTTAGTGTTTTGATTTGGTTTGATTAGTATTTGTTATTAGATTGTTTGTGATTAGTTTGATTTAATCTTTTGGTTTATTTGGATTGATTGTGATTAGATTCGCAGCTTTTTCCTTTCCCCGTGTTCTTCGCTCTCTGTTTGTCTTCCCAGGTATATTCCGAATCAAGCCAAGGTTATTCCGGATCAAGGAATTCATTCGGATCATTCCGAATCGAGTGTCTTCATTCGGAATATCAAATATTCCGAGCCAATCATATATTCCGAATCAAGCTTGTGGTTGTTCATTCGGAACATTCCGAACGAAGGATTCAATTGGTCCTCATTCGGAACATTCCGAACCAAAGAAACATTCAGAATCAGTGAAGTTCCGAATCAAGGGAAGTTTATTCGGAATAACTAATTTATTCCGGATCAAGGACTCATTCGGAAGATTCAAAGTTCCGAATCAAGAGGTGGTTCATTCGGAATATATTCTGAATCAAGGAGTTTATTCGGAACATATTCCGAATCAAGACTTTATTCCGGGTCAACAAGATCATTCCGAACCACGCTTCATATTCCGAACCAAGTGAACATTCCGGATCAAGGCTTATATTCCGTGTGAAGGATTTATTCTGGATAAGTGACATTAATACACGGTATTTCCAAGTATCAAAATTCGTGGCCCCAAATCTTTTCGAATTGATTTCCAGTCTAAAGTGCGACTCAATTGTCTTTTGGTGAACAAGAGAATGGTTTGGTTTGGTTATCTAATTAAACTACAAGCAAGTATTAAAATGTCGTTGAGCGAAATTAAAGCGTTTAAATATTAAACTAAAAGTTATTTAGATAAAACTTTAAGTAAAACTTTAAAACTTAAAAACATGTTCTATCGGAATATTGCAACTCATTTCAATCGGAATGCACCAAGTCATAACCTTCGGAATACAACTAAAACAAGCCATCAGAATAATTCATGTGAACCATCGGAATATTAAACTGAATACCCATCGGAATGTCAAATACAACTCTGTCGGAATGATGCTTATCGGAATGAGTTAGATCGCAATGTTTCAGATCGGAATAACCAAAATACCTTTGTCGCAAAGTGGTTCTGATCGGAATGTTGTAAAGTAAATTTGGACAGAGTTTCGTCTTAACAAGGACCTTAGTCTCGTCGGAATATGCGATCGCAATCCAGATCGGAATAAGGGGGAATGACCAAGTTATCGCAAAGTAGAACCCTTGATGGGTTATTGCGATAGAAACCAAGTAATCCGTCGGAATGTGTAGAATTCCCAAGATTGCGATGGAAGCAATACTTAATCCGAAATTGGTGGTAAGCTTAAAACTCAATAAGCACAATCAATAAGCTATTTTATCCGAAACTTAAACACTGTTATAGTTTATACATGTAAGAGCTTATATGCAAACGAAGAAGATTAACTTTTAACCACGAAAACATCAATTCATACGAATGAAGAATGTAATTCGGATCAAAAGATAAAGTAAACTGATAACTTGATTTTTACTCAGTTAAAAATATTCGTTGTACCAATCTCTTCGAATTGAAAAACTTGTGTTTAATGTGTGACTCTATTGTTCTTTGGTGAAACAAATAGTTGTGTCGTTGTAGTAATTAAATGTGCAAAACAATTAAAGTAAAAGTGCGTTAATTTAAATCTAAGTCTAATTAAAATAATCGTGCAAGTATTTAAAACGTGACTGAAATTAAAGGGCACTAAAAGTAAATGGCGCAAACTTAAATCTAACTAAGGCAAAATTAAAACGCAACTAAAACTTAAACTAAGGCAAGGCTAAAATAAGGCTAAGACAAGTAATCTTAAAGTGCAACTAAATAAAAAGGCGGGAAAAATAAGCTTAAAAATAAAAGACAAAAATTTAAAAAGAAAGACTAAAAAGAACTGAAAGAAACCTTGATTCGGAAGTTCAAAACTTCCGAATGAACTGGCTTGACTCGGAACTTTTTGAGTTCTGAATGAAACAGTCTTGAGTCGGAACTTCTTGACTTCCGAATGAAGCCTTCTTGATCCGGAACTTCTAGACTTCCGAGTGAAACCTTCTTGATCCGGAACTTTGGTCAGAACTTTTCGTTCGGAACTTTTAGAGTTCTGAATGAGATTGCTGATGTGGAACCTTTCCTTCGTCCGGAACTTTTGGTGTTGATCCGGAACTCTTCCGGATGAAGCCCCTTGGTTCGGAACTTTGGAGTTCCGAATGAACAACTCTTGACTCGGAAGTTCTTGATCCGGAACACTTCCGGATGAAGCTTGATTCGGAACTTTTGAATGTTCAGAATGAACACCCTCTGGTTCAGAACTTTTGCTTGTTCAGAAGTTTTCCTGGGAATCACAAGAAACAAACTCCCCCGAAGAACAAGGGATCAAAATAACACTAATCTACCACATATTAAACCAAAATCAAACAAACGATTTAACTAAGCTAATAACGAAACATCAATTAATCATAAACAAACAGTTTAAATCAACAAACTAACGAATTTAACCACAATAATCAAAAACCACTTGATCAAAATAAAAACATGAACACAACATAAACATAAAAATCAAAGATTAAGAAAGGTAGATAAGAGATCAACAAGATAAAGTAAAGATTGACAAGAATTAAATGGAAACTTACTTGAAATTAAAGGAATTTAAGGTGCAAGACAAGGTATTTAAATTGACAAGTATTTAAATTGACATGAATTAAAAGGTGCAAGGAAAGTAAATGGTGGAAGACTAATTGTCACACTTAGCCAACAAAGAAAATAATTAACTAGTCCTAACTATATATAGGGGAGGATTAGGAAGCTTCCTCCCCTCTTTCCTTTTCTCTTAATTACAAGTTAAGTCCTTCCTTCTTTAATCTTCATTAATTGCATGCTTAGTCCTTTTCTTCTTATCTTCTTTAATCTTGGACTTTTAATGACTTTTGGCTCGGGATTTCTTTGAACTCGTCTTTTAATTCTTCGATAAAATAGACTTGAGTTCTTCGGCTTTAAGTAAACTTCCGTCTTTTGACTTTTTCTTCGATAAATCTTCAGAATTGGTCTTGGACTTCCGTTCTTTTTGCACTCTTGACTTCTCGACTTCGTCTTTCATCTTTTTCTTCAATAAAAGCCGTGAATGCCCGTGAATGCCCGTGTTTTCTCCACTTTTCACCGTTTCGTCCTAAATCACAACAAAAACACAAACCACGCATAATTCCGACATAAAAGACATAAAATACACGTTTTGGCTCGGTTATTATTGTAATTAAGTGGTAAAAAGGATGGGTGTTTACACACCTATCATAAACCAAGAAATGTAGAAGGAGATTAAAGAACACAATGCTTAAACTTAAACTTTTGATTAAAGAAACTCAAATACAAAGATTAATGAAAGCTTAAAAGAAAGGAAAGATGAAAAAGTTAGTGAGAGAAAGTTTAGAACTTTCTCTCTCTAAAAACTAGAAAGAAAACTTTAAAATAAAACTAGCTAACCACCCTCCTAATGTGATTAGGAGGGTATTTATAGGGAAATTGGAAGTGCATGTGTGGTGCTTCCTTCTTTCTTTTCTTCTCGACTCGATTTAATTCTTTGTCTTTTCTCGACGTCGTCTCGGGATTCGAACTTGTCTTCATAATTTTCTTCTTTAATTAGACTTAAGTTCTTCGACTTCATTAAACTTCCGTCTTTAGACTTTTTCTTCGATAAATCTTCAGAACAGGTCTTGGACATCCGTTATTTAAGCACTCTTGATCTTTTGACTTCGTCTTTTCTCGTTTTCTTTGATAAAAGCCCGTGAAAGCCCGTGTTTTCTTCCTTGTTCATCTTTTGGTCCTAAAACACAATAAAAACACAAACCACGCATAATTCCGACTTTTACGACATAAAATACACGTTTGGTCTTGTTATTATTGGAAATAAGTGGTAAAAGGATAAGTGTTTTCACACTTATAAAATCCCCTACACTTGACCATTGTAATGTCCTCATGCAATGCATTAATTTTAAAGCACGGTTTACATTTTCCATCATAAATAACCTACCTTGGCCTTTATTAAACACTAAATAAAAAGACAAAAACAAGTTAAGAAATTAAAGACTTACATTGGATTTTGGCTGCCGTGAACGTTTTTCATCCTCAAGTTTAACGTTCCCCATACCAAGCTTAAAAACGAGATCATTGCTATTATAAGTTAGCAAACTAACACGAATTCATGTGGGCCAATTATTCACTTAGACTCCCTTATTCCTAGGTGTATCTCTTATATTTTATTTTTGTCTAAAATTATCACGAGGATGCATTGTTTGACTTATTTCGATAGTTATTTAGGCCGAAAATAAAGTGGACGATTTAATCAATAGTTAGCTAAAGGACAAAATCTTTTAAAACTGCTTCTCGGGACCTCATAAAGTTCATATCTTGGCATAACTCGCTTCACGATTTGAGACCTTTCTCGGACTGATATTTGAAAGCGACATCATACTTCAAATCTTTGAGAGACGTTCTTGAAATTATGGTCTTCTCTTCATAATAGGAATTTCTTCACTTGAAGTTTTTGAGAGATTCTTCATATTTGGACAACGACTTCTTCATTTTTCTCCAATCTTTATTTTGGACTTTGTTATACAACGTTCCGCCTCCTTTTAGGACTTGGATCAATTTATCCTCGTACCTTGCTAGGGTCTTTTCGGATAGACTTCTCCATGATCTTTAGGGGAGTATTTGCTTTTCGTCGTGTGTCTCGATCCTTCATATTGATTTTCGATAAATGATTCTTCACATCATTTTTGGATCTTTAGCAACAAACTGTAGCCCTCATGCCTTGTTAGTGCCTTTTCGAACTCGCCAATCTTCGCATCCCGTTTCAATAAGTTATGCCTTGGCTATGAACTCTAATTAATACCGAGCAAGTTTTAAACGATCTTGGGCTAGAAGCTAAGTAACTTTTCAAATCGTACAACCTTATTTATTACAGATAAATTTATTAACAAGCGATGGGAGAATAGGCTCATAATTAACTCACATAAATTCACGAAAGAATACCAAACTTATAATTGACTCTATCATCTCTCATTCTCCACAGTTTAAAATCTCAAGGGATGAGACTCGTGGATGCTTAGCCTATTAAATCAAAGTTTTGGGTTTTCGAGTCATCTATAGGATCTTGCAAATTTTTAGACTTTTTCAAGTTTAGAAACCGTATTTTAAAGTTCCCTTATAAACAACTCTCTAGGATCAATTATAGGAACTTGCGAAAAGTTCTTGTTCTTAACCCGTGAGAGTTAAGACTTTCGCGTTTTAAAGCTCCCTATATAAAAGCCTAGCAAAACTTGACTTAAACACGTTAAGGATACTAGCTAGAGTAAACTTAGATAAGTAAACTCGGGTTGAGTCAAAATATAAACGACTATGAAAAATTTAAAACCACTTTATTAAAATTTATTCTAGCAAGGAAAGAAAATAATCATAACAAAGGAAAATACAACTATACAACTAGGCCAAAATAGATTAAAAATTTTGAAAAATTTCGAAAAATCAAGTTTTCTGCTTAAAATGAGGACAAATTCATGGAAAAGACCACTTACTTCAATAGAAGTCCCCCCTACACTTGAGATAAAGATTGTCCTCAATGTTTAAGCATGTGGGAGTAAACTCCCCTACACTTATGACATTGTGCACTTTGTTTAAATCTTGCTAAGGAAAAGACAACTATAGTGAATTCAATGTGAACATATAAGATATGAAATATTGAATCACGAGAGTTTAGGATAGAACCGAGAAGATGGGAACACGGGATCACGGTTCGTCAAAAGTCATCAAGATGCTCTTTGAAGCTTGAATCCCTGCACAAAATAAGAAACGAGACAACCAACACATACGGGGCTCCCCCTACACTTATGATGAAAGAAGTAAAGGATAGATCACGGGTTGCCTCCCGAGAAGCGCTTGTTTTTTATAACCGAGTCACGAGCCTGACTCGATCCAAATTTAGTTCATGGGAAACGTGGTGAGGGATGGGATCATCTCATGAGAGATTTCCTCACCAAAGTACAGCTTCAAACGTTGGCCATTCACCTTAAAATTGGACCCATTTGGCTGAGAAAGCTCAATGGTGCCGTATGGAAAGACTTTGGCGACGGTGAATGGACCAGACCAGCGGCTCTTCAACTTGCCAGAGAAGATCTTTAACCAAGAGTTAAAGAGTAAAACTTGATCACCAACGTGGAACTCTCGGTTCTTGATTCTTGCGTCATGGATGATCTTGGTCTTCTCCTTGTATATCAGTGAGTTCTCGTAAGCTTTATTCCTCAGTTCGTTGAGCTCGTTGAGTTGAATCTTGCGAAGATCACCGGCTTTGTTGATGTCGAAGGTAGCCCACTTCAAGGCCCAGTATGCCTTATGTTCCAGCTCGATGGGGAGGTGGCATGCTTTCCCGTACACAAGACGATAAGGGGTACAAGCGATCAGAGTCTTATAAGCTGTACGGAAAGCCCACAGAGCATCATCTAACTTATCGGCCCATGCGGCACGATGCTCTCCCATAGTACGTTCCAGAATTCTATTCAATCCACGGTTGGAAATCTCGGCTTGCCCATTGGTTTGGGGATGATAGGCGCTGGAAAGACGATGATTAACACCATACTTAGCCATGACTCTTGCAAATTGATCATTGCAAAAATGAGTCCCGCGGTCACTGATTATAGCACGAGGAACGCCGAATCGAGCGAAAAGCTGCTTCAAAAAGTTTACAACCACCCTCGCATCGATCGTAGGAAGAGCCTTATCTTCAACCCATTTAGAAACTAGTCAACGGCTACGAGGATGTACTTGTTCCCTTTGGATGATGGAAATGGCCCCATAAAGTCGATGCCCCATACGTCAAAGATTTCACATTCTTGTATGAAATTTTGAGGCATCTCATCTTTATGTGTGATCTTGCCTTGGCGTTGGAAAGCATCACAATGCTTAACCATTTCGTGAGCGTCACGATAAATGGTGGGCCAATAAAATCCAGAGTCAAACACTTTCTTAGCGGTGCAGTTGGGACCAAAGTGACCACCGATTGGTCCTTTATGGCAAGCATCAAGGATTTGCAAAGCTGTCGGTCCATCAACACATCGACGAATTATCATATCAGCACATTGTTTGAATAGATAAGGGTCATCCCAGAAGTAAGTCTTAACCTCTTTAAAGAACTTCTTCTTTTCTTGGGATGTTAACCCTTTGATGAGAATACCACCCGCTAAGTAGTTTGCAATGTCCGCAAACCACGGGGTGTCATCAAGATTGGACTGAATAGACATTAAGGTCTCAAGGGGAAAAGAGTCATTGATCTCTTGGTTTAGATGATCCCCTTGATACGGATCCTCAAGTCTACTCAGATGATCCGCTGCTAGGTTTTCGGCTCCCTTTTTGTCACGGATTTCAATGTTGAATTCTTGAAGGTGCAAAATCCAACGAAGAAGTCTTGGCTTAGAATCTTGCTTAGTTAACAAGTACTTCAACGTGGAATGGTCGGTATACACGATGGTGGTGGATAAAACAAGATGTAACACCCCCAAATTTATACAACTCAGTACAGCGGAAGACTAGTTGGTGTTACGGGATAGCACATTACTCACATCATAGACAACGCATAAAAATCGCGTCGTTTAATAATAAATCATTTCCGTTCATAAATATCAAAGTTACATCGGTCCCAAGTCATTATATTTCATACAAAGTTTTACAAAGCATTTTGAATGGAAACTATTGTTTAGGTGCGGGCCATGAATTCTTGTTGTCTTCCCGAGAATTACCTTCAAGTACCTGAGATAAAATATGTTAAAAGAAAAGGTCAGCGATAACGCCGAGTGAATTCATAGAGTTTAATAAAATCCATCAATATAATATCAGTATAAGATTATTACTGAAAATCATCTTGTACAAATCATTTTAATAGGCCATAAAATAGCCAAAATCATTTTATACAAATCTTTATCCAAAATCGTAATATAGGCATTTGCCTTAAAAATCATTATACGAGCCAATGTCGTAAAAACATCATACAATACGTCTTATAACGTTGTATGCAAATAAAAATCGTTATATGAATATGGTTATAAAAACCAAAACACGAACATAATATCAATAGTATGACTCAGTATTGCTAGTCAGGCAATACATCGTAATTCGGAGCGTCTAATAATATTTTGGTGATTGGATTATTATAAGCCGCATGACATTGTTACCTTACTAATACCAAAACGGGTAGTTAACCCGATACCAATTTTGCCCATCTAAAGTAGCATGTCGTCACAAAGGTCACGCTATTGAAATCTTCTCATACATTAATTCGCTTACCAATCAATGTGGCACGACGGGGATCAACCGTCAAGGCGCGAACTGGGGTGATCGTCCCCAAATAGTACTATTAAATGCATAAGCGTCTACCAACTCCCGGTAGTTCACAATTCATGCTAATGGGACTTTTAGTGACATAACCTAACTTTAATAATCCATTTAGTTTCATCTATCGGGTCCTTTAATCATTTATCGGGTCATACAATCGGGTCATTCAATCATTCGGGTCCAAAATCAATAAACAAACAATCGGGACAAATGGTGTCCTATTTTATAAAACTAACATGTTATCTCCCTCGCGGGTTTATAAAACATTTATAAAAACATTTAAAGAGTGCGAGGCTATGAACTCACGTTGATGTGGGAAGGCGGGTTATCGGCAATTCGGACGTACGGTACGTGCTTCAATCACGGAAACCTAGACAAATAATAATCGGTCTTAGACGTTTGTCCAATGACTTTATAAAATATCAATTATGTATACATATGATGATTATATATATATATATATGATGATCAAGTGGGTTTACATATTCTCGTTTACTCATTTTAGAGTTATGTGTCGGTAACGTTTATACTAGTTTTCTCGTTTTACCTATTTACGTGTTTTAGGTCCAATAAGCCTATTATAAGTTCTTAACTTGTATTAATCCTTTTTGTACTCATATTATCAGTACATACACTTTCAAGTCGGGCCCAAATGGGTTAAGTCCAATAATAAGTTTATAAGTGTTCTAGTCCATTTTTGTTGTATTATTAGTCCAATAACGTTAATTTAGTCCGTTAACGTCCGTACTTCTTATAGTTCGGGTTTTATCGGTTTTTACTTGTATTAGTTACTTAAACATCAGTATATGAATTTTATAAACTTTACATTAGACGGGTTTGGTCGTCTAAGTTTTATTTGGCGAAAAACGTTAATTTCACGGCGATAGCCGAAAAAGTCGTAAAAATCAAGTTTATAGTTTTTATTACTTATAAATATTATTTTACCACCATTTATATAATTTACCCATTTAAGTAACCTTTTATACATTTATATAAATAAGTTTTATAAGTTAGTGGGTTTATATTTTTATATTTTATACATTATAATGTGAGTGCTTATATAATAATAATAAACATTATTTCCAAAAATCTGATTTTTAACTTCATGTTCACCATTTTTAACATATCTAGAGTTCTATAATGAATTAGAAGCTAACATTTTTATCACATAAACTACATGATATGTGCTACATTTAACTCTTCTACAGCTACTGTTGAATCATCTTCTAAATATTTTCTAAAAATCGTCCAAAACAGTAACTTCAGATTTATACCCTAGACTTGTTTTGATCATATCTCACTCATTATTTTGATTCCATTGCATGGCCAACTCTCACATGTGTACAAGACCCATAGCTTACTGTAAATCCATTCTACTTCATCATTTTATCAGTCCATGACCTGTTTACTTACTGTTTTATACAGCCATGTAAATTAATCAAGATTTTAACCTTGTTTCATATGGTTTTTCACCTTTTTAATCATGTTTATCAACAACAAATACCCACATAACATTTTTATCATCATATAATTATCATAAATATATACAATAGGAATAAAATACATGTTTACATAATCAAAATAACAAGAAGATGAGGAGGACAATCTTTATACCACCATGATGATGTAGGTTGATCAAAACATGGATTTTTGATGGAGAAACTTGTGTTGCACCAAGACCATCTTCAAGACCACCATGCTCCATGAACTCCTTGTAGAAAATCAGCCCCAAGACACCAAGGAACTCCTCCATGGATGTTATAATCACCACCATTCAAGAGAGCTTCAAAAGGGCTTCAACATGTGTATGAATAACACATGATTTCATGGATGAAATTGATCAAAATAGTGTTTTAGGGTGAAGAATGGGACGGCATCTTTAGAGAGAGAGAGGGAGGATGGAAGTTGTTTGCATGAGTGTGTGAGTGGTAAATTGTTTTGCTAATGGTTTTGTTGTATGAAAAGCTTAAAGTGTAAGCTAATGACATGTGTTACTAGTTTAAGTGAAAACTTGACACCAAGTTGTCTTGGTGGAAGGTTGTAGCCGGTTTTGATGGGGGTGGGACAAGTGTCCCACTTGTCTCATCCCCATTTATTTACGGGTACTCCTCGATTCTAGTTTCCTCGATTTGCGTGCCCTCGGGTCGTTTTACGAAAAATGTTTTTATAAACTATGAATCAATGTCATAAAACGAATCCAATAAAAATTGTTTCATCAAAAACGGAGTTCGAAAACGTAAATACGTAATCCTAGGGTTTCCGGTTTAGTCGTAAAGGACGTTAAAATAAAATCGTAAGTTTTAATCTCTTCTCGTAAATTTATGAGTTTATGAACTAACACAAATTTAAAACTCCAAAATAATATTCACGGATAAATTTATTTTCTGAAATGTCGGACTGTCACCAAGGACGGTGTATGTAAACGTAAGCACGTAACGTTGAATCCTCCGGTTTAGACGTAGTCGATGCTACTTCAAGACGTAAATCCAAATTTCTTCCAAAAAATAGGTGAGTTCATAAAATAATATTTTCAAATGAACATTGAGAATAAAATATCAATCGTAAATTGACGGATTGTCACAGCATTTACCCCTAAACAGGATCTTTGTCCTCAAAGATCATCTTACCTTACTACTCGCTTCTTATAGAGTTAAAGCCATATGGGTATTTCCTCCACATTCGGTCTTTTCTCACAAGTGCAATTACAATACGCGAGTTTCATCAAACATAACTACGGGAATAAGATCAGGCTAAATGTTGACTTACTTTCTCTATCCATGATGTTCACGGGTTTCTGATGAATGCAACTTTTCGCCGATCTAAGCTTTACTAAGAACAATCAGATTTTCACTTGATAGATATTCCATCAAGTTCGATTTACGAAACATAATTCACGCAGTCTTTGAAGTCCTAGGGTAGATCCAGCTTGTATGCCTTTCAATCCCAACTTTTACATCATCTCAATGGTCCCAAACAACGGGGACTTATATCCCATGATTTGTCAGATCATGAATTCATTTTTCCAAGGTTAAAATTTTTGGCATAACTTCGCTACCCATTTGGCACTTCAAGATCTACATTTCACATTCACATAACCTCTTGCCCACTACCGGCTGTCAATAATCAGATCCTAATTTCAACAATCATTTCAGGTCTCGCGGGTCGGGTATTTTGTAAGGTTAGGTTCGCCATTATAGGAAACCTTAAACCTAAAAGACATGTCCAACTCACAATGGGTGTATGTCGGATGTCTTCATTTCAACTCTTGCTTACAGATGCTCTAAGATTTAGATCCTAACAAGATTCGATCTCAATCCTAATACGATGATTATCAATGATAATCTCTCCAAAGGAAAACGATTATACGGTCTATAACCAAAGGTCAATCATTCAAACATAGAACAGTGCTTATAGTATTTTGTATCGTTACTTTACCTCGTCCCTTCGATTTGGGGTGGTACATAGTACTCTCATCAAGGTTCGTTCTCAATGATTTCTGAGCAAATCTCTAGAAATTCGATGCGAAGCGAGGATCTTGATGTAGATGTTCGATACAGGAACATTATGTTTACATAACTCTTTTGCATTTATCATTAACGGGAATGATATTAGCAGATTTGGTCATTCTGTCGACGATGACCCAAATCGAATCAAATTCAGATGATGACCCTTGCAATAGCTAGACGTTTACTAATGTATGAGGCGATCTCTGCCTTCATAATTGCCATCAGTACAACTTCTTCAGACAAGGATACTTTTAGTCAAAAATTACATACATATAATACTTATACTTACAAATTCCAACATAACTATATCTCAAAATCTCCATATTTAGACAATCACAAGTGGTCTTTTAAATATTTAACGCTATCGGCTTTATAATTTTAATGGTTCACATTAGCCGCGAACCTCTTTTATAATCTATATTATCCCTTCTTACAAACATCGTTTATATTTAAATTGTTCGGCAATTTATTTTGCACCTTCATTATTAAGAAACATGTCCTAATTGTTTCTTTATCCTTTTTATATAATATGTCAGTATCTATATTATTCTCATGATGATGTAATTATCATGTCCACAATTCACTCAGATATTCTTTCTATATTATGTGTCAGTAAATACGTTCACCTTCCTGATGAAATAAATATCACAATTGTATTTATTCAAAATTCTTTCTTCATATCTTCTATGTTTTAGTTTCGTCTTTACTATCATTTTTATCCGTTTTACTCAATCTGACGTCTAAAGCGTCGATAATTACTATAATTAATTAAATATTAAATATTCAATTTTTATGAAATGTAAACGTAAAAGTTTTAAATTTCTTAGTTCGACCATTTATATAAAATGTTCAAAATAGATTTGAGTTTAATTAACAAGATTTTCGTTGATTTATCGAAAATATTTAATAAGATTTCGTAAATGTTCGAAAAACCTTTGTTTATACTTTGGTCAAAGTTTTCTTATTTGAAAAGCAAAATTTTCGTTTCAGTTTCAAGTAATAAGTTATATAGTTTCCTAAATTCTTCTTAGGTTGTCTAGAAGTATACACAAACATTTACCCCTAAACAGAAGTTTAGTTAAATGGTTTGTGTATAAGGGAATAATCTCTTAAAATCCTTTGTTAAAACATATTTCCATTTCTTTTTGGTAAAATCCAAAGTCTTAAAAGGGCTCTTAATTTTTGAAGAGTCTATATGCATACATCTTACCATTATTAATCCAACGATCATTTTTATGTAAAGGATTAAGTTTTTAATCCCTAAGCGTAAATGGTTCTAATCCTTGAAAAGTCAATATAGCTTCCATTATCTATTTATCACACGGTTAAATCATATAAAGGATTAAGTCCTTAATCATATGTTAAATATTTAAGGTATAGGTTTCCATTGTTTAGCCAATTCAGGGCAATTTATATCTAATTATTAACTCATTATTATTCTTATATACAAACAATTGGTCCTTAATGATCTCAAGCATGAATTTATCAATTTACAGCCTACACACGTGATTCACCAAATTTATGAATGCTACATGTGTGTTAGTCAATCCAAACGACATCACGTGAAACTCATAATGTTCATTACAAGTACCGGATGTAGTGATTGGAATATATAATCTTCTTCGCGGATTCGAAGTTGATAATAACCATGTCGTGGATCAAATCTTAAAAACCTTGTAAATGATCGAACAAATCTTCCATTTCGAGTTATGGATATCGTTTTCGATTGTCAATTTACTCAGTTCACAGTAATCTATAAATATAAGGAATGATAATACCATAGCTCTTTAGGATGACAGGCTTGGTATAATAAAATCTTTTTCCGACAACTTTCTCAGTTGTACGGTAATTCCTTAAATTCAGATGATGCTGACGTACAGTGCGCAAGCCACAAGTGCAGAACCAGAAATATAATCAATACCAATTTCAACTTGCCTTAATGGCGAAAGTCTAGGTAATTCACCAACAAATACTTCCTAAAGTTTCAGATAACATAAACATCTTTTAATATATATTCATATCAGGTTCTTCTAGATTACAATATCTATAACTTGTTCATAACCATTCACGGTAATATTTCAAGTCTTAATACATGATACAGCCACCTATCGGGGATTATTTAAATCACTTTTGATAATCAACATCTTATATTTAGGGGAATTCTACTTGAGTTCCCATCAATTAAGACAATGTCGTCATGTCATAATCAATCAATCCATTCTACTGGCACTATCAACTTTCCAGTTTTATTGCCGTCGATAAGATGTGAACTTCTCAAAAGACTAATAATAATTCATAATCCTTCACAAATTCAGGGATATATGGAGACACAACTACTATTAAAAGAGCAAGGTCAACGCATAATCTACGAGATAGAATTTCAAATCAGATACAGACGAAAACATTTAACGAATATGAATATATCCCATGTTTTCATAATTTGAGTACGCATTCGAAAGCTCCTCGGATCGTTACCCAGGTCATTCAAATGAAATCAAATCATAAGAAATGATAAGAACGTCAATACATCCAGTCGGGTATCTACACTCGGTAATCATATACTTTTTCTAGGAATCTCACTACGGGAGAATTTGTCCAGAAAGAATTGTCAATTGTCAAGTAAGACAATTTCCACAGATGAGTAAATTCGACTCAGAAGAATAGATGCTACAGGCACATATGTAGGTGTCCCTAACATTGTGTCCTCATTTTTCACTTCTTGCAGATCTCATAAAATTTAATCTTTCTCAATCTTCAAAGAAAATGTAGTGTTTATTCATTAGTTTTATGGTGACTACTAATCAGTCTTGCATAGTCCATTCCAAATTGTATGTAGGCGCGCAACTATATATAATTTCAAGATTAACGATGCAATACTCAGTTCGTCAAAAATTTATCATCATGTTTATAATAAAAACATTTTCATGCTTAATTCTTAAATAAGAATCAAAATAAATTTACAAAGATTTTCTTCGTTATGGAAATAATTAAGTTTTCCAAGGTGTTTTATAAACAACTTTATTTCAATAACAATTACTTATAAATCTCACTATGAATAATCCTTATAGTGATGAAAATTTAATTTTTCTCAAGGCATATTGTTTTATCTTATAAAAAGAATGAGTGATCTGCAAAAGAGTGATGATGAGTTGTTCATCAAGAACTAACTACGATATGATAGAAAATGAGCTTAGCCAATTAATCATGAGGTTCATGATCTCGATGGCACTCTAAAAGAATAATTCACAACGTAACTCAATCAATATGAGTACTTGTTCAATGGTGGCATCACTAATGCGAACATTAGGATGAAGCAATAAAAGATAGATAACATCGATACATGTAAAATTTAGTAATCAAAGGTAGTCTTTTTCATTAATCACAAACAAGTCAAAATTGTACCGTAACACATTACGTGTCACTATGTCATACAATTCTCAGAACTCATCCTACCAACTGATGGCTCAGTTAAGTTAGGGATTTTTAAAAGATACCACAATGAATACTAATCTACAAGAGTTATTAGGTGTCCTGCCTGTCCCAGAAGATCCATCGGTCTCAATTCAGAAGAAGATTTCTTCAATTAATTTCTTAGACACTGGGCATCCTCATTAGTGGACAATGGCCTAGAAACAACCCTTAACACAAACTAACAATCATTTAAAACATTATAATTCAATCACAGGACTTAACGACTTCCTCTTAACAATCTCATATTCCATATGAGTTAAATTTTACTTTATTCAAGTTTCAACCAATTTTATACTCAATTCAATATCCTACCTCATATTCCAATACTTTCAATCTTATTCTTCCGCCTTGTAAAGGCAATAAAATCTCAATATGAATCAACACTTAATTTCCAATCCTATAGCTCTTACAATAACAATTATCAAATGAGTCACTAGTATGAAATTACTCACACATTCAATTAGACTTCTCGGAAAGGTACTAGTGCCATGAGGCTTTTGGGTAATGGTTCCAATGACAGCCTCAAGTGCAACAATCACCCTTTCGATTTCAATTTAAGAATTGGATGACAACGAATCAGATGACATCTTTCTAGGTGCTAACGTTTTGTCAAACTCCACTCTATAAGAAAAGATCGTCATGACATCGATATCAGATTTAATCTCGCCAATTCTTTTTCAATATCACGATCAACTACTATCTACATTTCTACGAATATCAACCATTTGTTGGGATTTTAAATATCCACAACTTGGTTTCGATCTAAGATAGCTAGAATTCCTACGAGAATAGCTTCGATTAATTTACTAGGGGATTTAGGGTTACTTGTGACAATCTACGTCGTATAAATACCTTGTATAAATATCAAAATAATCATCAAACAATCATGTAATAAAATTAAATCATATATATATAATATCCAAGTTATATATATATATATATATATTAAAATAACACTTCTCAGTCTGGCCTTGTCGGTAACTCGGGAATTTTTCGGCACCGTTATAGTCAAAAGATTTTTAGACATTTTTAGAAAAATGTTTATAGTTAAAAGATTTTGAAATATTTTATTCAAAACCTTAGTTTTAAAAATCTTTCGTTCTCTATAACGAGAGCTCTGGTACCAAACTGTAACACCCCCAAATTTATACAACTCAGTACAGCGGAAGACTAGTTGGTGTTACGGGATAGCACATTACTCACATCATAGACAACGCATAAAAATCGCGTCGTTTAATAATAAATCATTTCCATTCATAAATATCAAAGTTACATCGGTCCCAAGGCATTATATTTCATACAAAGTTTTACAAAGCATTTTGAATGGAAACTATTGTTTAGGTGCGGGCCATGAATTCTTGTTGTCTTCCCGAGAATTACCTTCAAGTACCTGAGATAAAATATGTTAAAAGAAAAGGTCAGCGATAACGCCGAGTGAATTCATAGAGTTTAATAAAATCCATCAATATAATATCAGTATAAGATTATTACTGAAAATCATCTTGTACAAATCATTTTAATAGGCCATAAAATAGCCAAAATCATTTTATACAAATCTTTATCAAAAATCGTAATATAGGCATTTGCCTTAAAAATCATTATACGAGCCAATGTCGTAAAAACATCATACAATACGTCTTATAACGTTGTATGCAAATAAAAATCGTTATATGAATATGGTTATGAAAACCAAAACACGAACATAATATCAATAGTATGACCTAGTATTGCTAGTCAGGCAATACATCGTAATTCGGAGCGTCTAATAATATTTTGGTGATTGGATTATTATAAGCCGCATGACATTGTTACCTTACTAAAACCAAAACGGGTAGCTAACCCGATACCAATTTTGCCCATCTAAAGTAGCGTGTCGTCACAAAGGTCACGCTATTGAAATCTTCTCATACATTAATTCGCTTACCAATCAATGTGGCACGACGGGGATCAACCGTCAAGGCGCGAACTGGGGTGATCGTCCCCAAATATTACTATTAAATGCATAAGCGTCTACCAACTCCCGGTAGTTCACAATTCATGCTAATGGGACTTTTAGTGACATAACCTAACTTTAATAATCCATTTAGTTTCATCTATCGGGTCCTTTAATCATTTATCGGGTCATACAATCGGGTCATTCAATCATTCGGGTCCAAAATCAATAAACAAACAATCGGGACAAATGGTGCCTTATTTTATAAAACTAACATGTTATCTCCCTCGCGGGTTTATAAAACATTTATAAAAACATTTAAAAGAGTGCGAGGCTATGAACTCACGTTGATGTGGGAAGGCGGGTTATCGGCAATTCGGACGTACGGTACGTGCTTCAATCACGGAAACCTAGACAAATAATAATCGGTCTTAGACGTTTGTCCAATGACTTTATAAAATATCAATTATGTATACATATGATGATTATATATATATATGATGATCAAGTGGGTTTACATATTCTCGTTTACTCATTTTAGAGTTATGTGTCGGTAACGTTTATACTAGTTTTCTCGTTTTACCTCTTTACGTGTTTTAGGTCCAATAAGCCTATTATAAGTTCTTAACTTGTATTAATCCTTTTTGTACTCATATTATCAGTACATACACTTTCAAGTCGGGCCCAAATGGGTTAAGTCCAATAATAAGTTTATAAGTGTTCTAGTCCATTTTTGTTGTATTATTAGTCCAATAACGTTAATTTAGTCCGTTAACGTCCGTACTTCTTATAGTTCGGGTTTTATCGGTTTTTACTTGTATTAGTTACTTAAACATCAGTATATGACTTTTATAAACTTTACATTAGACGCGTTTGGTCGTCTAAGTTTTATTTGGCGAAAAACGTTAATTTCACGGCGATAGCCGAAAAAGTCGTAAAAATCAAGTTTATAGTTTTTATTACTTATAAATATTATTTTACCACCATTTATATAATTTACCCATTTAAGTAACCTTTTATACATTTATATAAATAAGTTTTATAAGTTAGTGGGTTTATATTTTTATACTTATACATTATAATGTGAGTGCTTATATAATAATAATAAACATTATTTCCAAAAATCTGATTTTTAACTTCATGTTCACCATTTTTAACATATCTAGAGTTCTATAATGAATTAGAAGCTCAAATTTTTATCACATAAACTACATGATATGTGTACATTTAACTCTTCTATAGCTACTGTTGAATCATCTTCTAAATATTTTCTAAAAATCGTCCAAAACAGTAACTTCAGATTTATACCCTAGACTTGTTTTGATCATATCTCACTCATTATTTTGATTCCATTGCATGGCCAACTCTCACATGTGTACAAGACCCATAGCTTACTGTAAATCCATTCTACTTCATCATTTTATCAGTCCATGACCTGTTTACTTACTGTTTTATACAGACATGTAAATTAATCAAGATTTTAACCTTGTTTCATATGGTTTTTCACCTTTTTAATCATGTTTATTAACAACAAATCCCCACATAACATTTTTATCATCATATAATCATCATAAATATATACAATAGGAATAAAATACATGTTTACATAATCAAAATAACAAGAAGATGAGGAGGACAATCTTTATACCACCATGATAATGTAGGTTGATCAAAACATGGATTTTTGATGGAGAAACTTGTGTTGCACCAAGACCATCTTCAAGACCACCATGCTCCATGAACTCCTTGTAGAAAATCAGCCTCAAGACACCAAGGAACTCCTCCATGGATGTTATAATCACCACCATTCAAGAGAGCTTCAAAAGGGCTTCAACATGTGTATGAATAACACATGATTTCATGGATGAAATTGATCAAAATGGTGTTTTAGGGTGAAGAATGGGACCGCATCTTTAGAGAGAGAGAGGGAGGATGGAAGTTGTTTGCATGAGTGTGTGAGTGGTAAATTGTTTTGCTAATGGTTTTGCTGTATGAAAAGCTTAAAGTCTAAGCTAATGACATGTGTTACTAGTTTAAGTGAAAACTTGACACCAAGTTGTCTTGGTGGAAGGTTGTAGCCGGTTTTGATGGGGGTGGGACAAGTGTCCCACTTGTCTCATCCCCATTTATTTACGGGTACTCCTCGATTCTAGTTTCCTTGATTTGCGTGCCCTCGGGTCGTTTTACGAAAAACGTTTTAATAAATTATGAATCAATGTCATAAAACGAATCCAATAAAAATTGTTTCATCAAAAACGGAGTTCGAAAACGTAAATACGTAATCCTAGGGTTTCCGGTTTAGTCGTAAAGGACGTTAAAATAAAATCGTAAGTTCTAATCTCTTCTCGTAAATTTGTGAGTTTATGAACTAACACAAATTTAAAACTCCAAAATAATATTCACGGATAAATTTATTTTCTGAAATGTCGGACTGTCACCAAGGACGGTGTATGTAAACGTAAGCACGAAACGTTGAATCCTCCGGTTTAGACGTAGTCGATGCTACTTCACGATGTAAATCCAAATTTCTTCCCAAAAATAGGTGAGTTCATAAAATAATATTTTCAAATGAACATTGAGAATAAAATATCAATCGTAAATTGACAGATTGTCACACAAGATAGGGGCGGAATTTTTCAAAAGCATAGACAACAGCTAAAAGCTCTTTTTCGGTTGTCGTATAATGCAATTGAGCCCCCGTCATTGTCTTGCTAGCATAATGGATTGGTTGGAAGTATTTTTCACTCTTTGGCCCAAAACCGCTCCAATAGCAAAGTCGCTAGCATCGCACATCAATTCGAAAGGTAGCTCCCAATTAGGGGTAACCAAGACCGGTGCCTTAGTTAGCTTATTCTTAAGAAGATTGAAGGCTTCAATACACTCTTTGGAAAAGATAAAAGGAGTATCTTTTTCCAAGAGGTGGGTCATTGGGCGAGCGATTTTAGAGAAATCCTGAATGAATCGACGATAGAAGCCCGCATGACCCAGAAAACTTCTCACACCCTTTACGGTTGAAGGTGGAGGTAATTTGGCTATGACATCCACTTTAGCACGGTCCACTTCAAGACCGGCTTTAGAGATTTTGTGTCCTAGCACAATGCCTTCTTTTACCATAAAATGGCATTTTTCCCAATTCAGAATAATGTGAGTGTCTTTACACTGCTTTAGCATACGTTCTAAATTGGCAAGGCAAGAAGAGAATGAATGACCATAGACCGAGAAATCTTCCATGAAGACTTCCATGGTTTCTTCAACCATGTCATGGAAGATAGCCATCATACACCTTTGGAATGTCCCAGGAGCATTGCACAAGCCGAAAGGCATTCTTTTGTAAGCAAATGTTCCATAAGGACAAGTGAATGTGGTTTTCTCTTGGTCATGGGGATCGATGGGTATTTGAAAATACACGGAGAAACCGTCCAAGAAGCAGTAATAATCATTACCCGCTAGACGTTCAAGCATTTGGTCCATGAAAGGAAGGGGAAAGTGATCCTTTCTCGTAGCATCATTGAGTTTGCGATAGTCTATACAAACTCTACACCCTGTAACGAGACGAGTAGGAATCAACTCGTTGTTTTTGTTAGGAACAACGGTGATTCCGCCTTTCTTTGGCACACAATGGACTCGACTAACCCATGGTGAATCCGAGATAGGATAGATCAAGCCCGCATCAAGAAGTTTGATAACCTATTTTTTGATAACTTCATGGATCTTAGGATTCACCCTTCGTTGGCTTTGAATAGTGGGTTTAAAGTCTTTCTCCATGAGAATTTTATGTGTGTAAAAGTGAGGATCAATTCCACGAATATCGGAGATCTTCCACGCAATCGCTTTCTTATGATTCTTCAACACGGCGATAAGTCGGGATTTTTCTTCTTCTTTCAGGTCCTTTGCGATGATGACCGGTAACTTCTTGTTGTCTTCAAGGAAAACGTACTCGAGATGAGACGGTAGGTCCTTAAGCTCAATAGTAGGAGGATCCTCAATAGATGGTGTAACTAACGATGGATCATCATTAGTCACCTCTTTAGGAGAAGGAGGAGAAAACGGGTCTTCATTGAGAAGTTTCTCAATTGTACTAATGTCTTCATCCCAATCGGTGGGAAAATCATCATACTTAAGATCGAGAGGACCCAAGCTAGCTTCAAAATCATCCAAGTCACTTTCTCCAAAATGAGTCAATGACGGAGCAATTGAGGCAACGGTCTCAACATTGGGTAGAGAAGAGAGAGTACTTTTGCAAGCAACATGAAAGTGTTCTTCACAAGCCACATCGAGAACATCAATAACATTAACACTCTCATATGAATAAGGTTGCTTAGAAATCTTACCCATGTTGAAGACAATTTTATCTTCACCAACTCTCATGATTATTTCGCCCACGGCTACATCAATGAGAGTGTGACCGGTCCTCAAGAAGGGACGACCAACGATTAATGGAACACGAGGATCCATCTCGTAGTCAACGACAACAAAATCCACCAGGAAGGTGAATTTGTCAACGCCAATGAAGACGTCTTCGGCTATCCCCACTGGATAAGCAACCGTACGGTTAGCTAATTCCAAAGTCATTTTGGTGGGGACTAGCTCGGGGAGAGATAATTGCTTCCAAACACTTAAAGGCATTAAGTTTATACTAGCACCTAGATCTGCTAGGGCCATGCAATTCTATACTCCCGGGAAGTTGCAAGGAATCAAGAAGCGACCCGGATCACCAAGTTTGGTGGGCAATTTCCTTAAGAGAACGACGGAGCAATTCTCATTAAGTTGGGTCTGGGCAATGTCAAGAAGCTTCTGCTTGTCACTAAGAAGATCTTTAAACATCTTCGCGTATTTAGGCATGTGAGCGAGAGCCTCAGCAAAGGAGATGTTAAAATTCAATTGTTTAAACATTTTGAGAAAGTTTGAAACTTGAATATCATCCTTGCCCTTTTGCTTCTCTTTCCTCAACCTTGAAGGATAAGGTATATCGGATGAAGAGGAAGGCTTTAGGGGAGTAGCATCACAACCACGGGTGGTGGGGGAATGGGGGTAGAAGGCAAAGGAGGTGAGGAAAGTTGCTCTTTTCCTTATTCACAATCACGGGTGGAGGTGTAGGAAGCTCGGGTTCCGTATAACCTTTTCCACTATGAGTGGTGATTGCTTTCATCTCCCCTCTTGGATTCGCAACGGTGTTACTCGGAAGAGTACCCGAAGAAGAGGGTTGATTACCTTGGAAGAGCGAACCGAGCATATCACGTATGTTGTTCACTTGAGTGCTGAAAGAGTCTCTCATGTCTGCACGAATATCATTGCTTTGTTTCGCCATGTCATTCCTTAGCTCGGCTCGAATATCGTTGCCTTGTTTCGCCATTTCTCCCTTCAAGTTGACGAATTGACTCTGAAGATTCGTCACCATCTCTCTATTAGTCCTCATGAATGTCTCGACGTCTGGATTCAATGCCATCGGTTGATTAAGAGGTGGAGCTTGGTAAGCTTGAGAATTTCCTTGAGGTGGGTATGGGTTTCTTTGGAATTAATATTGATTGTTAGTACGAGGTTGGGATTGGTTTTTTTGGTTATAGCTTTGTTGTTGGTTTTGGTTTGGAGGAGGAAAACCGGGTGGAGCAAGATAGTTGTTTGAACGATAACTTAGCAGGCTACGGTCTCCTTGAGGATGAGCTTGATAGCCTCCCGTGGGATAAGTACCGTATGCCACGTTAACGTTTTCATAAAAATTGCCTTGAGTAGAAGGACAATCATTGTAAGAATGGGGACCACCACATGTGTCACAAGAAATAGAAACAGCTTTAGCTTGTTGAAAGTGGTTTGTGGCCATGGTCATGTAATTCTTGTTCTTCTCCGCGATTTGTCGGGTAAGTTCGGTTATCTCGGGATTGGAAGTAGTAGAAGAAACATTGACTCTCGGGTTAGATCTTGAGGATGCGGATCAATCCCAATGTTTGTGGTGAGTAGTCATGTTTTCAATCAACTCTCTACACTCCTCCGATCTCCTTTTCATAAAGGTACCACCGGCGGCGGCGTTGATCGTGTCACGATCACGAAAAGTGAGACCATTGTAGAAAGTATCAATGAGAGTGACGGGGAGCATGTTATGGTTTGGACAACGGTCGATCAAATCATTGTATCGTTCCCAAGCATCAAAGAGCGATTCATCATTGTCTTGCATGAATCCACTAATTTGGTTACAGAGGCTTGTGACCATGGATGGTGGGAAGTAGCGCGACAAAAAGCGTTGAGTCATGTCATTCCAAGTATGAATAGAATTCTTTGGGAGACGGTCAAACCATTTTTCGGCATGGTGAGAAAGCGAGTGGGGAAATAGTTGAAGGCAAAGTTCATCCATAGAAACACCGGGTGACTTCATGCTTTGGGTGATGGTAATGAATTTGTCGAGGTGTTTGTTGGCATCATCATCCGGAATACCGCGAAATTGATTAGTTTGCACTTGTTGGATCATGTGATGCTTCAGCGAAAACTCCTGAGCCGTGATGTGCATCGGCGCAATCGGCCTCCGCTTCCGTTCATGGTGGGTTGACACAATTCCTCCATTGTTCGTAAATCAGGTAGGGGGACATTGTTGTTGTTGTTATTGTTATTCAAATTGGTTAGAGGTGGGTTATTATTGTTGTTATGCACACCAGCCATATCTAAATCTTCACGAGTCTCGGGCTCAGAATAGTTTGAAGATCTAGTACGCATACACCTGCAGAAGAAAAATATACAGAGAGAATATCTATATAATCTTTTTGGTGCAAAACCTTAGGAAAAGAATTGCTTTTTATGATTTTTCAATGTTTTTGTATTTTTGAAGAATTTTATATTTTTTAGGGTTTTTGAAAATTTTTTAAAGCAAGGAAAATAACGTTCAAAGAACGGATCCCAAATTCAATGCGTCTCTCACTAGAAACCGTTAATCTTAACGAAAAGAGCCGGCAGCGGCGCCATTTAATACACGGTATTTCCAAGTATCAAAATTCGTAGTCCCAAATCTTTTCGAATTGATTTCCAGTCTAAAGTGCGACTCAATTGTCTTTTGGTGAACAAGAGAATGGTTTGGTTTGGTTATCTAATTAAACTACAAGCAAGTATTAAAATGTCGTTGAGCGAAATTAAAGCGTTTAAATATTAAACTAAAAGCTATTTAGAAAAACTTTAAGTAAAACTTTAAAACTTAAAAACATGTTCTATCAGAATATTGCAACTCATTTCTATCGGAATGCACCAAGTCATAACCATCGGAATACAACTAAAACTAGCCATCGGAATAATTCATGTGAACCATCGGAATATTAAGCTGAATACCCATCGGAATGTCAAATACAACTCTGTCGGAATGATGCTTATCGGAATGAGTTAGATCGCAATGTTTCAGATCGGAATAACCAAAATACCTTGGTCGCAAAGTGGTTCTGATCGGAATGTTGTAAAGTAAATTTGGGCAGAGTTTCGTCTTAACAAGAACCTTAGTCCCGTCGGAATATGCGATTGCAATGAGCGATCGCAATCCAGATCGGAATAAGGGGGAATGACCAAGTTATCGCAAAGTAGAACCCTTGATGGGTTATTGCGATAGAAACCAAGTAATCCGTCGGAATGTGTAGAATCCCCAAGATTGCGATGGAAGCAATACTTAATCCGAAATTGGTGGTAAGCTTAAAACTCAATAAGCACAATCAATAAGCTATTTTATCCGAAACTTAAACACTTCAAAAAGCTTAAATTTGACAACTTCTTAAACGTAAAAGGTCATAAACTTTATGAAAGGAACTTTAAAGTGACTAAAACCTTTGAGAAATCCGAAAATCAATAAGCTAAACCTTGAAATAAGCCAATAAGCATAGAGAGCTTATAGCTTATACATGTAAGAGCTTATATGTAAACGAAGAAGATTAACTTTTAACCACGAAAACATCAATTCATATGAATGAAGAATGCAATTCGGATCAAAAGATAAAGTAAACCAAGAAATGTAGAAGGAGATTAAAGAACACAAAGCTTAAACTTAAACTTTTGATTAAAGAAACTCAAATACAAAGATTAATGAAAGCTTAAAAGAAAGGAAAGATGAAAAACTTAGTGAGAGAAAGTTTAGAACTTTCTCTCTCTAAAAACTAGAAAAAAAACTTAAAAATAAAACTAGCTAACCACCCTCCTAATGTGATTAGGAGGGTATTTATAGGGAAATGGGAAGTGCATGTGTGGTGCTTCCTTCTTTCTTTTCTTCTCGACTCGATTTAATTCTTTGTCTTTTCTCGACGTCGTCTCGGGATTCGAACTTGTCTTCATAATTTTCTTCTTTAATTAGACTTAAGTTCTTCGACTTCATTAAACTTCCGTCTTTAGACTTTTTCTTCGATAAATCTTCAGAACAGGTCTTGGACATCCGTTCTTTAAGCACTCTTGATCTTTTGACTTCGTCTTTTCTCGTTTTCTTCGATAAAAGCCCGTGAAAGCCCGTGTTTTCTTCCTTTTTCATATTTTGGTCCTAAAACACAATAAAAACACAAACCACGCATAATTCCGACTTTTACGACATAAAATACACGTTTTGGTCTTGTTATTATTGGAAATAAGTGGTAAAAGGATAAGTGTTTTCACACTTATTAGACATATTCCGAATAAAGAATTTATTCCGGATCAAGGTTTTATTCCGGTTGAACATTTTATTCTGAATCAAGGTTTTGGTTAATATTCCGAGTGAAGAACAATTATTCCGAACGAAGGTGACATTCCGAATGAATGATTATTCTGAACGAAGGTTTATTCCAGATGAGTTGTTTTCAGGTTCTTTTAGTTTCTGTTTTTAATTTTTAATTTTTAATCTTTACTTTTCCCGCCTTTTTACTTAGTTGCACTTTAAGCTTACTTGCCTTAGATTTATTTTAGCCTTGCCTTAGTTTAAGTTTTTGTTGCGTTTTAAGTTTGCCTTAGATAGCTTTAAGTTTGCGTTATTTACTTTTAGTGCTATTTACTTTTTGTCACGCTTTTAAATACTTGCCATTTATCTTAAGTTAGATTTAGATTTATTTTACCTGCCCTTTTACTTTAATAGTTTTGCACTTTTTAATTACTACAACGACACAACTTTGTTTCACCAAAAGATAGCTGAGTCACATAGTTAACCAGTTATCAATTCGATTAGACAACGACAAAGAACTTTAATTTTTTCATATGCGCAAAAGCCTTGTATCAAATGACGCCGCTGCCGGCTCTTTTCGTAAAGATTAACGGTTTTCTGTGAGAGACGCGTTGCTTTTTGAGATCCGTTCATTCGTGAGCGTTATTTTTCTTGCTTAAAAATTTCCAAAAATCCATAAAAATTAAAAATTGTTAAAAACCCATAAAAATTAAAAAATTTCAAAAATCCAAAAAGATTTTATTTTTATTTTGTATATATATTCTCTTTGTGTTTGGTATTGTTTTCATTTGCCTTTGCAGGTGTATGCGTACTAGATCTTCTAATTATCAAGAGCCCGAGACTCGAGAAGATTTAGATATGGTAGGTGTTAACAACAACAATAATCCACCGCACCTCAACAATAACAACAACAATGTTCTTCCACAGCCCGATCTTCAGACAATGGAGGAGCTTTGTCAACCTACCATGTTTGGACGAGGAGGACCAATTGCGCCGATCCAAATCACGGCTCCGGAGTTTTCATTGAAGCATCACATGATCCAGCAAGTGCAAACTAATCCATTCCGCGGAATTCCTGATGATGATGCCAACAAACACCTCGACAAATTCATTACAATCACTCAAAGCATGAAGTTGCCCGGTGCCACAATGGATGTTCTTCGCCTTCAACTCTTCCCACATACTTTATCACATCACGCCGAGAAATGGTTTGATCGTCTCCCGAAGAATTCCATTCATACTTGGGATGACATGACTCAACGCTTTTTGTCGCGCTACTTTCCACCATACATGGTCACGAGCCTTCGCAATCAAATCAACGGTTTCATGCAAGAACCCGATGAATCTCTCTTTGATGCTTGGGAATGATATAATGTTTTGATCGATCGTTGTCCAAACCACAACATGCTCCCTGTGACATTAATTGAAACTTTCTACAACAGTTTGACTTTTCGTGATCGTGATACGATTAATGCAGCCGCCGGTGGCACATTTATGAAAAGAAGACCCGAGGAGTGTAGAGAGCTTATTGAAAACATGACTACTCATCATAAATCTGGGATTCCTCCGCTTCTTCAAGGAACAACCCGAGAGTCAATGTTTCTTCTACTTCAGCAAACCCCGACATGACCGAATTCACCCGCATGATGACCGAAATGAACAAAAATATCTTGCTTCTCGCTACAAACCAACAACAAGTTAAAGAGGTAGCCAATCCTTGTGAAACATGCGGCGGTCCACACTCATACACTGATTGTCCTTCTACTCAAGGAAATCTGGAAAACGTGTATGCGGCTTATGGTAATTATTCACCGGAAAATTACCAAGCCCGACCTCAAGGGGATCCAAATTTGTTGAGTTACCGGTCAAACAACTACCTTTCACCCGGTTTTTCTCCTCAAAACCAAAACCTCAACAACAACTACAATAGAAGAAACCAAATCCCACCTAGAGCTTCTAATCCTTATCACCCACCCGCTCAATAAGCCCCACCTATGAAACAAGATGTTGAAGATTTAATGAGAACCCAAGGAGAGAAAATCAAGAATCTGCAAAGCCAAATTATCAATTTGAAAGGGGATATCACCAAGCAAGGGAATGACATTAGATCCGAGCTTCGAGATAATATTCAATCCTCCTTCAGCAATCAAACGAATGATTTGAAGAATATGCTGGCTAGTTTCTTGCCCACCACTCAACCCTCTACTTCGAGTTCTCTACCTTCAAACACCGTCACCAATCTGCGAGCGAATGTGAGTGCTATTACTACCCGTAGTAGAGTTACTTTAGTAGGACCACCTACTCCGCCCCCATCATCTACACCTCCTCCACCACCATTTATCCCTACTCCTCCCACACCTAGTATTAGTACACTATTTCGTCTCAGCCTCTTCATGACGATGTACCCAAGAAGAACCCTTCAATATCTCAACCTTCACCAACCTCACCTTCACCTTCTACGCCTTCACCACCCAAACCCAATATTCCTTATCCATCTCGCTTAGGCAAGGCCAAAATGCACACCAAGGATGACATCCGAGTGTCAAACTATTTGAAGAAAGTTTCGGAAATGACCGTCACTTTTCCCCTTGTTGAAGCTCTAGCACAAATGCCTAAATTTGTTAAGATGTTTAAGGAATTGCTTAATAAGAAGGAGAAGATGGCCGAGTTTGTTAATACTCGATTAAATGAAAATTGTTCTGCCGTCCTTCTTAAAGAACTTCCGGAGAAACTTGGAGATCCCGGTCGTTTTGTGCTCCCTTGTACTTTTAACCAAACCGACAAATTTACTGCCTTAGCCGATCTCGGGGCAAGTATAAATTTGATGCCTTTAAGTGTTTGGAAAAAGTTATCATTGCCCGACCTTACACCCACCAAAATGACTCTTGAGCTTTCCAATCGCACTCTCGCTTACCCCGTTGGTATTGCTGAAGATGTGTTCATTAAAGTTGGCACATTCACTTTTCCGGTCGACTTTGTCGTTGTTGATTATGAAATGGACCCTCGTATTTCGTTAATACTTGGACGCCCATTTTTGAGAACCGGTAGAGCTTTAATTGATGTGGATAAATGTGAGCTCATTTTAAGAGTCGGGGATGATGCACAAGTTTTTGAAATGGGTAAGCTTACAAGCAAATCCTTTGGAGGACGAGAATCAGCGAATATGATTAATGTGCTCGATGATTTTGTCATCTACAACAATCCTCTATTCGATTCTTGCATTGATAATCCACTTTTTCAACATGATGTGGATGATTCTCTCTCCAATTTGGAACCTTCACCCATATATGATTCTCCACCGATCTTTGATGCTTATGATGATGATTCTAGCTTCGATGGAGATGATTATGATGATTTTACTTCCGAGTATCCCGACATGCCCACGTATGATGATTTTGATGAGGCCGATATTGTCTGGAGTGATTCTTCTCATGGTGAAGATCCTCCGCCATCCATGCTTAATCCTACTTTGGATGATTACTCATTTGAGGAAGACTTCTCTACTTTTCTCAATACTTACTTCCCTCATGAGAGTGATGCTCCTCCTTTAGACTTTGATGATTATGGTCTTGATCCTACTTCGGATTTGAAGAAAATTCTTTCAAAGGAGAACCAACCGGACGACACCAACACCCGCAGCACATATGATTTGACACCTCTTTGTCCACCTTTTGAGGACGAGGTTGTGCATTTTCTTCGCGGATCATCTTCAAATTCTGTTGAGCCTGAGTGCTATTTTCCCCTAAAGGAAAAGGTGTTCGACCCCGGTATCGATATTCTTCAGCCATCTCAGTATCCATCTGATGAAATAAAAGGAAATATCATTGGAACTTATGGAAATATGCTTGCACCTCTTCACCCTTGCTTCCACCGTTCTCCATCTTTACTTAAAGGAATCTTGCCTACTCTTCTTTGGCTTGCCTTGTTCGCCTTAAGCTTGTGCTATTTGATGGACGAAAACTATGTCTTTGATCCCGGTGGATATGTTTCATGCTTCTTCCAATGATAATCAAGGTCGATTCAGGCTCACGACTCGGTGAACAAAAATCAAGCGCTTCTTGGGAGGCAACCCATGTATCTATCTTTTAGCTATCTTTATCATAAGTGTAGGGGAGACCCGTTGGTGTTTGCTATTTCCTCTCTTCTCAAATTCAGGGATTCGAGCGCTCAAAGATCCACTCTTGATAATTTTTGACGACCCGTGATTCCGTGTTTCCGTCTTCCCGGTTCTATCCTAAACTCTTTTCAATTCACTATTATATATTTTCTCAATATTAAAATAGGAATATCGTTAGATGTCTTTTCCTTAGCGAGATTTAAACAAAGTGCACAATATCCTAAGTGTAGCGAAGTTTACTCCCACATGCTTAAATATTGAGGACAATGTTTATATCAAGTGTAGGGGGACTTCTATCGAAGTTAAGTGCTCTTTTCCTTGTAATTGTCCTCATTTTAACCGGAAGATCAATTTTTCGACATTTTTCAAAATTTTTGATGTATTTTGGCCTATTAGTTTTTACCTTTGTATAGTTATTTTCTTTCTTTACTAGAATAAATTTTAAATAAAGTGGTTTTAATTTTCAAACGTTGTGAATCTTTTGACTCAACCCAAGGTTACTTATTTAAGTTTACTCTAGCTAGTATCCTTAACGTGTTTAAGTCAAGTTTTGCTAGGCTTTTATATAGGGAGCTATAAAACGCGAAAGTCTTAACTCGCACGGGTTAAGAACAAGAACTTTTCGCAAGTTCCTATAATTGATCCTAGAAAGTCGTTTATCAAGGGAACTTAAAAATGTGATTTCTAAACATGAAAAAGTCTAAGAGTTTGCAAGATCCTATAGACGACTCGAAAACCCAAAACTTTGATTTAATAGGCTAAGCATTCACGAGTCTCATTCCTTGAGATTTTAAACTGTGGAGAACGAGAGATGATAGAGTCAATTATAAGTTTGGTATTCTTTCGTGAATTTATGTGAGTTAATTATAAGCCTATTCTCCCATCCTTGCTAATAAACTTATCTGCAATAAATAAGGTTGTACGATTTGAAAGTTACTTAGCTTCTAGCCCAAGATCGTTTAAAAGTTGCTCGGTATGGATTAGAGTTCATAGCCAAGGCATAACTTATTGAAGCGGGATGCAAAGATTGGCTAGCCCGAAAAGGCCCTAACAAGGCATGAGGGCTACGTTTTGTTGCTAAATATCCTAAGTGATGTGAAGAATCATTTATCAAAGATCAATATGAAGGATCGAGACACACGACGAAAAGCAAATACTCCCGTAAGATCATGGAGAAGTCTATCCAAAAAGGCCCTAACAAGGTATGAGGATAAATAAATCCAAGTCCAAAAGGAGGCGGATCGTTGTATATCAAAGTCCAAAATAATGATTGGAGAAAAATGAAGAAGTCGTGGTACAAATATGAAGAATCTCTCAAAACTTCAAGTGAAGAAATTCCTATTATGAAGAGAAGACCATAATTTCAAGAACGTCTCTCAAGGTTTGAAGTATGAAGTCGCTGCCAAATATCGGTCCGAGAAAGGTCTCAAATCGCGAAGCGAGTTATGCCAAGATATGAACTTTATGAGGTCCCGAGAAGCAGTTTTAAAAGATTTTGTCCTTTAGCTAACTATTGATTAAATCGTCCCACTTTATTTTCAGCCTTAACAAACTATCGAAATAAGTCAACAATGCATCCTCGTGATCATTCAAGACAACAATAAAATATAAGAGATACACCTAGGAATAAGGGAGTCTAAGTAAATAATTGGCACACATGAGTTCGTGTTAGTTTGCTAACTTATAATAACAATGATCTCGTTTTTAAGCTTGGTTTGGAGAAAGTGAAAACTTGAGGATGATGATCATTCATGACATTTCCAAAACCCTAAGGTATGTTTTTGATTTCTTTACTTTGAATGTTTATAATTTTCTATCTCTTTAATAAAGGCCAACGTGGATTGATTATGATGAAAAATGTAATCGTGCTTTGTAACTAATGCATTGCATGAGGACATTACAATGGTCAAGTGTAGGGGATTTGATAGGTGTGTAAACACCCATCCTTTTTACCACATAACTACAGTAATAACCAAGCCAAAACGTGTATTTTATGTCGTAAATGTCGGAGTTATGCGTGGTTTGTGTTTTTGTTGTGATTTAGGACGAAATTGTGAAAAGGGGAGAAAACACGGGCATTCACGGGCTTTTATCGAAGAAAAAGACAAAAGACGAAGTCAAGAAATCAAGAGTGAAAAAGAACGGCAGTCCAAGACAAATTCTGAAGATTTATCGAAGAAAAAGTCAAAAGACGGAAGTTTACTAAAAGCCGAAGAACTCAAGTCTAATTAATTGAAGAGTTACAAGACGAGTTTAAAGAAATTCCGAGACAAAGTCGTTAAAGTCAAAAGATTAAGAAGATAAGGACTTAATCATGCAATTAAGAAAAGAAGAAAGATGGGAGGAAGCTTCCTAAGCACCTCCCTAATCTCCCCTATAAATAGATCATTAGTGTTTTCATTTCATTTTGTTGGCTAATAGTGACAATTAGTTCTTCCATTTTATTTTCCTTGCACTTTAATTACATGTCATTTAAATACATTGTCTTGCACCTTTAAATACCTTTAATTCAAGTAAGTTTCCTTTTAATTATTGTTAATCTTTACTTTTATTGTTTATCTCCTATCTTCCTTTCTTGTTTGATCTTAATTTTTATGCTTTATTGTTCATGTTTATGTTTTTGAGTTTTTATTAAATTGATTAAAGTGGGTTTTGATTATTTTGATTATTATTGTTAGTGTTTTTGATTTGGTTTGATTAGTATTTGTTATTAGATTGTTTGTGATTAGTTTGATTTAATCTTTTGGTTTATTTTGATTGATTGTGATTAGATTCGTAGCTTTTTCCTTTCCCCGTGTTCTTCGCTGTCTGTTTGTCTTCCCAGGTATATTCCGAATCAAGCCAAGGTTATTCCGGATCAAGGAATTCATTCGGATCATTCCGAATCGAGTGTCTTCATTCGGAATATCAAATATTCCTAACCAATCATATATTCCGAATCAAGCTTGTGGTTGTTCATTCGGAACATTCCGAACGAAGGATTCAATTGGTGCTCATTCGTAACATTCCGAACCAAAGAAACATTCCGAATCAGTGAAGTTCCAAATCAAGGGAAGTTTATTCGGAATAATTAATTTATTCCGGATCAAGGACTCATTCGGAAGATTCAAAGTTCCGAATCAAGAGGTGGTTCATTCCGAATATATTCCGAATCAAGGAGTTTATTCGGAACATATTCCGAATCAAGACTTTATTCCGGGTCAACAAGCTCATTCCGAACCAAGCTTCATATTCCGAACCAAGTGAACATTCCGGATCAAGGCTTATATCCCGAGTGAAGGATTTATTCCGGATAAGTGACATATTCCGAATAAAGAATTTATTTCGGATCAAGGTTTTATTCCGGTTGAACATTTTATTCCGAATCAAGGTTTTGGTTAATATTCCGAGTGAAGAACAATTATTCCGAACGAAGGTGACATTCCGAATGAATGATTATTCCGAACGAAGGTTTATTCCGGATGAGCTGTTTTCAGGTTATTTTAGTTTCTGTTTTTAATTTTTAATTTTTAAGCTTTACTTTTCCCGCCTTTTTACTTAGTTGCACTTTAAGTTTACTTGCCTTAGATTTATTTTAGCCTTGCCTTAGTTTAAGTTTTAGTTGCGTTTTAAGTTTGCCTTAGATAGCTTTAAGTTTGCGTTATTTACTTTTAGTGCTATTTACTTTTCGTCACGCTTTTAAATACTTGCCATTTATCTTAAGTTAGATTTAGATTTATTTTACCTGTCCTTTTACTTTAATAGTTTTGCACTTTTTAATTACTAAAACGACACAACTTTGTTTCACCAAAAGACAGCTGAGTCACATAGTTAACCAGTTATCAATTCGATTAGACAACGACTAAGAACAATAATTTTTTCATACGGGCAAAAGCCTTGTATCACAATACCACAAGGATAGAGCGTAGGACTCTGTAAATTATCGCTTGTGTTCTTAAGATGAACAACAATTGATATATGGAATAAGTGTCCTAGTGATATTTTTGATGAATCTCGTTGGCTCTAGACTCTATAAGTGCATGTTTATTTGGTGATCGGAGGCTGGAGCAGACTGCCACCTAATCAATATCTACTATCTCGGAGTGAGAAAGTTGATAGAAATGAGTTGAACTCCGTGACAATAAAACAAACTTCTTTTGAGAGAAGCTTGAGTAGGCTGGGATGGGTTGTGCATTGCATCACTAGGTCCATGATGCTTTGTCTTCAATACCAGAAATCATCAACGTGATTCTGATAGTAGATGTATTGACTCGGTTTCTGCCTAAGTTGTATGGAGGGCTATTTCTTTTCACCCTTTATCCTTACATTTCATTTTCATTCTTCAACCCCTTCAATGCTTACCAAGACGTCATAGCTAGCACCTTATTGTGATTGTTCCAGTGTTATCTTAAGTCATTAGTCGGCATTTTTCCCATACACTCAACTACTCCATATTTCCTAAGGACATCTAAATTCTAATGGATTGTCCCTGGGAAGATCCCTCCGGTTCTTGTTGGATCGTAGGACGAATACCTAACCACCTTTTGACACCAATACCGTCGTGAATTAATGTGTTGAAGGGTATAGATATTGTAACCAGAAAAACCTATTGAAAAAGCAATAAAGGTGTTATGAAATAAGAGTTTACACCTTGAAGGTTTTTTGTATCACCCACAACGCTCCCCCTACATATGTGCATCAAAAAAGGAAAGGTTTTTGCACATATTAGGAAGAGAAAGCACTTATATCAAAGATCTTATCCAAGATAACACATTTTAATCACTATTCTCCCCCTAAAAAATTGCATGAAATTGAAATTTTTGTGAAACTAGTGATGAAACATGGAGAGAATAATGTGTCATGAAACTTTGGAAAAAATGTTTATGAAATCATTATACTCCCTCTCGAAAAGAGATTCTATTTAAATAGGGGAGTATATGAGCACATTGTTTTGAAATACTTTGAAAAATTATGCTCAAAAGTCCGAGAAAAATTTTGTTCATGATCTTAAAACTTTGAATGTTTTGATAAAAGCTCATGACCGAGAAAAACAAATTTCTCGTTGTTGAGGATAAGTCAAAGACTTTCTATTCTTTAGGGACGGGTTATAGTCTGACATGTGACTATAAGCCATTATGAAAAGAAAAATAGAAAATACATGTTTTGAAAACATTTGAACTCTCATTCGAACTTTATGTACATACTCGTGTCGTTATTGAACAACATTTCTAAGTACGTCCATATTATCGATGCTGAGAGACATGTCGAAGGAGAATAATTTTGGTATTTTGAAAGATTTTCTCATTTTTTATTTTGTTTTTATAGGTTTTATATTTTTGTATTTTGATTTTCTGATAGATATATACAAGGTTACTGCTAATGTGCAAGACGTTCAAGTTCATCAGGAGTGAAACTACGCATACCAAGTCGATGAACCAAGAAATCAAATTTGTCTTGAGAAAGAGCTGTGGTGAAGATGTCGGCTAGTTGGTAGTCCGTCTTGACAAAAAACAGTTCTATCGTTCCTCTTTCCACATGCTCCTTTATGAAATGGAATCGGACAGCAATGTGCTTGGTCTTGGAGTGTTGGACCGGGTTGCAGGATATGGCTATGGCTGATTGTGAGTCACAATAGATAGGCACTTTGTTAAAGTGAAAGCCATAATCCGTGAGTTGTGTTCTCATCCAAAGTACTTGAGCACTACACACGGATAGAGACACATATTCTGCTTCCGCGGTGGACAACGCCGTACAGTCTTGTTTTCTTGATGACCAACTCACTAGCTTCTCACCTAAGAATTTTGCTCCACCGGAAGTGCTCTTGAACGAATCATGACATCCTGCATGGTCGGCATCTGAAAAACCAGTGAGATTAAAACCAGAATCCTTCGTATACCAGAGACCCATGTGAATGGTTCCCCGGAGATAACGAAATATCCTTTTAACCTCCTTGAGGTGCTTCTTGGTTGGCTTAGCCTGTTACCGAGCACATAAACAAGTAGCATGCACAATGTCCGGTCTACTTGAGGTTAAGTACATAAGGACCCAATCATACTTCGGTATTTGTAGCATCTACAAATGTCCCTTTATTATCCAAATCAAGCTTGTGTTTAGTGTCCATTGGAGTACCAATAGGATCACAGTTTTCCATTCCAAATTTCTTTAGAATTTCAAGCACATATTTGGCCTGATATATGAAAATGCCACGGGGGGATTGGTGAACCTGGAGACAAAGAAAAAACGTCATTTCCCCCATCATGGATATTTCAAATCTACATTTCATAAGGCCTGCAAATAATATGGAATATTTTGGGTTAGTAGAACCAAATATAATATCATCTACATAGATCCGAGCCACCAATATGTCGTTTCCGTAGTGCTTGATAAACAAAGTTGGATCAATGGTTCCTTTGCTGAAGTGATTTTGTAGAAGAAATGATGCTAATTCGTCGTACCATGCCCTCGGTGCTTGTTTCAAACCATAAATTGCCTTTTTCAACTTGTAGACATGGCTTGGATGTTCGGAGTTGATGAAACCTTCAGGTTGACATACATACACATCTTCTTTTAACGGTCCATGCAAGAAAGCCGTCTTCACGTCCATTTGATACACAGTGAACGATTTGTGTGCAGCGTATGCCAAGAAAATCCTAATAGCTTCCATTCGAGCAACCGGGGCAAAGGATTCAGCGAAATCAATTCCCTCATGTTGTTTATAACCTCTCACAACTAACCGAGTCTTATTCCTAATGACCGTTTGCTCCTCATCCATCTTGTTTTTGAATAACCATTTTAGAGTAAGGGGATCGATATTGTCCGGTGGAGGTACTAACTCCCATACATCAAGTCGGATGAATTGATTGAGCTCTTATTGCATAGACTCAATCCATGATGCATCGGTCATTGCTTCTTTAACACTTGTTGGTTCCATTGTGCTGACTGATAGTGCATAGATACACATATCACCGTCAGTACGAAGCTGATTTCGTGTTGAGACTGGTCTTGAGAGATTACCAATCACTTGAACCAAAGGATGATTCTTAGTCCATTTTTGTTCATATGGAAGTGTATGAGAAACTTGATGCGAGCTCGACGGATCCACATATGATGTTGAAGGCTGAGTAGAACTTGTGGAAGTCGCAAATGGATTAACAAACTCGTGTTCGTTGAGCATCGCATTGTTTGCATTTTCAGCAACAATTTCATTCTAAAGATGAACATGAGTAGGAATTTGCTGAGAATGTTGTTGAGTTGCGTCAGCAGTCGGAGACGTGGTTGGAATGTTTGGAGTCAATATGGTTGAGGTTGACGTAGATGGTGCAAAAACGGATGCTGTTGGTGTAGATGCAGTTGGTGGTTCTAGAACTACCGCAGCAGGTGCAGCCGGGGCATTTTGAGGAACACCAAATGACGAAGGACCCTCCATATATTCATCATAGATTGGCCCAAATAAAACTTCCAAGTCACGTTCCGAGGGTTGTAACGATGAGATTGCTGACGGTGCAAATTGAAGTGAGAGTCCTGAACTTACCTGTCCAGAAGTCTGACTTTGAAGCTCGGGGTGTGAACTTCTATGTTGAGAGGCCATACCCGAGAGTTCATCAAAGGTAACATTCATTGTCTCCATTACCTTTCTTTTCCTTCGATTGTAAACCCTGTAAGCACAAGCAATTGAAGATTAACCAATGAAAAAGCCAATATCACCTTTAGGTTCAAGTTTACTGATATCTTCACGATCATTCTTCGGATAACATAAAGCACCAAAGACATGTAAAAATAAAATATCCGGTTTTCTTCCATTAATGATCTCATAAGGTGTTTTGTTGAAGCGGGTGTGAATAATGGAGCGGTTTTGAGTATAACATGCAGTTGCTATAGCATCAGCCCAAAGGAATAACGGTGCACTAGAGGAGAGAAGCATCGTCCGAGCAGCTTCAACTAACGTACGATTCCTCCGTTCCACAACTCCATTCTGCTCTGGAGTTCTTACAGCTGAAGTTTGATGAGAAATCCCAACTTCGTCTAAATAAGCTTTCAGTTTCTGATTGGTGAATTATGTACCGTTATTCGTTCTTACAATGATAACAGGGGCTTGAAATAGCACTGATGTTTTCTTCAAGAAATTGGTAATTACATCCGGGGCTTCATCTTTTGAAGCAAGAAAATGAACCCATGTGTAACGAGAATAATCATCCACAATCACAAGGACATACCGCTTTCCATTAATACTTTTGATTCTCATTGGGACACACAAATCCATATGAAGGAGATGCAACCTATTCGTCGAATTTGGAACAGGTTTGGGTTTGTGAGGCTTCTTCTTGCTTTTACCTTGCTCACACGATGGACAAAGATGGTCGTTAGTATATTTGAACTTTGGAAGACCAGTAACGAGATCATCTTTTGCAAGTTGGGTGATGGCATCGAAATTGAGATGAGATAACCTTTGATGCCATAACCATGACTTTGTTGAAGTGGCCCGGGCCATGAGACAAATTGGAGATGCAGCAGACATTTGAAAAAGATCAATGGTGTAAAGGTTTGTTGTGCGATTTCCTTTCAACAGATCAATTCCTTCAAGATCCCTAACAAAGCATGTATGACTTCTGAAGGCAACCTCCAAACAGAATCACAAAATTGCCCAACCGAGAACAAATTGTGTCCCAAGCCATCAACAAAAGAAACTCTGGTGATGATAATATTTCCCCAATGAAGATCACCATAGCCTAGAATTGTCGCAACATGATCATTTCCAAATCGAACAGTTCCCATAAAACGCCATACAAAGTTCTTGAGAAGATTTCGATTCCCAGTCATATGTTTGGAACAGCCCGAGTCCACGCAGTAGAGACAAATTTCAACAGCCTGCCAATGATAGGAGAAGATAAAATTTGGCAACCGAAGAAATAGGTTCCTGTATGGTTAGGTAATAATCAAGCTGTATCACATACCGACATTTCACTGTCAGTATGAGATCTACTAGAATCAATAACATGACCATTAGAGGGAAAATATATTCCAGTAGGCAACCACTTAGAGGTAACTCTAGCACTTCTAGACGTAGCAAGACTTTCAGTGGACCCTACCTGCTTAGTTTTCGGAACATAAACTTTAGCCTTAGGAGTGCTATGTGTTCCGCCGATAGAAAGCTTGTCAAGTCGAGTGTAACCACCATAGTTCAAACCATTCATAGTCAAACCACAAACATCATGACTAAAAGTAAAGAAACATTTATTACATTTAGCACAAATAACTTCAGATTTTTGATTCCAAATATAAAGTTTAAAGTCATTACATTCAGAAGAATTAAGTTTCTGATTATGAATAAAAAACGGTAATTTCCTACGGTGTTCTTCTACTTCCACATTATTAGCCTTGGGACAACTACTTCTAGAGGCAAAAGGCACCATATCATTCCTTGTATTGCTCGTAGGCTGTGCCCTTCTGCTCTTAGTGTAGTTGTTCATTCCTGTAGAAAAAGACACACACTTGTTAGAATTAGCATTTTTAAAATCAATGACTTGTGGTTGTGCGATAGTGGTCGGTTTTGTCCTAACGCTTGCTTTACGTTGGTTGCTAGGAAAAGAGATATATACCCTAGTTTGAGATGAAGGTCTAACGCGAAACATTCCTGGGGCTATAACAACAGCTTTCATTTCAGCAGCCTTGGGAAACGGTGTTGCAGCAATACGAGTAGGTCCCGAGGTTGCTGGTTTCTGGATCATCGTATCCACAATCGAGCTAGGCTCAGAAGTCATATCTTTTAACAAGGCCTTTAATTTACAGTTCTCACAGATTTTGTCAATAAGTTTCTGATACACAGACTTGCTTTGTTCAACAGGCCGCTTATATGAAACGACAAGAGATTCTAAATCTGCAATCTTAGCCTTAAGCTTCTGAACATTACCATCACTAGCACTCTCTAACCCTGAAGAGGCCAAATTCGGTTCCTTAACCCCTCCTAACTGAGCCTGCAACCGAGCGATAGTTTGTTGCATTTCATTGTATGCTTTTTCATACGAAATCTTGTCATATTTGCATTCATCACATTTTTTGACAAATTTATTCCAAAGATCGGTGAATTCTTTATCTTTTTTAATGACATAAGATTCCATTTTCTCTTTCATAAGATCAAGCTCAGTTTGAAGGTTTTCATTATGCGACACAGAGGTACTTAACTCAACAGGGCTACTATCAATGCAATCACGAGCTTTAGATAGGCGTTCAAGATCATTTTCCAAAACTTTGATTTTATCAAGAGATTCATCAACTTCCTTCGCCAAAGATTTGAAGTCTTCAACAAACTTGTCAAATTCTTTTAGAAAAGCGTTTTCCAAATTGCCTAACCTAGCATCAACTTGATTAATAATTGGATTAATATCGTTTTGAAGAATTTTCTGGACCTCAATATGAACAGGTGATGTAAAATTTCCTCCAGTTATTTTGGAATTAATAACACGTTTAAGGATGACAAAGTTATCTTTAAGATCGTTTAAAAATCGGCGTGTGATACTTGGTTTAGGAGGGTCATCAGACAATTCCTCACTTGGTAGCAAAAGCATTTCAGTACTCGTTTTAGACCGAACAAAAACAGTTGGAGGCTTAATTTTCGGATAATAAACGGGTGTCACTTCTTTATCAAGCTTTTTCATTCTTAAACGAGTCTCTACAGCAAGTTCAGTAGTTTCCTCGGAATCATGCACACTAGGAGGATCATGCTCATCAGACAATAGCACACTACCATTATATAAAGTTTCATTAGTGGCCTGAACTTGCTTAAGGTATCCGGGATTAGGGGGAAGAGGACAACCTAAAGCCAATTTGTATCGAGTGTAATTTATCTAATTCACTTTTGGTGCTAGCATATTTATCGTCTGCATAGTTTCGCCACGTTTAACTAAAAGGTTGTCTAATTCTCTAATCCTATCTAATGCTTTGCAAAAATCCTCAAGAAGCCCATCTTCTCGAATTTTGAAATCATGTTTCAGCTTTTTTCGTTATTCTTTTAACTCCAAAATAGTAGATTTTTCAGTTGAAAGCTGTTTATTAAGAGACGTGATTTCATCATTCAATTCTCTTATCTTTTTAGCACTACTTAAGTGTAAGGAATTTAATTTCTTAGTTGTGCATTTTTCTTGATAAACCGATGTAGCATGAGCTTGTTCAAGTTCTTTAATTTTAGCCTGATGAATTTCAAAACATTTCTCCCGTTACTTATATCCCGCAAGCTCAGTGGTCAATTTGGCATTAGTTTCTATAAAATTATTATTAACCACCGTAGTATGATCTACATCCTTAGCAATCTTATCAAATAGAGATTTATAATACGCATGAGTCTCGTCAAGAAGGGTTGTAGGCTGAGCAACTTGATCCACACTAAGGTCCACACTAGGCTCATTCGAATTAATATTACTATTATTCGTTTGATCCTCGTGTGTCTCAATGTAGGGCTCAAGCATCTCAGTATACTCTTCCTCCTGATTAGACATATTATATATATCATTATCATCAGAACTTGGGTGTACCTCAGAGGGACCGTCTGAATCATAGACGGGAGCTCTGTCATGATGCATTCCTGAGGTTGATGCTTGCTGTAAGTTTGCCATCAAGATGTAGTTGGCATTCACCTCTTCTTCCTCGTCATATTCTACAACAGAAGCCATAAAATCAAATTCCTCAGCTTGAAGTGGAATCCCTGCCTCTTCTTTTTGTGCTATGAGAAGCTGTGTCTGAAGATAAGCAGCATCCCTCTTCTTTTTGGTTGTGCAATCTCGAGCATAATGACCAATTCCCCTGCAGTTGTAGCACTTAACCTGACGATTGTTGTTTCCATTTCCCGTACCAGTATTCTCAGCCCTTGCAGCCACAATGTTTCCCATCTGATTACCAACCGCTGGCACAACTATTAACCCATTATGATTACCCACATTTGGAACATTCGGATTCTGACCACGAATTTTTCCATACTGATTTCCTGCATTCCTAACATTCTGACCATATTGTGTCTCAGCAGCTACCAATTGACGATCTTGATTCGCATTCATGAAAGGTTGAGCAATCTGCCTATTTCTAGTGTTCGAGGAGATTCTCTGATTGTTGTTGGTGGGGTTAATGGTAAATTTGAATGCCTTTGCAAGAAGTGCCAAACCAGTATTAATCGCATGAGTAGGATCGGTGATGTCATCAAAACAGGCAATGAGTTGTTTTAAGTAGTCCACCGCATCAGGAGGTTGATATCCATAAGGAGTGAGTTGTTTTTGTTGTTGTTGTGGCATGGAGTTACTTGATGAGGGTTGATGGTAAGGTACCATGGGATATGACATAGATGATGGAGAGTTTGCCATGAAAGCCAATGGATCTTGTATCTTGGCACGTCTTTCAGCCCTAACTTCGTTAGCTTCATCTTGATTCATCTTCAAATAATCATATACTTGAGTGTAGTCCACTATATGAAGATCCTTGGTTTGATTGACAAGAGTGACATATCTTGACCATTCAGAAGGAAGATTATCAAGAAATTTGATGTTTGCAGCAATTTGTGCAGGTCCATGTTTGTTTCTTCTAAGATGATTCATGAGGGTTGAAAACCGATGATAGTAAGGTTCAATTTGTTCCCCTTCAGTAGACGTAAATTTCTCCCATTCACGAAGCAACTTAGTTTCCTTTTCTTGTAACCCGATTTCACTCCCCTTCATCATTTTCTGAATCCTAAGCCACATCTCGTGTGCGGTTTCACAACTATCGACAGCAGCATAAACATCTTCGGGAAGTCCCATAAGGATGACTTGAATTGCTTGATCACCAGCGTCGAGTTGTTTAGATTCAGTTTCAGTTAATTCTTCATCCGTTTGCTCATGACTTGAGTCAGCCACTGGGTTAGAATTCGTAGGGTCCCCAGGCACAATGATTGTCCTTCTAACATACGGACCTTTTTGAATCGAGCTGACAATCAATTTTCCCAAACGTTTACATTTTGCATAAAGAAGGAGACGACTAGCCCATGTAGTGTAGTTCTCCTTGGTGAGCATGGGAGGACGATTCTCAGTACCCGCAACGTAAATATCTTGTTGAGACGTCATCGTAGAAGTCGTGTGAAAAACAGGATCTCAATTCGTAGAAAGCAGAATGTTGAAGTTAAAACCCCTAAATATGATTAAATCCCCTAAAGATGAGCTCTCCTGAAACAAAAAATTCCAAGGCCAAAAAAACACACGTATTAAAAATTTTCAAAAACACAAATTTTGAAAATATTTTCGGAATAATGGCTTTATCAGAAAAAAACACTTTTTCTGAATAAAGGTTTTTTCAGAATAGAGGGGTTTTCAGAAAAAATCACTTTTTCGGAATAAAGGTTTTTTCGGAATAAAGACTTTTTCGGAATAAATGGAGTTTTCAGAAAAAAACACTTTTTCGGAATAAATGGAGTTTTCAGAAAAAACACATTTTCGGAATAATCGGATTTTCAGAGAAAATGGCTTTTTCAGAATAAATGGATTTTCAGAGAAAATGGCTTTTTGGAATAAATGGATTTTCAGAGAAAAACTTTTTCGGAATAAATTGATTTTCAGAGAAAATGGCTTTTCGGAATAAATGATATTTTCAAAGAAATATTTTCGGAAAAATGAGTTTTTCAGAGAAAAAACTTTTTCGGAAAAATGAGTTTTTCAGAGAAAATTTTTCGGAAAAATGGGTTTTTTCAGAAACATTTTTCAGAAAAATGGCAAGATTTCGGAATATAAAACCCTTTTGCGAAGAAAATTCCGAAAATACAGGGATTCAGAATATAGACGACAGAGATAAACTTAAATCACCAAAACCATACCTCGAATCCACCAAAATCAATAACCACTTCGATCACACCAATAACAACACCTCAAAGCCTCATATACTAATCGAATTCAATAGCCTAAACCAAAAACCTACGTAACCAATACCAAATCCACACCAAAGCTAACTACGAATCCCTTGGCGAATGATACCACTTGTAAGACTAAATCACACGACTAATCAAACACGAATAACATGATGATGATTAAACTAAAAAAGAAAGATTAGATTAAGATGAAGAGAAGAAAAGAAAAACAAAGTTGGTGTTTTCCTAGTGAGAGAAACAAACACCTTTCTCTCTCTAGAACTAATCAAAAATGGAAAGCACACACACAAATGAGGATTAGGAGACCTTTTATACTAACTAATAAATGCTTAGGAGGCCTTCCTCATTTGTGTGTTCGGGACTAAATCCCGTTACATAAACAATTATAACTAGAAACTCTCGACAACATTAAATAACATTTTTCACGAGCTTCGTAACGATATATTATATGAACATCACTTTAATTACTTCTAACACAATGTAAGTTCGTTCACCAAGGAGGTTTAAAGTGTGTGTTAAACTTGTTGTTCTTGGTTAATATTGAGAGAAAAGGGAAAGAAGATGATGGATTATGGTTAAAATTACACTAAGACGAAAAACGTGTTTTCAAGCAAAACGAGGCCAAAATTAAACTTACTCTAAAAATTCCAAAACAAATTACAATAAATTCCTAAAAATAAGGTCTATGGTTTAAAAGTGAATAAAACATCTTGAACTTTCTAAATTAATTATTATTTAATTTTTAAATGCTAATTAAAGCCCTAAAATCAAATAAATTAACAAAAAGCCCAAACCAAGACTTTTCACTTTATATACACCAAAAATATTTTAATTAAACTAAAAACTATTTTTACAAAATTTTAAACCTATTAAATATATTTAAAAAACCTAAAAACAATTTTTAATTAATAAAATAATAATTAAAAACCAGAATTTATAAAAGTTCTAAAAAATTGTAAACTAGTGTATTTTAATCTAACTAAGCCAGAAATAAACTTGAAATTACCTAAATACCCATATTGGGCCATCAGAATGGGTCAAAACCCAAAATAGTCCACCTAAATGGGCTTTATGGCAAAAAGTTGTCCAAATAAGCTAGAAAATCACAGGCTGACTCAAAATTGAAATTTAAACAGAAAACTCTAAAGGCCCAAAAGCTGAAAATAAGCTTATCATAGCTTAATAAGCAATAAGCTAAATCTTAATGGGCCAATAAGCCCATTAAGCTATAACTGCATGCCATAAGCTGAAATTCAACTCACATTCTTCTTTTGGACTTATAAGAACAACTGGAATTTTTTTTTTAAAAGCTAAATGAATAAGCCAGAAACAAGAAAAGTACTTTTTCACTAAAAGAAAAATAGTCGATTTTGAAATCTAGACCACTTTAAGACTCATTTTGCAAAAGCTCTTAAATAGCTTAACTAAGAATAATCAACAAGAAAATTTCCAAAAAGCTAAGTAGAATAAGCTGTAGAAGGCAATAAGCTAGCTGAATAAGCACAAATAGTTGGTTTTCTAGTAAAATCTTTACCAAAAGAGCTGCAAACTTCTCAGATTGATAATAAGCTGAGAAAAATGACACCTTCTACAAAAGTAAAGTTGTTGCACACACCAATAAGCTAAACAGATTCAATAGGCTCTTTGACCAAAGTCAACAAAAGTCAAACTTGATTTTCTTGGACTTATGGAGTTGTAAGCTGTTTTAGGGAATAAATAAGCTTAAATGGAAGAATCTTTTGATTACAAAAGCCAGTGAACAAGGCTCACCAGTTGGTGAACTTGCTTGAATTTTGGACAGAAAGCTAAATAAGCCAAGTGAGCTTATGAGCCAAGCAAATAAGCTGAAAACTCTTAAAACACACTCAACAGGCAACAATGAAGCAACAACAAGCAAAGAATCACACAAAATCACAAAGCAATGACAAATTACAAGGCATGCACTTAGCTGATATAGTTGGCAATTCAGTGAACTTTGATAAGCTAGAACTTTTTCAATGAGCAGTCAAAATGAGAAACCAGACTATGCACAGATACACACCCATAAGAACTACTTCCAAAACAAATTTCAGACTTTAAAGCCAACAAACAAAGATTTGAGAGCTGCTGATATGATTGACCTTGTTTTAGGTATAAAAATGGTTAACATTCATTTCTTGTTTTAATGTTCTACAAACCAAACCATGTACCAAGATCTACCAAGAACCATACATCAAACACTTATGAACATAAATGGACCACTGTCCAAGGCCTTAAAAGCCTTTTATAGTCAATTACAAATACCACTTAATCTTAATGATAGCAAATTACCTAATATCATGCAATATTAATATTACAACAAGTTCTAATAATCATATGTGACAGATTCAAACCACAAAAACAACACTTCAGAACATAAAACACCAAATCACATGTAATCCTATTTTTTGACAGAAAAATAGGATTAAGGAGACAAACCTCCAAGGTGTACTTCCACACTTGGATTGAGAGAGCTTAGGTGTTAGAACAACAAACACCAGCTTCCTTAGCTGCTAAGAACAAAGGAAATCCAAAGCTCAAGGCTTGAGGGCCTTGAGACAGTGATTAGTACAAGTGATAAAAAAGCTTGTTTTGCCAAACTTGGTGATTCAAGGCATCCCCGCAAGCCTTTTTCCCAAGTTATTACACTCACCACACCTTGATTTCAATGAATCAGGGTGATATGATCATGCACAAGCCGAAACAAAGAAGATGCTAAGCTCTTTTTCAACCAAAGTCCACAAAACAGAAATATTCTTCTTATCTTTGTAAAACTTAAAATCCTTTTTAAAACTTAAACAAAACCTTTATAAAACAACTTAGGGTACGGATTATCAAACTATGAAACATAAATAAAAGGCCCCTAAACCTATGAGCTTTCAACAGCTTATACCAACTTCTTTACTCTTTTGGAAAGAAAGGAATTACAAAGCTTTTTGTGAAATATTCAAGGCTTGTTGCTCAATGGGAATGAAACAAGAACAAGCAAATGGAACTCAGATTTCTATCACAACTCAATACCAACTTTTCATAAATAGAAAAAGGAATTACAAGGTTTGAACAAAGGAAAATCTGAGAACAAGCTTAAACTATGTTACCCTAATGCCTTATATAGGCTACAATGGTTCTAGAAACTTTAAGGAAATGTTGAAAACCCTAGTTATGAAGTTCCCATAGTGCCCTTGTCGAATTTAAATGTTTGATACCATGTGAAGAATTCTTGGACTGTTGTGGATGCATAGTTGTTACGGGGCAAACGTTTATCTTCATATGGGGACCAAGTTTAAGCTTTGAGTGTTGGATGGAGTTGTCTTGTTGTTGAAGACGAACGGGGTGTGACAACCGCGGTTTTGAGGTTTGTCACTTAGTTTTATTTTGTGCTAGTTACGTGTCTTTACGTGTTTATGTGCCAATTGGTGTGTATAGATTGTGGTTTGGATATCGTTTCCGGTACGGGGTACCTTGTGAGTGAAACGATGTGTGATGATTTAATGTTCATGAGCTCACATGGTAGTGACTATGAAATGAGATGGTGTTATTTAGTGGTTTACGTATACGTATATGTATTATAGAAAATCGTATGTTTACGATTTACGGTTTAGCATTTCGAGGTCTCGGATGAGGTATTTAGTCACGGGAGTATTTTCGGGATGATTTTAAGTCATTTAGGACTTAGTTAATTAGTTTATTTCATATTTCAAGAGTTTTTATAAAACTGTATATTATACGTCTTTTACGGTATACGCGGAAATTTCACTAGTTTTATGGTTTTGAGGTTCGGGAGGCTTTAGAAGCTGAAATAAATTAAGGGAATTTAAGGTAATAATAATTAATATTTAATTTACAGTAATATAGTTAAAAAAAAGTCGGCCATAGGGTGTTGGGCTTGGTTTTGGGCCAAATTTTGCTTAAGGAAAGGAAGGGGAGCCCAGTTTGAGTACTATTAGGCTTCCTGGTTAGTTTTAATTATCCATATTACTCCCTTTAGCCCCCAAAACAATTTTTCTTTCTCCCAAACCTAATATGAGTCGTGATTAACAATGGTGGATGAAGAAAAACCAATTATTCAATTATGGTTTAAGGTATGCGCTAAAACTATGCTTAATTAACGTTTAATTTACGTATGTAACCTTATATGATGGATTAGGGTTTGACATTCATAATTTTTAATTAGATTTTGTTAATAATCTTTAATTAATGATGTATGTAATAGGTTTTATCATTGGAAATTGTTTTTAGGTTTTAATTAGGGTTTATGTATAATTAATTAGGTTAATTTAATTAAATTCGTTTTTTTAGAACTGGGTATAATTTTAGGTCAATTGTTTTGATGATATCTAGAGTTCTACAAACTCTTATTTTGCGATCCAAGTATCCTGGAAAGGTAATTGAAGGGGCTTTAAAATGCAAGAAACTAGAACTAAATTGGAGGTAGTGAAGTGGGTCAAAAACAGGTTACAACAGTCGGAGGTCAAAACAGTTTTGAAATCAGCCTGTTTTCTTTTTATGTTTTGGGTTGTTTGGGGTACTTAGGGTTGTATTGGGACTTTCAAACGAACATGGGAGTTGGTTTATATATTATAGGAAGTATCTGCATTGGGGCTAAGAATGTGGGTTAGGGTAAGACCCCCTAATCATAACAAACTTTTTTATGTTCAAAATCAGTAAAATCCGGATAGACAAAAGTATATATATAATATATCGGAGCCTTAACCGTAGCTTTAAGGTTGGTAAAAAAAGGAGGATTTATCTAACATATGTAAGGACATAGGGTTTCCTTTACAGAGGTCATGGGTATGGTTAGGTGGGCGTTTGGCTTATAGTTTGGAGACCTAAAAACCGGGACTGTTTTGGGTAAAATGTTAACGGGACGGGTTATGAAGTAAACTAAGTTAAGGGCTTTATAGAGGGGTGTAATGAGATGCTTAGAGCATATGAATGAGGTATATATATGGGAGAGGGCTAGATGTCCGTCATAGGTTGATGAGCTGTTTTAGTGTTTGGTTCATGTTTTGATTGTGTGCCTTTGTTTGTTAGCTTTTTGCTAGTGCGTGGACTTTTGGAGAAGCTCAATCAGGTGAGTTTCAGAGTCCCATGTCTATTAATGATTTTGACTTCCAGATGGGATGGAAGAGACACTGTCTTATTTTTATAAATTATGTTGTGAATGTTTTGTGTTTGGTGATGGACTTGTGCATACTTATGTGATTAAATGCTAGTGATTCATGATTGTTTTATGTTTTGACTTTGTACCAAGGGGATGTTGACAAGGCGGGGCCTTGGGGAGGTACATATATGTGTGAGCATCTATGGGACCAATGGATAATGACAAGGCGGGGCCTTGGGATTAGTACATAGGTGTATGGGCGCCTATGATACCATGGTGTTTGGTAAGGCTGGGAGCCTTGGATTTGGTTTGGTTTGTTAAATCTTGAATATTAGTTGTTAATGCATGTTTATATCACATTATCCATATGTTCTTTTGTTAATGGTTGTTGTTCACAGCTTATGGTTTGATTTTGGCGTTGGAGTCTAAACCCATGACTCTCACCAACTTTATGTTGACGTGTTTTAGTGTCTCTTTCAGGTGAGAGTATGGTTAAGCTTGAGAATAGAAGTGGCTAGTTTCGGAGGCATTAGGATGTATTTAGAAGGAGATCCCCGTTCCTTCTTAGTTTCTTTTGATTGTTTAATAAGTGATACTGTTGACACCTATATGTTTGCTTTGTTTATGTTAATTTTTTGTCTTGGGTAAGTGGTAGGACTGTTACCTACTTACTTAGACTTCTGCATTGTTGAGATATTGTCATGACTTTTGTGTCACCATTTTATGGCATTTCTTATTTCATTTAGTTATCTCTATAGACACGCCATGTTGTGATGATATCCATACGTCACGCTCCATATTCCGCCATGGTGGGGTGTGACAGAATGGTATCAGAGACAATGGTTATAGAGAATTAGGTTGCCTAGTCTAGTAACCTAGTCTATAGTTTAAGGGTCCCTGCATATAGGCGTCATAGGAGTATGTGTGCATTTTATATTAATTAAAGTTTTCTAGATGTTATTGGGTTTTACTTGCGATGTTTGTTAAGTTTTGACTAGTATGGGTTGAACCATAGTAGTTCATACTTAGCCACATGTTATTTTCTTTTCGGGTTGTGACTAGTGCGGGTTGAACCATAATCGTCCACGCTAGTCATTGTTGTATTTTGCTTAAATTTTACATTATAGTACATAATTTGGTACAAGGTAGTTTCTATCTTTTGTTGAGTTATTTTATGTACATGAGGTATGTTAATTTTCTTTTGATGTTTAAGTCATGTTCCATAAGAATCGTGTGGTGGTTCGAGTTACTAGGAGTAAATGGGTAGGAAGGATTTTAAGGTGTTTCCATTATGATGGGCGACATGACTTATAACTGATTATGTTTTCGTTTTGGATTTAGTCTATGATGTTTTAGCTAGACTATGTATTTATGTATTTCAAGAGTTTGACTATGTTACTTTATTAGTTGGAGTTTTCGACCTTATTGTTTATGTGGTTATATGCTTAGGTGAGTTGATGGATTTATGTGTTATGTGTTGTATTTATTCTTATAAGTGTCATCATAGGAGGGAGTGCATTGGGGAAAGGGTAATTATATAAGTATGGTGGCCAACATAGTTATACAAGTACCACAACTTTAATGGGTTCCTAAGTATGATTGCATAAAAGAGGGTTAGTACATGCTTGTATATGATGAGATGTGGATTATTGGTATATGTATAGTATATGAGTTTATGTAACGGTTGCCTACGATATGGATATTTTTTAGTGTGTTATTTTTTTGGGTTGTAGTCATGTTGTGTGATTATGGGGTCACACGATATGGACTGGTTTTAGTGATGGGTTTTATGCCTTGTGGTAAGATGGTGGTTACTCGTAGAGAAAAAAAAACGAGTGTATGACGCGATTGGTTGATCTGACATGTATGGTAACGAGTATGTTTTGGGTGATTTAATAGGTATATATATGCGGATGTATATATACTACTATGTGTTAAGTTATGGTATATGGTCGTTCAATAGTTATCATGACTTGAACGTACCTTGTGTTTGTTCGTGTTTTATGGTGCTGGAGTTTGATGGAGTTCCAACGACGTTTTGAGTCTTTTGGATGTGTGTCTACATTTGGGTATGTATTTTTATTAATGCGAACTACTAAATTTTCTTGCAAATAAGTCTGGCTAATTATAGGAAACGGTTTTGAAAATAATTTGTAAGTGTATGGTATGATATCGTAACTTACATTTTTTTTTAGTTGTAGTAGTAAGTTATAAAAAGGATTGTCTTGAAAATAATTGGATTAGTCTTCTATGTAACATGTGATAATATATTTTAAAGGGGTAAAGAAATTTTACAATAATTTTCTTAAGTGGAGTTAAAATTTTAGAATAATTTAACTAAGACGGAAAGAGTAAAAAAAAGGAGATTTTATTATAGTAATGATAATAATAACACCACACCTTGTAAACGTGTAGTAGTTTAGTTATAGCCAACCTAAATGGAAAAAAATAGTGTATTTTATAAACATGTATTGGTCTCATAATAACAAGTAAAATAAGTTTAATATGGGTAAACAAGATAATGGTTAGAATAAGATTGTAGTATACTAACTAGTTGATATCTTGATAGAATGATGAAGATAAAGGATGAGTTATTAGTTAAAAATGAGTATGATTGATTTTAGTAGTATTGGAGTTTGGTTCTTATGAGAAGTAACTAATTGGGACGAAAATTTAAAATTTTTCTAAGGTATCGAGATTTGGTAATACTAATCGTGAAGAGTCTAAATTTTTCGTTGTTGGCACACTCCATTGATCTTTTGGATTACATTGTTTTGCTTTCAGTTGTTTTGGCTAGGGTTCGTTTTACCCTATATTTTATTGGGACACGATTGTTTAGAATTCTTTTGTTACACGTCATGGCTAATTTAGTTATGCGGTTGTGGAAACGTTAGGATGAGAAGATAGAGTTGGGTAGTATTACTTATGGTTAGATATTAGAATGGAGAAATGTGTTTTGGTTTAAAGGTTGTGTTGAAGGAATGATTAAGATTTGTGGAGTTTGGAAACTTAGATTGGTTACGGGAATAAGAGAGTAAGTAAAGTTAGTTGAGTGGTCATGGTAACGAGATGTCATGCTATGAGAAGTTGGTTGGAGTACCATTAGGAGATTGATGAAAGTACTAGAGGATGTGACGGTAGAGTAGAAAGTTTATACTAATGGTAAGATTGGGAAAATAACACGCAAGGAAATTGGTATAGTTTTGGAGGCCGGGTAGTAGTAGACACGTGAAGGAAAATATGGATGTGAAAGAATGATTGGTAGGAAGTTGATTAATGGTGAGGTAAAACAAGTAAAGAAGAGTGAGCCATTGAGGGGTTGAAGTACTTTTAGAAATATTGTGGTAGATGAGTTGAAGTTAGAAGCTACTGGTAGTGTGAAGTTCCTAGGTAACGTCATGGAGATGAGAAGGAGTGCGTGAAGCGCTAGATCTTGAAGCAAGAAGCTGAAAGGACAACGTGTCGGCTGCAAGAAGGATGCAAGAGATTTCGAAGGAGTCACAAAAGTTGCGAGGACTGGAAAGGTGACAAGCACTATGATGGGAAATTTACGTATGGTTCATGACGAAGAAGGGCAGATCGAGTATCGGAGTGGAGCTACAAAGAGCTGAACCGGTGGATCATGATGAAATGAATACATGACATGGGAGATTAAGAACTCGTGGAAGTAACAAGGGGAGTCGAGTGACTACGCGGATAGAATTTTTGTGGCAATCAATATCGAGGGATGAGAAGTGAAGCTGAGCTGAATAAGTTTCGTGGAGAAGTGATTAGAGAGTCAGTTTTGTGAAGGTGTTATGAAAGATCTTTGGAAGAGACAGCTATGCATTATCCAATGCACTAGTGATTTCTATAGATTTAATGAATGAAGTATGGAATTTTTGTTGGACGGGATAGTGTAGGAATAAGGGAGAACCATGGAAGGAGAGAACCAAGTATTCCTAGAAGATGATGATTGAAAATACCTCATGTTGGGTGCAAGATCAAAGTAAAAGTATGAGATTTGAATAAGAATTCAAAATATGGCTTAGTAGACAAATGGAAACTAATGTGGGTATAAGATGAGAGTGTGATCCACCTGGAATCACATGTAACTCTAGTCTGTCCCTATTAGGAGTGAGTAGGAGAACTGGTTGTGAGAAAAAAAAACAAGTGAAGCTACTTGGAAAATTTTGGCGTATAGATGACTAGATAGACTTAGTTAGTGGAGCTGGATTGTTATATCTACCTAGAATGCTAGAGGAATTTGGGGTACGAGACGTAGAGAACGATCTATACAGATCATGAACGTCTCCAACACATATTTAATCATCTTGATTGAACACTTGGAAAAGGTGATGGGTGGAGTTAAGTGACGAAAGAAAATTGCAAGGCCAAGTACCATCTGGGAATGGCAAGCATGGTTGATGAGATATGGAATAAGAAGAATGAAGTGAAGCTGAGACGAACTTGAACTATATGGATGACGTATTAGGGTGGTTTGGATGAAGGATGTAGGTTGCACGAGTTGAGTTGTCTAAAGCAGAGAACGCGTAAACAGGTATGTTGCGTGGCTTGGACAATCATATGGAGAAAAGGGACGTAGACTATACTTCCTACATAGATAGGAGTAGCTTAGAAAGGGCGATGTAAGGACGAAATTGGAGAAAGGGATACATAATGGGGTGGATGAATAAGTACGACGAGAGTTAGGTGATAGTCGATAGACTAACTAATTCATCTCATATTTCAAGAGGAATGAGAAGTCACGTAGTTGAGAAGTTGGAAGGATTGCATACGGATGTGATGCAATAGAGGGTTTTGCGTAAAAGTTAGCCTAATATGTATGGAATGCCTTATGAAGGATTATGGCAAGGGAAGAAACAATGGGAAGCATCACATCGTGATGTATGGTAGGAGTTGAGGAAGAAGAAGGAAGTGTGTATAGAAGCGAAGCATGAATGAAATAGGTCGAGATAGGAACCGAAGGTAAAACTTTGGAAGAGCTTAATGAGTAGAATAAAGCACAACGCAGGCTAATACTGTCGTAGTGTGGAAAAGGAAATGGCACTGACCTATACTGATTGTTTGGGAGGCTTAGTATCGATAATCGAATGGATGAGGAGTTATAGGTGTGATGTTCCATAGGGACGAAGGGCTTGGTCTAACTGAGACAAGATGAGGAGCAATATGACCTTGAAGGAAAGACATTGTGTAGGTATAAAGGAAGTGTTGAGTAAAAAAAAATCATGAAGAAAAGTGAGAAACAAGTATATAGGTGCTACTAATGAGCTATCCATATTTAATGGAAGTAGTTGTAGCATGGGTTTGGATGGCAGTTAATAGACTAACTAAGATAACTGTCCTTTTGATGATGTGTATAGATCATAAGTTGATTTGGATTGGAAGAACTAATGGATATGTGAAAGACCGTCATAGGTCACTTTGTAACGAAATTGGAATTTTTAAGTAGTTTGGGGTACGGACTAAAGGGAGTTGATGAACATGATTGGATATGAGTATATCCAAGTAACTGGAAAAGGATGGGCAAGTGAGATATTTATACAACCTTAGGAGTTACACTCAGGGCATGAGTGATTGATTTAGAGGGAGTTAGGAAACTTTTTAGCGATGGCTGAGTTTTCATATAATGATAGTTATCATACTAGAAGTAGATAAATGCCATTTGAGGCACTATATGAAAGGATACGGTGAGTTGTCCCCATTGTGGACTAGAATTGGTAAAAGAGGCTACTAATGTGGTAATGGTGTTTGTGGAAAGGATGAGAGCAACAAGGGATGCTATGTTGAAAAGGAGCAAACCACTAGAGTTTAGTGACAAAGTTATGTAGGAAGTTTCACCCATAGTAACGGGTGGTATGTTTTGGTAAAATGGAAGAGTTGATGTAGAGTTTTGTAGGTCCATTTATGATCTTTGGAAAGATCGGACCAGTAGCTTATGAGAATAGAATTACCTGGGGGGAAATGAGTGGTATACATGTTATATTTCGTGTATTAAGATTGGTAATTAAAGCCCTAAAATCAAATAAATTAACAAAAAGCCCAAACCAAGACTTTTCACTTTGTATACCCCAAAAATATTTTAATTAAACTAAAAACTATTTTACAAAATTTTAAACCTATTAAATATATTTAAAAAACCTAAAAACAACTTTTAATTCATAAAATAATAATTAAAAACCAAAATTTATAAAAGTTCTAAAAAATTGCAAACTAGTGTATTATAATCTAACTAAGCCAAAAATAAACTTGAAATTACCTAAATACCCATATTGGGCCATCAGAATGGGTCAAAACCCAAAATAGTCAACCTAAATGGGCTTTATGGCAAAAAGTTGTCCAAACAAGATAGAAAATCACAGGCTGACTCAAAATTGAAATTTAAACAGAAAACTCTAAAGGCACAAAAGCTGAAAATGAGCTTATCACAGCTTAATAAGCAATAAGCTAAATCTTAATGGGCCAATAAGCCCATTAAGCTATAACTGCATGCCATAAGCTGAAATTTAACTCACATTCTTCTTTTGGACTTATAAGAACAACTGGAATTTTTTTTGAAAAAGCTAAATGAATAAGCCAGAAACAAGAAAAGTACTTTTTCACTAAAAGAAAAATAGTCGGGTTTGAGTTCTAGACCACTTTAAGACTCATTTTGCAAAAGCTCTTAAATAGCTTAACTAAGAATAATCAACAAGAAAATTTCCAAAAAGCTAAGTAGAATAAGCTGTAGAAGGAAATAAGCTAGATGAATAAGCACAAATAGTTGGTTTTCTAGTAAAATCTTAACCAAAGGAGCTGCAAACTTCTAAGATTGATAATAAGCTGAGAAAAATGACACCTTCCACAAAAATAAAGTTGTTGCACATACCAATAAGCTAAACAGATTCAATAAGCTCTTTGACCAAAGTCAACAAAAGTCAAACTTGATTTTCTTGGACTTATGGAGTTGTAAGCTGTTTTAGGGAATAAATAAGCTTAAATGGAAGAATCTTTTGATTACAAAAGCCAGTGAACAAGGCTCACCAGTTGGTGAACTTGCTTGATTTTTGGACAGAAAGCTAAATAAGCCAAGTGAGCTTATGAGCCAAGCAAATAAGCTGAAAACTATTAAAACACACTCAACAGGCAACAATGAAGCAACAACAAGCAAAGAATCACACAAAATCACAAAGCAATGACAAATTACAAGGCATGCACTTAGCTCATATAGTTGGCAATTCAGTGAACTTTGATAAGCTAGAACTTTTTCAATGAGCAGTCAAAATGAGAAACAAGACTATGCACAGATACACACCCATAAGAACTACTTCCAAAACAAATTTCAGACTTTAAAGCCAACAAACAAAGATTTGAGAGCTACTGATATGATTGACCTTGTTTTAGGTATAAAAATGGTTAACATGCATTTCTTGTTTTAATGTTCTACAAACCAAACCATGTACCAAGATCTACCAAGAACCATACATCAAACACTTATGAACAGAAATGGACCACTGTCTAAGGCCTTAACAGCCTTTTACAGTCAATTACAAACACCACTTAATCTTAATGATAACAAATTACCTAATATCATGCAAGATTAATAATGCAACAAGTTCTAATAATCCTATGTGACAGATTCAAACCACAAAAACAACACTTCAAAACATAAACACCAAATCACATGCAATCCTATTTTTTGACAGAAAATTAGGATTAAGGAGACTAACCTCAAAGGTGTACTTCCACACCTTGGATTGAGAGAGCTTAGGTGTTAGAACAACAAACACCAGCTTCCTTAGCTGCTAAGAACAAAGGAAATCCAAAGCTCAAGGCTTGAGGGCTTTGAGACAGTGATTAGTACAAGTGATAAAAAAGCTTGTTTTGCCAAACTTGGTGATTCAAGGCATCCTCGCAAGCCTTTTTCCCAAGTTATTACACTCACCACACCTTGATTTCAATAAATCAGGGTGATATGATCATGCACAAGCCGAAACAAAGAAGATGCTAAGCTCTTTTTCAACCAAAGTCCACAAAACAGAAATATTCTTCTTATCTTTGTAAAACTTAAAATCCTTTTTAAAACTTAAACAAAACCTTTAGAAAACAACTTGGGGTACGGATTATCAAACTATGAAACATAAAGAAAAGGCCCCTAAACCTATGAGCTTTCAACAGCTTATACCAACTTCTTTACTCTTTTGGAAAGAAAGGAATTACAAAGCTTTTTGTGAAAAGTTCAAGGCTTGTTGCTCAATGGGAATGAAACAAGAACAAGCAAATGGAACTCAGATTTCTATCACAACTCAATACCAACTTTTCATAAATAGAAAAAGGAATTACGAGGTTTGAACAAAGGAAAATCTGAGAACAAGCTTAAACTATGTTACCCTAATGCCTTATATAGGCTACAATGGTTCTAGAAACTTAAAGGAAATGTTGAAAACCCTAGTTATGAAGTTCCCATAGTGCCCTTGTCGAATTTAAATGTTTGATGCCATGTGAAGAATTCTTGGACTGTTGTGGATGCATAGTTGTTACGAGGCAAACATTTATCTTCATATAGGGACCAAGTTTAAGCTTTGAGTGTTGGATGGAGTTGTCTTGTTGTTGAAGACGAACGGGGTGTGACAACCGCGGTTTTGAGGTTCGTCACTTAGTTTTATTTTGTGCTAGTTACATGTCTTTACGTGTTTATGTGCTAATTGGTGTGTATAGATTGTGGTTTGGATATTGTTTCCGATACGGGGTACCTTGTGAATGAAATGATATGGTGTTATTTAGTGGCTTACGTATACGTATATGTATTATAGAAAATCGTATTTTTACGATTTACGGTTTAGCATTTCGAGGTCTCGGATGAGATATTTAGTCACGGGAGTATTTTTCGGGATGGTTTTAAGTCATATAGGACTTAGTTAATTAGTTTATTTCATATTTCAAGAGTTTTTATAAAACTGTATATTTTACGTCTTTTACGGTATACGCGTAAATTTGACTAGTTTTACGGTTTTGAGGTTCGGGAGGCTTTAGGAGCTGAAATAAATTAAGGGAATTTAAGGTAATAATAATTAATTGTTAGTTTACAGTAATATAGTTAAAAAAAGTCGTCCATAGGGTGTTGGACTTGGTTTTGGGCCAAATTTTGCTTAAGGAAAGGAAGGGGAGCCCAGTTTGAGTACTATTAGGCTTCCTGGTTAGTTTTAATTACCCATATTACTCCCTTTAGCCCACAAAACAATTTTTCTTTCTCCCAAACCTAATATGAGTCGTGATTAACAATGGTGGATTAAGAAAACCTAATTATTCAAGTATGGTTTCAGGTATGCGCTAAAACTATGCTTAATTAACGTTTAATTTACGTATGTACCCTAATATGATGGATTAGGGTTTGACATTCATAATTTTTAATTAGATTTTGTTAATAATCTGTAATTAATTATGTAATTAATAGGTTTTTATCATTGGAAATTGTTTTTAGGTTTTAATTAGGGTTTATGTATAATTAATTAGGTTAATTTAATTAAATTAGTTTTTTTAAAAACTGGGCATAATTTTAGGTCAATTGTTTTGATGATATCTAAAGTTCTACAAACTCTTATTTTGCGATCCAAGTATACCTGGAAATGTAATTGAAGTTGCTTTCAAATGAAAGAAACAAGAACTAAATTGGAGGTCGGGAAGTGGGTCAAAAACAAGTTACAACAGTCGGAGGTCAAAACAGTTTTGAAATCAGCCTGTTTTCTTTTTATGTTTTGGGTTGTTTGGGGTACTTAGGGTTGTATTGGGACTTTCAAACGAACATGGGAGTTGGTTTATATATATTATAGGAAGTATCTGCATTGGGGCTAAGAATGTGGGTTAGGGTAAGACCCCCTAATCATAACAGACGTTTTGTATGTTCAAAATCAGTAAAATCCGGATAGACAAAAGTATATATATATATATATATATATATATATATATATATATATATATCGGGGCCTTAACAGTATCTTTAAGGTTGGGGAAAAAAGGACGATTTAGCTAACATATGTAAGGGCATAGGGTTTCCTTTACAGAGGTCATGGGGATGGTTAGGTTGGCGTTTGGCTTATAGTTTGGAGACCTAAAAACCAGGACTGTTTTGGGTAAACTATTAACGGGACGGGTTATGAAGTAAACTAAGTTAAGGGGTTTATAGAGGGGTGTAATGAGATGCTTAGAGCATATGAATGAGGTATATATATGGGAGAGGGCTAGATGTTATTCATAGGTTGATGAGCTGTTTTAGTGTTTGGTTCATGTTTTGATTGTGTGCTTTTGTTTGTTAGCTTTTTGCTAGTGAGCGGACTTTTGGAGAAGCTCAATCAGTTGAGTTTCATAGTCCCATGTCTACTAATGATTTTGACATCCAGATGGGATGGAAGAGACACTGTCTTGTTTTTATAAATTATTTTATGAATGTTTTGTGTTTGGTGATGGACTTGTGCATACTTATGTGATTAACTGCTAGTGATTCATGATTGTTTTATGTTTTGACTTGGTACCAAGGGGATGTTGACAAGGCGGGGCCTTGGGGAGGTACATAGATGTGTGAGTATCTATGGGACCAATGGATAATGACAAGGCGGGGCCTTGGGATTGGTACATAGGTGTATGGGTGCCTATTGTACCATGGTGTTTGGTAAGGCTGGGAGCCTTGGATTTGGTTTGGTTTGTTAAATCTTGAATATTAGTTGTTAATGCATGTTTGTATCATATTGTCCATATGTTCTTTTGTCAGTGGTTGTTGTTCACAGCTTATGGTTTGATTTTGGCTTTGGAGTCTAAACCTATGACTCTCACCAAATTTATTTTGACGTGTTTTAGTGTCTCTTTCAGGTGAGAGTGTGGTTAAGCTTGAGAATAGAAGTGGCTAGTTTCGGAGGCATTAGGATGCATTTAGAAAAAGATCCCCGTTCCTTCTTAGTTTCTTTTGATTGTTTAATATGTGATACTGTTGACACCTATATGTTTGCTTTGTTTATGTTAATTGTTTGTCTTGGGTAAATGGTAGGACTTTTACCTAGTTACCTAGACTCCTGCATTGTCGAGATATTGTCATGACTTTTGTGTCACCATTTTATGACATTTCTTATTTCATTTAGTTATCTCTATAGACACGCCATGTTGTGATGATATTCATACGTCGCGCTCCATATTCCGCCATGGTGGGGTGTGACACGAGGAGTGGGCAGGGGAGACACGTGGAGGATGCTGGGGTGATGAGGGGACCAAAGGGAAGGTGGGTTGTGATTAGCAAATGTTTAATCACAAATCTGGAGGTAATGGTGGTTTGATCATTAAACATGAAATCCCCAATTATGTTCATAGGATGAATAGTGCATGATTTGATCCGGTTTAGGATTATGTAAATGTCTTTGGTGCCAAGCTTAAACATAATTAATTATTGTTTAAACTTGGTTAATGGAGGAATGAGTGATGTGGATGGTGGTGATTGGTGGATGTTGGTGAGTGGGGTGTGACATGGCAGAGGATTAATGGTTGTTTGATATTAGGGATAAGTTAGTTTGGTAACTTGGCAAAGTTAACCCCTCCCTGTTTACACTCCCTCTTATAACTTTTGCACCGTTAGTCCTCATGGTATTTCACAGCAAGTCCTTGTGGCTTTTCATGTTAAGTCCTTTTGGATAACAAGGGATAACAAATGACTAATAATCAAACTTGAAGGGTTGTTCTTGTAAAGTCTTCAAACTTTAGGGACCCTTATTGTACTTTTGAGATTTCTAGGGGTATAAAGTGTCATTCTTCATTCTTAAGGGACTTGTTTTGCCAATCTTCATTTCTTCAAGGTATTTTTGGCAAATTCACATCTTTGGCCCGGTTCGTTAAGCGGCTTCGTTTCTCGTGTTCGTTTTTTGCTTGTTTCTTGTGATCTTTTGTCTTTTTTACGATATCCATACCTAAAACACACAAAGAGCAAACACAAGTATATTTCACGGTATTTTATGACACTTTCACATTTTAAGCCCATTTAGGATGATGAGACCATGTATAATTAAAGTCTCATCAACAAGCACATTTACTATCTCTCATTGTTCGATCAACATTTGTAAATCTTCGCTTATCGAAATGGGGTATACTTCTCTTACGGATAAGTCCATCCTCTCAAGTATGGATAATCGTCCACCAATGTTGGTGAAGGCAATGTACGAGGATCGGGCATCTAGAATGGAACTTTATATGTTGAAAAAAGAAAATGGACATCTCATTCGGGCATCGGTTCTAAATGGACCATTAGTGTATGGTACTGTGACGGAAGGAGCAGTTACTCGTCCTCACACAACGGGCGAATTGGCTGGAGATGCGAAGATTCAAGATAAGTGTGATAAACAAGATATAAACATCATTCTCCAAGCCCTTCCTCCAGATGTCTACAAACTTATGAGTAAACATAAAGTTGCCAAAGAGTTATGGGATAAAATTCGTGTTTTAATGCAAGGCACCTCGTTAACTAAACAAGAACGAGAGTGTAAGTTGTATGATACATTTGATAAGTTTGTCTATATCCCCGGGGAGACTCTCAACGATTACTATTTGAGGTTCACTCTATTGATGAATGAGCTTCACATTTATGGCATGGAAATTCTGACATTTCAGTCAAACACCTAGTATTTGAACACTCTTCCTTCCGAATGGAGCAAGTACGTGACGGCTGTTAAATTGGCTAAGGATTTCCATCAAACCAACATGGATCAACTTCAAGCTTTTCTTCAACAACACGAATGCCACATGATCGAGGCTCGGTTGTCAACACCTCAAGTCCATGATCCACTCACCATGATTGCTTCTCATCAAATGACTCCTACACACAACTTGGCATACTCTTATCAACAACCATCATATATGCAGCAACCACAACACATATATCAGAAACCATAACAACCATTTTATCAACCACCAATGATGCCACAGCAAGTATTTCAACAACAAAGTTTTCCTCAATAGCCTTATACACATCAACCATCACATCGGGCATCACCATCACAAGCTATCACTTCTCCAATGGTCTATACTCCTCAGCAAGGATACTTTCCAATTGAAGCACCACAAGCACAAGCCTTTTATTCCAATGATCTTCCACCAATTCAAGCACTGGTCTTTACTCAAAATGATGCACCAACTGATGTCTTGAACCATCTCACTGCCTACTTGTCAAAACATGTTGCGACTAAAGGTTTTCCACCAACAAACAATCAACTCTGCACTTCGTTAAATCCTCGCCAACAAGCTACTATTCAAGACGGTCAAGTGACGGTACAATCCATTCAGGGAAGGAAAAATTCATATGAACAAACTACAAGGACTGTGAATGCTTAAACTGGAAATTCTCAAGCTAGTGTAAATGGAAGTCCTATTGGTCCTCAAAAGGTTGTGACTTGCTACAATTATCGGTGACAAGGTCATACGTCTAGGCAATGCACTCAGCCGAAAAGAAGAAGGGATGCAGCGTGGTTTCAAGAGAAGATGTATTTGGTCGATGCTCAATCTAAGGGAAAGATTTTGGATTCAGAGGAATTAGAATTTCTTGTAGACCCAGGGGAAACATATAGTGAAGGCATTTTAGTCATCTCTACTTCTAATTCAACATATCAAGCAGATGATCTTGATGCATATGATTCGGATTGTGATGAAATTCACTCAGCCCAAGCTGTTCTCGCTGCTAATCTCTCTCACTACGGTTCCAGTATCGTCAGTGAGGTGCCAACCACAACCAACATTGTTCATGATAATCCACATCAAGTTGAGCATGAAAATAACAACCTCAAACAACATTCGAGAACTAGTAACTCAAATGATGTGATATCCAATCCTACACATTTGAGTGAACCTCAACCAAATGCTACGACGGGTATGGAATCTTATGCTCAACATGATTTGGTGATGGTGCCTAAACATATTATTGATAACATGAATGTGGTTGTCCGACAAACCGTAGATATGAATGCCAATCTAACCGCTGAGCTTGTGCTGTATAAGGAAAATGTCAAAACTTTTGAAATGGTCCCTCAAGCAGAGAAAATAACTTATTTTGAATTTGACCAATTTCGTTTTGAAAGGATAGAACACTTAAATGAAATCGAAACATTAAGAGATAATCCCTTAACGAATTAAAAGAAAAAGAGTCGATTTTCAATAATTTTCAAAAACTTAAAACAGATTTTGAAACTCTCGAGTCTAAAAATTTTGAGTCGGAAATTAATGCTACCAAACTTCTTAAATTTAAGGAACAATAGCTTTTAAAACAATATGCTTCCACAGAAAAGGTTCATTTATTAACCAACTCATTTCAAGAACTAGAGCTCAAGCGTCTTCAAGATTTACCACCTAATCCGGGTTACGCAAAACAAGCTCAACAACATATTCCTAATCTTTATGATACGACCCTAATTGGTAAAGTGAAAGAGGCTCCCTATGTTTGGGATGATGATGCAACGCTGTCACTTGCGGAAGAAACTCGTTTAAAAATGCTTTCGAGAAATCATAACAAATTTGATTATGTAAAGCATAATAAAGAACAATTTTATTTTAATATCCGCTTTAGACTATAAAAGGAATTAGCTCAATTATCAGCATGTGTGCCCTAAAGTTTGTCAAACGAAAACCTTTCTAGTACGTCTCTTACACTTGTCAAAAAGGATTTAACGAAGTTAATTCCACCGGTAAGTAAGGTGTCTAATAGCTTAAATGTGTTGCACCAACACTTTGTCGATTTCGACAAGGTCATTAAGGAACGTATGACGGCTTCCGCCATCATGAAAGGTGAGTGGAATTTTGAACACACTAGAGCTGCGTTTCGAGACGAAATAATTCCATTTGTGGACAATATTAAAGCGTGTTTTAGCAATATTGATCAAGATTTGGTTTTGGATTTAAATGAAGTTAAACGAGTTTTGAATGAAATGGATGAAGCTTATGAAAACGGTTTAGTTGTAATGGAACGAATTTTACACCAAAATGATCAACTTTTGAAGCAAGTGATGTTGTATGATATTGTATCCGTTTGTGTTAATAGTTGTGTTGATAATGATTCTATTGTGCATAATGTTAAATCTGTGGATAATGTGGTCGATAGTAATTGTCACAAATCTGATGCTGAATTTTTAAAGTTTAAAGATTCCTATAATTTACTTTCAAAATGTTTGATGCTATTCAAAAATATTGTATTTCGCTTGAATGTGAAAAAAAATTTATAATAGAGATTTTTGAAACGTCAAACGAAGGTGTTAATATAGATGCTCCTAATGTTAAAAAGGCTTTTCAATTAAATAAACGATCAAAACAGCGTAGGAAAAGTGAAAAAGTTGCTAAATCATTGCTGATAGAAAATGAAAATGTGGAAAGGACACTAGAGGCCGCTGACACTCAATCATTGATTGCGACTCTTAATCATACGTCGGTGAAAATATAATATTTACATGCGACAATTCGTGATAAGGATATGGCTTTGGTTGAATTAAAAGAATTGCTTCGTGTTAAGAATACAACCACCATTTCAGCGCCGTCCTCTAGTGATTCTAAAGTGAAACCAACCAAGACTAATCTCATTGCTGTCACACCAATAAACAAGGGCCCTAGGACTAAACCATCTCAAACATTGGTTACTAAAGATAAGGCAAAATCAAAAACCAGCTTCTAATATTCCTGTGTTGCCTTCTACAGGAGTAAACACCACTACTAAGGCTCAAGGGTCTATGCTTAAAGGAAACACGAAGAATGATAGGATGTTTCCCCCATCTAGTAGTCAAGTGAAGAAGAAAGTAGAATCCTACCCTAGGAATGTTACTTCTGTTTGGAATAAAAAGAATCATGTAGCTAAACCTAAAGGCTCTGCGGTTCTGCATCGTTCTAATTCTATTGTGAATTATAAATTGAAATGTTGGAATTCTAATGAATGTATGTTTTATAGTCATCATGATTCTTGCCATATTGACCATGTGAATGAGATGTATGCCCGAAAGCATAACTTAGAATGGAAACCGCTGGGAAAGTGTTAACCCAAGTTGGATGGATGTGGCGTCTCACTGGTAGAACTTCCACTATAGTATGAAATGCGTGCCCTTTAACTATGATCACTCCCACTACAACAAAGAAAGTGTTCCCTTTAACTAGGAGTACTAAGGCTACCAAAACACAAGCGTGTCCTTTAACTAGGAACACCAACACTACTGTAGGAACAAAGTGCCCTTTAAATCGGTCTACTCCCACTGTAGTGCCTGTCACTAATCCAAAATCTCAAGAAGATGGAACCATAAGACTGGCAATTAAACAAACATGTAAAACCCACTTTAAAAACCCTAAGATCATTAAATGCACGAAATTACAGTTAAATTTAAACTTTATAATTAATTAATATACGACATGAATCATGAACATTTAATACGAATATTATGTATATTAATTAATTATCATATGTATTATGTTCGTAAACATGAATATTAATGCACGATAAGAATGTACGTATAAGATGATGACGTATAGTTCCTAAGTCGGGCTGGATAGTCCGACCAACGAGTACTACCCGTATCAATCAGAGTATGGATCAATGCTTATACAACGCGTGCACATCAGGAGGCCCGGTAAGCCGATGTTGTACATACGGTTCATTACTTAACCGTGTCCTCATCGCACTACGATCGGATCAGACAAGAATATAATCTATCGCATAGATATATTCGCCTAAAGGGTAAGCGATATACACTTACCTTGTTTATGCGATAAGGATGAAGCTATTCTGGGTCGTTATCTCTTCCTTAGGCCGCAAGAGTAGGAGAGCCCGGCAAGGACTCTCTCAGGTAAAAAAGGAAACCCTAAGGTTCCACAAAGGTACGATACATAATACTCTAAACCATCACATAATACTCAAACCGATTACTTACTCTCACGTCAAAGTCTAATCGTGGGATAAACGCCCACGGTAAGCCTAAAAGTGTCTCTTTTTAGTGTGCAGGGTATTCAAAAAAGTTTCACTTGGTGCAAGAGCCGGAGTCCACAAGACCCCGAATCAAGCCTCATACGGGTCTAGCTCGGTCTATCCAACTTTTGTATCAACAAGTTGGCGCCATCCGTGGGACCCTACACTAAACTAAAAACCAATGACGAGAAACGTTGCGAACAAAGGCCATCGAAGATCTTCAACGGTAGATGGTCACATCGCATCCGCGAATGTTACTCCTGGATCCGCCAACGAGGCAAATAGTCGGGATGTGAAAAATCCACCTCCTAGAGGAATGAGTATATTATTCTCAACTCCCTACCTACTATCAAAGAAAGAGATGTGGAACATGATTCAACTCAGCCCCCTCCTAATAAAGGCAAAAGGAGGATACCCCCCGCATCAGAAGAAAGCAAGGAAGTAATCGCTAGTGATGCAAGTGCGATGGAAAAATACGTAGTGAATAATCTACAAGCCCTCATCCCACTAGTTTCTGAACACATAAAAAATCATAAGGGAACAAAAGGAAAGGAGCGCGGAGAACGCGGTCAATCCTCTGAAAGCGATCCATCAAGATCGGATGATAACCATCCTGTAAAGCTCAGACGTGAATATCACTCCTCATATGACCTAGACTTCTCACAACCTTGGATCAGAGCTAGAAAAAATGCTTTCACAAGACGCATACAGTATTACCCGGATACAAGTAAGCGTCGCATGCCCGCAAACGTAAAAACATACGATGGCACCTCAGATCTAGAAGACCACCTAAAACTCTTTGAATCCCAAGCAGGTATTGAGCAATGGCCAGAACCTGTATGGTGCAATATGTTGAATTCTACACTTGTAGGAAACCCGTGGATCTGGTTTGATAGACTTCCACCACGAACAATTAATGGGTTTGAAGTATTGCGAAAGGCATTCAAAAGAAATTATGTGCAACAGAAAAGACATGATATAAGTGTTGTATCACTTGCAATAATTAAGCAGAACTAGGGCGAATACCTGGAGGACTTTCTAGAGTGTTTTAGAAGAAAATTTATTCAAAGGAAGGAATGCATAGAGATTTTGAAAGTATCTTGCTTCATGGCAGGTATACGCAATAGTGATCTAATACGAAAGCTGAATGAAAAAAACACAAAAACCTTTGATGGGGTACTACGACGAGTAAGATCCTTCATACAGGGGAATCAGCTGCCTCAGAAGTCATGCAAAACACCTATGGTTATAGACCCCATGACGCGCCTAATAAAGGATCTATTAGACAAAGCAGGCCAGGAGATCTCTACTACCAAGGAAATAAAAGAGAGGGCCGAGCCAGTAACTTCAGGTTTACTCCCCTTAAGTTAACTCCAAGGGAAATCCTTGTATCAGAAGGTGCGAACTTCCAAAGACCATTACCAATGACCACTCTGGTAGAAAGGCGCACTGGCAACAGATATTGTGAATATCATGGTGAGAAGGGACACACTATGAATGAATGTATTCAGGTACAGAAACATATAGAGAATATGGTGAGAGAAGGCAAGTTGAAACACCTTGTCAAAGAAGCCGCGGAGGATGAAAAACCAAAAACCGCTAACGAAAATGTTTACATGGTACAAACGTGGCAACGAAGGACAAAGCAAAAAGTGAGCCAAAAATTCTCGAAAGGGAGAGACATCTCTTTCCCACCCCTCAGCGCGAGTAATGAAGCAGAAAGCCCGTTAATAATAGAAATAAATATCGGTGAACACAGTGTAAATCATATGTATGTTGAGGAGGCTCATTGATGGTTGAGTAAATACGTCTTTTAGGAAAAAGAACGTAATTAGGGTAAGTACGACTGTTTAGGAAAACCGTGCACAAATGACCCAAAGTGGGGGTCGTTCTCAAGGAGGCTTGTGTGTTGTGTGAAGATAAGATTAAGTGTTTGTGATTATATTTATGACAAAAGAAAAGAAGAAAAGAGATTAGAAGAGAATGACGGTTACCAATATGAATTAAACTAAGACGGTAAGTCGTGCACGTAAAACCGTAAAAAGTGACCAAAATTAAAAATTACCCTAAAAATTCCTAGAAAATTGCAATAAATCCTACAAAATGTAATTAGAGTTTACAAAAAATCAAAAATCACTCAAACCTTTTATTTAATTAAATATTAAATTTTAATGCTAATTAAAGCCCAAAAAATCAATTAAATTAAAAAAAAATCCCAAAATGAGATTTTTTAACTTGTAAACCTCTAAAATGACTTTACTAAGTTTAAAACTATTTTTCAAAATTTTAAAATTAATAAAAACTATTTAAAAAAACAATTAAAAACTATTAAAACTTAAAATAATTCTAAAAATTAATCTAATGACAATAAATTTATTCTAAAAATTGTAAAATTCCTAACTTAATGAATTTGAACAAAGAAAAATGAAAAACTTGTAAAAATCTAAATTTTAATTTTTAATAATAAAACAATAATAAAATATTAATAAAAAAATCCAAAATTTATAAAAAAATCTAAAATGTTGCAAACTAATTTAGTTTAACCTAAATAAGACAGAAATGCACTTGAAATTACCAAAATACCCCTATTGGGCCTTAAAATGGGCTAAATGACAAAACAGTCCCATAATTGGCCTAGAATTTGTTCCAATAAGAAAAAGTCAACCAAATAAGCCCAAAACTTCCAGTCTAACTTGAAATTTGATTTTAAGAACAAAACTCTGAAGGCCTAAAAGCTGAAAATGTGTTTAAGCTAGCTTATTACAAAGCAGCTTATTCTTAATGGGCTTTTTGGCCCATTAAGCTATAAGCTGATGCCATAAGCTAAGATTTGACACACAAGCTTCTTTTGAGTTACCAAAGAGAACTGTAAAAAGAAAGGTTGAAAAAGCACAAGAAATAAGCCTGAAATAAGCCAAGACTCTCTTCACAAAACGACAAAATAGTTGTTTTTGAGTTCTAGACCACCTCAAGTGCTGATTCAAGTTTCAAAAGGTTTAAAATGACTTAATTAAGCAAAATATTCAAAAGGTTTTCCAATAAGCACACTAAATAACCAGAATAATCAATTAAGCACTTATGTATAAGTCAACTTGATGAGTTTTCTAGTCAAACTTAAAAGTCAAACCCTAATAAGCTCCAGATCAAATCAATGGGTCAAATAAGGAAGATCTATCACAAAAAATAAGTTGTTGCAAGTCTGGATAAGCCAAAATGACTTATGAATAAGCTGTTTGATATTTAACACTAGCAGGGCTAGTTTTAGAGGTTCAACAGTGGGAAAAGATTCCATTGCTTGACCTTTTTGACTTTTTGTCTTATGTGACTTTTTTGTGGATTCAGGTTAAATAAAGGCACCCAAGTGATCAGTTAATCACAAGGAGTCAATAACCACAATCAAATCACAATTTCAATCATCCAATCAAATACAGTTAATTTAAAAGATCACAAGACTTGTACCAGATATGAACAATAAGCAGTTTTCACTCAATAAGCACTTTTAGCAAGAATAAGCCAACCAAACTTCACCAAATGCTTACACAAGCTATAATTAATTCAAATGAACAAATATAAACAGGTTTCATGCATTGATTAAAATTCTAGATCTAGATTCAAGCAAATGAAAGCTACTGATGAACAAGAACATGCAGTTATGATACTTTGCTGATATACTTGACCACAAATCCAATTTCAAACACTCAAATCATCTTAACAGGTTATACAAACTTTGATTAAACACTTTTTAGCCCTAACATGCATACACTCTTGGTGTTTCCAAAATCTTAGGTTAAAATAAGCAAAATCAAGTGAGTTATAGAACAATCTTGGATTTGACGTTTTAAAGCTGAAAACTAGCAGATATTAGCACACAACCAAGTATTAAGCAAATACAAACACTAAACAACACCTTCCAATAACTCAAATCCAATTTATGCACTTAAACAGGTTAACCCAAACAGCCCGTATCTTTTTCAATCCAAGATTTAACAAAGTATAAGTGTGATTCAATGTTACCCAAGCCCAATCAAACACAATAACAAGTATATTATGCAGTATCAAGCAAGATTAAGCCACAAAAACAACAAGAACAATAGCAGAACTCAAAATCACAACATTCAATTATTTTGACAGATTTTTGGGTTCAAGAACTCAAACCTCATGAATGTACATCCACACTCACGAATTTTTGAGCTGATGTGCCTAGCAAAACAAGGCACAAGCTTCCACAACAAGGCTGCTAAGATTCAACAAGGTTAGAACAAAAATATGAAAAATAGAAAGTAGAAAAAGGCTTGATTAATGCAACCTTTTTACCCACTCTTTGATTATCCACAAACCACAAGCCTCACAACACCTTGATAACTCTTTATCAGGGTGCTATGATCAACTTATAGCCCAAAAATTCCAAAGGTGTACCAAAGAACTTAGCAAAATATCAAGATTTTAAACTTTGAGCAATTTCTTGCACAAAGTTTGAAAACAGGTTTTAAGATTCAACAATAGCAAACATATATCAATAACAAGTAGCTAAAAAGATTGGCACTTGGAATTTGTCACACAATTCAAACACATTTCATTAATAATGAAGGAGGATTTACAAAATGTTGACCAATAAGAAAACCAAGAGCAACTGAAAATTTAAAGTCCCGAATTTGCCCTTGTAGATTTTTAAAAACTTGGAATCATGTGAAGAACTTTGGCTGTTTTTGGACATGTGAGCTGTTGGAAAGTGATCAAGGGCTCACAATGAAGCTTAGATATGAAGCTGGATGCAATTCGTTGGATGGCTGGCATGTTTTGGCATTTTCTCCTAAAATCGTGTACAAGGGTTTAACATGTGACAATGGTGATGATATGGCATGGGTTTTGGGAGCTGGGTTATGTTTATGATTAGCTTAATTATAATTCTAGATAATTTGGGGGTCTAATTACAAGCCATTAAGAAAAACCCAATTTGATGAAGAACATGAACAATGAAGGTTTTAATCCGTTTTTGTTTTTAAAACAAGTGTTAAGCGCCAAATAATTAACTAATCTAGATTAGTTAATATTTTTGTGAGTGGATTTGTGACGTGCGAGAATGGCGAGCTCTCATTGGTGGGTTTTGGTGAGTGGGGCACGTGGCAAGCTGCCACTGGTATATGTATGTTTGGTTGTCTGCCAGCTTTAGCCCTTCTTCTCTCTTTCTTTTGTTACTTCAGTTTATTTAGCAACAAATCCGAATTCCCTTTATAACAAACTTTCCATTTTCACACTTTTGCACTAAATACTTTTCCAAAGTATTTTCAGGGGTATTTCTTGCCAATTCATGATTCTTGAAGGGTTGTTTTGGCATTTTCTTCAAACATTATGGTCTTGACTTGTATTCTTGACTTCTTGGAGGACTAATATTGACAAGTCTTGATTTATGAGGGACCATTCTTGCCAATTCTTCAAAGTGGAGGGCCCTTTTTGTAAATTTGACAAACTTTAAGGACCAATCTTGTAATTATGAATAAACAACGGTTTAAAGTGTCAATTCTTCAATATATGAGGACCCTGCTTGTACAATCTTTAAATCTTCAAGGGTTATTCTTGGAAAATCAACACTAGGGCTTGGTTCATTGTGCGACTTCGTTTCCCGTGTTCGTTTTTGCTTGTTTCTTGTGATCTTTTGTAATTTCTTAATATCCGTACCTAAAATACACATGTAACAAACACAAGCATATATTTGACATTTTTCATGATATTTTATGCATTTAAAGCCTGTTTTGGACGATGAGACTATGTATAAAAGCAGTCTCATCACTCATTAGCAGAAACAATGTATGAGCACTGCTTCCTGAAACTGAGCGTAGAAATAAGGATCCAAATGGTACCTGAGACCTCACTGCTCATCAGATTTAGTGGAGAAGCGGTGTGGCCATTGGGCCAACTAAATCTAGTAGTGAAAGTGGGAAACGATGAACACTCAACGAAGGTCTCAATGAACTTTCTAATAATACGATCACCATCGCAGTATCATGGAATCATTGGTAAAACTGTCATACTAGCAATGCGGGCAGTACCCTCTACGGCCCATGACATGATGAAGTTCCTAGTGGATGGAGGAATCGTAACAATATTCAACACAACCGTCCCACTCGTAGAGTGCAACACGGTCACGGAACCCCCTCAGGTTACAACGGAATCCAAGGTGGATTCACCACCAAACCTAAAAGTGGCAATCCATCCGCAATACCCGGATCAAGAGATAACGATTGGAGGGACACTGTCCGAAAAAGGAAAGGAAGACATGTGCCACCTCTTAAAGGAAAACCTAGACATCTTTGCCTGGGAACCTAAAGACATGACTGGAGTGCCAAGGTCAATATCCGAACACAAGCTGCAGATACGCGAAGGATATACCCCAGTCAGGCAAAAGAAAAGAGGACAGGCTCCAGAGTGCAATAAGGTGATACTTAAGGAACTGAAGAAGCTGGTGAATGCAGGAATCATGCGAAAAGTCTACTACCATGATTGGCTCGCTAACCCAATGATTGTCAAAAAACATGATGGCAGCTGGCGTATGTGTGTTGACTTCACGGACCTCAATAAAGCTTGTCCCCAAGATTTCTATCCACTTCCAGAGATAGACTAGAAGGTGGAATCGCTATGCGAATATCCTTTTAAATGTTTCCTAGACGCATACAAGGGATACCACCTGATACAAATGGTAGAGCAATACGAAGAATAAACGACGTTTCATACCAGCCAAGGTGTGTATTTCTACACCAAAATGCGATTTGGACTTAAGAACGCAGGGGCCACATACCAGCGATTGGTTGATAAAGCGTTCGAAGGCCAAATCGGGCTAAATTTGGAGGTCTACTTTGATGACGTGGTAATAAAAAGTCACACAGAGGGTGAACTTATCCGGGATGTAGAGGAAACATTCTCAAAACTTAAGAGAATAAACATGAAGTTAAACCCAAAAAAGTGCACTTTTGGGGCGACAAAAGGCATGTTCCTAGGCTACATGATTGATCACAATGGCATCAAACCTTTCCCAGAAAAGACAGAGGCAGTCATATAGCTTCAAAGCCCAAAGACAAAAAAGGAAGTGCAATCGTTAAACAGGAAGCTCGCAGGGTTGAACAGTTTCTTGTCCAAATCCATAGAGAAATTTCTCCCTCTATTTAAAACACTCAAGAAGTGTATAAAAAAGGTAGACTTCAATTGGACAAAGGAAGCTGAAAAAGCCTTTGAGGAACTAAAAACACATTTAGCGTCGCTCCCTATGTTAGTCGCACCACGCCCAAAAGAAGAGTTGATAATGTACTTGTTAGCTACACATGGAGCGATCAGCGCGATACTAATGATGGATAGGGAGAACGTGCAAACACTAGTATACTTCATAAGCAGAGCATTACAAAGCTCAGAACTAAATTATACTGATAAGTGTGAAAACACTCATCATTTATAACCCAAAAACCACTTAAAACATGACCAAATACATTATATTAAACAATAAATTATCAGAATTGCACGTGTATTTTGTGTTTGTGTATTTACAAGAAGTATAGGTACATTTGAGATAATCACGAGCTCTCACAGGTTTTATTCGAAGAAAAGACGAAGAAAAGTCAAAACAAGGATCCAAGTACTATTCTTTCCATATTGATAAAGATTGAAGGATTGAAGTTATGAATATTAAAGTCTTCGAGCACTAGATTCGCCATTTTCACAAAGAGAAAGGATTTAAATGAGTTTTGCTTAAAAGCTTTAAACGATTAAATCACAAATAACAGAAGACAAAAAGGAAAAGGACTCAGAGGGGAAATATTATTTTGGAACGGGCTAAAGATGCTACTACATCTTATTCATTATCAAACGAAGAAAGAAAAAAAAAAGAGAAAAGAAAGAAGAGCAAATGGTTTTCTTCATCAATACCTCAAGCTGGATTCAAGAGAGAAGAACAAGATTTCAGAGGAAGTTTATAAAAGTAAAAACATTCATCACATAATCCTCTAAAAGATGATGTGACTGAATTAGTTCAACATCAAGTAACGAAGAAAGCCCCAATTTTATCAAGAACCCTAGATGTAAGGTGGCAGTTTCTGATTTGATGTGCTACGTCGACAAGAATTCATCCTCTACTTCTCACGTATATAAATACTGTGTAAATCTCTCTTTGTGGAGGGTTAGCTTAGGAGTAATTTTTCACACAGTAGATTAGGGGTTAGTTAGTCGAAGTTTCTGTTATAAATTAGGTTTAATCCTGTCACACTTGTAAGTTAATTCAGTTACGGTTCAATTGTAACAGTTTTCTTAATTTCTCCATTAATGAAATATATCTCTTTTCAATCTTTTGTTCTTTTATAAGCTCTCATATGCTGATTACCATATTGATCGGTTAGAGTTAGGTACTTTACTGTTATAGATGTAACAACTTTTTCCATTAATGAACATCCAAACTTTCATCAATTCTTTTCTTTAATCTTGCTAAAATCTCAATTTTAGTTCATAAGCTTTTCATAGCTTATGATATGTTATTATAAGCTGGTCTTCATTTACACTTGATAATTTTCTCTCTGTTAGCCTCAAAATAATGAGTCAAACAAGAATGCTCGGTCATATATTTATTATGTATCGTATTTTAGAACATTGTAATAGGTAGTAGACTAGTCGTGTTTTACGGGCTTAACTTTAAGCAAAGGCTCATTCATAAGCTACTAAAGCCCAAAAGGAAAGCCCGACCTATTATCATATATCCCATTATGCCACAGGTAGGAAAGTCTATAAATACCCTTCCTAGCATGTTAGGAAGGGTGTTGGTTGGTTCATTTTTCTCTGATTCTCTTAATCTAATATTCACTAAGTTTCACACACTTCTCTCTATCTTCTCTCTCTATAATTCATTTATCTTCTACCTTTCTTTCTTGTTTAATCGTCATATTATAAGGGACAACAATTGGTATATGATCCTATAGTAGATAGGTGATTGATGATCCGTGTTTGTGTTCTTGATTTTCGTGCCTATTTTGATCTAAAACATTCGATCCAAACTTTTTTTATGTTTTTTATGGTTTATTCTTCATACAAATCATCTACATAGTTGTGGTAGTGATTTGGTATTGTTACTTTGGTTAAAAACACAAAATTTTTGGGTGTTTGGATCATTTTTTGCTCAAAATCTCGAACTGGTTGTGTTATATCCGACAACAGTGGACATTACGATAGGGTTTTCATATTCCGATCCAGCATTGCGATAGGGTTTTCAGAATTACGATCACTTATTGCGATCACGCATTGCGATCACTTATTGCGATCACGCATTACGATCACTTATTGCGATCACGCATTGCCAAAATCTTATTTTGAGTTCATAAGCTTTTCATAGCTTATGATATGTTGTTATAAGCTGGTCTTCATTTACACTTGATAATTTGCTCTATGTTAGCCTCAAAATATTGAGTCAAACAAGAATGCTCGGTCATATATTTATTATGTATAGTATTTTAGAACGTTGTAATAGGTAGTAGACTAGTTGTGTTTTACGGGCTTAACTTTAAGCTAAGGTTCATTCATAAGTTACTAAAGCCCAAAAGTTAAGACCGACCTATTATCATATAGCCCATTATGCCACATGTAGGCAAGGCTATAAATACCCTTCCTAGCATGTTAGGAAGGGTGTTGGTTGGTTCATTTTTCTCTCATTCTCTTAATCTAATATTCACTAAGTTTCACACACTTCTCTCTATTTTCTCTCTCTACTTTCTCTCTCTAGAGTTCATCTATCTTCTACCTTTCTTTCTTGTTTAATCATCATATTATAAGGGACAATGATTGGTATCTGAGCCTATAATGGATAGGTGACTGAAGATCCGTGTTTGTGTTCTTGATTTTCGTGCCTATTTTGATCTAAAACATTCGATCCAATTTTTTTTTTTGTTTTTTTTATAGTTTATTCTTGATACAAATCATCTACATAGTTGTGGTAGTGATTTGGTATTGTTACTTTGGTTAAAAACACAAAATTTTTGGGCTTTTGGATCATTTTTTGGCTCAAAATCTCGAATTAGTTGTGTTATATCCGACAACAGTGGACATTGCGATAGGGTTTTCATATTCCGATCCAGCATTGTGATAGGGTTTTCAACATTCTGGTCACTTATTGCGATCACGCATTGCGATCACTTATTGCGATCACGCGTTGCGATTACGTATTGCGATTACATTGCGATCACTCATTGCGATCACATTGCGATCACTAATTACGATCACATTGCGATCACTCATTGCGATCACATTGCGATCACTCATTACGATAAGAACATTTTGATGACTATTCCGAAGACTATTCCGATGATTGTTCCGATGGATATTTTGTTCGAGTACTTTTCAAACTTAGCCACTATCTAGACTAGTCCATGACATAGTTTACACAAAGATTAAAAAAAAACCTAAGTAAAATTTATTTTTTCCTAGACCATTTTTAGGCCATTTAAGCTTTGATTTCAAATTTTGGCGATGCGAAAAATCTTTCGACCAAAAATTCAAAATTTCGGACCAATATTAAAAATTTTAAGCCATTTTTAAGTTTTATTTTTGTCAAAAATTTTCCTTTTTCAAAATTTTTCCCTACTAGTTATTGGCTATTTCTAACTTGAATTCAAAATTTGGTAATTCAAAATTTGTCGGTTTAAGGTTTTGTCGGACTGAGGAATTTATTGTCGGACTGAGAAAAATCCTAATATTCGGAATTTCAACCAAAACTCAATCACACCATATCTACTTAAGATCCAAAGTCACTTCATCATCTAAACACTCATTATGGATTCCGCAACACAAGATGTGCATGCACTCAAATCCAAGATGTCAGTTGCAAAAGAACGATGCATGACACACTTTAGATCACTCCAGTCACACCTTCATGTTCTTTCAAATGACGATTTAAAAGGCACTCACGTCGAACTTGGATTAAAACGGGTATTCATGTCACTCACTGGACAAGATGTTGAGACATTCACAAACACAATGCTACTTAATGTAGATCACCTTGAACAACAACTTGCCAATGATGAATTTCAGGAGGTTGAACCTATAGATGTCGTTTTGGTTCTCGAGAATGAGTTTCAGCTATTCCTTTATACACAGGTCTCTGTACACTATGATCGAGAATTCATAAACAAATACTTATTTGAATATACTCGGTTAGAAGTTCAACAATTCAAGGAGACATTTCTTCAACACGTGAGTGCTGTAAGGAAGTCAATTGCTGAAAGAACACGTCATAAACTAAAATCTAAAAGAAGGGTGAATAACAGCTTAATGCAAAAAACGAGAGCAATGTCGATGATGGTCAAACATTGGCTGCTTGTTCAATTGGCACAGAAAGCAGTGGGACAGAATCAGAAAAGCAACATACCAGCAACAACTCAGGGAATGATCATGGAACCAATGATAAAGATATCACACCCATATATGATGAGGAGCCAATGGCTGAGGTACAATTAAATGCAGTGTATGATGATCATCAATATATTGATTCTAAGATTCATGAGCTTGTAACTATGTTAGCTCAAAAGACGAAAGATTTTGAGGATGCCAAACTCGAGTTTTCGAAGAAAAATGACAAATTTGAAGCTTATTTTGAAAAACTTGAAAAAGAAAACGTTGTTCTTGAACAAAAACTGGATCGTAAGATTCAAGATTCTAATGCGGAAAAAGAACATTTTATGAAACAAATAAATTTGTTAGAATCAAATTTGGCTTCTCAAAATTCAAGTCCTCCGCCTTCTTCATTAAGTGAAATATCTGTGCAACCTATTGACACTGTAGATAGTAATGACGCGAATGCTGATAACGACATATTTGATAATTTGAACTTTAAGTTAGAACAATGTGTCGCTCAATTACTTCTACAAAATGAGCAATTGAAAGTTCAGATTCAGGAAAAGGTTTTTGCATCAACAGCAGTGAAAAATGAATTAAGGAAGCTAAAAGGAAATAGTGTGGATACTAAGTTAGCAAATCAGTCAATCTTAGGGAAACCGCCTACTCAACCATTCAGAAACCGCTCAGTTGTTAGACAACCGAATGCGTTTAAATCTGAACTACCCAAAAGTTCGAACTCAAGGTTTGCATCCAAATTTGACGTACGTAGCAATTTGCCAAAAACTGTCACTCCAGTATCTAGATCCCCCTTAACAAATTTTGCCTATGCAAAACCCAGTCACATGAATGCTTCAAGAAACTCTAGAAATAGCTCCAAGAACATGCCTCGGACTAGTTCAAATGACACGGGTGATAAAAGCTATCTAGAGGATGCTAAGATAAAGACACAAGAAAGAGATAGGACCCAACTGAAACCTAGGAGCGCTAATCACACATCTAGGAATTCTAGACCCTTCTATGATGTGCCCAAATCAGCCTATCCTAGGAACACTAGATCCATCTCAAATGCTAAGCACTTTGTTTGCACGAAATGTAACAAATGCGTGTTTAATGCCATTCATGATGGTTGCATCACAAAAGTCCTGAACAAAGGTGAACCAAAAAGCTAGAGCATCTCAAAGACGGAACCCTATAGGAAATAGTTTTTCTCAAATTAAGTCTTCCGCTGTGCATGAGAAAACTACGTTTCCTAGACATTGTCTTAAGTGGATACCAACGGGTAGAATCTTCAAAACAACTGGTCTTAAATGGGCTCCTACTGGAAAAATATTTCCCTCTAGCACGACAAAGGTTCACTGTGAACCCCCACATGGTTCTCACAAAGATATCACTAACAAATATGCAAGCATACAAACTACTGTAAAGAGTGCAGGTACCAATGTCAAGACACAACGGACACCTAAAGGTCCAATCTTTAAATACTGTTCAACAAAATACACACTCAAAGTTTGGTTGCTGAAGAAGCGGATATCTGAGAAACTAGTTTCTAAAGGGTTTCACAACTAAGCTTTAAAATGATTTACAATTACTTTAGATTGAGACTCGTGCTTCAAAGAAAGGAAAGTTGATCATGGTTGATAACTTATCCTTATCAACGGGAAAATTAAAATTCTAGGTCATGATCTTTCATTAAAAACATTCCAAGTTTTTAAGATCATGTAAACGACTTACAGTTAAATGTTAGACTCTAACTCGAAGTTCAAATAAAGGAAAGTGTATCCTTAAAGATAACTTATCCTACCAAACGGGTAGAGCAATCTATCTTGGGTTGAGCTTGTCACAAAACATTCAACGTTTTGAGCTCAACACAATGGCTTATAATCACGTTCAGATTGCAACCTGGATCTATATTCACGGGGGAGTGTACGATTTCGTGCTCTTACCCTCGGCAAAAGAAGAGAAATCTTCTTACACTTGAGTGGATTTGTCAAGACATTCAACGTCTATGAACTCAAGTTTATGCTTTAGAAAAACCTCTTCGCCAAAAAGAAATAGGATTTTTCAAAAAGCGTTGAACACAATTTTTTCAAGAATTTTTCAATGATTATTCAAAATCTTTTAAAAATTGTGTGTTCAACAACTCCTATCCTCAAAAAGCAAAATGTGGATCACATCCTCACAATGACAATTCAGTTGGATCAATTTTTGAGGGGGAGCATTTCAACTTCATGCAAAGATTGACACATCTTTCTCACTGAGATTTTCAGAACTATTCTTCAAAATATATTTTAATCAAATTTGGTATCTCTAATATCAAAATATTTTTATATATTAGAGATAGGGGAGAAAATGTGATTAAAATGTGATCTATATAAGACTCAAGCACTTTAACTCTTACATACATGTGCAAAACACCTTTGATTATCGATGCACATGTGTAGGGGGAGCCTTTCTGAAACGACAAAACTAGCAAGGTGTTAAATGTTTTTCAAACACTTTGTTAGAATTTAAAGTGGTTTTATGGTTACGATAAAACACCCACAACATCTTTAATCCATGACGTTATTGGTGTCAAAAGGGTGGTTAGGTTTAAGTCCTATGATCCAACCAGAACCGGAGGGATCTTCCCAGGGACAATCCAATAGATTATTAGAAGTCCTTAGGAAATATGGAGTAGAATGTGAACGTAGCTGAATGCCGACTAAGTACTGATGCTAGCAGGGGAACAATCACAACAAGGTGCTAGTAATGATGTCTTGGTAAGCATTGAAGGGGTTGAAGAATGAAAAAGAAATGTAAGGATAAAGGGTGTAAAGAAATAAGCCCTCCATAAAATTTAGGCAGAAATCGGGTCAACACATCATGAAGACAACTCATCATGGACCAGTGATGTCATGCACAACCCTTACCTAGCAACCCAGGCTTCTCTTAAAAGAAGTTTGTTTTATTGTCACGGAGATCAACATGACTTCTATTAACTTTCTCACTCCGAGATAGTTGATATTGAATAGGTGGCATCCGCTCCAGCCTCCGACCACTAAAAGTTCACAAATCAAGTTGAAATGTGTATAATGCAAGTTCGTTTTCTCAGTTCTTAACTAATAGAAAGTCCAACCAATATCGGATTTATAATTGTTCTTGGTTGTTCAAGCTTGCTTGGTAATCTATTGCTAATTCAAACAACACTATCTAAAAATGAAAAATATAAACCTACTTATACGTAAAACAAGTTGCAAATTCCAAATTTTATTCAAGTAAAATATAAAAATGCAAAATATAAAACTATAAAGACTGAAAATGTAATTTCTATGAAATGTAAATGCTTGAAATGTAAGTTCTATCAACTATAGGGACTAAAAATGTAAAACAGTTAACTATAAGGACCAAACTTGTAAAAACTTAAACAAACTAACCAAATAGTAACAACCTAACAAACTTAACAACTGAAATTTAACAAACTTCCAAATCCAGGGACTGAATTTTGCAAATACCACAAATTTAGGAAATTTAGCTAGGTTTAGAAACTGTTTAAACTTCTAGGGACTAAAATGCAAATAAACCAAAGTTTTAACTAAAAACGGGACAAAGGAAAGATTAAGCTCGTTTGAGCTTATTACTCAACCAAATAAGCTGAAATCACTTGTAAAACTCTTAAAATCCAATTATAGCTACGTGTGTTCAAGGAAATAAGCTAAAAGTCCAAAATAAGCAATTGAGTGCTTATCAATAAGCTCAAAATAAGCTACAGCCTAATCCAAACATCCACAACTTGATTTTATTATCAAAACTGATTAAGCACTTGATTTAAAGAAGGGGAAATCAAATTAGAACCAATTTCATCCAGTAATAAGCTAGATATCCGAAATAAGCTAAAATGAGCTTATGTTGACCAAACGTTGACCACTTTTATGAAAAAGCTCAAAATCTCAAAAACTCATATTCAACACTAACTAAGTGGATTTGTGAAAGAAAATCAAGACTTTTATGAACTAGATTAAGAGAACAAAGAAAACAGTATGCACTTTATCACAGAGAATGGAAAATGCTCAGGCTTGAGCTAATAAGCTGTTTTCTAGCTTAATCCTGAATACTGTAGATTTTCCTTCTAGATACTGAAAGGTTATGATGTAAGCTATGACTAGAAACAGATTTGAGCAAATTTGATCAAGTATTGAAGGAGAACTAGACAAATGAAAATGACAAGTTTTGAAACAAAAGCTGATAACAAGTATGACCCAAACTATTTCTATGCCAATTGCCTGTTTGACTGTTATTTTGACTTGCAAATGACTTAAATCACCTTGTTAACACCTAATGACTAGAAATGAACTTCTAAACACCAATTTTTAACACTTGAAAACTGATTTATAACTACTCCCAAACACTCCTTAATCTGTTATGAAAAAGATTTTACAAAGACTATTTGAGCTTTGGTTTGAACTGAAACAAAAGCTATAGCAGATTAGTTTCAAAGGACAAAATGAAGTGTATACAAGCTAAGAACAAGCAATAACAAAGGCTAGAGCAGTAAGTAGCTATGAGGCTAAAAAGTTACTGAAAATGAGCTAATAACTAGAAAGCTGAACACTAATGCACAAGATCAAACTTCAAAACACTAGAATCAATCAATCAACAACTACTTATCAAGTAAAATCAGGCAGCCATCAACATTAAACTAGAGAATTGAGCATGCAGTTTGACTGTTTAGAGGAACATAAAACAAGAGCTATGAAACCTAATGTAGAGGTCCTTTGGGAAGAAGAGGAGCGCTGAGCTCTCTTGCACTAGTGATACCACCACCTATCACTAGTATTCAACAAATATCAACCAACAAAACAGCTACAATCCTCTAAAATCATCAATCTGCTACAATTCTTCAAAGGAACAATGGCTAGAACTTGAATTCTGAACAAACAGCTACAATTCTTCACCAATGCAAGCTATGATCAATGGTTGATCATAACATTCATCAAACAGCAACAAGAACTCTTAACAGCAACAAGAATCAACAAGAATTTGAATAACAGAATTTGGCGGGAAAAGGAAATTTGAATTTTATTGAGTGAATTCAGTTACAAAAGTGGTTACAAGCTTCTAACTAACTAACTGACTCAAGAGTTTGTCAGACTCTTGAGTAGTTAGGTGAAAAGTAGGGAAAAAGGGAAAGGGAAATTTAAGAACTATGTGTTTTACAAATTTAAGCTACCATCACAAATGAAGTACAAGCTAGGTATTTATAGGCATGAAAGGAGATTCTGTTGGAGTTTGTGACGTGTTCGGGCCAATCATAGCTTGACACGTGGAGGAATTCTGCAAATCCTCTTTGAAGGTGATGAACATTGAATTGGGGGTTTTTGATTGAGTGGATAACTTGTTAATTAGATTGCACCATTGGATTCCTCTCTTCAAAACGAGCAATATTGGTATTTTGATCTTCTCATGAAACGGCTTAAATCTCAAACCCGATCCTGGCAATATTTTTGTTAAAGAAGATAGACACGTGTCATCTTCTTATTGGTTTAAAACATGTCACATGGATTGCACTGTTGAGATATGGTATTAAATGAAAGGCGGCAGTTAATGGGCTTATGTGGTGATCCGTGTGAAATGTTTTCTTTATTCCCATTGGCTGAAATCTTTAACACATGGATTAAACTTGCAATTCTTTCCAAAGTTGACAGATTTGGTCCCTTGACTTGGCAGATTCCCATTTCAAGCTAGGATCTTCATTCCTTTGTCATTTTTGGTCCTTTAACTTCCAAAACTTGTACAAAATAGCCCTTTGACTGAGTTGACTTAATAGTTTGACCAGGTTTGACTTGAATCTTGACTTTTCATTATTTGCACTTTAAGTCCTCCAACTTTCACAATTTGTCAAGATAGGTCCTTGAACTTCAAAGTCTTGTCACTTTTGATCCTCTTTTGTCTTTTTCATCCATTTGAGCTTGGTTTTTCCTTGTTTGCTTGAAATTGTATCCTTTTACCTACATAAGATCACACAAACACAAACATACCACATAACACTGCTTTTTACAAGATAAATGGGTATTTTGCTTCATGTTTTAGGGTTATTTGTTGATAAAAGGATATGAGTTTAAGCTCATATCAAATTCCCCTACACTTGAGCATTGCCATGTCCTCATGCAATATTATATTTCAAGGCTTAAAAATTTACATTTCCCTCATAATTAATCCACCTTGGCCATATGAGATGCATCTACACTACGCTAATCTAGATGATGCATGATTTTGACTTTTAATAATGCAATGAATCAAAATACAATTCTATCTATATCTTTTTGATTTTTCTTGAAATGGTTTTGATGGAAATAACTCATAAAGAATTCAATGACTTGGATTAGGGCTTGAGTACCATGAACATTTATCACCCTCAAGTTTCACTTTCCCCATACCAAGCTAGTAAATGAGATCATTGCATTCACAAGTAAAAAGTGCATCAACTTATTCATGACAATTAAATGTGGAACCGGTTATTAATTGAGCAAATTGCTTGTGGGCAAATTTGTCATTATTCAAGCGTGAAATATAAGAAATGTAAAATCCAAAAATAAGGAAGCACGGTTTTAATCCTAAGTAATCTTCTCATCCATTACTTGAAAAACCGCTCACAATTAATATAAGTCCGTATTAAGAGTAATAAGTCATTCGCTTTATGTGTAAAATCCTCATGTCATGCTTTCATAAGTAACTACACACTCGCTAAAGAAAGAAAAATAAAACTCACGCAATAATTTACATCCGCATCTTTTTGAGATTTTGGATCTTCAACCCCGCAACCCGTCAAGGTAATATTGGATTGGAGTAATCTATTGAATCCCCGCAACCCGTCAAGGTAATATTGGAACTCAATAGTCACTATAATTAACACCACACTACCCCTCTTGGGAGTCTTGCATTATTTTTTCTTTTTCTTTTTTCTCTAGCCACTCATTTTTTTCATAAGCCGCTCTTATTTTTCTTTATTCCTCACCAAGAAATTTGCAAAGAAGAAAAGGAAAAACACCCGCTAAATATGGAGCATGACACAAGTCTAGTACACATAAAATGTGCTAACTTAGAATCTTAAGACGTACTCATATCAACCATGAATGATTAGCCAAAAATGCATAAGAGATTACGAACCAATTAAAACCGTACTTGATTATTTATTAACAATTATATACAAGCGAAGAAAAATAGAGATAAAGAAGAGAAGGGTTTAGCCACAAGTAATTGCCATGAAGTCTATCTAGCCCTTTTACACTTGCTTCAACTCTATCATTTCCCATTCTCCACAAATTTAAAATTTCAAATAATGAAATTGGTGGAAGCTTAGCCTAATAGACCAATGAAGGACTACATGGTTAAGGATACTAGCTAGAGAGTGCTAAAATAAGCAAACTCGGGTTGAGTCAAAATATCCACGGCGGGCCTAATATGTCAAAGAAGTCTAAACTTGTTAAAACCATGTTTTATTATATTTTTCCTTTTTATATATTTTTGATGAAAAATAAAAGAAAAGATATATACAATGCAAGTGTGATATGCAAATGAAAAATGATTGATGCAAAAATTATGAATGCATATTTTTGGTGGCCAAAGTAGATCAAAAATTTGAAAAATGTTTAAAATTCAATTTTCATGTTATCATGCAAGACAATGACAAGTTCTAGGTAAGGTCACTTCGATAGAAGACCCCCCTACACTTAAGCTAAACATTGTCCTCAATGTTTAAGAGCATGGAAGTATAAAAACTTCCCCTACACTTATGACAATGAATAGACTTTGCTTAACCCAAGTTAAGGAAAGGACTAAGATGTCAATGAAAATTCACTAAAGTAACGAAGTGAACCGGATACAAGGGCCTCCTCCATAAGCTCCAAAGCATGAGATGAGTGAGCAACCCTACAAACAAGCATGAAGACAAAAGAAGGTCTCCCCTACACTTATCTCCCAATGTATGCCTTTATTTCTAACCTACAACACTCTAACCTAGTTATACGATGCTTGAGTTAATGAGTCTCTAGCTCGACTCGTCCCACACTTAAAAGTGTCTAACACCTATCATGGAGAAGAAAATGTTTGCCTTTGTTAAGAAAAATCTCCATGATGAGGTAAAACAAGTGTTCATTTATCAAAACTCCATAAATATCCACCAGGATCAAATACATAATTACCCTCCCACTTATAACACAAGCCAACAACTAGCTTCCCAAGCAATGGTGACAAGAATGAGGTGTAGTTCTCTAAAATGGTTTCCCATATGTTCTTCCCAAGGTGATGGTGTAAAGTTCTCAAATCTTTCACAAGGTTTCCTTTTGTTGCATCAGGTGGATACTGAGATGGTTTAGCAAGCTCTATGCCAGGATCAAAAATCCGTTCCTTGATGGGAAAACAACAAGTGATGATTGCCTTAGAAGATTCTCCTTTGTAGTTCACATGGTGAGAGAAAGGTTGTAGAGTGATTGGTTGTAGAAAAGTTGGGGTGGACAAAGAAGGTAAAGGATCGTCAAGCAATAAAGATTCTAGATAGAGTATGTCCCCCTCCTCATCAAGGTAACCAAGAGTATACTCAAAAGATATATCCTCCAATAAAAACTCATCACTCTCATCAATGATAGAATCCTCCTCATCACCATAAACATCATAGATTGGTCTATCAAAGATGGGTGATCCCTCAAAACCAAAGGAAGTATGATCATCAACAAATGGAGAGTCACAAGTAGAAAGCTCATCATCACTATAGTCATCATATGTTGGTGAATCACAAAGAAAAGATCCCTCATTACTTAAGTCCTCATCAAAGTGATTAATATGGGGAAAAATGGGGTGTCATATGGAATTTCACTAAAGTTTAGCTCTTGAGGTTCATGAAAATCCAAAGAGGAAGTAATGGAAGCAATGGTCTCAATATGAGGGTAATCAAAGTCTCCACTTGAGCAAGCTTCATAAAAGTACTCATAACAAACTTCATCAAGAAGATCATCTTGTGTTTCCTCCTCATGTACAACATCAATATGTTTTACCGCTTCGGGTTCATTAGACTTTTTGGACAACTTTCCCATGTTAAACACCACTCTCTCATCTCCTACCCGCATTGTAAGTTCTCCTTCCGCCACATCGATTAAAGTACGACCCGTTCTCAAAAATGGTCTACCAACAATCAAAGGCACTCTAGGATCCACATCATAATCAACTACCACAAAATCCGCGGGAAATGTAAATCTATCAACCCCAACAAAAACATCCTCCGCAATTCCCACCGGATAAGCTATAGTACGGTTAGCCAACTCAAGAGTCATCTTAGTAGGAGTAAGCTCGGGAAGTGAAAGTCTCTTCCAAACCGATAATGGCATAAGATTTATGCTTGCTCCTAAATCCGCTAAAGCCATACAATTTTCCACCCCCGGGAAATTGCAAGGAATCAAAAACCGCCCCGGATCTCCAAGCTTAGTAGGCAACTTCTTAAGCAACACCGCGGAAGAATTTTCATTCAAAGAAGCATTAGGCAAATCCACCAATCTTTCTTTGTTAGAAAGCAAATCCTTAATCATCTTAGCAAACTTAGGCATATTGGCTAAGGCTTCCGCAAAGGAGATATTGATGTTAAGTTGCTTGAACATCCTCAAAAAGTTAGAAACTTGGATATCATCCTTGTTCTTAAGCTTTTCTTTTCTCAATCGTGAGGGATAAGGAAGACTTGGTTTTGGTTGTGGTTGAGGTGTGGATGAAGGATTTTCCTTATTGAGTGTTTCATGAATGGGCTTTGAAATTGGAGCATTTGGAGGTGGTGAAGTAGAAGTAGAGGGCTTGTCACAAGTAGGAGGACAAGTGGGTTGAACAATAGTAGGTTTAGGAGGTGAAGGATCCTTTGTTGTTGTACCACTTCTTGTTGTAATGGCATTGACATTGGCCCTTGGATTTGTTTGTGTATTGGAAGGTAAAGCCCCTTGTGGTCTTTGATTTAATGCCATCAAAAGCTTATTGAATTGGTCATTCATTTTCTTGTCTATAGCTTGAAATTTCTTTTCATTCTCTTGATTCATCTTTTGCAAAAGATCCATTGTATTTAACTCTTGTGGCACATAACCTTGAAAACCTTGAGGTTGGAAAGGTAAAGGTTGGGAGTTAAATCCTTGATTTGGTGGATAAAAGGTATTTGCTTGAGGTTGAAATTGATTGGGTGCCTTGTAGTTATTTCCTTGGTATGGTTGTCTTTGCCCTTGATTCCTTGCTAAAATTTGAGGAGGATTTTGTGGAATTTGGGTGGGTGGTTGGGGTGGAAAGCCGGGTGGAGTAAGGTAATTTTGGGATTTGTAAGAAAGGTTGTTTGGATTGATGTTAGGCTTAAAGTGTTCACGGTGTTCCTCTTGGTAAGCATAGCATTCCCCTTGATACCCTTGCACCTTATCACATTGTTCATACGAGTGGGGACCTCCACAAGTAACACAAGAAATGGTGATGGCATTCACATTGTTTGAGGAATTGTTCAATGTCATGCTCTTAAAGGCTTGAACTAGCTCTTGAGTCATTTCTTGTTGACCTTGTTTGACTGTTTGAAGGATCTCTTGGTGATATTTAAGGAATTGGTTATCACAAGGTGTTTGAGAAGTGTTTTGGATAACATGAACTCTTTCTTCAAATGGATCGTTTGTTTGAACCATTGCCTTAGTCTCAATAATGCTCAAAGCCTCATGGTATGTCTTGAAATGAATACTCCCTCCCGCGGAAGCATTTAGTGAATCTTGGTGGTGAGGTTTAAGGCCATTATAGAAGGTATTGATTTGGGTTAGATCATCCATTCCATGATTAGGGCATCGCCTCAACAACTCACTATACTCTTCCCAAGCATCACCAAAGGATTGACTAGGTTTTTGTGTAAAGCCCATAATCAAATTCCTCAAAGCCATAGTCTTTTGTGGAGGAAAGAATTTGTTCAAAAACTTAGTGGTAAAATCATCCCATGTGGTGATACTATCGGGTGGTTGGGTGTCTAACCAATGCTTAGCACTCCCATCTAAGGAAAATGACACTAACATCAATCTAATGACATCATGTGGAACCCCATTATGCTTAATGGTGTTGCAAAGTGAAAGGAATCTCTTAAGGTGAGCATGGGGATCCTCATTTTGTTTTCCATAGAAAGGTGATGCAGCAACCATATTGATCATAGATGTATGTAACTCAAATGTGTTAGCGGGAAAGTCGGGAATCTTAATGGCACTAACATATCCATGAACGTTGGATTGCATACGTTCATACAAAGTACGATTATCAATAGCCATGGCTCCTTGTGGTGGTGACAAAGCACGATTCTCGTGATCGGCTTGGTGAACGGTGGTGGTCTTACTCTTTCTCTTTTTCTTCCTTTTCGGAGGAAGAGGTTGTACACCAATCGGTATTTGTGCACGCCCGCGAGTGAGCATGCAACTCAATACGAGGAATGAGAGAGAAGCTCTCGTGTGACTTTGAAAAGAATAAGATTATCCTCTTCGAGTTTCGATATTAAATATCCACAAGAAAATAACAATATATGTAATACTACTTTGGGTGCAAGACCCTCAATGAAGCTTTCCTTCTTAGAATACTCCCAAGTGAACGGGGGGTTAGGTGGCGCGAAGCACTTAAGTACCTATTGACCCTTAGATGGCATTTTATAGCACATCGCCTTTCTATTCACTTAAATGTTCGTATTCTTTGAATTATTTCTTATTGAGAGTATTTATCTATTCTTGCTTTATTTTGTTTGATCGATACGCGTGTCAAGGACCGGAACGCCCCTCAACACGGTGTATTGCCTCGGCAATACTTATGGAAGATATGTAGATTGATTGTTCTTATACGTATACTTATTTACTTATAATAATATATGGAAAATATTTTTGTATTTATGAGTTTTTATTGGAAAATACTATATGTACATAAAAACCGAGAGAATCCAATAATATATATGTTTGGGTGCAATCTCTTAGGAAAAAGATTGCTTTTTGGATTTTTTAATTTTTTTTGGTCAATTCTTTAGGAAAAGAATTGTTTTGTTAATTTTTAGTTTTTATATATTTTTATATTTTTGATTTTTTTATTTGTTTTTGATTTATGATACGTAAAAATAACGTTCACCAAATGAACGGATCCCAAAAGCCAATGAAAACCGTCAATCGATAGTCTCTCGTGTAGTCAAAGAACCGGCAGCGGCGCCATTTGAAATGTGTATAATGCAAGTTCGTTTTCTCAGTTCTTAACTAATAGAAAGTCCAACCAATATCGGATTTATAATTGTTCTTGGTTGTTCAAGCTTGCTTGGTAATCTATTGCTAATTCAAACAACACTATCTAAAAATGAAAAATATAAACCTACTTATACGTAAAACAAGTTGCAAATTCCAAATTTTATTCAAGTAAAATATAAAAATGCAAAATATAAAACTATAAAGACTGAAAATGTAATTTCTATGAAATGTAAATGCTTGAAATGTAAGTTCTATCAACTATAGGGACTAAAAATGTAAAACAGTTAACTATAAGGACCAAACTTGTAAAAACTTAAACAAACTAACCAAATAGTAACAACCTAACAAACTTAACAACTGAAATTTAACAAACTTCCAAATCCAGGGACTGAATTTTGCAAATACCACAAATTTAGGAAATTTAGCTAGGTTTAGAAACTGTTTAAACTTCTAGGGACTAAAATGCAAATAAACCAAAGTTTTAACTAAAAACGGGACAAAGGAAAGATTAAGCTCGTTTGAGCTTATTACTCAACCAAATAAGCTGAAATCACTTGTAAAACTCTTAAAATCCAATTATAGCTACGTGTGTTCAAGGAAATAAGCTAAAAGTCCAAAATAAGCAATTGAGTGCTTATCAATAAGCTCAAAATAAGCTACAGCCTAATCCAAACATCCACAACTTGATTTTATTATCAAAACTGATTAAGTACTTGATTTAAAGAAGGGGAAATCAAATTAGAACCAATTTCATCCAGTAATAAGCTAGATATCCGAAATAAGCTAAAATGAGCTTATGTTGACCAAACGTTGACCACTTTTATGAAAAAGCTCAAAATCTCAAAAACTCATATTCAACACTAACTAAGTGGATTTGTGAAAGAAAATCAAGACTTTTATGAACTAGATTAAGAGAACAAAGAAAACAGTATGCACTTTATCACAGAGAATGGAAAATGCTCAGGCTTGAGCTAATAAGCTGTTTTCTAGCTTAATCCTGAATACTGTAGATTTTCCTTCTAGATACTGAAAGGTTATGATGTAAGCTATGACTAGAAACAGATTTGAGCAAATTTGATCAAGTATTGAAGGAGAACTAGACAAATGAAAATGACAAGTTTTGAAACAAAAGCTGATAACAAGTATGACCCAAACTATTTCTATGCCAATTGCCTGTTTGACTGTTATTTTGACTTGCAAATGACTTAAATCACCTTGTTAACACCTAATGACTAGAAATGAACTTCTAAACACCAATTTTTAACACTTGAAAACTGATTTATAACTACTCCCAAACACTCCTTAATCTGTTATGAAAAAGATTTTACAAAGACTATTTGAGCTTTGGTTTGAACTGAAACAAAAGCTATAGCAGATTAGTTTCAAAGGACAAAATGAAGTGTATACAAGCTAAGAACAAGCAATAACAAAGGCTAGAGCAGTAAGTAGCTATGAGGCTAAAAAGTTACTGAAAATGAGCTAATAACTAGAAAGCTGAACACTAATGCACAAGATCAAACTTCAAAACACTAGAATCAATCAATCAACAACTACTTATCAAGTAAAATCAGGCAGCCATCAACATTAAACTAGAGAATTGAGCATGCAGTTTGACTGTTTAGAGGAACATAAAACAAGAGCTATGAAACCTAATGTAGAGGTCCTTTGGGAAGAAGAGGAGCGCTGAGCTCTCTTGCACTAGTGATACCACCACCTATCACTAGTATTCAACAAATATCAACCAACAAAACAGCTACAATCCTCTAAAATCATCAATCTGCTACAATTCTTCAAAGGAACAATGGCTAGAACTTGAATTCTGAACAAACAGCTACAATTCTTCACCAATGCAAGCTATGATCAATGGTTGATCATAACATTCATCAAACAGCAACAAGAACTCTTAACAGCAACAAGAATCAACAAGAATTTGAATAACAGAATTTGGCGGGAAAAGGAAATTTGAATTTTATTGAGTGAATTCAGTTACAAAAGTGGTTACAAGCTTCTAACTAACTAACTGACTCAAGAGTTTGTCAGACTCTTGAGTAGTTAGGTGAAAAGTAGGGAAAAAAGGAAAGGGAAATTTAAGAACTATGTGTTTTACAAATTTAAGCTACCATCACAAATGAAGTACAAGCTAGGTATTTATAGGCATGAAAGGAGATTCTGTTGGAGTTTGTGACGTGTTCGGGCCAATCATAGCTTGACACGTGGAGGAATTCTGCAAATCCTCTTTGAAGGTGATGAACATTGAATTGGGGGTTTTTGATTGAGTGGATAACTTGTTAATTAGATTGCACCATTGGATTCCTCTCTTCAAAACGAGCAATATTGGTATTTTGATCTTCTCATGAAACGGCTTAAATCTCAAACCCGATCCTGGCAATATTTTTGTTAAAGAAGATAGACACGTGTCATCTTCTTATTGGTTTAAAACATGTCACATGGATTGCACTGTTGAGATATGGTATTAAATGAAAGGCGGCAGTTAATGGGCTTATGTGGTGATCCGTGTGAAATGTTTTCTTTATTCCCATTGGCTGAAATCTTTAACACATGGATTAAACTTGCAATTCTTTCCAAAGTTGACAGATTTGGTCCCTTGACTTGGCAGATTCCCATTTCAAGCTAGGATCTTCATTCCTTTGTCATTTTTGGTCCTTTAACTTCCAAAACTTGTACAAAATAGCCCTTTGACTGAGTTGACTTAATAGTTTGACCAGGTTTGACTTGAATCTTGACTTTTCATTATTTGCACTTTAAGTCCTCCAACTTTCACAATTTGTCAAGATAGGTCCTTGAACTTCAAAGTCTTGTCACTTTTGATCCTCTTTTGTCTTTTTCATCCATTTGAGCTTGGTTTTTCCTTGTTTGCTTGAAATTGTATCCTTTTACCTACATAAGATCACACAAACACAAACATACCACATAACACTGCTTTTTACAAGATAAATGGGTATTTTGCTTCATGTTTTAGGGTTATTTGTTGATAAAAGGATATGAGTTTAAGCTCATATCACAAGTCTAGATCCTAGAGATCAATCAAATCTCATTATGACACACCGAACAACGATAAAGAGAGTCCTATGCTATATCCTTACGATATTGCTAGAACACTCAGAGTGATACTACTTAGTATTCATAATGATGAGTGGAAATCATTCCAGTGTTAACATCAAACAGCACTGCGGTAGGTCATATGTAAGAATCTTTATGAATTAAACATATGTAGAACTGAAAAGAAAAAGTGGTTTGATTCTGAATTGATTCAAACTCGTTCCAGGTTTCTACGCAATATCTTTATGGTCTTGCCAGAACATTCAAAGTAATATTCATTAATATTCACAGTGACGAATGGAAATCCTTTTAGCGTCAACCTCAAACATCGCTACGGTAGGTGACTTGTGAGATTCTTATGAATCAAGCTTGTGTCAACTGGAAAGCAAAAATGGTAAGATTCTTTATGAATCACACTTGTTCCAGGAATTTGAATTGACGACTTTAATTAAGAGGATATTTATCCAATTGATTCACTCTGTATGTTCACAATCTTGCTTTGAGATGGTCTAGTAAAGAGCGGCTAGTACAGCCGCGAAACCCTATCAAGGAGATTTTAATTGAATCTACCTAATCACAGGTACGGTATTTTTTTTTTTTTGGTAATGGGTTACCCCGGTAAATATATTAACCCAAAAATCGTTTAATTACAAAGGAATGTGGCTGAGATACCACATTAACCTCAAGCTACATGCAGCTTGTTAACAAAGACTATGAAACATCAAAAGCCCTAACCAAATCTAGAAGACAAAGGTAAACTAGATAAAAACCAAGATGTGAACATGAAACCGCGCTCACTCTTCAGCATCCAACACCACCATGATAGGAGCAGGATGAATCCAAATGAGTCTGCCTCCTTAAAAAACCTTACCAAAGAAAACCCAGTGGGAAAAACCTTGGACAAGGAAAAAAGAGTACAACACTCACCCGGCACACCTATCATGGAACAATTCTTGAGCTCGGCACCCTCCAATTGTCAAGCAGCAAACTTGACCTGGTAGATAATTTCTTGAAACGGAAAGAAATCAACTTCAATCGAATAGTATCACATAGAATCTGAAATAACTGATCAACAGACATCCGCTTCTTCTTGAATAGTCGTGAATTACGTTCCATCCAAATGAAATAAGCAGTAGCAGCCAACACAAGATGAGCAAGAATGCTAACACATGATTTCCCATTCGAAATTGGAATAACATGAGCTAATATATCATCAATACGAGGGGGACAGTATCCATACCACACAAGATCTGAACCTTAGACCAAACCTGCATAGAATAAGAACATTCAAAGAAAAGATGGTCATGGGAGTCCTGCACCAAACCACATAAAGGACACCGAAGAAGGCTTAAATCCACCAACGGGCCAACATCCCATTGCTTAAGCCTATCATGCGTCTTCAATTTCCTTCTAACCACCAGCCACAAATTAATAGAGTGACGAGGAATACAATGAGAAAACCAGACAGCTTTATACCAATTAACTTCCATAGCCCGATCACGTATGGAATCCCACGCTAACGCTACAGAAAACGGCCGAGAAACACCACTAATATCCCTCCACATGAACTCATCTTCTTTGTCATCATTAATAATAGGCACAGGTATAGAAACAATATTCGGAAATCTAGTATTCCAATCCTGAGGCAACTGCCAAGCACCATCAACGATAAGATCCCTCACCTTATTAGATAAAGAGAACCCCGATCTATTGATATTACGGACCGTGAGGGTGTCCCGTAGAGGGCAGAAATCTGCCCAATTATCAAACCACATAGAAGCAACTCTACCATTATTAATATTATACCATAAAAACTTACGAACACGTGGTCTGATTTGGAGAAGTTTTCTCCAGCCCCAACTCATGTCACCAATACAAGGAACATCCCAAAAGCTTCTATCCTTTAACTTGTAAGAATAGATCCATTTGACCCATAAAGAATCTTTACGAGTCAAAATACACCAAATATGAGACACCATTAAAGCAGCATTAAAGTCAGAAAGCTTACGAATACCAAGGCCACCTTCATAAAATGGATTACAGACAGAGTCCCAAGCAACTTTAGCCTTACCCTTCTTCATTTCACCTTGACACCATAAGAAGCCTCTCAAAAGCTGCTCCAAATCATGAATAATCCGCACAGGTAAAATAAACACTGACGCCCAGTAAATATGCATAGAAGAAAGGACTGAACGAACTAACTGGAGTCTTCCTGCTAAAGAAAGAAATTTATTGCGCCAATCATTAACTCTACTCTCAAGCTTTTCTACAAGGACCTTACAGTCCCTATACAGAAGCCTGGAAGAGATTAGAGGAACACCAAGGTATCGGACAGGTAACTCGCCTTCAGCAAAAGGCATTATATGTAAAATAGTGCTTTTAGCAGCAGTGGAAACATTGTAGAAGAAAACAGTGCTCTTAGGGATACTTGGAACCAAACCAAGAGCAATTTTAAATTCCTCCAAACCATCCATAATAACTTGCACAGAACCCAAATGACCCCTGGCAAACAAGAAAAGATCATCTGCAAAGCAAAGGTTAATAATTCGTTGCTGCTCACACCGGTGATAGAAATAAAAGTCATCAGCATCAAGAACCCTTCGCTGCAGCATAAGAGAAAGAACTTCCATAACCAAAGTGAAAAGGTACGGAGATAACGGATCACCTTGTCTGAGACCTCTCTTTCCTTGAAACCAACCATATAAATTACCATTGATACAAATCGAATACGACGTAGTAGAAACACATGTCATAATCCAATCAACCATTATATGATAAAAACCAAACCCAATCAGAGTGTTACGGAGAAACTACCAATCCACCGTATCATAATCTTTTTGAATATCAACTTTAAAAGCACATCTTGGCGGACCAGAATTTCTGTGATAGTTTCTCATCAATTCCTGCGTCAATAATATATTATCCGAGATCCTTAGGGATAAGAGCAATAATAGTATGATTAACCTCTTTAAGTAGTTTTTCATTAGAGAAAAACTCCCGAATATCACATGTAAACTCAGCACCCACAATATCCCAAGACTTCTTAAAAAACGCAGCAGTAAAACCATCCGGCCCAGGCGCTTTATCATCACTCATGGAGAATAACGCACTCTTAATTTCAGAGTCAGAAATGACTCTAACCATATGGGTAGATTTCTGAGCACCAAGCTTTCTAACAAACAAATCAGACGTATTAAAAGAACCTGACACACTTGCCTGACCAAGAAATTGCTCGTAATGAGCAACAAAAGCTCCAGGCACAGCATCTCCATCATGAAGCACATTATGAGAATCACGAACCATTTCAATACGATTACGAGCCGTCCTACTCTTAACCGAGTTATGAAAATAAGCCGTATTTGAATCACCTGCATCAAGCCATTCAATTTTAGATTTCTGACGTAAAAAATGTTCCTCATCAAGAGAAGCTTCCTTAAAAGCAACTAGATAACGAGCATGCTCTTCTTTCAACAGCACATTGGATGGGTCTCTATCAAGGGCTTGTTGAACAGCATCTAATTCCACACGTAGTCTAGTAACACGATCATGAAGATTACCCTGTTCAAACATCAGTTTACGAAACGGAGCCTTTAAACCTTTTAAGCGTTTAACAAGCCTAAACATAGCACAACCATGAACATTAGCCAACCAACCATTAGCTACCACTGCATGAAAACCCTCCTTATGCACAAGAAAATTACTGAATTTAAAAGGTTTAGGCTTAGATTTGCTAATTGTAGGGATTCGTAACACACAAGGAGAATGGTCAGAAATCCTGTAAGGTTGGAAAACGATACCGATTTAGTCTGTGTCCAATATCGTATAACGGTCTTCACTGACCGGAGGTAAAACGATACCGATTTAGGACGAATGTGAAAGCCATTTAGTCTGTGTCCATGTTTTGTCTCGAGAAGGTGGCGTCACGGTGTACTCAGCAAAGTTAAAGATTCAAAACCACATACTCATGCCTAAAGACATCTTCAACAATTAATAGCGTGAGCATGTGGATGAAGACACAAGATCGCAAGATGGTAAGGACAAGTCAAGGATGATTTGAAGATCTCAAGTTCTAAAAGACAAACTCGAAAGACAACGACAAAGGCGAAAATATCACAACATGAAGAAACAAGACTACTATTACACGTTCAAGACTCATTTATGGCGAGATTAGTAATCTCTACAAATCTCCAAATGACAAAGGGTAATCACCTCTCATTAAGGGTAAAGACCTCTCGTTGGGGAGATTGTTAGCCTCAAAATATTGAGTCAAACAATAATGCTCGGTCATATATTTATTATGTATCGTATTTTAAAATGTTGTAATAGGTAGTAGACTAGTCGTGTTTTACGGGCTTAACTTTAAGCTAAGGTTCATTCATAAGTAACTAAAGCCCAAAAGGAAAGCCCAACCCATTATCATATAGCCCGTTATGCCAAATGTAGGCAAGGCTATAAATACCCTTCCTAGCATGTTAGGAATGGTGTTGGTTGGTTCATTTTTCTCTCATTCTGCTAATCTAATATTCACTAAGTTTCACACACTCCTCTCTCTTTTCTCTCTCTACTTTATCTTTCAAGAATTCATCTATCTTCTACATTTCTTTCTTGTTTAATCATCATATTATAAGGGACAACAGTCTCAAATAATGAAATTTTTCTCAAGCTTTTATCACTCTCTGTTTTCGAACCTTCAATTATTAGCAGCTTGTTATGTTTCTGTACAAGCTCGTATGTATAATCTTTTCACTAACATATGATTAGATTACTCCTTATATCACTTTTCTTATAGCTTCTGTTTTACTAAAAGTGCACCTAAATGCATTGTTATAAAGATTCAGTTTAGGAGTCATAGAATCTGTTCTCATTTTGTTAATTATGTTTCAATAAATTCAATTTTCTGCCATAAATAATACTTAAACTTTTTATCTTCAATGTTCTTTTATTACTATTCTGTTTTCATAAGTTCATAAGTAGCCTAAAGTTTTTGGATTAGAATTGGCAAATAGTGTGTTAGGAAAAGCTCTTTAGATAAGCCTTTATTAGCATATAGGTAGTCTTAAGTTGCAGCTCAGTAGTAGAGGTATTAATGTTTTAGTAGTATAACTAGTATTTTGTCATTGTACGTGCAGGGATCAGTAGCCGAGCTACAGCTTGTTGATCGAGGTTGCATTTTAGCAAGTTTAGTGTGGAGGTTGAGCGTTTTCTTTAGGCAGCTCAGCGCTGACCTACGCCAACAACGATGGCTTCGGATGTGCAGGTAATATGTAACACCCCCAAATTTATACAACTCAGTACAGCAGAAGACTAGTTGGTGTTACGGGATAGCACATTACTCACATCATAGACAACGCATAAAAATTGCGTCGTTTATTAATAAAGCATTTCCATTCATAAATATCAAGGTTACATAGGTCCCAAGTCATTACATTACATACAAAGTTTTACAAAGTATTTGAATGGAAAAATATTATTTAGGTGCGGGCCATGAATTCTTGTCGTCTTCCCGAGAATTACCTTCAAGTACCTGAGATAAAACACGTTAAAAGAAAAGGTCAGCGATAACGCCGAGTGAATTCATAGAGTTTAATTAATTCCATCAATATAATATCAGTATAAAAATTATTACTGAAAATCATTTTGTACAAATCATTTTAATAGGCCATAAAATAGCCAAAGTCATTTTATACAAATCCTTATCGAAAATCATAATATAGGCATTTGCCGTAAAAATCATTATACGAGCCAATGTCGTACAAACATCATACAATACGTCTTATGACGTTGTATATAATCAAATAAAAACCGTTATATGAATATGGTTATGAAAATCCTCAAAAATCATTATACGAGCCAATGTCGTAAAAGCGTCATACAATACGTCTTACGACGTTGTATGAAAATAAAAACCGTTATATGAGTATGGTTATGAAAACCAAAATACAAACATAATATCAATAGTATGACCCAGTATTGCTAGTCAGGCAATACCTCGTAATTCGGAGCGTCTAGTAGTATTTCGTTAGTTTTGGATTATTATAAGCCGCATGACATTGTTACCTTACTAAACCAAAACGGGTAGCTAACCCGATACCAATTTTGCCCATCTAAAGTAGCGTGTCGTCACAAAGGTCACGCTATGTAAATCTTCTCATACATAAATTCGCTTACCAATCAATGTGGCACGACGGGGATCAACCGTCAAGGCGCGAACTGGGGTGATCGTCCCCAAATAGTATTATTAAATGCATAAGCGTCTACCAAATCCCGGTAGTTCACAATTCATGCTAATGGGACTTTTAGTGACATAACCTAACTTTAATAATCCATTTAATTTCATCTATCGGGTCCTTTAATCATTTATCGGGTCATACAATCGGGTCATTCAATCATTCGGGTCCAAAATCAATAAACAAACAATCGGGACAAATGGTGTCCTATTTTATAAAAACTAACATATAATCTCCCTCGCGGGTTTATAAAACATTTATAAAAACATTTAAAAGAGTGCGAGGCTATGAACTCACGTTGATGTGGGAAGGCGGGTTGTCGGCAATTCGAACGTACGGTACGTGCTTCAATCACGGAAACCTATATAAATAATAATCGGTCTTAGACGTTTGTCCAATGACTTTATAAAAATAACAATTATGTATAAATATGATGATTATATATATATATGATGATCAAGTGGGTTTACATATTCTCGTTTACTCATTTTAGTGTTATATGTCGATAACGTTTATACCAGTTTACTAGTTTTACTTATTTACGTGTTTTTAGTCCAATAAACTTATTATAAGTTCTTTAACTTGTTTTAACCCATTCTATACCTATATTATCAGTATGTATACTTTCCATGTTGGGCCCAAATGGGTTAAGCCCAATAAGTTCTTTTTACAAGTTTTTTATCTTATTTAGTCCAATTATTAGTCCAATATGCTTAATTAGCTCGTAAATGTCCGTATGTTATATAATTCGGGTTTTATCGGTTTTTACTTGTTATTTATGCTTATATATCAGTATATGAGTTTTATAAAGTTTACATTAGACGGGTCCAACCATCTAAGTTTTATTTAACAAAAACGTTAATTTTACGGTATTAGCCGAAAAAATCGTAAAAATCATGTTTATAGTTTTATAACTTATAAAACTTAACAAGTTACCATTTTTATAAAATGTACACTTATTTAACCTTTTACATACTTATATAAATAAAATCCATAAGTTAGTGGGTTTTAACTTTACATTTTATACAATATAATTTTGAGTGCTTATATAATAGTATTATACTTTAATTTCCAAAATCTGATTTTTTATCTTCACTTTCACCAAAACTGCCATATCTTGAGTTCTATATGGAGATACAAGCTCACATTTTTATCACATAAACTACATGATATGTGTTCCATTTAACTCTTCTATAGCTACTGTTGAATCATCATCTAAGTATTTTCTAAAAATCGTCCAAAACAGTGAACTCAGATTTGTACCTTAAACTTGTTTTGATCATATCTCACTCATTACAATGATTCCATTGCATGGCCAACTCTCACATGTGTACAAGACCCATAGCTTACTGTAAATCCATTCTACTTCATCATTTTATCAGTTTACCATATGGTTCTTTACTGTTTTTATACAGCCTATCATTTAAACAAGATTTACCCATTTTTACTTATAGTTTTTCATCTTTTTATTCATGATTATCAACACCAAATCCCCACACAATATTTTTATCATCATATAACCATCATAAACATATACAATAGGAAATAAAATACATGTTTATATAATCAAAATAACAAGAAGATGAGGAGGACAATCTTTATACCACCAAGTTGATGTAGGTTGTGATTTGGACATGGTTTTTGATGGAGAAGCTTGTGAATAACCATGACCATCTTCAAGACCACCATTCTTAATAAACACCTTGTGGAAGATCAGCCCTAATACTCCATGAAAACTCCTCCTTGGATGTTATAAGTACCACCAATCAATAGGGTTTCAAAGGGGCTTCAACATATGTGTAAATAACACATGATTTCATGGTTGATTTTGATCAAATTTGATGTTTAAGGGAGAAATGGGACGGCATTCATGAGAGGAGAAGAGAGAGTTATAGCTAGTTTGCATGAGTGGAATGGAAGCAAATGGTAATGGTGAGTGGTTTTGGTGTAAGCCTTAGCTTACATTGTAAGCAAAGGACAAGTGTGGTAAGCTTTAGCTTACACTTGACACATAAGTGTCTTGTGTAACTAGTTAAGGCCGGTTTTGATGGGGGTGGGACAAGTGTCCCACTTGTCTCATCCCCATTTATTTACGGGTACTCCTCGATTCTAGTTTTCTCGATTTGCGTGCCCTCGGGTCTTTTTACGAAAAACGTTTTTATAAATTATGAATCAACTTCACAAAACGAATCCAATAAAAATTGTCTCATCAAAAACGGAGTTCGAAAACGTAGATACGTAATCCTAAGGTTTCCGGTTTAGTCGTAAAGGACGTTAAAATAAAATCGTAAGTCCTAATCTCTTCTCGTAAATTTGTGAGTTTATGAATCAACACAAATTTAAAACTCCAAAATAATATTCACGGATAAATTTATTTTTCTGAAATGTCGGACTGTCACCAAAGACGGTGTATGTAAACGTAAGCACGTAACGTTGAATCCGCCGATTTAGACGTAGTCGATGCTACTTCAAGACGTAAATCCAAATTTCTTCCCAAAAATAAGTGAGTTCATATTGTAACATTAAAATAATGTTTGAATTAATATTTGAGAATAAAATATCAACCATAAATTGACGGATTGTCACAGCATTTACCCCTAAACAGGATCTTTGTCCTCAAAGATCATCTTACCTTACTACTCGCTTCTTATAGAGTTAAAGCCATGTGGGTATTTCCTCCACATTCGGTCTTTTCTCACAATTGCAATTCATTATAATACGCGGGTTTCATCAGACATAACTACAGGAATAAGATCAGGCTTAATGTTGACTTACTTTCTCTATCCATGATGTTCACGGGTTTCTGATGAATGCAACTTTTCGCCGATCTAAGCTTTACTAAGAACAATCAGATTCTCACTTGATAGATATTCCATCAAGTTCGATATACGAAACATAATTCACGCAGTCTTTGAAGTCCTAGCGTAGATCCAGCTTATATGCCTTTCAAACCAATCTTTTATATCATCTCAATGGTCCCATACAACGGGGACTTATATCCCATGATTTGTCAGATCATGAATTCATTTTTCCAAGGTTAAAAATTTTGGCATAACTTCGCTACCCATTTGGCACTTCAAGATCTACATTTCATATTCACATAACCTCCTACCCACTATCGGCGGTTAATAATCAAATCCTAATTTCAACAATCATTTCAGATCTCGCGGGTCGGGTATTTTGCAAGGATAGGTTCGCCATCATAGGAAAGCTTAAACCCAAGAGACATGTCCAACCCACAATGGGTGTATGTCGGGTGTCTTCATCTCAACTCCTGCTTACAGATGCTCTAATATTTAGATCCTAACAAGATTCGATCTCAATCGTAATATGATGATTATCAATGATAATCTCTCCAAAGGAAAACGATTTTACGGTCTATTACCAAAGGTGAATCATTCAAACATAAAACAGCACTTATATTACTTTGTATCGTTACTTTACCTCGTCCCTTCGATTTGGGGTGGTACATAGTACTCTCATCAAGGTTCGTTCTCATTGATTTCTGAGCAAATCTCTAGAAATTCGATGCGAAGCGAGGATCTTGATAAAGATGTTTGATACAAGCACACTATGTTTACATAACTCTTTTTGCATTTATCATTTAACGAGAATGATATTAGCAGATTTGGTCAGTCTGTCGACGATGACCCAAATCGAATCAAATTCAGATGATGACCTTTGCAATAGCTAGACGTTTACTAATGTATGAGGCGATGTCTGCCTTCATAATTGCCATCAGTACAACTTCTTCAGACAAAGATACTTTTAGTCATAAATGACATAAATAGAATACTTATACTTACAAGATTCCAATATAACTACATCTCACAATCCTCATATTTAGGCAACCATAAGTGGCCTTTAAAAACATTTAACGCTATTGGCTTCTCAATTCTAATGGTTCACATTAGCCGCGAACCCCTTTTTATTATCTATATTATCCTTTTTACAAACATCGTTTATTTTTATATCGTTCGGCCATTTATTTTGCACCTTCATTATTAAGGAACATGTCCTAATTGGTTCTTTATCTTTTATACATAATGCGTTGGTACCTATATTCACCCCTCATGATGATGTAATTATCATGTCCACAATTCACTCAGATATTCTTTCTATTTTATGCGTCAGCAATTACGTTCACCTTCCTGATGAAATAAAGATCACAACCGTATTTATTCAAAATTCTTTCTTCATATCTTCTATGTTTCAGTTTCGTCTCATCTATCATTTTTATCCGTTTTACTCAATCCGTCGTCTAAAGTGTCGATAATTATCATAATTAATTAAATAATTATTAGTTAATTTTTATGAAGCGTAAAAGTTTTAAATTTCTTAGTTCGACCAATTGTATAAAATGTTCAAAATAATTTGAATTTAATTAACAAGATTTTTGTTGTTATCGAAAATATTTAATAAGATTCGTAAATGTTCGAAAAACCTTTGTTTATACTTTGGTCAAAGTTTTCTTAGTTTGAAAAGCAAAAATTGTCGTTTTAAGTTTTCAAGTTATGGTATAAATGGTTTTACTCAGTCCTTCTTAAGTTATCTTGAGGTATACACAAATATTTACCCCTAAACAGAAGTTTAGTTAAATGGTTTGTGTATAAGGGAACAATCCCTTAAAATCCTTTGTTAAAACATTCGTCAAAACATATTTCCATTTTCTTTTTAGTAATACTCAAAGTCTTAAAAGGGCTCTTAATTTTTGAAGAGTCTATATGCATACATCTTACCATTATTAATCCAACGGTCATTTTATGTAAAGGATTAAGTTTTTAATCCTTAAGCGTTAATGGTTCTAATTTTTGAAAATTCAATATAGCTTCCATTATCTATTAATCACACGGTTAAATCATATAAAGGATTAAGTCCTTAATCACATGTTAAATATTTAAGGTATAGGTTTTCATTGTTCGGCCATTTCAGGGAAATCTATAAATAATTATTAACTCATTCTTATTCTTATAAACAAACAAATGGTCCTTAATGATCACGAGTAGGAATTTATCAAATTACAGCCTTCACACGTGATTCACCAAATATATGAATGCTATATGTGCATTAGTCAATCCAAACGTCACCACGTGAAACTCGTAATGTTCATTACAAGTACCGGATGTAGTGATTGGAATACATAATCTTTTCCGCAGATGCGAAGTTGATGATAACCATGTCGTGGATCAAATCTTTAAAACATACACTAGAACCTTGTATATGATCGAACAAATATTCCATTTCGAGTTATTGATATTTTTTTCGATTGTCAATTTACTCAGTGCACAGTAACCTATAAATATAAGGAATGATAACACCATAGCTCTTCATGATGACAGGCTCGGTATAATAAAATCCTTCTCCGACAACTCTCTTAGTTGTACGGTATTTCCTTTAATTTAGATGGTGCTGACGTACAGTGCACAAGCCACAGGTGCAGCACCGGAAATATAATCAATACCAATTTCAACCTTGCCTTAATGGCGAAAGTCTAGGTAATTTATCAACAAATACTTACTAAAGTTTCAGATATCATTAACATCTTTTAATACATTTATTTTAAGTTCTTTCTAGATTATAATATCTATGACTAATTCACAACCATTCACGGTATAATTTCAAGTCTACATGCAGGACATGGACATCCATCAAGAATTATTTAGATCACTTTTGATAATCAACATCTTATCTTTTAGGGGATTTCTACTCGAGTTCCCATCAATTAAGACAATGTCGTCATGTCATAATCAATTAATCCATTCTACTGGCACTATCAACTTTCTAGTTTCATTGCCGTTGATAAGATGTGATCTTCTTTAAAACTAATAATAACTCATAATCCTTCACAAATTCAAGGATATCAGGAGACATAACTAACCTTAAAAGAGTAAGGTCAACGCATAATCTATGCGAGAGAATTTCAAATCAGATACAGACGAAAACATTTAACGAAGATGAATATATCCCATGTTTTCATAATTTTGAGTACGCATTCGAAATCTCCTCGGATCGTTACCCAGTTCATTCAAATGAAATCAAATCATAAGAATTGATAAGAACGTCAATACATCCTGTCGGGTATCAACACTCGGTAATCAAATACTTTTCCTAAGAATCTCACTACGGGAGAATTGGACAAGAAAGAATTGTCAATTGTCAAATAAGACAATTTCCACAGGTGAGTAAATTCGACTCAGAAGAATAGGTGTTACAGGCACATATGTAGGTGTCCCTAACATTATGTCCTTATTTTTCACTTCTTGCAGATCTCATAAAATTTAATCTTTCACAACCTTTAAAGAGAATGTAGTGTTTATTAATCAGTTTTATGGTGACTACTAGTCAGCCTTGCATGGTCCATTCCAAATTGTATGTAGGCGCGCAACTATATACAATTTCAAGATTAACGGTGCAATACTCAGTTCGTCAAAATTTTATCATCATGTGTATAATAAAAACATTTTCATGCTTAATTCTTAAATAAGAATCAAGAATAAATTTACAAAGATTTTCTTTATTATGAAAACAATTAAGTTTTCCAAAGTACTTTATAAACAACTTCATTCCGATAACGATTATTTATAAGTCTCACTTTAAATAATCCATATAGTAATGAAAATTCAATTTTTCTCAAAGGATACTGTTTTAACTTTATAAAAACAATATGTGATCTGCATAAGAGTGATGAAAAGTTGTTCATCAAGAACTAACTACAGTAAGATAGGAAATGAGCTTTAGCCAAATAATCATGAGGTTCATGATCTCGATGGCACTCAAAAGAATAATCCACAACGTAACTCAATTCAAGATGAGTACTTGTTCAATGGTTGCATCACTAATGCGAACATTGTAGACAAGCAAGAAAGATAGATAACATCGATACATGTAGGATTTAGCAATCAAAGGTAGTCTTTTTCATTAATCACAAACAAGTCAAAATTGTACCGTAACACATTATGTGTCACTATGTCATACAATTCTCAAAACTCATCCTACCAACTGATATCTCAGTTAAGTTAGGGATTATTTTTAAAAGATACCACAATGAATACTAATCTACAAGAGTCATTAGGTGTTCCACATGTCCCGAAAGATCCATCGGTCTCAACTCAGAAGAAGATTTCTTCAATTTATTTCTTGGACACTGGGCATCCTCGTTAGTGGACAATGGCCTAGGAACAACCCTTAACACAAACTAACAAACATTTAAAACCTTATAATTCAATCACATGACTTAATAATTTCCTCTTAACAATCTCATATTCCATACGGGTTAAATTTTATTTTATTTAAGTTTCAACCAATTTTATACTCAATTCGATATCCTACCTCATTTTCCAATATTTTCATCCTTATTCTTACACCTTAAAAGGGCAATAAAAGCTCGATATGATCAACACTTAATTTCCAATCCTATATCTCTTACAACAACAATTATCAAATGAGTCATTAATATAAAATGACTTGATCATTCAAATAGACTTCTCGGAAAGGTATTAGTGGCATGAGGCTTTTGGGTAATGGTTCCAATAACAGCCTCAAGTGCAACATTCACCCTTTCGATTTCAATTTAAGAATTGGATGACAACGAATCAGATGACATCTTTCTAGGTGGTATCGTTTTGTCAAACTCCACTCTATAAGGAAAGATCGTCATGACATCGATATCAGTTTTAATCTCGCCAATTCTTTTTAATGTCACAATTAACTAATATCTACATTTCTACGAATATCAACCATTTGTTGGGATCATAAATATCCACAACTTGGTTTAGATCATGGATAGCTAGAATTCCTACGAGAATAGCTTCGATTAATTTACTAGGGGAGTTAGGGTATATTATGACAATCTACGTCGTATAAATACCTCGTATAAATATCAAAATAATCATCAAACAATCATGTAATAAAATTACATCATATATATATATAATCCAAGTTATATATATATTAAAATAACACTTCTCAGTCTTGGCCTTGTCGGTAACTCGGGAATTCTTCGGCACCGTTATAGTCAAAAGATTTTTAGACATTTTTAGAAAAATGTGTATAGTTAAAAGATTTTGAAATGTTTTATTCAAAACCTTGGTTTTTAAAAATCTTTCGTTCTCTATAACGAGAGCTCTGGTACCAAACTGTAACACCCCCAAATTTATACAACTCAGTACAGCGGAAGACTAGTTGGTGTTACGGGATAGCACATTACTCACATCATAGACAACGCATAAAAATCGCGTCGTTTATTAATAAAGCATTTCCATTCATAAATATCAAGGTTACATAGGTCCCAAGTCATTACATTACATATAAAGTTTTACAAAGTATTTGAATGGAAAAATATTATTTAGGTGCGGGCCATGAATTCTTGTCGTCTTTCCGAGAATTACCTTCAAGTACTTGAGATAAAACACGTTAAAAGAAAAGGTCAGCGATAACGGCGAGTGAATTCATAGAGTTTAATAAATTCCATCAATATAATATCAGTATAAAAATTATTACTGAAAATCATTTTGTACAAATCATTTTAATAGGCCATAAAATAGCCAAAGTCATTTTATACAAATCCTTATCGAAAATCATAATATAGGCATTTGCCGTAAAAATCATTATACGAGCCAATGTCGTAAAAACATCATACAATACGTCTTATGACGTTGTATAAAATCAAATAAAAACCGTTATATGAATATGGTTATGAAAAGCATTAAAAATCATTATACGAGCCAATGTCGTAAAAGCGTCATACAATACGTCTTACGACGTTGTATGAAAATAAAAACCGTTATATGAGTATGGTTATGAAAACCAAAATACAAACATAATATCAATAGTATGACCCAGTATTGCTAGTCAGGCAATACCTCGTAATTCGGAGCGTCTAGTAGTATTTCGTTAGTTTTGGATTATTATAAGCCGCATGACATTGTTACCTTACTAAACCAAAACGGGTAGCTAACCCGATACCAATTTTGCCCATCTAAAGTAGCGCGTCGTCACAAAGGTCACGCTATGGAAATCTTCTCATACATAAATTCGCTTACCAATCAATGTGGCACGACGGGGATCAACCGTCAAGGCGCGAACTGGGGTGATCGTCCCCAAATAGTACTATTAAATGCATAAGCGTCTACCAAATCCCGGTAGTTCACAATTCATGCTAATGAGACTTTTAGTGACATAACCTAACTTTAATAATCCATTTAATTTCATCTATCGGGTCCTTTAATCATTTATCAGGTCATATAATCGGGTCATTCAATCATTCGGGTCCAAAATCAATAAACAAACAATCGGGAAAAATGGTGTCCTATTTTATAAAAAATAACATGTAATCTCCCTCGCGGGTTTATAAAACATTTATAAAAACATTTAAAAGAGTGCGAGGCTATGAACTCACGTTGATGTGGGAAGGCGAGTTGTCGGCAATTCGGACGTACGGTACGTGCTTCAATCACGGAAACCTATATAAATAATAATCGGTCTTAGACGTTTGTCCAATGACTTTATAAAAATAACAATTATGTATACATATGATGATTATATATATATGATGATCAAGTGGGTTTACATATTCTCGTTTACTCATTTTAGTGTTATATGTCGATAACGTTTATACCAGTTTACTAGTTTTACTTATTTACGTGTTTTTAGTCCAATAAACTTATTATAAGTTCTTTAGCTTGTTTTAACCCATTCTATACCTATATTATCAGTATGTATACTTTCCATGTTGGGCCCAAATGGGTTAAGCCCAATAAGTTCTTTTTACAAGTTTTTATCTTATTTAGTCCAATTATTAGTCCAATATGCTTAATTAGCTCGTAAATGTCCGTATGTTATATAATTTGGGTTTTATCGGTTTTTACTTGTTATTTATGCTTATATATCACAATATGAGTTTTATAAAGTTTACATTAGACGGGTCCAACCATCTAAGTTTTATTTAACAAAAACGTTAATTTTACGGTATTAGCCGAAAAAATCGTAAAAATCATGTTTATAGTTTTATAACTTATAAAACTTAACAAGTTACCATTTTTATAAAATGTAAACTTATTTAACCTTTTACATACTTATATAAATAAAATCCATAAGTTAGTGGGTTTTAACTTTACATTTTATACAATATAATTTTGAGTGCTTATATAATAGTATTATACTTTAATTTCCAAAATCTGATTTTTTATCTTCACTTTCACCAAAACTGCCATATCTTGAGTTCTATATGGAGATACAAGCTCAAATTTTTATCACATAAACTACATGATATGTGTTCCATTTAACTCTTGTATAGCTACTGTTGAATCATCCTCTAAGTATTTTCTAAAAATCGTCCAAAACAGTGAACTCAGATTTGTACCTTAAACTTGTTTTGATCATATCTCACTCATTACAATGATTCCATTGCATGGCCAACTCTCACATGTGTACAAGACCCATAGCTTACTGTAAATCCATTCTACTTCATCATTTTATCAGTTTACCATATGGTTCTTTACTGTTTTTATACAGCCTATCATTTAAACAAGATTTACCCATTTTTACTTATAGTTTTTCATCTTTTTATTCATGATTATCAACACCAAATCCCCACACAATATTTTTATCATCATATAACCATCATAAGCATATACAATAGGAAATAAAATACATGTTTACATAATCAAAATAACAAGAAGATGAGGAGGACAATCTTTATACCACCAAGTTGATGTAGGTTGTGATTTGGACATGGTTTTTGATGGAGAAGCTTGTGAATAACCATGACCATCTTCAAGACCACCATTCTTCATAAACACCTTGTGGAAGATCAGCCCTACTACTCCATGAAAACTCCTCCTTGGATGTTATAAGTACCACCAATCAATAGGGTTTCAAAGGGGCTTCAACATATGTGTAAATAACACATGATTTCATGGTTGATTTTGATCAAATTTGATGTTTAAGGGAGAAATGGGACGGCATTCATGAGAGGAGAAGAGAGAGTTGTAGCTAGTTTGCATGAGTGGAATGGAAGCAAATGGTAATGGTGAGTGGTTTTGGTGTAAGCCTTAGCTTACATTGTAAGCAAAGGACAAGTGTGGTAAGCTTTAGCTTACACTTGACACATAAGTGTCTTGTGTAACTAGTTAAGGCCGGTTTTGATGGGGGTGGGACAAGTGTCCCACTTGTCTCATCCCCATTTATTTACGGGTACTCCTCGATTCTAGTTTTCTCGATTTGCGTGCCCTCGGGTCTCTTTACGAAAAACGTTTTTATAAATTATGAATCAACGTCACAAAACGAATCCAATAAAAATTGTCTCATCAAAAACGGAGTTCGAAAACGTAGATACGTAATCCTAAGGTTTCCGGTTTAGTCGTAAAGGACGTTAAAATAAAATCGTAAGTCCTAATCTCTTCTCGTAAATTTGTGAGTTTATGAATCAACACAAATTTAAAACTCCAAAATAATATTCACGGATAAATTTATTTTTCTGAAATGTCGGACTGTCACCAAAGACGGTGTATGTAAACGTAAGCACGTAACGTTGAATCCGCCGATTTAGACGTAGTCGATGCTACTTCAAGACGTAAATCCAAATTTCTTCCCAAAAATAAGTGAGTTCATATTGTAACATTAAAATAATGTTTGAATTAATATTTGAGAATAAAATATCAACCATAAATTGACGGATTGTCACATAATAAGTGTGAAAACACTTATCCTTTTACCACTTAACTACAATAATAACCAAGCCAAAACGTGTATTTTATGTCGTAAATGTCGGAATTATGTGTGGTTTGTGTTTTTGTTGTGATTTAGGATCAAAATGTGAAAAGGGAGGATAACACGGGCGTTCACGGGCTTTTATCGAAGAAAAAGACAAAAGACGAAGTCGAAAGATCAAGGGTGCCAAAAGAACGGAAGTCCAAGGCCAATTCTGAAGATCTATCGAAGAAAACGTCTAAAGACGGAATTTTAATAAAAGTCGAAGAACTCAAGTCTAAATTAATGAAGAAATTACAAGACGAGTTTATTAATCCCGAGACAAAGTCGAAAAAGTCGAAGAAATTAGAAGACGAGAAGTCGAGAAAGAAAGAAGAATGAACCAACACATGCTTAGTTTTTTTCCTAATCACTATAAATAGACTCCTAATGTGTCATTAGGAGTGGTTAGCTAATTTGACACATTAGTCTTTCCACCTTATTTTCATGTCATTTTAATTAATTTTCTATTTAAATACTTCTCTTGCACTTTAATTCCTTTAGTTCCAAGTAAGTGTTTTTAATTTTGTTGTTTAATCTTTTCTTTAATCAAGTTTTTATTAATCTCTCATTCTACCTTTCTTGTTTTATTTAATATTTATGTTTTTGTGCTTATGGTTATGCTTGTTTGATTATTGTTTATGTTTTTATGATTATGATTGAGTTAGCTTATTAAAGTTATAGCTTATTATGTTTTTCTTAAAATTGATTAAGTGTTTTTTAGTTAATTTTTACAAAAAGTTGATTTTTAATATTTTTATTATTTAGTGTTTTTAAGAGTTTTTGAATTTCGATTTAATAGCTTTTTCTTAAAATTGATTTTGATTAAGTTTTAGTTAAGTGCTTATTTGTGTTTAGCTTAATTGTAGTTTATAGCTTATTTGATTTTAGTGGTTATCCGGGTTTGGTAAACCCTCTTATTCCGAACATAGCCTCCAATCCATTATTCCGAATAGAGCTCAAACCCCATTATTCCGGATAAGTATCCGGAAATTATTCCGGAGAGGGACAGTTTTTTGGTTATCCCGGATAGTGGGCTTGTGAAGATTCCGGATAAAGCTTCGAAGAGTTATTCCGGATAAGGTGACAGTTTATTCCGGATAAGCTCAGGAAAGGGATTCCGGATAAGCTACTTTACGCGAATCCCGGATAAGGGTGTGAAGTTATTCCGGATAAGAGATTCTAGGCAGTGTTTCGGATAAGAGACTTCAGGTTATTCCGGATAAGCTTCTTGACTTGATTCCGGATAAAGAGTTGAAGAATATTCCGAATAAGGTGACAGTTATTCCGGATAAGCTTTGGCAAGGGAATCCGGATATCGAGTTATTCCGGATAACTCACAAGTGATTATTCCGGTTAAGGGTCTAAACATATTCCGGATAAGCCGCAGGAGATCATTCGGGATAAAGGATCCAAGTTCAGTATCCTGGATAAACGTGACGGATTTATTCCGAATAAAGATCTCATCCCAGAATCCGGATAAGCAGTGTAAGTTTGGTAATTCGGATAGTGACAGTATTTCGGGTTCCAACTTAGGTTTGTTTTCACTTCCCTTTATTTTCAAGTATATTTATTTTCCCGCTATTTCTCTTAAGTGTTATTTTTATTGCGTTGTCAATTTAATTTTTCGTTTCACTTTAATTTTCTGTCGTTTAATTAATTTTCTTCCAAAGTTTTAATATTGCACCATTTAAGTTTAAATTAGTTTTAGATTTAATTACCCGTCATTTACTTTTAAAGCATTGCATTTTAATTACACTACAACGACAAATCCTTGTTAAAACAAAAGTTATTAAATGGCGCTGTTGCCGGCTCTTTTCGTAAAGATTAACGGTTTTCTGTGAGAGACGCGTTGAATTTTGGGATCCGTTCACTCGTGAACGTTATTTTGCTAAATTAAAAATTTCCAAAAATCCATAAAAATTAAAAAATTTCAAAAATCCAAAAAGATTTTATTTTTATTTTTATAGTGTATGTATATTGTCTATCGCTTTGGTATCTTTTTCTTTTGCTTTTGTAGGTGTATGCGTACTAGATCTTCAACTTATCCAGAGCCCGAGAATCGTGAAGATTTAGCTATGGCAGGTGTGAACAACAACAATAACCCACCGCACCTCAACAATAACAACAACAATGTTCCCCCACCCGACCTTCGAACAATGAAGGAGCTTTGTCAACCAACTATGTATGGACGAGGAGGACCAATTGCGCTGATGCAAATCACGGCTACGAAGTTTTCGTTGAAGCATCACATGATCCAACAAGTGCAAACTAATCCATTTCGCGGATTGCCTGATGATGATGCCAACAAGCACCTCGACAAATTCATTACTATTACTCAAAGCATGAAGTTGCCCGGTGTTACTATGGATGTCCTTCGTCTATAGCTCTTTCCACATACTTTATCCTACCACGCTGAAAAATGGTTTGATCGTCCCCCGAAGAATTCCATTCATACTTGGGACGACATGACTCAACGATTTTTTTCGCGCTACTTTCCACCATCCATGGTCACGAGCCTTCGAAATCAAATCAGCGGTTTCATGTAAGATACCGATGAATCTCTCTTTGATGCTTGGGAAAGATATAATGTTTTGATCGATCGATGTCCAAACCACAACATGCTCCCCATTACGTTGATTGATACTTTCTACAATGGTTTAACTTTTCGTGATCGTGATACTATTAATGCAGCCGCCGGTGGCACATTTATGAAAAGAAGACCCGAGGAGTGTAGAGAGCTTATTGAGAACATGACTACTCATCACAAAAATTGGGATTCCTCCGCATCTTCAAGGAATAACCCGAGAGTCAATATTTCTTCTACTTCAGCAAACCACGATATGACCGAATTCACCTGCATGATGGCCGAAATGAACAAAAATATCTTGCTCATCGCTACAAACCAACAACAACAAGTTAAAGCTGTAGCAATTTCTTGTGAGACTTGCGGTGGTCCTCATTCGTACACTGATTGTCCTTCTACTCAAGGCAATCCGGAAAACGTGTATGCGGCTTATGGTAACTATTCACCGGAAAATTACCAACCCCGACCTCAAGGTGATCGGAATTTGCTAAGTTACCGTTCTAACAACTATCTTTCACCCGGTTTTTCTCCTCAAGACCACAACCCCAACAACAACTACAATAGAAGCAACCAAATCCCACCTAGAGCTTCTAATCCTTATCACCCACCCGCTCAACCAGTCTCACCCATTAATCAAGATGTTGAAGCTTTAATGAGAACCCAGGGAGAGCAAATTAAGAATCTGCAAAGCCAAATTATCAATTTGAAAGGGGATATCACTAAGCAAGGTAATGACATTAGATCCGAGCTTCGACATGATATACAAACCTCCTTTAGCACTCAAACTAATGATTTGAAGAATATGCTGGCTAGTTTCTTACCCACTACTCAACCCTATACTTCTGGCTCTCTACCTTCAAACACAGTCACCAACCCAAGAGCGAATGTGAGTGCTATTACTACACGCGGTGAAGCCACCTTAGTAGGACCATCTATCCCACCCCCAGTTACTCCATCTACACCTACTCCACCACCATTTCTCCCTCTTACTCCCACGCCTAGTATTAGTTCACCATTACCGTCTCCGCCTCGTCATGAAGAAGTACCTAAGAAGAACCCTTCACCAACCCCACCTTCCACCCTTAAACCCTCAACATCTCAACCTTTACCTGCTACACCTACACCTCCCACCTATAAACCCAATATTCCTTATCCATCTCGCTTAGACAAGGCGAAACTACAAACCAAGGATGACATTCAAGTGTCAAACTATTTGAAGAAAGTTTCGGAAATGACCATCACTTTTAGCCTTGTTGAAGCTCTTGCACAAATGCCTAAATTTGTTAAGATGTTTAAGGAGTTGCATAGCAAAAAGGAGAAGATGGCCGAGTTTGTTAATACTCGATTGAATGAAAATTGTTCTGCCATCCTTCTTAAAGAACTTCCGGAGAAACTTGGAGATCTCGGTCGTTTTGTGCTACCATGTACTTCTCACCAAACCGAAGAATTTACTGCCTTAGCCGATCTCAAGGCAAGTAAAAATTTGATGCCTTTAAGTGTTTGTAAAAAGTTATCATTACCCGACCTTACACCAACGAAGATGACTCTTGAGCTTGCAAATCGCACTCTCGCTTACCCTGTTGGTATTACTGAAGATGTGTTTATTAAAGTGGGCACCTTTACTTTTCCGGTCGACTTTGTTGTTGTTGATTATGAAATGGACCCTCGTATTCCTTTAATACTTGGTCGGCCATTCTTGAGAACCGGAAAAGCTCTAGTCGATGTTGCCGAAGGTGATTTAATCTTAAGGGTCGGGCATGATGCACAAGTGTTCAAAATGGGGAAGATCACAACCAAATCTACTGGAAGAGAATTAGCGAATATGATTAATGTGCTTGATGATTTTGTCGTTTACAACAATCCTCTATTCGATTCTTGCTATGGTAATCCACTGTTCCAAGATGATGTGGATGATTCTTTATCCAATTCCGATCCTCCACCAATTTATGATTCTCCACCGATCTTTGATGCTTATAATGACGATTCTAGTTCCAATGGAGATGATTATGATGATTTTACTTCTGAGTATCCAGACATGCCCACTTATGATGATTTTGATGAGGCTGATACTCTCTCGAGTGATTCTTCACATGATGAAGATCCTCCGCCAATAACACTTGATCCTACTTTTTATGAATACTCATTTTAGGAAGATTTTGCTACTTTTCTCAACACATACTTCCCAAATGAGAGTGATGCTCCTCCTCTAGACTTTGATGATTATGGTCTTTATCCTACTTTGGATATGAAGAAACCCGCTTCAAAGGAGAAAAATCCGGCCGACACCGATATCCACATCACTTATGTCTTAACTCCTCTCCATCCACCTTCTGAGGATGAGATTGCGAGATTTATGATCGGATCTTCTTCAAGGTCTGTTGAGCCTAAGTGTTATTTTCCCCTAAAGGAAAAGGTGTTCGACCCCGGCATTGCACTTTTTAAGCCATCTCAGTATCCATCTGATGAAATAAAAGGAAAAATCTTTGGAACTTATGGAGATATGCTTGCACTTCACCCTTACTTCCACCGTGCTCAACAACTGCTTAAGGGAACCTTGCCTACTCTTCTTTGGCTTGCCTTGTTCGTCTTAAGCTTGTGCTATTTGATGGACGAAAACCATGTATTTGATCCCGGTGGATGTTTTTCAAGTTTCTTCCTATGCTAATCAAGGTCGAGTCAGGCGCACGACTCGGTTAACAAAAACAAGCGCTTCTCGGGAGGCAACCCGCAGTATCTATTCTTTTTCTCTTATTTTTATAATAAGTGTAGGGGGAGACCCTAGTATGTTGTTTGTTGTCTTCTTTCTAATCATGTACACGGATTCAAGCTTTCAAAAATCCATTCTTGTTGACTTTTGACGAACCGTGATCCCGTGTACCCGTGATGAGATTGCTTTTATACATAGTCTCATCTTCCAAATAGGGCTTAAAATGCATTAAATATCATCAATATACCCAAATATATGCTTGTGTTTTTTGCTTGTGTATTTTAGGTATGGATATTGAGATAATGACAAAAGATCACAAGAATCATGCAAAAACAAACACGGGAAACGAAGCCGCACAATGAACCAAGCCCTAGTGAAGACTTTCCCAAGATCAACCCTTGAAGATTTTAAGAATTATGAAGAAGGGTCCTCCAATTATGAAGAATTGACACTTTATACCCTTGTATCCTCATAATTACAAGTTTGGTCCCTAAAGTTTGTCAAAATTACAAAAAGGGCCCTTAACTTTGAAGAATTGGCAAGTTTAGCCCCCTCAACAAAGCTAAATTGTCAACCAATACCATCCACAAAGTCAAATACATCACGAAGTCCTTCAAAGTATAAGAAATGACAATTTTGGTCCTTTGAAAATCTCAAAATTACAAAAAGGACCCTCAACTTTCAACATTTGGCAAAAATAGTCCCTCAATCATCAAGACTTGGCAAACTCAGTCCTCCAAAATGTCAAATTTGCAAGTCTAGACCATTATCATTGAAGAAAATACCCAACCAGCCCTTGAAGAATGCAAAAATGGCAAGAAATACCCCTGAATTTACTTTATGAAACTTTTTGGGGCAAAAGTGTGAAGTTTGAAACTTCAATAACAAAGGAAACGAGTTTTCGGCTAATTATTTACAAAGTAGCAAGAGAAAGAAAGATAGGGGTAATATTGGGCCAGACAAAGAAGTTACATAGACGAGTGAGGGGGTGACACGTGCCCCACTCACTCCATCCAGCCAATCACAGCTCACCTTTCCTCCATGTCACAATCCCACTCAGCTGAATTAAGATTAAATTAATCTTGGCGCCATTAACACTTATTTAAACTTAATCCAACACAAAAACAAATCAAACCATGTGTTCATCAGCTCAAGAACACAATTAGGCATTCCTTAATCATTATGAATTAAAGGCTAATTTTTTCCAGAACAATGATTAAGGGTCCTATAATCACAACCCAACCTTAAAACTTGACACCTCACCACCCCATTTGTCTCCTTGTGTCTCCCCTGCTCCACACCCATGCATACTGCCAAAAAAGTGGCAGCAATCCAACGTTTGAGAAACATGCTTACTTTCTAAGCTTCATATACACCATTGGATGCTCTCACACATGCCAGCTGCCACTACACAACAAGAAAAGTCACATGATTCTCCAAGGCATTCAAACTTCATAAGGGCATTTTTGGAAGATCAAGTAGCTAGGGTTACACGTTTTCAGCTTTCATAGTTCACTTGTAAGGCTATATAAAGCCACTTAGGCCTTCACATTTCAGTTTGCTTTTGGTTTTTCCTTTGTTCAAACACTTGTAAATCCTTTTTCTGATTAATGAATTTGAGTTAAGTGCTTTGAAGAAAGACCAAGTGCCATCTTTATTCTGCTTGTTTTATGTTCTTAGTTTACTGCTTTTGAAGTTAAAACCTGTTTTCAAAAGAGGAGTGTGCACAAGTTTGCATATTTTCCTCATTTTCTTGATATTTTGCTAAGTCTTGTTCCAATCTTGGAATTCTTGGGCTATAGGACTGATCATAGCATCCTAACTGAGTTGGTTAAGGTGTGGTGAGGCTTATAACTTGGGGATAATCAAGTGTGGGGTAACAAGTTTGCATTAATCAAGTTTTTCCCAAGTTTCTGATTTTTCATGTTATTGTGCTTAACCCTTGTTCAATCTTAGCAGGCTTTTGTGGAAGCTTGTGCTTGTTCTTGCTAGCACATAAGCTCAAAATTCGTGGGTGTGGATGTACATCCATGAGGTTTGCTTACTTAATCTCCAAATCTGCATAAATTGTGATTTTTGGTGATATTTGTATGAAACTGTTATTCTTGTGAATTTTGTGGCTTGTTCTTGCTTGAATCTGTTTATTAGACTTGTTTTAGTGTTAATTGATGCTTGGTTGGCCTGAAATCTTGTTTTGCTTTTGAAAATTTTGATTTGAAAAAGTTAAAGGGGTGTTTGGGTCTACTGGTTTATGCTTGTAATCTGTTTTTGTGTTAAGGGAAAGTGTTGTTTATGCTTTGTATCTGCTATACCTTTGTTTGAGAGTGTTTTGCTGCAAGTTTTTGGGTTTGAACACTTGAATCAATCAATCTGCTATATAGACCTTGTTTCTGCTTATTTTGACCTAGGATTTTGGGAACACTTAGTGTGTATGCATGCTTAGGGATAAAAGTGGTTTAAACAAAGTTAACATAACCTGTTTGAAAGATTTGAGGTGTTGAAATTGGCTTGTGTGTCAAATACATCAGCAAAAGTAGAAAACTGCATGTGTTAGTGTTCATCAGTAACTTTCATTGCTTGAATCTTGCTTAATTCTTTGAACCAGTGCATGAAACCTGTTTAGACTTGCTTATTGGAGTTTATTATAGCTTGTGTGTGCATTTGGTTGAATTTGGCTGGCTGAATTGTGCTAAAACTGCTCTTGAATGCTAAACTGCTTATTGTTCATGTCTGTGCAATATCTGGTGATTAATTGATTAAACTGTATCAACTGGGTGTTTGTGATTGTGTTATTTTGATTGTGATTGACTCCTTTTGATCCAAAGATCATTTGGGTGCCTTTGTGAAATCTGAATCCAAGAAAAAGTCACTAAAGACAAAAAGTCAAAATAGTCAAGCAGTGGAAAAAGTTTCCACTGCTCAACATCCAAAACTAGCCCCTGCTAGTGCAATTTTGTCATCAGCTTATCAATAAGCTATTCTAGCTTATTCTGACTTGCAACAACTTATTTTTGTAATATATCTTCATTATTTGACCCATTTAAGTGAACTGGAGCTTATGAGACTTTGACTTTGACTTTTTACTAGAAAACCAACTTGTTTGACTTTTAAGATAAGTGCTTATTTGATTTTCCAGCTTATTGAGTGTGCTTATTTGAAAGTTCTTTGGTTTTTAAGCTTAGTTTTGTCAAAAGAAACATTTTGCAACTTGAATCAGCTTCTGAGGTGGTCTAGATCATAAAAACGACTATTTTGTCGTTTTGTGAATAAGTTGTTGACTTGTTTCTGGCTTATTAAGTGGCCTTATTTGAAAATTCTTTTTGCAGAAGTCTTTGTTAGGTCAAAAGAAGGTTGTGTGTTAAATTTTAGCTTATGGCATCAGCTTATGGCTTAATGGGCCAAAAAGCCCATTAAGAATAAGCTGCCTATTATAAGTTAGCTTATTTCACATTTTCAGCTTTTGGGCCTTTGGAAAAAGTTGTTTAAAATCAAATTTTGAGTCAACCTGTGCTTTTTGAGCTTATTTTGAGCACTTTTTCTTATTGGGCCTTAATTAAGCCCAATAAGGGACTGTTTTGGGTTTGGCCCATTTTCTAGGCCCAATAGGGGTATTTAGGTAATTTCACTTTCATTTCTGAGTTATTTAGGTTAAATTAAGCTAGTTTACAAGTTTTTAGAATTTTTTATAATTTTTGGATTTATAATATTATTTTAATATTATTTTATTATTAAAAATTAAAGGTCTGATTTTCTAGGTTTTTATATTTTTCCTAGGTTCTAAACACTTAATTAGGATTTTTGCAACTTTCCAATTATTTTCTAGGTCTTTTAATTATTTTCTATAATTAATTTAAGATTTAATTGATTTTAGGAGTTTTTAATTGTTTAAAAATAGTTTTAATTGGTTTTAAAATTTTGAAAAATATTTTTTAGCTTAATTAGGATATTTTTGAGGTTTACAAACTTGAAAATCTTGTTTAGGGCTTTTTAATATTTAATTTTGATTTTTAGGGCTTTAATTAGCATTAAAAAGTCATTATCTAATTAATTAAAAGGTTTTTGCAAGTTTTGATTTTTTGTAAACTCTTAGAATATTTTTAGGGATTTTTGGTGATTTTTAGAAATTTTTAGGTTTAAATTTTAATTTTGGTGGTTTTCACGACTTTACGTGTACGCCTTTTTAGACTTAGTTTAATTCGTCTTCATAACCGTCATTCTCTTCTAATCCCTTTTCTATTTTTCTTTTCTCAAATATAATCACAAATTAATCCAAATCATTACACACATAACACACTAGCCTCCTCGTGAACGAACTTGAACTCAATTGGTCATTAGTGCTTGGTTTTCCTAAACCGACACTTAATACTTGCCACTTTTGTCATCCTTTTCCTAAAGGTGTTCAAAAACACTACATCATTTTGGCGCCGCTGCCGGGGAGGCGTGTTGTGTTTTGATTTGGCATTGTTGTTTTTATACTAACCATAATTAGTATTTGTATTAGTAGCACTCTACTAATACGTATTATCGTTTTTCGGTTTTTGTGTGAATAATATTACTATATTGTATACGTAGAACAATAAATTCACAAGTACTCCAAATACGTGAGAAATCACAACCTTGACTTGGGAGGTCATTACCCAATCATTGTATTCGAATCTCAAACCAAAGAAAAAGGCAAAAATAGATAAATACTTTCGTGAAGCTTAATCTTGAAAATACAAACTATAAGGTGGGTATAAGGCGGATATTATAAAATATATCCTAAGGAAAAAGGCTCTTAAGTGCTTCGCGCCGCCTCGTTTCCCCGCTTGCTTGTGAGTATTTGATTGTGAGAGTGAATCGAGGGTTTTGCCGCCCAAAGTATTACTAAGTATCATATATATTTTCTTGGTTTCTATTGATTAAACCCTCTTGAACGATTTGGTGTTCCACCATCATTCTAAAGTCATCGAAGGCGTTCACCCCACGTGATCGTTTTCATTCCTTGAGGCTTCGTTAATCAAAAGATTTGATTAGTGAGGAGATTTGTGGACTTTTTGTCTACTTAATACATTTCACCAAGTTCCAAAAAGGTTAATACAATCAAAAACCACAAAAAAATTGAAAAAATACAAAACACCAAAAAGAATCTTCTTTGCTCATTCCCTCGTTGTACGTGACGTTTATGCTAACTCGAAATCAAGCAAGACGTGCACGTAAACGAAAGAACAAAACTCCCACTCCCAACAATTCTAGTGAGGAGTCTCCTATTGACGAACCCATTGTAAGAGAAGCACCAACCATGGCGAATCGAACTATGATGGAGTTACTTCAAGCACCCACCGAGGGTAATGGAGAGGCTATTGTGATTCCCGCAATCCTTGCGGAGAATTTTGAGGTTAAGACGGGTTTGTTGTCCATGATTCAAAACAACAAATTCCGTGGTGATGAGAAGGACAATCCACACAACCATATCCGCCAATTCAATCGTCTTACCGCTACTTGCAAGTTTAAGGATGACTCTAACGACTCGATTAAGATGATGCTTTTTCCATATTCCTTAGCAGGGCCCGCTAAAATTTGGTTAGAGAAAGAGCCACGCAATTCTATATTGACGTGGAAGGATCTCGTGTCTAAGTTTGTGAACCAATTTTTTCCGCCCTCTAAGACTACGCACTTGAAAAACGAAATTTCAAAGTTTTCACAAGAATTTAATGAAAGTTTTTCAACGGCTTGGAATAGGTTTAAGGAAATGTTACATGAATGTCCTCATCACGGTTTTTCCGATTTGCATCAAATTGACACGTTTTACAATGGACTTAATGATCATGAAAGGGATTATTTGAATGCCGCCGCGGGTGGTAATTTTTTGTGTAAAACGGTTGAGGAAGCTTTGGTGATAATTGAAAATAGATCTAAGGTGTATAGTCCTCGTAGCACGTCTAGTGTTCGTAAGGCTTCGTCTTCGGCTTCACCTTCTTTGTCTAATACCATCGATGCTTGCCAAATTCAGGCAAACTTGGAAAACAAGATTTTTGATAAGTTGAAAGGACTTTTGATTGAGTTTAAAGTTGGTGAACCAAGTGCTCCCGCTACGGCTAAAGCGTCTGAGGTTTCTTGCATGTATTGTGGTGGAGGTCATGATTTCTCCGAGTGCATTACCAACGGTGGTAACACTTCGAGTGCCTTCGCGGCCACGGGAAATTACAACCAAAACGGTCAAGTTTCCCGCTCTAATCAAATGACTCCACCGGGTTTTGGATCAAATCAAAATACTAACAACTATCGCAACAATCAAGTTGGTTTTAAGAACAATTACAACAAGGGAAACTATGGGAATCAAGGGGCTAATAATCAAGTTTCAAACAAAAATGATTTTCAAAATAACAACAAAAGTTTGCAAACATTGAAAGATCTTCCAAGTGAGTTTGTTGAATATGCTAGTGGGAATGATGCTAGGTTTGACAATATTCAAAGAGAAATAATTAGCCTAAGATCCGAGTTTAAAAACGACTTGAAGAAAGAGTTGAAAAATGAGTTAGCTAATGAACTTAAAATCCACACCAACAAGATGGAAGGAAATGTCACTAGGTTGCAACAAAACCAACAAAAAATGGAACAAGGGCAACATGAGATTAAACAATAGATGCTTAAGGCCGAGAAAAGGCAAACCGAAGCCGTATTGAGGCAATCTAATTTTGAAGATAAAATCTCGTCTATGTTTGAGGCAATAATGTGTAAACCGTCGTCAAGTGGTCTTCCTAGTAACACCATATCCAACCCTAAGGGTGAGATGAAAGTGATTACCACACGTAGTGGTAAGACACTTAAGGAGCCGATTCCTCAACCAATTGCTCCTACGGAGGAAGCAATTGAGGAAGAACCCGAGGTGGTGGTCCAAAAGGAGCATGTCCCAATCCCACGAAGTACCGCTCATACCACACCTACGGTTGACCCATTACCATCATTGGAACCCGAGGTTCCAAAGGCTATGCCTACTATGCCTCAACCCACACCACCTTTGCCCTATCCATCGAGACTTAGGAAGGAGAAACGTCAAGAGCGCGAAAATTATCAATTTGAGCTTTTTATGAAAATGTTTCGTGATTTGCACCTTAATGTGAGTTTCGCCGATGCTTTGGTCATGATGCCTCGATTTGCCGCTAACTTTAAGAGTATGTTGAACAACAAGGAGAAATTGCACCAATTGTCTAGTTGTACGTCGGTTTATCTTAATCGCATACCTCAAAAAGTCGGTGATCCCGGTAAATTTTTGATCCCTTGTGCAATCCAAGACATGGAAGAATGCTTCGCCTTGGCCGATCTTGGTGCTAGCATTAACTTGATGCCACTTGCAATCTTCAAGTCGCTCAATCTTCCTAATCTTACTCCTTCACTAATGTCTATCGAGTTGGCCGACCATTCCACAATTCCCACATGTGGTTTGGCGGAAGATGTTTTTGTGAAAGTGGGGAAGTTCTACTATCCCGTAGACTTCATTGTTATTGATATCCCCACGGATCCTCAAGTTCCTCTCATTTTAGGTCGTTCGTTTTTAGATACGTCTATGGCTTTGATCGATGTGCATGCTAGAAAGATCACCTTACGTTTCAACGACGAGGAACTTGTTATAAACGCAACTCAAAACTCTAAAATTTCTCATGTTTATTCCGTTGCAACCATAAACCTCGTTGATATGATTGACGTGGTTTGCGAGGAATTTTCACAAGAAGTTCTAGGTTTTGGTGATGAAGAAACTAGTGGCAATCCCACTATGTTGGATCCAATTCTTGATAATTCGACACCAACCTTCACTCCTTTTGAAGGTGGTGGTTTTACGTTGGAGGAATGCAATGTTCCACGTACTTGTGACGAAGACCTCGACAACGATGAGGACTTCTCGATTATCAAGGATTTTCTTAACGATTTCCCATTTCCTCCACCCGAGGAGGTTATGAGTATCGAGCCCAAATCTTCACTTGAGGAACCACCTATTCTCGAGTTGAAAGATTTACCTCCTCACCTCGAATATGTCTATTTGGAGGAGGACGACAAGTTGCCGGTTATTATTGCGAAGGATCTTTCGAATGATGAAAAAACCGCACTTGTCGATGTTCTAAAGGCTCACAAAGGGGCGATTGCGTGGAAGTTATCCGACATTAAGGGGATCGATCCCAAGTTTTGTACCCACAAAATCTTAATGGAGGAGGATTTCAAGCCAACAATCCAAAGTCAAAGGAGGGTGAACCCCAAAATTCACGACGTCATCAAAAAGGAGGTCCTTAAACTCCTTAACGCGGGAATGATTTACCCTATTTCCGATAGCCCTTGGGTGAGTCCTATCCATTGTGTCCCTAAAAAGGGAGGGATGACCGTTGTGCCAAACGATGCCAACGAGTTGATTCCCACTAGACTCGTGACCGGATGGAGAGTGTGCATTGACTATCGAAAGTTAAATGAAGCCACTCGAAAAGACCATTTTCCCTTGCCCTTTATGGACCAAATGTTGGAGCGTCTTGCGGGAAACGATTTCTATTGCTTTTTAGATGGTTTTTCCGGTTACTTCCAAATTCCCATCGATCCTCGTGATCAAGAAAAAACTACGTTTACGTGTCCATATGGAACGTTTTCCTATCGTAGAATGCCATTCGGACTTTGCAATGCACCGGGAACTTTTCAACGATGCATGATGGCTATTTTTCATGATATGATCGAGAAGACGATGGAAGTCTTCATGGATGACTTTTCCGTGTTTGGTGATTCCTTCACTTCGTGTTTGTCGAACCTTGAGAGAATGTTGAAACGTTGTGAGGAAACCAACCTTGTGCTCAATTGGGAAAATGGTTAAGAGTGGAATCGTCTTAGGGCACAAGGTCTCGAAAGCGGGGATTGAGGTAGATCAAGCTAAGGTAGATGTCATCGCCAAATTACCTCATCCCAAAACCGTCAAAGGAGTTAGGAGTTTCCTAGGCCACGCGGGCTTTTATCGACGATTCATCAAGGATTTCTCGAAGATTTCTCGACCCATTACACATCTTCTTGAAAAAGAGGCACGTTTTGTCTTTGACGAAGATTGTGTACGAGCCTTTGAGATCCTTAAGAGGAAACTTACCGAAGCTCCCATTCTTGTTGCACCAAATTGGAACCTCCCCTTTGAACTTATGTGTGATGCAAGTGAATACGCTATAGGGGCCGTTTTGGGGCAACGTCATGAAAAGCACTTCTTGCCTATCCACTATGATAGCAAGACGATGACCGAGGCTCAACTTAAATACACTACAACGGAAAAGGAGTTCCTTGTCGTGGTGTATGCATTTGAGAAATTCTGACCTTATCTCGTTTTGACAAAATGCATAGTGTATACGGACCATTCGGCTATCAAGTATCTCATGGCTAAACAAGATGCAAAGCCAAGATTACTTCGTTGGATTCTCCTCCTTCAAGAATTTGATCACACCATTGTTGACAAAAAAGGAGCCGAGAATCTAGCGGCCGATCATCTCTCTCGTTTGGAAGATCCTCACCAAAGTGTTTACGAGCCTAAGGAAATCACCGAAACATTTCCGCTCGAGACACTTGGTGTAGTGAATTCTAAGCTTGATTCTTCCACCCCATGGTTTGCGGATTTTGCAAATTACCATGCGGGTAACTTCATCGTTAAGGGTATGACGACTCAAGAAAAACGAAAATTCTTTCGTGACGTCAAGTTCTACTTTTGGAACGACCCTTACTTGTTTCGAACTTGTGCAGATCAAATCATCCGACGTTGTGTATTTGGCACCGAAGCTTCTAACATCCTTAGAGCTTGCCATGAGGGACCCACGGGTGGTCACCACGGTGCTAATCTCACGGCTAAGAAGGTGTTTGATGCCGGCTTCTTTTGGCCTACTATTTACCGAGATGCACAAATTCTTGTGAAGTCTTGTGATGCATGCCAACGACAAGGGAAAGCCTCACAAAAAGATGAAATGCCACAAAATATCATTCAAGTATGTGAGATCTTTGACGTTTGGGGTATAGACTTTATGGGGTCGTTCCCATCATCTCGTGGTAATAAGTACATCCTTGTTGCGGTTGACTACCTATCTAAGTGGGTGGAGGCGAAGGCCTTGCCCACTAATGATGCTCGTGTGGTAGTTAAGTTCTTGAAAAGTTTGTTTGCTAGGTTTGGAACCCCTCGTGCGATCATAAGCGATCGTGGAACCCATTTTTGTAATGACCAATTCGAAAGAGTCTTAAGGAAATATGGGGTTACACATCGTCTTTCTACGGCTTATCACCCACAAACGAGTGGGCAAGTCGAGGTTTCAAACCGAGCATTGAAGAGGATCTTGGAGAGATCCGTAGGAGAAAACCGACAAACTTGGTCGGATAAGTTGGACGATGCTTTATGGGCCTTTAGGACCGATCATAAGACGCCCATTGGGTGCACTCCCTATAAGCTTGTGTATGAAAAGAATTGTCATTTGCCTATCGAGTTAGAACACAAGGCTTATTGGGCCCTAAAGCATTGTAATGATGATATGGAGACCGCGGGAAAACACCGGAAAATGCAATTAAAATGAATTGGATGAATTGAGGGATATTGCTTATGAAAATTCATTGATTTACAAAGAGAAAACTAAAAAGTTGCATGATTCTAAAATTAAAAACCGGGTTTTTAACATTGGGGATCAAGTTTTACTTTTTAATTCAAGATGGAAAATATTTTCCGGTAAATTGAAATCCCGTTGGTCCGGTCCATTCACCGTGACTCACGTGTTTCCTTATGGGACCATCGAGCTAGCTCAAGATGATGGTCCTAACTTCAAGGTGAATGGACATAGGTTGAAGCACTACTTTGGCGGGGAAGTTCCATCTTTGAACTACCTCGACCAAGTCACCTTCCCCATTGATAATTAGTATTGAGGGGATCGAGTCAAGCTCATGACTCGGTAATCAAAAACGAGGAGCCTCGTGGGGGAGTCCCATGCTTATCCTATGTACATATTATCGCTTTCTTAGTCTAATGTAGCTTACGTGTGGGGATTTGTGCCCTTCCAACCTTTGTTCCGTGGTTGTTTGTGATATGTGGTTTTTAGATCATGATCTTCACGATTGGAACCTCTCGTGTTCGTTTTATGGGAGCACTCGATCGTTTGCTTTGGAGACATTTCTCAATATCCATGATATATCCTTTGATGTTCTAACCTTAGGTTTTAAGCACACTTCATAAACGGCTATTACTTATTGGTTACACCCTTTCCATGCTAGATTAGGCATTCGACTACGTCTCTAGTATGGGGGTGTTTGCACCCCTAGACTCGAAACATTGAGGACAATGTTTAACTTTAGTATGGGGGGGTGAATAGATACTTGCCTTGCCAAACCTTCACGCTTTCCAAAGTTTATCGTTTTGTTTATCATTTTTGTTGCAAAATAAGGCTAAAAATGGCCAAATTTTAAAATTTTTCTCATGTTTCATAAGTGTTTAAGACACGAATGTAGATTTTCCGATGGCGAGAATAAGAGTAATTTTTTACTCGACCGTGCGTGTTGAGCACTTAGCTTTGATTCCTTAACTACATATTAGGCTAAGTCTCTTAAATGAGGACGAGAAATGATAGAGTTAATTATAAGTTACTATGCTAAACGTAGAGTACTCGTATTCTTTCAAAAACTCATGTGTTCTCGTTGTTTGCTTATTCTCCCTTCGCATGTAAATATTTTTTGCTTAATAAATATTGACTTAGCGGTTTAGTTGGGATTGTTGGGTTTCTAGTCTTTTCTAGTAGCTTCCGTGTAATTAAATTGGGAAGACATTAAGGTATCGCCAGCGTCACGGTTTTGAAGTATTGGCACCCGAATAATCGAAAGCTTCACCCAATAATAAGATTTCAAGTGCTCACCTAAATCTAGCAAACAATTTGAAGCCCCACAAGGCCGAAAAATCTATGCAAAAATTGAAAGTGAATCAAGCCTTAATCTTCGAAGCTTTAAAGATCCAAAATTCGCCTTAGCGTGAAGATATACGTCTTTGGCTAATAAAACCACCGATGAGGCGGATAATAAAAGGCAAGGCAAGACCGAAGTCATAATAAAAGCTTCATGGCGAAGTTGAATAAAAGATGGAGGTAAACCAAAGATAATAAGGCCCTTCCGTTAGGGGGCGTATAAAAGTCTTGGTAATAAGTCTCATGTTCAAAACCGTTATAAAACCGTGTTTATCGATCCTTCTTGTCAACTTAATTTTTTGACATCGTTGTCTATTAGGAGGGGTTATTGATTTGATGGTCTTAGTTACACCGTTAGGACTCTATTTTTAGACCTAAATCTCTATTATCGCATAAGTCAAACAATGTATCCTCGTGAAACATTCAAGACAAAATAAAATATAAGAGATACAACTTAGGAATAATGGGAGGATAAGTACGTGATTAGGGCATATGAGTAGTGTTAGCATTACTAACTTATAATGACAATGATCTCGTTACACGCTTAGCATGGAATTGAAGTGAAAATCGAGGACGATGAAATTATTTCTAACGAAGCATTCACGTTTTCTTATTCTATGAACCTAAACGTCCCATTTTGCGATGAAAATCATACATTATGTCTATAACACAAGTAGTAGTAATAGTAGTAGTGTAGCTAGTTTATCATTTCAATAAAGTGAATAAAATGAATTTTGGAGATGCTTTGATACTTTATTCTAGCATTGCGTGAGGGCACGGCAATGGTTTAGTATAGGGGAGTGATGAGACTGCTTTTATACATAGTCTCATCTTCCAAATAGGGCTTAAAATGCATTAAATATCATCAATATACCCAAATATATGCTTGTGTTTGTTGCTTGTGTATTTTAGGTATGGATATTGAGATAATGACAAAAGATCACAAGAATCATGCAAAAACGAACACGGGAAACGAAGCCGCACAATGAACCAAGCCCTAGTGAAGACTTTCCCAAGATCAACCCTTGAAGATTTGAAGAATTATGAAGAAGGGTCCTCCAATTATGAAGAATTGACACTTTATACCCTTGTATCCTCATAATTACAAGTTTGGTCCCTAAAGTTTGTCAAAATTACAAAAAGGGCCCTTAACTTTGAAGAATTGGCAAGTTTAGCCCCTCAACAAAGCTAAATTGTCAACCAATACCATCCACAAAGTCAAATACATCATTAAGTCCTTCAAAGTATAAGAAGTGACAAGTTTGGTCCTTTGAAAATCTCAAAATTACAAAAAGGACCCTCAACTTTCAACATTTGGCAAAAATGGTCCCTCAATCATCAAGACTTGGCAAACTCAGTCCTCCAAAATGTCAAATTTGCAAGTCTAGACCATTATCATTGAAGAAAATACCCAACCAGCCCTTGAAGAATGCAAAAATGGCAAGAAATACCCCTGAATTTACTTTATGAAACTTTTTGGGGCAAAAGTGTGAAGTTTGAAACTTCAATCACAAAGGAAACGATTTTTCGGCTAATTATTTACAAAGTAGCAAGAGAAAGAAAGATAGGGGGTAATATTGGGCCAGACAAAGAAGTTACATAGACCAGTGAGGGGGTGACACGTGCCCCACTCACTCCATCCAGCCAATCACATCTCACCTTTCCTCCATGTCACAATCCCTCAGCTGAATTAAGATTAAATTAATCTTGGCGCCATTAACACTTATTTAAACTTAATCCAACACAAAAACAAATCAAACCATGTGTTCATCAGCTCAAGAACACAATTAGGCATTCCTTAATCATTATGAATTAAAGGCTAATTTTTTCCAGAACAATGATTAAGGGTCCTATAATCACAACCCAACCTTAAAACTTGACACCTCACCACCCCATTTGTCTCCTTGTGTCTCCCCTGCTCCACACCCATGCATACTGCCAAAAAGGTGGCAGCAATCCAACGTTTGAGAAACATGCTTACTTTCTAAGCTTCATATACACCATTGGATGCTCTCACACATGCCAGCTGCCACTACACAACAAGAAAAGTCACATGATTCTCCAAGGCATTCAAACTTCATAAAGGGCATTTTTGGATGATCAAGTAGCTAGGGTTACACGTTTTCAGCTTTCATAGTTCACTTGTAAGGCTATATAAAGCCACTTAGGCCTTCACATTTCAGTTTGCTTTTGGTTTTTCCTTTGTTCAAACACTTGTAAATCCTTTTTCTGATTAATGAATTTGAGTTAAGTGCTTTGAAGAAAGACCAAGTGCCATCTTTATTCTGCTTGTTTTATGTTCTTAGTTTACTGCTTTTGAAGTTAAAACCTGTTTTCAAAAGAGGAGTATGCACAAGTTTGCATATTTTCCTCATTTTCTTGATATTTTGCTAAGTCTTGTTCCAATCTTGGAATTCTTGGGCTATAGGGCTGATCATAGCATCCTAACTGAGTTGGTTAAGGTGTGGTGAGGCTTATAACTTGGGGATAATCAAGTGTGGGGTAACAAGTTTGCATTAATCAAGTTTTTCCTAAGTTTCTGATTTTTCATGTTATTGTGCTTAACCCTTGTTCAATCTTAGCAGGCTTTTGTGGAAGCTTGTGCTTGTTCTTGCTAGCACATAAGCTCAAAATTCGTGGGTGTGGATGTACATCCATGAGGTTTACTTACTTAATCTCCAAATCTGCATAAATTGTGATTTTTGGTGATATTTGTATGAAACTGTTGTTCTTGTGAATTTTGTGGCTTGTTCTTGCTTGAATCTGTTTATTAGACTTGTTTTAGTGTTAATTGATGCTTGGTTGGCCTGAAATCTTGTTTTGCTTTTGAAAATTTTGATTTGAAAAAGTTAAAGGGGTGTTTGGGTCTACTGGTTTATGGTTGTAATCTGTTTTTGTGTTAAGGGAAAGTGTTGTTTATGCTTTGTATCTGCTATACCTTTGTTTGAGAGTGTTTTGCTGCAAGTTTTTGGGTTTGAACACTTGAATCAATCAATCTGCTATATAGACCTTGTTTCTGCTTATTTTGACCTAGGATTTTGGGAACACTTAGTGTGTATGCATGCTTAGGGATAAAAGTGGTTTAAACAAAGTTAACATAACCTGTTTGAAAGATTTGAGGTGTTGAAATTGGCTTGTGTGTCAAATACATCAGCAAAAGTAGAAAACTGCATGTGTTAGTGTTCATCAATAACTTTCATTGCTTGAATCTTGCTTAATTCTTTGAACCAGTGCATGAAACCTGTTTAGACTTGCTTATTGGAGTTTATTATAGCTTGTGTGTGCATTTGGTTGAATTTGGCTGGCTGAATTGTGCGAAAACTGCTCTTGAATGCTAAACTGCTTATTGTTCATGTCTGTGCAATGTCTGGTGATTAATTGATTAAACTGTATCAACTGGGTGTTTGTGATTGTGTTATTTTGATTGTGATTGACTCCTTTTGATCCAAAGATCATTTGGGTGCCTTTGTGAAATCTGAATCCAAGAAAAAGTCACTAAAGACAAAAAGTCAAAATAGTCAAGCAGTGGAAAAAGTTTCCACTGCTCAACATCCAAAACTAGCCCCTGCTAGTGCAATTTTGTCATCAGCTTATCAATAAGCTATTCTAGCTTATTCTGACTTGCAACAACTTATTTTTTGTAATAGATCTTCATTATTTGACCCATTTAAGTGAACTGGAGCTTATGAGACTTTGACTTTGACTTTTTACTAGAAAACCAACTTGTTTGACTTTTAAGATAAGTGCTTATTTGATTTTCCAGCTTATTGAGTGTGCTTATTTGAAAGTTCTTTGGTTTTTAAGCTTAGTTTTGTCAAAAGAAACATTTTGCAACTTGAATCAACTTCTGAGGTGGTCTAGATCATAAAAACGACTATTTTGTCGTTTTGTGAATAAGTTGTTGACTTGTTTCTGGCTTATTAAGTGGCCTTATTTGAAAATTCTTTTTGCAGAAGTCTTTGTTAGGTCAAAAGAAGGTTGTGTGTTAAATTTTAGCTTATGGCATCAGCTTATGGCTTAATGGGCCAAAAAGCCCATTAAGAATAAGCTGCCTATTATAAGTTAGCTTATTTCACATTTTCAGCTTTTGGGCCTTTGGAAAAAGTTGTTTAAAATCAAATTTTGAGTCAACCTGTGCTTTTTGAGCTTATTTTGAGCACTTTTTCTTATTGGGCCTTAATTAAGCCCAATAAGGGACTGTTTTGGGTTTGGCCCATTTTCTAGGCCCAATAGGGGTATTTAGGTAATTTCACTTTCATTTCTGAGTTATTTAGGTTAAATTAAGCTAGTTTACAAGTTTTTAGAATTTTTTATAATTTTTGGATTTATAATATTATTTTAATATTATTTTATTATTAAAAATTAAAGGTCTGATTTTCTAGGTTTTTATATTTTTCCTAGGTTCTAAACACTTAATTAGGATTTTTGCAACTTTCCAATTATTTTCTAGGTCTTTTAATTATTTTCTATAATTAATTTAAGATTTAATTGATTTTAGGAGTTTTTAATTGTTTAAAAATAGTTTTAATTGGTTTTAAAATTTTGAAAAATAGTTTTTAGCTTAATTAGGATGTTTTTGAGGTTTACAAACTTGAAAATCTTGTTTAGGGCTTTTTAATATTTAATTTTGATTTTTAGGGCTTTAATTAGCATTAAAAAGTCATTATCTAATTAATTAAAAGGTTTTTGCAAGTTTTGATTTTTTGTAAACTCTTAGAATATTTTTAGGGATTTTTGGTGATTTTTAGAAATTTTTAGGTTTAAATTTTAATTTTGGTGGTTTTCACGACTTTACGTGTACGTCTTTTTAGACTTAGTTTAATTCGTCTTCATAACCGTCATTCTCTTCTAATCCCTTTTCTATTTTTCTTTTCTCAAATATAATCACAAATTAATCCAAATCATTACACACATAACACACTAGCCTCCTCGTGAACGAACTTGAACTCAATTGGTCATTAGTGCTTGGTTTTCCTAAACCGACACTTAATACTTGCCACTTTTGTCATCCTTTTCCTAAAGGTGTACAAAAACACTACATCAACCCGTCTTCCCGGTTCTATCCTAAACTCTTTTGATTCTCTATTTTATATTCTTCCATATTAAAATAGGAATCTCTTTAGTTATCTCTTCCTTAGCAAGATTTAAACAAAGTGAACAATGTCTTAAGTGTAGGGGAGTTTACTTCCACATGCTTAAACATTGAGGACAATGTTTATATTAAGTGTAGGGGGGACTTCTATCGAAGTTAAGTGGCCTTTTCCATGTATTTGTCCTCATTTTAACCGGAAAATCAATTTTTCGACATTTTTCAAAATTTTTGATCTATTTTGGCCTATTAGTTTTTCCCTTGTTATAGTTATTTTCTTTTTTTGCTAGAATAAATTTTAATAAAGTGGTTTGAATTTTTAAACATTGTGAATCTTTTGACTCAACCCGAGTTTACTTATCTAAGTTTACTCTAGTTAGTATCCTTAACGTGTTTAAGTCAAGTGTTGCTAGGCTTTTATATAGGGAACTTTAAAACGTGAAAGTCTTAACTCCCACGGGTTAAGAACAAGAACTTCTCGCAACTTCCTATAATTGATCCTAGAGAGTTGTTTATCAAGGGAACTTTAAAATGCAATTTCTAAACTTGAAAAAGTCTAAGAATTTGCAAGATCCTATAGATGACTCGAAAACCCAAAACTTTGATTTATTTGGCTAAGCATCTACGAGTCTCATTCCTTGAGATTTTAAATTGTGGAGAACGAGAGACGATAGTCAATTATAAGTTTGGTATTCTTTCATGAATTTACGTGAGTTGATTATGAGCTTTTTCTCCTATCACTTGTTAATAAATTTATCTGCAATAAATAAGGTTGTACGAATTGAAAAGTTACTTAGCTTCTAGCCCAAGATCGTTTAAAAGTTGCTCGGCATTGATTAGAGTTCATAGCCAAGGCATAACTTATTGAAGCGGGATGCGAAGATTGGCGAGTCCAAAAAGGCCCTAACAAGGCATGAGGGCTATATTTTGTTGCTAAAAATCCAAAAGTGATGTGAAGATTCATTTATCAAAAATCGATATGAAGGATCGAGATACACGACGAAAAGTAAAAACTCCCCAAAAGATCATGGAGAAGTCTATCCAAAAAGGCCCTAACAAGGTATGAGGATAAATAGATCCAAGTCCTAAAAGGAGGCGGATCGTTGTATATCAAAGTCAAAAATAAAGATTGGAGAAAAATGAAGAAGTCGTGGTCCAAAGATGAAGAATCTCTCAAAACGTCAAGTGAAAAAATTCCTATTATGAAGAGAAGACCATTATTACATGAACGTCTCTCAAGATTTGAAGTATGAAGTCGCTGCCAAATATCGGTCCGAGAAAAGTCTCAAATCGTGAAACGAGTTATGCCAAGATATGAACTTTATGAGGTCCCGAGAAGCAGTTTTAAAAGATTTTGTCCTTTAGCTAACTATTGATTAAATCGTCCTACTTTATTTTTAGCTTAAATAACTATCGAAATAAGTCAACAATGCATCCTCGTAATCATTTAAGACAATAATAAAATATAAGAGATACACCTAGGATTAAGAGAGTCTAAGTAAATAATTGGGCCACATGAGTTTGTGTTAGTTTGCTAACTTATAATAACAATGATCTCGTTTTTAGGCTTGGTATGGGGAACGTGAAACTTGAGGATGATGAACATTCATGACATTTCTAAAATCCCAAGGTAAGTTTTTGTTCTTTTTTACTTGTTTGTTCTTTTGAATATTTTGTAATTTTCTATCTTTTTAATAAAGGCCAATGTGGATTTATTATGATGGAAAATGTAAAAACTTGCTTTGTAATTAATGCATTGCATGAGGACATTGCAATGGTCAAGTGTAGGAGATTTAACAAGTGTGAAAACACTTATCCTTTTACCACTTAACTACAATAATAACCAAGCCAAAACGTGTATTTTATGTCGTAAATGTCGGAATTATACGTGGTTTGTGTTTTTGTTGTGATTTAGGATCATAATGTGAAAAGGGAGGAAAACACGGGCTTTCACGGGCTTTTATCGAAGAAAAAGACAAAAGACGAAGTCGAAAGATCAAGGGTGCCAAAAGAACGGAAGTCCAAGGCCAATTCTGAAGATCTATCGAAGAAAACGTCTAAAGACGGAAGTTTAATAAAAGCCAAAGAACTCAAGTCTAAATTAATGAAGAAATTACAAGACGAGTTTATTAATCCCGAGACAAAGTCGAAAAAGTCGAAGAAATTAGAAGACGAGAAGTCGAGAAAGAAAGAAGAATGAACCAACACATGCTTAGTTTTTTTCCTAATCACTATAAATAGACTCCTAATGTGTCATTAGGAGTGGTTAGCTAATTTGACACATTAGTCTTTCCACCTTATTTTCATGTCATTTTAATTAATTGTCAATTTAAATACTTGTCTTGCACTTTAATTCCTTTAATTCCAAGTAAGTGTTTTTAATTTTGTTGTTTAATATTTTCTTTAATCAAGTTTTTATTAATCTCTCATTCTCATTCTACCTTTCTTGTTTTATTTAATCTTTATGTTTTTGTGCTTATGGTTATGCTTGTTTGATTATTGTTTATGTTTTTATGATTATGATTGAGTTAGCTTATTAAAGTTATAGCTTATTATGTTTTTCTTAAAAGTGATTAAGTGTTTTTTTAGTTAATTTTTATAAAAAGTTGATTTTTAATATTTTTATTATTTAGTGTTTTTAAAAGTTTTTGAATTTCGGTTTAATAGCTTTTTCTTAAAATTGATTTTGTTTAAGTTTTAGTTAAGTGCTTATTTGTGTTTAACTTAATTGTAGTTTATAGCTTATTTGATTTTAGTGGTTATCCGGGTTTGGTAAACCCTCTTATTCCGAACATAGCCTCCAATCCATTATTCCAAATAGAGCTCAAACCCCATTATTCTGGATAAGTATCCGGAAATTATTCCGGATAGGGACAGTTTTTTGGTTATTCCGGATAGTGGGCTTGTGAAGATTCCGAATAAAGCTTCGAAGAGTTATTCCGGATAAGGTGACAGTTTATTCCGGATAAGCTAAGGAAAGGGATTCCGGATAAGCTACTTGACGCGAATCCCGGATAAGGGTGTGAAGTTATTCCGGATAAGAGATTCTAGGCAGTGTTCCGGATAAGAGACTTCAGGTTATTCCGGATAAGCTTCTTGACTGGATTCCGGATAAAGAGTTGAAGAATATTCCGGATAAGGTGACAGTTATTCCGGATAAGATTTGGCAAGGGAATCCGGATATCGAGTTATTCCGGATAACTCACAAGTGATTATTCTGGATAAGGGTCTAAACATATTCCGGATAAGTCGCAGGAGATCATTACGGATAAAGGATCTAAGTTTATTATTCCGGATAAACGTGACGAATTTATTCCGAATAAAGATCTCATCCCAGAATCCGGATAAGCAGTGTAAGTTTGGTAATTCGGATAGTGACAGTATTTCGGGTTCCAACTTAGGTTTGTTTTCACTTCCGTTTATTTTCAAGTATTTATTTTCTCGCTATTTCTCTTAAGTGTTATTTTTATTGCGTTGTCAATTTAATTTTTCGCTTCGCTTTAATTTTCTGTCATTTAATTAATTTTCTTCCAAAGTTTTAATATTGCACCATTTAAGTTTAAATTAGTTTTAGATTTAATTACCCGTCATTTACTTTTAAAGCATTGCATTTTAATTACACTACAACGACAAATCCTTGTTTCCCACCAAAAGACGACTGAGTCGCACTTAAACCAGTAGTCAATTCGATTAGACCACTTCAACGAACTTAATTTTTATAATTAAAACAAGAGTTATTAGCAGGTCACCTCCACGTTATTTTCTTTGCATTTTTTGGTTTTAGCTAGCTGAAGTTAGAGTGGTCTAATACTTCCCTGTAATGAGCTATATTCGATTTGTCTTGTTTGGTTTGCTTTGTTTCAATATGCAGGTAGTCAATCTTAGATTTAAGAATTAGTTAACTAATGTTTGGGTTTGGAAATTAGAGATTGATCTTGTATAAATCAGTTACTGAATTTAGGTTTATTCAGTGAGAATTAGTTGATGAATAAAAATCTGTTAGAAAGTAGTGGTAAAGTTTGCGTTAGAGCTAATGTGATAAGTCAACAGATTAGTACAAATTGAAATAGCAAACTGTTAGTTTTTTAACTTCTCATATTCTGTTAGTTAGATAGTATGTTAAAGATTCACTTGTCCACTGTAGTGTAGTGTGCATATCATTTGCTATAATTGTAGTGAGAATTTGTCCACTGTGATTGAGTAGTCTTATAGATACTGTGTAGATAGAATTTCATATGTTAAAGAAATAGGTGTAGTGGTATAAGTATAAATTGAGCTATTTCATAAAAACCGATAGGATATGAACTGACTTCACTTTCCAATTCAGTTATTTTGAAAGTAGTAGAAATGTACAAGTGTAACACCCCCAAATATTCATAATTTAATTCAGCGAAAGAGTCGTTGGTGTTACGGGATAGCACATTACTCAAATCGTAGACAACGCTTAAAAATCACGTCGTTTAATAATAAAGCATTTTCCATTCATAAATATCAAATTACATAGGGCCTCAAGTCAATACATGTCTTACAAAATTTACAAAACATCTGAACGGAAATTGTTATTTAAATACGGGCCATAAATTCTTGTCGTCTTCCCGAGAATTACCTTCAAGTACCTGAGATAAAACATGTTAAAAGTCAGCGAAACGCCGAGTGAATTCATAGAGTTTAATAAAAACCATTAATATATCACCGGTATATAATTATTACCGAAAATCATTTTGTACAAATCTTTGTCGTAGGATATAAAATAGGTCAAAGACATTTTATACGAATCTTTGTCGTAAATCATAATATAGGCTTTTGCCTACAAAACCGTTATACGAACCATTGTCGCAAAAACATCATACAATACGTTTTATAACGTTGTATAGAGTTAAATAGAAATCGTAATATGAAAATGGTTATGTAAAACCAAAACACGAACATAATATCATTAATAAGACCCCGTATTGCTAGTCAGACAATATATTATAATTCAATGTGTATATCAGTATTTTCATTATTGAATTATTATAAGTCACATGACATTGTTACTTTTCTATAACATATATCGGGTAGCTAACCCGTAATTCCTTTGCCCATCTACAACCAGCGTGCCGTCACAATAATCACGCTTATATAAATCTTCTCATACATAAATTCGCTTACCAATCAATGTGGCACGACGGGGATCAACCGTTAAGACGCGAACTGGGTGATATTCCCCAAATAGTACTATTATATGCATAAGCGTATACCAAATCCTGGTAGTTCACAATTCATGCTAATGGGACTTTTAGTGACATAACCTAACTAATAATAATCCATATCAATCATTGGGTAATATAATCAGTTGGGTCCATATCAATAAGCATACAATCGGGACTACTGGTGTCCTATTTTTATTAAAACTAGCATGTTATCTCCCTCGCGGGTTTATTAAACATTTCATAAAATATTTAAAGGAGTGTGAGGCTATGAACTCACGTTGATTAGGAAAGGCGGGTTATCGGCGATTGGGATGTACGGTGCGTGCTTCAATCACGGGAGAACCTAGATAAATAATACTCGGTCTTAGACTTTCGTCAAATGACTTTATAAAAATAATGGTTATGTATATGTGATGATATTATAAGTATGATGTTGATCAAGTGGGATTTTATCTTCTCATACAACATTATAGTTGTTATGTGTTTGTTAATTTAGACTAGTTATACTAGTTTTAACTTATTTACATATTAAGGCCTAATAAGCCCATTAAGAGTCCAGTGCATTATATTAGCCCATTTATACTTTTAATACCAGACCTATACTCATATGTTGGGCCCAAGTGGGTTAAGCCCATGAGTAAGTCCATTAGTGTTAAGCCAAATTAGTTGGGCCTAATGGTCCAATAAGGCTACTTTGACCCATTATGGTCCATAAGTTATAAAGCTCGGGTTTATCGGTTTTTACTTGTCAAATTTGCTTACATATCAGTATATGAGTTATAAAAATGTTACATTAGACGGGTCCAACCGTCTAAGTTTTATTTGGCGAAAACATTAATCTTTCGGTTTTAGCCGAAAAGACGTAAAACATATATAGTTTGTAGTTTTATAAAAATTTGAGTTTTACTTTTATAAAATGTCATGTTTATTTATTTTTGTATACCAACTCATTTTATAACAGTTATTATTAGTTAGTGGCTTTTATATACTTATTTTATAATAATATTTACTTGAGTGCTCTTTTTATACTATATAGTTTATTAACAATCTGATTACTAAAGTGAATTCCACCATTTTTGCCATATCTTGAGTTCTTCAAGGAGACAGAACCTCAATTTTGAGCAGAATAAAATACATGATGTGTGATACAAATAACTCTATAATAGCCACTGCTCAATCATCCTCTAACTATTTTTAATAATTCGTCCAAAATAGACTATACAGATTTGTACCTCAATAGTATTTTGATCATAACTTGCTTATTTTAATGATTCCATTGAGTGGAAAACTCACAACATATGTAAAAATCATTTATCTATCTGTATATTTAATAATCCAAGCCATGTAACCAAGTGATCATATTGATACTTACTGTTTTATACAGCCTATGTAATTAACCAAGATTTTAACATTTTTACTTGTTGATTTTAGCCTTTTCAACCTAATCTATTAACACAAAATCCCCACACAATATTTTGATCATCATTCATCATCATATACATATACATTTATGAAGAAAATACATGAGTATATTTACAAAATAACAAGATGATAGGAAGAAATTGATCTCTATACCAATCAATATGATGAAAGATTGAGATTTTTGGATGAACAAGACTTGGTTTTGACACCAAACCTTATGAACTTAGCAAGACCAATTTTTGAAATATCCAAGCAACCAAAAAGCTTCTAAAATCAGCCCTTGATCTTCATGAAAACTCCTTTTTACATGTTATGATCACCTCCAATCTTCATCTTTTCAAGTAAGCTTCAACATAAGTTGATTATAGCCTTTGTTTATGGCTAGATTTTTGATGATGACGATGATTATGGGAGGGTTATTGACGGCCAAAAGAGGAAAAAGAGAGAGAGTTGGATAAACTTTGCATGTTGTGAAGTGTATGTGAGAAGTGTGGGAGGAGTAGTTAGTTTTAGTTAGTGGTTTTGCAAAGCTAGATGGATATGTGCTCATTTGGTTTATATAATTTTGCCACCCAAGGGTGGTTTTAGCCCTTATTTTGCCGCCCATAGTGGGATGGGACAAGTGTCCTACTTGTCTCATCTCCACTAATTTACGGGTACTCCTCGATTCTAGTTTCCTCGATTTGTGTGCCCTCGGGTCAATTTATGAAAAACGTTTTTATAAATTATGAATCTACAGCACAAAACAATTCTAATAAAAATTGTTCTCATAAAAAACGGAGCAATAGCGTAAATACGTAAACATAGGGTTCCCGGTTTAATCGTAAAAGACGCTAAATTATGTACGTAAGTCCTAATTTCTTCTCGTAAATTTGTGAGTTTATGAACCAATACAAATTAAAATTCCAAAATAATATTCGAGAATAAATTTATTTTCTGAAATGTCAGATTGTTACAAAAACGAAGTATGTAAACGTAAACACGTAACGTAGAGTTCTCCGATTTAGACGTAGTCGATGCTACTTTAGGACGTAAACCCCAATTTCTTCCCAAAGGTGAGTGAGTTCATAAATTAACATTAAAATAATGATTTTAAATAATACTTGAGAATAAAATAATGACCTCAAATTGACGGATTGTCACAGCAGTTACCCATAAAGAGGATCTTTGTCCTCAAAGATCAGTTCATCTTACTACTCGCTTCTTATAGAGTTAAAGCCATGTGGGTATTTCCTTCACATTCGGTCTTATCTCTCAAGTGTAATTCATTACAATACGCGAGTTTCATCAACATAACAATAGGAATACGATCGTGCTTAAGTTGACTTACTTTCTCTCTCCACGATGTCCACGAGTTTTTGAGGAAATGCAACTTTTCACCGACCCAAAACTTCATTAAGAAGTAATCATATTTTCACTTGATAGACATTTTATCAAGTTCGATATATGGAACATAATTCATGCAGCCCTTGAAGTTCTGGGGTAGATCCAGCTTATATGCCTCTCGGTCCAAATCTTTACATTATCTCAATGGTCCCATACAACAGGGACTTAGACTCCCACGATCTTTTAGATCATCCATTCATCTTTCCATGATGAAATTTCTCAGCATAGCTTTGCTACCCATCCTGCACTTCAAGATCTACATTTCATATTCACATAACCTCCTGCCCACTACTGGCATTCAATAATCAGATTCTAATTTCCACAATCATTTCAGGTCTCATGGGTCGGGTATTTCCATCCCAACTCCTGCCTACAGATGCTCTTAAACTTTTCTTTATATAGATCCTCGCAAGATTCTCTCTCGATCCTAATGCGATAATTATCAATGATAATCTCTCCAAAGGAAAACGATTATCATTTTCATTACCAATGGTCAATTATTCAAACATAAAACAAGACTTCTAGTGTTTGTATTGTTACTTTACCTTGTCCCTTCGATTGGGGTGGTAAGAAGTACTCATATCAAGATTCGTTCCCAATGACTTGTGAAGGAATCTCTAAAAATTCTATGCGAAGCGAGGATCTTGATAGAGATGATCGATATAGGTACACCATGCTTACACAACTACTTTAAATACAAAAGAGTCACCTTCTCCATCGAGAATCTATCATTAACGGGAATAATATTAGCAGATTTGGTCAGTCTGTCGATGATGACCCAAGTCGAATCAAATCCAGATCATGACCTTGGAAGATTTATGATGAGAATCCATGGTGGTTCTATCTTACTTCCAAACAAGAATTATAAGATGTAGAAGCAATGCTTTTGGATTTTGGTGTTCAGACTTGACCTTTACAAGAGTTAGATGTTTACTAATGTATGAGGCGATGTCTGCCTTCATAGTTGGCCATCTGTACAACTTCTTCAAATAAAGATACATTTTATCAGAAATAGCATGAATAGAATACTTAAACTTATGAGATTCCAACATGACTAAATCTCGAAATCCTCCATATTTAGGCAACCACAAGCGGCCTTTTAAACATTTAACGCCATCGGCTCTTATTTCTAATGGTTTTCATTAGCCGCGAAACTCTTTATTATTTATATTATCCTTTTTACAAGCATCGGTTATTTTTATATTGCTCGGAAATTTATCGTGTATTGTCAATAGTAAGGAACACATCTTAATTGGTTCTCTATTCTTTCTACATAATATGTCAGCAACTACATTCACCTTCCCCGATAAAATAAGTATCATGCCCATAATCACTCAGAAATTCTTCCTTCATATTTTCTAAGTTTTAGTTTCTTCTCAACTATTATCTTTATTAGTTTTGCTTAGTCTGACATTTAAAGCGTCGATAAATTACAAGTAATTAAATAATAAATATTTAAATTTTATGAAACGTAAACGTAAAAAAAATTAATTTTCTCAGTTTGTCCAATTATAGAAAAATGTTTAAAATAATTTTGAATTTAATTAACACGATTTTTGTTGATTTATCGAGAATAATTAATAAGATCTGTAAATGTTCGAAAAATCTTTGTTTATATTTTGGTCAAAATTTTCTTAGTTGAAGGGCAAAAATTGTCGTTCCAAATTCCAAGTCATGGTTTAAATGGTTTCCTCAATCCCTCTAAGGGTATCTTGAGGTATACACAAACAACTACTCCTAATGGAGTTTAGTTAAATTATTTGGGTATAAGGGAAAAATTCCATAAAAATCCTTCGATAAATATCTGTCAAAACCTCTTCGCACTTCTTTTTTGGTATAACCCAAAGCCTTAATGGCTCCGATCTTTGAAGAGTCAACATAGATTCCACTACCATTAATCACATGGTCAGAGAATGTAAGGGATCAAGCCTTATATCACATGATAAAAACTTAAGGTACAGGTTTTCACTGCTCGGTCAACTCAGGATAGTCTACAAATGATTACTAACTTCTTCCTATTCTTAGAAACAAACAGATGGTCCTTAATGATCACAAGCATGAATTTATCAAATTACAGCCTACACACGTGATTCACCAAATTTATAAATGCTACATGTGCATTGGTAAATCCAAACGACATCACATGAAACTCATAATGTTCATTACGAGTTCTGGATGTAGTGATTGGAATAGATAATCTTCTATGCGGACGCGAAGTTGATAATAATCATGTCGTAGATCAAATTTTTGAATACTCGCTAGAACCTTGTAAATGATCGAACAAATCTTCCGTCTTGGGTAATGGATATAAATTTTGATCGTCAATTTACCTAGTTCACGGTAATCAATAAATATATGGAATGATAATACCATAGCTCTTCATGATGACGAGCTCGGTAGAATAAAAGCTCTTTTCGACAACTCTCTCAGTTATACGGTAACTTTTTCGATTCAGATGGTGCTGACGTACAGTGCACATGCCACAGGTGCAGTACCGGGAATATAATCAATACTGTTGATCCCAAACTTAGATCGATTAGCTTTGTGTATACGAGATTAGATCAAGTATAACACGTAGAGAAACCTTTGTTATATGCTTTGTGAATCTAAGTGTTATGCGGAATTTAACACTTAAACAAGAACACAAGATGTAAACAAAACTTTCACTTTGATTATGAATGTCGAACTTGCTTACAATGAAAGATGTTTACTAATGAAAACTTATGAAAAACTTGATATTAAACATTAACCTAAAGGCCTTCTTTTATAGACTAAGAAGCCTTGTACAATAAGCTACGTATCAACTATTCTAGGTAAAGACAAATATAGAAAATACATTGTCGTTTCTATCCTTACTAGAAGTATTCTAGAATATAATAAACGTGTAGCTTATATCTTCCATCAGTGCTTGTCTTCAACCTGTCAACGCTTGACTTTAACTTGTCAACGCTTGAGCTGTCAGCGCTTGCTTTGTTCCTGTCAACGCTTGTTTTGTTCTTGTCAGCGCTTAAGTGATCTGGCCTTAATTTATTCCCAACAATCCTCCCCTAAACTTGATATCCACTCTTATGATCAAGTTTCTGAATAAACATTAAGAACTTGGAGGAGTCTGACAAACCTTGTCATATTGATAATGAATAAATCTGATCAAATCCTTTGCCACGTCACTTGAATAATCTATCTCCAGCTGAGTGTCCTTCATCTTTTCCAAAACAGCCTTGGATATGAAATACTGAGCATCCACAAGTAGATACTCAGCAAACTTTGTAGAACTCAAATGGTATACACCAGCAGCTAAATATAACCTCCATTGAAGACCACTGAGGTCATCTTCAAGATCCTTCCATATTTCAGGATCTTCCTCATTTGTCCCACACATCCTTTTGAATGTGGTCCAAAGTTTTATTCCATTAGCTGAAGTTGGTGCTTCAGCCTCATACTTGGTCTCTAGTAACCTCCAAAGGTCCACCAAGTCTTCTCTATCACAACTTGCAAATAAAGATATGAGAGTGGTAAAAGTGTGTACCTCCTTGCCAAATCTTCCAATCTTCCAGAATCCACATTCATCCTCATCATAACTCACAATTGGATTCCTGGAATCTAATGGTAACACCTGCACCATATCTAAAGCTTCTAATGGGGAGAGCTTGAGGCTCTTTCTAATAACTGCTTCACTTGGATATAGTGGATTCATATCTTTTGGAAACTCAAGTTTAAATCCCTTCTTCAATGGTCTGGGAACTATCATAGCTTTCTTGATTTCCATTTCTTCTGCAAGTTGCTCCTTTCTTTCATCTGAAAGGAGTCTGAGAGTGTTTGCTTCCTGCACTCTCACCCAAATAGGATAAGCCCTATGTTCCAACTCATCAAATGTCAAAGCCTTCAACTTCTGATGTGTCCATCCAACTCCATGACATCTGAGCAACATAAAGTAGAGCTCTCTTCTATCCCTTTTCAATTCTGAGAGAATATTGCTTGCCTTATGCTTCAAAATCACCTTACAATCCTTCTGAACTCTAAGAAGAAGCTCCAAACCCCATATTTGTCCTAGGAGATGAAGATACCATCTTCTTTCTGCTGAACTTGTAAACCAAGAAAGAAGTTCATCTCCCCCATAGCACTCATCTTGAATTTGTCTGTCATAAGCTTGGAGAAATCCTCACTCATCTTTGGATCAGTAGACCCAAAAATAATATCATCAACATAGACCTACACAAGCAACACATCCTTGCCTTTCTTCTTTGTAAATAGTGTCTGATCTATGGTGCCCCTCTTGAATCCATTGTCCACCAAATAGGTAGACAAAGTACCATACCATGCTCTAGGGGCTTGATGAAGGCCATACATAGCCTTTTTGACTCTATACACTTTATCTGGATGCTCTGGATCCTCAAAACCAGGAGGTTGCATGACATAAACTTCCTCAACAATGGTGCCATACAAGAATGAACTTTTGACATCCATTTGATAGACAATGAAGCCCATGCAAGATGCATAGGCTAGAAAAATCCTAATAGCTTCAATCCTTGCAACTGGTGCAAAGACCTCCTCATAATCTATCCCCTCCTCTTGTGTATAACCTTGAGCCACTAACCTTGCCTTGTTTCTGACCACAATACCTCTTTCATCTCTTTTATTCCTGAGAACCCATCTTGTCCCTATAGGTCTTACATATCTAGGACAATCAACCAGCTCCCAAACATCCTGAATTGCAAGTTGGTGAAGCTCATCCTGCATTGCTTCCACCCAACTTGGTTCTTTGAGAGCATCAAATATCTTCTTGGGTTCTTCTTGTGACAGAAAACATGCAAACAAACATGCTTGCACAAGAGGGGTATCAACCTTCTTGTGTATATTGGCAATAAACCCACCAAGACCTTGGTGAGATCTTCTGGTCTGAACTGGAGTCATAATATCACCAATGATCTGAGATGTGGGGTGATTCTTCATTGTGGAAGTGAGAACCCCTCCTTCAAAAAGTCTGGTGTCCTCAACCTCATGCTCCATGTTGCCAATATCTTCTTCATCAGACTCTCTTTGAGCAACAGGAATCTCTTCATGAACATTGGAAGGTCCACCTTGTTCAAAACTGGAAGAGAAAAGATGCCCATAAGTGTTGTCAACGTTTGAATCTTGGTTGTCAGCGTCTGGGCTGACAGCGCTTGAAATGTTGTTGTCAACGTCTGAATTTGTCTTGTCAGCGCTAGATTTGCCTTTGTCAGCGCCTGAAGAACCATACATGTTTGTATCTGGTGGTATTTGGAAACCACCATTATCTTGTCCAGCAGCAGCAGCAAAAGCATCAGTCCAAATGGGAATGGTAACATATTCAAATGTAGGAGATGCCTTTTCTGCTTGTGATCCAACCCTCTCCTTAACCTGTGTACCTGAAACATCAACAACTTGTTCTTCCACAACATTTGAAGTTACCTTCACAATGTCTGGATTAGTAACAGGCATATAATTTAAAGTTCTAGATAACGGTTCCAAATCAAACAACCAATTAGGACCACTCTCAGGATCACTAGGTTTGTTCTCTAAGAACCTAACGTGTACTCTCTCAACAATACGTTTGTCCTCCTTAAGATAAACCCTATAACCCCTGCTCTGGACTGAATACCGCATGAAGTAACCTTCATCACCTTTTGCACTAAATTTACCTAAGGCATCACTAGTGTCTAAGACTACTACATGACATCCAAAAGGTCTGAGAAAACCAATATTAGGTTTTCTTCCCCAAAGTAACTCATAAGGTGTTTTGTTCTGAATTTTGTTAACCAATGCTCTATTTTGCACATAGCATGCTGTATTAACAGCCTCAGCCCAAAAGGCTATAGGAAAGTGAGCATCAGCCAACATTGTTCTGGCTGCTTCAATTAGGGTTCTATTTTTCCTTTCAGCAACCCCATTTTGTTGTGGGGTTCTAGCAATGCTGAATTGCCTAGTAATTCCCTTCCTGGCACAAAAATCATCTAGCTTCTTGTTCCTAAATTCTCCACCATTATCACTCCTAAGCATTTTAACCTCATGTCCAGACCTTTTCTCAATTTGAGTGATAAATTCAATAAGAACATCAGCTGTGTCACTCTTCATAGCTAGAAAGAATGTCCAAGTAAACCTAGAAAAGTCATCAGTGACAACAAAACAATATGACTTGCCATTCAAACTTTCTATATTTGTTGGACCAAAGAGGTCCATGTGAAGCATATGAAGAGGTCTGGAACTAGTATGCACCTGCTTGGACTTGAATGAGACCTTGTGCTGCTTGCCTTTAAGACATGCAACACAAGAGTGGTCATTGTGGAAGGCCTTCTCAGGCAAACCATCAACTAAACCAAGCCTCACAAGTCTATTTATATTTTTAAAATTTATGTGCCCTAGTCTCCTGTGCCACAAATTACTTTCATCTACTGAGGCCTTAGCATAAAAACAAGACATATTTGTATTCACTTTAATCCCATTTAAATTCACATTATATATGTCCTTATGCCTAGGTGTTCTATACTCAATATATTTCTCATCAGGGATCTTAAAATCCTTGCTTAACACCAAACACTCAGTATCAGTGAAAAGAACCTTATTTTTGTTATCACAGACTTGTGATACACTAAACAGATTATAATCCAGTTCTTTTACCAGGAAGACGTTCTCAAAACGTAGATTATTGGTGAGAAGGGTTCCTTTGCTTGTAATGGTGTCGTAGCCCCCTCCAAAGTATACCTTATCACCATCTTTAATAGGAGAGAAGTTGGTCAGATAGTCTTCCTTTCCTATCATGTGCCTTGAGCATCCACTATCCCAATATCCATAGTCATTGATCTGTCTTTGAATGTCCTGCACATAAAGAAAACAAATTAGTTTTCTTTGGGAACCCAAGTCTCAGAAGACTTGGATTCATCTGGTTGTTCAATAAGAACAGACTTAGTTCTCATAACAACCCCATTCTCATCCTTTTTAGGATGAAAAACCCAGTTAACCCCAATAGGTTTTGTAATGACCTTAGAAATGTAATTAAATCTATTGCAAGTCATTGAAATTCCATTATCATTAGGGTTTTGATCTTTCTTGGGTCTCCATGTTAAGCTTAAAGAAGCTTTAGACCTCTTACCTTGTGGCTGCAAATATTTAGGTCTAGCCACGTTTCTGTCAGCGTTGGATTTTGTCCTGTCAACGCTGAAATTACCCTTGTCAGCGTTGAACCTAGGGTTTGCTACAGGAACCCATTGCCTATTTGACCAGGTGTTTGTCTTTTGAAAAGGTCTTTGTCCATGAGTGTTAGACCTTCTAGAGAAGAATGGGGCAGGTCTAATCACTTGTGGACTTTGCTGCACACAGGGTTTGGGTCTAACAACGTTTGACTTCCTAACAACGTTGACTTTCTTCCTATCAGCGCTGAAATTGTTCCTATCAGCGCTGGCTTTGGGAGCGTTGACACACTTGTATGCCAAATGTGAAAAGCTACCACAAGTATAACAGGCTTTCTTAGACACACTCTTAGGTCTAGAAGAGAAGAAACCTGTTCCATGATTGTTAACTTGGCTCTTGGGTGACCTATTATTCCTATACATCTCTGCATATTTAATGGTAGGTCTTCTAACAGTGTTTGAGCCTAGGTCAACAGCTTTACCAGTAACTGGATGAGTAACCTTAATGGGTGGTGATTCATTGGGACTTTCACATAGCAAACCTCCCTTAACAAATAAAGTAGGGTTAGCTTTCTTCCACTCATTTAGGTCAGTCAGTTTTTGTTGATACTCTTCCACTGGAGTGACAACTCTTGGTGGAGGAATGAATTCCTCTTCTTGGCATTCTGGTATCCCAGTCCAAGACAAATCCTTTCTAGGGACACCATAGAAGTCACCAGCTGGTGGTGGAACCAGAGAGTAATCATTCATCCCTATCCCAGTCATGTCCTTAGGATCCCTTTGTTTAGCTACACAGTCTCCTAGGGTTTGGGTGGCTCTATCAAATCTTTGAATCTTGAGGTCAACATTATCTTTATTCTTAATGGCCTCATCTAACTTAGCCTGTAGGTCTCTATTGACCTTTGTCATGATATTTCTAATATCCATACTACCCTGTAGCTCATGTTTTAAGATATTAATCTTATCTTTTAAATCAAATTCCATTTTCTTGTATTCAGAAACGGTTTTCTCAGTTTCAGTAAGAGCTAGTTGGTAATTGGACAATTTACACCTTTCAGTGCTCATGTCATCTTTTAGTTTTAACACCTCTTTGTTAAGTCTATCAGTGTTTAACCTACAACCTTTGCTACAAAAAGCATTATCATATACCTCATTATCAGATGAAGAGGAGGAGTGTGCCATGAGAGCATATTCAACATGCTCTTCTTCTTCAATATCAGCAATCAAAGCTTTGTCCTCTTCAGCATTCTTAGCCAGATAGCTCCAATCCCATCCAGTACCATCAATTCCTTGAACTGCAACCATGGCTTTGGAATCTTGAGCTTTAACAACCTGACTTGAGGGTTTACCAGCATCAGATCTTCTAGGAGATCTGCATTCCCTCATGAAGTGTCCCATACGATGACAGTTGTAACATTCAACTTTGGATTTATCAAATCCAGCAGTGTCTTTAGCATTGAAGGTCATCTTCTTCTTGAACCTTCTATTCCACCTATTTGCTCTTATACTAGCAAGAGCCATGTTTCATTTGATGTCCATCTCTTCCAAGTGCTCATCACTTATCTGCTCAAGGTCCTCATATGTAATCACTGAACCATTGGGCAAAGAAGCAATATAAGCACACACAGTATCCAAATCCAAACCAGCAGGTTTAACTCTTGGGGAGTCATTCATGAATGTGTCAGCGTCTGAAAAGGAGACGTTGACAGGACTTGTTCCAGCGCTGACAAATGATGATCCAGTAACTGGATGCATAAAAGAGTCCTTCTGATTGAATTGACCTTCACTATGAGAGAAGAAGGCCATGTTGCTGGTGCTAGGTTTGCTTCCATGCTCTGAAAGAGTTTCATCTTCCAACAATCTTAGTTTGTTGTAGATGTCATTAAACGAGGAGCTCTTGTAAGTATTATTGGCAAGAATAGATCTTGCCTCAATCTTCCATGCCTCACCAAGACTTTTAAGAAAAGTAGCATTGGTGTCAACATCACCAACTTGTGTCCCCATGAAGGACAACTTGCTTGTGATGTCAAGCAATCTGCTTCTCACACTACTCAGCTTCTCATTGGGCTGAGCTTTGAAGACAGCATAATCATGCAGAAGCTGCTTTTTCTTTTCTTCCTTAGTGTCTGCATTGCCACCATATGCAACCTCAATAGCTTCCCAAAGATCCTTAGCAGATTCATAGCCTCTATATTTATGCTGGTTTTTTAGTCCCAAAGAGACTTTCAGAATATTTAGGGCTTTCATGTCAACCCTTTTCTTTGCAATATCTTCAGCACCTACAGCTCTACCATCTCCAGGTTTTTCTCTCTTATCTTCATCAGGGCATCCTTCAACAGCTGATCTTTGAGTAATGACATCTTGAATCTTTTGAGCCTTATTGAATGAGTTTCCATATTCAATAATCTCCCAGAGTGTGTAGTCATAGATCCCCAGATATTGTTCAAAGTTGAACTTCCATAAGTCAAAGTTGGTTGCATCAAGCATAGGAATCCTGATGTTTGGTAAGGGTGAATTGGAGGTGGTTATTGCTTCAGACATGATGTTGTTTAGGGATTTGGTGTTTTTAGGGTTTCTGAGAAAATTAGGGTTTTGGTGTTCGTGTATCGTTCTGGTGTTCTTCAAAGATTAAAAGTTCCTCAACAAGCTCTGATACCACTTGTTGATCCCAAACTTAGATTGATTAGCTTTGTGTATACGAGATTAGATCAAGTATAACACGTAGAGAAACCTTTGTTATATGCTTTGTGAATCTAAGTGTTATGCGGAATTTAACACTTAAACAAGAACACAAGATGTAAACAAAACTTTCACTTTGATTATGAATGTCGAACTTGCTTACAATGAAAGATGTTTACGAATGAAAACTTATGAAAAACTTGATATTAAACATTAACCTAAAGGCCTTCTTTTATAGACTAAGAAGCCTTGTACAATAAGCTACGTATCAACTATTCTAGGTAAAGACAAATATAGAAAATACATTGTCGTTTCTATCCTTACTAGAAGTATTCTAGAATATAATAAACGTGTAGCTTATATCTTCCATCAGTGCTTGTCTTCAACCTGTCAACGCTTGACTTTAACTTGTCAACGCTTGAGCTGTCAGCGCTTGCTTTGTTCCTGTCAACGCTTGTTTTGTTCTTGTCAGCGCTCAAGTGATCTGGCCTTAATTTATTCCCAACAAATACCAAATTCAACTTGCCTTATTGGCGGAAGTCTAGGTAATTCATCAGCAAATACGTCAGAAATTTTCAAATAACAGGAACATCTTTTAATAAATTTACTTTAAGTTCTTTCTAGATTACAAGATCTATGGCTAGTTCATAACCATTCATGGTATAATTTCAAGCCCGAATATAGCATACGGTCTCCCATCGGGAATTATTTAGATCACATTTGATAATCAACATCTTATCTTTTAGGGGATTTCTACTCGGGTTCCCATCAATTAAGATAATAACATCATGTCATAATCAACCAATCCATCCTAATGGCATTACCAACTTTCCAGTTTTATTACCGTCGATAAGATAAGAACTTCTCAAAAGGATAAAAATAACTCGTAATCCTTCACAAATCAAGGATATCTGGAGTCATAACTAACACTTAAAAGAGTAAGGTCAACGCATGATCTACGCGAGAGAATTTCAAATCAGATAAAGACGAAAACATTAACGAATATGAATATATCCCATGTTTTCATGATTTGAGTACGCATTCGAAAGCACCTCGGATCGTTACCCATGTCATTCAAATGAAATCTAATCAAAAGAAATGATAGGAACGTCGATACTCCCAGTCGGGTATCAACACTCGATAATCAGAAAATTTCCAAAGAGTCTTATCATTTAAAGAAATGAACAAGAAGGGGATGTCAACTGTCAAATAAGACAATATCCACAGATGAGTAAATTCGATTCGGAAAAATGGTACGGGCACATATGTAGGTGTCCCTAACAATATGTCCCTATTTTGCACTTCTTGAAGATCTCATAAAAATTCAATTTTTCACAATTACAAAGAAAATATAATGTTTATTAACAATTTCATGGTGACTACTAATCAGCCTTGCATGGTCCCTTCCAAATTGTACATAGGCGCGCAACTATGTACAATTAAGGATTAACGATGCGATACTCAGTTCGTCAAAATTTTGTCATCATGTTTAAAATATATATTCATATTTAATTATGAAATAAAAATAAAAATGATTTTACCGAAATGTTCATCATTATGAAAGCATTTCCATTTATAAGAAGTTTAATAAAAACTTTATTTCGGTAGTAATTACTTAATAGTACCGTTTTAAATAACTCATATGAAAATAAGAATTTCATATTTTCCCAGATGGGATTGCATTACCTATAAAAACAATGAGTGATATGCAAAAGGAGTGATGAAGAGTTGTTCATCAAGAACTAATTACACTATGATAGGATATAAGCTTAGCTAAATAATCATGAGGTTCATGACCTCGATGGCACTCAGGAATACAAAGAGAAGAATCTACAACGCAACTCTATCCGAAATAAGTACTTGTTCAATGGTTGCATCACTAATGCGATCATTAAAATGAAACAATAAAAGATAGATAACATCGATACATGTAGAGTTTAGCAATCAAAGATAGTCTTTTCATTAATCACCAACAAGTCAAAAATTGTACCGTAACACATTACGTGTCGCCATGTCATACAATTCCTAGGACTCATCCTACCAACTGATGTCTCAGTTAAGCTAGGGATTTTAAAAGATACCACAATGAATATTAATCTACAATAGTCATTAGGTGTTCCACATGTCCGGAAAGATCCATCGGTCCCAATTTCAGAAGAAGATTTCTTCGATTTATTTCTTGGACACTGGGCATCCTCGTCATTGGACAATGGTCTAGGAACAACCCTTAACACAAACCAACAATCATTTAAAACCTTATAATTCAACCACAGGACTTAACGACTTCCTCTTAACAATCTCGTATTCCATACGAGTTAAATTTGATTTTATTCAAGTTTCAACCAACTTATACTCAATACGACATCCTACCTCATGCTCCAATACTTTCAACCTTATTCTTAGACCTTGAAAGGGAAATAAAATCTCGATATGAACAACACTTAATTTCCAATCCTATAGCTCTTACAACAATAGTTATCAAATGAGTCACTGGTATGAAATGACTCACACGTTCAATTAGACTTCTCGAAAAGATACTAGTGGCATGAGGATTTTGGGTAATGGTTCCAAAGACAGCCTCAGGTGCAACATTTACCTTTTCGATTTCAATTTAAGAATTGGGTGACACCGAATCAAATGAAACCTTTCTAGGTGGTAAGGTTTTGTCAAACTTCACTCTATAAGGAAAGATCGTCATGACATCGATATCAAATTTAATCTCGACAATTCATCTTCAAAATCATAATCAACTACTATCAACATTTCTACGAATATCAACTATTTTTTTGGGATTATGAACATCCATAACTTGGTTTAGATCTAGAATAGCTAGATTTCCTACAGAAATAGCTTCGATTGATTTGATAGGGGAGTTAGGGTTTATTGTGACAATCTACGTCGTATAAATATCTCGTATAAGTATTAGAATAATCATTAAACAATCATGTAATCAAATTACAACATATATATAACCCAAGTTATATATATAATAAAATAACACTTCTCAGACTGACCATATCGGTAACTAGGGAATTCTTCGGCACCGTTATAGTCAAATGATTTTTAAACATTTTACTCAAAATATTTATTTAAAAATATTTATAGTTAAAAGGTTTTTGAAATGGTTTATTCAAAACATTGGTTTTAAAAATCTTTCGTTCTCTATAACGAGTGCTCTGGTTCCAAACTGTAACAACCTCAAATATTCATAATTTAATTTAGCGGAAGAGTCGTTGGTGTTACGGGATAGCACATTACTCAAATCATAGACACCTTTAAAAATCGCGTCGTTTAATAATAAAGCATTTTCCATTCATAAATATCAAATTAGATAGGTCCTCAGGTCAATACATGTCTTACAAAATTTACAAAACATTTGAATGGAAATTGTTATTTAAATGCGGGCCATAAATTCTTACTGTCTTCCCGAGAATTACAGTCAAGTACCCGAGATAAAACATGTTAAAAGTCAGCGAAACGCCGAGTGAATTCATAGAGTTTAATAAAAACCATTAAGATATCACCGATATCTATTTATTACCGAAAATCATTTTGTGCAAATGTTTGTCGTAGGCTATAAAATAGGCCAAAGACATTTTATAGGAATCTTTGTCGTAAATCATAATATAGCCTTTTGCCTTCAAAACCATTATACGAACCATTGTCGCAAAAAACATCATACAATACGTTTTATAACGTTGTATAGAGTTAAAAAAAAACCGTAATATGAAAATGGTTATGTAAAACCAAAACACGAACATAATATCAGTAATAAGACCCCGTATTGCTTGTCAGGAAATATATTATAATTCAATGCGTATATCAGTATTTTCATTATTGGATTACTATAAGCCGCATGACATTGTTACTTTTCTATAACATACATCGGGTATCTAACTCGTAATTCCTTTGCCCATCTAAAATAGCGTGTCGTCACAATAATCACGCTTATATAAATCTTCTCATACATAAATTCGCTTACCAATCAATGTGGCACGACAGGGATCGACCGTTAAGGCGCGAACTGGGGTGATATTCCTCAAATAGTACTATTATATGCATAAGCGTCTACCAAATCGCGGTAGTTCACAATTCATGCTAATGGAACTTTTTGTGACATAACCTAACTAATAATAATCCATTTCATTTCATTCACTGGGTCATATAATCATTCGGGTCCATATCAATAAGCATACAATTGGGACTACTAGTGTCCTATTTTTATTAAAACTAGCATGTTATCTCCCTCGCGGGTTTATAAAACATTTCATAAAACATTTAAAAGAGTGCGAGGCTATGAACTCACGTTGATTAGGAAAGGCAGGATATCGGCGAGTGGGATGTACGGTGTGTGCTTCAATCACGGGAGAACCTAGACAAATAATACTCGGTCTTAGACTTACGTCAAATGACTTTATAACAATAACGGTTATGTATATGTGAGGATATTATAAGTATGATGATGATCAAGTGGGATTTTATGTTCTCATACAACATTATAGTTGTTATGTGTTAGTTAATTTAGACTAGTTATACTAGTTTTAACTTATTTACATATTAAGGCCTAATAAGCCCATTAAGAGTCCAGAGCATTATATTACCCCATTTATACTTTTAATACCAAACCTATACTCATATGTTGGGCCAAGTGGGTTAAGCCCATGAGTAAGTCTATTAGTGTTAAGCCAAATTAGTTGGGCCTAATGGTCCAATAAGTATACTTTGACCCATTATGGCCCATAAGTTATAAAGCTCGGGTTTATCGGTTTTTACTTGTCAAATGTGCTTACATATCAGTATATGAGTTATAAAAATGTTATATTAGACGGGTCCGACCGTCTAAGTTTTATTTGGCGAAAACGTTAATCTTTTGGTTTTAGCCGAAAAGACGTAAAACTTATATATAGTTTGTAGTTTTATAAAACATTTGAATTTTACTTTTATAAAATGTCATGTTTATTTATTTTTGTATACCAACTCATTTTATAATAGTTGTTATTAGTTAGTGGCTTTAATATACTTATTTATAATAATATTTACTTGAGTGCTCTTTTAATACTATATAGTTTATTAACAATCTGATTACTAAAGTCAATTCCACCATTTTTGCCATATCTTGAGTTCTTCAAGGAGATAGAACCTCAAATTTGAGCAGCATAAACTACATGATGTGTGCTACAAATAACTCTTTATAGTCACTGCTCAATCATCCTCTAAGTATTTTTAATAATTCGTCCAAAACAGTCTATATAGATTTGTACCTCAATAGTATTTTGATCATAACTTGCTCATTTTAATGATTCCATTGAGTGGCCAACTCACCACGTATGTAAAAATCATTTATCAATTTGTATATTTAATAATACAAGCCATTTAACCAAGTGATCATATTGATACTTATTGCTTTATACAGCCTATGTAATTAACCAAGATTTTAACATTTTTACTTGTTGATTTTAGCCTTTTCAACCTAATATATTAACACAAAATCCCCACACAATATTTTGATCATCATTCATCATCATATACATATAAATTTATGAATAAAAACATGAGTACATTTACAAAATAACAAGATGATAGGAAGAAATTGATCTCTATACCAATCATTATGATGAAAGATTGAGATTTTTGGATGAACAAGACTTGGTTTTGACACCAAACCTTATGAACTTAGCAAGCCATTTTTGGAACTCTCCAAGCAACTAAAATCCTTCTAAATCAGCCCTTGATCTTCATGAAAACTCCTTTTTACATGTTATGATCACCTCCAATCTTCATCTTTTCAAGTAAGCTTCAACATATGTTGATTATAGCCTTTGTTTATGGCTAAATTTTTGATGATGATGATGATTGTGGGAGGGTTATGGACGGCCAAAAGAGGAAAAAGAGAGCGTTGGATAAATTTTACATGTTGTGAAGTGTGGGAGGAGTAGTTAGTTTTGGGTAGTGGTTTTGCAAAGCTAGATGGACATGTGTCCATTTAGTTTATATAATTTTGCCACCCGAGGGTGGTTTTAGCCCTTGTTTTTCCGCCCATAGTGGGGATGAGATAAGTGTCCCACTTGTCTCATCTCCACTAATTTACGGGTACTCCTCGATTCTAGTTTCCTCGATTTATGTGCCCTCGGGTCAATTTATGAAAAACGTTTTTATAAATTATGAATCTACAGCACAAAACAATTCTAATAAAAATTGTTCTCATAAAAAACGGAGCAATAGCGTAAATACGTAAACATAGGGTTTCCGATTTAATCGTAAAAGACGTTGAAATTATGCACGTAAGTCCTAATTTCTTCTCATAAATTTGTGAGCTTATGAACCAACACAAATTAAAATTCCAAAATAATATTCGAGAATAAATTTATTTTCTGAAATGTCGGATTGTTACAAAAACGAAGTATGTAAACGTAAACACATAACGTAGAGTTCTCCGGTTTAGACGTAGTCGATGCTACTTTAGGACGTAAACCCCAATTTCTTCCCAAAGATGAGTGAGTTTATAAATTAATAATAAAATAATGATTTTAAATAATACTTGAGAATAAAATAATGACCTCAAATTGACGGATTGTCACAACAAGTTAACTCCTTAAGTTTGATTATCTTGCTTGCATCACCAGTCCTTAGATCCGTTAGTCTATTCATATTGTTCGTCCTTTTAGCTATTAGTCTATTAATATGTTGTTGGACTGTTAGTTCTTGTTGGGCCAGTGACACTAGTTGGGCTTTAGTTTAATTTAGATTAGAATTCGAATTTTATTATAGAACTGTTATTAGATTGGTAGAATTATTTATTTTTAATTGTTTTTTTAAGAATAAAAGTAGTGTAGTTTTATAATAACAATAAATTAGAATATTATTTCTAGTTTTGCGTGCCAAGTAGCTTAAATACCAAATTCACTATTATTCACAAAAAACGATTAAGTCTTACATGAAAAAGTTAAATCAATTCGAATTGAGTTTAGAATAACGAACTAAAAAGACATATATTATATACCTCAATAGAGAAGCTGGTACTCGCACTAGTATTCGTGGTGAAAAGGTTGCGCAGATACTTCCAAGCACATCCCATAGTGGTGATCACAGATCAACCCATAAAACAGACAATATCAAAACCAGATGTATCGGGAAGACTAAAGAAGTGTAGTGTTCTACTTGGGGAACACAATATTACATACAAACCACGCAACGCCGTAAAAGAACAAATTTTGGCAGACTTCATCGTCAAAAAACCAGAAGAAGGCGAGCATGAGCAAAAGCAGGAGGAAGAAGACCAAAACCCATGGATCTTATTCACTGATGGATCATCCTGCACTGACGGATCTGGTGCAGGACTCATATTAACCAATCCTGAAGGAATGAAATCTACATACGCAATGCATTTCAAATTCACAGCTACAAATAATAAGGTAGAATATGAGGCGCTCATAGCAGGACTAAGAATCGCAGCCCGAATGGGCGTGTATAATCTCGAAGCAAACGTAGATTCTCACCTAGTAGCGAACCACATACTTGGTGAATATGAAGCAAAGGAGAAAAATATGATACAATACTTTCACAAAGCCAAATCATTGATAAAAGGATTCAAAAAGTTCCTAATACGCCAAGTATCTAGAGGAGAGAACAAGAAGGCAGACCCACTCAGCAAAATAGCGTCCACCAACTTTGCACACCTATCAAAGAATGTCCTAGTAGAAATCCTTAAGGACAAATCCATAAAGGAGCAATAAGTAACCGATCGGTCGTTTCTCCGCTTCCTTGTGGGTCTTTAGAATGTGATAGTAGTGAGTGGTGTGCCACCGAAATAGTACTACATATCTATATACTTTCTTGTGGATATTAATTATCGAACCTCAAGAGAGATAATCTCTTCTCTCTTAAAGTCGACCGAGAGCTTCTCTCTCATTCCTCGAGTTTATTTTCATGTGTATTCGCACGCGTGTAACCATACCACATTTGGTGTATTACTTCCTTCCCCGAGGAAGTGTTAAAACTTCGTTCACTTGTATATACATTCGATCACCTTGCTACACATGGATACTCGTTCTATGTGGGAGATTTTGCAACAAAAATCCGTCAACGCTAATTATCTGACTTGTTCGAATTGTGGTGGTCTACATGATACTTATTTATGTGCTCAAAACAATGACCATTATGGGGAGGGTTATGCCTATAATGAGGCTGCGAACCATAAATTTCAAATGGACTCCACTTATAATGATTATATGGGATATTTCGGTTTTTCATCACAACCTCCACCATCATTTCAACAGCAAACATCAATGGGCCATTTCAAAACCAAGAATTTTCCAATTATGGAGGCTTTCAAAATAATGAGAATTTCAATGCTATAATCAACATACTTTTCAAAATCAATGTTTTTCACATAACGAGGCTTTTCAAAATGAAGGGAATTTTCAAGGTAATAATCATGAGAACTTTTATAATAAGGGCTCTTTTCAAACCTATCATCCACCTAATTATGGAAATCCGCCTCCACCCTATTCTTCGACTTACATGTGCAAGTTTTTTGGAAAAGAACCCTATTATGGTTATGATTGTCGACCAAGGGACCCGCCTTCTTATTCTCCTAATGTTTCTAATGAGTTTTATTTTGTATTCGAGCAAGTAGGAAAAGACATGGCATATCTTTCAAAGGCTCTTAATCATAAGAAAGAAATGAGCCTCGGGGAAATGAAAGAAGAGTCTCAGTGGTTAAGGGAGGAAATTAAGGCTCTTGAAGATGATGCAAGGAACAAGTGATTTAATAACAAGAAACTTGGTAATATGTATAGTCAATCGTTGAACACTTCCTCTCGTTGCCTCAAGAAATATTTAGATGATTTACTCTTTAAGATTGATACAATGGAAGAAGAAGATCTTGCTACTCGAGATCGTATGGCTTATCGATTCTTTTATGACGATGATGATGAATCTTCGATTTGTATGACACTTCGCGATGACACACTTTAACACACCCAAATTTACTCGTAGCGGATCCAACCATTTGGGTGTTAAGAAATAGCACAATCACAAAAGACTATAAATAACGACTCTAAAAGAGACATTTTTAGATAAAGGGTTCCATTCATAAAGATCAGAGTACTAGTCCCACAAACCGTTACCAACATTTCTTACACAATTCTTTTAAAGTACACAAACAATTAAAAGTAAAAAGATAGTTGAATGGAACGAAAACATATTTCCAAAAAGTTTAACGCTTGCCTCCTCTTCCATTCTAAACCTCCAGCATCCATCTTTAATTACCTGAGATAAACATGCTAAAAAGTCAGCTAAAAAGATGAGTGAATTTATAGAGTTTATAAGAATAATATGTGATCACAATAAGTTTTAATCATCTGAAACTTATCACACAGACAAGTCATATATATAGATAAATGCATTAAGCTCACGCCACTGAACGTTAACCAACATATCAAACCGAGTCACTTACGGTGCCCCTACAAACAAGTAAAATTATCATATACCAACGACCTCTTATACATAATATCCCTTTCAGGTGTTCACAAGGATACAAACCCTAGGATAAGGCTATCAAACAAAATAGATCTATCATATGTATTAGCGTTTAACGCTTCGTGTAATTAACAGTGCATGAAATTCGAGGACTTCATTAAACAATGGTACTTATGAATTTATCATCACATTCGGGTCCAGCATACCAAAAACATATTGTGTTCATTTTATAAAATAACATGTATCCCCCTCGCGGTTTATAGTAAAACATTTAAAATTTAAAGGCGAGGCTATAAACTCACCTTTAAGCGAACGGAACGGATGATGGATGATTAATGGAACCGGGCTGTAGAAGAGTAGATAGTTGCACTCCAAGGCTATTCGTAACCTACAAAAGTGATCACGCCCCTTAAGTACGCGTTTTATATGCATATAAAACAATTATATGAAAATAATTCGATAAAAATGTATTACGGGTAAAAATTTGCACCAAAACCTATGTCAAAGTGAACCAAGGCTAAAAAAGGTTTAAAAACTGTATGAATTATGTATTATACATTCTCTAAGTGCTAAACCAAGTTTTATGCCCGGTTTTCATTCAAAATTCCTCAAGTTTACACAAGAATAGGCGTAAAAGTCAAAATTTATTTGGCGGGACTGTTTTGAGAAGAGTATATATCACAAAATATAAATCCAATGATTTTGGGATTTAAACCCCTGGAACACACTTGAAATCTAGTTTCCAAAATGTCCAACCATTCGATCTAAGAGTTTAGGAACTTTCTAAAAGTCCTAAACACTAACAGCCCTACCGTAAGAACTTAATGGTCAAACTGCACTAGTCAAACTTGGGACAAAATAACCCGTTAATCTATAAGGTTTAAGGAACTGAGATTTCCACCATTGGAAAGCCTCGTGATTCTATTTCGGCTCATACCAACCACGAGTAAATATCTACCACCAATTAGCAGGAAAGTTACATTCTTTAAGAGGTTACAAAATCAGAATTTGGTTTTCAAACTCGGGTTTACCGTTTTAGTCATAAAACCAATTTGGTGATAGCTATTAACATGAGGTCAGTGGGTGGACTTCATATATGACCCCTGATACTGTATCAAACCTTAAAATGCACAAATGGGGGTAAATAACCTGTAGCCACAAGCTATACAACCTGCTGTCCGGGAATTGACTTTCTAACCTAATTTGGCCATAACTTCCTCATCCGGAGGAGTTGTGTGCCTATCCAACTCGCCACTAACATGTAAAAGGCCTAAGGAATACATTTAAGCTATAAAAAGTGCAGGTCAAAGTAGAAAATATATGAGTTTTGGGCTCACATACCTGCTATCCGAATTTGGGGATCATAATAACTTAACCAAACAACCTCTAATTCATTCCCAACCATCAAGAACACATATTATATTAACCTAGGTAGATCAAAATACTTTAATTCAATATCATGCATGATCAAAATCAAACCCCACCTAAGAACAATAACCATAACAACAAAGCTAATTAACAAAACTAATCACTCACAAACCACCACATGATCCATGTGGGATCATGTTTGGCCACGGCTCAAACAAGCCACCAAGAGTGAAATTGGGCAATTTTTCTAGCAATTATATATGCCTAAATACTAATTAACCTATTGCATGTCTAATCCCATGATCAAACTTGCAAGAACACAAATTCTTGAATTTTATGATTGAAATTGTGTATAATGCAGTTCGTTTTTTCTCAGTTCTTGCTAATGGAAAGTCCAACCAATATCGGGTTTTTAACTGTTTTTGGTTGTTAAGCTTGTTTGGTTATTCTATTTGCTAATTCAACAAAGCCTTGCAAAACGGAAAAATATTACCTACTTATATGTAAAACAATTTGCAAATACCAAGTTTTTATTCAAGTAAAATTCAAATTGTAAAATATGAAACTTAAAGGACTGAAAATGTAAATTCTAGGAAAGAGAAATGCTTGAAATGTAAATTCTAACAATTCTAGGGACTAAAAGTGTAAAACAGTTAACTACAAGGATCAAATATGCAAAACTTATAACCAACTTAACCAAAAATGTAACAAACTAACAACTTGCTAACTGAAATTAACAACTTCCAAAACTATAAGGACTTACAAATTGCAAACCCTAAAAACATGGAAATTTAGCCAAGTATACACACTGTTTAAAACTATAGGGACCAAAGAGAAATTTCAAGAACTATTTAAGCCAAAAATGGGTTAAGGATGAAAATAAGCTCGTTTGAGCTTATTTCTTAACCAAAATCAATGAAACAAGTTGCAAAATGATTTAAATCCCAAATAAGCTACGTGTGTAAAAGGATTTTGGCTGAAGTTGAGAAATAAGCAAATGAGAACTTATCAATAAGCTCAAAATAAGCTATAGAAAAATCTAAACAATCACAACTTGATTTTTTTAATGAAACTGATTAAGCAACTCAATTAATGAATGGGAAATCAAACTAGAACATTTTTCATCAAGTAATAAGCTGGGAATCTGAATTAAGCTGAAAATGGGCTTATCGTTGACCAGCGTTGACCAACTTATTTTTCAAAAAGCTGAAACTTCCAAAAATCAAGTAACTCAATGTTTTAAGTGGTTTTGTGAAGAAAAATGGCCATGTTTATGAAGAGGATAAGGAGATACAAATTTCCAGCTTTCATTTACAGAAACTTGACTTAAGTTTGCTTAACTGAATTATGCTTATTCCTAATTGCTTATTGTAAACTGTATTGAATGCTCTTAGAATCTAAGTCTATATGATATAAGCTACAACTGAGAACAAATTTGATCCAATTTCATCAAGTATTGAATGAGTACTAGCCAAATCAAAATGACAAGTTTTAAATGACAAAACTGAATGAAATCAACCCAAACCTTTTTGATGCCATTTGCCTGTTTGACTATCTTTTTGACTTGTAAATGACTTGAAACACTTAATAACCACCAATTGACTGCAAATGAACTTCAAAACACCAGGATTCAATTATTGAAAACTCTTTATAAGCTAATCCCAAACACTCCTTTAACTGTTTTATATGAAAATTTATGAAGACAATTTGATTTTGAAGTTGAACTGAATGAAATTCTATAGCAAGCTAGACTCAGTGATCAAAATGAAAGCTTTAAAAGTAGTAAGCAAGTACTTATCACTACTAGAACTACAATCAAGGTACAAGGCCAAAAATGACTGAACTAAGCAATAAGCTATGACTTAATCCAAATCTAAGCACCAGTAAACAGAATTAAGCTACAAACAACCAAAGATCAAGTAATCAGCAACTCTAAACAGCTTTTATCATGCAAACATCAAATTTACACTAAGAAAGGTAGCATGCCTTTGACAAATTCAGTGGAACAAAAATGAGAGCTTTAAAACCTATTGGAGTAAACCACTGAGAAGAAGAGGAGCGTTGAGCTCTCTTAGCCTAGTGATAACCACCACCTTATCACTAGGACAACAATCAATCAACAAGAACAGCTAACAATCAACAGTCATCATCAACAAGCTTGAAATCTTCAAAAACTATGGAATGAACTGAATTCTTCTCAAACAGCTAACAAACTCCTTCAAGGTCAGTTATGATCAATCTATGATCATAACAAACACAAAATAGCAACTCAAGTATCCAATATCAGCAGGTAATGAACAGTAATATGAAGAACAGTTTTGGCGGGAAATGGGAAATTTGAATTTTATTCAATGAAAAACGGTTACAAAGTTGTTGGAAGGTAAGTAACTAACTAACTAACTCAAGAGTTTGTCAGACTCTTGAGTAGCTAGGGTAAAAATGGAGGAAAGGGAAAGGAATTAAGAAACTATGTGTTTTTACAAAATTAAGCTACAAGTTACAAATGAAGTCCTATCCATCTATTTATAGACGTGAGGAAGATGGTTGTTGGGGTTGGTGACGTGTCAGGACCAATCCCAGCTTTCCACGTGGACAATTCTGCATAATTGCATTTGCAGGTATGAACAAGGATTTGGGCTTTTCTTCAATAATTGATTCCATGTTAATTGACTTGTACCATTGTGTTCGTCTCTTCAAAATGATCAATTTTGGTGTTGAAAACTTTTCATGAAATGGATTGTAGCTCAAACGCGATCCTGGTGAATATTTTTGATGAAGAAGACGCCACGTGTCAGCATGTGATTGGCTAAAAATTGATCACACGGATCCAACTGTTGTGATTGGGTATTAATTGCATGGCGGCTGAGTGGGAATTAATTACTCAATCCGTGTGACTTGTTTACTCTTCTCTCATTGGCTAATTCTTTGTACACATGGATTAAACTTGAATAACTTTCAAATGTTGGCAGAATTAGTCCCTTGATTTAGCAGATTGTTGTTTTGGGCTAGGAGCTTCATTCTTTTGACATATTTGGTCCTTCAACTTTCATTCTTGAACAAAATGGTCCCTTGACTGAGTTGACTTGAGAGTTGACCAAGTTTGACTTGAATCTTGACTTTCACAATATTTGCACTTTTAGTCCTTCAAATTTTGACAACTTGTCAAGATAGGTCCTTATACTTCAAAGTCTTGTCACTTTTGATCCTTCTTTGTATTTTTCATCCATTTGAGCGTGATTTTTCTTTGTTTGCTTGAAAATGTATCCTTTTACCTACACAAGTGTACACAAACACAAACATACCACATAACACTGTTTTTTGCAAGATAGATTGGTATTTTGCTTCATGTTTTAGGGTTATTTGTTGATAAAAGGATATGCGTTTAAGCTCATATCAAAATCCCCTACACTTGAACATTGTCATGTCCTCATGCAATATTATATATTAAAGCTCAAATTTACATTTCCCTCATAATTAATCCATTTTGGCCATATGAGATGCATCTACACTACTCTAAACTAAATGATGCATGATTTTGATTTTTAATAATGCAATGAACAAAATACAATTCTATCTATATCTTTTTGATTTTTCTTGAAATGGTTTTGATGGAAATAACTCATAAAGAATTCAATGGCTTAGATTAGGGCTTGCGTACCATGGACATTTATCACCCTCAAGTTTCACTTTCCCCATACCAAGCTTAAAAAATGGGATCATTGCATTCACAAGTAAAAAGTGCATCAACTTATTCATGACAATTAAATGTGGAACCGGTTATTAATTGAGCAAATTGCTTGTGGGCAAATTTGTCATTATTCAAGTGTGAAGTATAAGAAATGTAAAATCCAAAAATAAGGAAGCACGGTTTTAATCCTAAGTAATCATCTCATCCATTACTTGAAAAACCGCTCACAATTAATATAAGTCCGTTTTAAGAGTAATAAGTCATTCGCCTTATGTGTAAAATCCTAATGTCATGCTTTCATAAGTAGCTACACACTCGCTAAGGAAAGGAAAATAAAACTCACGCAATAATTTACATCCGCCATATTTTTGAGACTTTGGATCTTCAACCCCGCAACCCGTCAAGGTAATATTGGATTGGAGCAATCTATTGAATCCCCGCAACCCGTCAAGGTAATATTGGATTGGAGCAATCTATTGAATCCCCGCAACCCGTCAAGGTAATATTGGAACTCAATAGTCACTATAATTAACACCACACTGCCCCTCTTGGGAGTCTTGCATTATTTTTTTTTCTTTTTCTTTCTTTTTCTTTTCTTTTTTTTTTATTCTAGCCACTCATTTTTTTTCATAAGCCGCTCTTATTTTTCTTTATTCCTCACAAAGAAATTTGAAAAGAAGAAAAGGAAAAACACCCGCTAAATATGGAGCATGACATAAGTCTAGTACACATAAAACGTGCTAACTTAGAATCTTAAGACGTACTCATATCAACCATAAATGATTAGCCAAAAATGCATAAGAGATTACAAACCAATTAAAACCGTACTTGATTATTTATTAACAATTATATACATGCGAAGAAATTAGAGGCAAAGAAGAGAAGGGTTTAGCCACAAGTAATTGCCATGAAGTCTATCTAGCCCTTTTACACTTTCTTCAACTCTATCATTTCCCATTCTCCACAAATTTAAAATTTCAAATAATGAAATTGGTGGAAGCTTAGCCTAATAGACCAATGAAGGACTACATGGTTAAGGATACTAGCTAGAGAATGCTAAAATAAGCAAACTCGGGTTGAGTCAAAATATCCATGGCGGGCCTAATATGTCAAAGAAATCTAAACTTGTTAAAACCATGTTTTATTATAATTTTTTTTTCTTTTTATATATTTTTGATGAAACATAAAGAAGAAATATATACAATGCAAATGTGTTATGCAAAATGATTGATGCAAAAATTATGAATGCATATTTTTGTTGGCCAAAGTAGATCAAAAATTTAAAAAATGTTGAAAATTCAATTTTCCATGTTATCATGCAAGACAATGACAAGTTCTAGGTAAGGTCACTTTGATAGAAGACCCCCCTACACTTAAGCTAAACATTGTCCTCAATGTTTAAGAGCATGGAAGTATAAAAAACTTCCCCTACACTTATGACAATGAATAGACTTTGCTTAACCCAAGTTAAGGAAAGGTCAACTATTAGTGAAATCATGTTTAAGCACAAGGTGTCAATGAAAAATCACTAAAGTAACGAAGTGAACCGGATACAAGGGCCTCCTCCATAAGCTCCAAAGCATGAGATGAGTGAACAACCCTACAAACAATCATGAAGACAAAAGAAGGTCTCCCCTACACTTATCTCCAAGTCTATACCTTTATTTCTAACCTACAACACTCTAAACCTAGTTATACGATGCTTGAGTTAATGAGTCTCTAGCTCGACTCGTCCCTCAATGAATTAATTCATGGGGAAAATGGGGACCTCTTGGACCATTTCAACGGAAATGTCCTCCCCAAAGTAATGTTTAACACGGTGACCATTCACTTTAAAATTTGGACCATCGGGTTGGGACAACTCAAGAGTTCCATATGGAAACACTTGATCAATAGTGAATGGACCGGACCATCTCGACTTAAGCTTGCCCGCAAAAAGCTTCAATCTTGAGTTAAAGAGGAGAACCGGCTCTCCAACTTTGAACTCACGATTCTTGATCTTAGCATCATGCAATTTCTTAGTCTTTTCCTTGTAAAGCAAAGAATTCTCATAGGCATTGGCTCTCAACTCATCCATCTCATTAAGTTGATCTTTCCTATGTGAACCGGCTTGGTTTAAATCAAAGTTAGCCCACTTGAGAGCCCAAGATGCCTTATGTTCTAACTCAAATGGGAGGTGGCACGCTTTTCCATTGACAAGCCTATAAGGAGTGCAACCAATTGGTGTTTTAAAAGCCGTCCTAAACGCCCACAAAGCATCATCAAGCTTATCCGACCAAGAAGCTCGATGCTCTCCTACCGTTCTCTCTAAAATTCTCTTTAAACCACGATTTGTGACCTCGGTTTGACCATTTGTTTGAGGGTGATACGCGGTAGAAAGTCTATGATTCACTCCATATTTCTTCATAACTCTCGTGAATTGATCATTACAAAAGTGCGTACCACGATCACTTATGATAGCCCGAGGTACACCAAATCTAGCAAACAATTGTTTCAAAAACTTTACAACCACTCTAGCATCATTGGTAGGTAAGGCTTTAGCCTCCACCCATTTGGACACATAATCCACCGCCACAAGTATATACTTGTTTCCCTTAGAGGATGGAAAAGGTCCCATGAAATCAATGCCCCATACATCAAATATCTCACACTCTTGGATAAAATTTTGTGGCATCTCATCACGTTGTGTAATTTTTCCTTGTCTTTGACAAACATCACAAAATGTCACCATTTCTTGGGCATCTTTGTAAATGGAAGGCCAATAGTAACCCGAATCAAAGACTTTCTTGGCGGTGTAGTTAGGCCCAAAATGTCCACCCGTAGGTCCTTTATGACACGCCTCTAAGATCTTAAATGCCTCGGGCCCATCTACACACCGTCTAATGATTTGGTCCGCACATTGCCTAAAAAGATATGGATCATCCCAAAAGTAATACTTAACTTCCTTAAGAAACTTTTTCTTTTGTTGATAAGTAAGACCCTCAATAAGCACATTGCCCACAAGATAGTTTGCGATATCCGCAAACCAAGGTGTGGCATCCTCTTGGAAAGAGATAGACATGAGCTCCTCTAATGGAAAGGATTCATTGATTTCTTGGTGTGGGAAATCTCCTTGAAAAGGATGCTCAAGTCTACTCAAATGATCCGCCGCTAAATTTTCGGCCCCTTTCTTATCACGAATCTCTATCTTAAACTCTTGAAGCAACAAAACCCATCTCAAAAGCCTAGGTTTAGCATCTTGTTTTGTCATAAGATACTTGAGAGCGGAATGATCCGTATACACTATGGTTTTGGAAAGCACAAGATATGGTCTAAACTTCTCAAAAGCATATACTATAGCAAGCAACTCTTTTTCCGTGGTAGTGTAAAAGTTGTGCACCGGTCATGGTTTTACTCGCATAGTGTATAGGTTGAAAATGCTTATTAACTCTTTGTCCTAAGACGGCCCCCACCGCATAATCACTAGCGTCACACATAAGCTCAAAAGGTAATTCCTAATTTGGAGAAACCAAAACGGGAGCCTTAGTCAATTTTTCCTTAAGAGTTTCAAAAGAGTCCAAACAATCTTGGTTAAAAATGAAAGGAGCCTCTTTCTCCAAGAGATGAGTCATTGGTCTAGCTATCTTAGAAAAATCTTGTATAAAGCGCCTATAAAATCCCGCATGACCTAAGAAACTCCTCACACCTTTAACCGAGGTGGGTGGGGGAAGCTTAGCAATCACATCAATTTTAGCTCTATCAACTTCTAATCCCTTATTGGATATCTTGTGGCCTAAAACAATCCCCTCTTTCACCATAAAGTGACATTTCTCCCAATTAAGCACCAAACGTGTTTCCTCACAACGCTTAAGCATTCTCTCAAGATTGGTGAGACATGAGCTAAATGAGTTTCCAAATACGGAAAAGTCATCCATAAAAACCTCCATGGTTTGCTCTATCATGTCATGGAAAATCGCCATCATGCACCTTTGAAACGTCCCCGGTGCATTACATAAGCCAAAAGGCATCCTCTTGTAAGCAAATGTACCGTAGGGACAAGTGAATGTGGTCTTTTCTTGATCCTTAGGGTCAATGGGTATTTGGAAATAACCCGAAAAGCCATCAAGAAAACAATAGTACTCATTTCCCGCTAAGCGTTCAAGCATTTGATCCATAAAGGGAAGCGGGAAATGGTCTTTCCTAGTTGCCTCATTGAGTTTTCTATAATCAATGCAAACTCTCCAACCGGTCACAAGTCTCGTGGGAATAAGCTCATTGTTCTCATTAGGCACCACGGTGATTCCACCCTTCTTTGGAACACAATGAACCGGGCTAACCCATGGAGAGTCGGAAATGGGGTAAATCATACCCGTATCTAAGAGTTTAATCACTTCTTTCTTAATAACCTCATGGATTTTTGGGTTAACTCTCCTTTGGTTTTGAATGGCGGGTTTATAGTCATCCTCCATAAGGATTTTGTGAGTACAAAAATGTGGATCAATTCCCCTTATGTCGGATATTTTCCATGCTAAAGCTTTCTTATGTTTCTTAAGAACTTCAATAAGTTGCTCTTTCTCATCCTCTTTCAACTCTTTAGCAATGATCACCGGTAATTGGTCTTTGCCCTCTAAGAAAGCATATTCTAAGTGGGATGGAAGGTCCTTAAGTTCAATGGGAGGTGGACTCTCTATGGAAGGTTGTACTATGGAAGGTTCCTCAATGGTAATCTCTTGTGGAATAGGAGAAGGAATAGGGTCCTCATTGAGCAACTTTTGGATTGTAAGAATATCTTCTTCCCAATTAATGGGAGAATCATCATCACCAAGAAAGTTAGACTCAAATTCCTCCAAAAGGAAATCACTCTCTCCAAAAGGTGTTAAAGAGGGAGCAATTGAGGCCACGGTTTCAAAATGGGGTATCTCATCACTAGCACTCTTACAAGCATCATGAAAGTGTTCATTACACACTTCATCTAGCACATCCACAATGTTAATAGTCTCACAAGGTCTAGACTCCTTAACCTCTTTTCTATCACAAATTTTCCCTAGCTTAAACACCACTCTCTCATCTTCTACTCTCATAATTAATTCTCCTTCCGCCACATCTATCAAGGTACGACCCGTTCTCAAAAACGGTCTACCAACAATCAAAGGCACTCTAGGATCCATGTCATAATCAACCACTACAAAGTCGGCCGGAAAGGTAAACTTATCCACACCTACAAACACATCTTCCGCTATACCTACGGGGTGAGCTATGGTTCGGTTGGCTAGTTCAAGAGTCATCCTAGTGGGAGTGAGCTCGGGAAGAGATAGTTGTTTCCAAACCGATAAAGGCATGAGGTTTATGCTCGCCCCTAGATCCGCCAAAGCCATGCAATTTTCAACACCGGGAAAATTACAAGGTATCAAGAAGCGCCTCGGATCTCCAAGTTTTGTTGGTAAGGTTTTAAGTAACACCGCGGAACAATTTTCATTAAGGGATGTGTTGGGCAAATCAACCAATTTTTCTTTGTTTGAGAGCAAATCCTTGAACATCTTAGCAAACTTTAGCATATAAGCAAGAGCTTCCGCAAAGGATATATTGATGTTGAGTTGCTTGAACATCCTTAAGAAATTTGAGACTTGGATGTCATCCTTGTTCTTTAACTTGTCCTTTTTCAACCTTGAAGGATATGGAAGAGTAGGTTTTCGTGTAGGTAGAAGAGGTGTAGTAGTAGAAAATTTGTCTTTGGTAGCTTCTTCATTGGGAAGTGTGGAAGGTAAAGGAGAAGTATGAGGTGGTTGAGAAGGTGTGTTTGAGTGAATAGGAACATTTTGAGGAGGTGAAGTAGAAGTAGAAGGCTTGTCACAAGTAGGAGCACAAGTGGGTTAAACAATAGTAGGTTTAGGAGGTGAAGGATCCTTTGTTGTTGTTCCACTCCTTGTTGTAATAGCATTGACATTAGCCCTAGGGTTTGTTTGTGTGTTGGAAGGTAAAGCCCCTTGTGGTCTTTGATTTACTGCCACTAAAACCCTATTGATTTGGTCATTCATTCTCTTCTCCATTTCACGCATTTTCTTGTCAACATACTCTTGAGTCTCTTGCATCCCATATCCTTGATTTTGAACTTGAGGGTAAGCTTGATTTGGTATTGGAGCGTATGCTTGATTGGGAATAAATGGAAGTGGTTGATTAAATCCTTGTTGTGGTGGATAAAAGGTATTTCCTTGATGTTGAACATTGTTGGGTGCCTTGTAGTTATTTCCTTGGTAAGGTGGTCTTTGCCCTTGATTCCTTGGTAAAATTTGAGGAGGATTTTGTTGAATTTGGGTGGGTGGTTGGGGTGGGAATCCGGGTGGAGTAAGATAATTTTGGGATTTGTAAGAAAGGTTATTTGAATTGATATTAGGCTTGAAGTGTTCACGATGTTCCTCTTGGTAAGCATAGCATTCCCCTTGATACCCTTGCACCTTATCACATTGTTCATAAGAATGGGGACCTCCATAAGTAACACAAGAAATGGTGATGGCATTCACATTATTTGAGGAATTGTTCAATTACATGTTCTTAAAAGCTTAAAGCATCTCTAGTTGTACTTGCAAATTCTTCTCACTATGACTACCATCCTTTGAAAAATCTCTTCTTGAAACTTGAGGAGTTGGTTATCACAAGGAGTTTGAGAATTGTTTTGGATAACATGAACCTTTTCTTCAAATGGATTGTTTGTTTGAACCATTGCTTTAGTCTCAATGATGTCCAAAGCCTCTTGGTAGGTCTTAAGAAGAATATTCCCTCCCGCGGAAGCATTGAGTGAATCTTGGTGGTGAGATTTAAGGCCATCATAAAAGAGGTTGATTTGGTGAACTTGATCCAATCCATGATTAGGGCATCGCCTCAATAGCTCACTATACTCTTCCCAAGCATCACTAAAGGATTGACTAGGTTTTTGTTGAAAGCCCATAATTAAAGTCCTCAAAGCCATAGTCTTATGTGGAGGAAAGAACTTGTTCAAAAACTTAGTGGTGAAACCATCCCATGTGGTGATACTATCGGGTGGTTGGGTGTCTAACCAATGCTTAGCAATTCCCTCTAAGGAAAATGACACTAACATCAACCTAATCACCTCATGTGGAACCCCATTATGCTTAATGGTATTGCAAAGAGAAAGGAATCTCTTAAGGTGAGCATGAGGATCCTCATTCTTGTTACCAAAGAAAGGTGATTGTGAAACCATATTGATGTATGTAGCTCAAATGTGTTTGCGGGAAAGTCGGGAATCTTAATGGCACTAGAATATCCATGAATGTTGGATTGAATACGTTCATACAAAGTGCGATTATCAATAGCCATGGCTTCTTGTGGTGGAGTCTAAGCACGATTCTCGTGATCGGCTTGGTGGACGGTGGTGGTCTTACTCTTTCTCTTTTTCTTCCTTTTCGGAGGAAGAGGTTGTACACCAATCGGTATTTGTGCACGCCCGCGAGTGAGCATGCAACTCAATACGAGGAATGAGAGAGAAGCTCTCGTGTGACTTTGAAGAGAAATGGATTATCCTCTTCGAGTTTCAATATTAAATATCCACAAGAAAATAACAATATATGTATATACTACTTCCCCCAATGAAGCCTTCCTTCTTAGAATACTTACAAGTGAACGGGGGGTTAGGTGGCGCGAAGCACTTAAGTACCTATTGACCCTTAGATGGCATTTTATAGCAGATCGCCTTTCTATTCACTTAAATGTTCGTATTCTTCGAATTGTTGCTTATTGAGAGTATTTATCTATTCTTGCTTTATTTTGTTTGATCGATACACGTGTCAAGGACCGGAACGCCCCTCAACATGGTGTATTGCCTCGGCAATACTTATGGAGAATATGTAGATTGATTGTTCTTATACGTATACGTATTTACTTATAATAATATATGGAAAATATTTTTGTATTTAAGAGTTTTTTTAAAAGAAAATACTATATGTACATAAAAACCGAGAGAATCCAATAATATATATTTTTGGGTGCAATCTCTTAGGAAAAAGATTGCTTTTTGGATTTTTTATTTTTTTGGTCAATTCTTTAGGAAAAGAATTGTTTTGTTAATTTTTTAGTTTTTATATATTTTTATATTTTTGATTTTTTTATTTGTTTTTTATTTATGATACGTAAAAATAACGTTCACAAAGTGAACGGATCCCAAAAGCCAATGAAAACCGTCAATCGATAGTCTGTCGTGTAGTCAAAGAACCGGCAGCGGCGCCATTTGAAATTGTGTATAATGCAGTTCGTTTTTTCTCAGTTCTTGCCAATGGAAAGTCCAACCAATATCGGGTTTTTAACTGTTTTTGGTTGTTAAGCTTGTTTGGTTATTCTATTTGCTAATTCAACAAAGTCTTGCAAAACGGAAAAATATTACCTACTTATATGTAAAACAATTTGCAAATACCAAGTTTTTATTCAAGTAAAATTCAAATTGTAAAATATGAAACTTAAAGGACTGAAAATGTAAATTCTAGGAAAGAGAAATGCTTGAAATGTAAATTCTAACAATTCTAGGGACTAAAAGTGTAAAACAGTTAACTACAAGGATCAAATATGCAAAACTTATAACCAACTTAACCAAAAATGTAACAAACTAACAACTTGCTAACTGAAATTAACAACTTCCAAAACTATAAGGACTTACAAATTGCAAACCCTAAAAACATGGAAATTTAGCCAAGTATACACACTGTTTAAAACTATAGGGACCAAAGAGCAATTTCAAGAACTATTTAAGCCAAAAACGGGTTAAGGATGAAAATAAGCTCGTTTGAGCTTATTTCTTAACCAAAATCAATGAAACAAGTTGCAAAATGATTTAAATCCCAAATAAGCTACGTGTGTAAAAGGATTTTGGCTGAAGTTGAGAAATAAGCAAATGAGAACTTATCAATAAGCTCAAAATAAGCTATAGCAAAATCTAAACAATCACAACTTGATTTTTTAATGAAACTGATTAAGCAACTCAATTAATGAACGGGAAATCAAACTAGAACATTTTTCATCAAGTAATAAGCTGGGAATCTGAATTAAGCTGAAAATGGGCTTATCGTTGACCAGCGTTGACCAACTTATTTTTCAAAAAGCTGAAACTTCCAAAAATCAAGTAACTCAATGTTTTAAGTGGATTTGTGAAGAAAAATGGCCATGTTTATGAAGAGGATAAGGAGATACAAATTTCCAGCTTTCATTTACAGAAACTTGACTTAAGTTTGCTTAACTGAATTATGCTTATTCCTAATTGCTTATTGTAAACTGTATTGAATGCTCTTAGAATCTAAGTCTATATGATATAAGCTACAACTGAGAACAAATTTGATCCAATTTCATCAAGTATTGAATGAGTACTAGCCAAATCAAAATGACAAGTTTTAAATGACAAAACTGAATGAAATTAACCCAAACCTTTTTGATGCCATTTGCCTGTTTGACTATCTTTTTGACTTGTAAATGACTTGAAACACTTAATAACCACCAATTGACTGCAAATGAACTTCAAAACACCAGGATTCAATTATTGAAAACTCTTTATAAGCTAATCCCAAACACTCCTTTAACTGTTTTATATGAAAATTTATGAAGACAATTTGATTTTGAAGTTGAACTGAATGAAATTCTATAGCAAGCTAGACTCAGTGATCAAAATGAAAGGTTTAAAAGTAGTAAGCAAGTACTTATCACTACTAGAACTACAATCAAGGTACAAGGCCAAAAATGACTGAACTAAGCAATAAGCTATGACTTAATCCAAATCTAAGCACCAGTAAACAGAATTAAGCTACAAACAACCAAAGATCAAGTAATCAGCAACTCTAAACAGCTTTTATCATGCAAACATCAAATTTACACTAAGAAAGGTAGCATGCCTTTGACAAATTCAGTGGAACAAAAATGAGAGCTTTAAAACCTATTGGAGTAAACCACTGAGAAGAAGAGGAGCGCTGAGCTCTCTTAGCCTAGTGATAACCACCACCTTATCACTAGGACAACAATCAATCAACAAGAACAGCTAACAATCAACAGTCATCATCAACAAGCTTGAAATCTTCAAAAACTATGGAATGAACTGAATTCTTCTCAAACAGCTAACAAACTCCTTCAAGGTCAGTTATGATCAATCTATGATCATAACAAACACAAAATAGCAACTCAAGTATCCAATATCAGCAGGTAATGAACAGTAATATGAAGAACAGTTTTGGCGGGAAATGGGAAATTTGAATTTTATTCAATGAAAAACGGTTACAAAGTTGTTGGAAGGTAAGTAACTAACTAACTAACTCAAGAGTTTGTCAGACTCTTGAGTAGCTAGGGTAAAAATGGAGGAAAAGGAAAGGAATTAAGAAACTATGTGTTTTTACAAAATTAAGCTACAAGTTACAAATGAAGTCCTATCCATCTATTTATAGACGTGAGGAAGATGGTTGTTGGGGTTGGTGACGTGTCAGGACCAATCCCAGCTTTCCACGTGGACAATTCTGCATAATTGCATTTGCAGGTATGAACAAGGATTTGGGCTTTTCTTCAATAATTGATTCCATGTTAATTGACTTGTACCATTGTGTTCGTCTCTTCAAAATGATCAATTTTGGTGTTGAAAACTTTTCATGAAATGGATTGTAGCTCAAACGCGATCCTGGTGAATATTTTTGATGAAGAAGACGCCACGTGTCAGCATGTGATTGGCTAAAAACTGATCACACGGATCCAACTGTTGTGATTGGGTATTAATTGCATGGCGGCTGAGTGGGAATTAATTACTCAATCCGTGTGACTTGTTTACTCTTCTCTCATTGGCTAATTCTTTGTACACATGGATTAAACTTGAATAACTTTCAAATGTTGGCAGAATTAGTCCCTTGATTTAGCAGATTGTTGTTTTGGGCTAGGAGCTTCATTCTTTTGACATATTTGGTCCTTCAACTTTCATTCTTGAACAAAATGGTCCCTTGACTGAGTTGACTTGAGAGTTGACCAAGTTTGACTTGAATCTTGACTTTCACAATATTTGCACTTTTAGTCCTTCAAATTTTGACAACTTGTCAAGATAGGTCCTTATACTTCAAAGTCTTGTCACTTTTGATCCTTCTTTGTCTTTTTCATCCATTTGAGCTTGATTTTTCTTTGTTTGCTTGAAAATGTATCCTTTTACCTACACAAGTGTACACAAACACAAACATACCACATAACACTGTTTTTTGCAAGATAAATTGGTATTTTGCTTCATGTTTTAGGGTTATTTGTTGATAAAAGGATATGAGTTTAAGCTCATATCAATGATTTTCTAAAAATCATTTGCATGAGCAAATAAGTAATGGGTTTATGATAAGAGGTTACCAAGGACGATTGTAGTGTGTTTCTATTGAGTATTTGATCAAGAAAACTGAAAATGGAGGTGTGTGATGATGGTGGTTCGTGGGTTTTAGAGGGAACAGAGGGAAGAGATAAATTTTTGATGAGAAAAAAATGACAGTTGGAGTGTTTATGTGTGTGGTTGACAAGTCAAACAAAAGGGAAAGAAAGTGGGCTTTGGACCATAACTAGACTCTCATTATTACACTCTTAAGCCCAAAATAAAAATACTCATAGCCCGACTCGATTCCTAAAATGCAAGCAAATCCTATTCGGTGCAAGTTATTTACGTTAATACGAAATTCATAAAAATAATATTTTTGACAAAATAAAGTCGAAATATATCGCCTTCAATAAGTATAGGAAAGTAATAAAAATAAGATTTAATTAAAACTCGAGAAAAGAATTATGACCTTATTTTTACGGGTTTTATATCCTCACCACCTTAGGGAAGCACCGTCCCGGGGCTTACTTCTCCTTATGTCCGCCTACGAAGAAATGGGGATACTTGCTCTTGAAGTAGTCCTCTCGTTCCCAAGTGTACTCGGGTCCACGTCGGGAATTCCACCGCACTTTAACTATTCGACTTTGCTTAAGTCGTTTCACCTCTCGATCCATGATCTCCACCGGTTCTTCAATGAAATGCATCTTGTCGTCCAATTGAACTTCCTCAAGTGGAATTATTAAATTATCGTCCGCTAAACACCTCTTAAGATTAAAAACGTGAAAAATGTTTTGAATAGCACTTAACTTGTCCGACAATTCTAACTTATACGCTACGAGGCCAACTCGATCGATAATCTTGAACGGACCAATATAGCGTGGACTAAGCTTTCCTCGTTTGCCAAATCAGATTACTCCTTTCCAAGGTGATACTTTCAACATTACCATATCGCCAATATCAATCTCCAATGGTTTTTGCCTCTTATCCACATAGCTCTTCTGCCTACTACGGGCAGTCAATAAAAGATTGTTGATTTGTACGATCTTCTTGGTCGTCTCTCTAATCAATTCAGGACCCGTTAATTGACTTTTACCAACCTCAGACCAAACAACTGGTGATCTACACTTTCGCCTGTAAAGTGTTTCGAAAGACGCTGCCTTGATACTCGCGTGATAACTATTGTTGTATGAGAACTCCACCAATGGTAAGTGTCGTTCCCAACTACCTCTAAAGTCTATTACACACGCTCGTAACATATCTTCCAAAGTATGAATAGTTCTTTCACTTTGACCGTCCGTTTCCGGATGATACACAGTGCTCATGTCCAACTGACTCCCCAAAGCTCGCTGAAGCGATTTCCAAAACTCAGATGTGAACCGGCTATCTCGATCTGAAATAATCGACAAAGGAACTCCATGTCTACAAAAAACATCCTTCAAATACAACCGGGTAAGTTTGTCTAAATCATCAGCTTTCTTTATCGGTAAGAAATGAGCCGACTTAGTCAACCGATCAACAATCACCCAAATCGTATCATGGCCACTAGAAGTTCTCGGAAGTCCCGAAACAAAGTCCATAGTGATCTTCTCTTATTTCAATTCCGGAAATTCAGGTTGTTGTAGTAAACCAGAAGGTCTCTTATGCTCAAACTTCACCTTAGCACACGTCAAGCATTTACTAACATAAGCGGCTATGTCAGCCTTCATATTCGGCCACCAGTAACATTTCGTCAAGTCTTGGTACATTTTATCTGATCCTGGGTGAATCGAATATTTAGACTTATGAGATTCGTGCATATTTAAATCTCTCAGTCCTCCATACACTGGTAATGATTGTAGTGTTTTTGCAACCCTTTAGGAAAAGAGAGGCAAAGTAGTGGTAAGCGTTAAGTGTCGGTTTAGGAAAACCGAGCACTAATGACCAAATAAGTTCGTTTCCCAAGGAGGCTAGTGTGTTGTGTAATGAATTGATTAATGATTGTGATTTTATTGTTATGAGAAGAAAAGAGAAAATAAGAAAGAAGAAAGAAAAAGACGGTTACGAAGACGGATCGAGCTAAGACGAAAACGCGTTCACGTAAAACCGTAATAGTACAAAAATAAAAATTTTAACCTAAAAATTCCTAAAAATCACTAAAGATCCACAAAAATATTCTAAGAGTTTACAAAAAATCCAAACTTGCTAAAACCTTTTAATTAATTAGATAATGACTTTTTAATGCTAATTAAAGCCCTAAAAATCACAATTAATTATTAAAAAGCCCTAAACAAGATCTAATAGTTTGTAAACCTCAAAACTGACCTAATTAAGCTAAAAACTATTTTTAAAAATTTTAAAACCAAATTAAACTATTTTTAAATACTTAAAAACTATTAAAATCTATTAAATCTTAAATTAATTCTAGAAAATAATTGAAAAGTCCTAAAAATATTTGGAAAGTTACAAAATTCCTAATTATGTGTCTACAATCTAAGAAAAATGAAAAAAGTTAAAAAATTAAACTTTCAATTTTTAATAATAAAATAATAATAAAATATTCAAAAAAAATTCAAAGTTTACTAAAAAATTCTAAAAAATTACCAAAAATCCTAAATGATGTAACTAAGACAAAAATGAAATTAAAAGTTCCTAAAACCTTTTTAATAATTTTATATTAAATTTTAAATTTAGCTAAAAACCCTAAAATCAAATAAAATTAAAAATTAGACTTTTTGAAAACTTTTTTAGCTGTAAACCTCAAAAATATAAATCAAAACCTAAAAACTATTTTTATAAAATTTAAAAGCTATTTTAACTATTTTTAAACTAATTATTTAAATACGGCTAAATAAAAAATGATAAAAAATAAATAAAGGAAGAGAAAAATCCAAAGTTAGTATAGAAAAATCCCTAACCTAATTCTAATCCTGGGAAAAATGAAAATGAGCTAATAAGCTAAGCCAATAAGCCTGGAATGGCTTATTAAGCTACGGCGTATTTTTGAAAAGCCAACACACAATCCCTTTAAGTTCAATTTGAAATGAAAGCTATCAGTCAAAGACCCTAGGGCAGAGATGGTTAACGCGTTTGTGTGTGGGAGGAGTGGCGCAGGTTCGAGTCCTGGCCACGTCCTTTTTGCTATTTTTTTTTTAACTTTAAAAAACCAAACTTTATACTCCTTAAGCTTACAAAAACACAACACAAATCCAATTAGAGCAAGATTTAAACAAACTGGAAACCAAAACGTGCTCAGATAGTACTTTGTTTCTGATGAACACAAGTGTGTGTTCTTCACATGTGCAGATAATGATAAAGAGGGCTTGATCCTTGGCTTGTGGTGTTGTTTTTGGACAATAGGCACCCCTATACTCAGTTGAGTATAGGGAGTCAACACAAACACGAATCAAGCAAGTACTTAGCCAAAATCAAACTAAAATGCACCAAACAAGTTTCTGATAAAGCAAATGTAGGACTGAGAGTATGTTACTGATGCACTTGACACACAACTTGAATTCAAGGGCTCAAAACATGCATACAAGTCAACCAACTAGCAAACAAGCAATATCAAACCCTAAAATAACCTAGAACCTAACAACTTATCAAGATTTGAAGACAAAATCAACACAAAATCAAACACAAGAGCAGTTACTGGATTTCATGCTATATTTTCACTTTTTGATCATGCAAATTGGTTCAAACCCCTACCAAACTGAAAACTTATGATAACATACAACTATTAACTACCTAAAGAGTGTGTAAAACAAGATTGCAGGCAAAATCTAATCTATTTAAACCATACAAAACCTTGATCCAAACACCCCTTTTGTTTCTGATTATGATTTTTAACAAACCAAATGCCTTTAAAACTCAACCAAAGTGATCAAACAAGTTCTAAACATGCATAAAAAACTCTCAACAGCATAATCAAACCAACCTAACAACAATTAAACACCTTGCATACAGTTTCACACCAATCTCATAAAGAACTGAAAACTGAAAATAGACAAGATTTCTACCTCAAGGGACCTACATCCAGGTCCCTTAGTGGCAGCTTAGCCACCTCCAAATAGGCTGGGGCCTATGCAGAACCTTTGACAAACAAGTTCTTCAAACCTGCTAAGATCAACACACAAACAAAATATAACCAACTTCTGATTTTTATCACACCTTTTTAAAACCTTTCTCACAACTTTCTCAAAAAACTTTCCTTTCAAATAACCTCAAACAAATAACTTCCAACCTATAACAACCAACCTTGAAACAAGATTTCACCAAATGAAATCTAAATTTCAGAAACTTGAAAATAATTTTGAAAACTCAAAATTATTTCAACAAACAATTTTTGGAACTCAGTATTCTAGCTTAAAAAACATTTACCAACTTTTAACAATCATAAAAGGAATTACTTTGAACATCAAACACCAAACTTTATATTGATTAAAAAGGGATTACAAAATTTTTTGCTAGAAAAAACTGGAACAAGGATAAAGGAAAAGCTAAGGTGCCTTATATAGGCGTACAAAGAACTATCTAGAATCCTGAACAAATTCTAAACCCTAATGGAAATTCCTAAAAGCCCTTTGAGTGTTGACTGAAATTTTGGTCTTCCATGGCTTCATGTGACTTTGAGAGTGAAAGCCAGCTAGATGAGATGATCTTGGGCGTTGGTTTAGACTTGGGGACCAAAGAGATTCATCCAGTCGTTCATCTTGTCTGCTTGTTGGTATTGAGGAGAAAGTGACGGGTTGGGGACCATGGGGGAGGCACATGGGGTGAGTGTGAAGGGTTTTTTATATGTGGGTTATGATGACAATTAGCTTAATCAACCATCTGGAAAGGCTGGACCAAAAACCCCTTGTTATGAAGTGGATTAATGCTGGGAAAATTAGGGTTTATGGGGTGTCTAAGGTGGAGTTTAATCTGAAAAGGGGATTAAGTTTTTAAACTTAATGTTTACCACCAAAAACAGATTTAAATAAATCTGTTTAAAAAGGCGTGGGTGGAAGTCTGATGTGGAGGCTGGGGAGTGTGTGATTGGTGGGAGGAGTTGATTGGGGTGACGTGGGAGGTTGTGATAGGAGGGGTAAGTTTGGATGTCTTGGCAGATTCAGTCCCCATGCTCCTCTCTTTTGTTCACTTTGTGAAAAATAGCCAACAACGCCCATTTAACTAGTAACAACTTTTGCTCACTTGTCAAAAATGGCACAAATACTTTTCAAACTTGAACAAGGACTTCAAATGCCAATTCTTCATTCTTCAAGGACTGATCTTGTATATCTTCAAACTTTAGGGACCCTATTCATAATTTTGAATATTTGAGGGGTATAAAGTGTTAATCTTCAAAAGTTGAGGGACCAAACTTGCCAATCTTCAATTCTTCAAGGTCCATTTTGGAAATTCCAGATTTGGGTCCGGTTCATTGTGCGGCTTCGTTTCCTGTGTTCGTTTTTGAATGATTCTTGTGATCTTTTGTCATTTCCTCAATATCCGTACCTAAAATACACAAGTAACAAACACGAGCATATATTTGGCAGTTTTAATGATGTTTTATGCATTTTAAGCCTGATTTGGACGATGAGACTATGTATAAAAGTAGTCTCATCACTCCCCCATACTAAACCATTGCCGTGCCCTCACGCAATGCTAGAATAAAGTATCATAGCACCTCCCAAATTCAATTTTTATTCACTTTATTGAAATGATAAACTAGCTACACTACTACTATTACTTCTATTTGTGTTTTAAACATAATGTATGATTTTCATCGCAAAATGGGACGTTTAGGTTCATAGAATAAGAACACGTGAATGCTACGTTAGAAATAATTTCATCGTCCTCGATTTTCACCTTAATTCCATGCCAAGCGTGCAACGAGGTCATTGTCATTATAAGTTAGTAATGCTAACACTGCTCATATGCCCTAATCACGTACTTATCCTCCCATTATTCCTAAGTTGTATCTCTTATATTTTATTTTGTCTTAATGATCACGAGGATACATTTTTTACTTATGCGATAATAGAGATTTAGGTCTAAAAATAGAGTCCTAACGGTGTAACTAAGAACATCAAATCTATAACCCCTCCTAATAGACAACGATGTTAAAAAATTAAGTCGACAAGAAGAATCGTTAAACACGGTTTTATAACGGTTTTGAACATGAGACTTATTACCAAGACTTTTATACGCCCCCTAACAGAAGGGCCTTATTATCTTTGGTTTACCTCCATATTTTATTCAACTTCGCCATGAAGCTTTTATTATGACTTCGGTCTTGCCTTGCCTTTTATTATCCGCCTCATCGGTGGTTTTATTAGCCAAAGACGTATATCCTCACGCTAAAGCGAATTTTGGATCTTTAAAGCTTCGAAGATTAAGGCTTGATTCACTTTCAATTTTTGCATAGATTTTTCGGCCTTGTGGGGCTTCAAATTGTTTGCTAGATTTAGGTGAGCACTTGAAATCTTATTATTGGGTGAAGCTTTCGATTATTAGGGTGCCAATACTTCAAAACCGTGACGCTGGCGATACCTTAATGTCTTCCCAATTTAATTACACGGAAGCTACTAGAAAAGACTAGAAACCCAACAATCCTAACTAAACCGCTAAGTCAATATTTATTAAGCAAAAAATATTTACATGCAAAGGGAGAATAAGCAAATAACGAGAACACATGAATTTTTGAAAGAATACGAGTACTCTACGTTTAGCATAGTAACTTATAATTAACTCTATCATTTCTCGTCCTCATTTAAGAGACTTAGCCTAATGTGTAGTTAAGGAATCAAAGCTAAGTGCTCAACACGCACGGTCGAGTCAAAAATTACTCTTATTCTCGCCATCGAAAAACCTACATTCGTGTCTTCAAACACTTATAAAACATGAGAAAATTTTTAAAATTTGGCCATTTTTAGCCTTATTTTGCAACAAAAACGATAACAAAAGGGTAAACTTTGGAAAGCGTGAAGGTTTGGTAAGGCAAGTATCTATTCACCCACCCCCATACTAAAGTTAAACATTGTCCTCAATGTTTCGAGTCTAGGGGTGCAAACACCCCCATACTAGAGACGTAGTCGAATGCCTAATCTAGCATGGAAATGGTGTAACCGTTAAATTAATAGCCGTTTATGAAGTGTGCTATAAACCTAAGGTTAGAACATCAAAAGATATATCATATGGATATTGAGAAATGTCTCCAAAGCAAACGATCGAGTACTCCCATAAAACGAACACGAGAGGCTCCTATCGTGAAGATCATGATCTAAAAACCACAATGCACAAACAACCATGGAACAAAGGTTGGAAGGGCACAAATCCCCTTACATTAAACTACATTAGAAAGAAATAATATGTACATGGATAAGCATGGTTCTCCCCCACGAGGCACCTTGTTTTTGATAACCGAGTCAAAAGCTCGACTCGAATCCCCATAAATGTGATCATTTAGGGATTATCTTGGTATGGTCAATTTTTAGTGGGGCTTACATGATAAACAAGGCCCAAAAACAACCGGTATTAAGGACTAAGTCCTTTGATGGTGCAAAATACCGGGATCGAAGATGGCGTTTTCGTTTTCATTGGACAAACAAATCAACGCCACTTCATCGTGTGCCAACAAAAACTCAAAGAGTTTCAAGAAAATAGATGAGAAGAAATAGAAGGGTGGGACAATGGGTAAGTCTCTAAAAACATGAGCTACTCGAGGTAGACTCGCACCAATCAAATAGAAAGATTTTCCATTTATTGCATCGGTGGAAGACCGAGATTTCCCTATATTAGCAATTCCAGGATAAAATATCTCGTCCTCGGTGGAGAAAGGGGAGGGAACACATGGGGCTTCCCCCACACTAAGTCCACACAAAGCATCATCAAAAGTAGAAGACGAGCTTGTAGTACTCAAAACACGTGGTGATGACGGAGTTAGAGTTGTAGAAAAATCTTTTAAATTCAATTCAAAATCTTTTCCTTTTTCATCTTTTACACTCTCCTTGTGAAAACCCGACTTAATTATGTCAAAAATATTTGGTGTATCTAAAGCAATGTTAGTCACACTAAAAATTCTCACATTTTGAAACCGTTTTGGTAAAGGTGGTGGCAAGTTTTCAAAACGTTTGTCGACAAAGAAAACTTCCCCATCGGGATCAACGTATTCATCATCCGAAGAATCACTCGAGATTGGAACCGTAGGCTTAACACTCTTAACCTCCACCGGCTGAGGGGACGGAACTTCATTTTTCTCAACAACTCCTAAAACTCTATTTGAAATTCTTTTGCAAATGTTTTTGATGGGATTGACATTATACAAAGATGTGATAGAATACACATGAGAAAGAGTGGAGTTTTGGGTTGCATTAATGACGAGTTCTTCCTCATTGAAACGAAGAGTGAATTTTCTAGCATGCACATCGATAAGTGCTCTCGAGGTATCCAAAAAAGATCGACCTAAAATTAAAGGAACTTTAGGATCGATAGGAATGTCAACAACAATAAAGTCTACAGGATAGTAGAACTTTCCAACTTTCACAAAGACGTCCTCGGCAACTCCACAAGCTAGAATCATAGAATGATCGGCCATTTCGATTGACATTCTTGAAGGAGTGAGATTTGGAAGATTGAGCGATTTAAAAATATCAAGAGGCATCAAATTAATACTAGCACCAAGATCGGCCAAGGCATAGCATTCTTCCATGTCTTGTATAGCACATGGGATTAAAAATTTTCCAGGATCACCGACTTTTTTAGGTATGCGGCTTAGAAAAACCGATGAACAACTAGACGATTTTTGCAATTTCTCTTTGTTATTCAACATACTTTTGAAGTTCGCGGCAAATCGAGGCATCATGACTAAGGCGTCGGCAAAACTTATATTAAAATGCAAGTCACGAAACATTTTCATAAAGAGTTCAAATTGATAATTATTTCGTTCTTGTGCCTTTTCCTTGTCTCGTCTTGAAGGGTAGGGTAAAGGTGGTGTGGGTTGGGGCATAGTGGGCATAGGCATCGGCCTTGGAATCTCGGGTTCCATGATTGGTGTGGGTTCAACCGTAGGTGTGGTTTGAGCGGTACTTCGTGGGCTTGTAATGTGCTCCTTTTCAACCAACACCTCGGGTTCTTTCTCTTTTTCCTTCTCCATAGAAGTACTTGGACGAGAAATGGGTTCTTTGAAAGTTTTACCACTACGAGTAGTAATAACCTTCAATTCTCCTTTCGGGTTCACGATGGTATCACTAGGAAGACCACCCGAAGAAGAGGGCTTACACATGATAGCTTCAAACATCTTAGCCATTCGGTCTTCAAACTTAGATTTCCTAGCATCCGCTTTTAACAATTCTTGCTTAATCTCATGTTGTCCTTGCTCCAATTTTTTGTTGATTTTGTTGGAGACGTGTGACATTTCCTTCCATTTTATTAGCATGAGTTTTAAGTTCATTAGCAAGTTCGTTTTTAAGCTCGTTTTTCAACTCGGATCTTAAGATAACCATTTCACGTTGCATATTGTCAAACTTAGCATCATTAGCCTTTGCATAATTCAAAAACTCTCCTTGAAGATTTTTGGTGTGATCGTTTTGAAAACCTTGTGAAGTAGTTTGAAAATCACGGTTTTGGTTTTGATTCAAAATTTGCCCATTTCCACTTTGATAATTACCCTTGTTATAATTCCTTTGATTTCCTTGGTAATTTCCACCTTGGTTGTTGTTTCGATAATTATTTGCATTTTGATTTGGTGGAGCTTGATTTTGGCGGGAACCTTGACCGATTTGGTTATAAGTTCCCGTGGCTACATAAGCACTCGAAGTGTTACCATCCGCGGTAATGCACTCGGAAAGATCATGAGCTCCACCACACGACAAACAACTCTTAGAAACCGCTTTAACCGAAGCGGAATTTGAAGCTTCTTGAGCTTTCCAATGGGACATAAGGCTAGCAAATCTATCAAAAAATCGATTTTCTTCATTTGCCTCATCATGTAAAGCATTAATGCTACGAGACGATGACGAGCCCAATTTGGCAACACTCGGTGTGTTACGAGGGCTATAAACCTTAGACCTATTCTCAATTATGACCAAAGCTTCCTCAACCGTTTTACACAAAAAATTACCACCCGCGGCGGCATTTAAATAATCTCTTTCATGATCATTAAGTCCATTGTAAAACGTGTCTATTTGATGTAAGTCGGAAAAACCGTGATGAGGACAATCATGTAACATCTCCTTAAACCTATTCCAAGCCGTTGAAAAACTTTCATTTGATTCTTGTGAAAATTTAGAAATCTCATTTTTCAAATGCGTAGTCTTAGAGGGCGGAAAAAATTGGTTCACAAACTTCGAAACGAGATCCTTCCACGTCAATATAGAATTGGGTGGCTCTTTCTCTAACCAAATTTTAGCGGGCCCCGCTAAGGAATACGGAAAAAGCATCATCGTAATCGAGTCGTTCGAGACATCTTTGAACTTGCAAGTGGCGGTGAGACGATTAAATTGGCGGATATGGTTGTGGGGATTGTCCTTTTCATCACCATGGAATTTGTTGTTTTGGATCATCGACAACAAACCCGTTTTCACCTCAAAATTCTCCGCAAGGATAGCGGGAATTACAATAGCTTCTCCATAACCCTCGGTGGGTGCTTGAAGTAACTCCATCATAGTTCGATTCGCCATGGTTGGTGCTTCTCGTACAATGGGTTCGTCAATAGGAGACTCCTCACTAGAATGAGTTGGAGTGGGAGTTTTGTTCTTTCGTCTACGTGCACGTTTTGCTTGATTACGAGTTAGCATAAACGTCACGTACAACGAGGGGACGAGCAAAGAAGATTCTTTTTGGTGTTTTGTATTTTTCAATTTTTTTGTGGTTTTTGATGGTATTAACTTTTTTGGAAATTGGTGAAATGTATTAAGTAGACAAAAATCTACAAATCTCCTCCTTAATCAAATCTCTTGATTAAAGAAGCCTCAAGGAATGAAAACGATCACGTGGAGTGAACGCCTTCGATGACTTTAGAACGATGGTGGAACACCAAATCGTTCAAGAGGGTTTAATCAAATGAAACCAAGAAAATATATATGATATGTAATAATACTTTGGGCGGCAAAACCCTCGATTCACTCTCAAAATCAAATACGCACAAGCAAGCGGAGGAAACGAGGCGGCGCGAAGCACTTAAGAGCCTTTTTCCTTTAGGTCGTGAAATACAACCGCCTTATACCCACCTTATAGTTTGTATTTTCAAGATTAAGCTTCACGAAAGTATTTATCTATTTTTGCCTTTTTCTTTGGTTTGAGATTCGAATACAATGATTGGGTAATGACCTCCCAAGTCAAGGTTGTGATTGCTCACGTATTTGGAGTACTTGTGAATTTATTGTTCTACGTATACAATATAGTAATAATATTCACACAAAAACCGAAAAACGATAATACGTATTAGTAGAGTGATACTAATACAAATACTAATTATGGCTATCTAAAAAAAACAATGGTTCAATCAAAACACACCACGCCTCCCCGGCAGCGGCGCCAAAATGATTGATGTGTTTTTGCAACCCTTTAGGAAAAGAGAGGCAAAGTAGTGGTAAGCGTTAAGTGTCGGTTTAGGAAAACCGAGCACTAATGACCAAATAAGTTCGTTTCCCAAGGAGGCTAGTGTGTTGTGTAATGAATTGATTAATGATTGTGATTTTATTGTTATGAGAAGAAAAGAGAAAATAAGAAAGAAGAAAGAAAAAGACGGTTACGAAGACGGATCGAGCTAAGACGAAAACGCGTTCACGTAAAACCGTAATAGTACAAAAATAAAAATTTTAACCTAAAAATTCCTAAAAATTACTAAAGATCCACAAAAATATTCTAAGAGTTTACAAAAAATCCAAACTTGCTAAAACCTTTTAATTAATTAGATAATGACTTTTTAATGCTAATTAAAGCCCTAAAAATCACAATTAATTATTAAAAAGCCCTAAACAAGATCTAATAGTTTGTAAACCTCAAAAATGACCTAATTAAGCTAAAAACTATTTTTAAAAATTTTAAAACCAAATTAAACTATTTTTAAATACTTAAAAACTATTAAAATCTATTAAATCTTAAATTAATTCTAGAAAATAATTGAAAAGTCCTAAAAATATTTGGAAAGTTACAAAATTCCTAATTATGTGTCTACAATCTAGGAAAAATGAAAAAAGTTAAAAAATTAAACTTTCAATTTTTAATAATAAAATAATAATAAAATATTCAAAAAAAATTCAAAGTTTACTAAAAAAATCTAAAAAATTACCAAAAATCCTAAATAATGTAACTAAGAAAAAAATGAAATTAAAAGTTCCTAAAACCTTTTTAATAATTTTATATTAAATTTTAAAGTTAGCTAAAAACCCTAAAATCAAATAAAATTAAAAATTAGACTTTTTGAAAACTTTTTTAGCTGTAAACCTCAAAAATATAAATCAAAACCTAAAAACTATTTTTATAAAATTTAAAAGCTATTTTAACTATTTTTAAACTAATTATCTAAATACGGCTAAATAAAAAATGATAAAAAATAAATAAAGGAAGAGAAAAATCCAAACTTAGTATAGAAAAATCCCTTACCTAATTCTAATCCTGGGAAAAATGAAAATGAGCTAATAAGCTAAGCCAATAAGCCTGGAATGGCTTATTAAGCTACGGCTTATTTTTGAAAAGGCAACACACAATCCCTTTAAGTTCAATTTGAAATGAAAGCTATCAGTCAAAGACCCTAGGGCAGAGATGGTTAACGCGTTTGTGTGTGGGAGGAGTAGCGCAGGTTCGAGTCCTGGCCAAGTCCTTTTTGCTATTTATTATTTTTTTTTAATCTTTAAAAAACCAAACTTTATACTCCTTAAGCTTACAAAAACACAACACAAATCCAATTAGAGCAAGATTTAAACAAACTGGAAACCAAAACGTGCTCAGATAGTACTTTGTTTCTGATGAACACAAGTGTGTGTTCTTCACATGTGCAGATAATGATCAAGAGGGCTTGATCCTTGGCTTGTGGTGTTGTTTTTGGACAATAGGCACCCCTATACTCAGTTGAGTATAGGGAGTCAACACAAACACGAATCAAGCAAGTACTTAGCCAAAATCAAACTAAAATGCACCAAACAAGTTTCGGATAAAGCAAATGTAGGACTGAGAGTATGTTACTGATGCACTTGACACACAACTTGAATTCAAGGGCTCAAAACATGCATACAAGTCAACCAACTAGCAAACAAGCAATATCAAACACTAAAATAACCTAGAACCTAACAACTTATCAAGATTTGAAGACAAAATCAACACAAGAGCAGTTACTGGATTTCATGCTATATTTTCACTTTTTGATCATGCAAATTGGTTCAAACCCCTACCAAACTGAAACCTTATGCTAACATACAACTATTAACTACCTAAAGAGTGTGTAAAACGAGATTGCAGGCAAAATCTAATCTATTTAAACCATACAAAACCTTGATCCAAACACCCCTTTTGTTTCTGATTATGATTTTTAACAAACCAAATGCCTTTAAAACTCAACCAAAGTGATCAAACAAGTTCTAAACATGCATAAAAAACTCTCAACAGCATAATCAAACCAACCTAACAACAATTAAACACCTTGCATACAGTTCACACCAATCTCATAAAGAACTGAAAACTGAAAATGGACAAGATTTCTACCTCAAGGGACCTACATCCAGGTCCCTTAGTGGCAGCTTAGCCACCTCCAAATAGGCTGGGGCCTATGCAGAACCTTTGACAAACAAGTTCTTCAAACCTGCTAAGATCAACACACAAACAAAATATAACCAACTTCTGATTTTTATCACACCTTTTTAAAACCTTTCTCACAACTTTCTTAAAAAACTTTCCTTTCAAATAACCTCAAACAAATAACTTCCAACCTATAACAACCAACCTTGAAACAAGATTTCACCAAATGAAATCTAAATTACAGAAACTTGAAAATAGTTTTGAAAACTCAAAATTATTTCAACAAACAATTTTTGGAACTCAGTATTCTAGCTTAAAAAACATTTACCAACTTTTAACAATCATAAAGGAATTACTTTGAACATCAAACACCAAACTTTATATTGATTAAAAAGGGATTACAAAATTTTTTGCTAGAAAAAACTGGAACAAGGATAAAGGAAAAGCTAAGGTGCCTTATATAGGCGTACAAAGAACTATCTAGAATCTTGAACAAATGCTAAACCCTAATCAAGGAAATTCCTAAAAAGCCCTTTGAGTGTTGACTGAAATTTTGGTCTTCCATGGCTTCATGTGACTTTGAGAGTGAAAGCCAGCTAGATGAGATGATATTAGGTGTTGGTTTGGACTTGGGGACCAAGGATATTCATCCAGTCGTTCATCTTGTCTGCTTGTTGGTATTGAGGAGAAAGTGACGGGTTGGGGACCATGGGGGAGGCACATGGGGTGAGTGTGAAGGGTTTTTTATATGTGGGTTATGATGACAATTAGCTTAATCAACCATCTGGAAAGGCTGGACCAAAAACCCCTTGTTATGAAGTGGATTAATGCTGGGAAAATTAGGGTTTATGGGGTGTTTAAGGTGGAGTTTAATCTGAAAAAGGGATTAAGTTTTTAAACTTAATGTTTACCACCAAAAACAGATTTAAATAAATCTGTTTAAAAAGGCGTGGGTGGAAGTCTGATGTGGAGGCTGGGGAGTGTGTGATTGGTGGGAGGAGTTGAGTGGGGTGACGTGGGAGGTTGTGATAGGAGAGGTAAGTTTGGATGTCTTGGCAGATTCAGTCCCCATGCTCCTCTCTTTTGTTCACTTTGTGAAAAATAGCCAACAACGCCCATTTAACTAGTAACAACTTTTGCTCACTTGTCAAAAATGGCACAAATACTTTTCAAACATGAACAAGGACTTCAAATGCCAATTCTTCATTCTTCAAGGACTGATCTTGTAATATCTTCAAACTTTAGGGACCCTATTCATAATTTTGAATATTTAAGGGGTATAAAGTGTTAATCTTCAAAAGTTGAGGGACCAAACTTGCCAATCTTCAATTATTCAAGGTCCATTTTTGAAATTCCAGATTTGGGTCCGGTTCATTGTGCGGCTTCGTTTCCCGTGTTCGTTTTTGAATGATTCTTGTGATCTTTTGTCATTTCCTCAATAACCGTACCTAAAATACACAAGTAACAACACACGAGCATATAGGCAGTTTTAATGATGTTTTATGCATTTTAAGCCTGATTTGGACGATGAGACTATGTATAAAAGCAGTCTCATCAGGTAACGATACACGATTCTCAAAATACCGAATTCCATCATCACGAACCTCGAATATGGGTGTCATCCTTCTACATAAATCTTCATCTCTAACATTCTCCTCTTTCATTGCTTTTGTTTGAGCTTTAAGTATTCGATTAGATAAAACATAATAAGTTGTCATGCTAAAGATCTATCCCTTTTGTCATTTCTCTTTCTTTCCTAGTAAGAGCATCGGCAACTACATTTGCCTTGCCGGGATGATAACAGATTTCACAGTCATAGTCACTCAAGAGTTCAACCCAGCGACGTTGTCTAATATTAAGCTCTTTTTGGTCTAGGATATGTTATAGGCTCTTATGATCCGTATATACTACACATTTTGTACCATACAGATAATGTCTCCAGAGTCTAAGTGCGAAGACAACATCACCAAGTTCTAAGTCATGTGTCGTGTAATTCTCTTCATGCTTCCTCAGTTGCCTTGAAGCATACGATGACTTTCTCCCGCTGCATCAGTACAGCTCCATAACCTTTATGTGAGGCGTCACAATATACCACAAAGTCTTCAGATCCCTCAAGCAATGCCAAAATAGGTGCGGAACATAACTTTTGTTTTAGCATTTGGAACGCTTCCTCTTCTTCCTTTCCCCATTCATACGTCTTGCTCTTTTGGGTAAGTTTGGTAAGTGGTTTAGAAATCAAAGAGAATCCCTCTATGAATCTTCGGTAATTCCCAGCTAAACCTAGAAATTGCCTTACTTCGTTCGGTGTTGTTGAGGCAGGCCAATCTCGAATAGCCTCAATATTTGTTGGATCAACATGAACACCATTACTATCGATTACTTGACCAAGAAAGTGTACAGATTCTATCCAGAAAGCGCATTTCGAAAATTTGGCGTACAATTGTTCCTTCTTAAGCAATTCCAAAATAATCTTCAGATGCTCTCCATGCTCTTCCTTGTTCTTGGAATAGATAAGTATATCATCAATAAATACAATCACGAACTTATCAAGGTATGGCTTACAGACTCAATTCATTAAGTCCATAAAAATTGTGGGTGCATTAGTTAGACCAAAGGGCATCACCTGAAACTCGAAATGACCATACCGAGTCCTAAATGCAGTAATTGGTATATCTTCCTCCCTAATGCGAAGTTGATGATAACCTGATCGCAGATCGATCTTTGAGTACACACTCGAATCTTGAAGTTGATCAAATAGATCGTCAATCCTCGGAAGCGGATATCGGTTCTTGACCAACAATTTGTGCAGCTCGCGGTAATCAATACACATATGGAATGATCTGTCCTTCTTCTTCACAAACAATATCGGAGCTCCCCAAGGTGATGAACTCAGACGAATAAATCCCTTCTCCAATAATTCCTTCAATTGATCAGCCAACTCCTTCATTTTTTACGGCGCTAGACGATAAGGTGCACGTGCGACAGGTGCAGCTCTAGGCACAAGTTCAATTTTAAATTTGACTTCTCGAGGTGGTGGAAGTCCTGGCAAGTTGACAGGAAACACCTCTGGATAGTCACCAATCACCGACACATCTTCTAAATGCTTCTCCCTAGGTTCTGCCTCACTCACATGGGCTAAGAATAATTGGCATCCTTTTTCTATGTATCTCCTCACCTTTATAAAAGAGATAACCTTCAAGTGAGACGTACCACTATCTCCTTTTACTACCAACGTCTTACCCTTAACATGTACATGCACTACTTTCTTCCCACAAACAATGATAGCGTCATGCTTAGCTAGCCAATCCATCCCAATAATCATGTCAAAAGTACCAAGCTCAATAGGCATAAGATCAATTTTGAATAAGTGATTCACTATTTTCAAAGTACAATCCCCTAGAATAGAACTAGTACTAGTTATCCTACCATCAACCAATTCAACCTTATACTTTGTATCTAATTCATTCGGTTTAGTATCAAACAAAAGACTGAAGCTTAGGTTGATAAAGCTCTTATTGAGTAAAAACGTACCCGTCATGACATTGGGTCCATCGTTCAGCTCAGCACCTCCAATAGCATACACTTTTCCTACAACATTTCCTCCTTGATTGTTCTTCTTTGGGAAGTTCCCTCATACATGGCCTTTCTCTCCACAATCATAACAAGTTATAATACGTTGAGTGTTTGCACCAGTGGTGACACCCTGGCTCCAGCAATATTTAGCCTTGTGGCCAGGCTTTCCACACTTGTAGCACTTTGGTAGACAGTTCCCAAAATGTCGAATCCCAAAATTTTTACAATTAGGAGCATTCCCACCTTGATCACCTCTTGCATTTTGCGTGTTGGTCATGGCTCTTGCATTCCCTTGCCTCGGATTATTGTACTGATTATGGCGGTTGTTACCTTGGTTATTTCCCCTGTTGTTGTTTCTGTAGTTACCACTACTACCACCTTGGTTATTGTTCTCCCATTTTCTCTTATATCCTTTTGCAATTCGTTCAGCCTTAGCAGTCAAATTTTTCTCCTTCAAAGTATGTGCCATTTGAATAGCTTCATTCAATACAATAAGCCTTGAGGATGTGATCTCCCCTTTTATGTTCTCTAGCAAACCCCTCAGATACGCATCAATTTTGTTTTTCTCAGTCAGAACTGTTTTAGGACACAACAGAATCAATTCATTAAACCTTAGAGTATAAGCAGAAATGTTAAAATCTTTCACCCTCAAATTCCACAGCTTCACTTCTATTTTCTGAATTTCCTCAGCAGCACAAAACTCCCAGTCATCATAGTTCTCAATTCTGTCCATGACCTTCCATGTGCCGCTTCTAGTCCTAAGGTAACAACTTGAGCATTCCACCATGTTAAAGACGGACCTTGAAGTGTAGCAGTAACAAACTTCACCTTGTTCCTTTCCACACAGTCACTGATACTAAATACACTTTCCGTCATTTCAAACCAACGAGCCAATCCCACTGCTCATTCAGTACCATCGTAATTAATCGGCCCACATTTCTTAATACTAGAAAAAGTACACTCTCTAACAGGTGGTGCACCAACTGGACCAACATTTCCTCCTGCTCCACCGGCTCCACTGGCTTGGTTCCTTGCAGCACGATCCTCAGCAAGAGCTGCAACAACAATTATGTTCACCTCAGCCTGACTCATCCTACGCGGTGGCATGATTCTGTCACAACACAAAGAAAAACTCATGACTGTTCATACACTGATATGGTCATCAAGACATACAAAAATCACAACACAAAAGTAATTACTATTACTATGGGTCACGTGGGGATCCACATGGCTCATGTGCATGTTAGTCACTAGCATCATCATCTTCATCATCAATAGCCGGGAGAATGTAGATTTGTCAATTTTCATGTCATAGCAAATCCCATAAAATAAAGTTTATAAGGTCATTATATGATTTTAGAAATTATGAAAAATACAAATGGATGCATTTACATAAAAATATGGTTCAAAGTCGATATATATAAATTATTTCTCAAATATATCTTAAAATATATCTTAAAATATATCTCAAAAATCTCGAATATCTCAAAGTATCTCAAAGTATTTATTATAGAAATACTTAACAATAATGCTTCTCAAATATGCATTAATAATAACATAAAAGTTACCTGAAGGCTTGGACTAGGAACACGAGAAGACTTAGAGCACAACACATGGTTATAGTTTAGGTTTTTGAAAAATTAAAGACCTTGTTCCCTATAACCTTAAGCTCTTGATACCAATCTTTAACACCCCCAAATTTACTCGCAGCGGAAACCAACCATTTGGGTGTTAAGAAATAGCACAATCACAAAAGACTATAAATAACAACTCAAAAGAGACATTTTTAGATAAAGGGTTCCATTCATAAAGATCAGAGTACTGCTCCCACAAACCGTTACTAACATTTCTTACACAATTCTTTTAAAGTACACAAACATTTAAAAGTAAAAAGATAGTTGAATGGAACGAAAACATATTTCCCAAAAGTTTAGCGCTTGCCTCCTCTTCCATTCCAAACCTCCAGCATCCATCTTTAATTACCTGAGATAAACATGCTAAAAAGTCAGCTAAAAAGCCGAGTGAATTTATAGAGTTTATAAGAATAATAAGTGAACACAAGAATTTTTAATCATCTAAAACTTATCACACAGACAAGTCATATATATAGATAAATGCATTAAGCTCACGCCACTAAACTTTAACCAACATATAAAACCGAGTCACTTACGACGCCCCTACAAACAGGTAATATTGTCATATTCCAACGACCTCTTATACATAATATTTCTTTCAGGTGTTCACAATGGTACTTATGCATTTATCATCACATTCGGGTCCAGCATACCGAAAACAACTTGTGTTCATTTTATAAAATAACATGTATCCCCCTCGCGGTTTATAGTAAAACATTTAAAGTTTAAAGGCGAGGCTATAAACTCACCTTTAAGCGAATGGAACGGATGAAGGATGATTAATGGAAACAGGATGTAGAAGAGTAGATAGTAGCACTCCAAGGCTATTCGTGACCTACAAAAGTGATCATGCCCCTTAAGTACGCATTTTATATGCTTATAAAACAATTATACGAAAATAATTCGATAAAAATGTATTACGGGTAAAAATTTACACCAACACCTAAGTCAAAATGAACCAAGGATAAACAAGGTTTAAAACCTGTATGACTTATGTATTATACATGCTATAAGTGCCAAACCCAGTGTTATGCCCGGTTTGCATTCAAAACGCCTCAAGTTTACACATGAATAGGCGTAAAAGTCAAAATTATTCGGCGGGACTGTTTTGAGAAGAGTATATATCCCAAAATATAAATCCAATGGTTTTGGGATTTAAACCCCTGCAACACACTTGAAATCTAGTTTCCAAAATGTCCAACCATTTGATCTAAGAGTTTACGGAACTTTCTAAAAGTACAAAACACTAACAGCCCTACCGTAAGAACTTAATGGTCAAACTGCACTAGTCAAACTTGGGACAAAATAACCCGTTAATCTATAAGGTTTAAGGAACTAATATTTACACCATTGGAAAGCCTCATGATTCTACTTTCGGCCCATACCAACCACGAGTAAATAGCTACCACCAATTAGCGGGAAAGTTACATTCTTTAAGAGGTTACAAAATCAGAATTTGGTTTTCAAACTCGAGTTTATCGTTTTAGTCATAAAATCCATTTGGTGATAGCTATTAACATGAAGTAAGTGGAAGGACTTCATATATGACCCCTACTACTGTATCAAACCTTAAAATTCACAAATGGGGGTAAATAACTTGTAGCCACAAGCTATGCAAACCTGATCTCCGGGAATTGACTTTCTAACCTAATTTGGCCATAACTTCCTCATCTGGAGGAGTTGTGTGCCTATCCAACTCGCCACTAACATGTAAAATGCCTAAGGAATCTATTTAAGCTATAAAAAGTGTAGGTCACAGTATAAAATATGTGAGTTTTGGGCTCACATACCTGCTGTCCGAATTTGGGCATCATAATAACTTAACCAAACAACCTCTAATTCATTCCCAACCATCAAGAACACGTCTTATATTAACCTAGTTAGATAAAAATACTATAATTCAATGTCATGCATGATCAAAATCAAAACCCACCTAAGAACAATAACCATAACAACAAAGCTAATCAACAAAACCAATCACTCACAAACCACCACATGATCCATGTGGGATCATGTTTAGCCACGGCTCAAACAAGCCACCAAGAGTGAAATTGGGAAATTTTTCTCTCAATTCTATATGCCTAAATACTAATTAACCTATTGCATGTCTAATCCCATGATCAAACTTGCAAGAACACAAATTCTTAAATTTTATGATTTTGTAAAAATCAATTGCATAAGCAAATAAGTAATGGGTTTATGATAAGAGCTTACCAAGGACGATTGTAGTATGTTTTAATTGAGTATTTGATCAAGAAAACTGAAAATGGAGGTGTGTGATGATGGTGGTTCGTGGGTTTTAGAGAGAACAGAGGGAAGAGATAAATTTTAGGTAAGAAAAAAAATGACAGTTGGAGTGTTTATGTGTGTGGTTGACGGGTCAAACAAAAAGGAAAGAAAGTGGGATTTGGCCCATAACTAGACTCTCATTATTACACTCTTAAGCCAAAAATAAAAATACTCATAGCCCGACTCGATACCTAAAATGCAAAAAAATCCTATTCGGTGCAAATTTATTTACGTTAATACGAAATCTATAAATATAATATTTTTGACTAAATAAAGTCGAAATATATCGCCTTTTGTTCCCGTTCCATCGATCCGTCACGTTTTTATAAAATTTATGCGAGAGAGCATATAAATAAATTTTCATGACTTAAATAAATTCGGAAAAATAATTAAAAATTTCTTTAAATCCAAATAAATCATTTTCAATAAGTATATAAAAATAATAAAAATAAGATTTAATTAAAACTCAAGAAAAGAATTATGACCTTATTTTTACGGGTTTTACATCCTCACCACCTTAGGGAAGCACCGTCCCGGGGCTTACTTCTCCTTATGTCCGCCTACGAAGAAATGGGGATACTTGCTCTTGAAGTAGTCCTCTCGTTCCCAAGTGTACTCGGGTCCACGTCGGGAATTCCACCGCACTTTAACTATCGGAATTCGACTTTGCTTAAGCCGTTTCACTTCTGGATCCATGATCTCCACCGGTTCTTTAATTAAATGCAGCTTGTCGTCCAATTGAACTTCCTCAAGTGGAATTATTAAATTATCGTCCGCTAAAAACCTCTTAAGACTGGAAACGTGAAAAGTGTTGTGAATAGCACTTAACTTGTCCGGCAATTCCAACTTATATGCCACGGGGCGAAATCGATCGATAATCTTGAATGGACCAATATAGCGTGGACTAAGCTTTCCTCGTTTGTTAAATCGGATTACTCCTTTCCAAGGTGATACTTTCAACATAACCATATCGCCAATATCAAACTCCAATGGTTTTCGCCTCTTATCCACATAGCTCTTCTTCCTACTACGGGCAGTCGATAAACGATTCTTGATTTGCACGATCTTCTTGGTCGTCTCTCTAATCAATTCAGGACCCGTCAATTGACTTTCACCAACCTCACACCAACCAACTGGTGATCTAGACTTTCGCCCATAAAGTGCTTCGAAAGGCACTGCCTTGATACTCGCTAACTCCAGCAATGGTAAGTGTCGATCCCAAATACCTCGTATCCTCATGATCACATTGAGCTTTCATCACATGATGACATTCATGCTACTACTAGTGATTTTTTTGATTTCCATCTTGATGAATTGTTCAAAGAAATGGAAAATGAGATTGAGGAAGAGTTTTTGCAAGACTTGCCACAAATAGAGGATGATGAATGTGATTGTAGTGAAGCGTCTTAAGCTATATCATCCGATGACTTTTCATGTCAAGATGACCTTCCTAATTTTGATGAAGATGTTGCTCCTATATAAGAAGTGGAAGATGTTCATATTTGCGAGGCTTTATCAAACGTTTATCTTCTTATCTCCTCGATTGAAGCACTGAATGCAAATCCTAATGATGAGTCCATAGAAGAAGAACCTTTCATTGATATTTCTTCACCGGTTTTTGAGGTTGCACCTATTGATTTTCATGATCATATCATCCCTTTGAGTGATTCTCTCAATGATACACCACCTTTTGGGCCTTCTATTCCTACCCTTCCACCCTTGAAGTTGGTTATTAATGAAGAAAATCCTATACTCTTAGAGATTGATCATTTTTCCCCTAATGGAACTTTAGAATCCAAAACCCTTGATATGGACACTCTTATGGATATTGATGCCATCATCGAGGTAGCTCTTGCAAATACCGATTTTGAGGTTGATAATAGTGTTTCTAATTGGGAGAGGATATTCGTCTTATTGAGAACATGATTCTCGGGAACATAGAGCCAACACCTCCTCCACAATACACTATTACTCTTTATCCTCCTTTCACTATGCCTTTTATGGAGGATTCCCCACCTTTTGATGATGATGAGGAGCACAACATGGACATAATCGTTATGAAATTTTTAATTACTACACCGTCATTGTCTCATGATGATTTGATAACTAAGGGGTGATAGGTGTGAAAACACGCATCCTGTTACCACTTAATTATAATAATAACCAAGCCAAAACGTGTATTTTATGTCGTAAATGTCAGAATTATGCGTGGTTTGTGTTTTTATTGTGTTTTAGGACCAAAAGATGAAAAAGGAAGAAAACACGGGCTTTCACGGGCTTTTATCGATGAAAACGAGAAAAGACGAAGTCAAAAGATCAAGAGTGCAAAAAGAACGGAAGTCCAAGGCCAATTCTAAAGATTTATCAAAGAGAAAGTCTAAAGACGGAAGTTTAATGAAGTCGAAGAACTCAAATCTAATTATTGAAGAAATTATAAGACAAGTTCTATTTATATCGACAAATCCCGAGACGACATCGAGAAAGACAAAGAATTTAGATCAAGTCAAGACGAGAAAGTAAAAGAAAGAAGGAAGCAACACATGCACTCCCCACTTCCTATATATACCCTTCTAATGACACATTAGGATGGTGTTAGTTAGTTAGTCATTAGTTAGTATTCATTTTTCATTTTGTAGTTTTAATTTTAGAGAGAGAAAGTGTTTAACTTTCTCTCACTAGCACTTCATCTTTTATCTTCCTTTCTAGTTTTAATCTAATCTTTACTTTTAAAAGCTTAATCTTGTTTTAATATTAATCTCCTTCTACCTTTCTTGATTTTTTTATCTTTGATTCACGTTAATCTTTGATTTTGTTTCATCTTGATGTTCATGTGATTAAAAAGTTTATCTTTTTATTCATCTCTAAGTTTTAATACGAATTTAGCTTTGAGCTTGACATGCTTATTGGCTTATTTTGTATTTAGCTTATTTGTTTTAAAGTTTTCATAAAGATTTTGTATTTTTAAAGTGTGATTTAAAAAGTTGCTTATTTAGAGTTTTTGGAAGTTCTTATTTGTGCTTATTTAGTAATTTTCTTTAAAAATTGTTTAAGTTTCGGTTTGAGATTATCATAAAGTAGCTTATTAATTTAGCTTTTTACGAATTTCTTTCCATCGGAATAGGGTTTCCGTATTCCGACCAACATTTCGATTAGGCCCCTTTTATTTCGATCACTGGATCGGAAAAGGGTTTTGTATTCCTATTACTATTCCGACCAGGATTCCGATTTGGATTCCGATAGTTTTGTTTTAGTTTATTCCGACAGTTGTCTTTTTCGTATATTCCGATAGAGTGTTTCCGATTATAGGTATTCCGATAGGATTTAATTTGACTTATTCCGATAGGATTTCCTTTTCTTATATTTCGACGGGATTTCTTTTGGAATTCCGATTGGATATTCCGACAGGATTCCGATTACATTCCGATGGGTTTCAGTTTTACTCCATTTTTACTTTCTTTTGGTTTGGTTTAGATTCAAATTTTATTTTCCCGCCATTTTTTACCTAGTTTTGTTTAAATTGTCTAAACTTAGAATTATTTTTAAGTTTACATTTTATTAAGTTTCCGAAATTTACTTTTTTAAAGTTTTTAATTTTTCGTCATTTACTTTTATTTTAAGAATTAGTTTTTAGTGTTAAATTTCATACTTCCACTTTTACTTAACGACATTTACATTTTATTTTACATTTTCATTTATATTTACTTTAGTTTAAAATAGATAACCTTTTCCCTTTATATTCCACGAAGAACGACTGAGGCGCACGATTAACGGTAATCAATTCGAATTGAATCGAGACGAACAAATTTTCATACTAAGTGAAGCCTAGTTATTAAGGGGGAGTCTCATATGGTTGATACGATCTCATCTTCTTATTTTCCCATGAAGGGAAAGGTTTTTGATCCTGGGATCCGTATGTTTGGGAAATATTGGTTTTCATCTACTCTACTTAAGAGTGTGATTTCGATTGAGATGGGATTTTCGTATGAGCTTACTTTATTGATGCTACCTACTATTGAGTTTTTTAAGTGTAGGGATGGAAATTATATATTTGATCCTGGGGTGCTTCCTATATAATAGATTTCGTATGTTGGACAAACTTAAGACACGTTGGACCGGTCCATTTATCGAGGCGGATATTGTAAATCTCAATGTAAATGGCGACGTGCTAAGTTTGAATGTATCATGTGAGATGTGCTTCAAAGTGTATATCCTTTATTCTCTATGATGTTTTCCCCAAGGACAACCTAATTCGGGGCCGAGTCGAGCTAGAGACTTAGGGCATAAAAATCAAGCATTGAATAAGTAGGTTAGAAAACATAGAGTAGATCTAAATAGGTTAGGTTAAATAAGAGGGTGTTATAGTAGACTTGAAGTGGAGGGGTACCTTTCTTCGTCTTTGGGTGTTTGTTTCAAGGGTTTTTCTCTCTCGTTTCACCTTGGAGCTAATGGAGGAGGCTCGTGTATCCGGTTCACTTCGATTAGTTTTTACTATTGTGATATTAAACCTTGTCTAAAACTGAATTCACTTTAGTTGTCTCTTCCTTAGCTCAAGTTAAACAAAGTTATCAATGTCATAAGTGTAGGGGAGTTTACACTCCAATACTCTTAAACATTGAGGACAATGTCTATCTTAAGTGTAGGGGAGACTTCTATCGAAGTGACCTTACCTAGAACATTGCCTCGCCTTCATGATAATTGGGAAAATTAATTTTTCAACATTTTTCAAATTTTTGATCTACTTTGGCCTCGAAAAATATGCATTCATAATTTTTGGATCAATCATTTTTCATTTGCATAACACAGTTGCATTGTATAAATTTGTTTTTCGTAAAAAATATATAAAAAGAAAAAAAATAATAAAGGATATGGTTTACCAAGTTTAGACTTCTTTGACATATTAGACCCACCATGAATATTTTGACTTAAACCGAGTTTGCTTATTCAAGCTTACTCTAGCTAGTATCCTTAACCATGTAGACCTTTATTGGTTTATTAGGCTAAGCATCCTCGAGTCTCATTATTTGAGATTTTAAACAGTGGAGAACGAGAAATGATAGAGTTTGACGTAAGTGTAAAGGGCTACATAAACCTCATATTAATTACTTGTGGCTTTTATATCCCCTTTCATAACCTTTACTTTCTTGTCAACGCATGTATATATTGTTAGTAAATAATAAAGAACGGTTTTAATCGGTTTGTAGTCTCTTATCCATTTTTGACTAATCGTTCGTGGTTGGTATAAGTACGTCTTAAGATTCTAAGTTAGAACGTTCTATGTGTACTAGACTTATGTCATGCTTAATATTTAGCGGGTGTTTTTCTTTTACTTATTTTTCTATTCTTTGTGAGGAATAAAGAAAAATAAGAGCGGCTTATAAAAAAATGAGTGGCTAGAAAAAGAAGAAAGAAAAAAAGAAAAAAGAAAAAAATATAATTATACAAAACTCCCAAGAGGGGCAGTGAAGTGTTAATTATAGTAGATATTAAATTCCAATACTACTCTCACAAGGGTTGCGGGGATTCAATAGTTGCTTCAATGCAGTATTACCTTGAAGGGTTGTGGGATTGAAGATCCAAGGTCTCAAAAAGGCGGCAAATATAAATTATTTTGTGAGTTTTATTTTTATTTTCTTAGCGAGTGAGTAGCTACTTGTTAATGCATGACATAAGGCTCTTACACATAAGGCGAATGACTTATTATTTTAGGTCGGACTTATATCAATTGTGGGCGGTTTTTCAAGTAATGAATAAGATGGTTACTTAGGATTAAAACCGCGCTTCCTTATTTTAAGATTTTATATTTCTTATATTTCACGCTTTAAATAATGACAAATTTGCTCAAAAGCAATTTGCTCAAAAGCAATTTGCTCAAATAATAACCGGTCTTAGAGGCAAAATAAGTGGGGGTATAATGGTAACACAATTCATTTTTATGAATAAGTCGATGCACCTTCACTTATGAATGACAATGATCTCGTTTTTAAGCTTGGTATGGGGAAAGTGAAACTTGAGGATGATAAGTATTCATGGTACCAAAGCCATAATCAAATTCATTGATTTCATTATGAGTTATTTCTATCAAACTATTTCAAGAAAAAATAAAAAATATATAAATAGAATTGTTTTCCTTGCCTTGAATTGTAAAAAAATCAAAATCATGCATCATATAGTGTAGCATAGTGTAAAAGCATTTCATCTTGCCCAAGGTGGATTAATTATGAGAAAAATGTAATTTGGAGCTATAAAATACTACATTGCATGAGGCCATGGCAATGGTTAAGTGGAGGGGAGTTGATAAGTGTGAAAACACTCATCATTTATAACCCAAAAACCACTTAAAACACGGAAAAATACATTATATTAAACTATAAATTATCAGAATTACGCGTGTATTTTCTGTTTGTGTATTTACAGGCAATATTAGGTACATTTGAGATAATCACGAGCTTTCACGGATTTTATTCGAAGAAAAGACGAAGAAAAGTCAAAACAATGATCCAAGGACTATTCTTGCCATATTGATAAAGATTGAAGGGTTGGAGTTATGAAGATTAAAGTCTTCGAGCACTAGGTCTGCCATTTTCACAAGGAGAAAGGATTTAAATGAGTTTTGCTTAAAACCTTTAAACTATTAAATCACACATGACAAAAGACAAAAGCGAAAAGGACTCAAAGGGGAAATATTATTTTGGAACGAGCTAAGGATGCTACTACCTGTTATTCTTTATCAAATCAAGAAAGAAAAAAAAAAAGAACAGAGAAAAGAAAGAAGAGCATATGGTTTTCTTCATCAACACCTCAAGCTGGATTCAAGAGAGAAGAACAAGATTTCAAAGGAAGTTTATAAAAGCAAAAACATTCATCACATCATCCTCTAAAAGATGATGTGATTGAATTAGTTCAACATCAAGTAATGAAGAAAGCCCCAATTCTATCAAGAACCCTAGACGCCAGGTGGAAGTTTCTGATTGGATGTGCTACGTCGACAAGAGTTCCTCCTCTACTTCTCCCGTCTATAAATACTGTGTAAATCTCTCATTTGTGGAGGGTTAGCTTATGCGTAATTATTCAAACAGTAGATTAGGGGTTAGTTAGTTGAAGTTTCTGTTACAAATTAGCTTTAATCCTGTCACAGTTGTTAGTTAATTCAGTTACGGTTCAGTTGTAACAGTTTTCTTGATTTCTCCATTAATGAAATATTTATCTTTTCAATCTTCTGTTCTTTTATAAGCTCTCATATGCTGATTACCATATTGACCGGTTAGAGTTGGGTACTTCACTGTTATAGATGTAACAACTTTTTTCATTAATGAACGTCTAAACTTTCGTCAATTCAGTTTTAGTTCATAAGCTTTTCATAGCTTATGACATGTTGTTATAAGCTGGTCTTCATTTACACTTGATAATTTGTTCTTAAATAATGAAATTCTTCTCAAGCTTTTATAACTCTCTGTTTTCGAACCTTGAATTTTTACCAGCTTGTTATGTTTATGTACAGACTCGTATGTATAATCTTTTCACTAGCTTATGATTAGATTACTCCTTATATCAAGTTTATTATACCTTCTGTTTTACTAAAAGTTGCACCTAAATGCATTGTTATAGAGATTCAGTTTTGGAGTCATAGAATCTGTTGTTATTTTCTTAATTCTGTTTCAACAATTTCAATTTTCTGCCATAAATTAGAGTTAAACTTTTTATCTTCAATCTTCTGCTACTACTATTCTGTTTTCATAAGCTCATAAGTAGCCTAAACTTTTTGGATTAGAATTGGCAAATAGCGTGTTAGGAAAAGCTCTTTAGATCAGCCTTTATTAGCTTATAGGTAGTCTTAAGTTGCATCTCAGTAGTAGAGGTGTTAATGTTTTAGTAGTACAGCTAGTATTTTGTCATTGTACGTGCAGGAATTAGTAGCCGAGCTACAACTTGTAGATCAAGGTTGCATTTCAGCAGGTTTAGTGTGGAGGTCGAGCATTTTCTTAAGGCAGCTCAGCGCTGACATACACCAACAACGGTGACTTCGGATGTGCAGGTCACCTCCACGTTATTTTCTTTCCAATTTTTAGTTTTAGCTGGCTGAAGTTAGAGTAGTCTAATACTTCCCTGTAATGAGCTATTTTCAATTTGTCTTGTTTAGTTTGCTTTGTTTCAATATACAGGTAGTCAATCTTAGATTTAAGAATTAGTTAACTAATGTTTGGGTTTGGAAATTAGAGATTGATCTTTTATATATCAGTTAGTGAATTTAGGTTTATTTAGTGAAAATTAGTTGATTAATGAAAAATCTGTTAGAAAGTAGTGGTCAAGTTTGTGTTAGAGCTAATGTGATAAGTCAACAGATTAGTACAAATTGAAATAGCAAACTGTTAGTTTTTTAAGTTCTCATATTCTGTTAGTTAGATAGTATGTTAAAGATTCACTTGTCCACTGTATTGTAGTGTGCATATCATTTGCTAGAATTGTAGTGAGAATTTGTCTACTGTGATTGAGTAGTGTTATAGATACTTTGTATATAGAATTTCATATGTTAAAGAAATCGGTGTAGTGGTATAAGTATAAATTGAGCTATTTCATATAAAGCAATAGGATATGAACTGACTTCACTTTCCAACTCAGTTATTTTGAAAGTGGTAGAAATGTACAAGTTAACTCCTTATATTTGATTATCTTGCTTGCATCACCAGTCCTTAGATGAATCTTTGGGGGCCTATTATGAAATTTCCATTAGTCTATTCATACTGTTTGTCCTTTTAGCTGTTAGTCTGTTAATATGTTGCTGGGCCGTCAGTTCTTGTTGGGCCAGTGACACTAGTTGGGCTTTAGATTTAATTTAGATTAGAATTCGAATTTTACTATAGAACTATTATTAGATTAGTAGAATTATTGATTTTTTAATTGTTTTTTAGAATAAAAGTAGTGTAGTTTTATAATAACTATTAAAATAGAATATTATTTCTAGTTTTGCGTGCCAAGTATCTTAAATACCAAATTCACTATTATTCACCAAAAACGATTCAGTCTTACTTGAAAAAGTTAAATCAATTCGAACTGAGTCATGAAAAACGAACTAAAAAGACATATATTATATACCTCAATGGAGAAGCTAGTACTCGCACTAGTATTCGCGGTGAAAAGGTTGCGCAAATACTTCCAAGCACATCCCATTGTGGTGATCACAGATCAACCCATAAAATAGATAATATCAAAACCAGATGTATCGGGAAGACTACAGAAGTGTAGTGTTCTACATGGGGAACACAATATTACGTATAGACCACGCAACGTCGTAAAAGGACAAATTCTGGCAGACTTCATCGTCGAAAAACCAGAAGAAGGCGAGCAGGAGTTAAAGCACGAGGAAGAAGACCAAAACCCATGGATCTTATTCACTGATGGATCATCCTGAACTGACAGATCCGACACATGACTCATATTAACCAATCCTGAAGGAATGGAATTCACAAACGCGGTGCGTTTCGAATTCACAGCTACAAATAATGAGCAAAAATATGAGGCGCTCATAGCAGGACTAAGAATCACAGCCCAAATGGGCGAGCATAATCTTGAAGAAAATGTAGATTCTCGCCTAGTAGTGAACCACATACTTGGTGAATATGAAGCAAAGGAGGAAAATATGATACAATACTTAAACAAAGCCAAATCATTGATAAAAGGATTCAAAAAGTTCCCAATACGCCAAGTACCTAGAGGGTAGAACAAGAAGGCATACGCACTCAACAAGATATCGTCCACCAGCTTTAGACACCTATCAAAGAAGGTCCTGGTAGAAATCCTTACAAATCCATAAAGGAGCAAGAAGTCAAATCGGTCATGGAGGAAGAAGGTCCTACATGGATGACACCGATCGTAGACTATATAACGAAAGAATCAATCCCGTAGGACGAAACCGAAGTGTGACGAATACGAAGGCGCTCAAGATAGTTTGAAATCAGGGACGGGATTCTTTACAAACGCTCATTCCTTCAGCCATGGCTAAGGTGCGTGGGACCGCGACAAGAACAATATGTCATTAGTGAAATACACGAGGGATCCTGCGACATGCATGCAGGACCAAGATCAGTAGTGGCGACAGCATTACGCAGTGGATATTATTGGCCGACCATGCACGCGGACGCACGTACACTCATCTACAAATGCAATGACTGCCAGGTACACAGGCCGCTACCACGCCAACCCCAAGAGGAACTAACACCTATCACTTCCCCTTGGCCATTTTTCAAGTGGGGAATAGACATGGTAGGACCTTTCCCTGTGGCCGCAGGTGGAATTAAGTTTCTAATAGTTGCGATGGACTACTTCACGAGATGGATTGAAGCAAAGGCAGTAGCAATAATCACATGAAACCAAGTAAAAAGGTTAGTATGGGACAATATAGTATGTCGCTTTGGGCTACCTGGATAGATCGTTTCTGATAATGGAAAACAATTCGTGGGGAATCCATTCAAAGATTGGTGCGCAAAAAACAACATCAATCAAAGGTTCGCATTGGTAGCCCATCCACAAACCAATGGACTTGTGGACAGAGAAAATAGGAGCCTCGGATACGGCATAAAGGCGCGATTAGGGAAAAACAACAAAAAATGGGTCGAAGAGTTATCACATGTCTTGTGGGCACATCGCACAATGATAAAAACCGCTACGGGCGATACCCCTTTCGCCCTGAAGTAGGGAACAGAGGCAGTCATCCCAGCCGAAATCGGGTTACAAACGCTCCGTACAGCAGAAGTAGACATGGTCACAAACGATGATGAACTACGAATATGAACTTGGACATAATTGATGAACGGAGAGAATTGGCAACTATCCACGAGGCCAAGTCAATAGCAAAAATGAAGGGTTACTACGACGCTAGGGTAGGACATACTTCCTTTAGGCCAGGTGACATTGTGTACCACTCAAACGCAGCCAGCTGCGCTGAAAATACAGGAAACTTGGACCTAGGTGGGAGGGACCTTACATGGTGACATATGCATTAGGGAATGGTGCATATCGACTGCGCGACCTACATGGTCACGACCTACGGACGACTTGGAACATATGTCATCTAAAGAAGTGCTACCTTTAGCAGCGAACTTCTTAAAACAATGTATTATTTTTCCTTTATTTTTTATCATGTATTTAAAATCTTACAAGTATTAATAAAACTGTCGTGGTCCCTAGCTAGTTCCGCGACGCATTCTTAAAAACGTTTATTCTTTATCATACATACACTTTGTATATAATATATATTGCATACTGGCGTACGCGTGCACAACGTTTCTAGGAAAAATAAGAGGAACGGGTCTAACCTACTAATTAGACTCGTCAAGTTAGAGGGATGCAACCCCATCGACCACGGATCACATATCCTTGTTAGGCCCCTTGCTATTAATGACGTCGTAGCAAGTTAAACAACCAGTACATTCTGAGACTACAAAAGACACAATCGTGCACACCTAACAACCGGTCAACCTCACCTGACCGTCCCAATGGTAGTAGCGGTACACTACACGTAATGAGTTTGCCGCACCTATAAGGACCACTTATGAAATTACCCAAATTCAGAAAACAACTATGCGCTTGTTGATGCAAAAGTTGGGTGATCCTTGCTAGACCCGAATTAGGCTTAATTCGGGTTGGCTGGGCTCCGGCTCCTGCACCAAGTGAATCGTTTGGTTGGGATCCTGCACACTAAACAACACGCGTTAGGCTTACCGTGGGAATGTTTCCCACGATTAGACTCCGGCGTGAGAGTAAGTAATCGGTTAGGGTTTTATGTGAGTTGAGAGTATAGAACGTAATACCTTTGTGGAACCCTTGGGGGTTCCTTTTATAGGCAGTGGAACCCTAGTGGGCTGCCACTGATACTTCGGCCCCAAGGAAAGGATAACTATCAGAATTTAGAATGATTGTTATCTTCTAATTATGGTAGTGAATATATCCCATGTTTTCATGATTTGAGTACGCATTCGAAAGCTCCTCGGGTCGTTACCCAGGTCATTCAAATGAAATCTAATCAAAAGAAATGATATGAACGTCAATACATCCAGTCGGGTATCAACACTCGGTAATTAGATACTTTTCCAAAGAATCTCACCACGGGAGAATTGGACAAGGAGGGGATATCCATTGTCAATGAAGACAATATACATAGATGAGTAAATTCGACTCAGAAGAATAAATGGTACGGGCACATATGTAGGTGTTCCTAACAATATGTCCCTAATTTGCACTTCTTGCATTTCTCGTAAAAATTAAATCTTTCATAATTACAAAGAAAATGTAATGTTTAGTAACAACTTCATGGTGACTACTAATCAGCCTTGCATGGTCCCTTCCAAATTATATGTAGGCGCGCAACTATATACAATTTTAAGATTAACGATGCAATACTCAGTTCGTCAAAACTTTGTCATCGTGTTTAAAATATATATATTCATGCTTAATCATGAAATAAAAATCAAATGAATTTACAGAGATGTTCTCTGTTATGGAAACAATTAAGTTTTCCAAAGTGTTTCATAAACAACTTTATTTCGATAATGATTACTTATAAATCTCACTTTGAATAATCCATATGGTGATGAAAATTCAATTTTTCTCAAGGGAGACTGTTTTAACTTATAAAAACAATGAGTGACCTGCAAAAGAGTGATGGAAAGTTGTTCACCAAGAACTAACTACAATATGATAGGAAATGAGCTTTAGCCAAATAATCATGAGCTTCATGATCTCGATGGCACTCAAAAAAGAATAATTCACAACGTAACTAAATTCGAGATGAGTAATTGTTCAATGGTTGCATCACTAATGCAAACATTAGGATGAAGCAATTAAGGATAGATAACATCGATACATGTAGGATTTAGCAATCAAATGTAGTCTTTTCATTAATCACAAACTAGTCAAAAATTGTACCGTAACACATTACGTGTCACTATGTCATACAATTCCAAGAACTCATCCTACCAACTGATGTCTCAGTTAAGTTAGGGATTTTAAAAGATAACACAATGAATACTAATCTACAAGAGCCATTAGGTGTTCCACCTATCCTGGAAGATCTATCGGTCCCAATTCAAAAGAAGATTTCTTTAATTTATTCCTTGGACACTGGGCATCCTCGTTAGTGGATAATGGCCAAGGAACCACCCTTAACATGAATCAACAATCATTTAAAACCTTATAATTCAATCACAGGACTCAACAAATTCCTCTTAACAATCTCACATTCCATACGGGTTAAATTTTTACTTCATTCAAGTTTCAACCAACTTATACTCAATGCGACATCATACCTCATTCTCCAATACTTTCAACCTTATTCTTGGACCTAGAAAGGGCAATAAAGTTCGATATGAATAACACTTAATTTCCAATCCAATAGCTCCTTCATCAATAGTTATCAAATGAGTCACTAGTATGAAATGACTCACACATTCAATTAGACTTCTCGTAAAGGTACTTGTGGCATGAGGCTTTTGGGTAATGGTTCCCAATGACAGCCTCAAGTGCAACATTCACCCTTTCAATTTCAAATTAAGAATTGGGTAAAAACGAATCAGATGACACCTTTCCAGGTGGTAATGTTTTATCAAATTTCACTCTATAAGGAAAGATCGACATGACATCGATATCAGTTTAAATCTCGCCAATTCTTCTTCAATATCACAATCAACTAATATCTATATTTCTACGAATATCAACAATTTTGTTGAGATCATAAATATCCACAACTTGGTTTAGATTTGGAATAGCTAGAATTTCCTACATGAATAGCTTCGATTTAATTGTTGGGGGGGATTAGGGTTTCTTGTGACAATCTACGTCTTATAAATACCTCGTATAAGTATTAAAATAATCATCAAACAATCATGTAATCAAATTACAATATATATATATATATATATATATATATATATATATATATATATATATATATATATATATATATATATATATATATGTATGTATATATATATATATATATATGTATATATATATATATATATATATATGTATATATATATATATATATATATATGTATATATATATATATATATATATATATATATGTATATATATATATATATATATATATATATATGTATATATATATATATATATATATGTATATATATATATATATATATATATATATATATATATATATATATATATATATATATATATATATATATATATATATATATATATATATATATATATATATATATATATATATATATATATATATATATATATATATATATATATATATATATATATATATATATATATATATATATATATATATAGAGGAGAGTTAAAATAAAAAGACTTTTTTTGGTGAGAAGGATAAGAAGGATTTTTAGCCATTGATTTAAAATCAATTGATGAGATCAATCCATACTTCTAACTAATTAACTAACTAACCATTTAAACATAATTTTAAAAAGTTTTCGAAAAATTATGAAAAAATTCCACGATATCGGATATTTTGGTGCATAAAAAAGTTGTGAAGAATTTTTTTTTAATTTTGAGTTTTTGTACGTTTTTTAATGCACAAAAAACAAAATTTGATGCACAAAAAGGTAAAATTTGGTGTACAAAATTTTTTTCATGCACAAAATTTTCAAGTTGTTTTAGTTTTATGTGGCATCAAATTTTAAAGCAAAAAGTCAAAAGAAGTTGGGCAAAAAAATGAATTATTGATGCACAAAAAACGTAAAAAGCCTAAATAATATCGTTTTTGTGCATTAAAATTGTAAAAATCTTCGAATTTAAAAAACTTTTTTTACAAAAGTTTTTTGCACCAACATACCCGATCTACTGGAATTTTTTTATAATTTTTGAAGAACTTTTTAAAAATCATGTTTAGATGGTTAGTTAGTTAGTTAGTTAGGATTTTGGTTTAATCTCATCAATTGATTTTAAATCAATGGCTGAAAATCCTTCTTATCCTTCTCACAAAAAAAGTCTTTTTATTTGATCTCTCCCCTATATATATATATATATATATATATATATATATATATATATATATATATATATATATATATATATATATATATATATATATATATATATATGGGATTAAGTCATAGAATAGCAATGTACTTTTCAAAATGTACCGATTTGGTACGTGTACTCTTAAAAAATTGTAAAATAGAAACGAACTTTCATAAGTGTTCCCTTATGCACATTTTGATGATGTGTCATTCCGAAAAGGCTAACACGTGTCACCATTAATAACGTGACACGTCACCCAAATGTACAGATCGGAACACCTTATGAAAGTTTGTTACTATTGTACAACTTTTTAAGAGTACACGTATCAAATCGGTACATTTTGAAAAGTACATTGCTATTCTATGACTTAATCCCTATATATATATATATATATATATATATATATATATATATATATATATATATATATATATATATATAATCCAAGTTATATATATATATATTAAAATAACACTTCTCAGTCTGGCCTTGTCGATAACTCGGGAATTCTTCGGCACCATTATAGACAAAAGATTTTTAGACATTTTGAGAAAAATATTTATAGTTAAAAGATTTTGAAATGTTTTATTCAAAACCTTGGTTTTAAAAATCTTTCGTTCTCTATAACGAGAGCTCTGGCACCAAACTGTAACACCCCCAAATATTCATACTTTAGTTCAGCGGAAGAGTCGTTGGTGTTACGGGATAGCACATTACTCAAATCATAGACAACGCTTAAAAATCGCGTCGTTTAATAATAAAGCAGTTTCAATTCATAAACATCAAAATTACATAGGTCCCAAGCATAGTATTTCATACCATTTGACAAACAATTTGAATGGAAATTGTTGTTTAAGTGCGGGCCATAAATTCTTGTCGTCTTCCCGAGAATTACTTTCAAGTACCTGAGATAAAACATGTTAAAAGAAAAGGTCAGCGAAAACGCCGAGTGAATTCATAGAGTTTAATGAAAACCATTAATATATCATCGATATAAAATTATTACCGAAAATCATTTTGTACGATTCTTTGTTTTAGGCCATAAAATAAGCCAAAAATATTTCATACAAATTTTTGTTGTAAATTATACTATAGGATTTTACCTTCAAAACCATTATACGAACCAATGTCATAAAAACATCATACAATACGTTTTATAACGTTGCATAGAGTTAAATAAAAAAAACCGTTATATAAATATGGTTATGTAAAACCAAAACACGAACATATTATCAATAATAAGACCCCGTATTGCTAGTCAGGCCATATATTGTAATTCAATGCATATAGCAGTATTTTTGTTATTGGATTATTATAAGCCGCATGACATTGTTACCTTACTATGCCAAACAACGGGTAGCTAACCCGAAACTCATTTTCCCATCTAAGTTAGCGTGTCGTCACAAAAATCAGGCTATGGAAATCCTCTCATACATAAATTCGCTTACCAATCAATGTGGCACGACGGGGATCAACCGTCAAGGCGCGAACTGGGGTGATCTTCCCCAAATAGTACTATTATATGCATAAGCGTCTACCAAATCCCGGTAGTTAACAATTCATGCTAATGGGACTTTTAGTTACATAACCTAACTATTAATAATTCATCTCATTTCATTCATCGGGTCATATAATCATTCATCGGGTCATATAATCATTCAGGTCCAAATCAATAAGCAAACAATCAGGACAACTGGTGTCCTATTTTATTAAAACTAACATGTTATCTCCCTCGCGGGTTTATAAAACAATTCATAAAAACATTTAAAAGAGTGCGAGGCTATGAACTCACGCGGATTGGGAAAGGCGGTTATCGGCGATTTGGATGTACGGTACGTGCTTCAACCACGGAAACCTAGACAAATAATACTCGTCTTAGACTCTTGTCCAATGACTTTATAAAAACAATGGCTATGTATATATATGATGATATTATAAGTATGATGATGATCAAGTGTGATTTTTATCTCTTCATATACATTATAGTGTTATGTGTTAGTCAAATGTTTGACTAGTTACACTAGTTTCAATCCAATTTCATATTAAGGCCCAATAAGCCCATTAAGGGTTCAACTCTTTATATTTGTCCATTTATACTATTAATATCAGGCCTATACTCATATGTTGGGCCCATGTGGGTTAAGCCCAATGAGTAAGTCCATTAGTTTTTATCCAAACTAATTGGGTCAATAGTTCAATAAGGCTATTTTGGCCCGTTAATGTCCATAAGTCATAAAGCTCGGTTTTTATCGGCTTTTACTTGTCAAATATACTTATACATCAGTATATGAGTTATAAAAAGTTTACATTAGATGGGTCCGACCGTCTAAGTTTTATTTGACGAAACCGTTAATTTTACGGTTTTAGCCGATAAGACGTAAAACTTATGTTTATAGTTTTATAACTTATAAAACTTATCAAATTACCATTTTTATAAAATTTCCCTTTTATTTATAAAGTACATACTTATTTATACGTAATATATAGTTAGTGGGTTTTAAGTATACATTTTATATTATATTTACTTGAGTGCTAATATTATACTATATACTTTTATTTTACAAATCTGATTATGACTTTCACTTTTGCGATTTTTACCATATATTGAGTTATATAAGGAGATAGAAGCTCATTTTTAGACACCAAAAACTACATGATATGTGCTACAATTAACTCAGTTTTAGCTACTGCTCAATCAACCTCTAAATGTCTCTAACAGTTCGTCCAAAACAGACTATACAGATTTGGACTTCAATAATGTTTTGATCATATCTCACTTATTTTATGTGTGGATTTGCTTTTTAGCTAATCCGGTGGTCTAGGTGGGTGGTGGAAGGTGGAAGCCATGGATGAGTTGAGAGAAGAGAGTTTGTGTGTGAAATGTTAAGAAAATGTATTAAACAAGAAAAGAAAACACAATCAACACCCCTCCTTGGAAGCCTTGGAGGGGTATATATATTCACACACCAACACTTAACTATACATTGTTCCTAGTCTAGTCTAAGCGTGTGTGACTATGATAACTAATGGGAATTCTTAAATGTCGTCACATAAAGTGAATTTCCAACAATCTTCCCCCATGGGACGACGTGTAGAATTCCTTACAATATTTTTCCTAACAAGTACATAATGATTAAGAACAAAAGCTTCTATGAAGCGTCCAATGCTGATGATGTCTTCTGAGGCCTTTGACTTTAAGTCTTCACTTCAAAACGACTCATCTTTTAAGTAACTTGTAGTAGAAATACTGTAACGGCACGAGCTAAGTAATCCATATACTTCTGGTTAAGGAGAAGCTTCTGAATTAACTTCCCCGTAATTCATGCCACATAAACTTGATGTAGAAGCTTTTAAATAGCTTCCCCCTAAACCGACAATCCTCGTAAGCAACTTCAAAGCTTTCAATAAAGCTTAGAATTATTAAGCGCACAACGGAATTTAACAAGCAAATCCCATCATATAACATGATAATGTTGCTATGAGGGATTGAAAGTTTGGGGTACACCAAGTAGATCAACAACTTCTCTTCTCACGCTTGAATAATTCTTCTAAATTTTTCTTCCCCCTGAGAGTTCAAGTTATGCATACTAGAAAGAATCAAGACATTTCTTCTCCCACATAGTTGAAGAAAATAAACCAATCCCATGTATGAAGCTCAAATACTGAAGTGGACACTTTATCCCATTCATGAAGTTGACACCGTAACACCAGAGTCAATTAAGTCCCGAAAATGCACATATCTTCTTCCGGAGATGCACCAGAGTCAATTAAGTTCCGGAATTGCATATCTCTCCATATAGGATAATGATGATGAGTAATTTCAACATCAAAACAATTAAACATCGAATCAGTAGTGTACCGTTTAGAGATTGATAACGCCACGAGTTAAAACACTGATTTTCTCTACGGTTATGACAAATGTCATCCCGGAATGTCTTCAAATTAAAAGAAGGTATGAAGTTCATCACGTGTACTCGTTGTGCGTTAAATGTGTCTTCTTCTTCCCCCTTGATGGTTTCGAAATTCGGAACCATCAATAAATCGTACGCACATGTACCTAAAATCTCGTGAGAATAATAAATAAGATGAATTATATATTTTGTGAGAATCAGCTGCTGATCGAAAATCTCTACTCATAAACTCTCCATGACCATCTTTTACCAAACCCCTTGTAGGCAATTTGAAGTGACCACTGATAGAATGAACCAGATACATCAAACATGAAACTGAATAAAAATCCTTCGATCTTGTGACTTAAGCTTGCACAATTGTTGAATGAGGAACGATGGAGAAATCTCTAAGTACCCAATGCATCACTGAAGAAGTCTATAAGCACAACACCTCTTGAAATTATCCACGTCGACTAAGCGCGTGACACTGAGTACAACAATGTAACCCCTTTAAGTGATAGTTATCCGAGTCATCAACCAACCACCCCGGGCCCGGTAACTATATAATCAAGTCTCCATCCTAAGATTAAGCACGAGCAAGTTATCTTTGAAGATAAAATAAATACACGCCTTCGAAAAAATCCGTCTTCAACTTCAAATAATAATAATACCCGATCAAACCTCCGTAGCCACAAAAATATCGCCAAATTTATTCAGTCTCGTCAAAATAAATCTTGTCACTTGGTTTCGTCACTTTGTCACGTTTAAATTTGTAAGCCACAAATATAACTTTATCAACATAATATAAAATTTTAACTTAAAAAATAAAGTTAAAACTTTGTATGACATGTTGTAATAATAAGCCCAATTTGATACTACACATTCATTTGTTGTCCATGATGATAATTTTATCAACAAGGCAATACATTTTGTCACCTCACAAAATAACCAATTACGTAAACAAGGGCAACACATTTTGCCACGTTAGTCTTGATTTGTTAATGATAGCATGGCCCAATTTGACATAAATTGCAACACACAACAGACACGTTACCACCTCAATGAATAATTTGAAAATTTGATGACCAAGTTGGACCATCAAAAAATAAACTCGACCCATGAGAGTTGTTGCTATACCCGGTTATGAGTATATAAGACCACTTAACCTAATAATTTAGTTAACCTAATCCTTACCACAAAGAAAAAACACATCCATCTAATCTTTTCTCTTCTCATCTTCCTCTACCCCCCATTTCTAATCTGCTAATCAAATCCCCACTCTGTTCTTATATCCTCCTCCCAAAAATCATCTAGTCTCAATACTATCTCAATCATCAACTAATCTCCGTATCTAAAAAGCATAGATGCTACAAAGCACACCCCATAAGAAAACAAACACCATCTAAACAAATGAGAACAGAAATCGATCGATTCACATGACAGAGCCATGACATAAATTAATTTCATCTTCAAGACATAAATTGATTCAATTGTGTGGCCAACTCTCACATATGTACAAGTCACTTACCTTACTGTATATTAAGTTATCCAAGCCACTTTAACAAGTTATTATCTAGCTCTTTACTGTTTTATACAGTCTACATATTTAGCCATGATTTTAACATCCTTTCAAGTAGCATTTAATCTTTTTAATCAAATCTATCAACTCCAAATCTCCAATAATATTTTTGATCATAATTCATCATCATATACATATACATAAATGAAGAAAATACAAGATTACATATTTAAAATAACAAGAGGATAGGAAGAAACAATCTCTATACCACCAATAGTGATGAAAAGATGAGTTTTTGATGAACAAGGCTTGGTTCCTTGATTCCAAACCTTCAACTTGGCAAATAAACTTCTTGGGTCCTTCAAATGGATGGATATTTTCTTGAAAATCAGCCCCTAAACTCTATGGAAATTCCTTTTCACATGTTATAACCACCTCCAATCTTCATCTTTTAAACTAGGCTTCAACATATGTTGATTATAGCCTTGGTTTAAGGCTAGATTTTTGATGTTGGTGTTGATTAGGGTGATGTTGGACGACAAGGATGAGTGAGAGAGAGAGAGTTGTGAATTTTGAGAGAGTTTGCATGTAACAAGAATGAGAGAAAATGGTTTTGAGTTGCTAGTCAGTGGTTTTTGTATTTTTGGTCAAATGAAGAGGACATGTGTCCTTTAGACACATATTAGCTTGCCACCAAAGGTGGTGCTAGCTTAATCTTGCCGCCACTTGTATAGGGGTGGGGCAAGTGTAAAATTGTCTCACCTCTATTATTTTACGGGCACTCCTCGATTCTAGTTTGCTCGATTTGTGTGCCCTCGGGTCGTTTTACGAAAAAAGTTTTTATAAATTATTAATCAACGACACAAAACAAATCTAATAAAAACTGTCTCATCAAAAACGGAGTTCAAAAACGTAAATACGTAAACCTAGGGTTTCCGGTTTAGTCGTAAAGGACGTTAAATTATGCACGTAAGTCCTAATCTCTTCTTGTAAATTTGTGAGTTTATGAACCAACACAAATTTAAAATTCCAAAATAATATTCACGGATAAATTTATTTCCTGAAGTGTCGGACTGTCACCAAAAATGGTGTATGTAAACGTAAGCACGTAACGTAGAGTCCTCCGGTTTAGACGTAGTCGATGCTACTTCAAGGAGTAAACCCAAATTCCTTCCCAAAAATGAGTGAGTTCATATTATAACATTAAAATAATGTTTTTGAATAATACTTGAGAATAAAATATCAACCATAAATTGACGGATTGTCACACGAAAATATTAACGAATATGGAATATTCCATGTTTTCATGATTTGTGTATGCATCCGAAAGCACTTCGGCTAGTTACCCATGTCGTTCAAATGGAATCTAATCAAAAGAAATGATAGGAACATCGATACACCCAGTCGGGTATCAACACTCGATAATTAGAAAATTTTCCAAAGAATCTTACCATGGGAGAATTGAACAAGAAGGGGATGTCAATTGTCAAATAAGACAATATCCACAGATGAGTAAATTCGATTCGGAAAAATGGTACGGGCACATATGTAGGTGTCCCTAACAATATGTCCCTATTTTGCACTTCTTGCAGATCTCATAAAAATTTAATCTTTCACAATTACAAAAGAAAAATGTAGTGTTTATTAACAATTTCATGGTGACTACTAATCACCCTTGCATGGTCCCTTCCAAATTATACGTAGGTGCGCTTCTATGTACAACTTAGGATAAACGATGCAATACTCAGTTCGTCAAAATTTTGTCATCATGTTTAAAAACATATATATATTCATGCTTAATTATGGAATAAAAATCAAAAAGAATTTACAGAGATGTTCTTCGTTATGAAAGCAAATAAATTTTACAAGGTGTTTCATAAACAACTTTATTTCGATAACGATTATTTATAAGTCTCAATTTAAATAATCCATATGGTGATGAAAATTAAATTTTCTTAGGTGATACTGTTTTGTCTTATAAAAACAATGAGTGATCTATAAAGGAGTGATGAAGAGTTGATTATCAAGAACTAATTACAATATGATAGGAAATGAGCTTAGCCAAATAATCATGAGGTTCATGACATCGATGGCACTCAGGAATACAAAAAGAAGAATCTACAATGTAACTGTATTCGAAATGAGTACTCGCTCAATGGTTGCATCACTAATGCAAACATTAGGAAGAAGAAGGAAAAGATAGATAACATCGATACATGTAGAGTTTAGTAATCGAAGATAGTTGATACAAGAGATTTTACTAGGTTGAAAGTTCGTTTCTCGGTATCTTCTCGAATTGATTTCCGGTTCAAAGTGCGACTCAGTTGTTCTTGGTGGAAAAGAAATAGAATGGTTGTCGTTGTCTACACTAATTAAAAATAAAGACTTGAAACAAATAAAAATAAAGTAAAGACGGTAAAAAGAAATACTTAAAGATAAAAACTTGACGGGAAATTAATGACGAGAAATTAAAAACGTGACGAGAAATAAAAAGGCAAACTTAAAAGTAAATAAGGTAAACTAAAATTAAATGCAAGTAAATTAAAAGTGCAACTAAGTAAAAGGCGGGAAAAATAAAGTTTAAAATTCAAAAACATAAACTTAAAATAAACCAAAACTGAAATTATAAAACTAAGAAAAAGTGCTTATTCGGAAAAACACATTCATCCGGAATAAAGTCTTTCATCCGGAATAAATAGCTTCATCCGGAATAATCCTTTATTCGGAATAATAGGCTTCATCCGGAACAAATTGCTTCATCCGGAATAATCTTTTATTCGGTATAACAATCTTCATCCGGAATAATCTTTCATCCGGAATAATCCTTCATCCGGAATAAATGCCGATTCGGAATAAACAAGAAAACCTTCATTCGGAACAAATTGGTTCATTCGGAACAAATTCCTTCATCCGGAACAAATTCCTTCATTCGGAACAAAGTGGTTCATTCGGAACAATCACACTGATCCGGAATAAAATGAAAAACACTGATTCGGAATTATTAATTCGATAAGCTCATTCGGAACAATTTAAATCAAAGGTTTATTCGGAATGTTAAACTGATTCGTAACAATTATAACAAAGCATTCATCCGGAATGATAAGGGCTTGTCCTTGATTCGGAATAACCTGGAGAAATACGGTAACGAAGAACACGAGACAAAAAGAAATATGGATCTACCAAAACTAATCAAAATCAACCAAAAGATTAAATCAAACTAACCAAATAACATAAACTAATCAATACCAATCAAACCAAATCAATAACACTAAAAATAATAATCACAATAATCAAAACCCACTTAATCAATTTAATAAAAACTCAAGAACATGAACATAACATAAGATTAAATCAATCACAAGAAAGGAAGATGAGAGATCAACAATAAAGATAAAGAATCAATAACATGAAAAAGAGACTTACTTGAATTTAAAGGAATTAAAGGTACATGACAAGGTAATTAAAGGTTCAAGTAATTAAGGTGCAAAAATTAAAGATGGAAGAGCATAGTTTGTCAAACTAGCTAACAACAATAAAATTAACACTAATGATCTATTTATAGGGAGGAGGAGGTTAGTGGAAGGAAGCTTCCTCCCCTCTTTCTTCTTTCTTTAATTGCTTGATTAGTCCTTAATCTTCTTAGTTCTTCGACTTTTGTCTCGGGATTAATAAACTCGTCTTGTAATCTTCAATAAATTAGACTTGAATTCTTCGGCTTTTAGTAAACTTCCGTCTTTTGAATTTTTCTTCGATAAATCTTCAGAATTGGTCTTGGACTTCCGTTCTTTTTGCACTCTTGATTTCTTGACTTCGTCTTTTGTCTTTTTCTTCGATAAAAGCCCGTGAATGCCCGTGTTTTCTCCCCTTTTCACATTTTCGTCCTAAATCACAACAAAAACACAAACCACGCATAATTCCGACATTTACGACATAAGATACACGTTTTGGCTTGGTTATTGTTGTAATTAAGTGGTAAAAGGATGGGTGTTTTCACACCTATCAAATCCCCTACACTTGACCATTGCAATGTCCTTATGCAATGCATTAGTTACAAAGCACGATTTACATTTTTCATCATAATCAATCCATATTGGCCTTTATTAAAGAGATAGAAAATTACAAAAATTCAAAGGAAGAAAGTAAGTAAAGAAGTCAAAGACATACCTTAGGGTTTTGGAAATGTCATGAATGATCATCATCCTCAAGTTTTCACTTTCTCCAAACCAAGCTTAAAAACGAGATCATTTTTATTATAAGTTAGCAAACTACCACGAACTCATGTGGGCCAATTATTTACTTAGACTCCCTTATTCCTAGGTGTATCTCTTATATTTTATTGTTGTCTTGAATGATCACGAGGATGCATTGTTGACTTATTTCGATAGTTATTTAGGATGAAAATAAAGTGGGACGATTTAATCAATAGTTAGCTAAAGGACAAAATCTTTTAAAAATGCTTCTCGGGACCTCATAAAGTTCATATCTTGGCATAACTCGCTTCGCGATTTGAGACCTTTCTCGGACCGATATTTGGTAGCGACTTCATACTTCAAATCTTGAGAGACGTTCATGAAATAATGGTCTTCTCTTCATAATAGGAATTTGTTCACTTGAAATTTTGAGAGATTCTTCATATTTGGACCACGACTTCTTCATTTTTCTCCAATCATTATTTTAGACTTTGATATAACGATCCGCCTCCTTTTTGGACTTGGATCTATTTATCCTCATACCTAGTTAGGGCCTTTTTGGATAGACTTCTCCATGATCTTTAGGGGAGTATTTGCTTTTCGTCGTGTGTCTTGATCCTTTATATTGATCTTTGATAAATGATTCTTCACATCACTTTGGATCTTTAGCAACAAAATGTAGCCCTCATGCTTTGTTAGGGCCTTTTCGGACTCGCCAATCTTCGCATCCCGCTTCAATAAGTTATGCCTTGGCTATGAACTCTAATCCATACCGAGCAACTTTTAAACGATCTTGGGCTAGAAGCTAAGTAACTTTTCAAATCGTTCAACCTTATTTATTGCAGATAAATTTATTAACAAGCGATGGGAGAATAGGCTTATAATTAACTCACATAAATTCACGAAAGAATACCAAACTTATAATTGACTCTATCATCTCTCGTTCTCCACAATTTAAAATCTCAAGGAATGAGACTCGTGGATGCTTAGCCTATTAAATCAAAGTTTTGGGTTTTCGAGTCATCTATAGGATCTTGCAAACTCTTAGACTTTTTCAAGTTTAGAAATCGCATTTTAAAGTTCCTTTGATAAACGACTCTCTAGGATCAATTATAGGAACTTGCGAAAAGTTCTCGTTCTTAACCCGTGGGAGTTAAGACTTTCGCGTTTTAAAGCTCCCTATATAAAAGCCTAGCAAAACTTGACTTAAACACGTTAAGGATACTAGCTAGAGTAAACTTAGATATGTAAACTCGGGTTGAGTCAAAAGATTCACAACGTTTGAAAATTAAAACCACTTTATTCAAAATTTATTTTTAATAAAGAAAGAAAATAACCATACAAAGGTAAAACTAATAGGCCAAAATAGATCAAAAATTTTGAAAAATGTCGAAAAATTGATTTTCTAGTTAAAATGAGGACAAATAAAAGGAAAAGGCCACTTAACTTCGATAGAAGTTCCCCCTACACTTAATATAAACATTTTCCTCAATGTTTAAGCATGTGGGAGTAAACTCCCCTACACTTAGGACATTGTGCACTTTGTTTAAATTTCGCTAAGAAAGAGACAACTAAAGAGATTCCTATTTTAATATTGAGAAATATAAAATAGTGAATCGAAAAGAGTTTAGGATAGAACCGGGAAGACGGGAACACAGAATCACGGTTCGTCAAAAGTCATCAAGAGTGTGTCTTTGAAGCTCTAATCCCTGCACATGATAAGAAAGAAAACAAGAAACACCACGGGCTCCACCCTACACTTATGGTGAAAACAGGTAAAGATAGATAGATAATCGGGTTGCCTCCCGAAGAGCGCTTGTTTTTGTTAACCGAGTCACGAGCCTGACTCGTCCCCGAATTAAATGGTCCATAGGGAAGCCTCGAATGTAATACCGGGATCAAAGACCTTGTCCTCGTTCCCGGTTGACATCAACAGAGGAGAGGCGGGGGGATAAGTCTTGAATGGGAGAAAGGTTCTTTCAACATACGAAAAGTATGTGAAATCAAGATCCACCGGAGGTGGGGTGGGGAAAGTAAGCACATTTTCATCCCCCAAAGACAATGGATGCTGAGCACTCGGCAAAGCCGTAATGTTATCAATCATGAAATAGTGAATGTCACCTCCCGGGTCAAAGCACTCATCCTTCGTAATAATGGCTAAAGGGGAGGATGAAAGGTGATCGGGAGGGGGACTTGGGACAATACCTTCCTGCAGCAAATTATCAAAAATAATATCCCCCTCCGTGTCATCATCATCAATACCCGGAGGTATTTAGTGAATGTTGATTTCTTCCAGCAATGGGTCATTATCTTCAACGGGAGGAATAGATGGAGGTAAAGACTCGGAAAGAGGAGGAGAAGTCAACTCTTCGATTTGAGCAATAAGAAGATGCACTTTCCGTAATCTATCGCGGAGAATCACGTCTTCCACCTCATCTTCAAGAGCAAGTTCATCAGTGAACTTCTCGTAAGCCGGAGAGAATAAATCGTCATCGCCCGCATCTCCCGGTGGAGAATGAGAAATCTCAAAAGTGAAATTCTCATAGCGTGGAGAAAAATCGGTATCATCAGGATCGACCTCCTCTTGTGTAAGAGCAACGTCGTCCTCAGACTTCATAGCAGTCGGTATGTCACAAACCTCATCATCAAAGAATTTGTCGAGACCAAAATCACTAAGCTCACTCAATGAATCATCATCCTTAGACGCATTAGGAATATCGAGAGTAGGAGTAGGAACTTCAGTAGATGGGTCGAGAGCGTAGACATCATCGTCGTCATCATCATCATAATAGACTGGACCATTTCAATTAGGAGTGACATAGTCGGCTAACTCTTCCTTGATAACCTCCACATCTTTAAGAAGCTCATGAAGCAAATTTTGTTGTTCATCTCCCCGAGTATGTTCAATTAAACCAATTCTATCCCACGTTGTAATTAAACATTTTGGTGTAGAAAAGAAGGGAAAACGACCAAATTGGCTCAGAAAGGTGTTGGTTGATTTCAAGATTTCGTCACCATCAAGCAAAGGTTGCCTTTCCTGATGCAAGTCAGCTCGGATTTGAGCTAAACTTTCTAGAACATGGTTCAGAGAAGTGAGTTGTTGGTCAATACTAATTTGCTGAGAGGATTGATGATTGAGGGTGTGATGTGGGGGCTCAAAGTTATACACACTGGGATGATAGCACGGAACTTTCTCAAAGACCTTCGACGGATCACAAGAAGAAGCATCGTGAGGGCCCCCACAAATATAGCACCACGGGTATGCAGAAAAACTGGGTGCGTCTTGGGGATAGCTATTACCATTGTCATAATTGTAACCCGGTTCTTGCCCGTGATCATACGGGTATAGAATCGGGCACGAAACATGCCAATGAGAATCGCTTCCACTATACATGCAATAGGAAGGAGTAAGTTCATTAGAAGTAAAGGATGAGTTAATCGAATTACACGATGGACAAAATCCTATTTGTGAAATGATGGAAATGGGAGGAAGGTCTCTTCCGCATCGCTCGCATGAACACCATTGACATGATTCGCCCCCATATAGTCGTCTGCAACACCCGACGCAATGAACATAAGAGTCCATAAATAAAAATAGATAAGCAAGAAGAATATTTTTGGTGCAAAACTTTGAAAAAGAAATGCTTTTTATGATTTTTTAAATGTTTTTGGGATTTTTGAAAATTTTTGACACAAAAAAATAACGTTCACGAGTGAACGGATCCCAAAAGCCAACGCGTCTCTCACAAAAAACCGTTAATCTTCACGAAAAGAGCCGGCAGCGGCGCCATTTGATACAAGAGATTTTACTAGGTTGAAAGTTCATTTCTTGGTATCTTCTCGAATTGATTTCCGGTTCAAAGTGTGACTCAGTTGTTCTTGGTGGAAAAGAAATAGAATGGTTGTCGTTGTCTACACTAATTAAAAATAAAGACTTGAAACAAATAAAAATAAAGTAAAGACGGTAAAAAGAAATACTGAAAGATAAAAACTTGACGGGAAATTAATGACGAGAAATTAAAAACGTGACGAGAAATAAAAAAGGCAAACTTAAAAGTAAATAAGGTAAACTAAAATTAAATGCAAGTAAATTAAAAGTGCAACTAAGTAAAATGTGGGAAAAATAAAGTTTAAAATTCAAAAACATAAACTTAAAATAAACAAAAACTGAAATTATAAAACTAAGAAAAAGTGCTCATTCGGAAAAACACATTCATCCGGAATAAAGTCTTTCATCCGGAATAAATAGCTTCATCCAGAATAATCCTTTATTCGGAATAACAATCTTCATCCGGAACAAATTGCTTCATCCGGAATAATATTTTATTCGGAATAATAGTCTTCATCCGGAATAATCTTTCATCCGGAATAATCCTTCATCTGGAATAAATGCCGATTCGGAATAAACAAGAAAACCTTCATTCAGAACAAATTGGTTCATTCGGAACAAATTCCTTCATCCGGAACAAATTCCTTCATTCGGAACAAAGTGGTTCATTCGGAACAATCACACTGATCCGGAATAAAATGAAAAACACTGATTCGGAATAATTAATTCGATAAGCTCATTCGGAACAATTTAAATCAAAGGTTCATTCGGAATGTTAAACTGATTCTGAAAAATTACAACAAAGCATTCATCCGGAATGATAAGGGCTTGTCCTTGATTCAGAATAACCTGGAGAAATACAGTAACGAAGAAGACAGGAAAAAAAGAAATACAGATCTACCAAAACTAATCAAAATAAACCAAAAGATTAAATCAAACTAACCAAATAACATCAACTAATCAATACCAATCAAACCTAATCAATAAACTAAAAATAATAATCACAATAATCAAAACACACTTAATCAATTTAATAAAAACTCAAGAACATGAACATAACATAAGATTAAATCAATCACAAGAAAGGAAGATGAGAGATCAACAATAAAGATAAAGAATCAATAACATGAAAAAGAAACTTACTTGAATTTAAAGAAATTAAAGGTACATGACAAGGTAATTAAAGGTGCAAGTAATTAAGGTGCAAAAATTAAAGATGGAAGAGCATAGTTTGTCAAACTAGCCAAGAACAATAAAATTAACACTAATGATCTATTTATAGGGAGGAGGAGGTTAGTGGAAGGAAGTTTCCTCCCCTCTTTCTTCATTCTTTAATTTCTTGATTAGTCCTTAATCTTCTTAGTTTTTCGACTTTTGTCTCGGGATTAATAAACTCGTCTTGTAATCTTCAATAAATTAGACTTGAATTCTTCGGCTTTTAGTAAACTTCCGTCTTTTGACTTTTTCTTCGATAAATCTTCAGAATTGGTCTTGGACTTCCGTTCTTTTTGCACTCTTGATTTCTTGACTTTGTCTTTTGTCTTTTTCTTCGATAAAAGCCCGTGAATGCCCGTGTTTTCTCCCCTTTTCACATTTTCGTCCTAAATCACAACAAAAACACAAACCACGCATAATTCCGACATTTACGACATAAAATACACGTTTTGGCTTGGTTATTATTGTAATTAAGTGGTAAAAGGATGGGTGTTTTCACACCTATCAATAGTCTTTTCATTAATCACAAACAAGTCAAAAGTTGTATCGTCACACATTACATGTCATCATGTAACGTTATACAATTCCAAGGACTCGTCCTACCAACTGATATCTTAGTTAAGTTAGTGATTTTAAAAGATACTACAATGAATACTAATCTACAAGAGTCATTAGGTGTTCCACGTGTCCTGGAGGATCCATCGGTCCCAAATCAGAATAAGATTTCTTCGATTTATTTTTTTGACACTTGGCATCCTCGTCATTGGGCAATGGCCTAGCAACAACCCTTAACACGAACCAACAATCATTTAAAACCTTACAAATCAACCACAGGACTCAACGACTTCTCCTTAACAATCTCGCATTCCACACGAGTTAATTCTAACTTTATCCGAGCTTCAACCAACTTATACTCAACGCGACATTCTACCTCGTTCTCTAATACTTTCAACCTTATTCTTATACCTTGAAAGGGCAATAAAAGCTTGACATGAATACTACTAAATTTCCAATTCTATAGCTCCTATAGCAACAATTATCAAGTGAGTCACGAGCAGGAAAAGACTCACACATTCAAATATACTTCTCGGAATGGTACAAGTGGCATGAGGTGTAAAATCCATGATTTTACCATGATAAAATGTATTAGAGTTTTACTCAATGATCCTTGAACATTCACTCATGTGTTATATCCCTATAAATTGTGTGAACATGTCTTTTGTGTACTTATACTTTTTCATTTCATCTTTGTTGTAAATAGCTACATAACTTAAACCATGTACTTAAAAATAGAAGAACAAGTAATAAAATGCATAACCTTCATGTATGTACACAAAATTTAACAAATATTGAAAACAATGTTGCACTACATATATGTAGCCGTGTATATGGGTACTATATGTTTTCATTCACTTCTCTTGGACTAGCCCAAGATCACATCTCCCTTTTGTTATACCCAACACAAGCCCAAGCCCAAGCCCAAGCCCACTCCCCTTTTTGTTAGCATTACACGGCACATACTCAAGGTGGAAGGAGAAGAGGTGTCTTGGTTTTGGCAAAGCCAACACTTGTCATATCCTATGGGATTTGTTCCCCACTTCACTCCTTATAGCCGCCTATACCAATCTCTCCCATTCATTCTCCATGAAACACAATCACAAATCTATCTAAACTCCCTTTCACTCTCAATCATTCGGATACCACCAAGAACACATTAACTTCACAAGTTATTGTCTTCTTCCTCATTACTACTAATCATTTGGAAGTATCTCTACCAACTTGATTCTCATATCAACCCACATAAGCCCTAGCCGAATCTACTAAGCTCACGACTTGGATTATTATTAGGGTTTCATCTTCATCAAGATTAGTTCACGAATCTCCCTTGTTCCCTAGATCTTCCTTGGTAATTATAACAAGAAGGTATTACTCATTTTGCTTTCTTCATGTTTACTTGCATGCATGATCATCCACCTAATGAACACATGAAATGAACTTGTTAAAAATCAAGATTTGATAAAACCATGACCATATAGGCCATGGCATATTTTTGGAATACCATGGTTCATGCTTAAAAGCTTTTGATAAGAAACCTATGATTATCTATCTATTTTTCTTTTACTTGATAAAATTATATAAACCATTTTATGGATTTAAATGTAGCCGTGGGTTATAAACTTTACTTTTGGGATTGTGGTTAACTAATAATCACAAATCTCATATGTAGACTTATGTAACTCAAAAACCATGAAAACCATGACCCCAAAGGTCACGGCTTAAGTATATGTACATCAATGATTTATATAACAAGTTTTAAATAATGGAATATGTGTTTAACTATACATAATGAACTACTAAAAATCACCAAAACATTTTGGGTATAAAAATATAGCCGTGGGCTATGAACATCAACATCCTGGGATGGATTTTAAATGAACATACATGTTTATGTTAGACCTAGATCTTGTGTAAATACCTTAACCTAACTTAATAATCATGTTAAAGTATAGATCTTATAATAAGAACACATGGGAAATTATGTATAGCCATGGAATACATAAGTTCATAATGAACTTTTGTTAAATTGTAAACATGCAATAAGTATACACATTAACATGTTGGGACTTTACAAGTGATTATAAACACAAAACTAGCTTAAATCTCATCTTGGAAATACCAAGATTTAATTTATAGCCGTGGGCTATATATGTATGTATATGGACTTATGATTGACTTCTAGGATTGTACATGGCTTAGATCTCATATTGTGACTCTTATAATTACATGCAACCATATAACAAGTTTAGACTTATCTTAATAAGCTATAAATTTATATAGTTGTGAGTCATAAGCTCATATTAGTGCGTATAACTTACATGCAACCTTGGAACAAATCTAGATCTCATTTGATACACCAAATAAAACAAACCATGGGTTTTACCCTTTTTAAATTAGGATTCATAACTTAATTTTGATAAGCTAATGATAAGCTTATAAGAAAACCTAGATTATTACCTACATAAATAATAAGGAAATGTTAATGGACTAATCAAGCACATGCAACACTAGCCCAAGACCTAATGGCCTATTAAGCCCATTTAACTAATCTTAGAATATTAGTGGACTTAAAAATGTGTTTAAGCCCAATCAATGTTTTAAAATCCGATTTAACTAATTAGTGGACTTAAAAATGTGTTTAAGCCCAATTAATGTTTTAAAAGCCCATTTAACTAATTAGTGGACTTAAAAATGTGTTTAGGCCCACTAGATGGCCCATTGGTTTTTTGGTCCATTTAATGAGCCCATTTAATATTTTAAATATTTTAATGAAGTTTTTATAACAAAATATAACTTATAAAAACTTTTGGACTAAAAATGACAATTTATGAAACTTAGGGACTAAAACCGTCACACTCAAAACTTGTTTGGATAAATTATTAAACACAAGGACTAAAATTGTAATTATCCAAAAGTCTAGGGTTTAATAAATGCCATCTGTGACATATGAAACCCTAGGGACCATTTTTGAAAGTCTCTAAAAGTTGTTTTAACATTTTATAAACCTAAGGACCATTTGTGTAATAATCTGAAACATATAGAAGCCCTAGAGATTGTTTTTGTCATTTTATGAAAGTTATAAAACCTAATTAATACTAGAGGGACTAATTATTCAATAACCCAAAAGTATAACAAGCCCTAGGTACAAAAAGTATAAAATCTGAAAGTTTACTTTACTTAAAATATAGAGGGACTAGTTGTGCAATATTCTGAAACTTACACTAGCCCTAAACCCTAATTCTTTTTTAATTTAATAACACTTAAATAAATCCTAAACCATAAGGATTTAAATTGTAAAATTCTTAAACTTGTAACATATAAATTATTTTATAAATGTTGGAAAATTTTCAAGAACTTTAAAGTTAAATAAAATATTTATATTTTACTTTACAAAATAAAATATTTATATTTTACTTTATAAGATAAATTAGATAAGCTATATGTATATGTTTAAACTAAATACATGTACTTATATACTTTTATGAAATGAATTTATATAAATGTTAAATGCAAGTACGTATACAAAAATTATAAGTAAAACATTTTATTTTACTTAAACTAGAAACTTAATTACAAGTTCAAATGAATATTATTAATACTTGTACTACAGTCATTTAAATAAATACTGTATCATTAATAAACTGATTAAAAATTGTATAAGCATACACATACGTTTTCTTGTATTATTTATTAAGAGTGTACTATTTAATTAGGCAGTAGACCGTGACGTGAGCATTACTTGGATTTACTTTTTAATTGAACAGCCTTTACAAACTCCAAGGTGAGTTTACAGCCCCATACAAGTTATTGATAAACCTTTTCCTCTACGGGGGAGAAAACATGCAACTTATTTTATTGGACATAAAATGTATTGTATAAACTTTGATTACGATTGCCTATTGTAAAAACTGTTAAATTATTGTAATTGCCCGAATGTTATAAATAGATCTATTTGGGATTGACGATCCCCATCTGGGTGACTAGCACTCTCTGTGTCTTGCCCGGGACAACAGATGTATACCATGTTGGAACTGGGTTTGGCGCCTTTTTGTAAGGCCCCGGGTTCTCATCTGTTGAGAAATATGGAGAGTTAAGCTTCATTATTGAGCAATAGGGAATGCAATTACCTTTTTAGTAGGGATGCTATGTGCATTACTACTATCATGATCATTTATGTCCAAACTTATTTTATTTAACCTGTAAATTCACCAACTTTATGTTGACCCTCTAAGCATGTTTTTCTCAGGAAAATGAAGGTAATACGTGGTGTGTGCATGGACTCAAGCATCATAGTAGTCTGCATTGTAGGACTCATCAGGGGTTTCTACTGGGGAAAAATGAACCATATACTTTTGTCATGTTTAAACAAGATTTATTAATTAATACACTGTGCATGTAATTTATATCATGGATAATCTATTATCCTGTGTTCTATGTGTTATTTCCTATCGATCCACCCTATGACATTCCAAACTTTATTTCTGATTCAATTGACCCAACCCGGGGTGTCACAGAGAATGGTATTAGAGTAATAGTTATACAGAACCAGATAAATTTTAAATAAAATTTAAAAGATAAAAAAAAATATTTAAAACTGGACTATAACTTAACAAAAATCTTTTGGGGAATTTTTTTGGGACAATAATAGTTAAGCATATAGAACGTAGGGCATATATATATATATCCTATGTGAACTAAGTGTGCATTGATTATTAAAAATTCGGTTAATTATTCTTATAACTATTAACGTAACCTTAAAAACATTACGATATTGTTTAAAAAGGATATACACTATTAAACTTGTAACAAAATATTTTTTTGTAAGCTTATACTTACTTCAAATTTAAAATATTACTATTTTCAGAGTATTATGACTCCACTAGTTGTATGACCGACTACTTTACCAGAGGTAGCCTCCGTTCCAGCTATCTCTCCTTCACCGCGATCCGTACACTGTGGATGGCTGTCGCCACAGATTTAGAGGACAGCCAGACCATTGGAGCTGCACTCCTTGCTGATTCTCCCACTGCTCCACCCTGAACCATATTGGTCCCCACCAATGTGGAGGGAGACCAGGTGACTTCTGATCTACCGTCTCTAGCACCACAGTCATCACATGGCCACTCTCCCGGGTCTATATCGTCTCGTAAGAAAAGGTATGAGGCTGCTCCCGACTCCATTTTCGAGGTCGGTGAGGGTTTCGGGACGGGACGTACTGATACGGTCCAGGCCCAGATAGCCGCTCTGACCGTACGCCAAGAGCAGGATATGACGGAGACTCGTAGCCTGTTGACAGCAGGCCAGCTGGGCTGCACTGCCGCACATGAGCGTATAGACTCTCTTTCTCATACTATGTGGGTAGGAGCCCAGGCAGCTAAGGGTGTTCGGGCCATGACTGATGAGGCCTTACAGTGGCTGCTGGAGGAGAACTACCGTCTCCATCAGCGCATTCATACTTTGGAGAGTCTTCAGTACCAGACCCATGGTGCGATAACTGCTCAGGAGCAGTCTTTGTTTGTCTTCTTCGACCTTGCAGCCATACGACATGAGGGAGTGACTGCTGAGACTGCCTATCTTCGAGGAGCCATTGACAGACTCCGATCTCATCTGCTGACTGCACTCCGCCAGCTCAAGGAGACCCGTTTGACAGTTCAGGCTTTGCGGAGTACCAAGAGAGTATCTGTAGCTTCACCAGCCCCACCAGCACCAGCCTCATCCAGCAGGCCTGCTAGACAGGAGTAGATTAGATGTACTAGATTTCTTGTACATCATGATAAGTTTATGGTTGTACCCTAGCTATCATGGTATAGGACTTTTTGTAATTTTATTTTTCCAGCTGTTGTGATCCATCTTTGTATTGTACTTTTCTTTTCGAACATATGTTTTTAGATATGATGTACTTAAGACAATGTATACCACTACCAAGGACAAGGCTAGTTAAGCCTCTGTCTCGGATTTGCTATGCTCGATGAATGTTTAATTCCTTATGGAAATGTCATGTAATCATTTTCTTATGTTATATATGTTATGCAATGTATTATATTATGAAATCTTGACAGGTTATCCAATTTGTTATGAAATCTATGCAAGAAATTTCCCCGTTCAATTAATTTAAAAATTGTACTAACCCTAAAACTAATGATCTCATTTTGTGTATGACTATAGAAAAATGGCGATTATCAATCAAATCCCAATGATGCAACAACCTCAAATGCTACAAACACCAACCATGCTGAGGCTACTCAAAATGTCACCACCACCCAACTCAGGGAGATGATAAATGAGGGCATCACAGCCGCCATGGCAGCTAGAGAAGCTGACCGGAATATGAACGATGGTCGAAAGCTCAATGTACGCAGAAACCACACCAACAGGGGTTGCTGTTACCCTGACTTCCTAAAATGCTAGCCCTCATACTACCGAGAAAAGGAAGGAGTTATGGAACTAATGCAATGGTTCGAAAGGTTGGAAACTGTATTCCACATCAGTGACTGTACCGATGAGAATAAAGTCAAATTTACCACCTGCACGCTACTTGAGAGTGCTCTTACCTAGTGGAACTCTGTAGTTGCTACCCTTGGACACGATGCTGCTTATACTCTCACCTGGGCCAACCTTAAGGAACGGATGACTGAAAAGTATTGCCCATGAGGCGAAATGAAGAAGTTGGAGATTGAACTGTGGGATCTTAAGTACAAGAACAACGACATCATTTGGTACAACCAAAGATTTCAAGAGTTGATCCTGATGTGTACCAGAATGTTCCCTCAAAAGGAAGAGAATATTAAGAAGTATGTCAGTGGACTCCCTAACGCTATACATGATAGCGTGTTTGCATCACGAACCGCTACTATGGAGAGTGTTATAGAGTTTGCCAACGAACTTGTAGGTCCTCTTAATCCTTGGATTATCCTTGTGTTGGAATGATCTAAAGAGAGATAGATAGATGAAGAACTAGAGAGAAAAAGTAGAGAGAGGTTGGAGAGAAAAATAGAAATGTTAGATTAGTATTGTGTGAAAGTGAGAATGACCAACCCCTCCTAACATGCTAGGAGGGTGTATATACACCCCACCCTACATGTGTGCTTGATGGGCTATATGTTTACATATTGGATCACGAGCCCAATACTTGAATATATCGTTGCAGTGACCGATCCTTTCTAAATACCAAAAAACGTATTTCTAACAATCTCCCCCTAAGGGAGGTCAATCCAAGTTACAGTGTCCTAAATAGTCGAAAGCTCGTGATCTATGCTAACAATGATGTGACCGAGACTTTCTTTGGAATAACGTATTTCCAACAATCTCCCCCTAAGAGAGGTCAAACGATTTTACAAAATCTTAAACCTAGCATACTATGCTTGAATCTTCGATCTTGTTCTTGTGAATATGCAGATGAGATCTTTGACTTTAGTCTTGAGCATGTTTCCTTGCCTTGACCTTGTGCATTCATCACTTGTGAAATTTTCCTCCTCGTGACTTCATGTTCCACATACTTACACCTTTATAAATTCTTTAAAGCTTCAGAGTTTGATACAGCAGAAGACATGACTTTTAGGCTTTCTTGAATTTGTTGAAGTATTGAGTGCATACATTCTAAGTATGTGTTGACGACTTCTTCTCGGATAGTACACCGCAATGCCACCTTCTTGTTAGGCTTCATAATACAGTTAGAAACAAAACAAAGACACGGATGAAATGGCTTTGAACATTTCAACCTAATTAGGTATCATTTTACCTCCGGTCGGTGAAGAACGTTGAACGATATTAAATATCGTACTTGTGGCGGGTAGTTTAAATTAAGAACCTGCTTGACAAGATTTCGCGGGTAAACCCGTTCTCTTTACTCGACCGTCCAAAGCTGACTGCGAATGTAAAGAGTGAATCATTTAGATAAAATTATCCGCATGATTGAAGCCGTCAATTCTGATTCCTTAATAAGTTTGATTCATTAAAGAATCACACCATCGTTGCTTTCCAGTTGTCACGAGCTTGATTCATATTTAATCTTGCAAGTTACCTACCAAGTGCTGTTTGAGGTAAACACTAGAAGGATTTCCACTTATCACTGTGAACACTAAGGTATCACTCTGAGTGTTCTAGTAAAATCACTAAGATATTTCATAGAGGTCTGGAATGTGTTTAAATTCAGTTAAGAATTAAACCACTGTTGCTTTCCAGTTATCACAAGCTTGATTCATAAAGAATCGCACAAGTCACCTACCAGGAGCTTTTTGATATTCACTCAAGAAGGATTTCCATCTTCATTGTGAATACTTGCGTATTACTCAAATGTTTAGGCAAGATCATGAAGATTTTGCGTAGGACTGTTAATATCTTTCTTACTTTTCACAGTGTGTGAAGAAGCAGGGAATTATGAAACTGTGTCCTAATGAGATATTTGATGATCTCAAATGGCTCTAGACTCGATCGTGCATTTTGGATTCTAGTGATCGGATGCTAGAGAGGAGTGCCACCATTTCAAAACCAATTTATTCGGAGTGAATAAATCAATAGAGAATGCTTTGTCTCCGTGTGATTAAAACAAATATCTTTTGAGAGTTATTTGAGTTAGCTGGATGGGTTGTGCATTGCATCACTGGGTCCATAGTGTCTATCTTCAATATCGAGCATCATTAAATGATCTCAATAGCATATGAGTTGACCCGGTTTCTGCCTAAGTTGTAAGGAGGGCTTCTTTCTTTAGACCCTTTATCTTTACAATTCTTTTTAATTCTTCAACCCCTTCAATGCTTACCAATACGTGATAACTAGCACCTTGTTGTGATTGTTCCAGTGCTAACTTAAGTACTTGGTCGGCATTCAGCTACGTTCACAATATTTCTTCATCTTTCCTAAGCACTACTATTTCTAGCTATGGAATATCATTGGGAAGATTCCTCCGATTTTTGAAGAATCATTGGACATAACCTATCCTATCATCCTTATGTCACCACATTCTTCATCTTCATGAAATAAATGGGTTGTGGGTAAGTATAAATCACCATGAAATCCATTTTGATATCCAAATCCATTTTGCGTCGCCTTAACATATGCTAAGATGTTCAAAACATTTCGCACATGTCGGGATGAGCTAGCACATTAAGTAAGCCATTATTGATCTCAATATTAAATCACATTTTCTCCCCCATATTAAAAATATTAACCCAGTCGATGTTTTTAATATCAACCGATTTAATGAAATTTTAAGAAAATTTTGGAAGAAAAATGCAAATCTAATTATCTTCAAGATTTACACAAGCTCCCTCTCAAATTAATGAGGGTGTACTTGAAACGTAAGTAAAATACCTTTTAAACACAAGCGTAAGGTTTTTATCACGTGCAAAGATCATATATGATAATGTATTCACAAGATTAGCAATTTTCGAGGTTGGACCTGAATGATGGAGAACATCATATGATAGAATCACATGGTTCTTGTTCACGAATGTTGGTCGCCTTGTCACGTCTGAAGTTATCTCTTGACACCATGTGTACGATTGATATTGTTTGTCTTGACACCAATTTGTGAACTTGGCACTTTCGGCATCGAAGATTCGAACGCTTGACAAATGCTCCCCCTTAATTGTTGACCCGTGTTCTATCTAAAGAGTTGTAGTCTTCGTTTGAGTAGTCGCATCGTCGAGTATGTAGATATCAACTGTAAATTGCTACGTTTTGTGGAGGTGGTAACTTCATAAAAACAAGATTTCTCTTGTTTTAACAAATAAATGCACTGACATGTACATATATTCGTGTTAGACTGTGTTATAAAGCAAACACAATCCCTTACATGGTTATAAAGTAAACCATGCCCGATAAAATTAATTTCCGTTGTTGAGTCAAAGCTTTCCGGTGAAATGCTTGACTTTAATATGAAAAGGGTGTTACTATCAGAAATAATAGCAAGCCATTTTGAGCATGTTTTAAAACATTTGAACTTCTGCTCGAACTTTATTTACAACCCTGTGTCATTATTGAATGACATTTCTAGTATCATAAATATTACCGATTCCAAAAGACATGCTCTTTTTATCAAAACATTTTTGAACACACAATTTTGAAAGATTTAGAAACCTTTTGAAAAGTTCTCTAAAAATTGTGTTCAACATTTTGAGAACCAATTACTTGAGCTTAAGATGTTGAATATCTTACTAAACGATCTTAAGTCCGAGAAGTTGTAAACTTCCCGTTGTGAGGATAAGTTTATTATCGGTGATAAACTTTCCTTAAATTGAAGAACGAGTCCTAAGTTGACATTTACTTAGAAGTCGTTTTCATGAGCTTGAAAAACTTTTGAATGTTTAACGTAAAGCTCATGACCGAGAAAGGTGAGTTTCTCGTTGTGAAGAAAAGTTCTCTTATTTAAAAGATACACTTTTCTTTCTGAGATTAAAACTTGGAATGTTTTAATACAACCTCATGACCGAGAAAAATTAATTTCCCGTTGCGAGGATAAGTTATCATTAAAGATAAGCTTTCCTAAAACTGAAGTCCGAGTTACAGTCTGATATTTAATTGTAAGTCATTGTGCATGAGCTTAAAAACTTCGAATTTTTTTAATAAAAACTCTTGCCCGAGAAAAATTAATTTCTCGTTCTGAGGAGAAGTTTATCATCGGCAGAAAAACATTCCTTTAATTGAAGTCTGGGTCATCGTCTGTAATTTAACGATGAACTATTGTGCATGAGCTTAAAAACTTCGAATGTTTTTAATATCAGCCCATGCCCGAGAAAAATTAATTTCTCGTTCTTAGTATAAGTTTATCATCTGCGATAAACTTTCCTTTCTTTGAAGTGCGGGTTACAATCTGTCATGTGACTGTAATCCTTTGTGCATGAGCTTAAAATTTTTGAATGTTTTTAATATAAGCTCATGCCCGAGAAAAATTAATTTCTCGTCTTGAGGGTAAGTTATCGAGGATGAGATAAACTTCCCTTTCTTTGAAGTTCGAGTCATTGTCTGATATTTAACGAGGAACCATTTGTGAGTTTAACTGCAAATCCCCTGAGACACTTGATTTGTTGATATTAGCTTCTTCAACAACCAAACTCTGAGAGTGTCCTGAGTCGGATGATATAAAGCGATTGGACCGCTTTGTTGAACGTTGACGTTTGTACCTGCATTCTCATTAGGAGTTTGTATGCTTTGATATGGGTTAGAGATATCTAATTTAGAACCATGCGGGGGTTCACAGAAACCTTGGTAGTGCTAGAGGGAAAAATCTTTCATGTAGGAACCCATTGAAGATTAACTGATTTGATAATCCAACCCGTGGGTTGCCACCTAAGATTGGATCTAGGCGATATGGTTTTCATATGCACAGCAGAAGACTTAGCGGTAGAAAACCTATTTCCTTTGGAAATCCCTCTTTTAATACATGAGTTCATCTTATTCAAGACTTTAGTGACACAAGCCGCATGATTTGTCGTGAAGACACTCTTCATGCATACGAAACAAACACCGTGTTTGGTGTCCGAATGAGATCTAGAAATCCCAGTTCTTGCTTGTGTTCTTCTCTTAGGTTCCTCTACATAGTGATTATTAGTCATGTTATTTAACCTATGTTGTGGAAAATTCTTAGAACTATGCCTAGAATCACTAGTAGCAGTCTTCTTTGTAGGTTTTACATAGGCTGATTTGATCACAGTAGGCCTAGATAGTGGAGTGACTGGTCTAGAAATATGAACCATATCAACTTGGGAGGCAAACCGCGGTCTCGAGGATTTTGGTCGCTCGGATCTAAATGCAGTCGGTTGTCGAACACGCTGATTTTTAGGCGGTTTCCCCAAGATTGATGGTTTTTCAAGCATAGTGTCCACACTAGTTCCTTTAGTTTTCCTCAACTCATTTTTCAGATCCGCTATTGCAAAAACCTTTTCCTGAATTTGAGCCTCTAAAGTCTCCTTCTCTTTGAGCAATTTATCTTCGGATGCCAATTTAGATTCTAGCAACTTAATTTGTTTCAAAAAATTATCATTTTCAGCTTTAGAATCTAGAACTTTTTGATCCAATTTTCGTTCAAGAACAACGTTTGACTTTTCAAGTTTTTCAAAATATGTTTCAAATTTGTTCGTTTTCTTCGAAAATTAAAGTTTGGCATCCTTAAGATCTTTAGATTGCTGAGCTAAAATCATTTCGAGCTCTTTAACCTTGGAATCAGAAGCAGTTAATAAAGCAGTCATAAGGCAATTATCATGATTGTTAGCATTTTGAACACTTTCTCACCCAGTATGACGCACATTGGATGAATCAGAAATGGTATCGCTATCACTCTTTTCCATCCCATGTTTGTCATACTTAGGTTCGAAATGCTCAATATGCGGAATTTCATCAGCATATACATCATATACAACATGACATTGTACCATATTTGTAGTCTCTTCATCATAAGCGGGTATGGTGTCATCATAAGAGATATCTGTAACATTCCCTGACGTGTTGCTGATATCATGCTTTGCTATTGATTCCATGCCCTTGAAATCTTTAGGCTCTAAATTGTCAACCGTATGACCATTCTCCTCTTGCATCTGCATCGTAGATTCTTGCACTCCACTATCATACACTTGCTGAATCCGGGATCTTTCATAAATTGAAGACGAGACCGATGTCATGAATTTCAATAGTGTACCACGGAACTCTTGAACCTCGGTATATGAGTATTGAAAAAATGACTGGCATATCCCTAAGTTATCAGACTTAGCGATGTTGAATTGGAAGAAGTGCGTAAGTTGGGTCACGAGAGCTTTATGTGCAGATTCTAAAGCAGAGTGATTAAATTCTTCTTTATGAAGTTGCGAAGCTAGTTGGTTCAAGTTGAGTAAAATTGAGTCGATGAATATGTTACGATCTTGACCAAAGAGTGTCACAAATTCGCTTCCTCCTTGAAGCCATGAAAGGGTTACAAGTTGAGACTGAAGTAGTCGAAATAACGTTATACCACTTTCTCTAGCTTTGTCTTGCATTTGATGCAATTCTCCCTCTTTCGATGTCGAATTCAACGGTTCCATTGAAAATCGATGATATATGAAGGTAAGTTATTGTGTCAGTTGTTGTCGATTAACTCCCTTGAGTAGTGAAGAAAAATGATTAAATCCTCTAAATATGTGTTCTCGAGAAACCAAAAATCTCCAATGCAAAATTACACACGAAATTTTCTAAATCACGTTTATCGAAAAACTTGAAAAATTCCAAAGATTTTGCAATGTAGGAGATTTAATTTCGCAATGTGAAGCTCAAGTATGATATAATTCCGCAAAGTGAATCTTATGATTCCTTAATGCGAGTCTTTTGATTTTGCAATCTTAATAATCCACACAATTCCGCAATCTCAATAATCACATAATTCCGCAATCTTAAAAGCACATAATTCCGCAATGAGTGAAGGGATTCAATTTCGCAATCACTTACAATATATAATTACGCAATTAGTGAAGAGTATGATTCCGCAATATGTAGATGTGTATGATTCCGCAATATCGAAGGTGTATGATTCCGCAATGTTGTTTAAGCACAATTCCACAATGCTATATGTGGAACAATTCCGAAATAATTTGAAGATTCAATTCCGCAATTCTTGAAAAAAATTCAATTCCGCAATACTTGACAAGTAATCAATTTCGTAATAATTTGAAGATTCAATTCCGCAATTCTTGAAAAAATTTAATTCCACAATACTTGACTAGGAATCAATTCCGCAAAGTGCACAGAAATTGTGAGATGAAGCTAAAAAGTGGATCTTGATTGTACTTTTAGATTAAAGAAATTTGAAGCTAAAATTGAAGCCAAACACCAAAATTTTTTGCGTTTTTGAGCGATCCACGCAACCCAAATCACTACCACGGCTATATAGATGATATTGGTAAAGATCAAACCACAAAAAACACACAAAAACTTTTTTGAACGTGGGGTATTTTAGATCAAATCCACACGAAATCAAGTCCACAAGAACAAACCAATAAAACCATGGCTCTTGATACCATTTGTAAGTCCTCGTAATCCTTGGATTATCCTTGTGTTAGAATGATCTAAAGAGGCAGAGATAGATGAAGATGTAGAGAGAGAAAGTAGAGAGCTTGGAGAGAAAATAGAAAATATTAGATTGAATGTGTAAAGTGAGAACCAACAACCCCTGCTAACATGCTAGAAGGGTGTATATATAGCCCACCCTACATGTGGGCTTGACGGGATATAGTTTACATATTGGATCACGAGCCCAATACTTGAATATAGGGTTGGAGTGACCGATCCTTTCTAAATACGTAAAAACGTATTTCCAATAGAACTGATCAATAAACGAGCCCGTAACCTGTCAGAAAGGCAAACGGAGAACAAGAGAAAGTCGGATGAAAGCTCTCGTAGCCAGCATCATCAGCCTCCCAAAAGACAGGACGTTGGGAAAGTTTATGGTACTACTCCCACAGCTAGCACCAGGAACTACTCAGGCTCTAAGCCTAAATTTCCAAAGTGCAACTATCACCATGTTGTTGGAGGCCAGTGTCATGGATGCTGCAAATGTGGTCAACAAGGCCACATTGCTCGTGAATGTCAAGCCAATGCTGTTACTCCGGTTCGACCCAACAGCAACCCTGGGAACAACAGCAAGGGCGGATCCAATGCCCGTGGGAGCGGGAGTGGACAACAGGGAAACCAAAACCCCACAGGTGGAAGAAATAGTAGACCAAGGAGAACCGTAGTGTGCTATGAATGTGGAGCCCCTAGGCATGTGAGACCAGATTGTCCCAAGTTGGCCAACCAGAATAAGGACAACAAGGGAACCTCATCACAAGTGTACATGGTTTCCAATACCCAAGCCAACCTGGTTCCAACATCGTTACTGGTACGTTTCTACTAAACAACGATATGCATCTTTCTTATTTGGTACTGGGGCAGACCGAAGTTTTATATCTACTGAATTTAGTAATATATTGGAAGTCACCCCATCAGTTTTAGACCCCCACTATGCTGTAGAGTTAGCCAACGGAAAAGTTGTAACGGTTGATACCATCATTCGAGGTTGTACCTTAAATCTTTCCAATCACCCGTTCAACATTGATCTCATCCCGGTAAACCTTGGTAGCTTCGATGTCATTATTGGCATTGATTGGTTAGGAAAATATCATGCAGTTATCGTGTGTGATGAAAAACTGGTTCGTATACCATGGGGAAATGAAACCTTGATTATACGAGGGGATGGTAACCTGGACATAATCAACACTAGGCTTAGTGTCATCTCTTGCACCAAAGTCCAGAAAATATTTGGTAAGAGGATGCCCCATCTTCCTAGCCCACCTTTCCAAAATTTATGAGGTAGGCAAACCTAAAAGACATGTCCAACTCACAATGGGTGTATTTTGTAGGGTTATGTTTGTCATCCAAGGCAAACCTAAACCTAAAAGACATGTCCAACTTACAATGGGTGTATTTTGTAGGGTTATGTTTGTCATCCAAGGCAAACCTAAACCTAAAAGACATGTCCAACTCGAAGTGGGTGTATTTTGTAGGGTTGTGTTTGACATCCCCCAAAAAGATATGTTGGATTTCCCCTACTTTTTGACAAGCCTCTTTCTTTACGGGTCCAATTAGTTCGACAATAACATCAGCCAACAAGCCTTGAAATGAATGACTTCTTTCTTTTAGAAGTCAAAATTTGTGCAAATTTCGAACCTCTAATAGTGGATGCACGACCCTTTTCATCATCCCACAAGAGGTGCACTTATTTATTCTTGGTATCTTCTTTTGTATCCACCATTTGAGGTGTTTATTTTCTACGCCTCTAACGCCCTAGCCCAACCGCAATGAAGCAGATTCCTTGCAACTTCCTACCCTACCACCATCAACCATAATCTTAACCATTCCTCTGAGTAGAGTTTTAGTAGCATTAAATAATGTTTGCATCCCACAAGCTTGGAGCATATCAGCAAATCTTTCACGTAAAGTTGTTGACACAGGAGGGGTACTAGTGAATTTTTTTTCCTCCAACCCCAATTTTCACCATCAAGTGGAGATATAACATATCTTTCACCAGTGACAAGGATGCCGGAGTAGTACATCCCCAACTTTCCCAACATATAAAGCATGCTGGCGTGTCTTTCTCATACCAGATACCAATTGTAGTGGATTTCCCCTTCTAACCAAAGCCACAACACCATTGCTCTTCTCCCAACTTTTGGAAGGATGTGACCATGACCCCGTTGAAAAAGCCCTCGTAAGCACATCCGTAGTAGTAGCAACATCTATTACTGCTCAATCGGATGTATAGTGCGACCAGGATAAAGATCTATATGCATTGCTTTTTGTCCATCCGTAGTAGTAGCAGCATCTATTACTACTCAATCGGATGTATAGTGCGACCCGGATAAAGATCTCTTTGCATTGCTTTCTGTCCATCCGTAGTAGTAGCAACATCCATTACTGCTCAATCGGATGTATAGTGCGACCCAGATAAAGATCTCTTTGCATTGCTTTCCGTCCATCCGTTGTAGTAGCAGCATCCATTACTGCTCAATCGGATGTATAGTGCGACCCGGATAAAGATCTCTTTGTATTGCTTTCTGTCCATCCGTAGTAGTAGCAGCATCCATTACTGCTTAATCGGATGTATAGTGCGACCCGAATAAAGATCTCTTTTCATTGCTTTCTGTCCATCCGTAGTAGTAACAACATCCGTTACTTCTCAATCGGATGTATAGTGTGACATGGATAAAGATCTCTTTGCATTGCTTTCTATCCATCCGTAGTAGTAGCAGTATCTATTACTACTCAATCGATGTATAGTGCGACCCGGATAAAGGTCTCTTTGCATTGCTTTCTGTCCATCTGTAGTAGTAGCAGCATCCATTACTGCTCAATCGGATGTATAGTGCGACACGGATAAAGATCTCTTTGCATTTCTTTCCGTCCATCCGTAGTAGTAGCATCAACCATTACTGCTCAGTCAGATGCATAGTGCGACCCGGATAAAGATCTCTTTGCATTGCTTTCTGTCCATCCGTAGTAGTAGAAGCATCTATTACTGCCAATCAGATGTATAGTGCGACTCGGATAAAGATATCTTTGCATTGCTTTCTGTCCATCTGTAGTAGTAGCAGCATCCATTACTACTCAATCGGATGTATAGTGCGACCCGGATAAAGATCTATTTGCTTTGCTTTCTGTCCATTCGTATTAGTAGAAGCATCCATTACTGCTCAATCGGATGTATAGTGCGACCCGGATAAAGATCTCTTTTCATTGCTTTCTGTCCATCCGTAATAGTAGCATCATCTATTACTGCTCAATCGGATGTATAGTGCGACTAGGATAAAGATCTCTTTGCATTGCTTTATGTCCATCCGTAGTAGTAGCAGCATCCATTACTGCTCAATAGGATGTATAGTGCGACCTAGATAAAGATCTCTTTGCATTGCTTTATGTCCATCCGTAGTAGTAGCAGCATCCATTACTGCTCAATCGGATGTATAGAGCGACCCGGATAAAGATCTCTTTGCATTGCTTTCTTTCCATCCGTAGTAGTAGCAGCATCTATTACTGCTCAATCGGATGTATAGTGCGATCCGAATATAGATTTCTTTGCATTGATGTCACCATACATTTCTGCGCGTGTCCAAAACGAACTCGTATACCTAGGACATCTTCTTAGTTAAAAGATAACAACATTTTTAGTAGCTCTGAGGACAAAGCTAAAATAACAGGATGGTTCTATAAAATCCATGATTTTACCATGATAAAATGTAATAGAGTTTTACTCAATGATCCTAGAACATTCACTCATGTGTTATATCCCTATAAAATGTGTGAACATGTCCATTGTGTACTTATACTTTTGCATTTCATCTTTGTTGTAAATAGCTACATAACTTAAACCATGTACTTAAAACTAGAAGAACAAGTAATAAATGCATAACCTTCATGTATGTACACAACACTTAACAAATATTGAAAACAATGTTGCACTACATATATGTAACCGTGTATATGGGTACTATATGTATGCATACACTTCTCTTGGGCTAGCCCAAGATCACATCTCCATTGTGTTATACCCAACACAAGCGCAAGCCCAAGCCCACTCCCCTTTTGGTTAGCCTTACACGAAACATACTCAAGGTGGAAGGAGAAGAGGTGTCTTGGTTTTGGCAAAGCCAACACTTGTCATTTCCTATGGGATTTGTCCCCCACTTCACTCCTTCTAGCCGCCTATACCTCTCTCTCCTATTCATTCTCCATGGAAACACAATCTCAAATCTCTCTCAACTCCCTTTCACTCTCAATCATTCGGATACCACCAAGAACACATTAACTTCACAAGTTATTGTCTTCTTCCTCATTACTACTAATCATTTGGAAGTATCTCTACCGACTTGATTCTCATATAAAACCACATAAGCCCTTGCCGAATCTACTAAGGTCACGACTTGGATTATTGTTAGGGTTTCATCTTCATCAAGATTAGTTCACGAATCTCCCTTGTCCCCTAGATCTTCCTTGATAATTATAACGAGAAGGTATTACTCATTTTCCTTTCTTCATGTTTACTTGCATGCATGATCATCCACCTAATGAACACATGAAATGAACTTGTTAAAAATCAAGATTTGATGAAACCATGACCATATAGGTCGCGACATATTTTTGGAATACCATGGTTCATGCTTAAAAGCTTTTGATAAGAAACCTATGATTATCTATCTATTTTTCTTTTACTTGATAAAATCATATAAACCATTTTATGGATTTAAATGTAGCCGTGGGTTATAAACTTTACTTTTGGGATTGTGGTTAACTAATAATCACAAATCTCATAACTAGACTTATGTAAGTAAAAAACCATGAACACCATGACCCCAAAGGTCACGGCTTAAGTATATGTACATCAATGATTTATATAACAAGTTTTAAATAATGGAATATGTGTTTAACTATACATAATGAACTACTAAAAATCACCAAAACATTTTGGGTATAAAAATATAGCCGTGGGCTATGAACATCCTTGGATGGATTTTAAATGAACATACATGTTTATGTTAGACCTAGATCTTATGTAAAGACCTTAACCTAACTTAATAGTCATGTTAAAGTATAGATCTTATAATAAGAACACATGGGAAATTATGTATAGCCATGGAATACATAAGTTCATAATTAACTTGTGTTAAATTGTAAACATGCAATAAGTATACACATTAAATTGTTGGGACTTTATAAGTAATTATAAACACAAAACTAGCTAAAATCTCATCTTGGAAATACCAAGATTTAATTTAGAGCCGTGGGCTATATATGTATGTATATGGACTTATGATTGACTTCTAGGCTTGTACATGCCTTAGATATCATATTGGGACTCTTATAATTACATGCAACCATATAACAAGTTTAGACTTATCTTAATAAGCTATAAATTAATATAGCCGTGAGTCATAAGCTCATATTAGGGCTTATAACTTACATGAAACCTTGGAACAAATCTAGATCTCATTTGATACATCAAATAAAACAAACCGTAGGTTTTACCCTTTTAAATTAGGGTTCATAACTTAATTTTGATAAGTTAATGATAAGCTTATAAGAAAACCTAGATTATTACCTACATAAATAATAAAGATATGTTAATGGACTAATCAAGCCCATGTAACACTAGCCCAAGACCTAATGGCCCATTAAGCCCATTTAACTAATCTTAGTATATTAGTGGACTTAAAAATGTGTTTAAGCCTAATCAATGTTTTAAAAGCCATTTAACTAATTAGTGGACTTAAAAATATGTTTAAGCCCAATCATTGTTTTAAAAGCCCATTTAACTAATTAGTGGACTTAAAAATGTGTTTAGACCCACTAGATGGCTCATTGGTTCTATTGGTCCAGTTAATGAGCCCATTTAATATTTTAAATATTTAAATGGAGTTTTTATAACAGAATATAACTTATAAAAACTTTTGTACTAAAAATGACAATTTATGAAACTTAGGGACTAAAACCGTGACACTCAAAACTTGTTTGGATAAACTATTAAACACAAGGACTAAAATTGTAATTATCCAAAAGTCTAGGGTTTAATAAATGCCATCTGTGACATATTAAACCCTAGGGACCATTTTTGAAAGTCTCTAAAAGTTGTTTTGACATTTTATAAACCTAAGGACCATTTGTGTAATAATCCGAAACATATAGAAGCCCTAGGGACTGTTTTTGTTATTTTATGAAAGTTATAAAACCTAATTAATACTAGAGGGACTAATTCTGCCATTACCCGAAAGTATAACAAGCCCTAGGTACTAAAAGTATAAAATCCGAAAGTTTACTTTATTTAAAATAATGAGGGACTAGTTTTGCAATATTCCAAAACATAAACTAGCCCTAAACCCTAATTCTATTTTAATTTAGTAACACTTAAATAAATCCTAAACCATAAGGATTTAAATTGTAAATTCTTAAAGTTGTAACTTATAAATTATTTTATAAATGTTGGAAAATTTTCGGGAACTTTAAAGTTAAATAAAATATTTATATTTTACTTTACAAAATAAAATATTTATATTTTACTTTATAAGATAAATTATATAAACTATATGTATATTTGTAAACTAAATACATGTACTTATATACTTTTATGAAATGAATTTATATAAATGTTAAATGCAAGTACGTATACAAAAATTATAAGTAAAACATTTTATTTTACTTAAACTAGAACCATAATTACAAGTTCAAATGAATATTATTAATACTTGTACCACAGCCATTTAAATAAATATTGTAGCATTAATAAACTAATTAAAAATTGTATAAGCATACACATACGTTTTATTGTATTATTTATTAAGACTGTACTATTTAATTAGGCAATAGACCGTGACGTGTGCATTACTTGGATTTCCTTTTTAATTGCACAGCCTTTACAAACTCCAAGGTGAGTTTACAGCTCCATACAAATTATTGATAAACCTTTTCCTCTACGGGGGAGAAAACATGCAACTTCATTTATTGGACATAAACTGTATTGTATAAACTTTGATTACGATTGCCTATTGTAAAAACTGTTAAATTATTGTAATTGCCCGAATGTTATAAATAGATCTATTTGGGATTGACGATCCCATCTGGGTGAGTAGCGCTCACTGTGCCTTGGCTGGGACAACAAATGTATACCATGTTAGAACTGGGTTTGGCGCCTTTTTGTAAGGCCCTGAGTTATCATCTATTGAGAACTATGGAGAGTTAAGCTTCAGTATTGAGCAATAGGGAATGTAATTACCTTTTTAGTAGGGATGCTATGTGCATTACTACTATCATGATCATTTATGTCCAAAATTATTTTATTAAACCTGTAAATTCCCCAACTTTATGTTGACCCTCTAAGCATGTTTTTCTCAGAAAAATGAAGCTAATACGTGGTGTGTGCATGGACTCAGGCATCATAGTAGTCTGCATTGTAGGACTCATCAGGGGCTTTCTACTAGGGAAAAATGAACAATTTACTTTTGTCATGTTTAAACAATTTTTATTAATTTGTACACTATTCATGTAATTTATATGATGGATAATCTGTAAAACCCGCATGCTTTTACCATGAATAGTACCCTTAATATCGTACGTACTCGATTAAAACTTTACTATTATAGTATTATTACGTTTACATGTTAGGATTTTATGTATTACGTACGTGTTAGAACACGATAAGTATTTATTACGCACGAACACACAATAATTATTTGACAATAATTAATCACGAACATGCGATCATGAAATCACGAACGTAATTAAATCACGAACTATTATTAATTACGTATATATATTTATTACGAGCGTAAATAAATATATTAGGTCACGGTAATTATTTAACGAGAACACACAAAACGCGAACACAAATAAACACAAACGAATAATTAAATAACGAGACACGGAAAACGGTACGGGTGCCCCATGTGGGGCCCCTACCAGAGGAAACAATAAGGAGATGGGCCAAGCCCATCTCAAAATTTACTAAGAGTGGTTATGGTAAAAGTTTACTAGTCACTTTTCACTTTACAGAAGATTAAACAAAAACCTAAAAAGTTTTCTCTTTCTCCTCTTTTCTTTTTTTGACCGCCGCATATTAAGCACACCAAGGGGGTGTTTGTTTGATTTTTGATCTTGGTTTTGGTGCAAGTGTTCGTGTTTGTTCATCCTCGTTTAGATCCACGCATTCGGTATATTCTTTTTATCCTGTTCTTTTTGATTTGATCTAATAATTAATTAAGAACATGATGTTTTTAAAACCTAATTAAAAACATAGATCAAACATGGAAATGGTTATTGGGTAAATAAAAAAGGGATGGTTTTATGGGTGTTTGTTTGCCCGGCGCCTAAACCGAACCCCAAGCGGGTCTCGGTTTGGCTACAAAACCACCACCGAGACCATATGGTCCCGGTTGAGTGGTGAGGGTCCCACGGCAACAGCAAAACAAGGGGAACCCCGAAGTGGTTCGGGGTATGGTGTCGATTTCATGTCCGGTTCATGGTTTCTAGTCAAGATCCGGTTCACGGTTTATGTTAAGATTATATTTTTTTTATAATCATATGTTAAAATTAAATTAATAAATATGACATGATTAATTTAATAAACATGACTTAGGTTATATTAATTATTAAAATCATGAAATTATTAACCTAAGTATTTTATGTTTTCTAGACTTATAATTAATTAATTATTTAAAAACCATGGTTATAATTAATTAATTAACATGACTTAGGTTATATTATTAATAAATAATAATACATGTTTTAACCTAAGTATTTAACCTTATTTAATTAAAACATGATATATTTTAATTAAATACTTTTAACCTATAGTTTATTTAAATTACATGAAATAATTAATAAACTATACATTATAATCAGAAAAACACTTAGGCTTATATACTTAGCTTATTTAACCAGCTTATATCTAATTATGGAAACTTTCTATTTCTAGAAACTTATTTAATTAAGGCAGCTAATCTATTTATGGAAACTTTCTATTTTTAGAAACTTATTTAATTCAGGCAGCTAATCTATTTATGGAAACTTATTTAATCAAGGCAGCTAATCTATTTATGGAAACTTTCTATTTTTAGAAACTTATCTATTTTAAGCAGTAATTCTATTTTTGGAAACTTTCTATTTTTGGAAACTTTCTATTTTTTGAAACTTTCTATTTTTGAAAACTTTCTATTTTAGGAAACCTGCTATTTTTGGAAAGTTACTTATTATTACACAGTAAGTATAATAATACATGAAATACCAGAAATACTTAACCAGTATAGACAGAATATAAGATAAACACGGTTTAAGGCTTTAAACGGTAAAACATGATATGAACATATAAAATAAGCTAAGACATGATATAGAACGAGTTACGTATTAGTAAGCAGATACTTACACGTATGTATTTATGTAGCATTAGTGATACCAAAGTAGGATTCTCCTCAATTCATCTTCTTCGTTCACTGGACATAAGGTACGAATTCCCGCCCTTTCAGTATGGACATTCTTTCCTTATTAGGATTCCCGGTATGCAGCCAAATGTTTTCCCGTAGTATAAGTTTATATGTTTGAATTGCTTATGTTTAATTTGGAATACCTATATCCATATACATGCATGACCAGTTTCACCTAGTTATGGAGGTACCATAACCATAACATTAGAGGCACTTATGTTATGACTTCACCACGGCGGAGTGATTGCTCGTAGCGTCCCTTCATCTTTTGGCCATATTATTATATTTATCATGTGGGGCATATGGGTGCATCCTAGTTACATGTTTTCAGCAGATTACTCAGTGTGAATGTGGTGTGTGCCTTGCATCCTTCACAAGGAGCTGATCCCTCCTACCCAAACCAGTATATTAAATTAGAGGCAGCCCCTCTAATTTGCATGATGAGGTCACCCCTCTAAGTATTCATGTACGGTGGATTTTCATGACCTATATTGGCTAATGGTAGAACATGCTAAACAGTTTTTATAAGATAAACATAAGGCTTTTCAAACTATAAAACCAGTTTTACCAAGACTTAACCAGGTTACTCGGGACTTAGTTTTCTTCCGCTATTATATGTTATATGCTTGTCCTATTCATGCTTTATTGTACATCCGTGCACTGAGCGTATTGCTCAGCCGTTTTCCTTTTCTATGTTCCCAAAACGGCAGGTACTCAGGGACGCTCATAGACTTTAAGCGTACGTACATATGGACTGGAAGCTTCGTAGCCTTTTTTTACTTTATGCATTATATTTACTTTGATACTCTTGCTATGGACATGGTTTAGTCCTTTCCTTTTCAGTACTTATGTTTGTGTGTGATGAGCTTTACTTTTGGACTAACGATGTTTGATTCCGGTATTTCCTTTTATGGTCATGTAATGTTTAGACATTTTTCCTTGTATGCTTTGATGACACGCCATAATTACGCGTGACATTCCATTATCAAAATGGGGTGTTATAATTATGGTATCAGAGCCAAGGCTTCGACCTCTAGGCTCTCAAAATATGATCTGTGATTAGTGGGTAGTCACTACGGTCTTCCTAGAACTGACAGTTGTTTTCATGCATTCATCATTTTATGCATACATATATATGTCATTGTCGCAGATTTATGACTAAGTAATGGTTGGTACAGGACTGGCCCCATTTAGTCGCATGTGTTTTATCGAAACTTTTAAATTTGGGACCGACCCATAGGCGTCCCCTCGCCATGTCTTTTATTTTGGGTGAACTGACCATAGGCGTTCACTCTCGAGCATACAAAAGTTTTCATAAAACTGCATCATGCATTCATACAAAAAATTTTCTTGCATAAAATTTTTCTCTTGAAATTTTGGTATAAATTTTTTTTCATGTATATATATATATTTTTTATGTTTTGATCTATTTAATCATATTTTTTATGTCATACTGTTAGATGGTTCTCACACGCGAACATGAATAGCTCAATGCTGTAATTCAAGCTGCTATGCAAGATTTTCTTCCTCAACTGAGGAACGACATCAGGGATGAAGTTCAAGCTGCCAACAATCAGCAGCATAACCAGGCACCTCCTCCTCCTCCTCGTCCAGTAACCTTAGCAGTATGGCTGGAGAGATTCAACAAGCTCCATCCTCGAGCTTTTAAGAAAACAGATAGCCCCAGTGATGCTGAAAGCTGGCTGGCTCACATCGAGAAGATTTTCAATGCTATGGGTTGTGACCCCGCATACAAGGCGAGGTTGGCATGCTATCGGTTCGAAGGCGATGTGCTAAATTGGTGGTTAGCGTTGATACAGTCTGAGGGTGGTGACGAGTGGGTTACTGGTTTGACTTGGGCTTAGTTCAAGGACAGGGTGATGGAGCAGTTCTTTCCCAATGCTGAGCAAGACAAGCCAAGAGGGAGTACCATGGGATCCGACAGAGAGCTGGGGAGAATAGCAACGAGTTTATGTAGCGCTTTCTTCGCTTAGCTGGTTTCCTTGGTGCGGCAGCAGGTACTCCTGAAGAGCAGGCACACCACTTTAGGTGGGCTCTTCGCACATCGGTCACAAACAATCTGGTGTGTGCTACGTTCAACATTGTAGCACAAGTGGCCGATGCAGCACGTAAACTAGAGACGCTGCAAGAACGAGATGAGTTCGGGGAAGCTGAGAGACCCGACAAGAGGTAAACATTCGTATTCAAGCAATGATCTATCCGTATTCTTTCCATATATGTCAATTGGTCATCTCTTTAAATGTATCTTCCAGGCAGAAAACTGGGGACCGGTCTCAACCGGCTACTCAGCAGCATCCTCATCAGCCCAAGGGAAACGGTCAGACTAACGACCGTTCTGCTATGGATAGGCATGACGGTAATGATAATTACTATAACAACGCTGGACACTCCAACAGCAGCAGGTCCTAATACTTACGAATTTTCTTATGATTTCATGTTATAACTCATATTCTGACACTTTAGCAAAAACTTCTACCAGGAACCATGGAAACGGTAGGGACCAGAACCAGAGAGGTTCACAGCCTAGCCGTCCAGCTATCACTGGTATTCAATCTTACGATTATCCGCATTGTCCTTTGTACCCTATTATCATGTCTTATGTAAAATGTTTTATCAGGTTCCCAGCCAGCCAGAGCACCTACTGGAGGATTTACTCATCCTCTTTGCTCTACTTGCCACCGTAGGCACCCAGGGCCATGTCGCCGTAACACTGACGTATGCTTCAAGTGTGGTCTTCCTGGCCATATCATGAAGGATTGCCGTAAGGGCGAGATGGAGGGTACATCGGGACATGCTGATTCCAAGCCGCCTCCTACCACCGGGCGTGTCTACATGACATCTTGAGACCAGGCCAACAAGTCTACAGGTACCATCATTGGAATCTTGTATATGTATGGTCAAGCTGCATGTGTTCTTTTCGATACGGGTGCTACTCACTCGGTTATTTCTACTGCTTATGCTAAGAACATTTGGATGCTCCCCATGCCACTAGAGAATAGGCTTACTATTTCCACGCCTTTGAGGGACTCTGTATTAATCACCCATGTATACAAGAGTCTTCCCCTAGAATTTGACGATAAGGTTCGACCTGTTGACGCACTTTCGCTGGACATGAATGACTTCGACATGATTTTGGGCATGGATTGGCTATCCAAGCATCATGCTACCATAGACTGCCATTCATATCGAGTTATATTCGGTGATGTTAATGCACCAGAGTACATTCATAAAGGGTTCATACACGGACGGTCTGTACAAATAATATCTACCCTGCAAGCGCGTGCATTACTGTCACATGGCTGCGAGGGTTATCTAGTTACGGTTCACGACATGGATGCTGAATCTCCATCAATTCAGGATCAACCTATAGTGTCAGAATTACAAGATGTTTTTCCAGCAGAACTTCCGGGCATACCACCTGCACGAGAAGTGGAATTTAGTATCGAGCTTATTCCAGGAGCTGAACCAATCTCCAAGGCTCCTTATCGCATGGCTCTCATAGAGCTGAAGGAGCTGAAGGACCAACTGCAAGAACTTCTTGAACAAGGTTTCATTCGACCGAGCGCATCTCCATGGGGCGCACCGGTCTTATTTGTTAAGAAGAAGGACGGCAGTATGCGTCTTTGCATAGACTATCACGAGCTCAACAAGATTACTATCCGGAATAGGTATCCACTGCCACGTATAGACGATCTGTTTGACCAACTCCAAGGGGCCAAATACTTTTCCAAGATTGATCTTGGGTCAGGCTACCATCAGCTACGGGTCAAGGAGCAGGATATCGCCAAGACTACTTTTCGTACCCGCTATGGCCACTACGAGTTTGTAGTTATGCCATTCGGTCTGATAGATGCTCTAGCAGTGTTCATGGACTTGATGAACAGAATCTTCCAGGAATTTCTGGACAAGTTTGTCATTGTCTTCATCGATGACATCCTGATTTTCTCAAAGTCCAAGGAGGAACACGAAGACCATCTTCGTACAGTACTACAGATTCTTCGCCAGAAGCAGTTGTATGCTAAATTCTCCAAGTGTGAGATCTGGTTAGACAAGGTGGCATTCTTAGGTCACATTGTATCAGCAAAAGGAATCACTATGGATCCATCGAAGGTTGAGGCCATTACTAAGTGGCCGAGGCCGACTTCAGCGACGGAAGTCCGCAATTTCTTAGGCTTAGCTGGCTATTACCGTAGGTTCGTGGAGAACTTTTCCCGCTTAGCACTACCATTGACCAAACTGATGCGGAAAGGGGAGAAATTCGTCTGGACTGAAGAACGAGAGATGAGCTTTGAAGACCTGAAGCAGAAGCTAGTATCTGCACCTATTCTTACTCTCCCATCTGGTACGGGTGGATTTCAAATCTACCGAGATGCATCAGGGAAGGGACTGGCTGTGTTCTCATGCAACATGGGAAAGTGATCGCGTACGCTTCACGGCAGCTTAAGCCTTATGAAGAAAATTACCCCATGCATGACTTGGAACTTGCTGTAGTCGTGTTTGCATTGAAGATATGGAGGCACTACTTATATGGAGAATCATGTGACATTTTCACGGACCACAAGAGCTTGAAGTATATCTTCACTCAACGTGAATTGAACATGAGGCAGAGGAGATGGTTAGAGCTGTTGAAGAATTATGACATTAATCTACAGTATCATCCCAGAAAGGTAAATGTAGTAGCAGATGCTCTTAGCAGGAAGTCCGGAATGATCAACGGCATTAAAATTGAGGAGGAAATCATAAGAGACTTGGAGCGACTAGACATCGAGATCATGGTACGTGGACAACACGGTTACTGGGCTAATCTTAGAGTAGAACCCGAGTTACTCTCTAAGATCAAGGAAGCTCAGAAAGATGATGGAGAAATCTGGGCGATAGTACAGAAATTGGAGAAACAGACGGAATTCAGAGTAGATGCAGATGGTATCGTATGGCAGGGCACGAGACTTTGTTTTCCTGATGACCAATAACTCCGGGAAGCCTTGTTAGCTGAAGCTCATAGCTCCCCATTCTCTATACATCCTGGTTCGATTAAGATGTACCATGACATCAACCAGTATTTTTGGTGGAGTGGTATGAAACAGGATGTGGCCACTTACGTCTCCAAATGTCTTACCTGCCAGCAGGTTACGATCGAACATCAACGATCTGGCGGTCTCCTTCAACCGTTATACATTCCAGAGTGGAAGTGGGACAAAATCACCATGGATTTTTTACCGGTCTTCCACCTACCAAGAGGAAGCACGATGCAATTTGGGTTATCGTAGATCGACTGACCAAATCAGCTCATTCTTACCGATCCACAAGGAAGATCCCGTAAGTAAACTCGCCGATACGTATAGAAGAGAGATCATGAGACTCCACAGTGCTCCATCCAGCATCATCTCAGACAGAGATCCTCGATTCACTTCGCGCTTTTGGAAGAGTCTGTAGAAAGCTTGGGGTACACAACTTAAGCTTAGCACGACTTTTCATCCTCAAACGGACGGACAGTCAGAGCGAACTATTCAGACATTGGAAGACATGTTGAGGTCATGTGCGTTGGAATGGACGGGCGATTGGGATGATTACATCTGTTTGGTGGAGTTTGCATACAACAACAGTTGGCACGCAAGTATCAAGTGTGCTCCTTTCGAGATGTTGTATGGCAGGAAGTGTCGCGCCCCAATCTGCTGGGATCAGGTTGGCGAGCGAACACTTGAAGGACCAGAAATCATAGAATTGACCAATGAAAAGATCGCAGTAGCTAAGAAGAAACTTTAAGAAGCACGGTCACGTCAGATGAGTTACGCCGATAAGCATCGTAGGGACATACATTTTAACGTAGGAGATCACGTCTTCCTTAAGTTTTCGCCGGCACGTGGTGTTAGACTCTTCGGGATTAAAGGGAAGCTCAGTCCTCGTTTCATCGGACCGTTTGATATCATTGAACGAGTCGGTGAAGTATCTTACCGGTTGGCGTTACCTCCGCAGCTTTCGCTTGTACACAATGTGTTTCATGTGTCCTTACTCAGAGGGTACCAGTATCATCCCCTTCACATGGTTCAGTATCCACTGGAACAGATACGTGAAGATCTCACTGATACAAGCATTTTGTATGGGTTCAGGATTAAGTTCTCGGTATCCTCTCGAATTGATCTCAGCTAAAAGTGGAATGATTTGTTCTTGGCTAATAAAAAGGTTTTGGTTTGTTTATCTATTTTGAACTAATGACAAATAAGTAAGTGTCGAAGAGTAAAATTAAAGCTTTTAAAAGATTAAACTAGATTGACAAGTTTAAAACTGAATGCTTGAAAACGTGAAGAAAAGATTAGACAAATACTTTGAAATCTTAATTGAACTAATACTTAAAAACTTGTTCTATCGGAATATTGAAAATTATTTCTATCGGAATGCATCAAATACATAAGCATCGGAATATAACTAAAACAACCCATCGGAATGTCAAAGTGGAGTCCATCGGAATGTTCATGTTTGTTACCATCGGAATAATTAAGATCAAGCTATCGGAATGATGTCTTATCGGAAAGTCAGATCGGAATATCTAAGAACCCTTTGTCGCAATGTCAGATCGGAATAAGGTAAATAAAAATTGGCCAGAGTTTCGACTTAAAAAGGACCTTAATCCCGTCAGAATGTGCGATCACAATAAGCGATCGCAATCCCAGATTGGAATAAGGGGGAATGACAACCGATCACAAAGTAAAACCACAAAGGGTTATTGCGATCAAACTAGTGACCCCGTCGGAATGTGTACAAACCCTACAATTGCGATGGGAGCAATTTTGTTCCGAAATTGGTGGTAACTTAAAAACTCAATAAGCAAAATCAATAAGCTAACTAATCCAAAACTTAAACGACTCAAAAAGCTTAAATTTGACAACTTTTGAAAACGTTAAATCATAAACTTTATAAATGGAACTTTTGAATGACTAAAACATTGATGAAATCCGAAAACCAATAAGCTAAAACAAGCAATAAGCCAATAAGCATAGAAGGCCTATAGCTTATACGTGTGAGAGCTTAAAAAGAAACAAGAAAGATTAAACTTAGATCACGAACTCATCCACAAATCCAAACCGTATGAAATGAAACAATTGGATCAAGGATTTAGGCAAACTAAGAAAAGTAGAAGAAGATTAAAAAACTTAAAAGCTTAACTTGAATAAGATTAATGAAATCCAAAGTACAAAGATTAAAGAAATCTTAAATTTAAAAGATGAAAACAAAGAAAAAGTTTAGTGAGAGAAAGTTTGGAACTTCTCTCTCTAAAACTAGAAAAATGAAAAACTAACTAAGTGTAACTCTCCCCCTAAAATTGTGAAGTGGAATCTTTATATAGGCGTGTGATATGGGCTTGGGTATCGGGCTTCTTTTCTTCTTTCTTCTTTAGTCTTTACGTTTCTTTAAATAAACGGTTCCGACTTATGATTGAGAAGTGTCGGTGAATAATTCCAACTCGTCTTATAATCTTTTGTTTACTAGACTCGAGTTCTTCGACATATAAGAATCTTCCATCTTTGGCTCTATTCTTCGATAAATCTTCAAATAGGCACAATGACTTCAAATCTTTTGCATCTCTTGGACAATAGACTTCGTCTTGAGTGTTTTTTTTCCTCGATAAAACCCGTGCAATCCCATGTTTTCTTCAATATTTATCCGGATGACTCTGAAAACACAATAAACACAAAAACCACGCATAATTCCAAACAAATGATATTAAACACGCGTTTTGGTCTTGTTTTAGCCAGAAATAAGTGGTAAAAGGATGGGTGTTTTCACACCTATCAAATCCCCTACACTTAACCATTGCCATGCCCTCATGCAATGCTTAATGATAAAGCAAATTTAACTTTTCTCATAATCAATCAACCTTAGCCTTATTAACATCCTACTAAACAAAAATTAGAGTACTAAGAGAAATCAAAACTTTAAAGTAAACAAAAGGATAGAAATAACTTGCAAAGAGATCCAAGACATACATTAGGGCTTCGGTGCTGCGAAGATTTATCACCCTCAAGTTTCACGTTCCCCAAACTAAGCTTAAAAACGAGATCATTGTTATTATAAGTTAGCATATCAAACACTTACACACATGGATTAATTAAATGCTTAAACTCCCTTATTCCTAGGTGTATCTCTTATATTTTATTTTTGTCTTAGAATGATCATGAAGATACATTTTTGGACTTATTTCGATAGGTTATTTAGGCTGAAAGCAAAGTAGGACGATTTGATCAATAGTTAGCTAAAGGACAAAATCTCTTAAAACTGCTTCTCGGGATATCAAAAAGTTCATATCTTGGCATAACTTGGTTCACGATTTGAGACCTTTCTCGGGCCGATATTTGGCATGTACTTCATACTTCATATCTTGAGAGACGTTCTTGAGATAATGGTCTTCTCATCGTTATAGAGTTTCTTCACTTGGAGACTTTTGAGGGGTACTCCAACTTTGTTGACCACGACTTCATGATTATTTCTTCGATCTCTAATTGGGATTTTGAGATACAACGATCCGCCTCCTTTTCGGACTTGGATCTATTTATCCTCATACCTTGTTAGGGTCTTTTCGGATAGACTTCTCCATTATCTTTATGGGAGTTGATTGCTTTTCGTCGACTTGATCCTTCATATTGATTATGGGAATAATGATTTTCACATCACTTTGGATCTAGAGCAATAAAATGGAATCCTCATGCCTTGTTAGGGCCTTTTCGGACTCGCCAATCTTCGCGCCCCGCTTCATAAGTTATGCCTTGGCTATGAACTCTTATCATTACCGAGCAACTTTTAAACGATCTTGGGCTAGAAGCTAAGTAGCTTTTCAAATCGTACGACCTTACTTATTGCAGATAAATTATTAGCAAGTGATGGGAGAATAGGCAAATAATTATACCAAGTGAGCTTGCGTAAGATTACCGACTTATAATTGACTCTATCATTTCTCGTTCTCCACAATTTAAAATCTCAAGTAATGAGACTCGTGGATGCTTAGCCTAATAAACCAATTAAGGTCTACATGGTTAAGGATATTAGCTAGAATAAACTTGGATAAGTCTATTTGGGTTGAGTCAAAATAATCCCAACGGGCCTAATATGTCAGAGATTTCAAAACTAGCTACACCACTTTATTAAAATTCTTTTTTGACTTTATTGCGGGATATGTACATATGAAAGCAACGATAAAAATTTAAAAATTACGACTAAATGGCCAAAGTTAATAAAAAATTTGAAAAATGTTGAAAAAGATGATTTTCCGGTTAAATGAAGGCATTTTCATGGAAAAGTCCACTTAAAACTTCGATAGAAGTCCCCCTACACTTAAGATAAACATTGTCCTTAATGTTTAAGCATGTGGGAAAAGTCTCCCCTATACTTATGACATTGTGCACGTTGGTTAAATCAAGCTAAGGAAGGGACGACTAAAGTGATCAACTTCAAAATGTGAGTATGAAGAAAATTGAATCACGATAGTTGAGAGATAGAACCGGATTTCGGATAACACGGGAGCACGGTTCTTCAAAGGTTCCAAGAGTGCATTCATCCCTGTAATCACATCACCACACAAATACAAACACCTATATAGGTCCCCCTACACTTAGGAGGTTAAAGCAGAAAAAGATAGATTCTCGGGCTGCCTCCCGAGAAGCGCTTGTTTTTGATAACCGAGTCACGAGCCTGACTCGACCCAAAATTAGTTCATGGAAACGTGGTGAGGGAAGGAATCATCTCATGAGAGATGTCCTCACCAAAGTACAACTTCACTCGTTGGCCATTCACCTTAAAATTAGGTCCATTAGGTTGAGCGAGCTCGAGAGTACCATATGGAAAAATTTGGGCAATGGTGAATGGGCCGGACCAATGAGATTTTAGCTTGCCCGAAAAGATTTTCAACCGAGAGTTAAAGAGTAAAACTTTGTCTCCAACTTGGAACTCTCGGTTTTTAATCTTAGAGTCGTGAATGAGCTTAGTTTTTTCCTTATAGATTAAAGAATTTTCATAAGCCTCATTACGGAGTTCATTCAGCTCATTGAGTTGGATCTTGCGTAGGTCACCGGCATTGTTGATATCAAAATTAGCCCACTTCAAGGCCCAGTAAGCCTTGTGCTCCAACTCAATGGGGAGGTGGCATGCTTTCCCGTACACGAGGCGATATGGTGTACAACCAATCGGAGTCTTGTATGCGGTACGAAAAGCCCACAAAGCATCATCAAGTTTATCAGCCCATGAGGCACGATGCTCTCCCACGGTTGTTTCAAGAATTCGCTTTAGTCCTCGGTTGGAGATTTCAGCCTGGCCATTAGTTTGTGGGTGGTAGGCGGTGGAAAGACGATGATTTACACCGTACTTAGCCATGACTCTAGCAAATTGGTCATTGCAAAAATGAGTCCTGCGATCACTAATAATGGCACGAGGCACACCGAATCTAGCGAATAGCGACTTCAAAAAGTTACAAACCACCCTTGCGTCATTAGTAGGTAAAGCTTTGGCTTCAACCCACTTAGAAACGTAGTCAACGGCTACAAGGATGTATTTGTTTCCTTTAGATGAAGGGAATGGCCCCATAAAGTCGATACCCCAAACATCAAAGATTTCACATTCTTGTATGAAATTTTGAGGCATCTCATCTTTATGTGTGATCTTGCCTTGTTTTTGGCAAGCATCACATCGTTTAACCATCTCGTGAGCATCACGGTAAATGGTGGGCCAATAAAATCCCGAGTCAAACACTTTTTTGGCGGTGTAGTTGGGACCAAAGTGACCACCGGTGGGTCCTTTGTGGCAAGCGTCAAGGATTTCTAAAGCTGCCGGTCCATCAACACATCGGCGAATAATCAAATCAGCACATTGTTTGAATAGATACGGGTCATCCCAAAAGTAAGTCTTAATGTCTTTGAAGAACTTTTTCTTTTGCTGGGATGTTAACCCGTCGACGAGAATTCCACCCGCCAAGTAGTTTGCAATGTCCGCAAACCACGGGGTTTCATTAGAAGTCGAGTTGATAGACACTAAAGTCTCCAGGGGAAAAGAGTCATTGATCTCTTTGTTCGGATGTTCCCCTTGTTAAGGATCCTCAAGTCTACTGAGATGATCCGCGGCTAGGTTTTCAGCTCCTTTTTTATCGCGAATTTCGATTTTAAATTCTTGGAGTAGCAAAACCCAGCGAAGAAGTCTTGGTTTGGAATCTTGCTTGGTCAACAAGTACTTCAACGCGGAATGATCGGTATACACAATTGTGGTGGAAAGGACAAGATAGGGGCGGAACTTTTCAAAGGCATAGACAACAGCTAAAACCTCTTTTTCGGTTGTCGTGTAATGCAATTGAGCCCCCGTCATTGTCTTGCTAGCATAGTGGATTTGTTGGAAGTGTTTATTCACTCTTTGGCCCAAAACCGCACCAATAGCAAAGTCGCTAGCATCGCACATCAACTCGAAAGGCAGCTCCCAATCAGGGGTAACCAAGACGGGTGCCTTAGTTAGCTTATCCTTGAGCAAGTTGAAGGCTTCAAGACACTCTTTGGAAAAGATAAAAGGAGTATCTTTTTCCAAGAGGTGGGTCATCGGGCGAGCGATTTGAGAAAAATCTTTGATGAATCGACGGTAGAAGCCCGCATGACCCAGGAAACTTCTCACACCCTTCACGGTTGAAGGTGGAGGCAACTTGGCGATAACATCGACTTTAGCACGGTCCACTTCAAGACCGGCTTTGGAGATTTTGTGTCCAAGCACGATGCCCTCTTTTACCATGAAATGACATTTTTCCCAATTAAGAACAAGGCGAGTGTCTTCACACCGCTTAAGCATTCGTTCTAAATTGGCAAGGCAAGCAGAGAAAGAATTGCCATAGACCGAGAAATCATCCATGAATACTTACATAGTGTCTTCCACCATGTCATGGAATATAGCCATCATACACCTTTGGAACGTCCCAGGAGCATTACATAAACCAAAAGGCATGCGTTTGTAAGCAAATGTTCCATAGGGACAAGTGAATGTGGTCTTTTCTTGGTCCTTGGGATTGATGGGAATTTGAAAATAACCGGAGAAACCGTCTAAAAAGCAGTAATAGTCATTACCAGCAAGACGCTCGAGCATTTGATCCATGAAAGGAAGAGGAAAGTGGTCTTTTCTCGTGGCATCATTGAGTTTGCGATAATCAATACAGACTCTCCACCCAGTAACGAGACGAGTGGGAATCAACTCGTTGTGTTCAATGGAAACAACGGTTATTCCGCACTTCTTGGGCAGACAATGGACGGGACTTACCCACGGCGAATCTGAAATAGGGTAAATCAAGTCGGCATCTAGAAGTTTGATAACCTCTTGTTTGATGACGTCATGAATGCGAGGATTAACCCTTCTTTGGCTCTGGATGGCGCGTTTAAAGTCATCTTCCATGAGAATCTTGTGAGTACAAAAGTTCGGATCAATTCCGCGGATATCGGAAATTTTCCAAGTAATTGCCTTCTTATGATCTTTAAGCACGACGATTAGGCGATATTTCTCTTCTTCTTTCAAGTCCTTTGCGATGATGACAGGCGACTTCTTGTTTTCTTCAAGGAACACGTACTCGAGATGGGGCGGCAACTCCTTAAGTTCTAAATCTGGAGGATTTTCGATGGGAGGCGTTTTCAAAGTCGGAGCATCGATAGCAATAACCGTGGGAGATGGTGGAGAAAGATTGTCTTCTTTAAGGATGGTTTCAATGAGGCGAAGATCTTCATCCCAATTGGTGGTAGAATCGTCATTAGCTAAGTTCACATCTCCCATGGTGGCTTCCAAATCTTTCCAAAGGAAATCACTTTCTCCAGATAGAGATAGTGATGAATCGATAGAGGAAGCGGTCTCAACATTGGGAAGAGAGGTAGGAATACTTTTGCAAGCATCTTTGAAGTGTTCTTCACAAGCCTCATCAAGAACGTCAATACAATTAACACTCTCGTTAGAATAAGGCTGTTTAGACAACTTTCCCATGTTGAAAACGATTTTATCGTCACCCACTCTCATGATAAGCTCACCGGCTTCAACATCGATGAGAGTGCGACCGGTCCTCGGGAATGGACGACCAACAATTAATGGCACACGAGGGTGCATCTCGTAGTCGACGACGACGAAATCGGCAGGAAAAGTGAATTTGTCGACTCCTACAAAGACATCTTCGGCTATCCCCACTGGATAAGCAACCGTACGGTTGGCTAATTCCAAAGTCATTTTGGTGGGGACTAGCTCGGGGAGAGATAATTACTTCCAAACGCTTAGAGGCATTAGATTAATACTGGCACCTAGATCGGCTAGAGCCATGTAATTCTCTACTCCCGGGAAGTTACAAGGGATTAAGAAACGACCTGGATCACCAAGCTTGGTTGGCAATTTTCTTTAAGAGCACTGCAGAGCAATTCTCATTAAGTTGGGTGTTAGCAATATCAAGAAGCTTCTCCTTGTCGCTAAGAAGATCTTTGAAAATTTTCGCGTACTTAGGCATGTGAGCGAGAGCCTCATCGAAGGAGATGTTAAAATTCAATTGTTTAAACATTTTGAGGAAGTTTGAAACTTGAATATCATCCTTGCTTTTGAGCTTCTCTTTCCTCAACCTAGATGGATAAGGTATATCAGAAGAAGAGGAAGGCTTTGGGATCGAATGATCACTCACATCCTTGGGTGGAGGAGGGGTAGAAGTAAGAGGCGGAGAAATTGGGAACGTAGAAGGATGAGGAATAGGAGCAGGTGACTCGTTCTCCTTAGTCACAATCACCGGTGGAGGTATAGGAAGCTCGGGTTCCTTGGTACCTTTGCCACTACGAGTGGTGATTGCTTTCATCTCCCCTCTTGGATTCGCAACGGTGTTACTCGGAAGAGTACCCGAAGAATAGGGTTGATTACCTTGGAAGAAACTAGCCATCATGTTCTTTAAGTCATTCATTTCACTATCCAAAGTGTTTCTCATATCAGCTCTCAGATCGTTCCCTTGTTTTACCAGGTCTGCTTTCAAGTTGCGCACTTCCTGTTGGAGATTGTCAACGATCACATCGTTAGTCCTCATGTAGGTTCTAATGTCTTGGTGTAATGCGGTGGGTTGGTTGGGAGGAGCATTGTATGCGGGTGGTTGATAAGCAAGTTGCTGGTAAACTTGGTTGTTTCGTTGAGGTGGATGTGGTTGTTTGTGAGGTGGTATGTATGGTCCACGAGGTTGTTGTTGTTGTTGAGAAGGGCGGTTGAGGTTGTGTTGTTGGTTTAGGTTGTTAGGAGTAAAACCGGGTGGTGAGAGATAGTTGTTGGAGCGGTAGCTAAGCAGGTTGCGGTCACCTTGAGGACAAGCTTGATAAGCGGGTTGAGGATAGGTACCGTATGCTGCATTCACATTCTCAGAAGGGTAGTCTTGGGTGGCAGTACAAGTGGTGTAAGAGTGAGGACCCCCGCATATCTCACATGGTTGGCTAACAGCATTGACATGAGCGTCGTGAGCGTTTTTAGCGTTGATGCTGTTGGTGTTGCTGGCGGTTTGGATAGCAAGCGATTCAAGAAGCGCAATGATTTTGTCAAGTCGCTTATCGCTGTCACTAGTACTAGCACTAGCGACATTGGTCCGAACACTCTTGGTTTGCACACGAGACTTATTTTCAATAATATCCCAAGCGGCATTAGAAGTCTTAGCCAAAATATTACCCCCCGAGGCACTGTTTAGTGAATCTTGGTCATTCATGCTTAAACCATTATAAAAAGTGTTAATTTGGTGCACTTTGGTAAAACCATGTTGTGGGCATTTTCTCAAAAGGTGTTTGAAACGGTCCCAAGATTCACTAAAAAACTCATCGTACTTTTGTTCAAAATTGATAATTTCATTCCGCAAAGCGGTAGTACGAGAGGGTGGAAAAAAGTAGTTGATAAACTTGGTCTCCAAATCCGTCCATGTCAGAATACTCTGTGGAGGTTCCTTAGCAAGTCAATGCCGGGCTTGTCCCTCTAAAGAAAAGGGAAAAAGTTGTAAACGGATTACCTCTTGTGGAACACCATTGAATTTGACCATATTCGTGAGTTGTAGGAATCTCTTGATGTGGTCATGTACATCAATGGTACGCCCCAAGAATGGTTGAGCAGAGACCATCTGGATAAAGCCGGATTTGAGCTCAAAGTTGTTGGCTGCAATCGCGGGTATGACAATTGGATCATCGTTACCATCTACATGTGCTTGCAGAAGTTCAATCATCGGGCGATTATCCGGTAGAGGCTCATTGTTGTTGTTATTATTGTTGTTGAAAGGTGGATTGTTATTGTTATTATTATTGTTTTGAGGTGGGTTATTGTTGTTGTTTTGTACACCGGCCATGTCTAAGTCTTCGAGAGGCTCGGGCTCTTGATAAGACGTTGATCGTGTACGCATGCACCTACAAAAGAACTAACAAGGCAAAAACAAAGCATAAATATTTTTGGTTTTTATGTTTTTTTAATTTTTTTTCTATTTTTGAAAATTTTATATTTTTTTTGTGTTTTTGAATTTTTTTTTTATGAAAAAATAACGTTCACGGGGAACGGATCCCAAAATCCATGTTCTCACAAAAAACTGTTGATCTTAACGAGAAGAGCCGGTAGCGGCGCCATTTGATACAAAGATTTACTATGGTTCAGATTAGTCTCTCGGTATCTTCTCGAATTGATCACGGTTCTAAGTGGAATGATTTGTTCTTGGTTAATAAAAAGGTTTTGGTTTGTTTATCTATTTTGAACTAATGACAAATAAGTAAGTGTCGAAGAGTAAAATTAAAGCTTTTAAAAGATTAAACTAGATTGACAAGTTTGAAACTGAATGCTTGAAAACGTGAAGAAAAGATTAGACAAATACTTTGAAAACTTAATTGAACTAATACTTAAAAACTTGTTCTATCGGAATATTGAAAATTATTTCTATCGGAATGCATCAAAGACATAAGCATCAGAATATAACTAAAACAACCCATCAAAATGTCAAAGTGGAGTCCATCGGAATGTTCATGTTTGTTACCATCGGAATAATTAAGATCAAGCTGTCAGAATGATGTCTTATCGGAAAGTCAGATCGGAATATCTAAGAACCCTTTGTCGCAATGTCAGATCGGAATAAGGTAAATAAAAATTGGCCAGAGTTTCGACTTAAAAAGGACCTTAATCCCGTCGGAATGTGCGATCGCAATAAGCGATCGCAATCCCAGATCGGAATAAGGGGGAATGACAACCGATCGCAAAGTAAAACCACAAAGGGTTATTGCGATCAAACCAGTGACCCCGTCGGAATGTGTACAAACCCTACAATTGCGATGGGAGCAATTTTGTTCCGAAATTGGTGTTAACTTAAAAACTCAATAAGTAAAATCAATAAGCTAACTAATCTAAAACTTAAACGACTCAAAAAGCTTAAATTTGACAACTTTTGAAAACGTTAAATCATAAACTTTATAAATGGAACTTTTGAATGACTAAAACATTGATGAAATCCGAAAACCAATAAGCTAAAACAAGCAATAAGCCAATAAGCATAGAAGGCCTATAGCTTATACGTGTGAGAGCTTAAAAAGAAACAAGAAAGATTAAACTTAGATCACGAACTCATCCACAAATCCAAAACGTATGAAATGAAACAATTGGATCAAGGATTTAGGCAAACTAAGAAAAGTAGAAGAAGATTAAAGAACTTAAAAGCTTAACTTGAATAAGATTAATGAAATCCAAAGTACAAAGATTAAAGAAAGCTTAAATTTAAAAGATGAAAACAAAGAAAAAGTTTAGTGAGAGAAAGTTTGGAACTTTCTCTCTCTAAAACTAGAAAAATGAAAAACTAACTAAGTGTAACTCTCCCCCTAAAATTGTGAAGTGGAATCTTTATATAGGCGTGTGATATGGGCTTGGGTATCGGGCTTCTTTTCTTCTTTCTTCTTTAGTCTTTACGTTTCTTTAAATAAACGTTTCCGACTTTGGATTGAGAAGTGTCGGTGAATAATTCCAACTCGTCTTATAATCTTTTGTTTACTAGACTCGAGTTCTTCGACATATAAGAATCTTCCATCTTTGGCTCTATTCTTCGATAAATCTTCAAATAGGCACAATGACTTCAAATCTTTTGCATCTCTTGGACAATAGACTTCGTCTTGAGTGTTTTTTTTCCTCGATAAAACCCGTGCAATCCCATGTTTTCTTCAATATTTATCCGGATGACTCTGAAAACACAATAAACACAAAAACCACGCATAATTCCAAACAAATGATATTAAACACGCGTTTTGGTCTTGTTTTAGCCAGAAATAAGTGGTAAAAGGATGGGTGTTTTCACACCTATCACTCACTTTTATAGAAGAACCCGAACGAGTTCTTGACAGACAAGAACGAGTCATGAGAAGGAAGACGATTCCATTCGTCAATATCCTATGGAGGGATCATACCGAGCGGGAAGCCACTTGGGAAACAGAGTAGTCTATCCGGGCTTCTTACCCTCATTTCATATTTTGAATTCGGGTATGTTCTTCTTTTTTAGTTTACTTTATCTATAATTCGGGGACGAATTATTCTTTTTACAGGGGAAGAGTTGTAAAACCCGCATGCTTTTACCTTGAATAGTACCCTTAAGATCGTACATACTAGATTAAAACTTTCCTATTATAGTATTATTACGTTTACATGTTAGGATTTTACGTATTACGTACGTGTTAGAACACGATAAGTATTTATTATGCACGAACACGCAATAATTATTTGACAATAATTAATCACGAACATGCGATCATGAAATCACGAACGTAATTAAATCACGAACTATTATTAATTACGTATATATATTTATTACGAGCGTAAATAAATATATTAGGTCACGGTAATTATTTAAGGAGAACATACAAAACGCGAACACAAATAAACACGAACGAATAATTAAATAACGAGACACGGAAAACGGTACGGGTACACCATGTGGGGCCCCTACCCGCGGCAACAATAAGGAGATGGGCCAAGCCCATCTCAAAATTTACTAAGAGGGGTTATGGTAAAAGTTTACTAGTCACTTTTCACTTAACAGAAGATTAATCAAAAACCTAAAAAGTTTTCACATTCTCATCTTTTCTTTTTTTGGCCGCCGCATATTAAACACACCAAGGGGGTGTTTGTTTGATTTTTGATCTTGGTTTTGGTGCAAGTGTTCGTGTTTGTTCATCCTCGTTTAGATCCACGCATTCGGTATATTCTTTTTATCCTTTTCTTTTTGATTTGATCTAATAATTAATTAAGAACATGATGTTTTTAAAACCTAATTAAAAACATAGATCAAACATGAAAATGGTTATTGGGTAAATCAAAAAGTGATGTTTTTATGGGTGTTTGTTTGGCTGGCGCCTAAACCGAACCCCAAGGGGGTCTCGATTTGGCTACAAAACCACCACCGAGACCATATGGTCCCGGTTGAGCGGTGTGGGTCCCACGACAGCCGCAAAACAAGGGGAACCCCGAAGTGGTTCGGGGTATGGTGTCGATTTCATGTCCGGTTCATGGTTTCTAGTCAAGATCCGGTTCACGGTTTATGTTATGATTATATTTTTTTATAATCATATGTTAAAATTAAATTAATAAATATGACATGATTAATTTAATAAACATGACTTAGGTTATATTAATTATTAAAATCATGAAATTATTAACCTAAGTATTTTATGTTTTCTAGACTTATAATTAATTAATTATTTAAAAACCATGGTTATAATTAATTAATTAACATGACTTAGGTAATATCATTAATAAATAATAATACATGTTTTAACCTAAGTATTTAACCTTATTTAATTAAAACATGATATATTTTAATTAAATACTTTTAACCTATGGTTTATTTAAATTACATGAAATAATTAATAAACTATACATTATAATCAGAAAAACACTTAGGCTTATATACTTAGCTTATTTAACCAGCTTATATCTAATTATGGAAACTTACTATTTTTAGAAACTTATTTAATTAAGGCAGCTAATCTATTTATGGAAACTTTCTATTTTTAGAAACTTATTTAATTCAGGCAGCTAATTTATTTATGGAAACTTATCTAATCAAGGCAGCTAATCTATTTATGGAAAATTTCTATTTTTAGAAACTTATCTATTTTAAGCAGTAATTCTTTTTTTGGAAACTTTCTATTTTTGGAAACTTTCTAATTTTGGAAACTTTCTATTTTTGGAAACTTTCTATTTTTGGAAACTTTCTAATTTTGGAAACTTTCTATTTTTGGAAACTTTCTATATTAGGAAACCTGCTATTTTTGGAAAGTTACTTATTATTACACAGTAAGTATAATAATACATGAAATACCAGAAATACTTAACCAGTATAGACAGAATATAAGATAAACACGGTTTAAGGCTTTAAACGGTAAAACATGATATGAACATATAAAATAAGCTAAGACATGACATAGAACCAGTTACGTATTTAGTAATCAGATACTTACACGTATGTATTTATGTAGCATTAGTGATACCGAAGTAGGATTCTCCTCAGTTCATCTTCTTCGTTCACTGGACATAAGGTACGGATTCCCTTCCTTTTAGTATGGACATTCTTTCCTTATTAGGATTCCCCGTATGCAGCCAAATGTTTTCCCGTAGTATAAGTTTATATGTTTGACTTGCTTATGTTCAATTAAGAATACCTATAGCCTTATACATGCATGACAAGTTTCACCTAGTTATGGAGGTACCATAACCATAACATTAGAGGCACTGATGTTATGACTTCACCACGGCGGAGTGATTGCTCGTGGCGTCCCTTCAGCTTTTGGCCATATTATTATATTTATCATGTGGGGCGTATGGGTGCATCCTAGTTACATGTTTTCAGCAGATTACTCAGTGTGAATGTGGTGTGTGCCTTCCATCCTTCACAAGGAGCTGATCCCTCCCACCCAAACCAGTATATTAAATTAGAGGCAGCCCCTCTAATTTGCATGATGAGGTCACCCCTCCAAGTATTCATGCACAGTGGATTTTCATGACCTATATTGGCTAATGGTAGAACATGCTAAACATTTTTTATAAGATAAACATAACGCTTTTGAAACTATAAAACCAGTTTTACGAAGACTTAACCAGGTTACTCGGGACTTATTTTTCTTTCGCTGTTATATGTTATATGCTTATCCTATTCATGCTTTTTAACACCCAATTACACGCAGCGGAATCCATCTTTGGGTGCTAAACAATGATACAACAACACATAATTTATAAAGAACGACTCGAAAAGAGATGTTTTAGATTTGTCTTTGCTAAAACATTTGTCAGAGTAGCGTAGTCCCAAGTAATCGTTACCAAAAGATAAGTTAAAACAACATATTAGTTTGTTTTAAAAATGAAACGATAAATAAATCAAAGAGTTTGAACAACAAAAGCAGTGCACAACTTCATTCCCCGTGACCTCCAAGCTTCCACTTCTTGATTACCTGAAATACATGTGAGTAAAACAATCAGCAAAAATGCCGAGTGAATCTATAGGTTTATGAAATCAATTTGAACACAAGCAAAGATTATAAGTTTGTGGCATGCTTATAAGCATCAAATAATAATTCGCATCAACAATAATAATTGTATATAGCATAAATTGCAATAAGCTCATGGAACCGAGCCCTTAGACACTCCCATATCAGTCAAATAAGACGAGAGATTTATTAATTGTCGGTTACGTCCAGATTATTGGTACATTGCCGTATACCTGACTTCTCAATACAATATGTTCAAACAGTGTGGAGGTCGGGCCTAAGCTTCTATGACAAGTCCACAAAAACTGAACTGGGACGGCTTCCCCCATAGATCTATTAATTGTACTAGCGGTTAACCCATCATAGGTTAATTAAGGGTCCATAATTGAGGTTTTAAGAAAGGCAATCACTTAATGCAATTTAAAGGCAACCACGGGTCCATTCATAGAGGGACAAAGCATACCATAAAAATCTTGCGTTCTAAGTTTATAAAACATGTATTCCCCCTCGCGGGTTTAAAATCATTTAATAACTAGTATAAAGCGAGGCTATAGACTCACCTTAGCCAATAGTGGTAATGAGACGATCGCCGACGATAGATGATGCCTTTCAAACACGAGAACCGCAACCTATCAAATGAGGTGCGTTCATTAATAATAGACTCGAGAAATAAACCATACATAAGAATATAAAACTCGACTCATAAAATCACGAAAAACGCGAGAGAAAACGATACAAGTGATACTATTACACTCTCCTATATATTCATTTTATTGTTCTATGCCTTTAACAAAAATCTGCCGGAACATACCAAATGTCCAAGCCGTTTTCCCATACTTAGACACATCAAATTTTTATGATACTACTCAGAGAACTCACTTACTATATGTAAGAAGTCCTCCCAAGAGCCCATCAAAAGATTTTACTTCTAAAGTTCCCTGCCCGACTCATCTTCGAATCACAAAATCCGGACAGTTTAGCGACCTTGACTTACGAAACCATTTTGACCATTCTAAACAACTCCGTTTGTAAAACCGCCACTTGATTCTAAAAATAGACTCAAAATGCTAAACTTGAAGCCTGAGAACAGCCCTTGAATCATTTTGAAACTCATTTTATAGTCCCCGAGATTCGATCCAAATATCGACAACAATTTTCGGATTGTTTCGACACTCGTCTCCCGGTACACGAAAATCAAACTAGTGTAACTTCCATCTTGTTTGGAGTTGGAAGGCCTACTTGTTGGAAATACGTTTTACGTATTAAGAAGGATCGGTCACTCCAACGATAGTCCATGTAATAGCTCGTAGTTTAGTTAACACTCTTTATTTATCAAACAAGTCCAAGCCAAGCCTACAACTTGTGTAGGCCGGCCCAAACGTGTAAGCCCAAGCCCATTACAAGGCTTGGATATATAAACCCTCTCCTTTGATGGAGAGGGTGTGATTTTCATTATTTTACACATAGTTCACTTTAACTTTCTCTCTCTAAAGTGTGAAATCCACCATTTCTCTATCTCTTTCTCTCTCTAAAAACATAAGCATAGATTTACAAATCTACAAATGGTATCAAGAGCTTGGGATGAGATAAAGGTTTGTTTTTGTGTTGAGTAGTGTATTCTTAACATTCGTAGAGTACAAGTTAGTTTTTGGCCGAAATCTTCAAAATTTTTTGGTTTGATCGTAGTGATAGTTAGTGTAACATAGGAATTTGTGCTTAAACGTGTTCTTGGTATCTTGGTTTTCATTAAAACTTCAGTTTTCTTGGATCAAAAGTGCAAAAAAAAAGGGTGTGTTCTACATTCCGAAATTTCAGCAGCAACATCCATCGGAAAGTACAACTGTACTTGGGCCTCAATCGTAATAACTTAACCATCGGAAAGGGTTAGGTTTCTACATTGCGATCGTTGGATTTTTTATCACTTATTCCGATCTGAATCATTCCGATAGCTATTGCGATCTGAGATTCCGACGGGTATAAGGAAGGTTTGTTAAGTCGTTACTCTGCTCGAATTTTGACAGCCACTTTGCGATCTGAATCATTCCGATAGGCTTTGCGATCTGAACATTCCGATAGGCTTTGCAATCTGAACATTCCGATAGGGCTTTGCGATCTGAACATTGCGACTGCTCTGCATTGCGATCTAGGCATTCCGATACCATCATCATTCCGACAGTGTTACATTACGATCTGGTATTCCGATCTGACATTCCGATCTGGTATTACGATCTGACATTCCGATCTGGCATTCCGATAATCACAATTTTTTCCATAAAAAATTTCGAATCGTGTGTAATTTTGACTTGGAATTTTTGGTTTATCGAGAACATATTTTAGGGGATTTTAACATTGTTTCTCGATTTTAACTCACAACAACACAAAAATACTTAACCTTATTTCATTGATCGATCAACTTTGTAAATCTTAACTTATTGAAATGGAGTATACATCTCTTACGGATAAGTCCATCCTCTCGGGTACGGATAATCGTCCACCAATGTTGGTGAAGACTATGTATGAGGAATGGGCTTCCCGAATGGAACTTTATATGTTGAACAAGGAGAATGGACATCTAATTTGGGCATCGGTGCTCAATGGACCATTAGATTATGGTACTGTGACGGAAGGTACGACCACTCGTCCTCGCACAACGGGTGAGTTGACTGGAGATATGAAGATTCAAGATAAATGTGATAAGTATGCTACAAACATCATTCTCCAAGCTCTTCCTCCAGATGTCTACAAACTCGTCAGCAAACATAAAGTTGCCAAAGAGTTATGGGATAGAATTCGTGTTCTAATGCAAGGCACCTCGTTAACTAAACAAGAACGAGAGTGTAAGCTTTATGATACTTTTGATAAGTTTGCCTATGTGCCAGGGGAGACTCTCAATGATTACTATCTGAGATTTACCCTATTGTTGAATGAGCTTAACATCTATGGCATGGCAATTCCTACCTTTCAATTGAACACCAAGTATTTGAACACTCTTCCTCCAGAATGGAAAAAATACGTGACGGATGTTAAATTGGCTAAGGACTTGCATAACACCAATGTGGATCAACTTCAAGCTTTTCTTCAACAACATGAATGCCATGTGATCGAGGCTCGGTTGTCTACACCTCAAGTTCATGATCCACTTGCAATGTATGCTTCTCAACAAAACATGGCTTATACTTATCAACAACCATCATACTTGCAGCAGCCACCACCACACATCTATCAGCAACCACAACAACCATCTTATCAACCACCAATGATGCCACAACAAGAATATCAACAAAGTGTTCATCAACAATCTTTTCAACAGCAACCACCATATCAAACATCACCATCACAAGCCAACACTTCTCCATTGGGCTATACTCCTCAACAAGGATATTTTCCAATAAAGCACAACCAGCACAAGCTTTCTACTCTAATGAACTTCCACCAATCCAAGCACCAGTCTTTACCCCAAATGATACGCCAGCTGATGTTCTAAACCATCTCACCGCCTACTTGTCAAAACTTGTTGCTACTAGAGGATTTCCACCAACAAACAATCAGCTCCGCACCTCATCAAATCCTCGACAACAAGCCACTGTTCAAGATGGTCAAGTGACGGTGCAACCTATTCAGGGAAGGCAAAATTCATATGGACCTCCTACAAGGACTGGGAACAATCAAGCTGTGAATGCTCAAGCTAGTGGAAATGGGAGTCCTATTGGTCCTAAGAAGGTTGTGACTTGCTACAATTGCCGAGGACAAGGTCATATGGCTAGGGAATGCACTCAGCCGAAAAGGAGAAGGGATGATGCATGGTTTCGTGAGAAGATGTATTTGGTTGATGCTCAGTCTAAGGGGAAGATTTTGGATTCAGAGGAGTTGGCATTTCTGGCAGACCCAGGGGCAGCAGATACTGAAGGCATTGCAGTTGTTTCCACTTCTAATGCATCTTATCAAGCGGACGATCTTGATGCATACGATTCGGATTGTGATGACATTCACTCTGCCCAAGCTTCTCTCGTTGCTAATCTCTCTCACTACGGTTCTGATGTCATCAGTGAGGTACCAACCACATCCAATAATATTGATGATAACCAACATCAAGTTGGGCATGAAAATGACAATCTCGAACAGCATTCGAGAACTAGTAACTCAAATGATGTGGTACCCAATTCTACACACTTGAGTGAACCTCAACCAAATGCTGCGAAGGGTATGGAATCTTATGCTCAACATGATTTGGTCATGGTGCCTAAACATATTATTGATCAAATGCATATGGCCCTCAGACAATCCGTAGATACGAATTCCACCCTAACTGCTGAGCTTGCGTTGCATAAAGAAAAGGTCAAAACTTTTGAAATGGTCCCTCAAGAAGAGAAAATAACATGTTCTGAATTTGACCAATTTCGTTTTGAAAAGATTGAACACTTGAAAGAAATAGAATCATTAAAAGCTAATCTTTCCAATGAATTAAAAGAAAAAGAGTCGGTTGTCAATGATTTTCAGAAACTTAAAATGGATTTCGAAACTCTCGAGTCTAAAAAGGTTGAATCGGAAATTAATGCTACCAAACTTCTTAAATTCAAAGAACAACAGCTTTTAAAACAATACGCTTCTACAGAAAAGGTTCATCTTTTAACTAAATCATTTAAAGAATTCGAACTTAAACGTCTTCAAGATTTACCACCTAATCCCGGTTATGCAAAACAAGCTCAGGAATATATTCCCGGTCTTTATGACATGACCATAATTGGCAAATCGAAAGAAGCACCTTTTGTTCGTAGTACTGAGGAGACACAATCACTTGGGGATGAAACTCATTCTAAAATGCTTTCAAAATTCCATACAATTGATTATGATCAACATAACAAAGATCAATTTTCGAAAACGACACGCATTCGCTTACAAAAAGAATTAGCAGAATTAACAGTTCTTGTGCCCCAAAGTTTGTCAAATGAAAACCTTCCTAGTACGTCTCCTACACTCGTCAAAAAGGATTTAACGAAGTTAATTCCACCGGTAAGTAAGGCGTCCGTTAACTTAAATACGGTTCACCAACACTTAGCCGATTTTGACAAGGTCATTTTGGAACGTACGACGGCCACGGCCATAACGGAAGGTGAATGGAACTTTGAGCACACTAGAGCTGCGTTTCGAGATGAAATTGTTCCGTTTGTAAAGAATGTTAAACCTTGTCTTCGTAATATTGATCAAGATTTGTTTTTGGAAATAGAAGAAGTTAGACGTGTTTTCAATGAAATGGAATATGCTTATGAAAACAGTTTACTTGAAATAGAACGGGTTTCACGCCATAATGATCTGCTTCTGAATCAAGTGATGTCTCATGATATAGTTTCTGTCTGTGTGAATACAAGTGTTGATAATGATTCTATTGTGCATAATGTTGAATCTGTGGATACTGTGGTAGATAGTACTTGTCACGAATCTGACGCTGAATTTTTAAAGCTTCAAGATTCATATTTTTCGCTTTCAAAACGTTTTGATGAGATTCAAACACATTGTATTTCGCTTGAATGCAAGCAACAATTTATTCAAGAAATCTTTGAAATGTCATTCGACGGTGTTAATATCGATGATGCAAATTTTGAAAAGAATTTTCGATTAAATTTACAATCAAAACAGCGTCAGCCAAGTGACAAAGTTGCTAACTCTTTGCCGATAGAAATAGAGAAATCTAAGGAGCTTAACTGTGTGAACGTACTTGAGGCCGCTGAGAATTTTACACTTGATTTAGATAATCGAGTTTCCAAGATTTTGTCCAAAGTTGATAACTTAAAACAGAAAAATACACGACTCTTCGATTCAGTAAAGCCCGCATGTGCTAATACCACTGCACAGAATCAATCATTGATTGAACAATTGAATCGAAAGTCGGTGGAAATATCTGATTTGAGGGAACAAATTTGTGATAAGAATCTGGTCTTGGCTGAGTTAAAGGAAACACTTCGAACTCTAAAAGGTAAGAATGTTGTGGATAACGCAGCCACTATCTCAGCTTCGTCCTCTAGTGCAATTAAAAGGAACCTAATAGCCGTCACACCACTTAACAAGGGCCCTAGGACTAAACCATCTCAAACTTTGGTCACTAAAGATAAGGCGGAATCAAAACCAGCTTCTAATATTCCCGTGTTGCCTTCTACAGGAGTAAGCACCACTACTAAGGCTCAAAGATCTAAGCTTAAGAGAAACAAGAAGAATGATAGGATCTTGCCCCCATCTAGTAGTCAAGTGAAGAAGAAAGTAGAAGCCCATCCTAGGAATGTTATTTCTGTTTTGAATAAAAAGAATCATGTAGCTAAACCTAAAGGCTCTGCGGTTGTGCAGCGTTCTAAGCCTACTGTGAATTCTAATTTAAAATGTTGGAATTGCAATGAATGTATGTTTTCTAGTCGTCATGATTCTTGCCTTATTGACCATGTGAATGAGATGCATGCCCGGACAAATGGATTAGAATGGAAACCGACTGGGAAAGTGTTAACCCAAGTTGGTTGGATGTGGCGCCCCACTGGTAGAACTTTCACTATAGTAGGAAATACGTGCCCTTTGACTAGGATCACTCCCACTAAAGCGAAGAAAGCGTGCCCTTTAACTAGGAGTACAAAGGCTACCAAAACACAAGCGTGTCCTTTAACTAGGAACACCAACACTACTGTAGGAACAAAGTGCCCTTTAAATAGGTCTACTCCCACTGTAGTGCCCGCTAATACTCCAAAACCTCAGAAAATTGGAACAGCAAAACCTGTAAATGCTAAAACTCACATTAGAAAATGCAGGAAATCTAAGGATAACAAAAATGTTAGCAATTCTGATAATAACATATCTGTATCTGCTAACACTCCGGAACCAATAGTTTCCAATGCATTGTCTACTGTTGTGATTGAAAACAGGTGGTCCAAATTGTTCTCTGGTATTTGGACTCTGGTTGCTCCAAGCATATGACCGGAGATCGCTCTCAACTTATAATTTCAAGAGTGTATTACGTGGAAGGTCTCGGTCACAACTTATTTTCTGTGGGACAATTTTGTGATGCAAACCTAGAAGTTGCTTTTCGAGAGCATACCTGCTTCATTCGTAATTTGGAAGGGGTTGATTTATTGAAAGGTACTCGAGGGAATAATTTGTATACTTTGTCTCTACAAGACATGATGGCCGCTTCTCCCGTATGTCTTCTCTCCAAAGCATCGAAGACTAAGTCATGGTTATGGCATCGACGGTTATCTCATCTTAACTTTGACGCTATTAACCACTTGGCGAAAAACGAACTTGTTCGTGGTCTTCCTAAACTATCATTTCACAAGGATCGTTTATGTTCCGCGTGTATAATGGGGAAAAGCACTAAGAAATCCTACAAACCCAAGACGGAAGACACCAACCAAGAGAAACTTTATCTGTTGCATATGGATCTTTGTGGGCCAATGCGTGTTGAAAATCTTAGTGGCAAAAAGTACATCCTCGTCATTGTCGATGATTACTCTCGGTTTATATGGGTGAAATTTCTTAAAACAAAAAATGAGGCACCTAAATTCATCATCAGATTTCTTAAGATGATTCAAGTGCGTCTCAACACTACTGTCCGACGCATTCGTACAGATAATGGAACCGAATTTGTGAATCAAATTTTGCGTGATTATTATGAAGAAGTTGGCATATCTCATGAAACATCCGTTGCACGCACTCCACAACAAAACGGTGTCGTTGAAAGGCGAAATCGCACACTTATGGAAGCTGCTCGAACGATGTTAATTTACGCAAAGGCTCCATTGTTTTTATGGGCAGAAGCAGTATCTACAGCAATGTACACCCAAAACCGGTCACTAATTCGTAAACGCCATGGTAAAACACCCTATGAGCTTCTCCATGGAAAAGTACCAGATTTATCATATCTTCATGTATTTGGTTCTCTTTGCTATCCAAATAATGATGGTGACAATTTGGGAAAACTTAAACCAAAGGCTGATATTGGTATTTTCATTGGTTACGCCCCCGCAAAGAAGGCATACCGAATCTACAGCCGTAACTCTCGCAAGATCCTCGAAACTATGAATGTTGATTTTGATGAGCTGACAGCAATGGCTTCTGAGCAAAGCAGCTCTGAACCCGCACTTCATGAAATGGGACCCAGTAACATTAGTTCTGGTCTTGTCCCAAACAACCCTACTTCATCATCATTTACACCACCTACCAGGAATGAATGGGATACGTTGTTTCAACCGTTCTTTGATGAATTCTTTACTCCTCCAACTATTGTTGCTCCAGAACCTGAGGTAATAGCTCCGGTAACCGAAGTTGTCGCTCCAGCAACCGAAGCACAATCAGATACATCTGCACCTACAATTGGTCAAGATATACCATCCACAAGTAATTCTAAACCAACACATGTAACAACTACCCACGTCATGCCTATTGATGATGAAGAGGATGATGATGATCACGATTTGGAATTCGCTCAAATGCGTGAACTTCCATTCTTTGGTGTACCTATTCCCGACCCTAATCAAGCCGGGTCGTCCACCACAAAGGAAGCTCCTTCTACAGTTTACTCCAATCCACGGATTCGTGAACATGACAGCAAGTGGACAAAGGATCATCCTATAGATTCTATTATTGGTGACCCTAATCGTCCGGTATCCACACGAAGTCAGTTACAAGAAAGTGCAATGTTTTGTCACTTTGATGCTTTTCTCACTGAAGTTGAACCTAAGACATGGAAAGAAGCTTTTACTCAATCCTGTTGGATAGAAGCTATGCAAGAAGAACTTAATGAGTTTATACGTCTTGAAGTATGGGAACTTGTCCCATGCCCGGATCAAGTGCAGTTACTCACTTTAAAATGGGTTTACAAGGTGAAACTCGATGAGTTAGGCGGAATATTGAAAAACAAAGCTCGACTAGTAGCTCGTGGATACAAGCAATTATTGGGCGTCGACTTTATGGAATCCTTTGCACCTGTTGCCCGTTTGGAAGCTATTAGACTATTCCTCGCTTATGCAGCCCATATGAATATGATCGTCTATCAGATGGATGTGAAGACGGCATTTCTTAATGGTGAAATCAAGGAAGAAGTCTACGTTCAACAGCCGGATGGTTTTGTGAATCCTAATTATCCTAATCATGTGTACAAGCTTAAGAAGGCTCTCTATGGGTTGAAGCAAGCTCCACGCGCATGGTATGATCTATTGTCACAATTCCTCATTACTCAAGGCTTCGCAAAAGGCAAGGTGGATCCCACGCTGTTCATTCAGAAACGAGGTAAAGATATGATTATGGTACAAATATATGTTGATGATATTATATTTGCAGCCTCGACCCAAAACTTATCGGATGAGTTTGGGACACTCATGTCTTCCAAGTTTAAGATGTCAATGATGGGCAAGGTATCATTCTTCTTAGGTCTTCAGATATCTCAGAGTCCCAGAGGCATCTTTATCAATCAATCCAAATATGCCCTTGAATCGCTTAAGAAATATAAGATGAAATCTTGCGACCCCGTGGACACTCCAATGGTGGAGAAATCTAAGCTTGATGCAGATCCACATGGAGTTGCCGTTGATCCGACACTTTATCGTGGAATGATCGGTACTCTTCTGTATATCACAGCCAGTCGACCTGATCTTCAGTTTGCTATATGTATGTGTGCCAGGTATCAAACTAGGCCTACTGAGTTACACTTAGCTACTGTTAAAAGGATCTTTCGATATCTTAAAGGAACCATTAATCAGGGACTTTGGTATTCGAAGGACTCTTCTATTGCACTAATGGCATATGCAGATGCAGATCATGCGGGTTGTCAAGATACAAGGCGTAGCACGAGTGGAACTCTGCAACTATTAGGAGATCGACTAATCAGTTGGGCATCGAAAAGGCAGAAAAGCGCTGCAATTTCAAGTACGGAAGCAGAATACATAGCTATGTCCGGTTGCTGTGCTCAAATTCTTTGGATGAGATCACAATTAACCAACTATGGTCTAGGTTTCAACAAGATTCCGATGTACTGCGACAACAAAAGTGCAATTGCCTTATGCTGCAACAATGTTCAATTCTCCCGGTCGAAGCATATTGATATTCGCTACCACTTCATCAAGGAGCAAGTGGAAAATGGAGTAATAGAGCTTTACTTTGTCTGATATGAGTATCAATTGGCGGATATTTTCACGAAGGCTTTAGATCGCGCTCGAATTGAATTTTTGGCCGACAAGCTAGGAATGAGAACCTTCTCGCCTGAGACTCTTAAGGAACTAGCAGATGAAGCGAAAGAATAGTGGTGGTAAAACTATTCTCCGTATCCTTGGTGATCATTTGTATATATTGTTTATATTTTTATCCACAAAAGCAAAATACAAAACTATAAAAACATATAAAAACCATAAAAATTGAAAAATTCATAAAAATCCAAAAATATTTTTACTTTATTTTTCAAAGGCATGTCTTTTGGTACGATAATATTTACGGCCTTAGAAATGTTGATTAATATCGACACGGCGCCATAAATAGAGTTCGTACAAAAGTTGTAAATATTTCATAAAACATGCCTATATGGCTTGTAGTTATTTCTGACTGCAACCCGGTTTTCATATTAAAGTCAAGTATTTCTTATGAAAGCTTTGGCTCACAACGGGAATTAATTTTCTCGGGCAAGGTTTACTTTAAAACCTTGTAAGGGATCAAGTTTACTTTATAACTTGGTCTAACACAAATAAATGTACGTTTCAGTGCATTTATTTGTTAAAACAAGAGAAGTCTTGTTTTTATGAAGCTATCATCTCTACAACCATGCTATCTACAATTGGTATCTACATACTCGACGATGCGACTACTCAACCGACGACTACAGCTCTTTCGATAGAACACGGGTCAACAATTGAGGGGGAGCAATTTTCAAGCATTCAGAATCTTCGATGCCGAACGTGCCAAGCTCACTAACTGGTGTCAAGACAACAATACCAATCGTACACGTGGTGTCAAGAGATGACTTCAAACGTGACGAGGCGACCAACATATGCTGACAAGAACCATTTGATCTTATCATATGATGTTCTCATCTATCAGGTCCAACCTTGTCAATTCTTTTCTAATATGGTGAATATGTGATCATGCTACAAATCGGTATCATATCTCATGCGTTTGATATCATGAAGATAGAATGGACTTGCATTTTTCTTCCCAAAAACCTTTGTTAAAACAAAATTAAATCAATTGATATTAAAAACATCGATTGGGTTAATATTTTTAATATGGGGGAGAAAATGTGATTTAATATGGGATATTATCACAAATGGTTTAACTTAATGTGCTGGCTCATCCCGACATGTGCGAAATGTTTTCGAATATCGTGGCATATGTTAAGGGGGAGAAAAATGGATTTGCATATCAAAATGGATTTTCATGGTGACATATACTTACCCAAACCTCATTTAATTCACGACGATGAAGATTGTGGTGACATAAGGATGGTAGGATAGGTTAAGTCCAATGATTCTTCCAGAACCGGAGGAATCTTCCCAAGGACATTCCATAGCTAGAAATAGTAGTCCTTAGGAAAGATGGAGAAAGATTGTGAACGTAGCTGAATGCCGACCAAGTACTTAAGTTAGCACTGGAACAATCACAACAAGGTGCTAGTTATGACGTATTGGTAAGCATTGAAGGGGTTGAAGAATGAAAAAGAATTGTAAAGATAAAGGGTGTAAAGAAAGAAGCCCTCCTTACAACTTAGGCAGAAACCAGGTCAATACATATGCTATTGAGATCATTTTTAATGATTCTTGATATTGAAGAGAGACATCATGGACCCAGTGATGCAATGCACAACCCATCCCAGCTAACTCAGATATCTCTCAAAAGGTATTTGTTTTAATCACACGGAGACAACACGTTATCTATTGATTTATTCACTCCGAATAAATTGGTATTGAAAAGGTGGCACTCCTCTCCAGCCTCCGATCACTAAAATCCAAAATGCACGATCGAGTCTAGAGCCATTTGAGATCATCAAATATCTCATTAGGACACACTTTCATATTTCCTTGCTTCTTCACACACTGTGAAAAGTAAGAAAGATTTTAAGAGTCCTACGCAAAATCTTCATGATCTTGCCTGAACATCCGAGTAATACGAAAGTATTTACAATGAAGATGGAAATCCTTCTTGAGCGAATATCAAAAAGCTCATGGTAGGTGACTTGTGCGATTCTTTATGAATGAAACTTGTGATAACTGGAAAGCAACAGCTGTTTAGTTCTTAACTGAATTTAAACAGGTTCCAGGCCTCTACGCAATATCTTAATGATCTTGCCAGAACACCCAGAGTGATACCTTTGTGTTCACGGTGATGAGTGGAAATCCTTCTAGCGTTAACCTCAAACAGCACTTGGTAGGTAACTTGCAAGATTCTATACGAATCAAGCTCGTGACAACTGGAAAGCAACGATGGTGCGGTTCTTAATTGAATTTCACTTGTTCCAGGCATGAATTGACGGCTTCAAATCATGCGGATATTATTATCCAAATGATTCACTCTTTATGTTCGCAGTCAGCTTTGGACGGTCGAATAAAGAGAACGGGTTTACCCGTGAAATCCTGTCAGGAAGTTACTTAATTGAAACTATCCGTCACGGGTACGATATCTAATATCGTCCAACGGTCTTCACCGACCGGAGGTAAAATGCTACCGAATTAGAATGAAATGTTCAAAGCCATTTCGTTCGTGTCTACTTATGTTGCGGCATTTGAAGACGGTGGCGTTGCGGGATCCAAGAAGAAGTCGTCCCCGCATGCTTATACTTTATGCACTTAATACCTCATCAAATTCAAGAAAGCCTAAAAGTTAAGTCTTCCGCTGTATCAAACTCTGAAGCTTTCAAGAATTACGAAGGTATAAGTATGTGGGACATGGTGTCACGAAGAGGCGAAGATCACAAGTGATGGAAGCACGAGATCAAGGCAAGAGATTAGTGCTCAAGATTGATATCAAAGATCACATTAGCATGTTCACCAGAAAAAGAAAAAGAAAAGGAAAGACGAAGACTACGAGCTCAAGACAAGCATAGTATGCTAGGTTTATTTCATTATTGTAACTCGGGTATCGCCCTTGTTTGGAGTGACCTCCCTTAGGGGGAGATTGTTGGAAATACGTTTTACGTATTAAGAAGGATCGGTCACTCCAACGATAGTCCATGTAATAGCTCGTAGTTTAGTTAACACTCTTTATTTATCAAACAAGTCCAAGCCAAGCCTACAACTTGTGTAGGCCGGCCCAAACGTGTAAGCCCAAGCCCATTACAAGGCTTGGATATATAAACCCTCTCCTTTGATGGAGAGGGTGTGATTTTCATTATTTTACACATAGTTCACTTTAACTTTCTCTCTCTAAAGTGTGAAATCCACCATTTCTCTATCTCTTTCTCTCTCTAAAAACATAAGCATAGATTTACAAATCTACACTACTTTATATCAAATCGAAGCTAACGAAATTCTCTACAACATAATCCCATCATATCATCCTATATTCAGACTTAAGACCCTCGAAAATGCCCTCAAACCTACTGCCCAAAATCACCTTTCAAAATCTCCCACAAAATCATGTTTTTGATCAAAACCAATCATTTTTATCATCAACCTAACATCCTATTATCACTATAAACCAATCCTAACACTTGTATCATCATCAAAATCAAAAACCCAAAAATTAAAAATCAACTTTTTAACAAAAACATTGCAATAACATCATTTGATCATCACTAGTAACATATGCATGATCAAAATCTCCACCTAACAATAAAAAAAATAAAACTTGATGCATGTAAGTAAAAATGGTATCATTAGAATCACCTTTCAAAAATAGGAATGGGACTTGTTTTGTTTTTGGATGGATCAAAGTTGATCATCAAAAAAAATTGATGATTTGTGTTGTTTGTGGTGTATGGCCAAAGAAGAAAAGGAAGGAGACATGATGGTTTTTGTTAAAATGAATTTTTAAATGAAAAGAGATAGTGTAAAACATTTATATAGTGTAAGTTTAGGGTAGTTTTTGCCAATTTGTGATAGTTTTGGTCCAAAATGTAAATATTAGTTAAAAAGCGGGAAATGAGTAAAAGTCAATTTTACAAATATTTACGGGATTCGGGTTTCGTAAAAATACTAAAAAGTTTAAACGCACACGAAAAATAATAATATAACGACTCGATACGTAATTAAAACGATATCGTCGAAAATATTTAATATCGAAACGATCGATAATAAAATATAAAATTTTAGGCATCCGTCGGTATCGCGATCACTAGTAGTCCTCGTTACTCGTCAAAATATTAAAATATAATATTTAATATCGGTTTCAACTTAAACCGTTAAACATAATAATATTTAACGTTATAAAATACTTCAAAATAATTGAAAGTAGAATTAAATTATGACCTTATTTTTACAGGTTTTACATCCTCACCACCTTAAGGGAGCGATGTCCCGGCGCTCAACTCGCCTCATACACGAGTTGTTCACTACCCGGAAGGATGAGGGCATTCCTTATAAAGAAGTCTTCACGTTCCTACGTGAATCTTGATCCACGATATCCACTGGTTCTTTTACAAAACGCAACTTGTCGTCAAGTGGTATCTCACCAAAAAGGAATAAATAAATCCTTATCCACCAGTTACCCGTCAAGTTCGACACATGAAAATTTTATGAATCACACGAAGCTCATTCGACGACAAGAATAGGTGATAGGATTTTCGGGTAAGTCCAGTTAAAAAGAATGTTGCAATTTAAAGGATAGCCACTGGCCGGATAACCATAGACACACATCAAAAAGAATTAACAAGAAAAACATTTTCGTCATCGGAGGGTGCTCACACGCGGGTCCCTACTCAAAAGATAATACAAAGACACCATCTCACTCTCGCCAACGCGCATTAAAGTCTCAATAAACATCGTCGTTGAAAGTCACAAAGATATTAAATAATATGTGTTCTACATGATCGGACGTCATCGGATGATGTCGTCTCAAGTTCTCACAACTTACGATCACTTGACTAGATCACATACCACATAAGTACATAAAAATAAAAGGTCGAACAATAACATCAAGTATTGATTTCCATCGTTAATCATCGAGAAAACCTTGAACGAACCCTTGATAATAACCACTTGATCACAAGAGTCTTTCCACTTGCGGTGTCGGCTTCAACATACTCCTCGAGGTTGTAACGAATTTATTAACTCCGTTCATTAAGAGATTTGGTCCATTGGTGAAGATTCTCAATATAACGCATAAATCCTGGTGACACTTATCGTTCTTCTTATACACTGCTTCCCGAGATTCATTTTAAACTCAAAATAAATTAGTGATCTTCAATACGAGGAACAGAACGAGATAAAAATGAATTCAATAAACGCATAAACGGACAAGATGTGGTAAAATGATTTAAGGTTGACGATCGACGAGGGATCTCGACTCACGTAACCGTAAAACATAATAATTCACAATACTAGAAAAATGAGAGCGAAGAATGAATTAAATATTAACATTAAAATAATGTTTGTCACAATTATCCGTCCCGGATTTGGTATTACCTTAAAACTCAATTGAGATACTTTCTTGATAAGGATGATATATCAAAAATAGGAGTTAAATAGTTTCATAATTTATTTTGGTTGTCTTAAGAAACTTTGAAAGAATGGCATGAATTTATTAATTAAACTCGTATTGATGGTTACGATTTAGAAAATATAATTTCCAAATTAAATCATTATTAGGAATATAAATTCAACCGGTAATTTCATTACATTAAAAGTAAAGTATGATAAATCAATTAGTTCAAAAGATAGAGCATAGTTTCATTTTAAACATTAGTTTTAGTTATACAAAAGATGATGTATAAATTTGACCTTTACTTGTGATAGTTATTTCGATAACTGAAAATCATTGGAAAAAATGTATAAAAGTTCCAAAAAAAATTTATAATACTTTGTAGGAATACATAAAGGTGTTTATTACTTCAAAATAAACATGGGATATATTCGGGTTTCAAAATGTGACAAGATAACAAACGAATACGAATGGAAATAATGGTCAACAACTAGCACGAAATCAGTGGTACAAAAGAGAACGAAGCAAATGTCATATGAATTCTTAAAGAGAATAATAAAATAAAGGCGTTGATGGTAAGACGACAAGAAATAATAGATTAAACAAGTTGTCAATTTTGTTAGTGCGACCGATACATGATCGAAAATAAGATCCTTACAAAATTTTTAATAAAATAAAATTCCTAATAATCACTTGTAATTAAAACAAATCCAATGAACGATGTTAGTGTTTAAAGAGAGAAGTCAAAGCACGGTTCACAAGAGTGGATTTCGAGACAAACGAGAGTGACGGACGTCATCCCGGATATACGGAAATCACACTAGTGATAATTCATTATTCACGTGCGGAGACATTCCAAAGATCTACCCAGTCGCATAAAGAAGATTGAACGAGACGGAAGGATAAAATATCGAGACTTTTAGGTCATTTATCAACAGTCAATAATTAGACGAGCAGTCAAAAGAAATCAGTTATAAGACAAAATGAAGTAACAAGTTGAAAAACGATCGTCGAGTGAAAACGTATTCGTAAGCGGGTAATTCATTCAAATAAAGGTAAGAAAACATATGCGGGTGCATAGAAATTGCGCTACTTGCATAAAATATAAAGGTTTTCAAAACTTCTTTTCACTTTATTTCATTTTATTTAACTTTATCATAAATACAAGTAAAAAGTTGAGTATTATCAAGATTTTTAAGGTGACTACTATTCAGCCTAGCATGGCTCCTTCTAAATTAGACATAGGTGATCAAGCCATGTATAATTTAGGGCTAGCAATGCAGTGCTCAGTTTCGTCGAAGAGTATTACGTTTCTTATGTTTATATATAAACCATGCCATTTGAAAAATGGAATTTATAAAAAGTTTATAAATTTATAGAATACAAGTAATTGTGAGATACTCAATAAGAAACTTTTAATGTTACGAAAAGTATTTTATAAGACCAAAGTAAAAACAATTGGTGAAAATAATCGTAAAACAATATCAGATTTATTTATAAGTAGACATTATGAAAACGTATAAAGTAGCCAAAGGTTTGTAAAAAGTGGCAAATAGTAGCTAATAAAAAAACCAATGAAATGGTTACAAGTTGTTAAGGTTTCAAAAGGTTATAAGGTTTAGACGGAAATGCCATGAGACACGCGATAAGAATGTCGAAGAAGAATGTGAAGGCAAAACTTCAAAACTCAACCCAAATCAGTGGAAGGTTAGAAGAAAATAAAAATAAAATAACATCGAATGATAAATGAGTCATATATATAAAAAAAATAAATCAATCCATATGTGTATTTTATGTAAGATACTCGACACAACATGCTTTTAAGAAAGTATGTTATTCGTTTTTAAATTACACCATTAATCCGGTAATTGCTAATCCTGTACTGTTTCTATTTTTAAATATTTTCACATGCAACTAGTATTCGTTAGTTGTAAAATAATATTTGTTAAAATTTTACGATCTCAAATGAAATCAAAACAGCTTAGAAACATTTAAAACTCATGTTCTGAATTTTCTATCAGATTTAACTTTTAAATATGAGCCGATTAATTGACCCGATAAACAACATCTCCAAGATTCAGAGTCTAAAGCATTTTGATACAAAACGACGTTTCAGACGACTTTCTAGTTTTACCCGAGACCTGAAAACCAATGTAAAATGACCAAAATACCCCTGCAAGTTCTGTGCAGGTTTGACTATTTTATTTTAAAAACGCAGGTTTTTCTTTTAAGTTTTGACCTGTTTATACTGCCCCTACAGTTTCTGCATAAAGTGTATTTTTCGACACTTCTTAACGGCTCAAAATATATACATATATACACACATGTCTTGTGGATTTTACAACAATGAAAAAAATAAATCTCAATATGAGCATTAAATAAAATATAGCATGATGAATGACAGAAAATGCTTCAATGTATTCAACACGAAATTTAAGAAGCAAAACGGTGAATGAAGTTCGTAATTTAGACTTCAAAATGTAAGGTAGACTAATCTCCTTGGTGCCACGATTCTCCAAAAACACAAAACATAACGAGAAAATAATGGAACATTAACGAGCTGCGTTCCGGGAGCAAGAAGGCTAATGAAAAACAAATGATACAATTTTATATAAGTAAAATCGTATTCCAATTCTAGTGCCATAATCTAGACGATGATTTATAAAATGACGATGACGTTACCGAGATATAAGTGAACAATACACTTCGGAGTCGATACATATAAATGTCAATAAATAGCGGTTAGTCTATTCCAAGGACACATTGAGCTACACAATGGTCTAGAAATTACGTTAAAAGACGTCCACGCACAAATAGCCGGAAGACGATTTGGATATTTATAGATATCTCAAAGTGTTAAAAAAAATGAAAGTAATGCGCGCAGATGGAGGTATGTAAGGTCATAATATAAAATTTGCAATAAAAGCAATTTAAATACTTCAAAAATAAATACAGAAAGATCTTGAAAATTCAATGTATTTATTTAAGTTAATCATTAATAAATGATAAACTTTTATCGAAAAGTTTAACGACATAAATATATATCGATAAAAGGGATCCTAGATATAAATATATATCCGTAAATGGATCATAGTATTTATTTATAATTACTTGGCAATAAGGTATACGTAATAACGTATACTAAAATTGTAATCTCAGAAGTAGCTTGAACCTGAAGTCACGCGAAATCATGTGCACCGACTCTTTGAAAAATAAAAACTGACAGTTATAGTTTAGGTTTTTAGAAAAAGACCTAGTTCTCTATAACTCATGGCTCTGGTACCAATGTTTAACACCCCTAAATTTACACGCAGCGGAATCCATCTTTGGGTGCTAAACAATGATACAACAACACATAATTTATATAGAACGACTCGAAAAGAGACGTTTTAGATTTATCGTTCCTAAAACATTTGTCAGAGTAGCGTAGTCCCAAGTAATCGTTACCAAAAGATAAGTTAAAACAACATATTAGTTTGTTTTAAAAATGGAACGATAAATATATCAAAGAGTTTGAACAACAAAAGCAGTGCACAACTTCATTCCCCGTGACCTCCAAGCTTCCACTTCTTGATTACCTGAAATACATGTGAGTAAAACAATCAGCAAAAATGCCGAGTGAATCTATAGGTTTATGAAATCAATTTGAACACAAGCAAAGATTATAAGTTTGTGGCATGCTTATAAGCATCAAATAATAATTCGCATCAACAATAAAATTGTATATAGCATAAATTGCAATAAGCTCATGGAACCGAGCCCTTAGACACTCCCATATCAGTCTAATAAGACGAGAGATTTATTAATTGTCGGTTACCTCCAGATTATTGGTACATTGACGTATACCTGACTTCTCAATACAATATGTTCAAACAGTGTGGAGGTCGGGCCTAAGCTTCTATGACAAGTCCACAAAAACTGAACCGGGGCGGCTTCCCCCATAGATCTATTAATTGTACTAGCGGTTAACCCATAATAGGTTAATTAATGGTCCATAATTGAGGTTTTAACAAAGGCAATCACTTAATGCAATTTAAAGGCAACCACGGGTCCATTCATAGAGGGACAAAGCATACCATAAAAATCTTGTGTTCTAAGTTTATAAAACATGTATTCCCCCTCACGGGTTTAAAATCATTTAATAACTAGTATAAAGTGAGGCTATAGACTCACCTTAGCCAATAGTGGTAATGAGACGATCGCCGACGATAGATGATGCCTTTCAAACACGAGAACCGCAACCTATCAAATGATATGCGTTCATTAATAATAGACACGAGAAATAAACCATACATAAGAATATAAAACTCGACTCATAAAATCACGAAAAACTCGAGAGAAAACGATACAAGTGATACTATTACACTCTCCTATATATTCATTTTATTGTTCTATGCCTTTAACAAAAATCTGCCGGAACATACCAAATGTCCAAGCCGTTTTCCCATACTTAGACACATCAAATTTTTATGATACTACTCAGAGAACTCACTTACTATATGTAGAAAGTCCTCCCAAGAGCCCATCAAAAGATTTTATTTCCAAAGTTCCCTGCCCGACTCATCTTTGAATCACAAAATCCGGACAGTTTAGCGACCTTGACTTACGAAACCATTTTGACCATTCTAAACAACTCCGTTTGTAAAACCGCCACTTGATTCTAAAAATAGACTCAAAATGCTAAACTTGGAGCCTGAGAACAGCCCTTGAATCATTTTGAAACTCATTTTATAGTCCCCGAGATTCGATCCAAATATCGACAATAATTTTCGGATTGTGTCGACACTCGTCTCCCGGTACACGAAAATCAAACTAGTGTAACTTCCACCACGTTTGGAGTTGGAAGGCCTACTTTATATCAAATCGAAGCTAACGAAATTCTCTACAACATAATCCCATCATATCATCCTATATTCAGATTTAAGACCCTCGAAAACGGCCTCAAACCTACTGCCCAAAATCACCTTTCAAAATCTCCCACAAAATCATGTTTTTGATCAAAACCAATCATTTTTATCATCAACCTAACATCCTAATATCACTATAAACCAATCCTAACACTTGTATCATCATCAAAATAAAAAACCCAAAAATTAAAAATCAACTTTTTAACAAAAACATTGCAATAACATCATTTGATCATCACTAGTAACATATGCATGATCAAAATCTCCACCTAACAATAAAAAAAATAAAATTTGATGCATGTAAGTAAAAGTGGTATCATTAGAATCACCTTTCACAAATAGGAATGGGACTTGTTTTGTTTTTGGATGGATCAAAGTTGATCATCAAAAAAAATTGATGATTTGTGTTGTTTGTGTTGTATGGCCAAAGAAGAAAAGGAAGGAGACATGATGGTTTTTGTTAAAATGAATTTTTAAATGAAAAGAGATAGTGGAAAACATTTATATAGTGTAAGTTTAGGGTAGTTTTTGCCAATTTGTGATAGTTTTGGTCCAAAATATAAATATTAGTTAAAAAGCGGGAAATGACTAAAAGTCAATTTTACAAATATTTACGGGCTTCGGATTTCGTAAAAATACTAAAAAGTTTAAACGCACACGAAAAATAATAATATAACGACTCGATACGTAATTAAAACGATATCGTCGAAAATATTTAATATCGAAACGATCGATAATAAAATATAAAATTTTAGGCATCCGTCGGTATCACGATCACTAGTAGTCCTCGTTACTCGTCAAAATATTAAAATATAATATTTAATATCGGTTTCAACTTAAACCGTTAAACATAATAATATTTAACGTTATAAAATACTTCAAAATAATTGAAAGTAGAATTAAATTATGACCTTATTCTTACGAGTTTTACATGCTTTATTGTACATCCGTGCACTGAGCGTATTGCTCAGCCGTTTTCCTTTTCTATGTTCCCAAAACGGCAGGTAGTCAGGGACGCTCGTAGACTTTAAGCGTACGTGCATATGGACTGGAAGCTTCCTAGCCTTTCTTTACTTTATGCATTATCTTTACTTTGATACTCTTGCTATGGACATGGCTTAGTCCTTTCCTTTTCAGTACTTATGTTTGTGTGTGATGAGCTTTACTTTTGGACTACCGATGTTTGATTCCGGTATTTTCCTTTTATGGTCATGTAATGTTTAGACATTTTTCCTTGTATGCTTTGATGACACGCCATAATTACGCGTGACATTCCATTATCAAAATGGGGTGTTACATAATCTCTATTCCTGTGCTCTATGTGTTATTTGCTATCGATCCACCCCTGTGACATTCCAAACTTTATTTTCGCTGCAATTGACCCAACCCGGGTTGTCACATGAGGTTTTTGGGTTAGGGTTCCAATAATAGCCTCAAGTGCATCATTGACCTTCTCGATTTTTGAATTAAGAATTGGATGACACCGAGTCGGACGACGCATTTCCAGGTGACGGGGTTTTGTCAAACTCCAGTCTGGAGGAAAGTTCGTCAAAACATCGACATTGGATTTATTCTTGACAATTCATCTTCAATGTCATAATCAACTAAATCAACATTGTTAGGAATATCAACTATCTTGTTAGAATTATGAACATCCACAAACTGGTTCAGATCTCGAATAGTTAGATTTCCTATTGAAATAGCTTCGATTGAATCGCTTGAAGAGTGAGGGTTCCTTGTGACAATTCACGTCGTATAAATATCTCGTATAAGTATTAGAATATTCATCAAACAATCATGTAATCAAATTACAACATATATATATATATATATATATATATATATATATATATATATATATATATATATATATATATATATATATATATATATATATATATATAATCCAAGTTATATATTTTAAAATAACACTTCTGAGTCTGGCCTTGTCGGTAACTCGGGAATTCCTCGGCACCGTTATAGTCAAAATATTTTTTAAAACGTTTTATCAAAATTTTCCTTTAAAAATCTTTTGTTCTCTATAACGTGAGCTCTGATACCAAACTATAACACCCCCAAATATACACGTTTCGAATCAACGAAAGAGTCGTTGGTGCTACGGGATAGCACATTACTCAGATTATAGACAACGCTTAAAAATCGCGTCATTTAATAACAAATCATTTTCCATTCATAAATATCAAATTACATAGGTCCACGGATCAAAGTATGTCTTACAAATTTACAAAACATTCGAATGGATATTTTTATTTAAAAGCGGGCCATAAACTCTTGCCGTCTTCCTGAGAATTACCTTCAAGTACCTGAGATAAAACATGCTAATAGTCAGCGAAACGCTGAGCGAGTCCATAGAGTTTAATAAAACCATTAACATAAAACCGGTATATACTCATTACCGAAACACATTTTGTATAATTCTTTGTTGTAGACCATAACATAGGCCAAAAACATTTTATACGAATCATTGTCGTAAATCATAACACAGGCCTTTGTCGTCAAAACTATTATACGAACCATTGTCGTAACATCATCATACAATAAGTTTTATAACGTTGTTTATGATATAATAAAAACCGTTATATAAAACAGATATGTAAAACCAGATTACAAGCATAATATCAGTAATAAGACCCTATATTCCTAGTCAGGCAATATATTATAATTCAAATCATATATCATACACTATTCCTAAGACCGCAACCTCAGCGTTACCATTATCGGTATTATTATCGGATTATTATAAGCCGCATGACATTGTTACCTTTCTATAATATATAACGGGTAGCTAGCCCGTAATTCATTTGCCCATTTAAAACAGCGTGTCGTCACAAAAATCACTCTAAATATATCCCTCTCATACATAAATTAGCTTGCCAATCAATGCAACACAACGGGGATCAGCCGTCAAGACGCGAACTGGGGTGATCTTCCCCAAATAGTACTATTATATGCATAAGCGTCTACCAACTCCCGGTAGTTTACAATTCATGCTAATGGGACTTATTGTGACATAATCTAACTAATAATAATTCATTTCAATCATTCATTGGGTCATCCAATCAATCGGGTCCATATCAATAAGCATACAATCGGGACCACTTGTGTTCTGTTTTTATTAAAACTAGCATGTTATCTCCCTCGCGGGTTTATAAAACATTTCATAATACATTTAAAAGATTGCAAGGCTATGAACTCACGTCGGTTTGGAAAGACGGGTTATCGTCAACTAAAGTATACTGCGTGCGTCACGATCACGGGATACCTAACCAATAATACTCTATCTTAGACTATGTCGAATAATATTTATAAAATGTTTTTATGTATATGTAATCAAGTCATAAACATGATGATCAAGTGGGATTTTATCACTTTACACAACGTTATTAGTTGTTAAGCATCTAGTTAACTTAGTCTAATTACACTAATTTTAGCCCATTTAAGCGTTAAGGCCCAATAAGAGTCCAGTATGTTCTATTAGTCCATTTATCCATTTAGGACCAGGCCTCTACTCATAAGTTGGGCCCAAGTGGTTGAGCTCATGAGCAAGTCCAATAGTGCTAAACCAAACTAGTTGGGCCTAGTGGTCCAACAAGGCTAATTTGGTCCATTACGGGTCCATAAGTTACATAGCTCGGGTTTGTCGGTTTTTGCTTCTTAAAAGTGTTTCTTTATCACTAGGTGTTTTATAAAAATATTACATTAGATGGGTCCGACCATCTAAGTTTTATTTGGCGAAATTGCCATCTTTTCGGTTTTAGCTGAAAAAACATAAAAGTCATGTATATAGTTTGTAGTTAGAAAACTATTTGAGTTTTATTTTAATAAGATGTGATATTTATTTATTATAGTATATAAACATATTTTATAATAGTTATTATAAAATACTTACCCTTTTCATATTTACTTATATAAAATTTTACCTTGTATTACCATTTTATGTACAAAGGTCTTATTTGAAATTTGAAACAAAAACTCATGTTCACTATTTTTAGCATATCTTGAGTTCTATAATGACTTAGAACCCCAAATTGTTGCCGTAGAACTACATAATATGCTCTATAATTTAATCTTCTATGGATCCTTCTCAAACAACCTCTAAATATAAGTTTTAATTCCTCCAAAACAGACTAGTCAGATTAGTACATGAAAAGTATTTTGGCCATATCTTGCTCATTTTTAACATTCCATTGTGTGGCCAATTAACCACTTGTGTAAAAATCATTTATCTATCATTATCAAATAATATAATCTATTTAATCAACTAAAACTGTTGAAACTTACTATTTTTCACAGCCTACTTATCTAGTTAAGATTTTATCATCTTTTACTTGTGGATTTAGCCTTATTAGCTTATTCTAATGACACAAAATCCACATACAACACTTTGATCATCATTCATAACTATCATACATATACATTTGGAAATAAATAGACAAGTACATTTACAAAAATAATAGGATGATAGAAAGAAACAATCTTTATACCAACCAAATGATGGAAAATGATGAGATTTGGATGAACAAGGCTTGATCTTTGTACCCAAATCTTTAAACTTTCAAAACAACTTTTTGGGATCTTCAAATATATAAACTTCTATTTAGAAATCAGCCCCAAAACTCCATAGAAACTTCTTTTCACAACTTGAAATCACCTCAAATCATCCTTCTTTTATGTGGTTTTCATCATAAGTTGAATATAGCTTAAGTTGTAGGTTGAAATTTTATGAAAATGGTGGTGTAGTGGTGATGGTGGACATCTACAAGAGGGAGAGAGGAGTGTTTCATGTAAGTTTACTTGTTAACACATTCAAGAATGAAGAGTGTTTTGGAAGTTTGAGTTTATGTATTCTAGCTAACTCTTAGGACAAGTGTCTCATGGTTTAGTAGATTTTTGACACCAAAGAGGCAACCCCTCTGGGTGAATCCGCCCCTATTAGGGGTGGGACAAGTGTTATACTTGTCTTATCCCTAATATTTTACGGGTACTCCTCGATTCTAGTTTCCTCGATTTACGTGCCCTCGGTTCGATTTACGGAAAACCTTTTTATAAAATATGAAACTACGGCATAAAACGACTCTAATAAAAATTTTCTCATAAAAATGGAGCACAAAAGCGTAAATACGTAAACCTAGGGTTTTTGGTTTAAACGTAAAAGACGTTAGATTATGAACATAAACCCTAATTTCTTCCCGTAATTATGTGAGTTTATGAACCAACACAAAATAAAATTTCAGAATAATATACAAGAATAAATTAACTACCTGAAAATGTCGGACTGTCACAAAAACGGAGTATGTAAACCCTAATTTCTTCCCAAAAGCGAGTGAGTTCATAAACTAACAATAAAATAATGATTATAAAATCATCAGGGAAAGCACCACGAACAAGGTCGAGTACATCCATTGCTGCGTAAAGACAAGACAGACAAACAAGAAAACAAATTTTTAGTTTTTCAGATAATGATGGTACATACAGGTTGATTTGAAGAACGCGGGAAGAACCACTAACCCTGGCCAGTTTGGGTTCGAAAGACAGGTATCTGATGCGCGCCACAGATGACTGCGCGACTTAGACCGAGAATAACCAACAAAGCATCAGGGTACGGTTGCACAGGAATGCGGTTGTTATTCAAGAGTTCCGCGTCCCCATTATTGTAAGAGTTAGGGCCAGGCGTTAGGTCCTTACTCATCGTTCCAATGGTCAAAAAGGGAAAATGAAAGGGAAAGCGTCTTTGTCAATCCAGAAGAACCTATCATTCCAATCCCTCAGGGAATCCATTTTTCCATCGTAGCACTGCATTCCGTTCTTTTGCTTAGCGAATGAAACCCAACCATTGGCAAGTTTCCATTGGTAGAACACTCGAAATAAGTCTACGGTGGACTCTATATCTAAAGTACGACAATAAATTTTAAAATTAGAAAGTTTAGTTGCCCGTATACAATGTAATTGAGAAACGTGGATCTCATAATGCATTAACAAACTGATAAGGAAGTGCGACATGGGAATACGCTGATTGGCGTAGTAAAAAAACGGGTGTATATTCCTATTTTTCCCCTTAGCGCCTGACTGATATTGTGCTTGGGGTTGGGAACTTCTGGGTGTAAATAATTGGGAATGTAGTATTCTGTCGTGAACTGGTCAAGTTCCTCTATGGTGAGGGTCGAAGTAAGTTCAGAAAGTTGTCTAACCATGATTGCGTAGATAAAATAAAGTGGTAGCAAGGATTACCTTAGAGAAAAAAAAACTGAGGTTTTAGGAGACGTTAATAGAGTTTGGGAATTTGGAAGTGATGGGCAGTCAATGGGCGGCGTTAGTAGTATATATAACCCTCCTAATTTACTGCTCAATGCTTAGATATGTGCCACGTGTTACCCACTTGCTAAATCTGACGGTAGAATGTGAAGGGGTAAATATGACATGGTAGACGCTTTTCCCAGGTTTCGAGGAGGTTAGCTAAAATGGGAGATGAATGTCTTCTTGGTGGGAGTATTCTAATTCTTCTTGGATACTAATATGGCGCCTGTGCGTATATTGTTGTTTGAGCGCTTAGAAGGTTGTAGTCTAGTATCCGTGGTTAGAACCTGCGACCACTAGACTGGGGAGATGATGAGGTATAGTTCCTAAGTCGAACTGGATAGTGCAACCCACGAGTACTACCCGTATCCATCAGAGTATGGATCAATGCTTATACAGCCCGCACACAGCCCAGGAGGCCCAGTAAGCCGATGTTGTACATACGGTTCATTACATAACCGTGTCCTCGTCGCACTACGATAGGATCAGACAAGAATATAATCTATCACATAGATATATTTGCCTAAGGGTAAGAGATATACACATAAATTGGTTATGCGATAAGGATCAAGCTATTCTGGGTCGTTATCCCTTCCTTAGGCCGCAAGAGTAGGAGAGCCCAGCCAGGACTCTCTCGGGTATAAAAGGAACCCCCAAGGTTCCACAAAGGTACGATACACAATACTCTAAACCCTCACATAATACTCAAACCGATTACTTACTCTCACGCTGGAGTCTAATATTGGGACAAGCGCCCAAGGTAAGCCTAGCAGTGTCTCTTTTTAGTGTGCGGGGTCTTCAAATAAGTTTCACTTGGTGCAAGAGCAGGAGTCCACAAGACCCTGAATTCAGCCTAATTCGGGTCTAGCTCGGTCCATCTAACTTTTGTATCAACATAATATTAAGAAAACACTTAAGAAACAATAACACGATAATTAAACACGAACATACACGATAATAATTTAGACACGAAAAACAAATATGAAACTCTAAGGGATGTGTGTGTGTGTGTCGGCTAAAAGAGAAAGGAAGGGGAAAGATGGGCCAAGCCCGACCCACATAATTTTCTAGATAATTAATAAAAACACTAGGAGTTTTCATTAACCACTTTACAGAAAATCACAAAAACCCTATTTAACACCCCTAATTTACATTGTGCAGCGGAAATATACAATTGGGTGCTAAACACAAGCATCCTCGCTCTTGGTATATTAAACGACTCAAAAGAGACACGTTTACACATAAAATATAAACAAGATTTTCACAACATGTCTAAAACATAATTTCAACCCATAATGTACTAAAACGACACCAGAGTAAAGCGCTTAGTCCGCACGGATCTCGACCAACAAACCAACAAGTTTCAGTATTAACATAAACATTTAACAAATTGTTCAACAGTAAAAGGGTAGAAATTGTTTTAGACCAAAAAACTTCAAAATCCAACCCACAACAACCACAACAAAGCTCCGCCATCAATCACCTTCGAGTACCAGAAACACATGCTTAAACGAGTCAACAATAATGTTGAGCGAGTCCATAGGTTTAACAAATCACATTTGAACACAAGAAGAAAATCAATCATAATTATTTATAGAATTGTCGTGCACATAATCTATTTCAAGGCAACACATTGTATTTAAGCTCATGACACCGACCCCTTAACCAATTAGTCACCCAAGCCAAATGCCAGCATGACTAGATAAAAATCATTGCGCCTCTAGGGTATTAGTTGCTAGATATATACCCAAATCTTATTCTCATAAATTATCCTTCCCAAAGGTTACTGAGCGTAATGCCCTGGTCATAGATAGGGTGGTCAACCCAATAGTACTATAATTTGAATAAGCGGCTATTCCCAACTCACAACATCAAGTCAGAACATAGTTAACGGTTTATGAATTTAGGGTCTTTAGCAACAAGGTACTCAATACAATGCAAGGCAACATAGGCAACATTCGGGTCCAAACAATTAATCATGACTTGTGTTCATTTATTTTCAAATAGCATGTATCCCCCTCGCAGGTATTAAAACATTTAGTATCTAGCATGAAAAGCAAGGCTACAGACTCACCTTAGTATAAGAGACCTAGCGAGATGATCATCGATGATAGAGGGTGCCTTTCAAACACGAGAACTGCAACCTATCAAACAAGGCGCGTTTATTAATAATGACTCGAGAAATAAACCATACATAAGAATATCAAACTCAAACTCATAAAATCACGAAAAACTAGAGAGAAAACGATACAAGAAATACTATTACACTATTCTACACATCTACTTTATCATTCTATACTCTCGACAAAATCCGTCGGCACATACCAAATGTACTAGCTCATTTACCCCATTTAGACTCGTCAAACATTTATGAAACGACTCGAGGAACTAACTTACTATCTATTGGAAGTCCTCTAACAAAATTTTCAAATGACTTTACTTTTAAAGTTCCCTGCGCCACTCATCTTTGAACTACAAAAACCGGACAGTTTAACGTCATCGACTCATATAACCGTTTTAACTTCTATAAATGACTCCATTTGAAAAACCGACACTTAGGTTTGAAAATAAACTCACCCTCTAGGGTTTATACTTTTTCATCAATCCTTGACTCATTTAAAAAGTCATTCTATAGTCCCCGAGATTAGACCCAAATATCGTCAACAACTATATGTCTTCGATACTCGTCTCCCGGTACACGAATAATCAAAACATTATAACTACTCGTTCGTTTGGAGCTAGAAGTCTACTTTATATCAAATAGAAGCTAATCGAATTCTCTAAAACCTTATGCCATTACATAAGCCTTAATAAAATCATAAGGTTCCCAAAAATAACCTTTTTCCTACTGATCTAAATTACCCTTCTAAAACTTGCATGAAATCATGTTTTTAGTTAAAACCAACTATTTTTATGATCATCCCATAACCCTAATACTAACATATCTCATCTATAACACTGGTATCATCATCAAAATCAAAAACCCAAAATAAAAATCAAGTTTTTAACAAAAAATTAGCATGAAAATCCTTTGATCATTATCAAAATCACATGCATGACCATAGTTTTGACCTACCAACCCTAAAAAAATAAAACATCTTGCATTAGCCAAATTTAGTACCAAAATTATCTCCTTGAAATTCTAAGGATGGGTCTTGTATTAGTTTAGCTTAGATCAAGATTAAATTTGAGAGAAAATTGATTATATGTGAGGGGGGGGTGGTGGGGGGTGATGATTGTAGAGTTTTTACACACCTTTAGGAAAAGGAGGTAAAATAGGGCAAGTATCGAGTGTCAGTTTAGGAAAACCGAGCACTAATGACCCTTAAGAAAGTTCAAGTTCGTTTCCCAAGGAGGCACGTGTGTTGTGTAATGAATTGATTAATGTTTGTGATTATTGAGAAGAAAAAGAAAATAGAAATAAGAAAGAAATGAAGGTTACGAAGACGGATCGAGCTAAGACGAAAAGATCGTTCACGTAAAACAGTAAAAAAACTACAAAATTAAAAATTTTAAACCTAAAAATTAATTAAAAGCTAAAATAAGTCAAAAATAATATAAATAAGAATAAAATCCAATAAAAATATTTTAAAACCTTTTATTAATTAAATATTCAATTTTAAATGCTAATTAAAGCCCTAAAATTAAATATAATTAATCAAAATGTCCAAAATATTATTTTATTGAACAAATAACTTACTTATATTATCTAAAGACTAAAAAGTATTTTTCCTAATTTTTAAAAACTATTTTTCTATTTTTAAAACACTAAAAACTATTTTAAAACTAAAATAATTATAAAATATAATAAAATAATGCCAAAAATAATTTACCAATTTTAAAAATCCTAATTTACCCTAATGAACAGTATAAAATTGAAAAAGTTTGAAAAATATAAAATTTACCACTAAAAGACAAAAACAGTTTAATATAAACCCTAATTAAACTAAATTAATTCTAAAAAATTAAATAAAAGATGAACAGTAAAAACTTTTCAAACCAAAAATCTTAAATTATTTTTCTGATTCTAACAAAATTTTTAAAACTCAAAAATAATGATTTTTTTCACTAAATGCCAAAAACAGCAATTAAAAAGTTAATTAAAAATGCTATAAAACCTAAAAAATAGCAAATGAACAGTAAAATAAAAAATAATTAAACAGAAAAATCCTAAATGAAATTAGAAAAATTACAAAACAAGTTTCAAGTCCCGACTCTAAAAATTGGGCACTAAAGGCAAAAAATCTAAAAAGCTGAAAGTGACATGTGACCAAGTCTTGTCTGCTAGTGAAGCAGGGGAAACAATTGTGCAAGCAGGGGAAACTTTTCCCCACTGCTAGTGTAATATTTTGATCTGGTGACTGTTTAAGCTTAGGAAAGCTTTTGATTGGTTTTTACTTGGACAATGGGGCACTCCCACAACCAGTAGGGTTGTGGGATGTCAATCAAACAAGAAAAACACAAGTCTTTTCACAAAAATCAAGCAAAACAAGCACACTATGTTTCTGATGAAGCTTTGTAGTTTCTGATGAACAGTAACTACCTTTTAACTTGCACAATAATGAAATTCAATGGCCAAATACTTGCACAAAGATCAACCAAATGACATACCAGCAATGCACAATCCTAGGTTAGCCTATAATCTGACAGACTACAAGATTTGATGGCTCAAAAATTACAAAATAGGCAATAAAATGCACTTTCTGAGTTAGACTGCTTAAACCAATTTTTTATCATGCAATTGTGACTTAAACCTTACCAAACTGAAAGCTAAGCTAGCATACAACCTATTTCAACCCTAAGAGTGATTCTAAACAAAATTTAAACAAATGTTAATTGATTTACCCTGATATGAACCTTAAACCAAACACCCCTTTATATTCTGAACATGAAGTTTTACAAGACAAATCTCAACCAACTCAAACCAAACTGGTTAGACTAGTCCTAAACATGCATACAACCAACTATTCAGTGAAATCAAACACTTAAACAAACAAATGAACAACTCTCATGCATAAATCACATAAACACCAAAATCAGTAATATATGAAAATTGAAATCAAGGGACAAGGAGGTACCTTGTTGGACCTACATCCAGGCCCAACAATGGCTGCTAGCCATCTCCTAACAGGCCCGGGTCTGTGCTGAACCTTGGACAACAAGCACAATGGAAACCTGCTAAGATCAATGAACACACAAAATATCCAAAAATCTGATTTTTCTTCCAAACTCCTTTTTGAAACCTTAAAATCCAACAAACCTTGGAACAATGAACACCTTTTTAAACAAGTAACACTTCTGAAAACTCAAGATTCCAATCCACTTTCACTTCATGGAATCTTGGATTTCTGAAAATTTTAAAGAGACCTTTTGAAACCTTTTTGAAAACTGAAACAAACACCAAGTGTTTATCAAAAGAAATATGGAACTCAGATTTTATCAAGCTAACACCAACTTTAAAAATAATAAAAGGAATTATAATTTAGCAAAAATACCAACTTTATAAAAATTTAAAAGGAATTACAAATAACTTTAAAAAAATCTGGAACAAGAGGAAAAGTAAAATCCTAGTGCCTTTTATAGGCGTACATAGATGATTCTAGATACTTGAACAAATGCTAAACCCTAATGGACGAATTTCCATGAATGCCCTTGGTCTTCTTTGGGAATCTTGGTCAAAATCACCACATGTGATTGCCTGCTGTTGTATAGCTGTTTGTGGAGTGATCCTGGATGTTTGTTAGTCCTTGAGGACAAAGGAGTTGATCTCAGACGTTTATCATGTCCCCTCCTAGGGTTTTGTGGAAAGGGACGGGTGCAGGGGACCATGGGGTGATCACATGGGTTGAGTGGTGATTGTTTATTTAAGTGGGTTTTGGTGACAAAGGCACAAATTAACCATCTAGAAAAGCTAAGGCAAAAACCCTTTGATTATGGCTTAATTGGAACTGGGGAATTTAGGGTTTATGTGGCGATTAAGGGAGTATTTAATCTATTTTGGGAAAGTTTAGTTTTAAAAAACGTGTTTGGGTGGGAAAAATAAGGGTTTGACTGGGGGTTGACTGGTTTAATTAATAAACCTGGTGGTGGGTTGTGGGCTGGGTTTGGATGGGTTAATGGGTAGGGTAATTGGGTAGGGTCGGGTTTTGGTGAGGTGTCATGGTGTGATTGGATGTGTGGGTTTTGTTGTCTGGCAAAATCAGTCCCCATACTCCTTTATTTTGTTCATTTTGTTTTAAACAGCAACAAACTCTCATTCCTTTATAAATGACTTTACATCACTTGTCATTTTTGACACAAGTAATTTGTAAACTTTAAACAAGGACTTCTTATGTAATTTCTTCAATCTTCAAGGGCTGTTCTTGTAACATCTTGATAATTTAGGGACCTCAATGCATTTTATGAGTTTTGCAAGGGTATAAATTGCCAAGTCTTCAAAAATGAGGGACCAATGTTGACAATCTTCAATTCTTCAAGGTCATTTTTGGAAATTCCAGATTTGGGCCCGGTTCATTGTGCGGCTTTGTTTCCCGTGTTCGTTTTTGATTGATTCTTGTGATCTTTTTGTCTTTTCCTCAATATCCGTACCTAAAATACACAAGCAACAAACACGAGCATATATTTGGCAGTTTTAATGATATTTAATGCATTTTAAGCCCGATTTGGACGATGAGACTATGTATAAAAGCAGTCTCATCACTCCCCCATACTAAACCATTGCCGTGCCCTCACGCAATGCTAGAATAAAGTATCGTAGCATCTCCAAAATTCATTTTTATTCACTTTATTGAAAGATAAACTAGCTATACTACTACTATTACTACTACTTGCGTTTTAGACATAATGTATGATTTTCATTGCAAAATGGGACGTTTAGGTTCATAGAATAAGAACACGTGAATGCTTCGTTAGAAATAATTTCGTCGTCCTCGATTTTCACTCCAATTCCATGCCAAGCGTGCAACGAGATCATTGTCATTATAAGTTAGTAATGCTAACACTACTCATATGCCCTAATCACGTACTTATCCTCCCATTATTCCTAAGTTGTATCTCTTATATTTTATTTTGACTTGAATGTTTCACGAGGATACATTGTTTGACTTATGTGTGAATAGAGATTTAGGTCTAAAAATAGAGTCCCAACGGTGTAACTAAGACCATCAAATCAATAACCCCTCCTAATAGACAACGATGTCAAAAAATTAAGTTGACAAGAAGAATCGATAAACACGGTTTTATAACGGTTTTGAACATGAGACTTATTACCAAGACTTTTATACGCCCCCTAACGGAAGAGCCTTATTATCTTTGGTTTACCTCCATCTTTTATTCAACTTCGCCATGAAGCTTTTATTATGACTTTGGTCTTGCCTTGCCTTTTATTATCCGCCTCATCGGTGGTTTTATTAGCCAAAGACGTATATCCTCACGCTAAAGCGAATTTTGGATCTTTAAAGCTTCGAAGATTAAGGCTTGATTCACTTTCAATTTTGCATAGATTTTTCGGCCTTGTGGGGCTTCAAATTGTTTGCTAGATTTAGGTGAGCACTTGAAATCTTATTATTGGGTGAAGCTTTCGATTATTCGGGTGCCAATACTTCAAAACCGTGACGCTGGCGATACCTTAATGTCTTCCCAATTTAATTACACGGAAGCTACTAGAAAAGACTAGAAACCCAACAATCCTAACTAAACCGCTAAGTCAATATTTATTAAGCAAAAAATATTTACATGCGAAGGGAGAATAAGCAAACAACGAGAACACATGAGTTTTTGAAAGAATACGAGTACTCTACGTTTAGCATAGTAACTTATAATTAACTCTATCATTTCTTGTCCTCATTTAAGAGACTTAGCCTAATGTGTAGTTAAGGAATCAAAGCTAAGTGCTCAACACGCACGGTCGAGTCAAAAATTACTCTTATTCTCGCCATCGGAAAACCTACATTCGTGTCTTCAACACTTATAAAACATGAGAAAATTTTTAAAATTTGGCCATTTTTAGCCTTATTTTGCAGCAAAACGATAACAAAAAGATAAACTTTGGAAAGCGTGAAGGTTTGGCAAGGCAAGTATCTATTCACCCCCATACTAAAGTTAAACATTTTTCTCAATGTTTCGAGTCTAGGGGTGCAAGCACCCCCATACTAGAGACGTAGTCGAATGCCTAATCTAGCATGGAAAGGGTGTAACCATTAAATTAATAGCCGTTTATGAAGTGTGCTATAAACCTAAGGTTAGAACATCAAAGGATATATCATTTGGATATTGAGAAAGTCTTCAAAGCAAACGACCGAGTGCTCCCATAAAACGAACACGAGAGGCTCCAATCGTGAAGATCATGATCTAAAAAACACAATTCACAAACAACCATGGAACAAAGGTTGGAAGGGCACAAATCCCCTCACATTAAACTAATTAGAAAGCAATAATATGTACATGGATAAACATGGGTGTCCCCCACTAGGCACCTTGTTTTTGATAACCGAGTCAAAAGCTCGACTCGAATCCTCATAAATGTGATCATTTAGGGATTATCTTGGTATGGTCAATTTTTGGTGGGGCTTACATGATAAACAAGGCCCAAAAACAACCGGTATTAAGGACTAAGTCCTTTGATGGTGCAAAATACCAGGATCGAAGATGGCGTTCTCGTTTTCATTGGAAAAACTAATCAACGCCACTTCATCGTGTGCCAACAAAAACCCAAAGGGTTTAAAGAAAATAGATGAGAAGAAATAGAAGGGTGGAACAATGGGTAAGTCATGAAAACATTGAGCTACTCGGGGTAGACTCGCACCAATCAAATAGAAAGATTTTCCATTTATTGCATCGGTGGAAGACCGAGATTTCCCTTTATAAGCAATTCCGGGATCAAATATCTCGTCCTCGGTGGAGAAAGGGGAGGGAACATAAGGGGTTTCCCCCACACTAGGTCCACACAAAGCATCGTCAAAAGGAGAAGACGAGCTTGTAGTACTCAATACACGTGGTGATGACGGAGTTAGAATTGTAGAAAAATCTTTTAAATTCAATTCAAAATCTTTTCCTTTTTCATCTTTTAAACTCTCCTTGTGAAAACCCGATTTAATTATGTCAAAAATATTTGGTGTTTCTAAAGCAATATTAGTCACACTAAAAATTCTCACATTTGAAAACCGTTTTGGTAGAGGTGGTGGTAAGTTTTCAAAACGTTTGTTGATAAAGAAAACTCCCCCATCGGGATCAACACATTCATCATCCGAAGAATCATTCACAATTGGAATCGTAGGCTTAACACTCTTAACCTCCCCCGGCGGAGGGGATGGAACTTCATTTTTCTCAACAACTCCTAAAACTCTATTTGAAATCCTTTTACAAATGTTTTTGATGGGATTGACATTGTACAAAGACGTGATAGAATACACATGAGAAAGTGTGGAGTTTTGAGTTGCATTAATGACGAGTTCTTCCTCATTGAAACGAAGAGTGATTTTTCTTGCATGCACATCGATAAGTGCTCTCGAGGAATCCAAAAATGATCGACCTAAAATTAGAGGAACTTTAGGATCGATGGGAATGTCAACAACAATAAAGTCTACGGGATAATAGAACTTTCCAACTTTCACGAAGACGTCCCCGGCAACTCCACAAGCTAGAATCGTAGAATGATCGGCCATCTCGATTGACATTCTTGAAGGAGTGAGATTGAGCGATGTTGGGAAGATTGAGCGATTTAAAAATCTCAAGAGGCATCAAATTAATACTAGCACCAAGATCGGCCAAGGCGTAGCATTCTTCCATGTCTTGTATAGCACATGGGATTAAAAACTTGCCGGGATCACCGAATTTTTGAGGTATGCGGCTAAGAAAAACCGATGAACAACTAGACGATTTTTTCAATTTCTCTTTGTTATTAAACATACTTTTGAAGTTCGCGGCAAATCGAGGCATCATGACTAAGGCGTCGGCAAAACTTATATTAAAATGCAAGTCATGAAACATTTTCATAAAAAGTTCAAATTGATAATTATTTCGTTCTTGTGCCTTTTCCTTGTCTCGTCTTGAAGGGTAAGGTAAGGGTGGTGTGGGTTGGGGCATAGGCATAGGCAACGGCCTTGGAATCTCGGGTTCCATGATTGGTATTGGTTCAACCGTAGGTGTGGTTTGAGCGGTACTTCGTGGGCTTTGAATTTGCTCCTTTTCTACCACCACCTCGGGTTCTTTCTTTTTTTCCTTCTCCATAGAAGTACTTGGACGAGAAACGGGTTCTTTGAAAGTTTTACCACTACGAGTAGTAATAACCTTCAATTCTCCTTTCGGGTTCACGATGGTATCACTAGGAAGACCACCCGAAGAAGAGGGTTTACACATGATAGCTTCAAACATTTTTCCCATTCGGTCTTCAAACTTAGATTGCCTAGCATCCGCTTTTAACAACTCTTGCTTAATCTCATGTTGACCTTGCTCCATTTTTTGTTGATTTTGTTGGAGTCGTTGAACATTTCCTTCCATTTTATTATCATGAGTCTTAAGTTCATTAGCAAGTTCGTTTTTAAGCTCGTTTTTCAACTCGGATCTTAAGCTAACCATTTCACGTTGCATATTGTCAAACTTAGCATCATTAGCCTTAGCATAATTCAAAAATTCTCCTTGAAGATTTTTGGTGTGATCATTTTGAAAACCTTGTGTGGTAGTTTGAAAATCACGGTTTTGGTTTTGATTTGAAATTTGCCCATTTCCACTTTGATAATTACCCTTGTTGTAATTCCTTTGATTTCCTTGATAATTACCACCTTGATTGTTGTTTCGATAGTTATTAGCATTTTGATTTGGTGGAGCTTGATTTTGGCGGGAACCTTGGCCGTTTTGGTTATAAGTTCCCGTGGCTATATAAGCACTCGAAGTGTTACCATCCGCGGTAATGCACTCGGAAAGATCATGAGCTCCACCACATGATAAACAACTCTTAGCAACCGCTTTAACCGAAGCAGAATTCGAAGCTTCTTGAGCTTTCCAATGGGACATAAGGTTAGCAAATCTATCAAGAAACCGATTTTCTTCATTTGCTTCATCATGTAAGGCGTTAATGCTACGAGATGATGATGAGCCCAATTTGGCAACACTCGGTGTGTTACGAGGGCTATAAACCTTAGACCTATTCTCAATTATGACCAAAGCTTCCTCGACCGTTTTACACAAAAAATTACCACCCGCGGCGACATTTAAATAATCTCTTTCATGATCATTAAGACCATTGTAAAACGTGTCAATTTGGTGCAAGTCGGAAAAACCGTGATGAGGACATTCATATAACATCTCCTTAAACCTATTCAAAGCCGTTGAAAAGCTTTCATTTGATTCTTGTGAAAACTTTGAAATCTCATTTTTCAAATGCGTAGTCTTAGAGGGCGGAAAAAATTGGTTCACGAACTTTGAAACGAGATCCTTCCACGTCAATATAGAATTGGGTGGCTCTTTCTCTAACCAAATTTTAGCGGGCCCCGCTAAGCAATACGGAAAAAGCATCATCTTAATCGAGTCATTCGAGACATCCTTAAGTTTGCACGTGGCGGTAAGACGATTGAATTGGCGGATATGGTTGTGAGGATTGTCCTTCTCATCACCACGAAATTTGTTGTTTTGGATCATCGACAACAAACCCGTTTTCACCTCAAAATTCTCCGCAAGGATAGAGGGAATCACAATAGCTTCTCCATAACCCTCGGTGGGTGCTTGAAGTAACTCCATCATAGTTCGATTCGCCATGGTTGGTGCTTCTCGTACAATGGGTTCGTCAATAGGAGACTCCTCACTAGAATGAGTTGGAGTGTGAGTTTTGTTCTTTCGTCTACGTGCACGTTTTGCTTGATTACGAGTTAGCATAAACGTCACGTACAACGAGGAGACGAGCAAAGAAGATTCTTTTTGGTGTTTTGTATTTTTTCAATTTTTTTGTGGTTTTTGATGGTTTTAACTTTTTTGGAAATGGGTGAAATGTATTAGGTAGACAAAAATCTACAGATCTCCTGCTTAATCAAATCTCTCGATTAAAGAAGCCTCAAGGAATGAAAACGATCACGTGAAGTGAACGCCTTCGATGACTTTAGAACGATGGTGGAACACCAAATCGTTCAAGAGGGTTTAATCAATAGAAACCAAGAAAATATATATGATATGTAATAATACTTTGGGCGGAAAAACCCTCGATTCACTCTCAAAATCAAATACGCACAAGCAAGCGGAGGAAACGAGGCGGCGCGAAGCACTTAAGAGCCTTTTTCCTTTAGGTCGTGAAATACAACCGCCTTATACCCACCTTATAGTTTGTATTTTTCAAAATCGAGCTTCCGAAAGTATTTATCTATTTTTGCCTTTTTTCTTTGGTTTGAGATTCGAATACAATGATTGGTTAATGACCTCCCAAGTCAAGGTTGTGATTTCTCACGTATTTGGAGTACTTGTGAATTTATTGTTCTACGTATACAATATAGTAATAGTATTCACACAAAAACCGAAAAACGATAATACGTATTAGTAGAGTGCTACTAATACAAATACTAATTATGGTTAGTATAAAAACAACAATTGTTCAACCAAAACACAACACGCCTCTCTGGCAGCGGCGCCAAAATGATTGTAGAGTTTTTACACACCTTTAGGAAAAGGAGGTAAAATAGGGCAAGTATCGAGTGTTGGTTTAGGAAAACCGAGCACTGATGACCCTTAAGAAAGTTCAAGTTCGTTTCCCAAGGAGGCACGTGTGTTGTGTAATGAATTGATTAATGTTTGTGATTATTGAGAAGAAAAAGAAAATAGAAATAAGAAAGAAATGACGGTTACGAAGACGGATCGAGCTAAGACGAAAAGATCGTTCACGTAAAACCGTAAAAAAACTACAAAATTAAAAATTTTAAAGCTAAAAATTAATTAAAAGCTAAAATAAGTCAAAGATAATATAAATAAGAATAAAAATCCAATAAAAATATTTTAAAACCTTTTATTAATTAAATATTCAATTTTAAATGCTAATTAAAGCCCTAAAATTAAATATAATTAATCAAAATGTCCAAAATATTATTTTATTGAACAAATAACTTACTTATATTATCTAAAGACTAAAAAGTATTTTTCCTAATTTTTTAAAACTATTTTTCTATTTTTAAAACACTAAAAACTATTTTAAAACTAAAATAATTATAAAAAATAATAAAATAATGCCAAAAATAATTTACCAATTTTAAAAATCCTAATTTACCCTAATGAATAGTAGAAATTTGAAAAAGTTTGAAAAATATAAAATTTACCACTAAAAGACAAAAACAGTTTAATATAAACCCTAATTAAACTAAATTAATTCTAAAAAATTAAATAAAAGATGAACAGTAAAAACTTTTCAAACCAAAAATCTTAAATTTCTGATTCTAACAAAATTTTTAAAACTAAAAAATAATGATTTTTTTTACTAAATGCCAAAAACAGCAATTAAAAAGTTAATTAAAAATGCTATAAAACCTAAAAAATAGCAAATGAACAGTAAAATAAAAAATAATTAAACAGAAAAATCATAAATTAAATTAGAAAAATTACAAAACAAGTTTCAAGTCCTGACTCTAAAAATTGGGCACTAAAGACAAAAAATCTAAAAAGCTGAAAGTGACATGTGACCAAGTCTTGTCTGCTAGTGAAGCAGGGGAAACAATTGTGCAAGCAGGGGAAACTTTTTCCCACTGCTAGTGTAATATTTTGATCTGGTGAGTGTTTAAGCTTAGGAAAGCTTTGGATTGGTTTTTACTTGGACAATGGGGCACTCCCACAACCAGTAGGGTTGTGGGAAGTCAATCAAACAAGAAAAACACAAGTCTTCACACAAAAATCAAGCAAAACAAGCACACTATGTTTCTGATGAAGCTTTGTAGTTTCTGATGAACAGTAACTACCTTTTTACTTGCACAATAATGAAATTCAATGGCCAAATACTTGCACAAAGATCAACCAAATGACATACCAGTAATGCACAATCCTAGGTTAGCCTATAATATAACAGACTACAAGATTTGATGGCTCAAAAATTACAAAATAGGCAATAAAATGCACTTTCTGATTTAGACTGCTTAAACCAATTTTTTATCATGCAATTGTGACTTAAACCCTACCAAACTGAAAGCTAAGCTAGCATACAACCTATTTCAACCCTAAGAGTGATTCTAAACAAAATTTAAACAAATCTTAATTGATTTACCCTGATATGAACCTTAATCCAAACACCCCTTTATATTCTGAACATGAAGTTTTACAAGACAAATCTCAACCAACTCAAACCAAACTGGTTAGACCAGTCATAAACATGCATACAACCAACTACTCAGTGAAATCAAACACTTAACAAAACAAATGAATAACTCTCATGCATAAATCACATAAACACCAAAATCAGTAATATATGAAAATTGAAATCAAGGGACAAGGAGGTACCTTGTTGGACCTACATCCAGGCCCAACAATGGCTGCTAGCCATCTCCTAACAGGACCGGGTCTGTGCTGAACCTTGGACAACAAGCACAATGGAAACCTGCTAAGATCAATGAACACACAAAATATCCAAAAATCTGATTTTTCTTCCAAACTCCTTTTTGAAACCTTAAAATCCAACAAACCTTGGAACAATGAACACCTTTTTAAACAAGTAACACTTCTGAAAACTCAAGATTCCAATCCACTTTCACTTCATGGAATCTTGGATTTCTAAAATTTTAAAGAGACCTTTTGAAACCTTTTTGAAAATTGAAACAAACACCAAGTGTTTATCAAAAGAAATATGGAACTCAGATTTTATCAAGCTAACACTAACTTTAAAAATAATAAAAGGAATTATAATTTAGCAAAAATACCAACTTTATAAAAATTTAAAAGGAATTACAAATAACTTGAAAAAAATCTGGAACAAGAGGAAAAGTAAAATCCTAGTGCCTTTTATAGGCGTACATAGATGATTCTAGATACTTGAACAAATGCTAAACCCTAATGGACGAATTTCCATGAATGCCCTTGGTCTTCTTGGGGAATCTTGGTCAAAATCACCACATGTGATTGCCTGCTGTTGTATAGCTGTTTGTGGAGTGATCCTGGATGTTTGTTAGTCCTTGAGGACAAAGGAGTTGATCTCAGACGTTTATCATGTCCCCTCCTAGGGTTTTGTGGAAAGGGACGGGTGCAGGGGACCATGGGGTGATCACATGGGTCGAGTGGTGATTGTTTATTTAAGTGGGTTTTGGTGACAAAGGCACAAATTAACCATCTAGAAAAGCTAAGGCAAAAACCCTTTGATTATGGCTTAATTGGAACTGGGGAATTTAGGGTTTATGTGGCGATTAAGGGAGTATTTAATCTATTTTGGGAAAGTTTAGTTTTAAAAAACGTGTTTGGGTGGGAAAAATAAGGGTTTGACTGGGGGTTGACTGGTTTAATTAATAAACCTGGTGGTGGGTTGTGGGCTGGGTTTGGATGGGTTAATGGGTAGGGTAATTGGGTAGGGTCGGGTTTTGGTGAGGTGTCATGGTGTGATTGGATGTGTGGGTTTTGTTGTCTGGCAAAATCAGTCCCCATACTCCTTTATTTTGTTCATTTTGTTTTAAACAGCAACAAACTCTCATTCCTTTATAAATGACTTTACATCACTTGTCATTTTTGGCACAAGTAATTTGTAAACTTTAAACAAGGACTTCTTATGTAATTTCTTCAATCTTCAAGGGCTGTTCTTGTAACATCTTGATAATTTAGGGACCTCAATGCATTTTATGAGTTTTGTAAGGGTATAAATTGCCAAGTCTTCAAAAATGAGGGACCAATGTTGACAATCTTCAATTCTTCAAGGTCATTTTTAGAAATTCCAGATTTGGGCCCGGTTCATTGTGCGGCTTCGTTTCCCGTGTTCGTTTTTGATTGATTCTTGTGATCTTTTTGTCTTTTCCTCAATATCCGTACCTAAAATACACAAGCAACAAACACAAGCATATATTTGGCAGTTTTAATGATATTTAATGCATTTTAAGCCCGATTTGGACGATGAGACTATGTATAAAAGCAGTCTCATCAGGTGACAACATATAATAGAGAAAGAGAGAGGAAAGATTTTGCTAGGTTTAGTGGTAACTATGAGAAGTTAGGTGAAATTATAGGTTTATATATGGTGGTAGAGGGACCATTCTTGTCAATTTGCAATAGTTGTGGTCCAAAATAAAAATAGTTAGCTAAAAAGCGAGAAATGACTATTAGTCAATTTTGAAAATATTCACGGGGCTCAGGTTTCATAAAAATACTTTTCAAAAGTTAAAACGTAACTCAAATATAATAATATCGTCTCCCGACTCGACTTATCACGTCATTTAATAAGAAAACATCAAAAATGACAAACATCGAGCAACCGACAATAAAACGTAAAATATTAGACATTCATCGACATCACGCTTGCTAATACTCCTTATACTTATTAAAGATAAAATATAAGTCTCCTAACATCGGTTTAAACTTAAACCTCCAAAAATAAAAATCATTCAACCTCATCAAAAAATTCAAAAATAGTCGTAAAGTTAGATTAAGCAATGACCTCGGTTTCAGGTTATCACATCCCTTCCTTCTTATAAAGAGCGACGTCCTCGACGCTTAATCCTCTCTAAACAAATGAGGATACCTATCCTTAAAGAAGTCCTCACATTCCCAGGTAAACTCTGGTCCACGTCTAGAATTCCATCTCACTTTCACAATCGGAATCCTACTATGCTTCAACTTCTTAACTTCCCTATCCATAATCTCTACAGGTTCCTCTAATAAATGCAACTTATCATCAAGTTGAATTTCCTCCACTGGAATTACCAAAGTCACTTTCAGCTAAACACTTCTTTAGATTAGACACATGAAATGTGTTATGAATAGCCCTAAGTTCATCAGGCAACTCTAACTTATAAGCAACCAATCAAATCCTTTGGAGAATCTTAAATGGTCCAAAACGAATAACTTCCTTCCATGGCGATACTTTCAGCATAACCATGTCTCCTGCTTCAAATTCTAACGGTTTCCTTCTGTTATCAGCATAACTCTTTTGTCTACTTCTGGCAGATAACAAACGCTTCTTAATTTGCACAACCTTTTCAGTTGTCTCAAATATCATTTCAGGTCCAGTAGTTGACTCTCTCCTACATCACTCCAACAAACTAGAGATCTACACTTGCGTCCATACAAACCTTCAAATGGTGCAGCTTTAATACTAGCATGATAACTATTATTATACGAGAATTCAACCAAAGGAAAATGTCTATCCCAACTATTTCCAAAGTCAATCACACACGCTCGAAGCATATCCTCTAACATTTGAAACGTTCTTTCTCTTTGTCCATCAGTCTTGGGATGATATGTTTTACTCAAACTTAACTACGTTCCCATTGCTTTCTACATAGATTTCCAAAATTCTGAAGTAAATCGACTATCATGATCTGAAATTATCAAAAAAGGCACACCATGTCGACAAACAATCTCCTTCACATACACTGTCGTCAGTCTCTCTATACTATCTGTTTTCTTCATTGGTAAAAAGTGAGCAGGCTTAGTTAATCTATCTACAATCACCCATATCATATCACAACCACTATAAGTCCTTGGCAAACCTGTTACATAATCCATAATAATCTTCTCCCATTTCCACTAAGGAATCTCAGGTTGCACTAATAATCCAGACGGATTTTTATTTTCAGCCTTTACTTTCGCACAAGTTAAACACTTATTAACATACTGGGCTATATCTGCCTTCATATTAAGCCACCAATACACTTTCTTAAGATCTTGATACATCTTGTCCGATCCAGGATGTATTGAATATTTAGACTTATGAGATTCATTCATCACTAAATCTCGCACTCCTAAAGAACCTTCCGCAGACGGACACAATGGTAACCAAGTCCTATTTTCTGCCTCAATATTTTCTTTCTTCAAATCATTATCTTGGGATTTCAATATCACCTCTGTCAAATCAATACTTTCAATCATTGCCAAAGCTCTAACTCTTTAGACTTATCTCTTTCCTTTCTACTAAGTGCATCAGCTACCACATTCGCTTTACCGGGGTGGTAACGAATCTCGCAGTCATAATCACTCAGTAATTCTACCCATCTCCTTTGTCTCATATTCAATTCCTTTTGATCTAAAATATATTGCAGACTCTTATGATCAGTGAAAACCACACACTTGGTTCTATACAAATAGTGTCTCTACAGCTTTAAAGCAATAATCATAGCTCCAAGTTCTAAATCATGAGTAGTCTAATTCTCTTCATGCTTCCTCAATTTTCTCGACACATAAGCTATCACTTTCTCCCTTTGCATCAACACAACTCCAAATCCTTTATGAGACGCGTCACAATACACTACAAAATCTTCAGATCCTTCTGGCAAAGACAAAATCGGTGCAGAACACAATTTATCCTTCAACGTATTAAATGCAGCCTCTTCTTCTAATCCCCATTCAAACACTCGATTCTTTTTAGTAAGCTTATTCAATGGTTAGCAATTAGTGAAAACTTCTCGATAAACCTTCTATAATACCCAGCTAGACAAAGAAATTGGCGAACTTCAGTCGGCATTTTTGGTACTGACCAATCTTTGTTTGCCTCAATCTTAGCAGGATCTACACGAACACCTTCACTGTCAATCACGTGCCCAGAAATTACACTGATTTCAACCAAAATTGTCACTTAGAGAACTTCGCATATAGCTTCTCTTTCTTCAACAATTCCAAAATTATCCTTAAATGCTTCTCATGTTCTTCTTCACTCTTGGAATAAATGATAATATCATCAATGAATACGATAACAAACTCATCCAAATACGGATGGCACACACGATTAATCAAGTCCATGAATACGGAAGGTGCATTCGTTAATCCAAAAGGCATCACTTGGAATTCAAAATGTCCATATCGAGTACGGAAAGCTGTTATAGGAATATCTTCTTCCCTAACTCTCAGTTGATGATACCCAGATCTCAAATCGATCTTCGAGTATACACTTGATCCTTGCAACTGATCAAACAAATCATCAATCCTCGACAATGGATACCGATTCTTGACAATGAATTTGTTAAGCAGTCGATAATCAATACACATTTGAAAAGAACCATCTTTCTTCTTAACAAAAAAAACAGGAGCACCCCACGGCGACGAACTCGGTCTAATAAATCCATAATCCATCAATTCCTTCAATGGTCAGATAATTCCTTCATCTCAGACGGTGCTAAACGATACGGTGCACGAGCAACTGGCGCAGCTCCCGGCACTAAGTCAATACGGAACTCAACTTCACGATGCGGTGGTAATCGCGATAAATCTTCAGGAAAAATTTCAGGATACTCTCTAATCACAGGCACATCCTCCAGTTTCCTCCCAGTCACACCATCATTACTTGTCCGGGCAAGAAATACATCACAACCCTCTTCTATATACCTTATCATCTTCAAACAAGAAACAACTCTCAAACGAGAAGTACACTCATCACCCTTCACCGTCAATACCCTATTCGTTAGCGGTATCTGAACAAATCTCTCTCCGCAAACAATCACTTCACCATTCGCAACTAACCAATCCATACCAATAATCACGTCAAAAGATCTTAATTCTATGGCATCAAATCAATACTAAACACATAATTCCCTAAGTTCAAGGAACAACCTTTCAGTATAGAACTAGTGCTAACAACCTTACCATCAGCTAACTCCTCATTATAACTAGTTTTTAATCTTATTGGTTCTCTATCTAATAGCTGACTGAATCTAACATCTACGAAACTTCTATCGGATCCAGAATCAAATAACACACTAGCATAACAAGCATCGAGTAAGAACGTACCAGTTACCACATTCGGCCCTTGAGGTTTGTCAGCATCTCCACGACATAGGCTGGAGCAGCAGTCCCATCAGCAACAACAACAACATTGCCTCCCTGTTGAGGGCCAACCCTCAGACAGTTTCCTTGCTTATGTCCACGGCCTCCACATCCAAAACAATTAACCACCTTGACATCATTGACTCTAGTGGCCACACCCTTGTTCCTACAGTCTACCATTTTATGTTCTTCCTTCCCACACTTGTTGCAAGCAGGTGGACAATTCCCAAAATGATACAGACTACATCGACCACACTTTGGGTTCACTTTGTTTCCTTGTTTTCCAATAGCAGCACGAACACCATCATTCCTCCTAAAGTTATATTGTTGATTCCTATTGGTCCTTGGTTATTGTTGTTACATTAACCTCCTCTATTCTGTCCTTGGTTCGAGTGTGCAGCTTCCCACTTTCTCTTATTTCCCTCAGCAATACTATCCTTTCGATCCTGTAGCTTCACGTCCCTCCAAGCATGAGCCATCTGAACAGCTTCATCAAAAGTCTTGCGTTTCAACGAAGTAGTCTCTCCCTTGATATTACTAGATAACCCTCTGATATACTGCTTCATCTTCTTACGGTCATCAGCAAAAGCATCAGGACACAACAAACACAAATCAGAAAACCTCTTGGTATAAGCCACAATATCATTATTTCGTAGTACCAAATGCCTCAACTCATCCTCCAACTAACCTAACTCTTCCTTAGGACAAAACTTAGCAGTTAACAGTCCCTTGGTCACAGTCTATGTTCTAGCATTAGCTTCAACCAAACCTACAGTAGCTACCTGACTATTCCACCAACTTAATGCATCATCCTGAAAAGTAGCGGCAACAAACTACACCTTACTAGCTCTTGAACATCCACTGATTTCAAAAGTACTTTCAACCGTTTCGATCCACCTTCTTAGCCCCAAAGCACCATAATAAGTGTGAAAACACTTATCCTTTTACCACTTATTTCCAATAATAACAAGACCAAAACGTGTAATTTATGTCGTAAAAGTCAGAATTATGCGTGGTTTGTGTTTTTATTGTGTTTTAGGACCAAAAGATGAAAAAGGAAGAAAACACGGGCTTTCACGGGCTTTTATCAAAGAAAACGAGAAAAGACGAAGTCAAAAGATCAAGAGTGCAAAAAGAACGGAAGTCCAAGGCCTATTCTGAAGATTTATCGAAGAAAAAGTCTAAAGACGGAAGTTTATTGAAGTCGAAGAACTCAAGTCTAATAGAAGAAAAAAATTACAAGAAAAGTTCAATATACATCGACAAATTCCGAGACGACGTCGAGAAAGACAAAGTATCTAAATCGAGTCGAGAAGAAAGAAAGAAGAGGCAACACATGCACACCTTCCCATTTTCCCTATAAATACCCTCCTAATACACATTAGGAGGGTTAGTTAGTTTTTAGTAGTTAGTTTCATTTTTCATTTTTCCTTTCTAGTTTTTAGAGAGAGAAAGTTCCAAACTTTCTCTCACTAAGTTTTCATCTTTTCTTTCTTTTAATCTTTCAAGATTAAACCTTTTTGTATTTTGATTTCATTAATCAAGTTCAAGTTAAGCTTTTTGTTTATTAATCTCTTTCTACCTTTCTTGATTTTAGTTTACTTTTGGTGCGAAATATATTTGATCCGTGTTGATCTTGATGTTTTTGTGCTTAAAAAGTTAATCTTTTTATTCCTACATAAGCATTCAAACGGATAAGCTTTAAGATCTTTTGCTTATTGGCTTATTTGTGTGTTTAGCTTATTTACTTTTGAAAGTTTTCTTAAAAAGTTTCTTCTTTTATGGTTTGATTTAAAAGATTGCTTATTTTAAGTTGGAAAAGTTGTTATCTGTGCTTATTTAGTCCTTTTCATATTAGATTCGTTCAAGTTTTGGTGTTAGCTTATCATCCTAGGTTATCACATAGCTTATTTTTCGAATCAAAAGGTAATCAGAAAAGGTTTAAACCCTTTTCCGATTGAAGCATTCCGATTGAAGCATTCCGATTATCCCCCTTATTCCGATCAACTTGATCGGATTAGGGTTTCATATTCCGATTGCATCAGTTATATTCCGATCATTGGATCGGAATAGGGTTTTAGTACATTCTGATTGTTATGGTTTGAGTGACATTCCGATTGGATTTATTTGTTAATTATTCCGATTGCTATCTCTCTTCACATTCCGAGGAGGGTGTTGTTATTGATATTCCGGTTGGAGCGATTTGGCCTTATTCCGACAGTATATTCCGATCAGCCATATTTTCCAACATTCCGATTGCACTTTCCGACCAGCATTCCGATCAGATTCTGATTTGGCATTCCGATGGTTTAATTTCTTGTTTTTACAAAGTTTTCAAGTTTTAGGTTTATTAAGTGTTCAAGTATTTTTCTAATCTTGTTGTTGGAAATACGTTTTACGTATTAGGAAGGATCGGTCACTCCAACATTAGTTCGTGTAATAGCTCGTAGTTTAGTCATTTGCATTTACTTAACCAAAGCCCAAAACCGAGCCCATGAAATGTATGGGCCGGCGGCCAAATGTAAGCCCAAGCCCATGACAAGGGCTTGGGTATATAAACCCTCTCCTTTGATGGAGAGGGTGTGGTTTTTCATAATTTACACATAGTTCTTTCTTAGTTTCTCTCTCTAAGGTGTGAAATCCACCATTTCTCTATCTCTTTCTCTCTCTAAAAACATAAGCATAGATTTACAAATCTAAAAATGGTATCAAGAGCTTGGGATGAAATATAGGTTTGTTTTTGTGTTGCGTTTTGTTTTCAAAACAATTCGTGGAGTCTAGGTTTGTTTTTGCCGAAATCTTCAAAATTTTTTGTGTTGGATCGAAGTTTAAAGTAGTGTAACATAGGGATTCGTGCTTAAGAGTGTTCTTGGTATCTTGGTTTTCATTAAAACATCAGTTTTCTTGGATCAAAAGTGCGAAAAAAGGCTTTGTTCTTCATTCCGAAATTCTAGCAGAAAGATCCATCGGAAAGTACAAACTGTACTTGGGCCTCCATCGCAATAACTTAACCATCGGAAAGGGTTAGGTTTCTACATTGCGATCGTTGGATTTTTATCACTTATTCCGATCTGAATCATTCCGATAGCTATTGCGATCTGAGATTCCGACGGGTATAAGGAAGTATTTTAAGTCGTTACTCTGCTCGAATTTTGTCAGCCACTTTGCGATCTGAACATTCCGATAGGTCTTTGCGATCTGAACATTCTGATAGGGCTTTGCGATCTGAACATTCCGATAGGACTTTGCGATCTGAATTATTTCGACAGTCTTGCATTGCGATCTAGGCATTTCGATACCAACAACATTTCGACAGGGCTACATTCCGATCTGGCATTCCGATCTAGACATTCCGACAAACCAAAAATTGTGTAATTTTGTCTTGGAATTTTTGGTTTATCGAGAACATATTTTAGGGGATTTTAACATTGTTTCTCGGTTTTAACTCACAACAACACAAAAATACTTAACCTTATTTCATTGATCGATCAACTTTGTAAATCTTAACTTATTGAAATGGAGTATACATCTCTTACGGATAAGTCCATCCTCTCGGGTACGGATAATCGTCCACCAATGTTGGTGAAGACTATGTATGAGGAATGGGCTTCCCGAATGGAACTTTATATGTTGAACAAGGAGAATGGACATCTAATTTGGGCATCGGTGCTCAATGGACCATTAGAATATGGTACCGTGACGGAAGGTACGACCACTCGTCCTCGCACAACGGGTGAGTTGACTGGAGATATGAAGATTCAAGATAAATGTGATAAGTATGCTACAAACATCATTCTCCAAGCCCTTCCTCCAGATGTCTACAAACTCGTCAGCAAACATAAAGTTTCCAAAGAGTTATGGGATAGAATTCGTGTTCTCATGCAAGGCACCTCGTTAACTAAACAAGAACGAGAGTGTAAGCTTTATGATACTTTTGATAAGTTTGCCTATGTACCAGGGGAGACTCTCAATGACTACTATCTGAGATTTACCCTATTGTTGAATGAGCTAAATATCTATGGTATGGCAATTCCTACCTTTCAATTGAACACCAAGTATTTGAACACTCTTCCTCCAGAATGGAAAAAATACGTTACGGATGTTAAATTGGCTAAGGACTTGCATAACACCAATGTGGATCAACTTCAAGCTTTTCTTCAACAACACGAATGCCATGTGATCGAGGCTCGGTTGTCTACACCTCAAGTTCATGATCCACTTGCAATGTATGCTTCTCAACAAAACATGGCTTATACTTATCAACAACCATCATACTTGCAGCAGCCACCACCACACATCTATCAGCAACCACAACAACCATCTTATCAACCACCAATGATGCCACAGCAAGAATATCAACAAAGTGTTCATCAACAATCTTTTCCACAGCAACCACAATATCAGACATCACCATCACAAGCCAACACTTCTCCATTGGGCTATACTCCTCAGCAAGGATATTTTCCAATAGAAGCACAACCAGCACAGGCTTTCTACTCTAATGAACTTCCACCAATCCAAGCACCAGTCTTTACCCCAAATGATACGCCAGCTGATGTTCTAAACCATCTCACCGCCTACTTGTCAAAACTTGTTGCTACTAGAGGATTTCCACCAACAAACAATCAGCTCCGCACCTCATCAAATCCTCAACAACAAGCCACTGTTCAAGATGGTCAAGTGACGGTGCAACCTATTCAGGGAAGGTAAAATTCATATGGACCTCCTACAAGGACTGGGAACAATCAAGCTGTGAATGCTCAAGCTAGTGGAAATGGGAGTCCTATTGGTCCTAAGAAGGTTATGACTTGCTACAATTGCCGAGGACAAGGTCATATGGCTAGGGAATGCACTCAGCCGAAAAGGAGAAGGGATGATGCATGGTTTCGTGAGAAGATGTATTTGGTTGATGCTCAGTCTAAGGGGAAGATTTTGGATTCAGAGGAGTTAGCATTTCTTGTAGACCCAGGGGCAGCAGATACTGAAGGCATTGCAGTCGTTTCCACTTCTAATGCAGCTTATCAAGCAGACGATCTTGATGCATACGATTCGGATTGTGATGACATTCACTCTGCCCAAGCTGCTCTCGTTGCTAATCTCTCTCACTACGGTTCTGATGTCATCAGTGAGGTACCAACTACATCTAATAATATTGATGATAACCAACATCAAGTTGGGCATGAAAATGACAACCTCGAATAGCATTCGGGAACTAGTAACTCAAATGATGTGGTACCCAATTCTATACATTTGAGTGAACCTCAACCAAATGCTACGACGGGTATGGAATCTTATGCTCCACATGATTTGGTCATGGTACCTAAACATATTATTGATCAAATGCATATGGCCCTCAGACAATCCGTAGATACGAATTCCACCCTAACTGCTGAGCTTGTGTTGCATAAAGAAAAGATCAAAACTTTTGAAATGGTCCCTCAAGAAGAGAAAATAACATGTTCTGAATTTGACCAATTTCGTTTTGAAAAGATTGAACACTTGAAAGAAATAGAATCATTAAAAGCTAATCTTTCCAATGAATTAAAAGAAAAAGAGTCGGTTGTCAATAATTTTCAGAAACTTAAAATGGATTTCGAAACTCTCGAGTCTAAAAAGGTTGAATCGGAAATTAATGCTACCAAACTTCTTAAATTCAAAGAACAACAGCTTTTAAAACAATACGCTTCCACAAAAAAGGTTCATCTTTTAACTAAATCATTTAAAGAATTCGAACTTAAGCGTCTTCAAGATTTACCACCTAATCCCGGTTATGCAAAACAAGCTCAAGAATATATTCCCGGTCTTTATGACATGACCATAATTGGAAAATCGAAAGAAGCACCTTTTGTTCGTAGTACTGAGGAGACACAATCACTTGGGGATGAAACTCATTCTAAAATGCTTTCAAAATTCCATACAATTGATTATGATCAACATAACAAAGATCAATTTTCGAAAAAGACACGCATTCGCTTACAAAAAGAATTAGCAGAATTAACAGTTCTTGTGCCCCAAAGTTTGTCAAATGAAAACCTTCCTAGTACGTCTCCTACACTCGTCAAAAAGGATTTAACGAAGTTAATTCCACCGGTAAGTAAGGCGTCCGTTAACTTAAATACGGTTCACCAACACTTAGCCGATTTTGACAAGGTCATTTTGGAACGTACGACGGCCACGGCCATAACGGAAGGTGAATGGAACTTTGAGCACACTAGAGCTGCGTTTCGAGATGAAATTGTTCCGTTTGTAAAGAATGTTAAAGCTTGTCTTCGTAATATTGATCAAGATTTGTTTTTGGAAATAGAAGAAGTTAGACGTGTTTTCAATGAAATGGAAGATGCTTATGAAAACAGTTTGCTTGAAATAGAACGGGTTTCGCGCCATAATGATCTGCTTCTGAATCAAGTGATGTCTCATGATATAGTTTCTATCTGTGTGAATACATGTGTTGATAATGATTCTATTGTGCATAATGTTGAATCTGTGGATAATGTGGTAGATAGCACTTGTCACGAATCTGACGCTGAATTTTTAAAGCTTCAAGATTCATATTCTTCACTTTCAAAACGTTTTGATGAGATTCAAACACATTGTATTTTGCTTGAATGCAAGCAACAATTTATTCAAGAAATCTTTGAAACGTCATTCGAAGGTCTTAATATCGATGATGCAAATTTTGAAAAGAATTTTCGATTGAATTTACAATCAAAACAGCGTCAGCCAAGTGACAAAGTTGCTAACTCTTTGCCGATAGAAATAGAGAAATCTAAGGAGCTTAACTGTGTGAACGTACTTGAGGCCGCTGAGAATTTTAAACTTGATCTAGATAATCAAGTTTCCAAGATTTTGTCCAAAGTTGATAACTTAAAACAGAAAAATACACGACTCTTCAATTCAGTACAGCCCGCATGTGTTGATACCACTGCACAGAATCAATCCTTGATTGAACAATTGAATCGAAAGTCGATGGAAATATCTGATTTGAGGGAACAAATTTGCGATAAGAATCTGGTCTTGGCTGAGTTAAAGGAAACACTTCGTACTCTCAAAGGTAAGAATGTTGTGGATAACGCAGCCATTATCTCAGCATCGTCCTCTAGTGCAATCAAAAGAACCCTTATAGCCGTCACACCACTTAACAAGGGCCCTAGGACTAAACCATCTCAAACTTTGGTCGCTAAAGATAAGGCGGAATCAAAACCAGCTTCTAATATTCCCGTGTTGCCTTCTACAGGAGTAAGCACCACTACTAAGGCTCAAAGATCTAAGCTTAAGAGAAACAAGAAGAATGATAGGATCTTGCCCCCATCTAGTAGTCAAGTGAAGAAGAAAGTAGAAGCCCATCCTAGGAATGTTATTTCTGTTTTGAATAAAAAGAATCATGTAGCTAAACCTAAAGGCTCTGCGGTTGTGCAGCGTTCTAAGCCTACTGTGAATTCTAATTTAAAATGTTGGAATTGCAATGAATGTATGTTTTCTAGTCGTCATGATTCTTTCCTTATTGACCATGTGAATGAGATGCATGCCCGGAAAAATGGACTAGAACGGAAACCGACTGGGAAAGTGTTAACTCAAGTTGGTTGGATGTGGCGCCCCACTGGTAGGACTTTCACTATAGTAGGAAATATGTGCCCTTTGACTAGGATCACTCCCACTAAAGCGAAGAAAGCGTGCCCTTTAACTAGGAGTACCAAGGCTACCAAAACACAAGCGTGTCCTTTAACTAGGAACACCAACACTACTGTAGGAACAAAGTGCCCTTTAAATAGGTCTACTCCCACTGTAGTGCCCGCTAATACTCCAAAACCTCAGAAAATTGGAACAGTAAAACCTGTAAATGCTAAAACTCACATTAGAAAATGCAGGAAATCTAAGGATAACAAAAATGTTAGCAATTTTGATAATTCTATATCTGTATCTGCTAACACTTTGGAACCAATAGTTTCCAATGCATTGTCTACTGTTGTGATTGAAAACAGGTGGTCCAAATTGTTCTCTGGTATTTGGACTCTGGTTGCTCCAAGCATATGACCGGAGATCGCTCTCAGCTCAGAAATTTCGTCAGCAAGTTTCTTGGTACGGTTAGATTTGGAAATGATCATATTGCAAAGATAATGGGTTATGGTGAATATCATATTGGGAATGTTATAATTTCAAGAGTGTATTACGTGGAAGGTCTTGGTCACAACTTATTTTCTGTGGGACAATTTTGTGATGCAAACCTAGAAGTTGCTTTTCGAGAGCATACCTGCTTCATTCGTAATTTGGAAGGGGTTGATTTACTGAAAGGTACTCGAGGGAATAATTTGTATACTTTGTCTCTACAAGACATGATGGCCGCTTCTCCCGTATGTCTTCTTTCCAAAGCATCGAAGACTAAGTCTTGGTTATGGCATCGACGGTTATCTCATCTTAACTTTGACGCTATTAATCACTTGGCGAAAAACGAACTTGTTCGTGGTCTTCCTAAACTTTCATTTCACAAGGATCATTTGTATTCCGCGTGTACAATGGGGAAAAGCACTAAGAAATCTTACAAACCCAAGACGGAAGACACCAACCAAGAGAAACTTTATCTTTTGCATATGGATCTTTGTGGGCCAATGCGTGTTGAAAGTCTTAGTGGCAAAAAGTACATCCTCGTCATTGTCGATGATTACTCTCGGTTTACATGGGTGAAATTTCTTAAAGCAAAGAATGAGGCACCTAAATTCATCATCGGATTTCTCAAGATGATTCAAGTGCGTCTCAACACTACTGTCCGACGCATTCGTACAGATAATGGAGCCGAATTTGTGAATCAAATTTTGCGTGATTATTATGAAGAAGTTGGCATTTCTCATGAAACATCCGTTGCACGCACTCCACAACAAAACGGTGTCGTTGAAAGGCGAAATCGCACACTTATGGAAGCTGCTCGAACGATGTTAATTTACGCAAAGGCTCCATTGTTCTTATGGCCAGAAGCAGTATCTACAGCAGTGTACACCCAAAACCGGTCACTAATTCGTAAACGCCATGGTAAAACACCTTATGAGCTTCTCCATGGTAAAGTACCAGATTTATCATATCTTCATGTATTTGGTTCTCTTTGCTATCCAAATAATGATGGTGACAATTTGGGAAAACTTCAACCAAAGGCTGATATTGGTATTTTCATTGGTTACGCCCCCGCAAAGAAGGCTTACCGAATCTACAACCGTAACTCTCGCAAGATCCTCGAAACTATGAATGTTGATTTTGATGAGCTGACAGCAATGGCTTCTGAGCAAAGCAGCTCTGAACCCGCACTTCATGAAATGGGACCCAGTAATATTAGTTCTGGTCTTGTCCCAAACAACCCTACTTCATCATCATTTACACCACCTACTAGGAAGGAATGGGATACGTTGTTTCAACCGTTCTTTGATGAATTCTTTACTCCTCCAAGTATTGTTGCTCCAGAACCTGAAGTAATAGCTCCGGTAACCGAAGTTGTCGCTCCAGCAACCGTTGCACAATCAGATACATCTGCACCAACAATTGGTCAAGATATACCTTCAACAAGTAATTCTCAACCAACACATGTTTCAACTACCCATGTCATGCCTATTGATGATGAAGAGGATGATGATGATCACGATTTGGAGTTCGCTCAAATGCGTGAACTTCCATTCTTTGGTGTATCTATTCCCGACCCTAATCAAGCCGGGTCGTCCACCTCAGAGGAAGCTCCTACTACAGTTTACTCCAATCCACGGATTCGTGAACATGACAGCAAGTGGACAAAGGATCATCCTATAGATTCTATTATTGGTGACCCTAATCGTCCAGTATCCACACGAAGTCAGTTACAAGAAAGTTCACTGTTTTGTCACTTTGATGCTTTTCTCACTGAGGTTGAACCTAAGACATGGCAACAAGCTTTTACTCAATCCTGTTGGATAGAAGCTATGTAAGAAGAACTTAACGAATTCATACGTCTTGATGTTTGGGAACTTGTCCCATGCCCGGATCAAGTGCAGTTACTCACTTTGAAATGGGTTTACAAGGTGAAACTCGATGAGTTAGGTGGAATATTGAAAAACAAAGCTCGACTAGTAGCTCGTGGATACAAGCAATTATTGGGCGTCGACTTTATGGAATCCTTTGCACCTGTTGCCCGTTTGGAAGCTATTAGACTATTCCCCACTTATGCAGCCCATATGAATATGATCGTCTATCAGATGGATGTGAAGACGGCATTTCTTAATGGTGAAATCAAAGAAGAAGTCTATGTTCAACAACCGGATGGTTTTGTGAATCCTAATTATCCTAATCATGTGTACAAGCTTAAGAAGGCTCTTTATGGGTTGAAGCAAGCTCCACGCGCATGGTATGATCTTTTGTCACAATTCCTCATTACGCAAGGCTTCGCTAAAGGCAAGGTGGATCCAACGCTGTTCATTCAGAAACGAGGTAAAGATATGATAATGGTACAAATTTCTGTTGATGATATTATATTTGTAGCCTCGACCCAAACCTTATCGGATGAGTTTGGGACACTCATGTCTTCCAAGTTTAAGATGTCAATGATGGGCAAGGTATCATTCTTCTTAGGTCTTCAGATATCTCAGAGTCCCAGAGGCATCTTTATTAATCAATCCAAATATGCCCTTGAATCGCTTAAGAAATATAAGATGGAATCTTGCGACCCCGTGGACACTCCAATGGTGGAGAAATCTAAGCTTGATGCAGATCCACATGGAGTTGCCGTTGATCCGACACTTTATCGTGGAATGATCGGTACTCTTCTGTATATCACAGCCAGTCGACCTGATCTTCAGTTTGCTATATGTATGTGTGCCAGGTATCAAACTAGGCCTACTGAGTTACACTTAGCTACTGTTAAAAGGATCTTTCGATATCTTAAAGGAACCATTAATCGGGGACTTTGGTATTAGAAGGACTCTTCTATTGCACTAATGGCATATGCAGATGCGGATCACGCGGGTTGTCAAGATACAAGGTGTAGCACGAGTGGAACTTTGCAACTATTAGGAGATCGACTAATCAGTTGGGCATCGAAAAGGCAGAAAAGCGCTGCAATTTCAAGTACGGAAGCAGAATACATAGCTATGTCCGGTTGCTGTGCTCAAATTCTTTGGATGAGATCGCAATTAACCGACTATGGTCTAGGTTTCAACAAGATTCCGATGTACTGCGACAACAAGAGTGCAATTGCCTTATGCTGCAACAACGTTCAATTCTCCCGGTCGAAGCATATTGACATTCGCTACCACTTCATCAAGGAGCAAGTAGAAAATGGAGTAATCGAGCTTTACTTTGTCCGATCTGAGTATCAATTGGCGGATATTTTCACAAAGGCTTTAGATCGCGCTCGAATTGAATTTTTGGCCGACAAGCTAGGAATGAGAACCTTCTCGCCTGAGACTCTTAAGGAACTAGCAGATGAAGCGAAAGAATAGTCTTGGTAAAACTATTCTCCGTATCCTTGGTGATCATCTGTATATATTGTTTATATTTTTATTCACAAAAGCAAAATACAAAAATATAAAACCATATAAAAACCATAAAAATTGAAAAATTCATTAAAATCCAAAAATATTTTTACTTTATTTTTCAAAGGCATATCTTTTGGTACGATAATATTTACGGCCTTAGAAATGTTGATTAATATCGATACGGCGCCATAAATAGAGTTCGTACAAAAGTTGTAAATATTTCATAAAACATGCCTATATGGCTTGTAGTTATTTCTGACTGCAACCCGGTTTTCACATTAAAGTCAGGTATTTCTTATGAAAGCTTTGGCTAACAACGGGAATTAATTTTCTCGGGCAAGGTTTACTTTAAAACCTTGTAAGGGATCAAGTTTACTTTATAACTTGGTCTAACACAAATCTATGTACGCTTCAGTGCATTTATTTGTTAAAACAAGAGAAGTCTTGTTTTTATGAAGCTATCATCTCTACAACCATTGCTATCTACAATTGGTATCTACATACTCGACGATGCGACTACTCAACCAACGACTACAGCTCTTTCAATAGAACACGGGTCAACAATTGAGGGGGAGCAGTTGTCAAGCATTCAGAATCTTCGATGCCGAACGTGCCAAGTTCACAAGTTGGTGTCAAGACAACAATACCAATCGTACATGTGGTGTCAAGAGATGACTTCAGACGTGACGAGGCGACCAACATATGCTGACAAGAACCATTTGATCTTATCATATGATGTTCTCATCTATCAGGTCCAACCTTGTCAATTTTTCTAATATGGTGAATATGTGATCATGTTACAAATCGGTATCATATCTCACACAGTTGGTATCATGAAGATAAAACGGACTCGCATTTTTCTTCCCAAAACTTTTGTTAAAACTTCATTAAATCAATTGATATTAAAAACATCGATTGGGTTAATATTTTTAATATGGGGGAGAAAATGTGATTTAATATGGGATATTATCACAAATGGTTTGACATAATGTGTTGGCTTATCCCGACATGTGCGAAATGTTTTCGAATATCGTGGCATATGTTAAGGGGGAGCAAAATGGATTTTCATGGTGATATATACTTACCCAAACCTCATTTAATTCACGACGATGAAGATTGAGGTGACATAAGGATGGTAGGATAGGTTAAGTCCAATGATTCTTCCAGAACCGGAGGAATCTTCCCAAGGACATTCCATAGCTAGAAATAGTAGTCCTTAGGAAAGATGGAGAAAGATTGTGAACGTAGCTGAATGCCGACCAAGTACTTAAGTTAGCACTGGAACAATCACAACAAGGTGCTAGTTATGACGTATTGGTAAGCATTGAAGGGGTTGAAGAATGAAAAAGAATTGTAAAGATAAAGGGTGTAAAGAAAGAAGCCCTCCTTACAACTTAGGCAGAAACCGGGTCAACACATATGCTATTGAGATCATTTTAATGATTCTTGATATTGAAGACAGACATCATGGACCCAGTGATGCAATGCACAACCCATCCCAGCTAACTCAGATATCTCTCAAAAGGTATCTGTTTTAATCACACGGAGACAACGCATTATCTATTGATTTATTCACTCCGAATAAATTGGTATTGAAAAGGTGGCACTCCTCTCCAGCCTCCGATCACTAAAATCCAAAGTGCACGATCGAGTCTAGAGCCATTTGAGATCATCAAATATCTCACTAGGACACACTTTCATATTTCCTTGCTTCTTCACACACTGTGAAAAGTAAGAAAGATTTTAAGAGTCCTACGCAAAATCTTCATGATCTTGCCTGAACATCCGAGTAATACGAAAGTATTTACAATGAAGATGGAAATCCTTCTTGAGCAAACATTAAAAAGCTCATGGTAGGTGACTTGTGCGATTCTTTATGAATCAAACTTGTGATAACTGGAAAGCAACAGCTGTTTAATTCTTAACTGAATTTAAACTCGTTCCAGGCCTCTACGCAATATCTTAGTGATCTTGCCAGAACACTCAGAGTGATACCTTAGTGTTCACAGTGATGAGTGGAAATCCTTCTAGTGTTAACCTCAAACAGCACTTGGTAGGTAACTTGCAAGATTCTATACGAATCAAGCTCGTGACAACTGGAAAGCAACGATGGTGCGCTTCTTAATTGAATTTCACTTGTTCCAGGAACATGAATTGACGGCTTCAAATCATGCGGATAATTTTATCCAAATGATTCACTCTTTACGTTCGCAGTCAGCTTTGGACGGTCGAGTAAAGAGAACGGGTTTACCCGCGAAATCCTGTCAGGAAGTTACTTAATTGAAACTATCCGTCACAGGTACGATATCTAATATCGTCCAACGGTCTTCACCGACCGGAGGTAAAATGCTACCGAATTAGAATGAAATGTTCAAAGCCATTTCGTTCGTGTCTACTTATGTTGCGGCATTTGAAGACGGTGGCGTTGCGGGATCCAAGAAGAAGTCGTCCCCGCATGCTTATACTATATGTACTTAATACCTCATCTAATTCAAGAAAGCCTAAAAGTTAAGTCTTCCGCTGTATTGAACTCTAAAGCTTTCAAGAATTACAAAGGTATAAGTATGTGGGACGTGAGGTCACGAAGAGGCGAAGATCACAAGTGATGGATGCACGAGATCAAGGCAAGAAATTAATGCTCAAAGATAGATATCAAAGATCACATCAGCATGTTCACCAGAAAAGAAAAAGAAAAGAAAGACGAAGACTACGAGCTCAAGACAAGCATAGTATGCTAGGTTTATTTTATTATTGTAACTCAGGTAACGCCCTTGTTTGGAGTGACCTCCCTTAGGGGGAGATTGTTAGAAATACGTTTTACGTATTAGGAAGGATCGGTCACTCCAACATTAGTTCGTGTAATAGCTCGTAGTTTAGTCATTTTCATTTACTTAACCAAAGCCCAAAACCGAGCCCATGAAATGTATGGGCCGGCGGCCAAATGTAAGCCCAAGCCCATGACAAGGGCTTGGGTATATAAACCCTCTCCTTTGATGGAGAGGGTGTGGTTTTTCATAATTTACACATAGTTCTTTCTTAGTTTCTCTCTCTAAGGTGTGAAATCCACCATTTCTCTATCTCTTTCTCTCTCTAAAAACATAAGCATAGATTTACAAATCTACACTTGTCTTTAAGTTTTCAAGCATTTATCTTTAACTCTTCCTTTTAGTTTAATCTTTAAAACTCTTATTTTACTCAACGACAATTTTCATATTTGCTATTAGTTTAAAATAGATAATCAACCAAACCATTTATTATTCCACCAAGAACAATTGAGTCACACTTTCTACCAATAATCAATTCGAAGAGATCGGTTCAACGAACTTTCATACTCGGTTGCAAAACCATGTATTAAATGGCGCCGCTGCCGGCTCTTTTCGTTAAGATTAAAGGTTTTTAGTGAGAGACGCATTGGATTTTGGGATCCGTTCAACTTTGAACGTTATTTTCCTTGCTTTAAAATTTTCAAAAATCCTAAAAAATATAAAATTTTCAAAAATACAAAAAAATTTAAAAACAAAAAAAAACCAAAAATATTTCTTGCTTTGTTAGTTCTTTTGCAGGTGTATGCGCACTCGATCAACGTCTTATCAAGAGCCCGAGACATGGCCGGTGTACACAACAACAATAATAATCCACCTCAAAACAACATGAATAATAACAACAATGAACCTCTACCAGACAATCGTCCTATGATCGAACTTTTGCAAGCACATGTAGAGGGCAACCACGATGCTATTGTCATACCCGTGATTGGAGCCAACAACTTTGAGCTTAAATCCGGCTTTATTCAAATGGTCTCTGCTCAACCATTCTTGGGACGTACAATTGATGATCCTCATGACCACAACAAAAGGTTTATTCAACTCACGAATACGGTCAAATTCAATGGGGTTTCACAAGAGGTAATTCGTTTGCAACTTTTTCCTTTCTCCTTAGAGGGACAAGCCCGACATTGGCTTGATAAGGAACCGCCACAAAGTATTCTTACGTGGACGGACTTAGAGACCAAATTAATAAACTACTTTTTCCCACCCTCTCGTACTACTGCTTTGCGGAATGAAATCATTACTTTTGAACAAAAGTACGATGATACTTTTAGTGAATCTTGGGACCGTTTTAAAGAACTTTTAAGAAAGTGTCCACAACATGGTTTTACCAAAGTGCACCAAATCAATACTTTTTACAATGGTTTAAGCATGAATGACCAAGATTCACTAAATAGTGCTTCGGGGGGTAATCTATTGGTTAAGTCTTCTAATGCCGCTTGGGATATTATTGAGAACAAGTCTAGAGTGCAAAACAAGAGTGTTCGGACCAATGTGGCTAGTGCTAGCACTAATGAGAGCGACAAGAGACTTGATAAGCTTACTTCGCTTGTTGAATCACTTGCTCTCCAAGCCGCTAATAATAATAAAGCTATCACTGCCCAAGCCAATGCTATGACTCAATCATGTGATATATGCGGGGGATCTCACTCATACACCGATTGTCCTTCGACTCACGACAATCCGGAAAATGTGTATGCCGCCAACGGTACCTATGCTACAGGAGGCTATCAAGCACGTCCTCAATGTGACCGCAACTTGCTCAGCTATCGCTCAAACAACTTTCTTTCACCACCTGGTTTTCCCCCACAAAACCCAAACAACCTTAATCGTAACAGTCAAAACCAACCTTGTGCTCCAACTCCATATCAAAACCAAAGAAACCCATATCCACCTCAAAGAAACAACCAAGTTTACCAACAACCTGCTTATCAACCACCCGCCTACCATGCTCCTCCTCCCAACCAACCCACGTATTACACCAAGATGTTGAAACCTACATGAGGACTAACGATGTGATCGTGCAAAATATTCAGCGGGAAATGGCCAACATGAAAGCAGATATGGTGAAGCAAGGGAATGATCTTCGAGCTGATATGCGAAACACTTTGGCAAGTCAAACGAATGACTTGAGAAATATGATGGCTAGTTTCTTCCCTAGTAATCAAGCCTCTGGATCGGGTTCTCTTCCGAGTAACACCGTTGCTAATCCAAGAGGAGAGATGAAAGCAATCACCACTCGCAGTGGAAAAGGTTTAAAGGAACCCGAGATTCCTATACCTACACCGGTGATTGTGACAAAGGAAAACGAATCTCCTTCTCCAAATCCTCCATCTTCTATCCCTCCAACTTCTACTTCTCTAATTCCACCACCTTCTACTTCTACCCCTCCACCACCCAAGGATGTGAGTGCGAATTCTATCCCAATGCCTTCATCTCAACCCAATATACCTTATCCTTCGAGGTTGAGGAAAGAGAAATTGAAGAACAAGGATGATATTCAGGTTTCGAACTTTCTTAAAATGTTCAAACAACTGAATTTTAATATCTCCTTTGCTGAGGCTCTCGCTCACATGCCCAAATATGCGAAAATGTTTAAAGATCTTCTCAATTATAAGGAGAAACTTCTCGATATTGCTCAGACCCAACTTAATGAGAATTGCTCTGCAGTGCTCTTAAGGAAATTACCAACGAAACTTGGTGATCCGGGTCGTTTCTTAATTCCTTGCAACTTCCCGGGAGTAGAGAATTACATGGCCCTAGCCGATCTAGGTGCCAATATTGACTTAATGCCATTAAGTGTTTGGAAGCAACTATCTCTCCCCGAGCTAGTCCCCACACGAATGACTTTGAAATTAGCCAACCATACGGTTGCTTATCCAGTGGGAATAGCCGAAGACGTCTTCGTCGGCGTTGACAAATTCACCTTCCCGGTGGATTTTGTTGTCGTTGACTACGAGATGGACCCCCGTGTTCCATTAATCGTTGGACGTACATTCCTGAGGACCAGTCGCACTCTCATCGATGTAGCCGCGAGCGAATTAATCATGAGAGTTGGTGACGATAAAATCGTCTTCAACATGGGTAAACTTTCTAAGCAGCCTTCGGAAAACGAGAGTGTTAATTTCATTGATGTTCTTGATGAGGCTTGTGAAGAACATTTCAAAGACGCTTGTAAAAGTGGTTCTTCTTCTCTACCCAATGTTGAGACCGTTGCCTCAATTGCTTTGTCATTGACTCCTTTTGGACAAAGTGACTTGGATGATTTTGAAGCTAGCTTGGCTCCTCTCGATCTTAAGAATGACGATTCTCCCTCCAATTCGGATGAAGACATTCGTACCATTGAGAAACTTCTCAATGAGGACCATATTTCTCCATAGTCTCCTAAGGCTATCTCTACCGATGATCCGAAGTTGACTACGCCGTCCATCGAAAATCCATCGGATTTAGAGCTTAAGGATCTTCCGTCTCATCTCGAGTACGTTTTCCTTGAAGACAACAAGACGTTACGGTCATCATCGCTAAGGACTTGAAAGAAGAAGAAAAATCCCGACTTATCGCCGTGCTGAAGAATCACAAGAAAGCGATTGCTTGGAAGATCTTTGATATTCGTGGAATTGATCCTCACTTTTGCACACATAAAATTCTCATGGAGGACGACTTTAAACCCACTGTTCAAAGCCAAAGAAGGGTGAATCCTAAGATCCATGACGTAATCAAAAAAGAGGTTATCAAACTTCTTGATGCAGGCATGATCTATCCTATCTCAGATTCACCGTGGGTTAGTCCCGTCCATTGTGTGCCTAAGATAGGCGGAATCACCGTTGTTCCCAATGAAAACAACGAGTTGATTCCTACTCGTCTCGTTACAGGGTGGAGAGTTTGTATAGACTATCGCAAACTCAGTGATGCTACAAGAAAGGATCAAATGCTTGAACGTCTAGCGGGTAATGACTATTACTGCTTTTTAGACGGTTTCTCGGGTATTTTCAAATTCCCATCAATCCCAAAGACCAAGAGAAAACCACATTCACTTGTCCTTATGGAACATTTGCCTACAAAAGAATGCCTTTCGGCTTATGCAATGCTCCTGGGACTTTCCAAAGGTGTATGATGGCTATCTTCCATGACATGGTTGAAGAAACTATGGAAGTCTTCATGGATGATTTCTCGGTTTACGGTGATTCTTTCTCTGCTTGCCTTGCCAATCTAGAACGTATGCTTAAGCGGTGCGAAGACACTCGCCTTGTTCTAAATTGGGAAAAATGCCATTTCATGGTAAAAGAGGGCATCGTGTTAGGACACAAAATCTCCAAAGCCGGTCTTGAAGTGGACCGTGCTAAAGTCGATGTTATTGCAAAATTGCTTCCACCTTCAACCGTAAAGGGTGTAAGAAGTTTCCTTGGTCATGCGGGCTTCTATCGCTGATTCATTCAAGATTTTTCTAAAATCGCTTGCCCGATGACCCACCTCTTGGAAAAAGATAATCCTTTCATCTTTTCCAAAGAGTGTCTTGAATCCTTCAATCTTCTTAAGGCTAAGCTAACTAAGGCACCGGTCTTGGTTACCCCTAATTGGGAGCTACCTTTTGAGTTGATGTGCGATGCTAGCGACTTTGCTATTGGAGCGATTTTGGTCCAAAGAGTGAACAAAAACTTCCAACCAATCCATTATGCTAGCAAGACAATGACGGGGGCTCAATTGCATTATACCACTACCGAAAAAGAGCTTTTAGCTGTAGTGTATGCTTTTGAAAAATTCTGCCCCTATCTTGTCCTTTCTACCACCATCGTGTATACCGATCACTCCGCGTTGAAGTACTTGATGACTAAGCAAGATTCTAAGCCAAGACTTCTTTGTTGGTTTTTGCTCCTTCAAGAATTCAACATTGAAATTCGTGACAAAAAGGGAGCTAAAAACCTAGCCGCAGATCATCTCAGTAGACTTGAGGATCCTTATCAAGGGGATCATTCGAACAAAGAGATCAATGACTCTTTTCCCCTTGAGGCCTTAATGTCTATCAACTCCAATCTCGATGACACCCCGTGTTTTACGGACATTGCAAACTACTTAGCGGGTGGAATTCTCAAGGAAGGGTTCACGTCCCAACAAAAGAAAAAGTTCTTTAAAAATATTGAACATTATTTCTGGGACGACCCTTACCTTTTCAAACAATGTGCTGATCTGATTATTCGTCGATGTGTTGATGGGCCGACAGCGGTACAAATCCTTGATGCTTGCCATATAGGACCCGCCGATGGTCACTTTGGTCCTAATTACACCGCGAAGAAAGTATTCGACTCTGGATTTTATTAGCCCACCATCTATCGTGACGCTCACGACATGGTTAAGCATTGTAATGCTTGCCAACGCCAAGGCAAGATCACACATAAAGATGAGATGCCTCAAAATTTCATACAAGAATGTGAAATCTTTGATGTATGGGGCATCGACTTTATGGGGCCGTTTCCATCATCTAAAGGGAACAAGTACATCCTCGTAGCCGTTGACTACGTTTCTAAATGGGTTGAAGCTAAGGCTCTCCCTACGAACGATGCGAAGGTGGTTGTGAACTTTTTGAAGCAGCTGTTTGCTCGATTCGGTGTTCCTCGTGCTATAATCAGTGACCGCGGGACTCATTTTTGCAATGATCAATTTGCAAGAGTCATGGCTAAGTACGGTGTTAATCATCGTCTTTCCACTGCCTATCATCCCCAAACCAATGGTTAAGCCGAGATTTCCAACCACGGACTGAAGAGAATTCTGGAGCGTACTATGGGAGAGCATCGTGCCGCGTGGGCTGATAAGTTAGATGATGCTTTGTGGGATTTCTGTACTGCTTATAAGACCCCGATTGGTTGTACACCTTATCGTCTTGTGTACGGGAAAGCATGCCACCTCCCAATTGAGCTGGAACATAAGGCATACTGGGCCTTGAAGTGGGCTAACTTCGACATCAACAAAACCGGTGATCATCGCAAGGTTCAACTCAACGAGCTAAATGAACTGAGGAATGAAGCTTACGAGAACTCACTGATCTACAAAGAGAAGACCAAGATCATCCATGATGCAAGCATTAAGAACCGAGAGTTCCGCGTTGGTGATCAAGTTTTACTCTTTAACTCTAGGTTAAAGATCTTCTCTGGCAAGTTGAAGAGTCGATGGTCTGGTCCATTCACCGTCGCCAAAGTCTTTCCATATGGGACCATTGAGCTTTCTCAGCCAAATGGGCCCAATTTCAAGGTGAATGGCCAGCGTTTGAAGCTGTACTTTGGTGAGGACATCTCTCATGAGATGATTCCATCCCTCACCACGTTTCCCATGAACTAAATTTGTGTCGAGTCAGGCTCGTGACTCGGTTATCAAAAACAAGCGCTTCTCGGGGAGGCAACCCGTGATCTATCCTTTACTGCTTTCATAATAACTGTAGGGGGAGCCCCGTATGTGTTTGTTGTCTTGTTTCTTGTGCTGTGCAGGGATTAAAGCTTCAAAGATCCACTCTTGATGACATTTGACGAACTGTGATCCCTGTTCCCATCTTCCCGGTTCTATCCTAAACTGTCGTGATTCAATATTTCATATTTTATATGTTCACATTGAAATCACTTTAGTTGTCCTTTCCTTAGCAAGATTTAAACAAAGTGCACAATGTCCTAAGTGTAGGGGAGTTTACTCCCACATGCTTAAACATTGAGGACAATGTTTATATCAAGTGTAGGGGGGACTTCTATCGAAGTAAGTGGTCTTTTCCTTGCATTTGTCCTCATTATAATCGGAAAATTGATTTTTCGACATTTTTCAAAATTTTTAATCTATTTTAGCCTTGTTGTATAGTTGTATTTTCCTTTGTTATGATTATTTTCTTTCCTTGCTAGAATAAATTTGCAATTAAGTGGTTTTAAATTTTTTCAAAAGTCATGAATACTTTGACTCAACCCGAGTTTACTTATCTAAGTTTACTCTAGCTAGTATCCTTAACGTGTTTAAGTCAAGTTTTGCTAGGCTTTTATATAGGGATCTTTAAAACACGAAAGTCTTAACTCTCACGGGTTAAGAACAAGAACTTTTCGCAAGTTCCTATAATTGATCCTAGAGAGTTGTTTATCAAGGGAACTTTAAAATGCGATTTCCAAACTTGAAAAAGTCTAAGAATTTGCAAGATCCTATAGATGACTCGAAAACCTAAAACTTTGATTTAATAGGCTAAGCATCCACGAGTCTCATTCCTTGAGATTTTAAACTGTGGAGGACGAGAGATGATAGAGTCAATTATAAGTTCGGTATTCTTTCGTGAATTTATGTGAGTTAATTATGAGCCTATTCTCCCATCGCTTGTTAATAAATTTATCTGCAATAAATAAGGTTGTACGATTTGAAAAGTTACTTAGCTTCTAGCCCAAGATCATTTAAAAGTTACTCGGTATTAATTAGAGTTCATAGCCAAGGCATAACTTATTGAAGCGGGATGCGAAGATTGACGAGTCCGAAAAGGCCCTAACAAGGCATGAGGGCTACATTTGTTGCTAAAGATCCAAAAGTGATGTGAAGAATGATTTATCGAAAATCAATATGAAGGATCGAGACACAGGACGAAAAGCAAATACTCCCCAAAAGATCATGGAGAAGTCTATCCAAAAAGGCCCTAACAAGGTATGAGGATAAATAGATCCAAGTCCTAAAAGGAGGCGGATTGTTGTATATCAATTTCCAAAATAAAGATTGGAGAAAAATGAAGAAGTCATGGTCCAAATATGAAGAATCTCTCAAAAAGTTCAAGTGAAGAGATTCCTATTATGAATAGAAGACCATTATTTCATGAACGTCTCTCAAGATTCGAAGTATGAAGTCGCTGCCAAATATCGGTCTGAGAAAGGTATCAAATCGTGAAGCGAGTTATGCCAAGATATGAACTTTATGAGGTCCCGAGAAGCAGTTTTAAAAGATTTTGTCCTTTAGCTAACTATTGATTAAATCGTTCACTTTATTTTCGGCCTAAATAACTATCGAAATAAGTCAAACAATGCATCCTCGTGATCATTCAAGACAAAAATAAAATATAAGAGATACACCTAGGAATAAGAGAGTCTAAGTAAATAATTGGCCCACATGAATTCGTGTTAGTTTGCTAACTTATAATAACAATTATCTCGTTTTTAAGCTTGGTATGGGGAACGTGAAACTTGAGGATGATAAACGTTCATGGCAGCCAAAAACCCAATGTAAGTCTTTGATTTCTTTACTTGTTTCTATCTTTTTATGTTTAGTATTTAATAAAGGCCAAGGTGGATTATTTATGATGAAAAATATAAACCGTGCTTTAAAACTAATGCATTGCATGAGGGCATTGCAATGGTCAAGTGTAGGGGATTTAATAAGTGTGAAAACACTTATCCTTTTACCACTTATTTCCAATAATAACAAGACCAAAACGTTTAATTTATGTCGTAAAAGTCAGAATTATGCGTGGTTTGTGTTTTTATTGTGTTTTAGGACCAAAAGATGAAAAAGGAAGAAAACACGGGCTTTCACGGGCTTTTATCGAAGAAAACGAGAAAAGACGAAGTCAAAAGATCAAGAGTGCAAAAAGAAAGGATGTCCAAGGCCTATTCTGAAGATTTATCGAAGAAAAAGTCTAAAGACGGAAGTTTATTGACGTCGAAGAACTCAAGTCTAATAGAAGAAGAAAATTACAAGACAAGTTCAATATACATCGACAAATCCCGAGACGACGTCGAGAAAGACAAAGTATTTAAATCGAGTCGAGAAGAAAGAAAGAAGAGGCAACACATGCACACCTTCCCATTTTCCCTATAAATACCCTCCTAATACACATTAGGAGGGTTAGTTAGTCTTTAGTAGTTAGTTTCATTTTTCCTTTCTAGTTTTTAGAGAGAGAATGTTCCAAACTTTCTCTCACTAAGTTTTCATCTTTTCTTTCTTTTAATCTTTCAAGATTAAACCTTTTTGTATTTTGATTTCATTAATCAAGTTCAAGTTAAGCTTTTTGTTTATTAATCTCTTTCTACCTTTCTTGATTTTAGTTTACTTTTGGTGCGAAATATATTTGATCCGTGTTGATATTGATATTTTTGTGCTTAAAAAGTTAATCTTTTTATTCCTACATAAGCTTTCAAACGGATAAGCTTTAAGATCTTTGTGCTTATTGGCTTATTTGTGTGTTTAGCTTATTTACTTTTGAAAGTTTTCTTAAAAAGTTTCTTCTTTTATGGTTTGATTTAAAAGATTGCTTATTTTAAGTTGGAAAAGTTATTATTTGTTCTTATTTAGTCCTTTTCATATTAGATTCGTTCAAGTTTAGGTGTTAGCTTATCATCCTAGCTTATCACTTAGCTTATTTTTCGAATCAAAAGGTAATCGGAAAAGGTTTAAACCCTTTTTCGATTGAAGCATTCCGATTAGCCCCCTCATTTCAATCAACTTGATCGGATTAGGGTTTCATATTCCGATTGCATCAGTTATATTCCGATCATTGGATCGGAATAGGGTTTTAGTACATTCCGATTGTGGTGGTTTGAGTAACATTCCGATTGGATTTATTTGTTAATTATTCCGATTGCTATCTCTCTTCACATTTCGACGAGGGTGTTGTTATTGATATTCCGATTGGAGCGATTTGGCCTTATTCCGACAGTATATTTCGATCAGCCATATTTTCCAACATTCCGATTGCACTTTCCGACCAGCATTCTGATCAGATTCCGATTTGGCATTCCGATTGTTTAATTTCTTGTGTTTACAAAGTTTTCAAGTTTTAGGTTTATTAAGTGTTCAAGTATTTTTCTAATCTTGTCTTTAATTTTTCAAGCATTTATTTTTAACTCTTCCTTTTAGTTTAATCTTTAAAGCTCTTATTTTACTCAACGACAATTTTCATATTTGCTATTAGTTTAAAATAGATAATCAACCAAACCATTTATTATTCAACCAAGAACAATTGAGTCACACTTTCTACCAATAATCAATTCGAAGAGATTGGTTCAACGAACTTTCATACTCGGTTGCAAAACCATGTATTACACCACAAGTACCACAAAATTGGGTAGGTCCACATCTCATTAAACTAGCATAAGAACATTCCTTCTGAACTTGCTAAGCAACAATATTACCTCCAGCTTGACCAGCAACATTTTCTCCAACCGGTTCATCAGCATTACCTTCAACTGGATTAGCAGCATTCCCTCCAACTTGACCAGCAACATTCCTATTCTCAGTCTCCTGGTTCCTCGCAGCATGTTCAGCTTCCAGCACTCTAGCAATAGCTTGCTCAATCATAGTATTCACAGTAGCAGTTGTCAATTTTGGCGGTATGTTTAGAGAATTAATAAAGAAACAATTCAGTAATGACAGAAAAATTCCTCCTAACTTCTTCCTGTGTTACCACAGAAGAAAAAGAACAAGTAAGTATTCATATAAAGATAAGAAGAAGGATTTCTTTATCAAGACGTGTCATGGATAGTACATGCACAAACAACACAATCCACACTGAATCATCAACCAAATCACAAAAGAACTAAAAGACAAATCATAGATCATGAAGGTAATTTGGATTACACTTGGAAGATTTCTACAAAATTAAGACAAGTAATGTCACTACAACCCTTCATCACGGAAAACTTAAATGTCATTAAGTTTCATCACAAACTAAAGTACCAGTCTACTTAAGTTCTATTACAACAAGGCTAATAAAAACAACATAAAGAAAACTAATCACTTGATCCCCGTAGCTTCTTGTACATTGGCTCGTCATCACTGCTTCTATCATCCTCCTCAGAGTCTTCTTCCACTTTTTCATTTCCTTTCCGACTTCCTCCTTCACCTGGTTTCACCAACACCTGAGTTTCAACCTGAATTGGCACATCCCTGATTACCACACCTCGACTTAGAAAAGACCTCATTGGCAAGTCCCACACATTCAACCATGCATTCCTTTCTTGTTCCTCACGAAACCTTTAAAATTGCTCACTCAAATTCAACACCATAGCTCGCAGACTAGAAACATCATCCATTTCCCTCGCTCGCACATACTCTAACCTTCTCACACTAGTAACAAACCTATCAAACTGCCTTTCATTCTGCTCAAACCTTTTGATTACTCGGGTTTCAACTACATACCTTTCAAACAAAGACCTATCAAACTTTTTAAGAAACCAGAAAATATCTTCATATGATCTAGGACCTGGACAATACACCTTAGCAATATCATCGTGAATAGATCGGGTACTAGCAGCATTACTGGACTCAGTAGAGAAATCATTCCTAACACGGGTAACTCTAGGCAAACCACTCAAATAACTATCACAAGTAGGCATAGAAGAACATACAACAGGTCACTGACAATCCTGGACAGTCGGTGGTACCACATTAGCTCTCAGAACATAACTACCTTGACTCACTTTGGGTTCAGTCTGTCCAACTGCAGTAGGAGCAATTCCATCATCCAGATATTCATAGGGCTCCTCATCGTCACTAGCACCAAAGTTATCTACTTCCTCACCTTCTAGTATATCATTCATCTCAATCCAATCATCCTCACGTGGTATATCAGCCATTTTCTATAATTATAAGGGTTCAAGGATACTTAAGGTCATTGTTAAAAAATAATATGCAATACTCATGAATCGCAAATGTTATACGTAACCCATGATATGCAATGCAATGCAAATGATGTTTATGCAATGCTCGCAAAAATAAAATATGATAATGACAAGCACTCAACGCACTTTCAATAACCTCGATACAATATCATAGTATTTACTTAATAAATACACGAGAAATCATTTCAGTTCTTAGGGATACATCTATAATACAAAACAAAACTAAAAGTGATCTTACCGGAGCGTTGCAGAGAAGTTGTGTGCTTTTGAAAAATAAAGACACCAAAGTTATAGTTTAGGAAAACTTTCAAAATCGACCTAGTTCTCTATAACTTGTGTCTTTGATACCAATCTTTAACACCCCCAATTTACATTGCGCAACGGAAATTCACAAATGGGTGCTATTCACAAGCATCATCGCACAAGGTATACTGAACGACTCAAAAGAGAGACGTTTACACATAAAATATAAACAAGATTTTCACACCATGTCTAAAACAAAATTTCAACCCATAATGTACTAAAAGGACACCAGAGTAAAGCATTTAGTCAGCACGGATCTCGACAAGCAAACCAACAACTTTCAGTACAGTACATAAACATTTAACAAACTGTTTAACAATAAAATGGTTGAAATTATTTTAGACTAACAAACTTCAAAAGCCAACCCACAACATCCACAGCAAAGCTCCACTATCAATCACCTTCGATTACCTGAAACACATGCTTAAACGAGTCAACAATAATGTTCAGCGAGTCCATAGGTTTAACAAATCACATTTGAACACAAGAAGAAAATCAATCATAATCATTATAGAATTGTCGTGCACACAATCTATTTCAAAGCAACACATTTTATTCAAGCTCATGAGACTGACCCCTTAACCAATTAGTCACCCACGCCAAATGCCAGCATGACTAGATAAAAACCATTGCCCCTCTAGGGTATTAGTTGCTAGATATATACCCAAATGTTATTCTCGTAAATTATCATTCCCAGAGGTTACTCAGCGTAATGACCTGGTCTCAGATAGGGTGGTCAACCCAATAGTACTATCATTTGAATAAGCGCCTATTCCCAACTCACAAGATCAAGTCATAACATAGTTAACGGTTCATTAATTTAGGGTCTTTAGTAATGTATGAATTTTGCAATTCTTTTAAAATCTATAATTTTTCGTTCCTCGACTCACTCGAATTGATATCCAATTTTAAAGTAAGATTAATTGTTCTTGGTGAATAAAACTTTGTTTGGTATTTGAAACTAAAAACTTTTTAAAATATTAACTAAAAAGAAAATGTTTAAATAAAAAAAATTACTTTTCGACTATTAAAAATTCTAATTAAAACTAATTTAAAAACAATTAATTTTATTCTAAAAATAATCAACTTTACTTTTAAACTAAACAAACTCTACTTTTAAAAACTATTTTTATAAAAATCTAATTTAATTAAAATCAAATTTATCTTGAAACTAATTTTAAATAATCAATTAAAAATATCTAAAAGTAATTAAAATATTTTATTTTTTATTTTTTTTATTTTTTTATTTTTTTAAACTTTATAAAAGTAAATATAAAAACTTTTAATTGAAATTATCTAAACAAATAAACTTGTAATTAAACTAATAAATCTGCCAGCTACTAAATTAATTGACCATATTAATTACTAAAACTGAGATAATAACAAAACAAGTAACTAGGTGAGATGGCTAACACGTTGGTGCAGTGAACAGGAGGTCAGGGGTTCGAGTCCCTGCAAGGACTTTTTGTTTGAATGAATATTTTTTTTTATATTGAACAATGAAAATAAAGTCACAGGTTCGAAACTAGACTTCTTGAATAATTTTAAAAGCTGATAAATCAGCTATTATACTCACAGACTAAATGAGTCTGTAAGCTAAACTCACAAATCAAACAAAACAAATCAATCAGCTAAGATGGCCATATCAGCAAACAAACAATAGACTACAAAACTGATAAAATGCAAATAATACCTAAACAATCAGCAAATCTAAACTAAATAAGCAAGTCTAATAAGCAACAAAAATCAATAAATCATATATAAGCAAAACTTATCTAAGCTTAATAACGGCAAGTAGATCAGATCAATCGACTAACACAATAGAATAAACCTTAAACAACAAGACTAGAAATGAAAATCAGATAAGCTAACTATCTAAGCTATATTCCAGCAATCAATTCAGCAAATCGAAAAAAATAAAAACTCAATAAATCCAAACAGCTTAAATCTAAAACTATTAACTCCAAACTTAAACAAATTCAGATTAAGAAGACAATAACGAAGTCCTAAAACTCAGCAAAGAACCTAGCAGACTTAAAGTAAATAAAGCTTAAATCAGAAATCAACTAAACAGATATAAAAGACAGAAGCTAAAACATATATTAAAATTAATCTAGAATTAACATAAAATAAAAAAAGATTAAGAACCTTATGGAGAAATCCTTTGAGTAGAAGGTAGGCGCGGAGCCTACTTAATGAACCGAATCTGACACTACCTTATCAACCAATCATCACCAATAGCATCGAACCAAATATACCATTCGATCCAGTTTCATCAGAATCAACCAACTAGTTTTTTTATAAAGTTCCAGTAGGGAAGTTTTATATCCACTTTTTTACTTTTATATTAACCAATTTAAACTATTAATTAGTTTAAATCAACTAACATTAATTATTATGATAAAATAGATTAAGAATAAATTGAAGTTAAACTTAAACAAAGAAAAAAATAAGACACAATATTATTAAAATTTAAATAACTTTCATTAATAGTAAAAGATCATTACAATACTGAAGTTAAACTAAAACTATTTTGCATAATAATAAAATAAAAATAAAAATGGCACACCAAATATTACAGAATGAGGGGGTTTTATAGGGAAACCCTAAAACTTGCTGAGGAAGGTTTGTTGATCAGAATTTGCATCTTAGCCGTCCAATCCCTCTTTTCTCATTCTCTTTTTTCATTTCTTCAATCAAACGGCTGAAAAACAATTACCCATCACACGGATTGCCACCGTGGATGGGTTTGTGTTTCTTGTGCTTCTTCAATGCTGATGTGGACTCATCTAATTGGAGGAGTGGTGATGGTGATGTGGTCTAGCCAATCAGGGGTGAGAATGGGGCCACGTATGATTATTCCTCCATCATGCTTCTCCGAAAAACTTGGGGATTTAATTCCGATACGTGTGAATCACACATATCCACAAAAGCCCCAATATTTATCTTGTATATTTGTGATTAGGGTTTTGGGGTAACAGTGAATTTTCAGGTTTGGGGTGAGGGTAAAAGGTGAGAGAGAAAAGGTGAGGGATGCATAGGTTGTATCGAAAAAAATGAGATGTGTGGGTGAATAAGGATAAAACGTGTGTGGGTTAAAATGAGTTTAATAAACATTGACTGAGTGAAAGTAAATATAACTTTCGTTTCTTTTGCAAACTGATCAAGACCAAATGTTTTTTTTTCAAAGGCCCAAGATAACTCATTTCATGTTTAATATTAAGTGAAAGTAGTTGGGCTTTCAGCCCAAACAAGTAAATTTGTACAAGTTTAAAGTATAATGGGCTTATGTTTTGGGCTAATGAGTTAGAAATGGATAACTTGTTTCACAAATAGGCTTTTAAGCCCATTTATCCAAATGTGGGTCCCAAAAACCAAAATAGTCTTCATAAAGTTATAATCCACTAAAACGAGCTTGAATTTGGCTTTGTTGATTTTTTTCTTCAAAACTCGTGTCGATTTTGCCGGTTTTCGTGATCTTTGGTACACTTATGGTTCTTTGACTTTGACTCTGTCTCTTTCTTTGACTTTTCTTCAACAATTGACCGTGAAATACCGTGTTTTCTTTCCTTTTGATCTTTTGTACCTATTTCACACAAAAACACAAAACCACACGTAATTCCGACTTTTACGATATTAAACACATGATTAGGTCTTGTTTTTCCTTGATTTTAGTGGTAAAAGGATAAGTGTTTACACACTTATTAAATCCCCTACACTTGACCATTACAATGACCTCATGCAATGCATAATTTTAAAGCATAAAGTTACATTTTCCTCATAAATAACCCATCTTGGCCTTTAATAAGATATACTATTACTACTACGATAAAAAGAAACAAAACTTTATTCAAGGAAACAAAAGTTATAATAATTTCCATTAATTTTGAAATTGTTTGATGGAAGAAACTCGTAAAGAAATCTAAGACTTAAATTAGGGCTTTGGTGTCATGAATATTAATCACCCTCAAGTTTCACGTTCCCCATGCCAAGCTTAAAAACAAGATCATTGTTTACCATAAGTTCTCAAGTTAAAACCACTTATATTAGACAAATCTGTAATACTCTTTCTCCAATTCCTAAGTTGTATCTCTAGATTTTAAAGATTGTCATTCACTGTAGGCTTATTTGACTTATTTAATTATCTTTAGTCCAAAAATGAAGGCAAAACGGTGCAAACCCGACACTCAAAACCTAACCTTTTCCTCAAAAATGTTATCACTAAAGTAAGCCCACATCAAGGATAATTTAACACGATTTGGGGAATAAATTCCCGGATCCAAACTTTGGCCAATAGTACTACTTATTATTTATTCCTCCAAAGTCATGTTGACTTTATGTGGAGTTTAGCAAATTCACATCATATACCCTTAGGCTCTTTAAGATGTAAAAATGCTCCTCATCTATTGTCCACACCCTAAGGATCCTTGAACGATAAACAAGGGAATTGATTTTTTGATCAATTTTTGTTCAACACTTACTATGCCATACACCCTAAGGCTCTAATGACAAGGTGTTAGGACCTTTGAAATAGTTATTTGTAATAGGTAGACTCGGAAGTATGTAGTTCCTCCTGGTCCTAGTAGTAGTAGGAACAAAACGTGCTCCTGTCTTATAGAAAGTCAAACTTTATTATTTAAAGATTATTCTGTTAGGATATGCATGATATATGTTAGGAAAGGATATGCATATCAGTTTTACATGTTTTGGTTTAATGATGTATTAGGGTTTCCTTGTAGTATAAAAGGTACCTTAGGAAGAAGGGTTCAATACACCTTCATCAAACATTATTCTAGTTCATATTAATATTAGAAATTCTTAGTAAAGGATCAAGTCGTTATAGTTATTATGTTCTTCTTGTTCATAGTATTTGTATTCCGCAATTATACTGTGTGATTTATATAGAGTCTCTCTGTGAATAGACTTGTGATTACAGAAGTCGTTCACCGTCCCTAACAGGCTGCAAGATCCACATCTAGTGGACCCAACAAGTGGTATCAGAACCTGGGAGAGTCTCTGTACAAGAAGAATCAATTTTTCTTATTACTAACATCTTTGTTTAATTATGTCTGCCTCAAGTTCTACTCAAACAGGGGAAGATAGCACCCCTAAAACACAACAACCTCAGCAGATCATTGCTATGGTTTCCAACACAAATGGTAAGTTTCCTCTTCTAAAAAAGGATGAGTATGATAGCTGGGCAATAAAGATGGAATGCTGGATCACCAACACTGATCAAGATCTTTAGTAGATTATTCTGAATGGAAACAGCAAGAAGTCTACTGGAAGAGGCAAGAATGGTAGTATTATTCTTCTTGACCCTAAAACTCATGAAGAAATCGCAGCTGTTCAGAAGGAGATCAAAGAAAAAACTATTTTGCTTCAGTCTCTTCCTGATGATCACATGGGTGACTTTTATCATCTGGACGATGCTAGAGAAATCTAGATTGGAATAAAAGCAAGGTTTGTTGGGAATGAGTAGTCAAAGAAAATGCGAAGATCCATGTTGAGAGATGAATTCACAGACTTCAAGATCTCAGAAACTGAAGGTATCCATCAAGGGTATGACAGGTTCCAAAAGATACTGAGCCAGTTGAATCAACTCCGGTTGAAACCTGACAATGGAGATATCAATGCAAGGTTTCTTAGAGCCTTACCCTACTCATGGAATCAGGTGGTAATATCTCTCAAAGCAAAAGGTGGGCTTGACTATCTTAATTTTGATGATTTGTTTCATAAGCTCAAAACCTTTGAGCCTCATGTGAGGGGATACTCAAGTGATTCTTTTCCTACTCTTGCTAACTCTGCCTTTATGAGTTCCATGGGATCTAGTCCCATGTCTTATGCTAGTATCCCAAGCTATAATGTGTCTTCTCAGCATACTTCTCAGCATACTTCTACTCCTGAACCGAAAGCCAAGTCTGGTAGCATGGTAGAAGCTGTTCTTCACTATTTTGTTGCTGATGTTGATCCTCAACAGCAACTTGCTTTTGATGACTTCAAACAGGTTGATAAACTTGACCTGGATGAAATGGATCTCAAATGGAAGATGGCCATGCTCGCTCTTAGGGTTCACAAGTTTGAGAAGAAAGTCGGTCAAAAGTTTAACTACAACCCAAAAGAGCCAACAAGGTTTGACAGAAGCAAGGTTAGATGCTATAACTGCCAGCAGCAAGGACACTTTCCTAGGGAATGTTCAAACAAGAATGACCAGGAGAAGAGCAGGTATTCAGGTTTCAAGATTCAGGAGGTGAAGGATGACAAGAAGGCTTTGGTGTCTGTTGACTCTATGGTCAACTAGAGTGATCATCAGAATGCTGCCCTGGAAACAATTGAACCTTCTACTGACGTGTTTGCAATGATTGCTGGGAATCTGTCTGATGCCGAGGAAGCAGAAGAGTTTTCTCTTATCGGCATCTTACCTCAAGTATAACATTGTCCTCTTGGTTGTCATGATAAATATTCAGAATTGTTGTCTCATTATAATGACTTAAATGAACAAAATGATAAGTATTTTTTAGAGGTTCAAGCATATAAGAATTCTTTAAAAACATTAGAACAACAAAAGAGGTGCCTTCAAGACACACAACGTGAATATGAAGATAAAATTAGAATTCTGAATATTGATTTAGAAAACACAGCAAATATGCTTAAATACACTAAAAAGGTAAAAGCTGACAGTATCAAGGATAAGTAGGACATGAAGGCAAAATTGGATGCTACACTGTTAAGATTTGAAAAACGGCAAAATGCACCTAAGAATCTTTCAAAGTTAATTGATAGTAGCATGTCTGGTAGGACTAAAAGAGGGTTAGGATTTGATAAATATATTGATTCAGAAGATGTGTTTGATCTATCTTTTTCAAGTGTCTTTGATCCTGACAAGGAAGAAGAGGGAAAACCTTGCTACAATAGGTTTCAACCAGCTACAGCAATGCATGCTGTCCCTCCACCTCTTACAGGAACTTTTATGCCCACTTCTAGGCATAATGACTTGAATGGATCACAGATGCATGAGTCCCCAAAAAGTTCTACTAATACTAATGACTTTGTCTCTTGTGCTTTCAGTGACAAAGCCAGTGACTCTGCATCATGTGGTTTAAGTGAAGAGTCGATACCTACAAGCTCCAAAACAAATGACCATGCTGCTACTAGTGCTAGGAAGAGTGAAGAGAGAGTTGCTTCTACTTCAACTGTGTCTAGTTCTGGTTCATTGAGTCCTATGAATAATGTTTCTCCTAGAATTATGAGTAATAAAGTTAGCAGTATGAGACAAGGTCATTTGAATAAAAGATGTTTTGTTTGTGGCAGTACATTTCATTTGATTAAAGATTGTGACTTTTATGATCAACATCTTTCTGTGTATCAAGCATATCCTGCTCTTGATCCACCAGGAGTTGCTCCTTATTCTTCTAGAAGACTTAACCCTTGTGCCTAATCTTTTTCTTCTAGAAGGACCTCTCCTTTAGCTTCTGATCGTTGGAGAAACAATGGTTTAATCCCTAATAGACCAACCAACAACTACTTTCAGAACTTTAATCAGAATTATGCATTTAATTCAGGCCAAATGTATTTTGGGTTGGGAAATTTGGGTACTGCTGTTAAGCCCTCAGCAGGTTGTTCTTGGTCAAACAATAACACCCATATGATGAATAGGCAACCTAAGAACAATAGTGGATCTCATCAATCTTCTTGGATATCTACTAAAGATCCACAAGGCAGGCTCAAACCTGAAAAGGTTTGGGTCCCCTTAAGACACTAAATTTTGCATATATCTTTTCTTGTTGTTGTAGGTTACTCCATACCAAGATCCTACTCTTGGGATTGTTGATAGTGGATGCTCTAGGAGCATGACAGGAAATAAAATTCTTCTATCTAACTTTGTACCATTTCAAGGCGGAAAGGTCTATTTTGGAGGTGGTGAAGGAAGGATCACTAGCAAAGGAACGATTCAGACGCCTAATCTTAACTTTGAGCAGGTCTACTATGTGGAAACACTTCAACAATTCAACTTGATCTATGTCTCTTAGATTTGTGACAAGAAGCAGTTTGTCCTCTATACGGATACTGATGCACTAGTGTTATCCTAAGACTTTAAACTCCTGGATGACTCACAAGTTCTACTCAGAATCCCTAGAAGACACAACCTCTATATTATCAAGCTGAATGAAGTCAATCCTACTGGTCAGCTAGCACCTTTGGTTACTAAAGCCTCAGAAGATGAAGCCACTAAATGGCTCATATGGCTGGGACAAGTGAACTTCAAGACCATTCAAAAATTAGCAAATATGAACTTGGTCTCTGGTTTACCTCCCAAAACTTTCAGAAATGACATCAATTTCCTTGCATGCAGCAAAGGCAAACAACATAAAGCATCCTTCAAAGCCATTACTGCTCTCAGCCTTATAACTGAACCATTGCAGCTACTACACCTGGATTTATTTGGTCCTACCTCCATTAGGAGCATTCACCATAAACAATACTGTCTTGTGGTAACTGATGGGTATAGAAGGTTCAAGTGGGTTTTCTTCATGGCTGCCAAGAATGAGACCTACTCAATTCTCGAGGACTTTCTTACACTAATTGAGAATCAGCTGTCCAAGAAGGTTAAAGGTATCCGATGTGATAATGGAACATAATTAAAAAATGCAGACCTCATAGCACTTTGTAATACTAAAGGTATCAAACGAGATTATAGTGCAACAAGAACTCCTCAGCAGAATGGTGTTGCAGAAAGGAAAAATAGGACTCTAATAGAAGCTGCGTGAACAATGCTTGCCGATTCCAAGCTTCCAACCATGTTTTGGACAGAAGCTGTCAATACTGCAAGTTATGTCTTGAATAGAGTTTCTATTACCAATCCACACAAGAAGACTCCCTATGAGCTACTCACAGCTAAAGTTCCTAGCATTGCTCATTTGAAGCCATTTGGGTTTCCTGTCACCATTCTGAATACTAGTGACTATTTGGGGAAATTTGATGGCAAGGTAGATGAAGGCTACATAGTGGGATATTCGGCTCACTCTTGGGCTTATCGTGTCTACAATCTCCAAGCCAAGCGAGTAATTGAAACTATTAATCTCAGGTATTTTGAGGAGAAGTCAAACATACAAGGCAAGGGTCCTGAATGGTATTTTTATCTTGATTATCTTAGTGATTCATTGGGGTATTTTCGTTTCAAGACTAACCATGATGCAGGTCCACAAGTGTTTGCAACTTCTAGTGCAGGTGCTCATTCTAGTTTTTCAGACTCATATGAAGAGGATGATATTTTTCTTGTTCCATCCTATTCCACGATAGTCTCTCCTAATGCCAATAATACTCCTAGTGATGCTACTTCATCAGACATTTTGGACTCACAAGGAGCTCTTGACACATTGCTCAAGCAACAACAAGATGCTACTACAGCAGCTGCTCAAGGTGGTTTTGAGTTTCCTTTGAGTACATCTACGGACAAAGCTACTCCTAGTACTCCAAATGTTACTCCTAGTGCTAGTTTAACACCTATTAGTAGTCCGGCTAGTGATCTCACTTCCTCTACTAGATTCTCTGGTCCTTCTGACTTGGGAAACTATCAAAAGAAGTCTTCTACTAAGCTGGATGATATTCATAAGCAACCAATAGATGGCATTTTCGACTTTGCTTCATATGATGATGACTTTGTTGGGGATCTTAATAACTTGGCACTAGAAGTGGATGTAGCTTCTAATCAAGTTCTGTAGTCACACAAAAACCATCCTACTACTCAAATCATTAGAGATCCTGGTTCTACTGTCAAGACTCGCAGAATGCATAAGAAAGCAACGTCTGATCATCATGCTCTTGTGAGCTATATTGACGACCAAAAGCGCAATAATCATACGGACTTTCAACACTATTTATTAGCTTGTTTTCTTTCACAGGTGGAACCTAGATCAGTCTCTCATGCTCTTGAGGATCAAAGTTGGGTGGAGGCTATGCAGGAGGAGATGCAGCAGTTCTTGTTTCAGAATTTTTGGATCCTAGTTGACTTTCCAGATGGAAAGACAACAATTGTTACCAAATGGATTCTCAAAAACAAGAAAGATGAAAGGGTATTGTGGTGAGAAATAAGGCAAGGTTGGTTGAAAAAGGTTACACACAACTTGAAGGCATTGACTATACTAAAGTTTTTGCTCCTGTTGTTAGGATTGAGGCCACTCGTCTGTTTTTGGATTTTGCTTCTTATGTGCGCTTTATGGTTTTTCAGATGGATTTCAAGAGTGCATTTCTCTATGGAAAGATTGATGAGGAAGTTTATGTCACTCAACCTAAGGGCTTTGTGGATCCACTTCATCACAAGAAAGTTTACAAGGTGGTCAAAGCTGTCTATGGACTTCATCAGGCTCCTAGAGCTTGGTATGAGCGTCTTTCCACTTTCTTGTTGAAACATGGCTATAGAAGAGGCACGATTGACAAAACACTATTTCTTAAGAGGAATAACAAGGACATTATCCTAGTTCAAGTATATGTGGACGATATTATCTTTGGTTTTACTAAGAAGGAATGGTGTGATGAGTTTGAACAACTGATGAAGGGCGAATTTCAGATGAGTGCTATGGGAGAGCTTACATTTTTCCTTGGTCTTCAAGTCAAGAAACAGTCGGATGGAATCTTCATAAGTCAAGACAAATATGTTCATGAGATCCATTAGAAGTTTGATATGGATCCTCTTAGACCAACAGCAACACCTTATGAAGTCACTAAATTTAAACTCAAGAATGAGCCAGATCCTCTGGTAAATGTTCACATGTACAGGTCAGTGATTGGCTCACTCATGTATTTAACTGCATCACGTCCGGATATTATGTTTGCAGTAAGTGCTTGTTCTAGACATCAGGTGGCTCCAACTGTTTCTAACTTGAATGTAGTCAAGAAAATTTTCAAGTACATCAAGGCTCAACCCAAGTTAGGCTTGTGGTATCCTAGAGAATCACCTTTTGTCCTTGAAGCCTATAGTGATAGTGACTATGCAGGTGCTAATAATGACAGAAAGTCTACTACTGGTGGTTGTCAGTTTTTGGGTCGAACAATTATCTCATGGCAATGTAACAAACAGACGATAGTAGCTACTTCTTCAACAGAAGCTGAATACGTAGCTGTTGCTAGTTGTTGTGGACAAGTCTTGTGGATACAAAAACAGATGCTAGATTATAGGTTCAACTTTATGAACACCAAAATTTTCATTGACAATCAAAGCACTATCTACATTGTGACGAATCCTGTTTTTCATCAACTTACAAAACATATTGAAATTAGGCACCACTTTATCAGGGATGCCAATGAGAAGAAGTTGATACAGGTTCTTAAGGTTCATACAGATGATAATGTTGCTGATTATTGACTGAAGCCTTTGATGGTCCTAGATTCAACCACTTGGTGGTTCACATTGGAATGGTCAATCCTTGAGACCTAGGATTGAAGGGAGGCTTAGTGTACATATTTAATTGCACAGACTAACTTATTGGTAGTTTCTAACAACAAATTTCATGGGTATTTGTGGTGTGTGCTACTTCTGGTGGAGGATTTTGGTCACTTCTTATGGTAGGGTTCAACTTCTAGTGGAAATAAATCCTTCATTGTCATTGATGGTTGGCTTCTAGTCTTGGTTTGGGTCACTGTTCACTTCGTTCACTTTCATTGACCACATTGTGCTTCTAGTGTTAACCCTTACGCGTTTTGACTTTTAGTCAACACAAGTTACTTCTGGTATATATCCTATTATTTAACTTTGGTAACTGGGATTTGCAAATAAAGTTAATAGGGGCAAGTGGTTACTTTTGCATTAACTGCCTAATTTGAAAGGGCAACCCTCATTATTAGGGGTGATTGAACAGTTACAAGACCATTATTTATGGTCAAATCACACACTTGACTCATTCCTCCCAACCATAACACACACACACGCTCTTACTCTTTCACTCTCTAATCAATCATCTTCCATCACTTCCAATCATCATCCATGGCTGCTCTGCTATACAAACCCGGTCACAATAAGGTGGCTTATCTGGGAGATGGTCCTAAACGTGACGAGTTCACAGACATCATCGAATTTATTGAGGCTTCTAACCTCATGATGCTTTTACTGTTTTCCCGACTGTCTATGATAGTGTCATTCGCCAGTTTTGGGCCACTGCCCACCTTGTGGATGTTTTGGGATGCCTATTTAAACTCCATGCAACCATAGATGGACGTTCATATGTGGTGTCTGAAGCTTCTATTCAGACTGCTCTTCATCTTCAGGATGAAGGTGGTGTTGTCTCCATCCCCAATTCTAAGGTATTGGATGGGATGGTTGATCTTGGTTATAATCATGGGGGGAAGTTTAACTTCCAGAAAAATAGGTTTACCCCCCAATGGAAGCTTCTAGTGTACTTTTTGATTCATTGCTTAAGCCCAAAGTCTGGGAGTTGGGATGCATTTCCCATTCCTTTGGCTACAAGTTTGATCTGAATAGCACAGGGTCGTATGTTTAATTTTTCTCGCTACTTGTTTGATGGGCTGGTTTGCAATCTTAGTAGTACTGGATCTAGGAAGAAGTTTTTAATGTATCCTAGGTTCTTGCAGCAGATTCTTATGTGCATACCTCGTGATAGGGAGGAGTATGAGACCCCCAAGCTTAGTTCTAAAGTTTATTCCAATATGGCACTTGGGTTTAAGGGAGCTTGGAGGCCTCTTACTGATGTTATGTTGGGCCTTGCCCACGGTCCTCCTGATGTTATTCCTCCGGCTGCTGAAGCCGAGGAGGAACTTCTATTAGAAGATGATCATATGGAGGAGGAGCATCCTGCTAGTGATAAGCCTTATGTGGTGGTGGAAGAGCCAGCTAAGGAAGTTGTGGTTGAAAAGCCATCCACTTCCAAGGCTGCCCCCTCTTCTCTACCATACAAGTCCCCATTTGTGGATACTCCCCCTTAGTCCAGCACCACATTCTGCTGAGAAACGTCTAGTTATCTTGCTCATAATGCTGACCCCTTTATTGCTTCTAGTTACAATGAAGATTTCCCTGATCCAAGTCCTCTTGGTGGGGAAGCAGTGGAACCTTCTTCACTAACTTCTCTGCTTGATCTCATGCATAGGTATTATGCAAGGATTGTTTCTTTGTAGACAGATCTGAATCCGCATCGCAAGCTTACCAGGGAATTTGTCCTTCCAATGGCGGACAGGATTAAGGCTTTGGAGACGCAGCAGAGTAGGCGAAAGAAGCATGTTGTTCATTCTGATTCGGATGAAGATTTTGAGGATCTTGCGGAGGATGGGTTGACTTTGTTGGCGAAGGATGCATTTGCTGATAAGCCGTATGCTAATTTTCCTATTCCTCCTAGTCCATCAAGCATCCCTACTGCTGCTGCTAGTCCTAGACCAATGGAGGATATTGCTGGTTCTTCTGCTGGTACTAATGCCGGTCCAACTGCTGGGGCGTCTCATGATCCTAAGGGGAAAGCCCCAATGACTGATGCACCCTCACCTCCAAGGAAGCGTACTAGCAGACAACTTGAGGAAGACCGGTTGGGGGAGGAGGTTGCACAGCGATTGCAGGCAGAGATTGATCAAGCTGCTAGGGTTGAGGAAGAAGCCCTTCAATAGAAGAGGCGTGAACAGTTGCAGCATGATGCCATGCATTGGGATGATACTGATTGGATGCGGGTGCTTACTATTCTTACATCTGATTACTCGCAGTTTACTGATCTTTTGGGTGCTGATGTGAATGAACATAATTGTATCCCACGGGAAATCGCCTTAATGCGCGAACAACAATTGTCTCTTGCTGCTCAACTCCGTGAAAAGCGTCGAAACAGACCTTTGTCAAGAACCGAGGAGAGGAAGTTAATGCAGCGGTATGTCAAATATCAGTCGGCTGCTTACTTTATTGTTGGTTGGACTTGGGATCGGGTTAGGGGATTGTCTTTTGACAAGCTTAAGGATCTGTACCAGAGGATGATAAAGCGTCAAAACACACCGGTTCCTGAGCGCTTCATCTATCGCCCTCCTCCACGAGTGGTTCCCACTTCTCCATCAGCTGTTGCTCATGGTTCTTCATCTGGTGTTCCTCCTGTTTCTACTGGTATACCATATGTTGCTGATACTTCTACTGCTGGTCCTACACCCACACCTTCGGTTGTTCATCCTACTTCATTTTCGGTTCCTACCACCACCACCAATGCTACTACTACCACTCCTCTATGGAGCAATCCTCACCACCGGTGACTGAACCACACCCTACCCCTTCTACTGGTGCAGCCAACTTTGATCCTTTGGTTGGTCAAGGTTTTGATTCTACTCATGCTAATACTACTGCTGTTGGGAAGGTAAAGGTTGAATCTTCTTCCGGTGTTCCTGCACCTCGTCGTTCCATTCGAAAGAAGAAGGCTAGACGTGGTAAGTATATTCCTTTTGAGAAGCGTGCTCCTGAAAACCTTATTGATGCATCTTCGGACAGTGACACAGAGTTGCCAATGGGTACAGGTTATACTGTTGCTTGGACGTATCAGCCATCTACGAGTGTTGCTGTTACATTCACACATAGGATTTCCATCAGTGATGGTTATGTTCGTTATGTCTCGGGTCTTTAAGGTGTTTTTACTTGGGTGGATCGTCGGGATCTTATGTCATTGTATGGGTTTGTGGATGCTGGTATTCCTACCTCTCCAAGTGAGGTGGCCAACTGGCCTGGTTTGACAATGTGGGATGACTTGAAGATGATGCTTGACTCTCCTCCTAATGCTCGACATTCTGGTGTCTGGAAAGACCAGCCACGCTAGGTGATTAAGAGATGGAATCTTTATGCTGGTTGTGGGTTTCATATATTGGAGTTGGAGTCTGGTGCCATAGTGTTCATGCTTACGGATATGGAATATCCATTGACGATTGCTACTATGGAGGCCATGCTAGAATGTCATTTGCAGATCTCCAATGCCCCTTCGGGGAATGAGAATTCCATGGCTACTACTTTGGTGGAAGGGATCCAAGCCCGGTTGCAAGCTGACAAGGTTGCAGCATGGTATGTGATGGGTATGTTTTTCTGTTTTTGTGATTATACTTACATTCTTTTTACCAATCTATACAGTGATTGGTGACTTACGTTATAAAAAAAAGTTAAAAAAATACTTTTAATATAATATCTGCTTATACTTTTCCATCATAAATTGGTTTTCATTTGACTGTTTCACACTTGTGCTGGTTTAGAGTTACTTCTGGTGTTGGACCTGGTCCACACAACAAATGGTGCTCAACTCACCATGTCTCACAAACAAGCAAGAGTTGATTCACCTTGAGGGTACGACTCTAGTGTGATAGTCAAATCCGTTGATGGTTGCCAGGTTAACCAAAACTGGATGGTTTTGACTTGCCATGGTCCTAGACTGGAAAGTGGCTAATCCAAGGGGGTACGACTCTTGGTAAAGATTTTATCAAATCCATTGATATCTATAATAGCTTGCTCAAAGCTATAGGGTTTTTAGCTCACCGATGCTTCATTGCTATGAGTTGACGAGTCCAGAAGGGTACGGCTTCTGGTAAAGACATATCAAATCCGTTGACGACTGTGATGGTTTGCCTAACATCATCAGGGTACCCCCACTCACCATTGATTCACATTCTAAGAGTTGGGTTGGGTTTTGGTCTCCCAGGGTGATGCTTATTCCACCATAAAGACTGGCTAGCCCAAGAGCGAGCAACTACTTGGTAAAGGCTCATAAAATTTGCTCATGTTGCTGAGAAGATTCAACAGGATGCAGATTTGTTTCAAGCTTTCAAGAAGCTTCTAAGTGTTCTTTGTTGCAGCAATCTTTATGTTCTTTATGCTGATGGTTATGATGCTGCTGTTTCATTTGTTGTTCCAATCCTCTGGCTATGTTGCACGATTTACCAGGAAACTTGAACTCAACAGGTCAAATTCAAGTTTAGGGGAGGATTGTTAGGACCTTTGTAATAGTTATTTGTGATAGGTAGACTAGGAGGTATGTAGTTCCTTCTGGTCCTAGTAGTAGTAGGAGCAAGACGTGCTCCTGGTCTTATAAAAAGTCAAACTTTATTATTTAAAGATTATTCTGTTAGGATATGCATGAGATATGTTAGGAAATGATATGCATATCAGTTTTACACGTTTTGGTTTAATGATGTATTAGGGTTTCCTTGTAGTATAAAAGGAACCTTAGGCAGAAGGGTTCATTACACCTTCATCAAACAATATTCTAGTTCATATTAATATTAGAAATCCTTAGTAAAGGATCAAGTCGTTATAGTAATTCTGTTCTTCTTGTTCATAGTATTTGTATTCCGCACTTATACTGTGTGATTTATATAGAGTCTCTCTGTGAATAGACTTGTGATTACAGAATTCGTTCACCGTCCCTAACAGGCTGCAAGATCCACATCTAGTGGACCCAACACAAGGTTCGTGCTACATGCCCCACACCCTAAGGCTCCTTGAGGTCATGTTTTAATCTTATTCTTTCTTTATTTATGATATATATTAGGCCAAATTCCGCGGTCCCATGGTCTGAATACCTCCTACTTAGTGGTTATGAGCCACCCTAGTCGAAAGTCCACAACGCTGGCACCCTCAATGTGTTCATGCTTTAATTACAAGGAGATAAAAGATTTGGCTAAGATCTAAGATATCAAATCTACACCGCAAAAATCCTCATTTATTAAACAATTAAATATACAAGCGGGAAGAAAGAGCCACAAAACTTATATAAGCAAGAATTAACCCTTAAACTTATTATCAACTCTATCATCTCTTGTTCTCCACAATTTAAAATCTCAAGGGAATGAGACTCGTGGATGCTTAGCCTAATAAACCAATTAAGGTCCATATGGTTAAGGATACTAGCTAGAGTAAACTTGGATAAGAAAACTCGGATTGAGTCAAAATATTCATGACGGACCTAATATATCAAAGACATCTAACTTGTTAAAACCATTTTATTCATTTATTTATTTGTTTTGACTTTATTCTTTAATATGGAAAATATAAATACGATGCGATGACAAAAGGAAAGAAAATAAAAGAAAATACATGGATATACTACTAGGCCAAAATAGATCAAAAAATTGAAAAACGTTGAAAAATTTTAATTTTCCGGTTAAATGAGGTCAAATTCATTGAAAAGCCCACTAAAATTCGATAGAAGTCCCCCTACACTTAATATAAACATTGCCCTCAATGTTTAAGCATGTGGGAGAATAAACTCCCCTAGACTTAGGACAATGAGTACGTTGTAAATCGAGCTAAGGACGAGACAACTAAAGTGATTACATTTAATCATCTTATTTATATACATGTATGAATCACAATAGTTTTGATAGAACCGGGTATACGGGAACACGGGATCACGGGTCGCGTCAAAAACACCAAAAGTGGATCATGAAAGCATACATCCCTACACAACATCAAAACACAAACAACCTACTTGGCTCCCCCTACACTTATTGGTGGAAATGGGTGAAGGTGAAAAAGGGTGGAACAGGATGGAAAAGGTAAAAATCTAACCTAGTTATACGATTCTTGATTTATTTATCACGAGTCTCTAGCTCGACTCGATTTCCCGAATTAATTCAAGGGTGATGACGTGTAGTCCCCAGCCGGGTCATGAACCCGGCACACGGGTACTACCCGCATCCGGCCCATCATTTATGGGTGGGATTAATGTCATTTAAGCTAATGGGCTTAGATGAACAGTAACCGCACACACGTGTGCGGCCCACGGCCCAGCATGGCCGGTACAGGGTTAGACAGAATCATACTCTTACTATGATTAAGATTTATCTCAAAGAAGAGGATATTCACTCACCATAATTAGAAGATAACAATCAATCTAATTATGGTACTTATCCTTTCCTTGGGGCCGAAGCATCAGTGACAGCCCATTAGGGTTTCACTACCTATATAAGGAACCCCCAAGGGTTCCACAAAGGTATTACATTCTACACACTCACATCTCATCCGATTCTCATAACCCTAACTGATTACTTACTCTCACGTCGGAGTCTAATCGTGGGATACATTCCCACGGTAAGCCTAACGCGTGTTGTTTTAGTGTGCATGATCCCAACCAGACAATTCACTTGGTGTAGGAGCCGGAGTCCAGCCAACCCGAATTAAGCCTAATTCGGGTCTAGCAAGGATCACCCAACTTTTGTATCAACAAGTTGGCGCCATCCGTGGGACCAATACACTAAGCTAGAGCAAATCTCATCTCGATATCTCAATAATGAAAGGACATCCGCAAGGAAACCCTAGGAACACAAATCCTGCGAACCAGAAGTCCCCAAGGGACAGGATACTCATTCCCAACCGATCCCCTAGTAACCAAACAGGCGGACCGAATAACCGAAGTGGTCTTCAGTCCATGGGTGTGACAAGCACGTTCGCTGTCACCCCACCGCCTACCTCGACCTTGGATAACCCTGATCCAGGGAGTGCGCCCAACCCCCCTAACAAGGAGCCGCGCAGACCATCGACTGAGGAAGAAGTTTAGGTCGAACCACTTAGTGAGGAAGATATCACTCGAGTTCTCACGCAGAACTTCGAGAGGATCGTCCCAGGAATCACATCCAAGTTGAACCTAGGGAGGGACCTCCAATCTAGGCTCTACTTTGGCAGTGCCGGACCGAGTACCTCTCCTCAAACTCAAAGGAAGCGAAGGAGACGACCCCAGGAGCGAAACCTCTTTGAGGAAACTCCCCAACCTAGGAATGTGTTCGAACGCATAGGGGATCATATTATGCAGGAACTATTACAATCCCGTGAGGAGGGAGAGAGGTCCGGCGATTCCCCCGAACGACCAGATCTGGAGCTAACCAGAACTAATCGCCGCACAAGCGTGTGGGACAGGATGAATACCGGGAAGAAGGCTCCTAGATCTTCTCACAAAAGCGATCCTCAGCCAAGGAATTTGGCACCGCCCCCTTCTCCCGGTCCAGCAGAAGAGGATTCGGATGACCATCCACCCAAGCGTCGCCGACCCAGACGTACTCCTCCACCGCCACCAGACAATGAAGAGTACTACGGCGGCCCCTATTATCACGAGGAGGAAAGAGAAGATCTTTCCCGCCCATGGTGTGACCTAATCTCACCCGTCCATGGGCTGATCCCAGGGAAGATCCTTTTACTCTCCGCATACGGAATTACTCCGAGGATACAAAGCGTCGCATGCCGGCGTGCGTCAAGACTTATGATGGGACTGGTGATCCGGATGATCACCTAAAGATATTTCACACGCAGGCAAAAATTGAACGATGGCCCATGCCTATATAGTGCCAAATGTTCAATTCAACCTTGATCGGAAATGCTCGTGATTGGTTTGAGGGACTTCCTCCTCGAAGCATTGATAGCTTCACTGAACTGCGTACTGCGTTCAAGAACAATTATACTCAGTGAAAGAAGTATAATAGGGACCCGGTCTCATTGGCAACCGTCAAGCAACGGCCTGGGGAATCTACGGAGGCCTTCACCGAACGCTTCAATGACGAGTGCACGCGCACAAAGACAATGCCGGAACTTCTGAAAATTTCCGATTATATGCACGCCATAACAGACAGGGAATTAATCAGACGTCTCAATGACAAGCAACCAGAGAAGTATGACGACCTAATGGAAAGGGTCATGAACTTCATAGAGGGAGAAACCGTGGTAGCCGCGGCCTACCCTTCAAAAAGAAACAACTATCGATAGAACGACGAGTCCCGGAGACAGTCGGGCGGTCAAAGCAACCAGAGCAGTGGAGGAGCTCGACACTACAAGAGCCAAAACAAAGGAGGACGGTCGGAGGACAAATTTACCCCTCTAAAGATGTCTTACCGGGAGATCTTGCTGACAGAAGGGGCCAACTTCCCGAGACCTCCCCCAATGATGACTCCGGTAGACCGTCGTCAAGGAAATCGCTTGTTCAAATTCCACAACGACAAGGGCCACGGCACGGAGGAATGTATCCAGCTCAAGAAGCACATTGAGTCACTGATCAAGTCAAGCAAACTCAAACATTTGGTGAAGGATTGGATGGATGGAAAGGACAACAAGAACTATGACAAGAAGGATCCCCAAAAGGACAAACCTTCAACTATATACATGATCCAATCCAGGCAGCGCCACACAAGGCATAAAATTAGTTAAAAATTTTCACGCGGCAGAGAAATCTCATTCCCTCCCATCACGGCAAGTGATGTAGCTAATGCACCTCTCACGACTGAGATAAGCATTGGAACACACAATGTCCGCCGTATGTATGTGGATGGAGGGTCATCAGCATAAGTACTATACGAACACTGTTTTGTACAGTTACGCCCAGAAATAAGAAGGCAATTAGTACCGGCCACGTCGCCGCTCATCGGCTTTAGTGGAGACACCATCTGGCCAATAGGACAGCTGCGTCTACTTGTAACCATTAGGAATGAAGAGCATTCCACCACGGCGTGGATGAACTTTATGGTGATACGCTCACACTCTCCATACAATGGGATCATAGGCAGACCAGGTATCCTGTCCATACGGGCAGTACCCTCCACAGCTCACAGAATGATTAAATTCCCTGTGGAAGGAGGAACTGTCACTATCTATAACACAATCATACCAGCATCCGAGTGTCATGTCGTGACAACACCAGTTCCACCAGTTCCCCCCAAGGATGGATCCCCACTTCCCAATTGGAAGGTGGCAATCCATCCTGATTATCTGGAACAAGTGTTATCCATATGGGGAACATTCTCGGATAGCGGCGAGAGGGCCATGTGCTCTCTCCTAAAAGCAAACTTAGATGTATTCGCATGGGAGCCCGAGAATATGACGGGCGTACCGCGTGCGATAGCAGAACATAAGCTCCAAATCCGCAAGGGATATCCTCCCGATAAGCAAAAGAAGCGCGGTCAGGCACAAGAACGCAGCCAAGTAATATTGGATGAAGTATAGAAATTGGTGGATGCAGGTATCATGCGCGAGGTATACTACCACGAGTGGTTATCCAACCTGGTCATGGTCAAAAAGCATGATGGGAGCTGGCGCATGTGCGTGGACTTCACGGATCTCAACAAAGCCTGTCCGCAGGACTGCTGTCTGTTACCGGAGATTGATTGGAAGGTGGAATCCCTATGTGGGTATCCCTTTAAGTGCTTCTTAGACGCATACAAAGGATACCACCAGATCCAGATGGCGGAAGAGGACGCAGAGAAGACGGCGTTCCATACTAGTCAAGGTGTATACTGTTATATAAAAATGCCATTCGGACTAAAGAACGCCGGGGCAACATATCAGCGGCTTGTTGACAAAGCCTTCGACTCACAGATAGGCCGCAATCTTGATGTCTATGTTGATGATTTAGTCATCAAAAGTCATACGGAGGATGCACTTCTCCGTGACGTCCAAGAGATGTTTGACACCTTGAGAAGGATTAATATGAAACTGAATCCAAAGAAATGCATGTTTGGGGAAACTGAAGGGATGTTCCTTGGATATATGATTGATCCAAATGGCATCATGCCTTGCCTGGAAAAGACGGACGCGTTAATATAGTTACCATCTCCTCAAACACGGAAAGAGGTGCAATCATTAAATGGGAAGTTGGCCGGGCTAAACAGGTTCTTGTCGAAGTCCACGGAGAAGTCACTCCCCCTATTCAAAACACTCAATAAGTGCATCAAGAAGGGAGATTTCTGGTGGACAAAGGAAGCGGAGGAAGCTTTTGGTCAGCTCAAGCAACACCTCGCATCTCTTCCCATGCTAGTGGCCCCCTGACCCAAGGAAGAGCTCATCATGTATCTGTTAGCCACACATGGAGCAATAAGTGCGATACTCATAACGGATAGGGACACAGTCCAAACTCCGGTCTACTTTATAAGTAGAACACTACAAAACGGTTACGCCGGTACTTTCAGGCGCACCCAATTGTGGTTATTACTGATCAACCAATAAAACAAGTCATCTCCAGACCAGATGTGGCCGGTAGGCTACAGAAGTGGAGCATTCTATTGGGAGAGCATAACATCTCTTATAGACCAGGGACGACTGTTACAGGCCAAATCTTGGCAGATTTCTTGATAGAGAAGCCGGATGAGGAGGGACCGGTCGTTCAACGAGAGGAAACTCTAGCAGAACCATGGGTATTATTTACGGATGGATCTTCGTGTACGGATGGATCAGGAGCTGGTCTCATCCTTACGAATCTGGAAGGAATGGAGTTTACATACGCCCTGCGCTTTGAGTTCACAGCCACCAATAATGAGGCAGAATATGAAGTGTTGATTGCGGGTTTAAAAATCGCCGCTAGAATGGGAGTCTGCAACCTTGAGGCCTACGTGGACTCATGGGTTGTCGCGAACCACATTCTAGGGGGTTACGTAGCCAAGGAGGATAACATGGTTCGATACTTGGAGAAAGTCAAGTCACTCATTGCTGCTTTCAGCAAGTTTTCTATCAAACGGGTACCAAAAGGTGAAAACAAGAAGGCGGACGCTCTTAGCAAGATCGTGTCTACAAGTTTCGCCCACTTATCCAAGCAAGTCTTGGTAGAAATACTAAAGGAAAAGTCTATAACGGAAGGGGAAGTCGTAGCCATAGTTGAGGAAGATGGACCTACATGGATGACCCCAATCATCAACTATTTGACTAATGAAACCCTTCCGGACGAGGAAAAGGCGGCACGGCGTATCAGAAGGAAGTCACAGCACTTCGAGCTTCGAGAAGGTGTTCTTTACAAGCGATCTTTCTTACAGCCGTGGTTGCGGTGTGTTGGGCCACACCAGGCTACTTATGTGATCAGTGAGATACATGAAGGGTTATGCGGCATGCATGCGGGCCCCCGATCTGTAGTAGCTCGAGCTCTACGCATAGGATATTATTGGCCTACTAAGCATAGGGATGCACGCGACATGATTCGCAAATGCAGTGATTGCCAAGTTCATATACCAGTACCACGATACCCGCAGCAGGAACAGACACCCATTACATCCAAATGGCCATTATATAAGTGGGGGATTGACATTGCAGGACCTTTCCCTGTAGCTGCAGGGGGAGTTAAGTTCTTGATTGTCGCAATGGACTACTTTACACGCTGTATAAAGGATAAGGCAGTTAAATCCATCACAGGCAAACAAGTTAAAAAGTTTGTTTGGGAGAACATCGTGTGCTGTTTTGGCTTACCAGGAGAAATCATCTCAGACAACGGGAAGCAGTTCACGGATAATCCATTCAAGGACTGGTGCGCAGCATTGAATATCACGCGACGCTTCGCATTTGTTAAACATCCGCAGACAAATGGTCTTGTGGAACGAGCAAATAGAAGCTTGGGTGAAGGCATCAAGGCACGCTTGGATGAACGAAGTGCCAAATGGGTGGATGAACTACCAAATGTTCTATGGGCACATAGGAATATGATTAAAACAGCCAATGAGGACACTCTATTTGCACTGGCCTACGACACTGAAGCTGTTATACCAGCAGAAATCGGAATGCCGACCATCCGCACATCGGAGGTTAATGTCGTCACAAACGACGAGCAGCTCCAGATCAATCTGGACTTGTTGGAGGAAAAAAGAGAAATAGCGGCTATCAGTGAGGCTAAGTCCAAGGCACGGATGAAGGCTTATTATGACGATAAGGTTAAAGGTGTTTCTTTTCGGCCGGGAGATTATGTTTATCGTGCCAACGAGGCAAGTGAGCGGAGAATACAGGAAAGCTGGGCCCTAAGTGGGAAGGACCGTATGAGGTTACGGAAGCCTTAGGACGGGGCGCGTACAAGTTACGTGACATGGATGGCCGCGACCTGGAACGCACATGGATTATCTACAATCTTAAAAGGTGCTATCTTTGAAAAGCTATGGCTTCCGCATGGACACTTCGCTATATCTGGCTTCAATGAAGATCCATGTGTTCTCTTTGTTTTGTTTTTTATGCTTTTTAGGTTCCTTTTGTTTTTAGGATTTCCCATTCTTGTAAAAAAAAAACGTAAACGTTCGAATAAAATGTCGTGGTGCCTAGCTAGCTCCACAGCTCGTTCTTGTGCAAATTATTGTATTATTTTTTAGATTCTATGAACAAATTATTGTCGTATAGATTTAGTTGTTATTACTATAATGTGCTATCTCTTATTCATATGCATTCATTCAATACCGTACATGTACTATGCGCCTCCAGGCAGGGTAAGAGGATTAAGTGAACCTAATAATTCAACTTGTCGCATAAGAGGGATGCAACCCCGGTGATGCGGATCATGTATCCTTACTAGACACCTTACTCACGAGACGTTGTGATACGTTTCCATATGCCGCGCTCACGTAGTGCTTTGCATGGTAAAGACACACGCCGCACGTCTAGTAAAATATAGACTTGATTGTATTTTTGAGTAAGACGTGATGATGATTGTAAAATTACCCCTTTAGGAAAAGGAAGGCAAAATAGGGTAAGCATGACGATTTAGGAAAACCGTGTGTAAATGACCCTAAAGTGAGTTAGTTCTCAAGGAGGCTAGTGTGTTATGTGTGTAATGATTTGGATTAGATTTGTGATTATATTGTTGAGAAAGAAAAATAGAAATGAGATTAGAAGAGAATGACGGTTACGAAGACGGATTAAACTAAGTCGAAAAAGGTGTACACGTAGAATCGTAAAAAGTACCAAAATTAAAATTTTACCCTAAAAATTCCTAAACATTACCAAAAATCCACAATAATATTCTAAGAGTTTACAAAAAATCCAAACTTGCCAAATCCTTTTAATTAATTAGATAATGACTTTTTAATGCTAATTAAAGCCCTAAAAATCAAAATTAATTATTAAAAAGTCCCAAACAAGATTTTAAAGTTTGTAAACCTCAAAAATACCCTAATTAAGCTAAAAAGTATTTTTTAAAATTTTAAAACCAATAAAAACTATTTTTAAACAATTAAAAACTACTAAAATTAATTAAAACTTAAATTAATTCTAGAAAATAATTAGAAGACTCTAAAAATATTTGGAAAGTTGCAAAAATCCTAATTAAGTGTTTAGAACCTAGGAAAAATATTAAAACTTAGAAAATCAGACTTTTAATTTTTAATAATAAAATAATATTAAAATAATATTAAAAATCCAAAAATCATAAAAAATTCTAAAAAGTTGCAAACTAGCTTAATTTAACCAAAATAACTCATAAATGAAAGTGAAATTACCTAAATACCCTTAATGGGCCTAAAAAAATGGGCTAAACCCAAAACAGTACCTTAATGGGCCAAATTTGGGCCCAATAACAAAATGTGTTCAAAATAAGCCCAAAAAGCACTAGTTGACTCAAAAGTTGATTTTAAACAACTTTTTCCAAAGGCCCAAAAGCTGAAAGTGTGAAATAAGCTAGCTTATACCAAACAGCTTATTCTTAATGGGATTTTTGGCCCATCAAGCTATATGCCAATGCCATAAGCTAAAATTTGACACACAAGCTTCTTTTGTCTTAAATAAGACTTCTGCAAAAAGAAATTTGAAATAAGCCCAAGGAATAAGCCTGAAAATGCAATAAGCAATCTATAGAAAACGACAAAATAGTCGTTTTTGACTTCTAGGCCACCCCAAGTGCTGATTCAAGTTCCTAAAGCTTTTAAATGACTTAATTAAGCAAAATCAACAAAGAGTTTTCAAATAAGCTGACTCAATAAGCTGGAAAAAGCAAATAAGCACTTATGTAAAAGTCAAATAAGTTGGTTTTCTAGTAAAAAGTAAAAGTCAAAGTCTGATAAGCTCCAGTCTACTCAAATGGGTCAAATAACGAAGATCTATCACAAAAAATAAGTTGTTGCAAGTCTGGATAAGCTAGGATAGCTTATTAATAAGCTGAGTTCAATTTTACACTAGCAGGGGCTAGTTTTGAGTGTTGAGCAGTGGAAACTTTTTCCATTGCTTGACTTGTTTGACTTTTTGTCTTTAGTGACTTTTTTGGAGATTCAGATTACACAAAGGCACCCAAATGATCTTTGGATCAAAAGGAGTCAAGAACAATCAAAATATCACAATCACAAACACCCAATTGATACAGTTTTGTAGAAACTAGAAGGGGGGGGGGGGGGGGGGGGTTGAATAGTTTCTCTTCGATTGGTGACCAAATTAAAATTACTTTCAATTTGGTTTGTATCAAAACTATCTTTTACTTGATGCTAAGTTGCATAATGATTAGGTTCAATTGAAATGCACTAGCAAGGATAATAAGCAAGTATAATGATAACGAAATAAGTAAAGAGTAAGGAAGGAGACAACCTAGTGGGAAGACACCAAGATTTATAGTGGTTCGACAACGAGGCTCTATCCTCGTTTCTACTCCACTCCTCGAGTACACCTACTCGAGATTTCCACTATATCCACAAGCTCCCTTCTCGGCGGAGAAAACCTTACATCGTTGCTTACATTATTTTCCGACACTAAGCTAAATGTCGAGACCTAATCTTTAGCTAGGACCAATCTACACGACGTTGCCTACTTCACAATTTAACGACACAAGGCTAGATGTCGGGTTCTAATCTTAAGGTAGAACCAATCTTCACGACGTTGCCTACTTCACCATTTAACGACACAAGGCTAGATGTCGAGTTCTAATCGAAAGCTAGAACCAATCTTCACGACTCTTCACTTTGAAGCTAAGTGAGAACTTCACACAACACAACTACTAATCACTTTGAAGTTTAGTGAGAACTCACAAGACACAACCACATCACTTTATAGTTTAGTGAGAACTCCTAATCAAATCTATTACAACTCAACTAGACTTATCCAAGTACACACATGTAGCTTGGATTTACACAACACAAATCCAAGCAAACACATATGCAATGGATGTACACAACAAATCCAAGTATCCACAAATAACTTCGATGAACACAACTAGTCCAAGTATTCATAAATACATTGGATTGACCTAAAACAAAAAGGGTATCATGATGAATATGACTAGCTCATAGATTCATCTTTATCAATACACTAGTGAGTGAGTGATCTTCTCATTGGACATGGTAAAGGAGGGGATCAAGAGGATAATCATACGTAAATATCCTTAACAATTTAAGTGATCATTTACTAATGATTATGCTATAGAAAATAGAAAGAGGGTTGAGAAAAACGTCCAAGAGGCTTGCTGGAAAATGAGATTTGACCCACTATTTAAAGGAGACAAAGTTACAATGGATCTATAACGGCTACTATGCGCGGTACCTTATCTAACCCCGCGGTACCATATCGCTAAGGTATCGCGTAGGTACTTAAGGTACCGCCACTAGACTCCGCTCCGTTTTTTGTCTTTTAGTAGGGTGGGAATATCTGAGGTATTTGAACCCTTCAAAGGATATTCTAACAGCATTTGGAATATGCCATTTTCAAATTTTCATTTTCCATTTTAATAAAACATTTTCTAAGAAAGAAAGTTTATTAAAAAGTCTTTTGTCTTATTAACAAAAGTGAGTTTTAAGGATAATAATTTTGATGATCACTAAGTATGATTAAGAAAGGTTAGTGATATGATTATTACCTTGATGATAGTGTTAGTTAAATAATTCATTTTGTGTTTTACACTAAATGTGTTGTATGGTTTGTTGTGATCAAAACTAAGAAAGATTAGTTAGCATTAATAATGTTTTTAGGCATCACTTGCATTAACAATCTCCCCCTTTTTGATTACGACAAACAATAAACTCATTTACGTAGAAACACAAACTATGGAATTATTAACTAGTTTATCACTATCATTTCTCCCCCTTTGTCGTAGCAAAAAGGTTAGCATAAGTCTTTGAAGAACATCGAACTTTGCTAGTAGCTCCCCCTTGGTGGTTGCTCCCCCTTGCTTGGGGCACCAAGTTTGTGAGCTAAGGTGACATGCTACACAAAGGTTAGTAGAAAGGAAAGAAACACCAATGTATATATGATCACTACCTACTAAGTAACTTGAGAGGGAGAAAGAGAAGAAATCTCAAATTAGAAGCAAGTATTTTGCTAAGTATGTCCAAAGAGGTAATTGAAAAAATCAAACTTCAATCCAATGAAGATGATAAACTTGTCAATGGGTTAAAGCTTTAGAATTGATGGAATCACCCATAAGCAATTGTAAAAAATTAACCAAGATCAACTCAAAATAGAACTAATGAAATAGCACACAAATAACACAAAGGTTACATAAAGAAAAAAAATAACAAAGAAGATAGTCATACACATAGTATGAGTATCTAAAAGCAATAAATATGGAAAATAAACCACTAAGCATAAGCTAGTCTAATAGTGATATTTTCCAAGATTGCTAAAAATAAAATAAAACTAAAAAGACGACGATGCATCATTCGAAGTTTTGTCCACCGGAACGAAAACTTGAATAGGAGGTCGAGTGAGGAGGAATTCAAGAAAATTTAACTTCTCTTACACATGAGCAAGTTCAATTTGTTGAAATCAGCAACAATCACACGAGGATCCGTGATGCAACACAAAATCGTTTGATGGGGGTATGGCATCAAACTTAGGGTTTGGTGGTGGTGGGGTAAAGGGTTTGGGAGTGTTTTCACAATGCCTTGTGCGGTTTGGGAAGGTTGAAAGGTCATTGAGTTGGGGGGTATTGAAGGATTGTGGTGGTGGTGGAACATGTTCTTTTGCTCCGGTGATGGGGTTTATGGTGTAAGTCTCATTCCAATACTTGATTGGAGAGAAGGTAGGGTTTTTGGGTGGTTTGGACGAAGATGGTTCATTCTTCTTAACCCAAACGGGTCGAACCGAGATTTTCGGTTTCTTTGAAAGCTTGGATGAGGAAGCTTGGGGTTGTGACAAAGAAATGTCAAGGTTAGGAATGTAGGAGTTAGGCATTGTGAGAGTGTGAGAATGATATCTCAAGGTTATGTGAGAAAGAATTCTCAAGGTTGGGAAGGTGTGAGAATGAAATCTCAAGGTTGGGGTATAAGTAAAATGTAATCAAGGTAAGAATTTGAATACAAAATGTGTAGTGTCAAGGAATGTTTAGTCAATTTGAGTATACAAGGAATCTAGACTGGGAATAGGGTTTTAAAATTTTTGACCAAAAAATCGTCAAAAGCCACTTTCTGGCCACGGTACCTTATAGGGGCCGGCGGTTCCATATCACTAAGGAACCACGGGTCTTTAAGGAACCGCGTCCAGTGGACTTTAAACCATGTTTTTCCTGGGTTTTGGAAAAACTAAGACTTTTTAAAAAAAAATTGCAAATCTTGGAATTTTACCTCTATTAGAACCAAAATATGCTAGGGTTGCATAAAGCAACACATTCAAAAAGAATGTCTTGACAAAGGGTGACAAAATAATTTAGATATCATTTTGAACCAATTTTATTCAATTTTAGGGGTTGTGATAGATTTAGGTTCAATTTTAATTTCAAATTAAAGTTGATTAGTGTGCACAAAAGGATAGAATCACACAAAGCTAAATCCATAAGACAACAACAAGAAACATTCATTAATGAGGAAAGTACAAAGATAAATAAAGACTAACTAATACATAGCTAGCTTAAAATTAAATCTAGATAAGTAGTTTTCTTAGGCTTGGTTTTGTTGAAAACTCTTATTAAGAAAACTCCATCATTCATCTCCTAGGAGGAGGCATGGAGAACAAGGTAAGCAAGAAGTCTTGCAAACCCCTATGTAGTCCATACATATCCATCCTTAGGTTATGGATGATGTAGTGGTTGTAGAGACAACATGGACATCTAGGACCATGAGTTTGTTGAAACCCAAAGTAAGGATCACCCAAGAGGAGGGAAAGTGGGACACCCAAAATTGGGATGTTTGAGTTGGGTGGAGGTGGAGGAGGCAAGTTCTCCAAGGGTGATGTGGGTGAAAGTGGAGGCATGTTTCCCAAAGGGGAAATGGGTGAGTGTGGAGGTAAATCCTCCAAGGTTGGTGAAATGGGTGAGTTGTGAGGGGTAAATGGTGAAGTCACCAAAGTGTCATCAAAGTCATTCCCAAAAGGAATGCTTTGGATTGGTTGAGGTTGTGTGATCACTTCCAAGGGTGCACTTGGAGTGAAGGGTGAAGAAAGCTCATTCATTATTGAGTTGAATGAAGAGGAGGTAGAACCAATAGAGTGGTTAGTACCGTGGGTGGATGAAGTCTTGCATGGTGCAAGAGGTGGGGAAGGTGATGAAGAAATGAGGATAGGAGCATTCTCATTCTTAGGTGTGTGGAAATGTGAGGAGTTAGGCTTAGCTACCTTAACCCTTATTTTGAGTGTTCTCCTTGGGGTGGAGGTCTTGGAAGTGTTTGAGGTTTTGGTACACACCATGGTTGATTAGGGTGGTTTAAGGTTTAGGAAGTATGTTTGATGTGTGAAGAACATGGCAAACAAGGTGGGTTTAAATGGGTGAGGGGATGATCCAAACTAGTAATGGGTTAAAATCATTTTAGGTGAATAATGAATTTAGGTAACCTAGTTTAGGAAATGTGCAGTTTATTACTGAAAATCATGCAAGGTTTACACAAAATTATGAAAACAGTGTAAAGCAAAGATGCTGTCGTGCACAGTGACCGACGGTTCCTTATCTGGGACCGGCGGTACCTTATCGATAAGGAACCGCGGGTCGATATGGAACCGCGACAAGAAGGTTTTCAAAAATTTCCCTTTCCAGTTTTTGATAAACCCAGATTTTTCCCAAAAGTTTCACAAGCCAAAGTTAACTACAGATCATAATCTAATAAGCTAACTATCATAAGGCATGCACAAAGCTATGTAAAACACAAACATCATTGCGTAAGCAACATTTAGGATCAAAATAGGTAATAGTCCAAACATGCAACATAAGTAAATAAACAACTAAACCAAAGTGTTAATAAGCAAATGTTTAAGCTGCAAAAGATAACCAAACTTTGACACAACTCAAAGTCTTCACCTCCTTTTCTTGCTTAAGTCCTTGATCATTTTTCCCAGATACTTGATTCCCTTTCTTAACTCTATCCGGTGTTCATGCAAATCACCTCGGGTTCGAAGATTTTGACGGTAAAGTTCCTCTAAATTGAGATTACTAGGAACTTCACTAGAGGAATGGTGGGGAGGGGAAGCAATGACATCTAAACCATACACGAATGAGTTTGTGGAGTGGTGAGAAGAACTCGAAGAGTCAATGGGAGCACTTGTGCCAATGCCATCACCATCACTTGTTGGAATGTCCATGTCCTCATCATTGAACTCTAGTTGGTCGAATTTACGATCAGATCTTGTCTTTCTCTTATATACCTCTTGAATAGGTAGCATGACCCGTTTGACCGGTTGAAACTGAGAAAGATCAAGATTTGGAAAATCACGACCAAACCTTTTGAAAAGGCGAGTGAGAAGCATTGCGTAAGGGAGGTTTGTTTTAGGCTTGTGAATAGCATAATTGATCCGTTGAGCGATAAAATATGCCAAATTGTACTTGGTGTTGGTAAATATGCAATATAACATATGCACAAAACACGCCGGCACATGATCCCGGTTTCCACCAAGACAAAACACATTTTACCTAAGAATATTGGTCCATTGAACCATATTATCATTAAGGTCGCTCAAGAGAACCTCATGACGTTTCACAGAACGTACCTTAGTATGAAGGCTTCTCTTAACGGGTCGATTACGCTTTTTGGAGACGATGTCGACAATGAAGTCAAGATCAATTTCCTCATGATCATTTGGAGGACAATTGTAGGATTCAAGGAGAGCACTAAGCTTCCATTTATCCGTGAAGCGACAAGTTCCTACAAATGGGACATCAAGAATTTGACCAAACATTTCGAGAGAGTAATGAATGAGTTGATATTTCAAGATAAACCTAACAAATATTCCATCATTGTTTTCAATGACGGAGTATGTGCTGAAGAACTCCAATAGGAATCGAGGATAGATGTCTTCCTTAATGTTCAACAAACAACCAAATCCAATGTTTTCAAACATGGACTTGATGTAGACATAATCCTTGATATCTTTTTGGACAACTCTACCCTCATGAAAGCAACGAGATTGAAGAGAGGAAAAAGTATGGGCAAGGTGAGTTGAATGACAAAAGTCGGATAGGTTAGGCATATATTGTTTGGTGAGTTGATGATCCTTTTGGTATTGTGAAGGCATGACTAGTACCTAAATAAACACAAGACAATATTTCTCCAATCACTCATATGAAAAATAAAAAAAAATAAAAAATATAAGAATGTGTTATATCAATTTCTTGTCAAACATAGGACTGAATCCACATCATTCTCATGTTTACAATGTGTCTATTCCATCATTAACCAAGAACACATGATCTACGTTAGATCAACAATGGATTAGAGCATTGGTTTTTCAAAACAAGGTTTTTAGGTAAGCATTAACAATGTCATTACCTACTTGTTCATGGGTTCATCTCAAATCCATCATTTAACCAAAATCATTTAGCCTAAATTTGGATTTGTTCTACAAGTGGGTTTTAGTGAAATCTTAATGAATATCAACCTAAGGAATCATAGTAAGATTACCATGTCAAACCACATTCCTATTAAGGTTTTAATTCAATTTCAATTTTAAAAATCCCCAATTATGAAAGGATGAACCCTAGAACAAAATAGATGAAATTGAAAGAAAATACTTACAATTAATTGATGTTAGATGAAGGATGAGTGAAACCCACAACTTGGAATCAATTAATTTGAGTGATTGAAGGTTTTGGAAGCTTCAACAATGGTGGAAAAGGTAAAACCCGTCGGCTGTGTGTTTTTGGGAGAGAGAGAGTTTGGTTTGAAAAAGAATAAAAAACTCAAACTGGCGCTCTGACAAAAGTTACTGCCCGCGGTACCTTATCGATAAGGAACCGCGGGTTTGAGCCGCGGAGATAAGGAACCGCCTACAGAGGCAGGTTTTTATCTCTGAAAAACGCCAAATTTTGAAAATCCAGTTTTTCTAAAATACTTAAAATTAAATCATGAGCCTTTTAGAATATCATTGGATCATCATAACACTAAGCAATATGCCTTAATGAAGGATTACGAGTTAAATCAAGATCGAAAAGAACCAAAACGGACAAACGACTACTCGTAGCAAAACGACTAAATGGAGAGAAGTCAAGAGAGGTGAATCAAGACTAGGATCAATGCTCAAGGGATTAATGACAATCTTCAAGTAGTTGTAACGAAGAGCTTGTGTCATATATAGTGGTTTAAGACGTGCCTTTCCGGCGAAACGATAAACGGCTTTGGTAATGAATAAGCACAAAGCAATTATTCAAGTATAGACTAAGATCATTTTCAATAATAGTCTTAGTCTAAACTAAAATATGAGCAAGGTATTAATTCAATTTCTCTCCCACAAAGGGCCTACTAACCGTATGGGTGCAAACCATGGAAATCATGCTTGATACTTTAAGCTTCTACTAACTCACTCTACATCACCATAGTGAGTCAAGTATCCAAGCAATGAAGGTTTGAGAGGATAAAAGAAAAGAAACACAAACCACAAATAAATGTCAAGGCAAGGATGCTGAGAACAAGCACATAGTCAAGTAATGATCAAAAGAATGATCAAAGGGCGTGTGGAAGAACGAAAGCGTACCTTGGCCACAAAGAGCAATCCATGAAGGAATAAGTTCTATGCCCAATCAATGACTATGATGAGTACTAAGTCTTCAAGGACTAGTATCATTCCCAATCATCTTGGTATCATCATTCAAAGATGTTAATGATCAATGAAGATGATTCTTCTAGAAGTGCAAGTAACTCAATCCATAACCAATTAATTGATTGATCTTCATAGTACCTACACAAAGCAAGATGCAAACTAGTAGATAAATTTCAAGAGTATATCTAAAATGCATAAAGGCTACTAATCTTAAGTGGGATGAAATATTATCAATTAAAAGACCTATTTTCAAAGAAAACATAGTTTTGACCAAAGAGAAACTTTAGTACAACTAGACCTTCTAATTTGAGGAGACAATGGATCGATCCAAGTTTCAAAGTACAATATACTTCAAACATCTTGAGTGACCATCGCTCTGATACCAATTATAGAAACTAGAAGAGGGGGGGGGTTGAATAGTTTCTCTTCGATTGATGACCAAATTAAAATTACTTTCAATTTGGTTTGTATCAAAACTATCTTTTACTTGATGCTAAGTTGCATAATGATTAGGTTCAATTGAAATGCACTAGCAAGGATAATAAGCAAGTATAATGATAATGAAATAAGTAAAGAGTAAGGAAGGAGACAACCTAGTGGGAAGACACCAAGATTTATAGTGGTTCGACAACGAGGCTCTATCCTCGTTTCTACTCCACTCCTCGAGTACACCTACTCGAGATTTCCACTTTATCCACAAGCTCCCTTCTCGGCGGAGAAAACCTTACATCGTTGCTTACATTATTTTCCGACACTAAGCTAAATGTCGAGACCTAATCTTTAGCTAGGACCAATCTACACGACGTTGCCTATTTCACAATTTAACGACACAAGGCTAGATGTCGGGTTCTAATCTTAAGGTAGAACCAATCTTCACGACGTTGCCTACTTCACCATTTAACGACACAAGGCTAGATGTCGAGTTCTAATCGAAAGCTAGAACCAATCTTCACGGCTCTTCACTTTGAAGCTAAGTGAGAACTTCACACAACATAACTACTAATCACTTTGAAGTTTAGTGAGAACTCACAAGACACAACCACATCACTTTATAGTTTAGTGAGAACTCCTAATCAAATCTATTACAACTCAACTAGACTTATCCAAGTACACACATGTAGCTTGGATTTACACAACAAAAATCCAAGTAAACACATATGCAATGGATGTACACAACAAATCCAAGTATCTACATTTAACTTGGATGAACACAACTAGTCCAAGTATTCATAAATACATTGGATTGACCTAAAACAAAAAGGGTATCATGATGAATATGACTAGCTCATAGATTCATCTTTATCACTACACTAGTGAGTGAGTGATCTTCTCATTGGACATGGTAAAGGAGGGGATTAAGAGGATAATCATATGTAAACATCCTTAACAATTTAAGTGATCATTTACTAATGATTATGCTATAGAAAATAGAAAGAGGGCTGAGAAAAACGTCCAAGAGGCTTGCTGGAAAATGAGATTTGACCCACTATTTAAAGGAGACAAAGTTACAACGGATCTATAACGGCTATTGTGCGCGGTACCTTATCTAACCCCGCGGTACCATATCGCTAAGGTACCGCGTAGGTACTTAAGGTACCGCCACTAGACTCCGCTCCGTTTTTTGTCTTTTAGTGGGGTGGGAATATCTGAGGTATTTGAACCCTTCAAAGGATATTCTAACAGCATTTGGAATATGCCATTTTCAAATTTTCATTTTCCATTTTAATAAAACATTTTCTAAGAAAGAAAGTTTATTAAAAAGTCTTTTGTCTTATTAACAAAAGTGAGTTTTAAGGATAATAATTTTGATGATCACTAAGTATGATTAAGAAAGGTTAGTGATATGATTATTACCTTGATGATAGTGTTAGTTAAATAATTCATTTTGTGTTTTACACTAAATGTGTTGTATGGTTTGTTGTGATCAAAACTAAGAAAGATTAGTTAGCATTAATAATGTTTTTAGGCATCACTTGCATTAACAATCTCCCCCTTTTTGATTACGACAAACAATAAACTCACTTACGTAGAAACACAAACTATGGAATTATTAACTAGTTTATCACTCTCATTTCTCCCCCTTTGTCGTAGCAAAAAGGTTAGCATAAGTCTTTGAAGAACATCGAACTTTGCTAGTAGCTCCCCCTTGGTGGTTGCTCCCCCTTGCTTGGGGCACCAAATTTGTGAGCTAAGGTGACATGCTACACAAAGGTTAGTAGAAAGGAAAGAAACACCAATGTATATATGATCACTACCTACTAAGTAACTTGAGAGGGAGAAAGAGAAGAAATCTCAAATTAGAAGCAAGTATTTTGCTAAGTATGTCCAAAGAGGTAATTGACAAAATCAAACTTCAATCCAATGAAGATGATAAACTTGTCAATGGGTTAAAGCTTTAGAATTGATGGAATCACCCATAAGCAATTGTAAAAAATTAACCAAGATCAACTCAAAATAGAACTTATGAAATAGCACACAAATAACACAAAGGTTACATAAAGAAAAAAAATAACAAAGAAGATAGTCATACACATAGTATGAGTATCTAAAAGCAATAAATATGGAAAATAAACCACTAAGCATAAGCTAGTCTAATAGTGATATTTTCCAAGATTGCTAAAAATAAAATAAAACTAAAAAGACGACGATGCATCATTCGAAGTTTTGTCCACCGGAACGAAAACTTGAATAGGAGGTCGAGTGAGGAGGAATTCAAGAAAATTTAACTTCTCATACACATGAGAAAGTTCAATTTGTTGAAATCGGCAACAATCACACGAGGATCCATGATGCAACACAAAATCGTTTGATGGGGGTATGGCATCAAACTTAGGGTTTGGTGGTGGTGGGGTAAAGGGTTTGGGAGTGTTTTCACAATGCCTTGTGCGGTTTGGGAAGGTTGAAAGGTCATTGAGTTGAGGGGTATTGAAGGATTGTGGTGGTGGTGGAACATGTTCTTTTGCTCCGGTGATGGGGTTTATGGTGTAAGTCTCATTCCAATACTTGATTGGAGAGAAGGTAGGGTTTTTGGGTGGTTTGGACGAAGATGGTTCATTCTTCTTAACCCAAACGGGTCGAACCGAGATTTTCGGTTTCTTTGAAAGCTTGGATGAGGAAGCTTGGGGTTGTGACAAAGAAATTTCAAGGTTAGGAATGTAGGAGTTAGGCATTGTGAGAGTGTGAGAATGATATCTCAAGGTTATGTGAGAAAGAATTCTCAAGGTTGGGAAGGTGTGAGAATGAAATCTCAAGGTTGGGGTATAAGTAAAATGTAATCAAGGTAAGAATTTGAATACAAAATGTGTAGTGTCAAGGAATGTTTAGTCAATTTGAGTATACAAGGAATCTTGACTGGGAATAGGGTTTTAAAATTTTTGACCAAAAAATCGTCAAAAGCCACTTTCTGGCCGCGGTACCTTATAGGGGTCGGGGGTTCCATATCACTAAGGAACCACGGGTCTTTAAGGAACCGCGTCCAGTGGACTTTAAACCATGTTTTTCCTGGGTTTTGGAAAAACTAAGACTTTTTAAAAAAAAATTGCAAATCTTGGAATTTTACCTCTATTAGAACCAAAATATGCTAGGGTTGCATAAAGCAACACATTCAAAAAGAATGTCTTGACAAAGGGTGACAAAATAATTTAGATATCATTTTGAACCAATTTTAGTCAATTTTAGGGGTTGTGATAGATTTAGGTTCAATTTTAATTTCAAATTAAAGTTGATTAGTGTGCACAAAAGGATAGAATCACACAAAGCTAAATCCATAAGACAACAAAAAGAAACATTCATTAATGAGGAAAGTACAAAGATAAATAAAGACTAACTAATACATAGCTAGCTTAAAATTAAATCTAGATAAGTAGTTTTCTTAGGCTTGGTTTTGTTGAAAACTCTTATTAAGAAAACTCCATCATTCATCTCCTAGGAGGAGGCATGGAGAACAAGGTAAGCAAGAAGTCTTGCAAACCCCTATGTAGTCCATACATATCCATCCTTAGGTTATGGATGATGTAGTGGTTGTAGAGACAACATAGACATCTAGGACCATGAGTTTGTTGAAACCCAAAGTAAGGATCACCCAAGAGGAGGGAAAGTGGGACACCCAAAATTGGGATGTTTGAGTTGGGTGGAGGTGGAGGAGGCAAGTTCTCCAAGGGTGATGTGGGTGAAAGTGGAGGCATGTTTCCCAAAGGGGAAATGGGTGAGTGTGGAGGTAAATCCTCCAAGGTTGGTGAAATGGGTGAGTTGTGAGGGGTAAATGGTGAAGTCACCAAAGTGTCATCAAAGTCATTCCCAAAAGGAATGCTTTGGATTGGTTGAGGTTGTGTGATCACTTCCAAGGGTGCACTTGGAGTGAAGGGTGAAGAAAGCTCATTCATTCTTGAGTTGAATGAAGAGGAGGTAGAACCAATAGAGTGGTTAGTACCATGGGTGGATGAAGTCTTGCATGGTGCAAGAGGTGGGGAAGGTGATGAAGAAATGAGGATAGGAGCATTCTCATTCTTAGGTGTGTGGAAATGTGAGGAGTTAGGCTTAGCTACCTTAACCCTTATTTTGAGTGTTCTCCTTGGGGTGGAGGTCTTGGAAGTGTTTGAGGTTTTGGTACACACCATGGTTGATTAGGGTGGTTTAAGGTTTAGGGAAGTATGTTTGATGTGTGAAGAACATGGCAAACAAGGTGGGTTTAAATGGGTGAGGGGATGATCCAAACTAGTAATGGGTTAAAATCATTTTAGGTGAATAATGAATTTAGGTAACCTAGTTTAGGAAATGTGCAGATTATTACTGAAAATCATGCAAGGTTTACACAAAATTATGAAAACAGTGTAAAGCAAAGATGCTGTCGTGCACAGTGACCGGTGGTTCCTTATCTAGGACCGGCGGTACCTTATCGATAAGGAACCGTGGGTCGATATGGAACCGCGACAAGAAGGTTTTCAAAAATTTCCCTTTCCAGTTTTTGATAAACCCAGATTTTTCCCAAAAGTTTCATAAGCCAAAGTTAACTACAGATCATAATCTAATAAGCTAACTATCATAAGGCATGCACAAAGCTATGTAAAACACAAACATCATTGCGTAAGCAACATTTAGGATCAAAATAGGTAATAGTCCAAACATGCAACATAAGTAAATAAACAACTAAACCAAAGTGTTAATAAGCAAATGTTTAAGCTGCAAAAGATAACCAAACTTTGACACAACTCAAAGTCTTCACCTCCTTTTCTTGCTTAAGTCCTTGATCATTTTTCCCAGATACTTGATTCCCTTTCTTAACTCTATCCGGTGTTCATGCAAATCACCTCGGGTTCGAAGATTTTGACGGTAAAGTTCCTCTAAATTGAGATTACTAGGAACTTCACTAGAGGAATGGTGGGGAGGGGAAGCAATGACATCTAAACCATCCACGAATGAGTTTGTGGAGTGGTGAGAAGAACTCGAAGAGTCAATGGGAGCACTTGTGCCAATGCCATCACCATCACTTGTTGGAATGTCCATGTCCTCATCATTGAACTCTAGTTGGTCGAATTTACGATCAGATCTTGTCTTTCTCTTATATACCTCTTGAATAGGTAGCATGACCCGTTTGACCGGTTGAAACTGAGAAAGATCAAGATTTGGAAAATCACGGCCAAACCTTTTGAAAAGGCGAGTGAGAAGCATTGCGTAAGGGAGGTTTGTTTTAGGCTTGTGAATAGCATAATTGATCCGTTGAGCGATAAAATATGCCAAATTGTACTTGGTGTTGGTAAAGATGCAATATAACATATGCACAAAACACGCCGGCACATGATCCCAGTTTCCACCAAGACAAAACACATTTTCCCTAAGAATATTGGTCCATTGAACCATATTATCATTAAGGTCGCTCAAGAGAACCTCATGACGTTTCACAGAACGTACCTTAGTATGAAGGCTTCTCTTAACGGGTCGATTACGCTTTTTGGAGACGATGTCGACAATGAAGTCAAGATCAATTTCCTCATGATCATTTGGAGGACAATTGTAGGATTCAAGGAGAGCACTAAGCTTCCATTTATCCGTGAAGCGACAAGTTCCTACAAATGGGACATCAAGAATTTGACCAAACATTTCGAGAGAGTAATGAATGAGTTGATATTTCAAGATGAACCTAACAAATATTCCATCATTGTTTTCAATGACGGAGTATGTGCTGAAGAACTCCAATAGGAATCGAGGATAGATGTCTTCCTTAATGTTCAACAAACAACCAAATCCAATGTTTTCAACATGGACTTGATGTAGACATAATCCTTGATATCTTTTTGGACAACTCTACCCTCATGAAAGCAACAAGATTTAAGAGAGGAAAAAGTATGGGCAAGGTGAGTTGAATGACAAAAGTCGGATAGGTTAGGCATATATTGTTTGGTGAGTTGATGATCCTTTTGGTATTGTGAAGGCATGACTAGTACCTAAATAAACACAAGACAATATTTCTCCAATCACTCATATGAAAAATAAAAAAAATAAAAAATATAAGAATGTGTTATATCAATTTCTTGACAAACATAGGACTGAATCCACATCATTCTCATGTTACAATGTGTCTATTCCATCATTAACCAAGAACACATGATCTACGTTAGATCAACAATGGATTAGAGCATTGGTTTTTCAAAACAAGGTTTTTAGGTAAGCATTAACAATGTCATTACCTACTTGTTCATGGGTTCATCTCAAATCCATCATTTAACCAAAATCATTTAGCCTAAATTTGGATTTGTTCTACAAGTGGGTTTTAGTGAAATCTTAATGAATATCAACCTAAGGAATCATAGTAAGATTACCATGTCAAACCACATTCCTATTAAGGTTTTAATTCAATTTCAATTTTAAAAATCCTCAATTATGAAAGGATGAACCCTAGAACAAAATAGATGAAATTGAAAGAAAATACTTACAATTAATTGATGTTAGATGAAGGATGAGTGAAACCCACAACTTGGAATCAATTAATTTGAGTGATTGAAGGTTTTGGAAGCTTCAACAATGGTGGAAAAGGTAAAACCCGTCGGCTGTGTGTTTTTGGGAGAGAGAGAGTTTGGTTTGAAAAAGAATAAAAAACTCAAACTGGCGCTCTGAAAAAAGTTACTGCCCGCGGTACCTTATCGATAAGGAACCGCGGGTTTGAGCCGCGGAGATAAGGAACCGCCTACAGAGGCAGGTTTTTATCTCTGAAAAACGCCAAATTTTGAAAATCCAGTTGTTCTAAAATACTTAAAATTAAATCATGAGCCTTTTAGAATATCATTGGATCATCATAACACTAAGCAATATGCCTTAATGAAGGATTACGAGTTAAATCAAGATCGAAAAGAACCGAAACGGACAAACGACTACTCGTAGCAAAACGACTAAATGGAGAGAAGTCAAGAGAGGTGAATCAAGACTAGGATCAATGCTCAAGGGATTAATGACAATCTTCAAGTAGTTGTAACGAAGAGCTTGTGTCATATATAGTGGTTTAAGACGTGCCTTTCCGGTGAAACGATAAACGGATTTGGTAATGAATAAGCACAAAGAAATTATTCAAGTATAGACTAAGATCATTTTCAATAATAGTCTTAGTCTAAACTAAAATATGAGCAAGGTATTAATTCAATTTCTCTCCCACAAAGGGCCTACTAACCGTATGGGTGCAAACTATGGAAATCATGCTTGATACTTTAAGCTTCTACTAACTCACTCTACATCACCATAGTGAGTCAAGTATCCAAGCAATGAAGGTTTGAGAGGATAAAAGAAAAGAAACACAAACCACAAATAAATGTCAAGGCAAGGATGCCGAGAACAAGCACATAGTCAAGTAATGATCAAAAGAATGATCAAAGGGCGTGTGGAAGAACGAAAGCGTACCTTGGCCACAAAGAGCAATCGATGAAGGAATAAGTTCTATGCCCAATCAATGACTATGATGAGTACTAAGTCTTCAAGGACTAGTATCATTCCCAATCATCTTGGTATCATCATTCAAAGATGTTAATGATCAATGAAGATGATTCTTCTAGAAGTGCAAGTAACTCAATCCATAACCAATTAATTGATTGATCTTCATAGTACCTACACAAAGCAAGATGCAAACTAGTAGATACATTTCAAGAGTATATCTAAAATGCATAAAGGCTACTAATCTTAAGTGGGATGCAATATTATCAATTAAAAGACCTATTTTCAAAGAAAACATAGTTTTGACCAAAGAGAAACTTTAGTACAACAAGACCTTCTAATTTGAGGAGACAATGGATCGATCCAAGTTTCAAAGTACAATATACTTCAAACATCTTGAGTGACCATCGCTCTGATACCAATTATAGAAACTAGAAGAGGGGGGGGGGGGGGGGGGGGGGGTTGAATAGTTTCTCTTCGATTGGTGACCAAATTAAAATTACTTTCAATTTTGTTTGTATCAAAACTATCTTTTACTTGATGCTAAGTTGCATAATGATTAGGTTCAATTGAAATGCACTAGCAAGGATAATAAGCAAGTATAATGATAATGAAATAAGTAAAGAGTAAGGAAGGAGACAACCTAGTGGGAAGACACCAAGATTTATAGTGGTTCGACAACGAGGCTCTATCCTCGTTTCTACTCCACTCCTCGAGTACACCTACTCGAGATTTCCACTTTATCCACAAGCTCCCTTCTCGGCGGAGAAAACCTTACATCGTTGCTTACATTATTTTCCGACACTAAGCTAAATGTCGAGACCTAATCTTTAGCTAGGACCAATCTACACGACGTTGCCTATTTCACAATTTAACGACACAAGGCTAGATGTCGGGTTCTAATCTTAAGGTAGAACCAATCTTCACGACGTTGCCTACTTCACCATTTAACGACACAAGGCTAGATTTCGAGTTCTAATCGAAAGCTAGAACCAATCTTCACGGCTCTTCACTTTGAAGCTAAGTGAGAACTTCACACAACACAACTACTAATCACTTTGAAGTTTAGTGAGAACTCACAAGACACAACCACATCACTTTATAGTTTAGTGAGAACTCCTAATCAAATCTATTACAACTCAACTAGACTTATCCAAGTACACACATGTAGCTTGGATTTACACAACAAAAATCCAAGTAAACACATATGCAATGGATGTACACAACAAATCCAAGTATCTACAAATAACTTGGATGAACACAACTAGTCCAAGTATTCATAAATACATTGGATTGACCTAAAACAAAAAGGGTATCATGATGAATATGACTAGCTCATATATTCATCTTTATCACTACACTAGTGAGTGAGTGATCTTCTCATTGGACATGGTAAAGGAGGGGATCAAGAGGATAATCATATGTAAACATCCTTAACAATTTAAGTGATCATTTACTAATGATTATGCTATAGAAAATAGAAAGAGGGCTGAGAAAAACGTCCAAGAGGCTTGCTGGAAAATGAGATTTGACCCACTATTTAAAGGAGACAAAGTTACAACGGATCTATAACGGCTATTGTGCGCGGTACCTTATCTAACCCCGCGGTACCATATCGCTAAGGTACCGCGTAGGTACTTAAGGTACCGCCACTAGACTCCGCTCCGTTTTTTGTCTTTTAGTGGGGTGGGAATTCTGAGGTATTTGAACCCTTCAAAGGATATTCTAACAGCATTTGGAATATGCCATTTTCAAATTTTCATTTTCCATTTTAATAAAACATTTTCTAAGAAAGAAAGTTTATTAAAAAGTCTTTTGTCTTATTAACAAAAGTGAGTTTTAAGGATAATCATTTTGGTGATCACTAAGTATGATTAAGAAAGGTTAGTGATATGATTATTACCTTGATGATAGTGTTAGTTAAATAATTCATTTTCTGTTTTAGACTAAATGTGTTGTATGGTTTGTTGTGATCAAAACTAAGAAAGATTAGTTAACATTAATAATGTTTTTAGGCATCACTTGCATTAACAAGTTTAATCAATAAAGTCCCAGATATTACACAGGCATGAACAATTAAGTAGTTGAGCACTTATAAGTATTTTTAGCATAAATCAGCCAGCCAAATTCAACCAAATGCATACACAAGCTATATTAAACTCAAATAAGAAAGTCTAAACAGGTTTCATGCAATGATTCAAAGAATTAAGCAAGATCCAAGCCAATGAATGTTACTGATGAACACTAACACATGCAGTTTTACACTTTGCTGATGTATTTGACACACAAGCCAGATTCAACACCTCAAATCTTTCAAACAGGTTACAATGACTTTGTTTAAACCACTTTTAGCCCTAAGCATGCATACACACTAAGTGTTCCCAAAATCCTAGGTCAAAACAGGCAGTAACAAAGATTCTATAGCAGATTGTTTGATTCAAGGCTTCAAACCCAAAAACTTGTAGCAAAACACTCTCAACCAAGTATATAACAGATATAGAACACAAGCACAAACTTTCCACAACACAATAACAAGTTTCAAGCTCAAACAGGTAGACCCAAACACCCCTTTATCTTTTCAAACCCACATTTAAACAAGAAAAAGTGTGATTCAGTTATCCTAATGATTAATCTAGCATACAAACAACATTATCATGCAAGACTAAGCAGATTTAAGCCAAGAAATCCACAAGAACACCAATAGAGCACAAATCCACAAAAATTCCAATATTTATCAGATTTTCAAGGATTTTAGACAAACCTCATGGATGTACATCCACACCCACGAATTTATGAGCTTATGTGCTAGCTAGAACAAGAACAAGCTTCCAATAACACACTTGCTAAGAATCAACAAGGTTAGAAGCACAAGTATAAAATAAGAAACTTGAAAAATCTTGATTAATGCAACCTTGTTACCCCACACTTGATGATCCCCAAGTTATAAGCCTCAACACACCTTAATCAACACAATTAGGATGCTATGATCAACCCTATAACCCAAGAATTCCAAGGTTGAAACAAGAACTTAGCAAAATATCAAGCTTGAAGGAAAAATGCAAACTTTTGCACTCTCCTTAAAAACAGGTTTTTAACTTCAAAATCAGTAAACTAAGAACATAAACAAGCAATAATAAGATGGCACTTGGTCTTTCTTCAACACACTTAACTGAAATTTCATAAAACTGAAAAAGGGATTTACAAGTGCTTGAACAAGGAAAAACCAAAAGCAAAAGTCTAAGTGAGACCCTATGGCTTTATATATAGCCTTACAAGTGAGCTAAGAACAGATAAAAATGCTAAACCCTAATGCTTGAACTTCCAAAATTGCCCTTGGAGATTTTGAAAACCTTGGAGTCTTGTGAAGAATTCTTGGTTGTTTGTGGTGATAGCTGGCAAGAAAATGTGATCAAACGGCTTGTATGATGCTTAGAAAGTAAGCACAATTGTGGGACGTTGGATTGTTGGCCCTACTGTTTGTCTTCTTCCTCACATTGTAGCAGGGGAGGCATGTGTGGGACAAAGGGGTGGTGAGGTGTCCAAGTTTAAGGTTGGGATGTGATTAGCAGACCATTAATCAGAAATCTACATAAGATGGTGGCTTAATTTTGGCTTAAACAAAATTACCCAATTTATATCAAGAACACCAAGAACATGTATTTAATCCGTTTGGTTTTTTAAATAGGTGTTTAGCGCCCTTAATTAAATATTTAATTAGGGTTTGTTAAATCAGTTGTGGGTGGATAGCTGAGGTGGACAAAGGGTGGAAGGGGATTGGTGGGTTTTGGTGAGTGGGGCACGTGTCACCCCCTCACTGGCCTAGGTAAAAATCCTGTCTTGGCAGCTTTGGTCCTTCACCTCTTTTCTTCTTGTCTTTTCACTTTAAATAGCTATCAACGCCCAATTCAGCCTTATCAACTTTTGCAACTTTGCATTTTTGCCCCAAAAACTTTTACAAAGTGAATTCAAGGGTAATTCTTGCCATTTTTGAATTCTTCAAGGGCTGATTTGGCATTTTGATGATGGATAATGGTCTTGACTTGTATAATTGATGTTTTGGAGGACTGAATTTGCCAAGTCATGTTTGATGAGGGACCATTTTTGCCAAATGTTGAAAGTTGAGGGTCCTTTTTGTAATTTTGGAATTTTCAAAGGACCAAACTTGTAATTTCTTGTACTTTGAAGGACTTCAAGATGTATTTGACTTTGTGGAGGATATTGGTTGACAATTTAGCTTTGTTGAGGGGCTAAACTTGCCAATTCTTCAAAGTAGAGGGCCCTTTTGTATTTTTGACAAACTTTAGGGACCAAACTTGTAATTATGAGGATATAAGGGTATAAAGTGTCAATTCTTCCATATTGGAGGACCCTTCTTCATAATTCTTCAAATCTTCAGGGTAAATCTTGGGAAAGTCTTCATTAGGGCTTGGTTCATTGTGCGGGTTCGTTTCCCGTGTTCGTTTTTGCATGATTCTTGTGATCTTTTGTCAATTTCTCAATATCCGTACCTAAAATACACAAGCAACAAACACAAGCATATATATGGGTATTTTGATGATATTTAATGCATTTTAAGCCCTATTTGGACGATGAGACTATGTATAGAAGCAGTCTCATCACTCCCCCATACTAAACCATTGTCGTGCCCTCACGCAATACTAGAATAATGTATCGTAGCATCTCCAAAATTAATTTTTATTCACTTTATTGAACGATAAACTAGCTATACTACTACTATTTCTACCACTACTTGCGTTTTAGACATAATGTATGATTTTCATCGCAAAATGAGACGTTTAGGTTCATAGAATAAGAACACGTGAATGCTTCGTTAGAAATAATTTCATCGTCCTCGATTTTCACCCCAATTCCATGCCAAGCGTGCAACGAGATCATTTTCATTATAAGTTAGTAATGCTAACACTACTCATATGCCCTAATCACGTACTTATCCTCCCATTATTCCTAAGTTGTATCTCTTATATTTTATATAGTCTTGAATGTTTCACGAGGATACATTGTTTGACTTATGCGATAATAGAGATTTAGGTCTAAAAATAGAGTCCTAACGGTGTAACCAAAACCATCAAATCAATAACCCCTCCCAATAGACAACGATGTCAAAAAATTAAGTTGACAAGAAGAATCGATAAACACGGTTTTATAACGGTTTTGAACATGAGACTCATTACCAAGACTTTTATACGCCCCCTAACGGAAGGGCCTTATTATCTTTGGTTTACCTCCATCTTTTATTCAACTTCGCCATGAAGCTTTTATTATGACTTCGGTCTTGCCTTGCCTTTTATTATCCACCTCATCGGTAGTTTTATTAGCCAAAGACGTATATCCTCACGCTAAGGCGAATTTTGGATCTTTAAAGCTTCGAAGATTAAGGCTTGATTCACTTTCAATTTTGCATAGATTTTTCGGCCTTGTGGGGCTTCAAATTGTTTGCTTGATTTAGGTGAGCACTTGAAATCTTATTATTAGGTGAAGCTTTTGATTATTCGGGTGCCAATACTTCAAAACCGTGACGTTGGCGATACCTTAATGTCTTCCCAATTTAATTACACGGAAGCTACTAGAAAAGACTAGAAACCCAACAATCCTAACTAAACCGCTAAGTCAATATTTATTAAGCAAAAAATATTTACATGCGAAGGGAGAATAAGAAAACAACGAGAACACATAAGTTTTTGAAAGAATACGAGTACTCTACGTTTAGCATAGTAACTTATAATTAACCCTATCATTTCTCGTCCTCATTTAAGAGACTTAGCCTAATGTGTAGTTAAGGAATCGAAGCTAAGTGCTCAACACGCATGATCGAGTCAAAAATTACTCTTATTCTCACCATCGGAAAACCTACATTCATGTCTTCAAACACTTATAAAACATGAGAAAAACTTTAAAATTTGGCCATTTTTAGCCTTATTTTGCAACAAAAACGATAAACAAAAAGATAAACTTTGGAAAGCGTGAAGGTTTGGCAAGGCAAGTATCTATTCACCCCCCCATACTAAAGTTAAACATTGTCCTCAATGTTTCGAGTCTAGGGGTGAAAACACCCCCATACTAGAGACGTAGTCGAATGCCTAATCTAGCATGGAAAGGGTGTAACCAATAAATTAATAGCCGTTTATGAAGTCTGCTAAAAACCTAAGGTTAGAACATCAAAGGATATATCATTTGGATATTGAGAAAGTCTTCAAAGCAAACGATCGAGTGCTCCCATAAAACGAACACGAGAGGCTCCAATCATGAAGACCATGATCATCTAAAGTCCACAATTCACAAACAACCACGGAACAAAGGTTGGAAGGGCACAAATCCCCACACGTTAACTACATTAGAAAGCGATAATATGTACATAGGATAAGCATGGGACTCCCCCACGAGGCACCTCGTTTTTGATTACCGAGTCATGAGCTCGACTCGATCCCCTCAATACTAATTATCATTGGGGAAGGTGACTTGGTCGAGGTAGTTCAAGGATGGAACTTCCCCGCCAAAGTAGTGCTTCAACCTATGTCCATTCACCTTGAAGTTAGGACCATAATCTTGAGCTAGCTCGATGGTCCCATACGGAAACACTTGAGTCACGGTGAATGGACCGGACCAACGGGATTTCAACTTACCGGAAAAGATTTTCAAGCGAGAATTAAAAAGCAAAACTTGATCCCCAATGTTAAAAACCCGGTTTTTAATTTTAGAATCATGCAACTTTTTAGTTTTTTCTTTGTAAATCAATGAATTTTCATAAGCAATGTCCCTCAATTCATCCAATTCATTCAATTGCATTTTCCGGTGTTTTCCCGCGGTCTCCATATCATCATTACCATGCTTTAGGGACCAATAAGCCTTGTGTTCTAACTCGATAGGCAAATGAAAATTCTTTCCATACACAAGCTTATAGGGAGTGCACCCAATGGGCGTCTTATAAGCGGTCCTAAAGGCCCATAAAGCATCGTCTAACTTATCCGACAAAGATTGTCGGTTTTCCCCAACGGATCTCTCCAAGATCCTCTTCAAAGCTCGGTTTGAAACCTCGACTTGCCCACTCGTTTGTGGGTGATAAGCCGTAGAAAGCCGATGTGTAACCCCATATTTCCTTAGGACCCTTTCGAATTGGTCGTTACAAAAATAGGTTCCACGATCGCTTATGATCGTACGAGGGGTTCCAAACCGAGAAAACAAGCTTTTCAAAAACTTAACTACCACACGAGCATCAATGGTGGGCAAAGCCTTAGCTTCCACCCACTTAGATAGGTAGTCAACCGCAACGCGAGATGATGGGAACGACCCCATAAAGTCTATACCCTAAACGTCAAAGATCTCACACACTTGGATGATATTTTGTGGCATTTCATCTTTTTGTGAGGCTTTTCCTTGTCGTTGGCATGAATCCCAAGACTTCACAAGATCTTGTGCATCTCGGTAAATAGTAGGCCAAAAGAAGACGACATCAAACACCTTCTTAGCCGTGAGATTAGCACCGTGGTGACCACCCGTGGGTCCCTCATGGCAAGCTCTAAGGATGTTAGAAGCTTCGGTGCCAAATATACAACGTCGGATGATTTGATCCGCACAAGTTCGAAACGATTAAGGGTCGTTCCAAAAGTAGAACTTGACGTCACGAAAGAATTTTCGTTTTTCTTGAGTCGTCATACCCTTAATGATGAAGTTACCCGCATGGTAATTTGCAAAATCCACGAACCATGGGGTGGAAGGATCAAGCTTAGAATTCACTACACCAAGTGTCTCGAGCGGAAATGTTTCAGTGATTTCCTTGGGCTCGTAAACACTTTGGTGAGGATCTTCCAAAACGAGAAAGATGATCGGCCGCTAGATTCTCGGCTCCTTTTTGTCAACGATTTTATGATCAAATTCTTGAAGGAGGAGAATCCAACGAAGTAATCTAGGCTTAGCATCTTGCTTTGCCATGAGATACTTGATAGCTGAATGATCCGTATAAACTATGCATTTAGCTAAGACGAGATAAGGTCGGAACTTCTCAAATGCATACACCACGGCAAGGAACTCCTTTTCCGTTGTAGTGTATTTTAGTTGAGCCTCGGTCATCGTCTTGCTAGCATAGTGAATAGGCAAGAAGTGCTTATCATGACGTTTCCCCAAAACGGCCCCAATAGCATAATCACTAGCATCACACATGAGCTCAAAGGGGAGGTTCCAATTGGGAGCAACAAGAATGGGAGCTTCGGTAAGTTTCCTCTTAAGGATTTCAAAGGCTCGTACACAATCTTCGTCACAGACAAAGCGTGCCTCTTTTTCAAGAAGATGTGTAATGGGTCGAGAAATCTTCAAAAAATCCTTGATGAATCGACGATAAAAGCCCGCGTGGCCTAGGAAACTCCTAACTCCCTTAACGGTTTTGGGATGAGGTAATTTGGCGATGACGTCTACCTTAGCTTGATCTACCTCAATCCCCGCTTTCGAAACCTTGTGCCCTAAGACGATTCCACTCTTAACCATAAAATGAAACTTTTCCCAATTGAGCACAAGGTTGGTTTCCTCACAACGTTTCAACATTCTCTCAAGGTTCGACAAACACGAAGTGAACGAATTACCAAACACGGAAAAGTCATCCATGAAGACTTCCATCGTCTTCTCGATCATGTCATGAAAAAACCATCTAAAAAGCAATAGAAATCGTTTCCCGCAAGACGCTCCAACATTTGGTCCATGAAGGGCAAGGGAAAATGGTCTTTTCGAGTGGCTTCATTCAACTTACGATAGTCAATGCACACTCTCCATCCGGTCACGAGTCTAGTGGGAATCAACTCGTTGGCATCGTTTGGCACAACGGTCATCCCTCCCTTTTTAGGGACACAATGAATAGGACTCACCCAAGGGCTATCGGAAATAGGGTAAATCATTCCCGCGTCAAGGAGTTTAAGGACCTCTTTTTTGATGACGTCGTGAATTTTGGGGTTCACCCTCCTTTGACATTGGATTGCGGGTTTGTAATCCTCCTCCATTAAGATTTTGTGAGTACAAAACTTGGGATCGATTCCCTTAATGTCGGATAACTTCCACGCAATTTCCCCTTTGTGATCCTTTAGAACATCGACAAGTGCGGTTTTTTCATCATTCGAAAGATCCTTCGCAATAATAACCGGCAACTTGTCGTCCTCCTCCAAATAGACATATTCGAGATGAGGAGGAAAATATTTCAACTCAAGGATAGGTGGTTCCTCAAGTGAAGATTTGGGCTCGATACTCATAACCTCCTCGGGTGGAGGAAATGGGAAATCGTTAAGAAAATCCTTGATAATCGAGAAGTCCTCATCGTTGTCGAGGTCCTCGTTACAAGTACGTGGAACATTGAATTCTTCCAACGTAAAACCACCACCTTCAAATGGAGTGAAGGTTGGTGTCGAATTATCAAGAATTGGATCTAACATAGTGGGATTGCCACTAGTTTCTTCATCACCAAGACCTAGAACTTCTTGTGAAAATTCCTTGCAAACCACGTCGATCATATCAACGAGGTTTATGGTCGCAACGGAATAAACATGAGAAATTTGAGAGTTTTGAGTTGCGTTTATAACAAGTTCCTCGTCGTTGAAACGTAAGGTGATCTTTCTAGCATGAACATCGATCAAAGCTATAGACGTATCTAAAAACAAACGACCTAAAATGAGAGGAACTTGAGGGTCCGTGGGGATATCAACAACGATAAAGTCTACGAGATAGTAGAACTTCCCCACTTTCACAAAAACGTCTTCCGCCAAACCATATGCGGGAATTGTGGAATGGTCGGCCAACTCGATAGACATTAGTGAAGGAGTAAGATTAGGAAGATTGAGCGACTTGAAGATTGCAAGTGGCATAAAGTTAATTCTAGCACCAAGATCGGCCAAGGCGAAGCATTCCTCCATATCTTGTATTGCACAAGGGATAAAAAATTTACCGAGATCACCGACTTTTTGAGGTATGCAATTAAGATAAACCGACGAACAACTAGACAATTAGTGCAATTTCTCCTTGTTGTTCAACATACTCTTAAAGTTAGCGGCAAATCGAGGCATCATGACCAAAGCATCGGCGAAACTCACATTAAAGTTCAAATCACGAAACATTTTCATAAAAAGCTCAAATTGGTAATTGTCGCGCTCTTGATGTTTCTCCTTCCTAAGTCTCGATGGATAGGGCAAAGGTGGTGTGGGTTGAGGCATAGTAGGCATAGCCTTTGGAATCTCGGGTTCCAATGATGGTAATGGGTCAACCGTAGGTGTGGCATGAGCAGTACTTCGTGGGATTGGGACATGCTCCTTTTGGACCACCACCTCGGGTTCTTCCTCCATTGCTTCCTCCGTAGGAGCAATTGGTTGAGGAGTCGGTTCCTTAAGTGTCTTACCACTACGTGTGGTAATCACTTTCATCTCACCCTTAGGGTTGGATACGGTGTTGCTTGGAAGACTACTCGAAGACGGTTTACACATTATTGCCTCAAACATAGACGAGATTTTATCTTCAAACACGGATTGCCTCTTATCGGCTTTAATCATTTCTTGTTTAATCTCGTGTTGCCCTTGTTCCATTTTTTGTTGGTTTTGTTGTAACCTAGTGACATTTCCTTCAATCTTGTTGGTGTGGATCTTAAGTTCATTAGCTAACTCATTTTTCAACTCTTTCTTCAAGTCGTTCTTAAACTCGGATCTTAGGCTAATGATTTCTCTTTGGATATTGTCAAACCTAGCATCATTCCCACTAGCATATTCAACAAACTCACTTGGAAGATCTTTTAATGTTTGCAAACCTTTGTTGTTTTGAAAATCATTTTGATTCTTGTTTGAAACTTGATTTTTAGCCCCTTGATTCCCATAGTTTCCCTTGTTGTAATTGTTTTTGAAACCAACTTGATTGTTGCGATAGTTGTTGTTAGCATTTTGATTTGAACCAAAACCCGGTGGAGTCATTTGATTAGAGCGGGAAAATTGATCGTTTTGGTTGTAATTTCCTGTGGCCGCGAAGGCACTCGAAGTGTTACCACCGTTGGTAATGCACTCGGAGAAATCATTACCTCCACCACAATACATGCAAGAAACCTCAACCGCTTTAACTGTAGCGGGAGCACTTTATTCACCAACTTTAAACTCAATCAAAAGTACTTTTAGCTTATCAAAAATCTTGTTTTCCAAGTTCGCCTCAATTTGGCAAGCATCGATGGTAGTAGACAAAGAAGGTGAAGCCGAAGACGAAGCCTTACGAACACTAGACGTGCTATGAGGACTATACACCTTAGATCTATTCTCAATTATCACCAAAGCTTCCTTAACCGTTTTACACAAAAAATTACCACCCGCGGCGGCATTCAAATGATCTCTTATGATCATTAAGTCCATTGTAAAACGTGTCAATTTGATGCAAGTCGGAAGAACCGTGATGAGGACATTCATGTAACATTTCCTTAAACCTATTCCAAGCCGTTGAAAAACTTTCATTAAATTCTTGTGAAAACTTTGAAATCTCGTTTTTCAAGTGCGTAGTCTTAGAGGGCGGAAAAAATTGGTTCACAAACTTAGACACGAGATCCTTCCACGTCAATATAGAATTGGGTGGCTCTTTTTCTAACCAAATTTTAGCGGGCCCCGCTAAGGAATACGGAAAAAGCATCATCTTAATCGAGTCATTTGAGACATCCTTAAACTTGCAAGTGGCGGTAAGACGATTGAATTGGCGGATATGGTTGTGTGGATTGTCCTTCTCATCACCACGGAATTTGTTGTTTTGGATCATCGACAACAAACCCATTTTCACATCAAAATTCTCCGCAAGGATAGCGGGAATCACAATAGCCTCTCCATAACCCTCGGTGGGTGCTTGAAGTAACTCCATCATAGTTCGATTCGCCATGGTTGGTGCTTCTCTTACAATGGGTTCGTCAATAGGAGAATCCTCACTAGAAAGATTGGGAGTGGGAGTTTTGTTCTTTCGTTTACGTGCACGTCTTGCTTGATTACGAGTTAGCATAAACGTCACGTACAACGAGGGGACGAGCAAAGAAGATTATTTTTGGTGTTTTGTATTTTTCAAGTTTTTTGTGGTTTTTGATTATATTAACCTTTTTGGATTTTGGTGAATGTATTAAGTAGACACAAATCTACAAATCTCCTCCTTAATCAAATCTCTCGATTAAAGAAGCCTCAAGGAATGAAAACGATCACGTGAAGTGAATGCCTTCGATGACTTTAGAACGTTGGCGGAACACCAAAACGTTCAAGAGGGTTTAATCAATGGAAACCAAGAATATATATATGATACTTAGTAATACTTTGGGCGGAAAAACCCTCGATTAGCTCTCAAAATCAAATACTCACAAGCAAGCGGGGAAACGAGGCGGCGCGAAGCACTTAAGAGCCTTTTCCTTAGGATATATTTTATAATATCCGCCTTATACCCACCTTATAGTTTGTATTTTTCAAGATTGAGCTTCACGAAAGTATTTATCTATTTTTGCCTTTTTCTTTGGTTTGAGATTCGAATACAATGATTGGGTAATGACCTCCCAAGTCAAGGTTATGATTTCTCACGTATTTGGAGTACTTGTGAATGTATTGTTCTACGTATACACTATAGTAATATTATTCATACAAAAACCAAAAACCGATAATACGTATTAGTAGAGTGCTACTAATACAAATAGTATTTATGGTTAGTATATAAAAACAACAATTTCAAATCAAAACACAACACGCCTCCCCGGCAGCGGCGCCAAAATGATGGTTGTAAAATTACCCCTTTAGGAAAAGGAAGGCAAAATAGGGTAAGCACGACGATTTAGGAAAACCGTGTGTAAATGACCCTAAAGTGAGTTCGTTCTCAAGGAGGCTAGTGTGTTATGTGTGTAATGATTTGGATTAGATTTGTGATTATATTGTTGAGAAAGAAAAATAGAAATGAGATTAGAAGAGAATGACGGTTACGAAGACGGATTAAACTAAGTCGAAAAAGGTGTACACGTAGAATCGTAAAAAGTACCAAAATTAAAATTTTACCCTAAAAATTCCTAAAAATTACCAAAAATCCACAAGAATATTATAAGAGTTTACAAAAAATCCAAACTTACCAAATCCTTTTAATTAATTAGATAATGACTTTTTAATGCTAATTAAAGCCCTAAAAATCAAAATTAATTATTAAAAAGTCCCAAACAAGACTTTTAAGTTTGTAAACCTCAACAATACCCTAATTAAGCTAAAAAGTATTTTTCAAAATTTTAAAACCAATAAAAACTATTTTTAAACAATTAAAAACTACTAAAATCAATTAAAACTTAAATTAATTCTAGAAAATAATTAAAAGACTCTAAAAATATTTGGAAAGTTGCAAAAATCCTCATTAAGTGTTTAGAACCTAGGAAAAATATAAAAACTTAGAAAATTAGACTTTTAATTTTTAACAATAAAATAATATTAAAATAATATTAAAAATCCAAAAATCATAAAAAATTCTAAAAAGTTCCAAAATAGCTTAATTTAACCTAAATAACTCAGAAATGAAAGTGAAATTACCTAAATACCCTTAATGGGCCTAAAAAAATGGGCTAAACCCAAAACAGTACCTTAATGGGCCAAATTTGGGCCCAATAACAAAAAGTGTTCAAAATAAGCCCAAAAAGCACTGGTTGACTCAAAATTTGATTTTAAACAACTTTTTCCAAAGGCCCAAAAGCTGAAAGTGTGAAATAAGCTAGCTTATACCAAACAGCTTATTCTTAATGGGCTTTTTGGCCCATTAAGTTATAAGCCAATGCCATAAGCTAAAATTTGACACACAAGCTTATTTTGTCCTAAATAAGACTTCTGCAAAAAGAAATTTGAAATAAGCCCAAGGAATAAGCCTGAAAATGCAATAAGCAATCTACAGAAAACGACAAAATAGTCGTTTTGGAGTTCTAGGCCACCCCAAGTGCTGATTCAAGTTCCTAAAGCTTTTTAATGACTTAATTAAGCAAAATCAACAAAGAGTTTTCAAATAAGCTGACTCAATAAGCTGGAAAAAGCAAATAAGCACTTATGTAAAAGTCAAATAAGCCATAAGCCGAAACAAACATCATAGAAAACTATAAACAGTGGAAATGCAAAGTAAAAAAATAATAAAAATGGGTAACCTGGGAAAACTAACATTGCAAAAGGAATCCATAAATTTCCAAGACAAACCATCTGAATTTAACGTTAAAGAAACCTCTCCAACATGATCCAAGAAAAACCCACCACTCATTTTCGAACACGATTCTTCTTCACCAACAATAATTGATTCATCATCATCAATAATTCTATCCATATCAAATATTAAATAAACCCCCACCCACCAAATATTTTATAAAAAAAATGAAAACTTTATAAAATTTGGAATGGTCGGTTCATCAAGATTTAAAAAGAGTCGACTAAGTTGGTTTTACTTTGCATTTCCACTGTTTATAGTTTTCTATGATATATGTAAAAGTCAACTAAGTTGGTTTTCTCTCTAACTTCTCTCTAAAAACTTCTCTCTAAAAACCCTAAAGCATTTTATTAAGAATTCATTGATTAATTTTTGATCCATCCATGGGATCATGAATTTTATTATAGATCCTTAATCTCCTATTCTTTATACACATTTTCATATAAGATTTCACCACAAAATCTTTCCTGTTCATCTATTTTAAATCAATTTTATTACGTTTTATCACTTTTTTTCCCACCTTAAACCGTTTCATTAAACCTTCTTGAACCTTAATCCTTTCCTTATTCTTTCCTTAACCCTCTTTTTTTACCATGTATCATGTCTAATCAACCAGTTAATCCTATGGTTGATCTGGTGGATTCTGTTGAACCACCTCAGGTGGGTTCTGTTGGACCACCACCGGTGGGTTCTTTTGTGCCACCGCCAAAGAGATCCGGGAGGTCATTGAAGCCAGTAAAGACAACTAGGAATATGAATCCTAGCTCAGGTAATACCATGAAATATGTGGATAAGGATTTTTTAGATCATACTGAAGGTATTGTTGTTAAAAAAGGGGTGAGTACCCGTTCTAGTATTAAGACTGGGGATTTGGGTAGTGCTGTTGATGATATGGATATTGTGAATGAGGTGGTAGTTGAGAAAGGTGATAAAAATGTCTCAGTACACTCAGGGGAGGATACTGAAATGTTTTGGGTTTCTAATGGTGATGGTGATAAGGGGAGTAGTACTAGTTTAGGTGTTAAAGATGTTAAAGAAAACATGAATATAGATGAGGCCATGGGAGTAAGTGATACCAGTGTTAAGAGTAAGAAGTTGAATGTTGTTAAGAATATTGTTAGAAATTTGGATAAGGGTGGCCAAAATTTAGCTAGTGATAAGAGCTCCCCTATGCCGGTTCCATTTGCTGAAAATCCCGTGTTTAATCCTAAGGTCAATAATGGTAGCAAGCCTAGGAGTCCACCAAAGGTTAGTTTTAGTGAAGAGAAAAGACCAAGGATGTTTAAGGTTGATACTGTGGATGCCAATAAGGGAATAAAGTCGGTGAGTAATTTTGAGGTTGGTGAAGGAAGCGGTGTGAAGGACGAACAGATGAAGGATAGTAATGGTAGCAATGAGAAGAAGTTTTCGTTTGCTAATGTTGTAACAGGTGAGAAAGGGATTGGTAATAACAAGCTTAGATATATAGATGGAATGGTGAATAGTAAAGGGAAGAAGGTTGTCGATATGGACCCGGTGGTGGTTGAAGGTAGTTCTAAGTGGAGCAGAACTTTAATAGGGCATTTTGTGGGATTCCAAATGCCTCATAGAGAGTTATTAGGAAATTTACGCAGAATGTGGAGGCAATTTTCATTTTAAGGATGTTATGATGAACAATAGTGGCCTTTATTTCTGTAATTTTGACTCGATTGATGGTATGCAAGCTGTGGTAGAGAGTGGTCCTTGGTTAGTGGATAATAAACCGTTTTATGTTCAGAAATGGGAACCGGGAATCTGTATGTCTAAACCGGAGCTCACTAAAGTTTCAGTATGGGCGAAGATTTTTAATGTTCCGTTGGAAGCATGGAATGTAGAAGGGATAAGTCGTATTGCTAGAAGAATTGGCGCTCCGATTATTATGGATAGAATAACTACGGAAATGTGTGAAAAAACCTATGGTAGAGCTAGTTTTGCTAGAGTGATGGTGGAAGTGGATTCTACTAAGGATCTGGTTTATGAAGTAGAGCTTTACTATAAGAGTTTGGAGCGGTCTATGATTTTGGAGGTTGAGTATCCTTGGAAACCCCCAGTTTGTGAACATTGTAAGGTGTTTGGTCATACTATCAAGAGCTGTCAGGCTAAAGTAGGGGAGGTGACTTCTAATGTTACAAATGCTGCGAGGGTGACTAGAAACATTAATGTGGACAATATGAATGGTAATGGTTGGAGGGATGTGGTTAACAGAAGAGGTAGCTATAGTAGAGGAGGATTTAGTAATGCAGGAAGAGGGTCATTTGGTGGTGGTAGAGGTAATGCTGGTAGTAATGGTGGAAGAGGAAGCGGTGTAGCTAGGCAGTATGTTCTAGCGACTAAGAATGCTCAACCTAGTGTTAGCGTTAAACAGGTGGTTCAAGAAACTAAAGTTGAGAAGGTTAATCCAGTTAATGAAGCTAAGAAGAAGGAGGAGGTATCAAGTGCTAAGAAACCTAGTCTAAATAGAAATCCTAAAAGTAATAGTGTGATTAAGGAGGTTGCTACAGGTAATAGGTTTGAGGCTTTGGTGGTTGATGAAACTAATAAGGAAAATGAGAAGTGGAAGAAGTTTTGTATGAGAATTGATATTTTGTGTAATGAGGGGTTTGTTATTTCAAAGGAGGAAAAGAGTAAATGGTCGGCTAGGGAGATGGAGTATTTTTTGAGTAAGGAGAACAGTATGAAGGTAGATGCTAATTCTCAGGATAGCATTCTTAAAAGCAAGATTGAAAGTCTTCAAGATAGGATTGTAGCTGCTAATGATGGACTTCATGAAAATGCTACTAGGATTGCTAAAAAGAGGATAGTGGATGAATGTGGAGGTAAAAAGAATAGTGTTGCGTATACCAAATTTTATGAGCAAGCTATAAAGAAAGAGACAGATAAAGTGAATATGATGGAATGGGAAAGAGATAAGCTTAAGGTGGATTTGTTTGTTTATTTAGGTACGCCTTTGACTGATGAGGTTAAATCCACGTGGTCAGAGGATATGCTTGAATATTACAGTGATGCTCTAGAGAATATCTATAATGATAGGATTAATGGACACTATAATGATTAGAGGGTGTTTCAAACGCTACTGCAGAGTTTGTGTCAAAGGATGAAGTTAGTAATATTCATGATGTAACTATGGTAGAAATGCAAGGGGGTGTGGCTGCGGATTCTTCTAGTTTCCAATGATAGGTAAAATTGCAGTGTGGAATGTACAAGGGTTGAATAGTACCCTTATGCAAAAAGAAGTGAAGGATTTTATTACTGAAAATCATGTTAGTATGTTTGGTATTGTAGAATCTAGGCTAAGAAAGAAATCTGTTAAATCTGTTTGTGATGAGGTGTTTGGAAATTGCTCATGGGTTTCTAATTCGATAGATAGCAGAAAGGGTTGTAGGCTCATTGTGGGTTGGGATCATTTGGCTGTGAATGCGAGGTTGGTTTCTCACATTGACCAGGTTATTCATTTTGAGGTTTTTTTCGTTAATGATCAAAATAAGTTTTTCGTTTCTTTCGTTTATGGTGAGATTTTGGAGAAGTACCGTAAGCTTTTGTGGAAAAACTTAGTGGATTATAAAGCGGATATTGGTGATGCCCCTTGGATTTTACTTGGGGATTTTAATGTTATGTTATCTTTTGAATAGAGTTCTAACTGTTATAATTCTAGAGTCGGGGGTATGGATGAATTTCGAGACTGTGTTCGTACTCTTGAAGTTGAAGATGTGTGTAGCAGCGGTATGTTTTACACTTGGATCGAGAAGCGTAATGACCCAAACAGTGGTATTCTTAGGAAACTTGATAAGGTCATGGTTAATGAGAGTTTCACTCTTATGTTTAGAAGATGTTTTGCTCATTTCATGCCATACTTGTCATCGGATCATTGTCCAGCTCTTGTTACTTTTCCTGATGTGACTAGTTTGAAGCCGAGATCATTCAGGTTCATGAATTTTTTGGCTGAGAAGGAGGGTTTTATTGATAGGGTCAAGGATAATTGGTTTGTTGATGTTAGAGGCTTTCATATGTTTGTGTTGGCCAAAAGATTGAAGAATATGAAGAAGCATTTGAGAAGATTTAATAGAGAAAACGGGAATGTTTTTGATAAAGTTAAAGTGCTTAAAGATGAATTGAAGGATGTGCAGAAAAGGCTTGATCAAGAACCTCTTAATCCGTCTCTGAGAGAAGAAGAGAGGATCTTTTCTAAAGCATATCATGATGCTGTCCTTGATGAAGAACGTATTCTTAGACAGAAGACAAAGGTTGAATGGCTTAGAGAAGGAGACAATAACACGTCATATTTCTATAAGCTTCTTAAAGGCAAGAAGAGTAGGAGCAGAATTGAAGCTGTTTGTGATGATGAAGGTCATACCTACTATGGGTGTGATATTTATGATCGTTTTGTAGACCATTACAAAAAGTTCTTCAAGAAGGATGATGTTGTTTTCCAGATTGAAGATGTTGATAATTTGTTCACCAAGAAGCTTGATTCTTTGGTGGCTGAGCACATGATCAGACCTGTGTCAGATGAGGAAATCAAGATTGCTATGTTTGGGATTAAGGATGATAAAGCTGCAGGCCCGGATGGTTATACTTCCAAATTTTTTAAGAAAGCGTGGAGTATTGTTGGACCGGATGTTTGTAATGCTGTGAAGGAGTTCTTTGTGTCAGGCAAATTACTAGGTGAGCTTAATACTAATCTCATTACTCTTATACCTAAGCTGAAAGTTTCTAGGAAGTTTTCTGACTATAGACCAATTGCTTGTAGTAATGTGGTTTACAAATGTCTTAGCAAGGTTTTAACTAATAGGCTTAAAGAGGGCCTTGATAGCCTTATAGATAGTAATCAGTGCGCTTTTGTTCCGGGAAAGCATATAAGTGATAATATTCTGATTATGCAAGAGCTAATGGTGGGATATGATAATTCTACTAGTTCTAAGAATTGTACGTTTAAGGTGGATATTAAAAAAGCCTATGACACAGTCAATTGGGATTTCCTTAAGACTATTTTAGCTAAGTTTGGATTCCATAAAACTATGATCAATTGGATTATGGTTTGCTTAACGACTGCTTCATTCTCTTTATGCATTAATAGAGAAGTTCATGGCTTTTTTAAGAGTGGTAGAGGTCTAAGACAGGGCGATCCAATATCACCCTATCTTTTTACCCTAGTCATGGAAGTTTTAAACCTTATGATTAAGAGGCATATTAGGCTGGATAATAGGTTTAAGTTTCATTCCAACTGCAAGGAGCTTAACTTGACACACCTCTGTTTTGCGGATGATTTGTTATTGCCTTGTCATCCTGATGAAATCTCTGCTAGCATTCTTAGGAGGGGGTTGGATGAGTTTAGTATGTGCTCTGGTTTATACCCAAGTATGGAGAAGAGCACTGCTTATTTTAGTAATGTTCCAACTGATATTAAGATGAGAATTGGGCTTGCCCTTCCATTTGCTGAAGGAAATCTTCCCATAAGATATCTGGGAGTTCCTATGGTGACAAAAAAGCTTTGTAATAGGGACTGTATGATTTTGGTTGATAAGATCAAGTGCAGGATTTTGGACTGGAAAAACAAGTATCTCTCTTATGCAGGTAAGTTGCAATTGATTTCCTCTGTCCTTTCTTCTTTGGGCGTTTATTGGGCTTCGATGTTTGTTTTGCCAAAACATATTTGTGATAGCATTGATAAAGTGTTGAAGAACTTTTTATGGGGTTTTAATGAGGGTAGGAAGGGGTTCACTAGCGTAGCTTGGAAAGATATATGTAGGCCAAAGTTTCAAGGTGGTCTCGGGCTAAAGTCGACTAGGAGTATGAATGATAGTCTTATGACTAAACATTTGTGGAATGTTTTTAGTAGGAAAGATTCGTTATGGGTGAAGTGGGTCAACAGCTATAGGCTTAAGGGTAACAGTATATGGACCTGTCCGATTAAGAGTCATGCCTCTTGGTCTTGGAGGCATATCCTTATGTTAAGAGATAAAATAAAAGGTTTTGTTGGAGTTAAGATTGGGGACGGTAAAGATTGTTTTTTATGGATTGATAAATGGCACGAAAAAGGCTTGCTTTGTGATGTTATTTCTGATGTGCTTAAAAGATCCAGTGGTTATAATATTAAAGACAAAGTGGCAGATAGAATTAGTGGAAACTGTTGGTCTTGGCCTCATGATTGGAATAGGAGGGATAGGACTTCTCTCAATTTTGAAGTTCCCTCCCTTAATGATAACATGGATATTGCTATTTGGTATAATAAGAAGATGGTGGCTACTAATTTTAGTGTGAGAGAAGTTAGTAAAGTATTGAGACATGATGATCCGAAAGTGTTATGGTCTGAGTATGTTTGGTTTCCTCAGTGTATCCCTCGGCACTCTTTTATTTTGTGGCTTGTGATTAGAGGAAGGCTTAAAACTCAGGATAGATTATCCAAATGGTTTCATGTTGACATGGTTATGTGTCCTTTGTGTAATACTGTGTTAGAAACAGCCCCTCACTTGTTCTTTGATTGTGTCTTCTCTAGATGTATTTGGGACAAGATGAAAGTGCTTTCTAAATTAGATGATCTCTCTTATGTATGGGCTGAAGTGGTGTCACATGTGTGTATTAGGAAAGCTAATAGGTCGGTTTGGAGTATTATCCAAAGAGTAATCTTGGGTGCTACTGTCTACTTCATATGGCAAGAGAGAAATGCAAGACTCTTTGCTAAAACTTCTAGACCTGTTGAAGCTTTGATTAGTATTGTTGTGAGTGAGGTCAGACTGAAACTTCTTGGTCTAAAGTTTAATTGGTCTACTGATATTCATATTGCTGCAAGTTTATGGAATCTCCCTGGTCTTATAGCTAAAGATAGGAGTGATGGTGTGACTGACATGGATATCGATGATAGGTAGCTCTTTCATTTTTATGGTCTACTGCATGCTGATGAGAGGCCTGCAGGTTTGTTTGCTTTTGTTTGGTGTTTCTTGTTTCTTTCAGGTTGGCTTCTTCCTGTGGTGGAATGAGGGATTCCAAGATGATGGTTTAGAGTGTGGTGCAGCTAGGTTATTATCATGTTTGCTGCTGCGTCTTCAGGTGGTAAGGAAGGTATGAGCCTCTGTTGTACTCTTTTTTCCCTTTCTTGGTTTCCCACAGGGTTTTACTTGAAAGGGTTTTTTAAGGAGGCAATTTGGTTCATACTGCTACTCTGGCACTTCCTTTGAAGATTTTGTACTCCAGCTTGGTTGCAGGTTGTCTATTGCCCGTTTTCCGTTTATTATTTAGTCTCGGAAAGTGTCCTATGGGGGATGGATTGGTCTATTTTGGATGCTTCCTTTTGGGTTGATTCAAGTAGATCATGTATTCTGAAGTAGGCCTTTCTTTTGACTAAATAGTTGGAATTGGTTGTCCAATAGAGTGCAATGTTTTGTATTAGTTATAGTCTAGGTTTCAAGTTCTTGTTTTTACTTGTATTCCTTAGACTGTATCTAGTATTTGTATTATGAGCTTGGGTTTTGTCCAATGCCATATGCTTTTTGTTCATGCCTTAGTCTGTTAACAAGGGATGTGTCCTTGTTGATTTATTCTTTGTGCATTTTGTATCAAACTTGGCTACTTGCCCTTTCTCTCTTTATAAAATTTACCATTTAGAGTCAAATAAGTTGGTTTTCTAGTAAAAAGTCAAAGTCAAAGTCTGATAAGCTCTAGTCTACTCAAATGGGTCAAATAATGAAGATCTATCACAAAAAATAAGTTGTTGCAAGTCTGGATAAGCTAGGATAGCTTATTAATAAGCTGAGTTCAATTTACACTAGCAGGGGCTAGTTTTGAGTGTTGAGCAGTGGAAACTTTTTCCACTGCTTGACTTGTTTGACTTTTTGTCTTTAGTGACTTTTTTGGAGATTCAGATTACACAAAGGCACCCAAATGATCTTTGGATCAAAAGGAGTCAAGAACAATCAAAATATCACAATCACAAACACCCAATTGATACAGTTTAATCAATAAAGTCCCAGATATTGCACAGACATGAACAATTAAGCATTTGAGCACTTATAAGCAATTTTAGCACAAATCAGCCAGCCAAATTCAACCAAATGCATACACAAGCTATATTAAACTCAAATAAGCAAGTCTAAACAGGTTTCATGCAATGATTCAAAGAATTAAGCAAGATCCAAGCCAATGAATGTTACTGATGAACACTAACACATGTAGTTTTACACTTTGCTGATGTATTTGACACACAAGCCAGATTCAACACCTCAAATCTTTCAAACAGGTTACAATGACTTTGTTTAAACCACTTTTAGCCCTAAGCATGCATACACACTAAGTGTTCCCAAAATCCTAGGTCAAAATAGCAGTAACAAAGATTCTATAGCAGATTGTTTGATTCAAGGCTTCAAACCCAAAAACTTGCAGCAAAACACTCTCAACCAAGTATATATCAGATATAGAACACAAACACAAACTTTCCACAACACAATAACAAGTTTCAAGCTCAAACAGGTAGACCCAAACATCCCTTTATCTTTTGAAACCAAAATTTAAACAAGAAAAAGTGTGATTCAGTTATCCCAATGATTAATCTAGCATAAAAACAACATTATCATACAAGACTAAGTAGATTTAAGCCAAGAAATCAACAAGAACACCAATAGAGCACAAATCCACAAAAATTCCAATATTTATCAGATTTTCAAGGATTTTAGACAAACCTTATGGATGTACATCCACACCCACGAATTTATGAGCTTATGTGCTAGCTAGAACAAGCACAAGCTTCCAATAACACCCCTGCTAAGAATCAACAAGGTTAGAAGCACAAGTATAAAATCAGAAACTTGAAAAATCTTGATTAATGCAACCTTGTTACCCCACACTTGATTATCCCCAAGTTATAAGCCTCACCACACCTTAATCAACACAATTAGGATGCTATGATCAGCCCTATAACTCAAGAATTCCAAGGTTGAAACAAGAACTTAGCAAAATATCAAGCTTGAAGGAAAAATGCAAACTTTTGCACTCTCCTTAAAAACAGGTTTTTAACTTCAAAATCAGTAAACTAAGAACATAAACAAGCAATAATAAGATGGCACTTGGTCTTTCTTCAACACACTTAACTCAAATTTCATAAAACTAAAAAAGGGATTTACAAGTGCTTGAACAAGGAAAAACCAAAAGCAAACGTCTAAGTGAGACCCTATGGCTTTATATATAGCCTTACAAGTGAGCTAAGAACAGATAAAAATGCTAAACCCTAATGCTTGAACTTCCAAAATTGCCCTTGCAGATTTTGAAAACCTTGGAGTCTTGTGAAGAATTCTTGGCTGTTTGTGGTGATAGCTGGCAAGAAAATGTGATCAAAGGGCTTGTATGATGCTTAGAAAGTAAGCACAATTATGGGACGTTGGATTGTTGGCCCTACTCTTTGTCTTCTTCCTCACTTTGTAGCAGGGGAGGCATGTGTGGGACAAAGGGGTGGTGAGGTGTCCAAGTTTAAGGTTGGGATGTGATTAGCAGACCATTAATCATAAATCTGCACAAGATGGTGGCTTAATTTTGGCTTAAACAAAATTACCCAATTTATATCAAGAACACCAAGAACATGTATTTAATCCATTTGGTTTTTTAAATAGGTGTTTAGCTCCCTTAATTAAATATTTAATTAAGGTTTGTTAAATCAGTTGTGGGTGGATAGCTGAGGTGGACAAAGGGTGGAAGGGGATTGGTTGGTTTTGGTGAGTGGGGCACGTGTCACCCCCTCACTAGCCTAGGTAAAAATCCTGTCTTGGCAGCTTTGGTCCTTCACCTCTTTTCTTCTTGTCTTTTCACTTTAAATAGCTATCAACGCCCATTTTAGCCTTATCAACTTTTGCAACTTTGCATTTTTGCCCCAAAAACTTTTACAAAGTGAATTCAGGGGTAATTCTTGCCATTTTTGAATTCCTCAAGGGCTGATTTGGCATTTTGATGATGGATAATGGTCTTGACTTGTATAATTGATCTTTTGGAGGACTGAATTTGCCAATTCATGTTTGATGAGGGACCATTTTTGCCAATTGTTGAAAGTTGAGGGTCCTTTTTATAATTTTGGAATTTTCAAAGGACCAAACTTGTAATTTCTTGTTCTCTAAAGGACTTCATGATGTATTTGAATTTTTGGAGGATATTGGTTGACAATTTAGCTTTGTTGAGGGGCTAAACTTGCTAATTCTTCAAAGTAGAGGGCCCTTTTTGTAATTTTGACAAACTTTAGGGACCAAACTTGTAATTATGAGGATACAAGGGTATAAAGTGTCAATTCTTCCATATTGGAGGACCCTTCTTCATAATTCTTCAAATCTTCTAGGGTAAATCTTGGGAAAGTCTTCATTAGGGCTTGGTTCATTGTACGGCTTCGTTTCTCGTGTTCGTTTTTGCATGATTCTTGTGATCTTTTGTCAATTTCTCAATCCCGTACCTAAAATACACAAGCAACAAACACAAGCATATATATGGGTATTTTGATGATATTTAATGCATTTTAAGCCCTATTTGGACGATGAGACTATGTATAGAAGCAGTCTCATCACGTGACATGTCATGCAACACAGGTTTATGATATCTAAAAGAAAAAAAAACAAAAATACACAAGTTTCAAATTCAAAACACCAAAATAGCCATGGTCATCACGAACTTGCTTGCATAATTACAAGTTATCACTGTTGGAAATACGTTTTACGCATTTAGAAAGTCTCGGTCACTCCAACAATGTAGTTATAGGCTCGTAGTTATGTTTAGTCTCATTTATTAAATAGCCCAACCCATGAGCATGTTCATGGGCCGGAAGCCCAAGTCCATTAAGGACTTGGGGTATTTAAACCTCTTTCTACCATGGAAAGAGGTGCTGGTTGTTTATTTCTTTCATTTCAATATACAAGTTTCTTTCATTTCTCTCTCTAATTTTCTCTCTCAAGAAAAACATCAACCCCCTTGTTTCACAAAGATTATCATTGTTCTACAATTGGTATCAAGAGCATGGGATGAGATATAGGTTTGTTTTTGTGTTGCGTATTGTTTTCTAAACAATTCGTAGAGTATATGTTTGTTTTTGCCGAAATCTTCAATTTTTTTTGTGTTTGATCGTAGTTTAAAGTAGTGTAACATAGGGATTCGTGTTTAAAAGTGTTCTTGGTATCTTGGTTTTCGTTAAAACATCATCTTTCTTGGATCAAAAGTGCAAAAAAGGTTTGTGTTCTTCATTCCGAAATTTAAGCAGAAACCTCCATCAGAAAGTACAAGTGAAACGTGGGCTTCCATGGCAATAACCATTACCATCGGAAAGGGTTTGGTTCTACATTGCGATAGTTGGATTTCATTACTTATTCCGATCTGGACATTCTGATCGTACTTTGTGATCTAGGATTCCGACGGGTATAAGGAAGGTTTTTAAGTCGTTACTCTGCTAAATTTTGTCAGCTACTTTGCGATCTGAGCATTCCGATCTGAAGCATTCCAATAGGATTTCCGATCTGAGCATTCCGATAGGCTTTGCGATCTGAGCATTTCGACAACTTTGCATTGCGATCTAGGTATTCCGATACCATCATCATTCCGAAAAGGTTACATTGCGATCTGAGCATTACAATCTGAATCATTCCGACAAGTACTTTGTGATCTGAATCATTTCGATAGCTTTGCATTACGATCTAAGCATTCCGATAGTAAGATTTTTCCGATCTGGGTATTCCGACAGAAGGAACATTTCGACAGAACTTGTTTTTAGATACTTAGTGGATTTTCTTCTATTTGGCATTTAATTTGGTAATTTGGAAAAGTTCAAAAGCAAACACTACAACAAGATAACAATATCTTTTAGTTAACAACACAAAAAACTCATTACCTTATTTCATTGTTCGATCATCTTTGATAATCTTTTTTCATGGGATCACAAAATGAATTCACATTCATTTATGACAACTATGACTTCACTCACCGATATATCGATCATTTCGGGTACCGATACTCGCCCGCCTTTGCTCATCAAAGACCTATTTGAAGCATGGCAAGGCCGTATGAGAACATATATTATGGGCAAACAAAATGGTCGACTTATGCTTCAATCAATTGATAAAGGACCATTAGATTGGGGAGAGGTTACCGTCAACAATGTGACAAGACCAAGGGAGTATCATGAGTTAACCGATGCCAATAAAATCATCGTAGATGCAGATGAAAGGGCTGTTCAGACAATTCTTCAAGCCCTTCCACCCGATATCTTTCGAATGGTGAGTGAACATACAGTAGCAAAGAATCTTTGGGATCGACTTGCAGTTTTGCTACAAGGGACATCTCTCACAAAGCAAGAACGAGAGTGTCAACTGTATGATTTGTTTGATCGGTTCACATACCTTCCAGGGGAGACACTTCATGATTTTTATTGGCGTTTTACCACTTTGATAAATGACATGAATGTCTATAATCTAAGGATTGAACAGTTTCAGTTAAACACCAAGTTTTTGAACACACTACCCCCTGAATGGAGTCAATATGTGACTGATGTCAAAATGATTCGTGATATACACAAGTCCAATTTAGATCAACTCTATGCTTTCTTACAACAACATGAGAAGCATGTGATCCAAAACCGAATTTCTCAAGGACCTTATCATGAACCAATGGCATTATTGGCAAACCATCCTACACAGTCATACCACAACTCTCAGCTTGCTTTAGGACACAAATCTTCATATCAACCTGTTTATCAAACACCAACCTTTCCACAATACTCGATTCTGCCACCGCCGCCAACATCTTATCACCAACCAACAACATCATCATCACAAGGAGATTCACACCCATCACCTTATGCTTCACACCAGTATTCACCGTATCAACCTCCCACCAACCTTTCTAGTACCTATCCACAACTCGAGGCTCCTCAACCTCATTACTCACATCAAGTAAGTGCTCCAACCAATCAGTTTGTTGCTCAACCAGCATCAGCATTGTACTGTGAAGATGACATCCCTGTCCCTGAATTTAGACAAGGAGATAGCACTACTGAAATCCTTGCTCTGATGTCTGCATATTTAAGTCAAACTTTGAACAAACGAGGTTACCGAGGTTCAGCAACAACTAACAATCAGTTAAGGAACTCGTCTAACTCTCGACAACAGGCAACAATTCAGGACGGAAGGGTCATGGTGCAACCACTTCAAGGGAGATCAAATTCGTCTACTGCTGGTGCACGTTCATCCAATACTACTGCTACAAGGGCTAACAGCACTGGTAAAATGAAGGTGGTTATTTGCTATAACTGCAAAGGGGAAGGACACATGGCTCGAGAATGCAAGCAGCCTAAGAGGAAAAGGGACGATACATGGTTTAAGGAGAAGATTTATCTGGTGAATGCTCAAGCCCAAGGTCGTGAGCTTGATGAAGAAGAATTGGCATTCCTTGCAGATCCGGGAGTAGCGGAAACTGATGGTCTCACAACAGTCATCACCAACAATGCTGCATATCAATGTGATGATTTGGATGCATATGACTCTGATTGTGATGATCTTAACACCGCCAAAGCAGCTCTTATGGCAAACCTTTCACTCTATGGAGCTGATACCATTTCTGAGGTACCAAATACTGCTACAGATACTAACAATGTACCTTATCAAGTTGAGCAAATGTCTGAGTATTTGGAACAGCCTCCGGTGGTTAGTAACTCAATCAACGAGACAAACAATGATAGCAATAACATTGCAAGTCCTCAGACTTTGAGTGAACCACAATCGGGAGCTCTTACGACTATTAATTCGTCTGCTCAACCTGATTTGGTTAGGGTCCCGGCATCTTTGCTTAGCAGAATGAATAGTACGATCCTTGACACCCTTAATGCTAATCAGACTTTATCTGCCGAGCTTGCTTTGCATAAGGACAAGGTTAAAACCTTGGAAATGACTCCTGTGTCCACTACCTTAACCAATCCTGAATTTGATAGGTTTAGGAAAGTTCAAATGGACAATCTGCTAGAAATTTAAAGTTTAAGAGCAAATCTTTCGAATGAGCTTAAAGAAAAAGAGTCAGTCGTTACTAATTTTCAACAACTTCAAACGGATTTTGAAATTCTTGAGTCCAAACAGCTTGAAATGGAAATTAAGACGTCTAAAAGAATAAAAGAAACGGAAATTAAGCTTTTAAAACAATATGCTGCTTCACATCTAGTACACTTGTTTCATGCATCATTTAAAGAGTTCAATCTATCGCGTCTTATAGACTTACCACCTAACCCGGGGTATGCAAAGCAAGCGCTTAACCACAACCCACGACTTTATGATGCAACAAAGTTAGGATTGGTATTAGATCCGATAGTGTTCTCAAGTGATTCTATGACACCATATGATGAAAAGCAGTTAAAATTACTTTCTACATATCCTGAATATGATTATGCTTCAATGAATGCAAAAAATGCCACAATAGATCTTAGAATTCATTTTAATATGAAAAAGAGAACTCTCCAAACATCCACTTTCATGCCGACTAGAGAATGCCTTAGTATAATTCCTACACTTGTCAACTCGGACAAACCAAAGGAAATTCCTAAGAATCTTCCCCCGGTTAGTACGGTAAAGCTCAGCTTGGAAGAGATTGGGCAATACCTTACCGATTTTGACAAGGTCACCTTGGAATGTACGACTTCAACGGCTCAAACCGCTGGAGAATGGGCGTTCGAACACATGAAAACGGTGTTTGAAGAAGCGATCGTTTCGTTTGTGGACCATATTAAACAAGGAGTCTATGATCTAGCGTGTAATTTAAGTTTTGAAATTGGTGAAGTTCAAAAAGTTTTCAATAAAATGGATGATGCTTATGAACAACACTTAATTGAAAAGGAAAAGATTTTATCAGAATATGACCGCTTTTTAGAACATATGGTGTCTCTCTAAGTGATGCAAGTTGTTACTGTTAAATATACTCATGAAATTTCATCTACTGTGAATATTTGTGATGATGTGCATGAATCTGTGAATACTGTTGAAAATGTGAATACTGTAGAAATCATTCTTGTCATGAATCCAACGCTGAATTTTTAAAGCTTCAAGATTCGTATAATACACTTTCAAAAAGTTTTAACGAGCTTCAACAACATTCTATATCTCTTGAAATTGAGAATCAATCTAAAATTGAAACTCTTTCAAAACTAAATGATGGTGGAAACTCCGTTGAGACAAGTGACAAGATGATTCAGATGGTTCAAAATTTAGAAGAAGAGATGATGAGACTTAAGAGAGAATTACTAGAAACAAAAACGGAACTAGAGGCTGCAGAGACTAAGAATCATGTCCTAGAAAATAGAATTAATTCTATACTAGGAGAGCGTGAACAAGTAAGGCAGGGAGACTCACCAATTTCTGGTTCAATAGAAGAACACCTCGCGTTTAATGCGACAGAGCAAAAGTCTTTAATTGACAAACTGAACAAGAAATGTGAGGAAACCTCTGACCTAAAAATTCAGCTCATAGACAAAAACATGGTTTTGGCCGAGTTAAAGGAGACACTTCTTCTCACCCGACAAGAAGTTGTTAATAACTTAGCTACCAACTCTGCACCGTCCTCTAGTGCTCCAACAACCAATTCAGTAGTGCTTTATAAGAACCCGCTCCATAAGAAAAACCCGGTTACCTACGATGATTATATGAGGAATGCAATTAAGAATGTAGATCTTGTTAGGGATATTTTAGATGATTTGTACGCGTTAGATCCCTCAAGCAGTTACTATTATTCAGCTCATGAATATATTAAGCGTGTTCAATATTGCTTAGCATATTTGCAATACATAGGAAAACCGGGTTCTGCACTACTCACTAATCGACCCATTGCTGTAACTCCATTCAATAAGACCCCAGGAGCTAAGCCCATTTTAAACACACCCATCAAGGCTAAGACAAAATCTGTAACTAATGTTCCCTTGGCTTCTACAGGAGTAACTGTGTCCACTAAGGCTAAAGGATCTCAAGAAAAGAAAGATAGGATCAAGCCTTCCACTAATAGGACCGAGAAGAAGAAAGTAGAAGTGCACCCTAGGAACGTTATTTCAGTTTTAAATAAAAAGAATCATGTAGCTAAGACAAAAGGTCCTCTTTATGAGTGGAAACCTAAGCAAAATGTGAATTCTAATGCGAAATGTTGGAATTGTAATGAATGCATGTTTTCTCAGCGTCATGATTTATGCCTTGTTGATCACGTGAATGAAATGTATGCTATTAAGAACAATCTTGAATGGACTCCAACAGGGAAGAAATTTACCCAAGTTGGGTGGCAATGGAAACCCACTGGTAGGACCTTTACTGCAAATGGAACTAAGTGCCTTTTAACTAGGATCACATCTACGGAAGTTAGGTCTAAGCGTCCTTTAAATAGGAACACTAGAACTAAGAAATGGAAAAAGCGCCCTTTAACTAGGTCTACCCCCACTACTGTGCCTACCAGTGGTAATGTCCCCAGTCAAAAAGTACCTCAGAATACTAGACAACTAGAATCTAAGCCAACCACTAGTAATAAAATTTGGAAACCTAAAGTTTCGTCTGATAGCAAATATAAGATAACTGTATCTGTACCTGCTAACTCAGAAGAACAATTAGAGTCCGATACATCGTCTGTGTTTGGTAATATTTTTAGGTCGTCCAAATTATTCTTTGGTATTTGGACTCGGGGTGCTCCAAACATATGACTGGAGACCGCTCGATGCTCAGAAATTTCGTCAGTAAGTTTCTAGGAACGGTTAAATTCGGCAACGACCATATTGCAAAGATTATGGGTTATGGTGAATACCAAATTGGGAATGTCACGATTTCAAGGGTTTATTATATGGAGGGACTTGGTCACAATCTATTTTCAGTAGGACAATTCTGCGATTCTAACCTTGAAGTGGCATTTCGACAACATACTTGCTTCATTCGCGATCTTGCAGGAAATGATTTGTTAAAGGGTTCTCGAGGGGATAATCTCTATACTTTGTCTATTCAAAACATGATGGCCGCCTCTCCTGTTTGCCTACTCTCCAAAGCATCTAAGACCAAGTTATGGTTGTGGCATCGACGGTTATCTCATCTTAACTTTGATGCTATTAACCATTTTGCTAGAAACGAACTTGTTCATGGTCTTCTAAAACTTAAGTTCGACAAGGATCATTTATGTTTCGCGTGTTCATTGGGGAAAAGCACCAAGAAATCTTACAAACCTAAAGCAGAAGACACCAACCAAGAACCACTGTATCTTTTGCACATGGATCTTTGCGGGCCAATGCGTACAGCTAGTGTGAGTGGTAGAAAATACATCCTCGTTATAGTGGATGATTTCTCAAGGTTTACATGGGTAAAGTTTTTAGCATCTAAGGATCAAGCACCAGAGTATATCATTACTTTCTTAAAGATGATCCAAGTACGTCGTAATGCTACTTTTCGCCGCATTCGGACTGATAACGGCACTGAGTTCGTTAATTAGACTCTTCGAAATTATTATGAAAAGGTTGGTATCTCTCATGAAACATCTGTGGCTCGCACTCCACAACAAAATGGTGTCGTTGAAAGACGTAACCGTACACTTATGGAAGCTGCTCGAACTATGTTGATTTATGCGAATGCTCCTTTATTCTTATGGGCTGAAGTAGTGGCAACCGCATGTTATACCCAAAACCGCTCCATCATTCGCAAACATCATGGTAAAACTCCATATGGGCTACTTCATGGACAGAAACCCGATATTTCATATCTTCATGTGTTTGGTGCACTTTGCTATCCAAATACAAATAGTGAGAATCTGGGAAAACTTCAACCGAAGGCTGATATTGGAATTTTTATTGGATACTCGCCTGCAAAGAAAGCTTACCGGATTTATAACCGTCGTCTTGGCAAGATTGTAGAAACTTTGGATGTCGATTTTGATGAGCTGACAGCGATGGCTTCTGAGCAACACAGCTCTGAACCTGCATTACACGAGATGGGAACCGGTACAATCAGTTCCGGATTAATTCCCAACAATCCTACTTCTCCATCATTTATACCACCAACAAGGTCCGGGTGGGATAAGTTATTTCAACCTATGTTTTATGAATTCTTCGGTCCACAGAGTAATGATTCTACAGCAACTGCAGCAGTAGCTCCGATTCCCGTAATTATTGCTCAAGATAATGGAAATCTATCTGAGGCATCTACTGTTACTCTAGAACAAGATGTCCCATCCCCCACCAATTCTCAAACAACACCTGAATCATCACCCCACTCGTTCCTAATGATGTTGAAGAGGACCTATATGATCACGATCTGGAATATGCTCACTTACAAGAGCTTCCCTTCTTTGGTTCACATATACCTGATGACCCTACCGGTGCGTCTACCTCAGAGGAAGCTCCTGCAATCGTTCACTCCCGACCACCACGGATTGAAACTCACAACACTAAATGGACAAAGTATCACCCAATCCGCAATATTATTGGTGACATCGATCGACCAGTCTTAACACACCATCAACTCCAAGAACATGCATTATATTACTATTTTGATGCATTTCTTTCAGACACTGAACCTAAAAACTGGCAACAAGCCATGACCAAATCATCATGGATTGAAGCCATGCAAGAGGAACTTAATGAATTCCAACGTCTTGAAGTGTGGGAATTAGTTCTGTTACCCAGCAACGTTGAAATCTTGACATTGTTGTGGGTATACAAGGTTAAGCTAGATGAGTTAGGTAGTGTGCTGAAAAACAAAGCTAGATTGGTTGCTAGAGGTTACAAACAAGCTTTGGGTATCGATTTTGAAGAATCCTTTGCTCCTGTCGCACGATTGGAGGCAATTAGACTATTCCTTGCTTATGTTGCTCACATGAATATGATCATCTACCAAATGGATGTTAAGACGACATTTCTCAATGGTGAATTAAGGGAAGATGTCTATGTAAGCTAGCCGAGTGGATTCGTCAATTCAGAGTATCCTAATCACGTGTACAAGCTCAAGAAGGCTCTTTACGGGTTGAAACAAGCTCCACGCGCGTGGTACTATCTCTTATCGTCGTATCTCATCTCCAAAGGCTTCTCCAAAGGCAAAGTGGACCCAACATTGTTCATTCTCAAGGAGGACAACGACATGATACTGGTACAAATTTATTTTGATGATATAATATTTGCTGCTACTAATCAACGTTTGTCTGACCGTTTTGAGAAAATTATGTCCACACGCTTTATGATGTCGATGATGGGAAAAATTTCATTTTTCTTAGGGTTGCAAATTTCTCAGAATCCCAGAGGCATCTTTCTTAATCAATCCAAATTTGCTCTTGAATCTTTAAAGAAATATCACTTTGAAAACTGTGACCCCGTGGATACTCCAATGGTGGAGAGATCCAAGTTAGATGAATATAAGGAAGGGATAGCTGTCGATCCTAAACTTTACCGTGGAATGATCGGCACCCTTCTCTATCTGACTGCTAGCAGGCCTGATTTTCAATTTACTATAGGCATGTGTGCCCGGTATCAGGCTCGGCCTACCGAAAAGCACTTACATGTTGTGAAAAGGATCTTTCGGTATCTAAAAGGAACACTTAATAGTGGTCTATGGTATCCGAAGGATTCCTCTATTGCATTAATTTCATATGCAGATGCAGATTATGCCGGGTGTCAAGATACCAGAGGTAGCACATCTGGCAGTGTGCAACTTCTTGGGGATAGACTTGTTAGTTGGGCATCAAAAAGGCAGAAAAGCGCTGCGATATCAAGTACTGAGGCTGAATACATTGCTATGTCCGGTTGTTATGCTCAAGTTCTTTGGATGAGGTCACAATTGACTGACTACGGTCTTGGATTCAACAAAATCCCGATGTACTGTGATAACAAAAGTGCAATCGCTCTATGCTGCAACTACGTTCAACACTCTCGAGCAAAGCACATTGACATCCGCTACCACTTTATCAAGGAGCAAGTGGAAAATGGAGTGATCGAACTATACTTCGTCAACACTGAGTATCAGCTGGCAGATATATTCACAAAGGCCTTAGATCGAGGACGTATCGAGTTTTTGATCGAAAAGCTAGGCATGAAATCCTTTTCACCAGCGACACTTAAGGAGTTGGCAGAAGAATCTGAAGAATAGTAATGGTAAACTATTCTCGAGTATCCTTTGATCGTGATCTTGTATATTATCGTACATATTTAAACCATCAAAACCAAAATACAAAAATATAAAACATAGAAAAACCATAAAAATTATAAAATATAGAAAATCCATAAAAAATATAAAATCAAGAAAATCCAAAAATATTTTTTCGTTTTTTCAAATCAGGCATGTCTTTTAGTACGGTAATATTTACGGCTTTAGAAATGTCGATTAATATTGACACGGCGCCATAAATAGAGTCCGTATAAAAGTTGTACAAGTTTTAAAACATGCCCATTATGGCTTGTAGTTATTTCAGACTGCAACCCGCTTTTCGTATTAAAGTCACGTATTTCTTTTGAAAACGTTGGCTCACAACAGGAATTAATTTTCTCGGGCAAGGTTTACTTTACAACCTTGTAAGGGACTAAGTTTACTTTATAACTTGGTCTAACACAAATTTGTGTACGTTTCAGTGCAATCATCTTGTATAAATAAGAGAAATCTTATTTCCACCAGAATCGTTCTAGAAAATCACTTAACCGGCAAATGTCCTCATTAATAGTTGTGTCCTTAATATCTTTGATTACTGCTCTTTAAATAGAAAACGGGTCAGGGATTAAGGGGGAGCAAATATTAATTCTTCGTGGTAACAAATTTGGTCGTTAAAAAAGATTGTCAGAAAATATCCAGCTACCCTTCATCTTCAGTTATGCCATGTGTGCCTTGTGTGATATAAGTATTTCTTGCATAGGTCATTAAATTTTTGGCGTTAAGTATTTGTGTTCGTGTTTGGGAGCGGGTTTTTTGTTTGTTAAGTTAACTTTAACATTAACTAACCTTCTAAAACAGGGGGACCAGTTTTGCACTTTTTGCAAAGTGTTGGGTGTTTGATCAAATATGACCAAGTAAAAAACACACCCCCCCTCTCTTTCCCCGTCTTCACTGGAAACACACAAACACACTCCTTTCCGCCATTATTGCGACCTCGAGCTTCAATCGATCTGTGATTCGTAACTTATCTCTTGCTGCTTAATATCTAGGTATTATATCTTTGGTTCAGTTAATCTCTTTAATCCGTTTCATCTCAATACATCAAAACAGTAACCGTAGATCATAACCACGATTTAGGGTTTCATGTTTTCTTTGCTATGAATATGGTTTTTAATGGTGGGATTTGTTAAGGATGCATAGTTACACATTGGTTTTGCCCAGAATCTCTTAAAACATTGCCTAAGTTCCAGATCGAGAAGTCAAAGTTTGAGATCGAATCCCTGTCACGGATTTCGATGCACATTACGATACATCATTGCGATGTCTGTCATTGTGATGAGTCATTTCGATGGCTCATTGCGATGGCTCATTGTGATGTGTCATTGCGATGGTTCATTGCGATGAGTCGTTGCGATGGGTCATTCCGATGGCTCGTTGCGATGGCTCATTGCGATGGCCATTACGATGGCTCATTGCGATGGCGTGTTGCGATGGCGCATTCCGATGTGTCATTCCGATGGCTTTTCACTAGGTATTGCGATGGGTAATATTGCGATGAGTTCTCATTTATTCCGATGGAAATGTACTGATTGCGATGGCCTTAGATATTGTGATAGGATGTTATTTCATTAGGATTTCGATGCTTGATTCATTGCGATGGTTTGGTTAGGATTTCGATGGTTTGCTACAATGTGATGGAATTAGGTTTCTTATGATTATGCAATTGCCTTAGAATATCTAATGAGTTCGGCCTAGCTTGCACTACTTCTTTCTTAGGTTTAAGTACTTTAGGGCCATTTAAACGAAACCAAGTGTTATTGAAACAAGTTAATTTTTATCTCATAAGAATACTTGAACGGTTTCTTATTACAGAAGTTCATCTTATTTAATAAGTTGATTCCTATGTAAACAAAAGAGATACAAATTACTTAGTCAATGTCTTGTGTTTTGTTTCCAGGCCATGGCAGACAAAGCTTCATCTTTGTTCAAGCCCATTATCTTTTGGGTTGAGGATAATCCTACAATTCCTGACGTAGTGGTTGAAACTAAATCAAAACCCACTGAAGTTTTGGTTGAAATCAAACCAAGACCTACTGAGGTGTTGGAAGAAATCAAACCTAAACCTACTGAGGTTTTGGTCATGACCTCCAAGATATCCAAATATTTTAAGAACTAATGCTAGGTTGGTATCTCTTTAGAATAAAAATATCACTGGCAGTTATGTCATTATCCTAAGTGTATTGCTAAATGTAAGGACCTTGTTCATCTGATGTATGTGTGAATGTTGTGGTAATAATTGTAATGATATTTTCCCTATGTTTAAACTTGGCATAGACTTAATTCACTCGCGGGAATTTCTTCTTTCACACCAAAGATGATGATTATGTGATTCTCTCAATGAATGCAGACACTAATTCCACAAAGTATGCCTTACTTCCTGCACTAGTACCCGACACAATGATTAATGATGGAATCAAGGAGAGTGATAAATACCAAGAGATGCTTAATGATATTGACGCACAATTTAAGCGGGCAAATTTACCACCCTCAGAGAAGCAAAAAGGTAAACGCAAGAAACGAGTTTCAAAGCGTCAATCAGCTGCGTCTAAAGATAAAGGCCCAGGAAAAATGCAAATTGTTGATGAAGATGATGAAGATGAGCTGATCCAAACTGAAGAAGAACAGGAAGAAGTACCACTCCGAAGGCCTAAGAAAGCAAGGAAAGCTAAAGGCAAAGAGGCAAGTGTTGCTCCAAATGATCCTGCTCAACAACAAATTTCTGAAGCCAAAAGACTTCGTATTATTCTTCAACAAAGCTGACAGGAAGCCTTTGGCGGATCAGGCTCAAGGGTATTTGAAGACTTAGCAGATTTTGGTAATCCTGATGGTGATACGGAATTTTTCGACGAAGAAGATACTTATGAAGATGAGTATGAAGATGCTGCTAACTTTCATCTTGAAAGTCGGGAACAAAGTGAAGAACGTGAGAGCAGTGCTGACACTGATACAAGTATGATGTATCGAGATGCAAATATCACCACATCTTTGCCTGAACCGACTCACATGGTACTAAATGAAGATGCTCATGCAACTTTCATACCAGACACGCAACTTCAAAGTAAGTCTACTTCAAACTCTGATGATGTTTTGAAATATCTCAATTTAGAAGGAGAGGGTGTTGAGGTCACCAACACTGACCTGTCAACAAATGAACAAATGGTGGATGTCCCTATAACCACGGTTACATCGACCACCACTTCACTCCTATCAACCCCAGTCATCAGTGAGGTCACAACCACCACTATCACACCCGCAATTGTTGAGCAACCAGTATCAACCACCACCATTACCACTGAATCTACACCGTCACCCACAGCTGAACAACCTGTATCAACCACCGTCCTAACCACTGTATCTACATCAACATCTATCACGGTACAACCAGTATCATCCACGACCACATTAACGGTTTTGGTTACACCTCCACCACCAGAACCACAAGTATCATCCACATCAAATCCTTTTCTCACAGTCAATGATCCGTTGATCCTGTCTCTTCAACAACAGCTAGAGGCTCAAGCTACACAAATAGCTACGTTGACTGAAAGGTTTGCTACTCCTCCCAAGGAACCACATCCTGATGAGCCTACTCTTCAAAAACTAACAGACAGAGTGTCCAAGCTCAAAGAACAACATAAATCATTTCTTAAAGAGAAGAAAACTCGGGATAAAGAAAATGTTGCTTTTCTCGGGTCAATTGACGAGCAGATGACTGCGATCGTTCGACACGAAGTCAAGTCCTATGTTGATCAACAACTACCACATCTTGTCGGTAATGGTTTATATACTCTTCAATTAATGACATTGCTTCAGACACGTCTGCTAGATTTGGGAGCTCATAAATCAAGATACAAACGCAAAGTTCTGCAATATCTCAACAAAGCAATTGATGAAGAGAATCATGCAGACACTACCGACTCTGAGTCTGATAATGATAATGAGTTAGAAAAGGAAGATGACGTGGAAAACGGTGAAGAGGATGAGGGTAATGAGGATAAGGATAAGGAAGGAGATGAGGAGGAAGAAGACGATGAACAAGGAAAGGATAAGAATGGAGATGAAGATGAGGACGAGGACGAGGATACAGATGATGATCAGGATGACAATGATGACAATGAAAAGGGTAATGAAGTCAACAAGGGTGATAAGAATGACGACACCGATACAAATGCCGAAGAGACAAATAAGGATGACAATGATACAACCACCGAGAAAGGTCTAGAGGACACTGCAGAAAAGGTTGCTGACACCACAGAAAAGCCACTGGAGTCAACAATATCAGAAACTCAGCAGGTTGCTACAGGTATATCTATTGCACCAGAATTCACTACTGATTCTCACATCGAATCTGTAGAATATATGCAAACAGAAGAACCGACAGAGACAATGCTTGAAGAAGAACCTCACAATGATATACCAGTGATGCAAACTCAACCTTCAACATCATCTACAGTTCAGCATGACGATGACATGGAAGTTGAAGATTTAAATGTTCCAGAACCGACATTTGCTGAATCCCTTATCATTGATGATACTGTACAAGAGCAACTTTGGCTAACAAACGCAGCACCACAACATCCATTTGACACTGCAACTGAAATGGAGATGACTCAATTCCTCAACAACCCCATCGACTTCTCGGCTTTTCTAAGGTATTCTCATGGGAAACCGACGATGACCCCAGATCTGATCAAAATGGCAGCTGCAAATGTGGACTTCTTTGACACGTTAAAGATCAGCCATAATGAAGCAGAATATCACCTGAATGAGCTTACAAGAGCAATGAGAGCGACAACTACAGGAATTCAGACTCCCGTGTTACGACCTCTTACACCAACGGTCATCACCGGTTCTTCTACTATCCCATTAGAACATTTTGTCTCACACGATCTGGAATACCTTGAAAATGGAGCAAAGAAATATGCCACGTCACTAACAATGCTCAAGGCTGTCAACTTGGAGAATGTTCCATGGATAGAGGATAAAGTGCCTGAGTCAATATGGAGAAAGAAGCCGCTCAAATTTTATGATATCTATGCTTCACTTGGCATATCTCACTGGGACAAGAAGAAGAAGCTAGCCTATAATCACTTCCATCGTCCCAAGAGAGGTGCTTCTATTGTCTCATCTCACCGAATCAAAAGCATCCTAGGAGCAACCACTCAGACTGTTTTTGGTTATGATTACTTAAATGTAATCCTGTTCAAACGTACCGATGAGAAAGAATACCGCATTGACGAAAGTGATCTCCAGTACCTTCAACTTGAAGACATAGAAGATCTTTTGTTGCTCTTGGCTCAAGAAAAAGTTGACCATCTATCACCTGATATTGTCATAGCCTTGAGTTCAAACTTTCGTCAATATGCCAGGAAAATAGTCATTCATAACCGGGTGGAAGACTTTCAACTTGGAGTAGAAAGCTATCAGAAGAAGCTAAACCTGGAACGTCCCCATACGACTCCACTCAGTAATTTCCATAAGAACAAGAAGGTTTACATGGGGACTACCAAGCCTGAAGCAGGAATTTTTTATCCGAATGAGACTGGCGTCATGCAATATATGCGATTCTCAGAACTGCACAAATTTAGTGATGGAACGCTAAAGAATGTTCGAGATGATCTGTCAGTTCTCAATGCCAACTTACCTCTTCCGGCAGTCACATACACCTGGACAACCCAGTGCAGAAAGGGGTCTTCATACACAATCAGGAAGATTGAGGAAGTTCTAAGGAAGCGCCGGTTGCTACGAAGTATAGAACGATTCGTCGGTGGACGACCATGTGGAGCTCACCATTGGTTCACGGAACGAACCAATTAACTTTGGTTCGTCTCATTACAGGTCAACTCCATATGTTTATTATTGTGAATATGTTATCTTTTTACTTTATCAGCTTTTGTGGCTTGTTGTAGTGTAAAAGTATGATATTTTTCAAGAATTTCTCTCGAGATTCTAAATCTTTCAAACAAATCATACTCAAGCACTACAACTTACCCTCATTCATTTGAGGGGGAGCATTAATATGTTCTTTGGCCAAAATCTAATTTCATTTTATTACCCAAAGACCGGTTAATCCATTAATATCCAAAATATTGATTGTTAACATTTTGGAAAGGGGAGAAAATGGGATTAAGTAGACTTAATGATATTTGGCTAAAACAATGAAAAAGACTTAAAAGATAAACCAACTTAACTTGTGTAATGCACGAGTTAAGGGGGAGCGTTTTTGATGATCAAAACACTTAAGGCACAAAATCTTTGATTCTAATATCATAAGTGCTTTAAGTGATCTTCAAGGATTTTTCATGGTGACTATATCAACCCAAAACACACTTAACTCACGACGAATGTGGTGACAAAAGGGTGGTAGGTATAGGTATTAGTCCAATGATTCATCAGAACCGATGGAATCTTCCCAAGGACAACTCCCTAGATAGAACTAGAAGTCCTAGGAAAGATGGAGAATGAATGTGAACGTAGCTGAATGCCGACCAAGTACTTAAGCTAGCACTGGAACAATCACAACAAGGTGCTAGTTATGACGTATTGGTAAGCATTGAAGGGGTTGAAGAATGAAAAAGAATTGTAAAGATAAAGGGTGTAAAGAAAGAAGCCCTCCTTACAACTTTAGGCAGAAACCGGGTCAATACATATGCTATTGAGATCATTAGTTAATGATTCTCGATATTGAAGAAAGCCATCATGGACCCAGTGATGCAATGCACAACCCTCCCCAGCTAACTCAAATATCTCTCAAAAGGTATTTGTTTTAATCACACGGAGTTCAACACGTTATCTATTGGTTTATTCACTCCAAATAGACTGATATTGAATAGGTGGCACTCCTCTCTAGCCATCGATCACTAAATCAAAACGCACTATCGAGTCTAGAGCCACGAGATCATCAAAATTCTCATTAGGACACTTTCCATTTATTCCTTGCTTCTTCACACACTGTGAAAAGTAAGAGATCTTTTATGAGTCCTACGCAGTATTCTTGTAATATTGCCAGAACATCCGAGTAATACGCAAGTATTACAGTGAAGATGGAAATTCTGCTTGAGCCAACATCAAACAAGCTCATGGTAGGTGACACGTGCGGTTCTTTACGAACTAATCTTGTGACAACTGGAAAGAAACAGTAGTTTAATTCTTAATTGAACTTAAACTCATTCCAGGCCTCTACGCATCATCGTATGATCTTGCAAGAACACTCAGAGTGACACTCTTTAGTGTTCACATTGACGAGTGGAAATCCTTCTAGTGTTAACATCAAACAGCACTTGGTAGGTAACAAGCAAGATTCAAATTTGAATCAAGTTTGTGACAACTGGAAAGCAACGATGGTGAATATCTTAATTGAAATTCACTTGTTCCAAGTTTCATGAATTGACGGCTTCAATCATAAGGATTTTTAATCCAAATGATTCACTCTTTATGTTCGCAGTCAGCTTTGGACGGTCGAATAAAGAGAACAGGTTTACCCGCGAAATCCTGTCAGGAAGTTACTTAATTGAAACTATCCGTCACGGGGACGATATCAAATATCGTCCAACGGTCTTCACCGACCGGAGGTAAAATGCTACCGAATTAGAATAAAATGTCAAAGCCATTTTATTCGTGTCGTTGTTGTGTACCTGTTGAAGACGGTGGCGTTGCTGTGTACCTGTTGAAGACGGTGGCGTTGCTGTGTACCAGTTGAAGACGGTGGCGTTACGGTGTACCTGTTGAAGACGTCCTCACATGCTTATTCCTTCAGCATCAAATACTCCTGCAAATTCAAGAAAGTATGACCCGAAAGTCTTCCGCTGTATCGACTCTGAAACTTTCAAGAATTCAACAAAGGATAAGTGTGTGGGACTTGAAGTCACAAAGAGGCGAACCTCACAAGAAAATAAAGACTGCACGTGAAAGGCCAAAAGAACGTGTTCCAAGCAAAAGGCTGATATCATTCAACACATATTCACAAAAGAAAAGAAAAAGAAAGAAAAGAAGACTACGAGCTCAAGAACAAGATCTAACATGCTAGATTAGGACTTTGTAAATTTGGAGTGACCTCCCTTTGGGGGAGATTGTTGGAAATACGTTTTACGCATTTAGAAAGTCTCGGTCACTCCAACAATGTAGTTATAGGCTCGTAGTTATGTTTAGTCTCATTTATTAAATAGCCCGACCCATGAGCATGTTCATGGGCTGGAAGCCCAAGTCCATTAAGGACTTGGGGTATTTAAACCTCTTTCCACCATGGAAAGAGGTATTGGTTGTTTATTTCTTTCATTTCAATATACAAGTTTCTTTCATTTCTCTCTCTAACTTTCTCTCTCTAGAAAAACATCAACCCCCTTGTTTCACAAAGATTATCATTGTTCTACAATCATAATAACATCAGTTCTAGCCGTATACATACACGGACGAATAAAATGGTACAAATGTTTACAATGTAAATTACAGCGGAGGTAGGAACTCCCCTATCTCTTTCTTCCCTTCTTCAATCAAGGTGCGGAGGACCTCCCCGTGAGCATTCTTTCCATCTTGTGCCCGGATCATGTTTGCGTCCAGCGCCTCGGCCAGCAGCATTTCACCTTTCATCACCTTCGACACAGAGTCCTAGGTAGGCAGGGTTAGTTGGATGGGATCGGCGGTGAGCTTTGAAATTATTACCCCATTGGGAGCATCCTTTAGTGACTCTATCTCGTCTAGAAAGGGGTGTTGGATTTCAGCAAGGGCGGCCATTGATGCGGTCATCTTGTCTTCGGCTAGAGGGTTGTGGTAGGCATGATGGGTAATATCTTCTTTCTTGCCTATTAGCTCCGCAGCTTTGACCAGCCCCTCGTGCCTACCACGGTGAATACCGTCCGATATAATGTCAGCAAAGGCCTGTAACATGTAAGGAGCCTCCATTACCATGCTCACGGCAAGCCGCATTCCCTGGCCGACCATCCATCTACTCCCAGCTATGGTTGTGAGCAAAGGAGGACACATCATTTCGGCGCAGTCCGTTGCCATCTTGCTTAGTTCACCCTCAGCTACTACAGCTTGCTCTTCCAAGGTAGTCCGCGCCTGGGTTAGTTCATCCTTCAGCAAGTCGCGCTCCTGAGCAATAGTGAACACTTAAACGGTTACGGCTTTAGTAGCAGCTTCGGCTGCGGATACCTATACATGACACTCGGAGTTACTACAAAGACAATGTGGTTTTTTGCATGCACAAATAAGTGTTAATGTAAGAGTATACCTTCTCATTAGATGTAGCTAAAAGGGCCTCCAGCTCAGCAATACATTCCTCACGAGCGTTGGCGTGATGGGCTTGCTCCTTGACGGTTGACTCTGACACGACCAACGCTGACTGCAAGGATGTGATAGTTTTCTCGTGCTTATCCACCAGTGCTTCACGGCGAGCTATCTTTTTATCAGCACGCCTCACGTTAGCCAAGGACTTGATCAGACAGTGTCTTAGGGCCGCACCAAATGTCACCTGGTGTGCGGAGGATACATCAAACTGCTCCAGCAGTGTCTCATGCTCTAGTTCGTCCAAGTCTTGCACCAGTGCTAGAGAAGTGATGTGTTTAATAAATTCAGTGCACTAGGACTCCGCCTCCAACCTTGTTAAGCTAGAAAAATTCCATGCTAGGTGAAGGCTGGTGTCGGGTCCCTCAGGACGTGGCTCCTCGACATGAGTTACGAGAGGGGATGGAGGTCTCATTGATGTCATGGGTGATGGTTCCCTTTCCACCTCCTTCTCTTGGGCTACTGTCAATGGGTCCGCCCTGTTATTAACACATTTATTAGTTCTGTTTATGGATTTATATCCTTTGGAGTATTAAATGGGTACTTACGTAGTGCCAGTCACGGGTTCCGTGATGGTAGGAGCCACGACATTCACAGGGGTGGCCATCCAAACTTGCTCATCCGCGCACATCGAGGGGTCGACCTGGGCTATAGCGGTGCTGCTCCCTTCCTAGAACTGCGGATGGTCTTTCCTTAGCTTCTTTGGGGGAGCATTATGTACCCCCGCCCCATCCCCTATTTTTTTTGCTACCTTCCTGGTAGTCTTCCGTTTCCTGGATTTGGGATTTGATGATGCGGGGACCTAGAAGCTTGTATTGTTTCTTCATCATCACCGGTGCGATTGTCAGCAGGGTTTGTGAAATCTTCTTCTTCTTCTTCTTCATCATCCTGGTGCGGCACGGCGTCCTCTAGCAGCAGTTCTCCACCATCTTCATTATGGAAGCCAAGAGGGGACTTCTCAATCACGGGCTCTCCCTCATCTGATCGCTGCTCAGTGGTTTCTTCCAGCGGGATGGTTTTGTCTACGGTGGCTTCCAGTAGGGGGAGTTCATTTTCTTTCAGTGGTCGGAATCCTTCGGGAACTTTGCTTGGATCGCCTTGGTGCAATAATCCATGTAGGTTCATCTCTGCGGACATGTGCATATATACGGATTAGTAAAATCACAAAGTACAATGAGGCACTTTTACATCTACAAATATAAGAAGACCTACCCTGCCTACATTCGGTCAGAAAGCACGGATATCTATCCTCCCTCCCATAGTAGTAGCGGCTGATCCCTACTAGGCACAGGAAGTGCTCCGGCAAACCCCTATGGAATTCTGTGCGGTGGGTATCTAAAATTTTCAAATCCTTACTACTATAGTCTTTGGATCTGGGAGGATAGTCTTTGGGTACTCTGGTTTTGAGAACAAACGGGGTAGGGAATACTTTCTCATCCACGAAAAAGTAAAGGTCGTACCAATTCTTGAGGGAATCTATTGGTTTCCTATAAGTCATGGGGGCGTTCGCGGATCGTTTTTTGAACGACAGCCACCCATTCACTAGTTGGGGAGAGTAAAAGACCCTGAATAGATTCATGGTCGGGGTTACCTCGCACGTATGGCAGGTAATCTCAAACTGATTGATTTTACATGCCCCTATGCAGTGCAGTTGGGTTATGTGGAAGTCATAATATAGAAGCAGATCTACCAAGAACTTAGATAAGGGTATGTGGTAGTTAGCCGCATCAAATAGGCGCTTGTACACGCCAATCTTTCCCTTCGGAGCATCCGTAATCGCTTCACCGTCACCTGGATAGGTTGGATGTACGCTTTCAGGAATATAATACTTAGACAAAAAGTCTATGTATTTCTCCGCAGGCATCACGTTAAGGACATCCGTAATAAGAGGATTGTCCTTCATCATGTTTTATAAAAAGGATTTGAGAGGCGTGATGATCTAACCTGCAGTGGAGAAAATCCGTGGAATAAGAAGCGAAGGTATGAAGGAATGAGCCTTGGGATAACAATGGCGTAATAAGATATAAACTGTGTGTGTAAACAGTAGCACACACCAACTCTTATATGTTGGGAATAAAATATGGGTCAGTTCACTAGACGCTGATAAGAAGAATTCAAGCGCTGATAGGATGACATTGGACGCTGACAGCCAAGCGTTGACACTTGAAGAAGTCAACGCTGATAGCCTTGAAGATTAGCACTGGTGGAATATATCTTCATACGAATCTTTTTGTTTATTTGTTTCTTTATTTGTGTATGGTAAAGATAAGCTCGACATTGTATTTTCCATTATTATCTTTACCTAGAATAGTTGATTCGTAGCTTATTGTACAAGACTTCTTATTCTATAAAAGAAGATCTTTTAGGTTAATGTTAATCATCAGTTTTCATAAGTTTTCACAAGTTAAACCTCTTTCATTGTAATCAAGTTCGATCATTCTAATACAAGTGAAAGTTTGTTTAACATCTTTGTGTTTTAGATTAAGTGTTAATTCCGCATAACACTTAGTTACTTTATTCATAAGCAAAGGTTTCTCTACATGTATTACTTGATCTAATCTCGTATACACAAAGCTTAATCGATCTAAGTTTGGGATCAACAAGTGGTATCAGAGCTTGTTGAGAAACTTTTGATCTTTAAGTAACGCAAGAACCCTAAAACACCAAAAACCCTAAAAACCCTAAATTTCTCAAAACCCTAAAAACATCATGTCTGGCACAGATCAACCTGCTGCTTTGCTACAAAACAACTCCACAAATCCTAGTATCAAAATTCCCATGTTTGATGCCAGGAACTTCGAGCTTTGGAAGTCAAATTTTGAGCAATATATAGCTATTCATGACTACACTCTTTGGGAGATTGTTGAATATGGGAACACATTCGACAAAGCTCAAAAGATTGCTGCTGCTATTGCCACAAGGACAGCTGTTCCTAATTGTCCTGAAGCTGATAAGAAGGAAAAGCCTGGAGATGGAAGAGCTGTATCTGTTGAAGATATAGCCAAGAAAAGGGTGGACATGAAAATCTTGAACATCATGAAACACGCCTTAGGTCATGAGAATCAGCACAAGTACAAACGCTTTGAGTCTGTAAAAGAGCTTTGGGAAGCTCTTGAAGTAGCACATGGTGGCAATGCTGATACAAAAGAAGAAAAGAAGAAGCAACTCTTGCATGAGTATGCTGTCTTTAAGGCTCAACCCAATGAGAATCTCAGCAGTGTGAGAAGTAGACTGCTTGACATCACAAGTCAACTTTCCTTCATGGGAACACAGATTGATGACCCTGACTTGAATGCTACTTTTCTCAAAAGCCTTGGTGATGTATGGAAGATTGAGACAAGATCCATTCTTGTCAATAACACCCACAAGACTTCCAGGTTTGATGACATCTTCACAAAGTGAAGGCCAATTTGATTCCATGAACTCCTATGGACATCCAGTCACTGGATCTCAATGTGTCAACGTTGGATCACAGCCTGTCAGTGCTGGATCATATCCTGTCAGCGCTTTATACTCAAGCGCTGACACTCACAACTTTGGCGCTGATAGAATTAAACCTGCTGGTTTAGATCTAGATACTGTGTGTGCATTCATTGCTTCTTTGCCCAGTGATTCAAGGATTACATATGAAGATCTTGAGCAGATAAGTGATGAGCAATTGGAAGAGATGGACATCAAGTGGACTATGGCTCTTGTAAGTTTAAGAGCAAACAGGTTTAATAAAAGGTTCAAGAAGAAGATGACCTTTAATGCTAAGGATGTTGCTGGATTTGACAAATCTAAAGTTGAGTGCTACAATTGTCATCGGATGGGGCACTTTATGAGGGAATGTAGATCTCCAAGAAGATCTGATGCTGGTAAGCCCTCAAGCCAAATGGTTAAGAGTCAAGATCCCAAGGCCATGGTTGCTGTTCAACAAATTGATGGTGTTGGAGGATGGGACTGGAGCTGGAACTTTATGGCTAAGGATGAGGAAGAGGACAGAGCTTTGGTTGCTGAAGTTAAAGAAGAGCATGTTGAATATGCTCTCATGGCACACTCCTCCTCTTCATCAGATAATGAGGTATATGATGATGCTTTCTGTTCTAAGGGTTGTCGTCTAAATACTGAAAAACTAAATCAAGAGATAGTAAAATTATTAGATGAGGCAAGTACTGAAAGATGCAAAGTATCTAATTATCAAATTGCTCTTACCCAAACAGAAAAGACAGTAGCTGAGTATAAGAAAATGGAGTTTGATTTAAAGGATCAAATAAATATCTTAAAACATGAGTTACATCAAAGTAAGGATATTCAAGATATAGTAAACAGGGTTAATCTTGATTTGATAGCTCAGTTAGAGGAGGCTAACAAAAATAAAGATAATGTGAGTCTTAAAATCCAGAGATTTGATAAGGCCACACAATCTCCAGGAGAGTGTGTTAGCAAACAAAGAGACTCTAAGGACATGAGTGGGATTGGGATGAAAGATTATACTGGTGTTCCACCACCAGCTGGGGATTTCTATGGTGTCCAATCAAAGGACTTATCTTGGACTGGCTTGCCAGAACTTCAAGAGAAGGAATTCATTCCTCCACCTAGAGTGACTTCCCCAGTTGAAGAATACAAACAAAAACTGACTGACCTAGATGAGTGGAAGAAAGCTAACCACACTTTGTTTGTTAAGGGAGGGTTGTTGTGTGAAAGTCCAAATGAGCCCACACCAATCACGAGCCATAATATTGTGGAGTCCAATGATCCTACACCTATTAAAATCACACACCCAACCACTGGCAAAGTTGTTGACCTTGGCCCACAAACTGTTAGAAAACCTAGTGTTAAGTTTGCAGAGATGTATAGGAATACTAGGTCACCAAAAAGCCAAGTTAGTAACCATGGAACAGGCTTCTTTGCTTCTAGACCTAAGACTATGTCTAGAAAAGCTTGTTACTCATGTGGTAGCTTTTCACATTTGGCATACAAATGTGTCAACGCTTCCAATGTCAACGCTGATAGGAACCATTTCAGCGCTGACAAAAGTCAACATAGGTCAAACACTGTCAGACCCAATACCTTTGTGAACAAAAGTTCACAAGTTGTTAGACCAGCCCCATTCTTTTCTAGAGGGTCTAACACACAAGGCCTAAGACCTTTTCAAAAGTCAAACACTTGGTCCAATAGGCAATGGGTTCCTGTAGCAAACCCTAGGTTCAACGCTGATAAAGGCAATCGGGGCGCTGACAAGAACAATTTCAGCGCTGACAGACACACTGCCAAACCTAGGTATTTGCAACCACAGGGAAATAGGTCTAAAGCTTCTACTAGCTTAACATGGAGACCAAAACAAGACCAAAACTCTAATTCTACTGGTGTTTCTATGACATGCAACAGGTTTCATTATATTTCAAAAGCCATGTCAACACCAATTGGGGTTAACTGGGAATTTCATTCAAAAAGGGATGAAAATGGGGTTGTTATGAGAACCAAGTCTGTTCTTGTTGAACAACCAGATGAATCCAAGTCTTCCAAGGCTTGGGTTCCCAAAGAAAACTAATGTGTTTTCTTTATGTGCAGGGCATTCAGAAGAAGATCAATGATTATGGATATTGGGATAGTGGATGCTCAAGGCACATGACAGGAAAGGAAGACTATCTGACAAACTTCACTCCTATTCAAGATGGTGATAAGGTATACTTTGGAGGGGGCTATGGCACCATCACAGGAAAAGGAACCCTTGTCACCAACAATCTACGGTTTGAGAATGTCTTCCTGGTAAAAGAACTGGATTATAATTTGTTTAGTGTATCACAAGTGTGTGATAACAAAAATAAGGTTCTTTTCACTGATACTGAGTGCTTGGTGTTAAGCAAAGATTACAAGCTCCCTGAGGAGAAATACATAGAATTTAGAACACCAAGGCATAAAGACATATATAATGTGAATCTTAATGGAATTAAGATAAATAATAAAATGATGTCATGTCTTTATGCTAAAGCCTCAGTAGATGAAAGTAATCTTTGGCACAGGAGATTAGGGCACATAAACTTTAAAAATATCAATCGACTTGTGAGGCTTGGTTTAGTTGATGGTTTGCCTGAAAAGGCTTTCCACAATGACCACTCTTGTGTTGCATGTCTTAAGGGCAAGCAGCACAAGGTCTCATTCAAATCTAAACAGGTGCACTCTAGTTCTAAACCTCTTCACTTATTGCATATGGACCTCTTTGGTCCAACTAATATAGAAAGTTTGAAGGGTAAATCATATTGTTTTGTTATCACTGATGATTTTTCCAAGTTTACATGGACTTTCTTTTTAGCCAAGAAAAGTGAAACTGCCCAAAGTCTGATTAATTTCATTACCCATATTGAGAAGAAGAATGGTAATGAGGTCAAAATTATTAGAAGTGACAATGGGGGTGAGTTTAGAAATCAGTTGTTAGATGATTTTTGTGCCAAGAAAGGGATTACTAGGCAGTTTAGCATAGCTAGAACCCCACAGCAAAATGGGGTTGCTGAAAGGAAGAATAGAACCCTTATTGAAGCAGCCAGAACCATGTTGGCTGATGCCCACTTTCCTATAGCCTTTTGGGCTGAAGCTGTTAACACAGCTTGTTATCTTCAAAATAGGGCATTGGTCAACAAAATACATAATAAGACACCTTATGAGTTACTTTGGGGAAGGAAGCCAAATATTGGCTTTCTCAAGCCTTTTGGTTGTCATGTAGTTGTTTTAGAAACTAGTGATGCCCTAGGTAAATTTGATTCAAAAGGTGATGAAGGCTACTTCATGGGTTATTCAGTGCAGAGCAAAGGATATAGGGTTTACATTAAAAAGGAAAAACGTATACTTGAAAAAGTACATGTTAGGTTTTTAGAGAGTAAACCTAGTGATCCTGAAAGTGGTCCAAATTGGTTGTTTGACTTGGAACCTTTATCTAGAGCTTTAAATTATATGCCTGTTACTGATCCAGACATTGTGAAGATAACTTCAAATGTTTTGGAAAAGAGAATTGGTAATGTTTCAGGTATACAGGTTGCTAAGAAGGATGGACCACCAGCAGTTGAGTCATCTCCCACACAAGAATATGTTACACTTCCTATATGGACAGATGAGTATTATGCTGCTGCTGCTGCTAGAAAAGATAATGGTGGTTTCCAAATACCACCAAATACAAACATGCATGGTTCTTCAGGCGCTGACAAAGGGAAATCAAGCGCTGACAAGAGCAATTCAGACGCTGATGGATCAGACGCTGACACAAACAGTTCAAGCGTTGTTAGCCCAAGCGCTGACAAACAAGGTTCAGACTTTGACAACACCTTTGCACATCTTTTCTCTTCCCATTTTGAACAAGGTGGACCTTCCAATGTCCATGAAGATATTTCTGTTGATCAAAGAGAGTCTGATGAAGAAGATATTGGCAACATGGAGCGTGAAGTTGAGGACACCAGACTTTTTGAAGGAGGAGTTCTCACTTCCACAACAAAGGATCACCCCTCATCTCAGATCATTGGTGATGTTATGGCTCCAGTTCAGAAAAGAAGATCCCATCAAAATCTTGGTGGATTTATTGCCAATATACACAAGAAGGTTGATACCCCTCTTGTACAAGCATGTTTGTTTGCATGTTTTCTGTCACAAGAAGAACCCAAGAAGATTTTTGATGCTCTCAAAGAACCTAGTTGGGTGGAAGCAATGCAGGATGAGCTTCACCAATTTGCTATACAGGATGTTTGGGAGCTGGTTGATTGTCCTAGATATGTGAGACCAATTGGGACAAGATGGGTTCTAAGGAACAAGAAAGATGAAAGAGGTATTGTGGTCAGAAACAAGGCACGTTTGGTAGCTCAAGGATATACACAAGAGGAAGGTATAGATTATGAAGAAGTTTTTGCTCCAGTTGCAAGAATTGAAGCTATAAGAATTTTTCTAGCTTATGCCTCTTGTATGAACTTCACTGTTTATCAAATGGATGTGAAGAGTGCTTTCCTCTATGGAACAATTGTTGAGGAGGTATATGTCATGCAACCTCCTGGTTTTGAAGATCTTGAGAATCCAGACAAGGTTTATAGAGTGAAGAAATCTATGTATGGACTTCATCAGGCCCCAAGAGCATGGTATGGTACATTGTCCACCTACTTGGTGGAAATTGGTTTTAAAAGGGGCACCATAGATCAGACATTGTTCACAAAGAAGAAAGGTAAGGATGTCTTACTTGTCCAGGTCTATGTTGATGATATCATTTTTGGATCCATCAATCCAAAGATGAGTGAAGACTTTTCCAAGCTTATGACAGATAAATTCAAGATGAGTGCAATGGGTGAGATGAACTTCTTTCTAGGCTTACAAGTTCAGCAGAAAGAAGATGGTATCTTCATCTCCCAAGACAAGTATGTAGCTGAAATCTTGAAGAAATATGGTTTTTCTCCACATGCAAAGGATGCTTCCACTCCTATGGATAGGGAACACCCTTGGGGAAAAATTGGAGCTGGAAAGGATGTGGATGTTAGGCACTATAGATCAATGATTGGTTCATTGATGTATCTTACAGCCTCAAGACCTGACATCATGTTTGCTGTGTGTGCTTGTGCACGCCATCAAGTGACTCCCAAAGAATGTCACCTTTTTGCTGTGAAGAGAATTTTTAGGTACCTAAGATGTTATCCAGATCTTGGCTTGTGGTACCCAAAAGATTCTCCATTGGAACTTATTGCATATTCAGACAGTGACTATGGTGGTGACAAGTTTGATAGGAAATCCACAACTGGTGGATGTCAATTTCTTGGGAGCAGATTAATATCTTGGCAATGCAAGAAACAAACAGTGGTGGCAAACTCTACAACTGAAGCAGAATATGTAGCTGCAGCTGCTTGTTGTGGACAAGTTTTATGGATTCAGAACCAGCTGTTGGATTATGGGTATAATTTTATGCATACCAAGATTTTTGTAGACAATAACAGTACTTTATGCATTATTAAAAATCCTGTACATCATTCTAAAACCAAACACATAGAAATTAGACATCACTTTATAAGAGATTGCTTTGAGAAAGGTTTAATACAACCAGATAGGGTAGCCACAGAAGATAATGTGGCTGATTTATTAACTAAACCTTTTGATACTGGAAGATTTCAATATTTGGTAACAAATATTGGAATGGTTAATCTCACTTAATATGTGTTTTGGAACTTTTTTTTGTAAAAGTATGTACAGGATAATGTATTGTTATTGGTCTTTGTGATGATTTAGATTTTTCCACTTTATTTTTCTAACACTGACAAAGGTAAATGTAACGCTGTCAAGTGTTATTTTGCCGTTGTTGGAGATATTATTATCTAACGCTGACAAGAGTTCCTTCAACGCTGATAAGTGTTGTCGGGACGCTGTCAGCAACAAATGTTAGTTTTGTGGTTTTCAATCTAAATGTGTAGGTGGTGGTAGCTTTATGCCATTGGATACAGAGTTGCTTATGGATTTTTGAAGAGCTATTTGGACATGTTTTTGTTTATGGATGATGGTTGGAATATTTATATTCCTATCTTGACATAAATTTTTTTAATGTTCATATATATTTTGAGAAACTCATGTATCATAGTTTGAGGGGAGGTTTAAGGAACCTTTAGGACTTTTGGGTATTCTTATAATACTCTCATCACAATTCTAGATTGTGTCCACAGGTGAGTATGGGTTAGTTTACTAAACCATGAGGCACTATAGCATGCAAAGTTGATAAACTATGCATGCTGCCAAGACATTTTTGGCCTAGAATTGGTTATGGTCTGATGGGAGACTTGGGAATAGTTTTGTTATGGGTTTACCTGGGAGTTACAAAGAATTTTGTGAAATAACTTTGTTGGTAAGTATTTTGGTTAGCAAGGGACACTAGAGGACGTTTGTGTCTATCTTGCTTAAGCAAGTGTGCATAAATGGACAGTGCTTGCCGCCCAGTAATTATTATCAACTTGTAAGATATTTCCCTTAGGATAAATTACTTTGTTAAGGTCTTTTTCTTTTTAAATATTTTTATTTTTATTTTTAGACGCTGACAAGTTTTTCTCCAAACGCTGTTACGTCCAATCGTGACGCTGACAAGGCTTTACGCAAACGCTGACAAGAAAATATAGCCGTTGGGCGCTGATGGGCTATTTTTGACCGCTGACACCTAGTGGGCCCTACCCAGTTGTTATTTTTTTTGACTAATCTTTGGCCGTAATTTTGGGGAGTTGTTACTTTTAATTAATGCATGAGATAAGTTATATTTGATTCAATATTTTCATCATTACTCTTTGAATATAACTGCCTCATTTTTGACCAATCAAACTCATGCATCTCTCCTATAAATTTGGCTAATCTTTTTATTCTGGGTACTCATATTTTCTTGTCTAACATTTTTCTCCTAGATTTTTCCCATATCACATAACCTAAACAGCTTTCAACATGGGACCAAAGTTCAACTCAAAGAAATTAACATTGGAGTTCAAGAGCCAACATAATATGGTAGCTTACTTGACTGCTGATAATGATTTGTTCCCTCAGTATTCACAAATGGTGGCATTTTTAAATGCATCCTCATTAAGGTATGCACTTTCTCATACACCATTAGTCCCTGTCGCACACATTAGACAGTTTTGGAATAATGTTAGTTCCACAACAGCTAATGGAGTGACCACATTAACATCTACTGTTCATGGAAGAACATGGGTGGTCACTGAAGCCTTGGTTCGCCAAGCTTTGCGTCTTGATGACGCTGATGGTGTGACTACCCTTGCCATTGCAACAATAGAACAAGGTCTTAGGGAATTGGGTTATCCTATTCCTGCTGATGTCACTTTAAATAAATATCATAAGCAGGAATTTCCCTCTGACTGGAAATATTTGATACATGTCCTTCTCCAATGCTTAAGTCCAAAATGTACTTCTTTTAATGAAATAAACAGGTCAATTGCAAGTGATTTGGTTTGTATAACACGTGGGCTTAAGTATAATTTTTCTAAAATGATTTTTGAAGGGATGTGTAAAAATAAGGGAAGTAAAATGACTTTGGCTTACCCAAGATTTTTGCAAATGGTGTTTGATTTACAAGAATATTGTACTAGGGATCATGACACTTTTTATGAGATCCCTAAACAACAGAAAACCATTTTAAACAAAATGAGCTCCACAAACAGATCTGTCCCTCTCACCCAAGCCATGCTTGAAGTAATTCAGGCTGCTCAACCACAACCAGACCCTGCACCTCAACTTGAGCCTATCCATGAACCATTACCTTCACCTGACCACATGGACGTTGACCAACCCAATGTCAACGCTGACACTCAAAATGTTGGCGCTGACATAGCCAATCCCAACGCTGATGCCATCCCTGAACAATCCCAAACACCCCTTAACTAACCAACACCCACACAATCTACCTCATCTTCCACCCCATTACAATCTAGGTTGAATAAACGCCAAAGGACTACTGGAGTGTTCTCCTCTAGTGGTCCTAGCCTTGTTGCAGAGAGAACCACCTCCACAAGTGTGGCTGGTGACATGGATGAGGCTGGGGCTATTGACACAGGCTTAGAAGCTGGTCAAGACAGTCCCAACATCATTAAGACCTCATCCATGCCCTATGATTCTATTTTAGGAGGTCAAATCCCCATTCTAGCTGAGGGCAGATTGGAACCTATGACATTGACTGAATTGACGGCTGCTGTCATTAGCTTGCAAAAGCAAAATGTCAGCCTTGTACAAATTGTCAACAAACAGGGCCGTGAACTCCAAGTATTGAGGGAGCGGGTAACTATTTTGGAGAATCCAAGTAGCAGGAGTAGGATGGAGGAATCTTCCAAAGGGGAGGATGAAGAGGATGAGCTGATTCATACAGCCAGTGAGAAGAGTTCACAATTTAGTGAATCTTTAGGTATTGCTGAAGCTCTTACAAGTCTGAAGCAGCATCCTGTTATTGATACATCCAAGGTGACACCATTAAACTTGGAAGGATCTTTCACAGAAACAATGGGCGCTGATACAGGTTTGAATGCTGACTCATCCAGCGCTGACAAAGGTAATCGGGGCGCTGATAAAGGTAACTTGAACGCTGACAAAGTTGCAGGTGGTGTTGATGTATTCCAGTCATCAACAATCATCAAAGATGTGTCCACACAGGTTTCTTCTTCTACCTTACCTATTATTGATCCAAAAGACAAGGGTAAGGGGATTCTGGTTGAAGAAGATGTTCCAAAGAAAGATGCAGCACAAATTGCATTTGATGAACAGTTGGCTGCACAACTTTTGGAAAGAGATTTGAAGAGGAGTGGTAGATCACCATTTGTTGCCACTTCTGAGAGTGAGGAAGAAAGTGATGATGGAAAAGGAGATAGCTCAGATTCAAGTGTTCAAATTATTGAAGATCCAGGAAGACTTGAATATGGGGATGAGTTAGCAAAGGAAAGATTGAGTGATTTGAAGAATCAGATTGATTGGGACCTTCCAGAAATCACCAGAATGTACCATGCTTGGGAAGACAAGGTTATGGACAACCCAGGGATGAGTTTGTTAGATCAAATTTGGGGGTTGGAAGTTCTTCTCATGGTACAAGATGATATAAAGGTGATTTTGAGGTTTAATGCACAAGAGGTCAAGACTTGGCTCAAAAGAGATAGAAGGCAGTTGTATTACAAATTGCTTAGATGCCATCAACCTAGATGGACATACAAGAAGTTGCTGGCTTTATCTTTTGAGGAGTTAGAGTATAGGGCACATCCTATTTGGAGGAATGTGCAAGAAAATAATGTCTACCAGTTTCTTTCAGAAGAAAGGAAACAAGAGCTTACTGAGGAAATGCAGATTCAAAAGGAAATGAGGATTGCTCAAAGACCAGTAAAGAAAGGAGATCCTTTCCAATTTCCTAAAGATATGGATGTGTATTATCCAACTGAAGGTGTCATAAGGAAGCATCTCAAGCTTTCTCCATTGGAAGCTTCAGATTTGGTTAATGTAGTACCTCTAGATGACAGAAATCCAATCATAAGTTTTGATGAAGATGAGTGTGGATTTTGGAAGATTGGCAGATTTGGAAAGGAGGTACACACTTTCACTTCAGTTATTTCTATCTTTGCAAGCATAGACAGAGAAGACTTGGTGCATCTATGGAGATTAATAGAGGCCAAGTATACAGCTGAAGCACCTACTTCAGCAAATGGAATAAGACTTTGGAACACATTTTTGACTTTGTGTGGTCCAAGAGAAGCAGATCCTGCCATATGGAAGGATCTTGAAGATGATCTCAGTAATCTTCATTGGAGGCTTTATTCTACTTGTGGTGTGTTTCATTTGAACTCTACAAAGTTTTCAGAGTATCTACTTGTGGATGCTGACTATTTCTTGTCCAAAGAAGTGTTGGAGAAGATGATGGAGACACCTTTGGAGATTGATTATACTAGTGATGTGGCCAAGGACTTGATTAGATATGTTTATCACCAACATAAGAAGTTTTTGCAAGATTCCTCCTAAGCCTTAAGTTTTTATTCAGAAACTTGATCATTGGAATAGATATCAAGTTTAGGGGAGGATTGTTGGGAATAAAATATGGGTCAGTTCACTAGACGCTGATAAGAAGAATTCAAGCGCTGATAGGATGACATTGGACGCTGACAGCCAAGCGTTGACACTTGAAGAAGTCAACGCTGATAGCCTTGATGATTAGCACTGATGGAATATATCTTCATACGAATCTTTTTGTTTATTTGTTTCTTTATTTGTGTATGGTAAAGATAAGCTCGACATTGTATTTTCCATTATTATCTTTACCTAGAATAGTTGATTCGTAGCTTATTGTACAAGACTTCTTATTCTATAAAAGAAGATCTTTTAGGTTAATGTTAATCATCAGTTTTCATAAGTTTTCACAAGTTAAACCTCTTTAATTGTAATCAAGTTCGATCATTCTAATACAAGTGAAAGTTTGTTTAACATCTTTGTGTTTTAGATTAAGTGTTAATTCCGCATAACACTTAGTTACTTTATTCATAAGCAAAGGTTTCTCTACGTGTATTACTTGATCTAATCTCGTATACACAAAGCTTAATCGATCTAAGTTTGGGATCAACATTATATAGGGTTGCCTCGATTTCCGAGGTAGCGTGGATGTTCGCCACGTGTAAACAACTACGCCTATCCAACGGATGGGATTTCTGACACTTCTGAAACGTCAGAAGGGACCCACGGGTTACTTCTTGACAGTTTTACGTGGCTCAAGGGTGGACCTTTCTGGTGCACTTTTGCAGGCGTGCGTCTGACTATTGACTATCATTAATGCATTCATTAAAGTTATCCCGGTCGGCTTATTTTGGAGTGCGGCCGTAATTACGACAAACAGGTCTACGTGACATTGTATAGTCTAGAGGTTACGCCTACGGCTGTAACAACTAGACTGGGGGGACATGATGACGTATAGTCCCCAGCCGGGTCATGAACCCGGCCCACGGGTACTACCCACATCCGGCCCATCATTGATGTGTGTGATTAATGTCATTTAAGCTAATGGGCTTAGATGAAGAGTAACCGCACACACGTGTGCGGCCCACGGCCCAGCATGGCCGGTACAGGGTTAGATAGAATCATACTCTTACTATTATTAGGATTTATCCCAAAGAAGAGGATATTCACTCACCATAATTAGAAGATAACAATCAATCTAATTCTGGTACTTATCCTTTCCTTGGGGGCGAAGCATCAGTGACAGCCCATTAGGGTTTCACTGCCTATATAAGGAACCCCCAAGGGTTCCACAAAGGTATTACATTCTACACACTCACATCTCATCCGATTCTCATAACCCTAACCGATTACTTACTCTCACGCTGGAGTCTAATCGTGGGATACATTCCCACGGTAAGCCTAACGTGTGTTATTTTAGTGTGCAGGATCCCAACCAGACAATTCACTTGGTGCAGGAGCCGGAGTCCAGCCAACCCGAATTACCCTAATTCGGGTCTAGCAAGGATCACCCAACTTTTGTATCAACAAAGGGAAACATGGAGAGGGATGGAATCATCTCATGAGAGATGTCCTCTCCAAAGTACAACTTAACCCGTTGTCCATTCACCTTAAAGTTGGGCCCATTAGGTTGGGATAACTCAATGGTGCCATAAGGGAAGATTTGGGCCACGATGAATGGACCGGACCGACGGCTCTTAAGTTTACCCGAAAAGATTTTCAACCGAGAGTTAAAGAGTAAAACTTGATCACCAATGTGGAACTCTCGGTTCTTAATCTTGGAATCATGAATGAGCTTAGTCTTCTCCTTGTAGATTAATGAATTCTCATAAGCCTCATTCCTAAGTTCATTGAGTTGGATTTTCCTAAGATCACCGGCTTTGTTTATGTCAAAATTAGCCCATTTCAAGGCCCAATAAGCCTTATGCTCCAACTCAATGAGGAGGTGGCACGCCTTTTCGTACACAAGGAGATAAGGAGTACAACCTATAGGTGTCTTATAAGCGGTACGGAAAGCCCACAAAGCATCATCTAATTTATCGGCCCATGAGGCACGATGCTCTCCCACGGTACGCTCAAAGATTCGCTTAAGTCCACAGTTGGAAACCTCGGCTTGACCATTAGTTTGTGGATGATACACTGTGGAAAGTCGGTGATTGACACCATACTTAGTCATGACTCGTGCGAATTGATCATTGCAAAAATGAGTCCCGCCATCACTAATAATAGCCCGAGGCACACCGAATCGAGCAATTAATTGTTTCAAGAAGTTAACAACTACTTTCACATCGTTAGTAGGTAAAGCTTTTGCTTCAACCCATTTTGATACGTAATCAACGGCTACGAGGATGTACTTGTTCCCTTTGGATGATGGAAATGGTCCCATAAAGTCGATGCTCCATACGTCAAAGATTTCACATTCTTGTATGAAATTTTGAGGCATCTCATCTTTATGTGTGATCTTGCCTTGTCTTTGGCAAGCATCACAATGATTAACCATTTCATGAGCGTCATGATAAATGGTGGGCCAATAGAATCCAGAGTCGAAAACTTTCTTAGCGGTGTAGTTATGACCAAAGTGACCACCGGTGGGTCCTTTGTGGCAAGCTTCAAGGATTTATAAAGCCGCCGGCCCATCAACACATCTACGAATGATTGAGTCCGCACATTTATTGAAAAGATAAGGTTCGTCCCAATAGTACGTTTTTACGTCTTTAATTTTTTTTTTCTTTTGTTGAGACGTTAACCCTTCGATAAGAACACCACCCGTCAAATAGTTTGCAATGTCCGCAAACCATGGGGTATCATCAAGATTCGAATTAATAGACATTAAGGTCTCAAGGGGAAAAGATTCATTAATATCTTGATTTGGATGTTCCGCTTGATAAGGATCCTCAAGTCTACTAAGATGATCTGCGGCTAGGTCTTCCGCTCCCTTTTTAACACGAATTTCGATTTTAAATTCTTGTATGAGCAAAACCCAAAGAAGGAGTCTTAGTTTAGCATCTTGCTTTGTCAACAAGTATTTTAAGGCGGAATGGTCGGTGTAAACGATGGAGGTGGAAAGAACAAGATAGGGGCGGAATTTCTCAAAAGCATACACTACAGCTAAAAGCTCTTTTTCGGTAGTGGTATAATGCAATTGAGCCCCCGTCATTGTCTTACTAGCATAATGAATGGGATGGAAATGTTTGTTAACTCGTTGACCTAAAACCTCTCCTACTGCGAAATCACTGGCATCGCACATGAGCTCGAAAGGTAACTCCCAATTTGGAGAGACTAAGACCGGTGACTTAGTTAATTTACCTTTAAGAAGTTCGAAAGAGTCGAGACAATCTTGAGAAAAGATGAAAGGAGCATCTTTCTCTAAGAGATGAGTCATTGGATGAGCAATCTTAGAGAAATCTTGGATGAAACGTCGATAAAATCTCGCATGGCCTAGAAAAACTTCTAACTCCTTTGACGGTGGTAGGTGGAGATAACTTAGCAATAACATCAACTTTAGCACGGTCGACTTCGATACCGGCTTTGGAACTTTATGACCGAGGGCGATGCCTTCTTTTACCATGAAATGGCATTTTTCCCAATTAAGATCGAGACGAGTGTCTTCACACCGTTTAAGCATACGTTCTAAATTGGCAAGGCAAGAAAAGAAAGAATCACCATAGACCGAGAAATCGTCCATAAAGACATCCATAGTTTCTTCAACCATGTCATGAAATATTGCCATCATACACCTTTGGAAAGTCCCGGGAGCATTGCATAAGCCGAAAGGCATTCGTTTGTAAGCAAATGTTCCATAAGGAATAGTGAATGTGGTTTTCTCTTGGTCTTTGGATCGATAGGGATTTGAAAATATCTGGAAAAACCATCTAAGAAGCAATAGTAATCATTACCCGCTAAACGCTCGAGCATTTGATCCATGAAAGGAAGAGGAAAATGATCCTTACGAGTGGCATCATTGAGCTTACGATAGTCTATGCAAACTCGCCAATCCGTGACGAGTCGAGTAGGAATCAACTCGTTGTTTTCGTTAGGAAGAAGGGTTATTCCGCCTTTCTTAGGCACACAATGGACGGGACTAACCCATGGCGAATCCGAAATAGGGTAAATCATTCCGGCATCTAGAAGTTTGATAACTTCTTTCTTAATGACTTCATGAATTTTTGGATTGACCCTTCTTTGGTTTTGGATTGCGTGTTTAAAGTCATCTTCCATGAGAATTTTATGAGTGCAAAAATTAGGATCAATTCCGCGGATGTTGGAGATTTTCCAAGCAATTGCTTTCTTATGATTCTTAAGCACATCAATAAGTCGAGATTTTTCATTCTCTTTTAAGTCCTTAGCAATTATGACGGGTAACTTATCATTCTCTTCTAAGAAAACGTATTCTAAATGAGACGGTAAATCATTAAGCTCTAAATTCGGTGGATTGTCGATGGAAGGCTTAGTCAAATTAGTATCATCGTTTTTAAATTCCTTAGGAGTAGGTGGAGAAATATGGTCCTCATTGAGAAGTCTCTCAATGGTACAAATGTCTTCTTCCCAATCGGTGGGAGAATCGTCATATTTTCAATCCACGTCCCCTAAACTTGCTTCAAATTCTTGTAAAAGAAAATCACTTTCTCCAAATGGAGTCAATGATGGAGAAATAGAAGCTACGGTCTCAACATGAGGTAAATGAGAAATCCCGCTCTTACAAGCCTTGTGAAAATGTTCTTCACATGCTTCGTCGAGCACATCGATGTAATTCACGGATTCGGGCTCATTGGGAAGTTTGTAAAGTTTACCCATTATCATCCCCTACCCTCATGATAAGCACACCCGGGGCTACATCAATCAATGTACGCCCGGTTCTCAAGAAGGGTCGTCCCACAATTAATGGAACACGGGGATCCATCTCATAGTCGACTACAACGAAATCGGCGGGAAAAGTGAATTTGTCGACTCCTACGAAAACATCCTCGGCTATCCCCACAGGATAAGCAACCGTACGGTTAGCTAATTCCAAGGTCATACGAGTGGGGACTAGCTCGGGTAAAGATAATTGTTTCCACATGGAAAATGGCTTAAGATTGATACTCGCTCCGAGATCCGCCAAGGCCATACAATTCTCAACACCCGAAAAATTTTAAGGTATAAGGAATTGACCGGGATCTCCTAACTTAACCGGTAATTTTCTCTAAAGAACCGCGGAACAATTCTCATTCAATTGGGTATTGGCAATATCGAGAAACTTTTCCTTATCACTTAAAAAGTCCTTAAACATCTTAGCATATTTAGGCATGTGAGCGAGAGCCTCGACAAAGGTGATATTAAAATTCAATTGTTTGAACATTTTTAGGAAGTTCGAAACTTGAATATCATCCTTGTTCTTCATGTTCTCTTTCTGTTGGAAATTATTTGTTAAGTGTTATGTACCATTAGTATATTCTAAGTACTGTTAGTGTTATGTAAGTACCGTTAGTGTTAACGCGGTACATAGTAAGTACTGCTACTTATAAAGTAAGTACTGCTATAATGATTAGGACGAATATATCTTTGTATAAGATATGTCATAGTTATAGTTAGAGTATATCTTATGTGATATACCTAAATAGTTAGAATATTGATAATATATCGTCTGTGATATAATTAACTTTATAGAATATTCTAAGGTTTCTAGGGTTCCTTACTCTATAAAAGGAACATAGGTACAATGTCTTTTATGTACCTCATTCAAGTCGATTAATAAGACAATCGAATAGTTAAAAGTAATTATGTTCTTCTGTGCTTTATAAGTTAGATTCCGCATAACTTATTTAGTGTTAGTAAGAGTGCTCAAAGTGTTTTAGTTTGATTACAAACTATTATACTAATTCTTAACAGAATATAGATCCAACCAAAGGGATCAACAAGTGGTATCAGAGCTTGTTGAGAAACTCTGAAAAAGAAGAACACGATCCCAAACACTCCACACATACCAAATCTCAATGTTTCAACCAGATGGTGATAATGCTCACTTGGATGATGCTCAGATCCCTGATCCTATTCCACAGGGACAACCACAAGTTGTACATCCTGCACCAACACAAGGTGCTCAAGTCATGAATGTTGTAGGTACCTCTACACCAACACCTTCTCATACTTTGTCTGCTGTCAAACTCCCAGTTCTCAAAGGTGACAATTATGAGACTTGGGCTATGTAGATGGAACATTACTTGAATCACACAGATCATACTGTGTGGCAAGTTATCAAGAATGGGAATACACCAAAGAAGCTACACTGGTTGCCAGACAATACATGCTATGTTCTACCTGTTGTGACTGCTGAGGAGGTACAAGCAGAGATCAAAGAAAGAAAAGCCAGAACTGCTTTGGCTATGGCTCTTTCTGAAGATATTCTACCAAGCTTTCATCATTATAAAGATGCCAAAGCTATGTGGGATGCTATAAAACTTAGATTTGGAGGCAATGACAAATCTAAGAAAATTAAGAAGATTGTTCTTAAGCAAGAATTTGATAACTTCTCAATTACCAGTATAGAAGGAATACATGGTGGATATGGAAGGTTCAGTAAGTTGCTTATTCAGTTAGCAGTTTATGGACAAGTAATTCCTAATAAAGAAGCAAATCTAAAATTCTTAAGAAGTGTTCCACAAGAGTGGAAAGTAATGGCTATGCACTTCATCACAAGAGATGATTTGGAAACAATTCCGTTTGATCATCTCTACAACAATCTTAGAGCATATGAGATGGATGTGAAAGGCACTGGAGTAAAGACAACAACAACTTCAAAGTCTAACTTGGCTTTTGTGTCAGATGGGACAGCGGTACTTACTTTCAAAATACCGCTAGTGGATCTAGCAGCGATACATACTTCACAAATACCATTGGAGGACTTACAAGCAGTACTTATCCACAAAGTATTGAAAGCAGTCCAATAGTCTCTCAAAATCCACATGGAAGGTCTTCACCATTCTTTAGTGACAATGATGCCTTCTCATTCTCTGCTGGACAAGACAACAGGCCAATATTAACTCTCAATGACTTGTTCCAAATGGATGATGCTGATGTTGAAGAGATGGATCTTAAATGGCAAGCTGCCATGGTGTCAGTAAGATCTAATAGGTTCTTCAAGAAGACTGGAAGAAAAATGACTGTTGGTCCTAATGAGCCATTAGGATATGACAAGTCCAAAGTTGAATGTTATAACTGTGGAAGGAATGGACACTTTGCAAGAGAATGCTCTAGAGATAAAGCTGAGACTAGCAATCAGAAGTCCAAAAACAGCTATAGAACCAGTCCAAGAATAACTGAAAACTTTCCCAAAGGAAACAGCATGAGTCCTAAAGGAACCAAAGCATTGGTTACTGTAGATAGAGTGGTGAATTGGCCAGAAGAAGAAGAAGAAGAGCTTGGACTAATGTCTCTCTCACATGAAGATACTGAGGTACATCCTTGTTCTAAAGATTGTATTCTTAAATTTAATAGCCTAAAAGTAGAACTAGAGGAACAATATCAAAAGGTTAACACGTGCACTATAGAAGTAAAAGCTTTCAAACAGGGTGTTGTTAAATTAGAAGAAAATATAGTTTTGTACAAAAAGGCTCAACAAAACTATGAAGAGAAAATAAGGATTTTGACTCTTCAAATGAGGGAAAAAGATGTGGAAATAAAAGCTTTTGAAAAACAACTTTTAAAAATAAATTCAGAAAATGAAGCTTTAAAAACCAGTCTTTGTAATGAAAGGGAAGTGATTAGTCATTGGCAACAATCCTCTAAGGGATTGGGAAAATTGATTAATTCACAAGTGGGGTATTATGATAAAACAGGCCTAGGATATATTGAGGATCAACCTGGGATTACCTTAACTAACAAAGACTTATCAAAAGGGATTTTTGATAGTTCTAGTAAGGTAGATGATACACATGAAAATGATAGATATGCTGAAGGAATGAAGGCAGTTCCTCCACCATTATCAAGACTTTTCATGCCCTCTTGTAATGATACTAGTATAGAGTTAGAAGAACCTAAGATTAATAATGTCTTTAACTCTAGTACTGTGTCTCAAAAAAATACTAATGTGACCAAGAATATTGTTTATCCACCTTTAATGAACAACTTTGTTTCTGAGGAATCTAAGACTAGTTCTGCTCCCAAGCAGGTAAGAACTCCTAGCAAGATATTGGAAAACAATGTACAACATAATAAAGTCAAAAAGGGTGGGATAGGTTTTGAGAAAGTAAAGTCAAAACAACCTTTTGGGTCTTCTTTAAGAAGAAAAGGATGTTATGTTTGTGGTAATCTAAATCATTTTATCTAAGACTGTACATTACATGAAGATAAAATTGTGAAACAAAAGGCTACACAAAGGGTCATGAAAAACAGTAATGGGAAAAATGCACAGGGTTATAGGAAACAGAAACTTAAAGATGACAAACCTAAGTTTGATCTCACAAAGGTAGTTAAACAGATTAAAAATAATCATACCAAAAGTTTTGTTCCTAGGGCAGTACTTATGAAGCAAGGACTTGTATCCTTAAAGTCTGGTAAACCAAGTACCAGCAAGTCTAAACTTGTAAGTACTGCTAGACCAAACTCAAGTACTGATGGTTTAAAATCTGTAAAACCAATGTTCTCCAGGACTTCTAAGAAAGTTTTTGAAAAAGTTAAAACACCTAGAAGTAAGGACAAGAACAAACCAGTACAAATGTGGGTTCCTAAAAGAGATATACCATGTGTTAAAGCAAGTACCGCTAAAGCAGTACTTAAGTCAAAGAAGTCAGAGAACATAGAGTCACCCTATGAATTTGACTACATAAATGAAACCATGAAGTATAAGAGTAAAAGTAGCATTACTGGAAATGCTTTAGTACAAACTCTTAAATGTGAAGGTCCCACAAGATCCGAGCCAAATGTGGCTTGGGTCCCTGTTAAAAACTAATGAGTTTTATTTGTGTGCAGGGGCATCTCATTGATGATTTAAAAGATAAAGGAATTGTAGATAGTGGATACTCAAGACACATGACAGGAAACAAAGATTTTCTTGCTGAATTTGAAGAATTCAGAGGAGGTCCAGTAGCCTTTGGGGGTAGCAAAGGTAGAATCACTGGAAAAGGGAAAATCAACACAAGAAAGTGGAGTTTGAAGATGTTTTCTTTGTAAAAGAATTGAATGAGCTCAATCTCTTTTCTGTATCACAAATCTGTGATAAGAAGAACAAGGTGCTATTCAGAGACAAAGACTGCTTGGTATTGTCCAAAGACTTTGAGATGCCTAAGGAATCTCAAATACTGCTTAAAGTACCCATGTAAGAAAATATGTACACCTTTAATCTTCATACTATTACTCCAACAGGTGGTATTACATGTTTGCTAGCTAAGGCTTCTTTAGATGAGTCAAACTTATGGCATAGAAGGTTAGGTCATGTGAATTTCAAGAATCTTAATAGATTGGTAAAAAGGAATTTGGTTAGAGGTCTACCTAACAAATCTTTTCAAAATGATTTCACATGTACTGCTTGTCAAAAAGGTAAACAACATAAAGCCTCTTGTAAGACCAAGACTGTAAACACTGTGACAAACCTTTTCATCTCTTGCATATGGATTTATTTGGTCCAGTTTCTATCAGAAGCATTAGTCATAAGACCTTTTGTCTAGTCATAACTGATGATTATAGTAGATTCAATTGGGTTTTCTTTTTAGCCCTTAAAAGTGAAACAAGTGAATTACTAAAGGATTTTATCACTTTAGTTGAAAAGCAGTTCACTAAAAAGGTTTTAGTCATTAGGACTGATAATGGAACAAAATTTAAGAATGCTGATTTTGATGAATTCTGTAGGTCTAAAGGAATTAAGAGACAATTTAGTAATCCTAGAACTCCACAACAGAATGGAGTAGCTGAAAGGAAGAATAGGACATTAATTGAGGCTGCTAGAACTATGCTAGCTGATTCACTTTTGCCAAATACCTTTTGGGCAGAAGCAATCAATCCCGCATGTTATGTGTTAAATAGAGTCCTAGTAACTAAGCCTCAAAACAAAACACCTTATGAACTCTTGACTAATGTAAAGCCAAACATAAGTCATTTAAAACCTTTTGGGTGTCATGTGTCCATACTAAATACTCTTGTTTATTTGGGAAAGTTTGATGGAAAGTCTGATCCAGGATATCTTGTAGGATATTCATTGCAAAGTAAAGCATATAGGGTTTACAATTTGGCAACTAAGAAAGTTGAAGAAAATGCTCATGTCAATTTCTTAGAAAATAAACCCAATGTTCCAGGAATAGGATATTCTTGGATGTTTGATTTAGATTATCTAACTAACTCCATGTATTACTACTCTTTGCAAAAGGATTGTCAAACTAAAAATGCAGGTGAGGAGTCAAGTGCAACTAATGCAGGTGCTTAAGAAGATGTTTCTTCATCAGATGATGATGTTCATGTCTATGTGCCCAACATGCCTACTTTTACACCCATGTCTGCAACTCCCAACAAGCACACCATGCCATCAAATGATGATCAAGCCTCCCAGGAGCTTCAGAGGCTTCAAGATCAAGAAAAGAATGCTACATTTGCTAATAATCATTCAGGAGGAGAATCTTTTGAGTCACAATATTCAGCAGTACATACTATACCTAGCGGTACTTTATCTGCAAGTAATGCTAAGTCAAAATCTGCCAAATCTGTTGACTCACTAGAAGAGATTTTGCAACCATTGGACGATGAAGACTTATATGCCAGTCCAGCTAAAGGAATCTTCTCCGAAGCTTCCTATGATGAGCAGGGTGCAATAACTGATTTCAACAATTTGGAAACAGAAATTCCAGTCAGTTCTATTCCCACTCATAATGTCAATAACAACCATCCTACTACACAGATTATTGGTGATCCAAAATCTGCTGTACAAACCAGAAGACAACTGCAAACCAATATTGAAACTCATGCACTAGTGAGTTATGTCAAACAACAGCAGAGAACAAATCATAAAGATACTCAGCATTGTTTGTTTGCCTGCTTCTTATCTCAAGTAGAGCCCAAAAACATCTCTCAGGCTCTTGATGAAGAAAGTTGGGTAGATGCTATGCAAGAAGAATTAACACAATTTGAGCTACAAAAGGTTTGGATTCTTGTGGATCTTCCCTCATGTAAAAGAGTAACTGGTACTAGATGGGTCTTCAGGAACAAGAAGGATGAAAGAGGAGTTGTTGTGAGGAACAAGGCAAGACTTGTTGCTCAAGGCTATAGACAGGAAGAAGGGATAGACTATGATGAGGTTTTTGCACCCGGGGCAAGGATAGAAGCCATTAGGTTATTTTTGGCGTTTGCATCATATATGGGATTTATAGTCTATCAAATTGATGTGAAAAGTGCCTTTCTATATGGTACTATTTCAGAGGAGGTATATGTCTCACAACCTCCAGGTTTTGTAGATCCTAAATTCCCCAATAGACTCTACAAAGTTATCAAAGCACTTTATGGTCTGCATCAAGCTCCAAGAGCCTGGTATGCAACTTTATCCAACTTTCTACTAGAACATGGATATAGGAGAGGAACCATTGACAAAACTCTTTTCATCAAGAAAAATGCCAAAGACATCATTCTAGTTCAAGTCTATGTTGATGACATCATTTTTGGTTCTACCAAGAAGACATGGTGTGAAGAGTTTGAAGCTTTGATGAAAGGAATATTTCAAATGAGTTCTATGGGAGAATTAACTTTCTTTTTAGGACTACAAGTCAAAAAAAGGAAAGATGGACTATTTATCAGCCAAGATAAATATGTTGCTAAAATCTTAAAGAAATTTTCATGTATGGATACAAGGAGTACAAGCACACCTTTTGAAGACAAGAAATCTTTATCAAAAGATGAACATGGAGAAGATGTTGACATTCATCTCTATAAGTTAATGATTGGTTCATTGATGTATCTTACTGCTTCAAGACCAGATATAATGTTTGTTGTGTGTGCCTGTTCAAGATTCCAAGTTCATCCATAGGTGTCACATCTACATGCTGTGAAGAAGATTTTTAAATATCTTAAAAGTCAACCTAATTTAGGATTATGGTATCCTAGAGATTACACCTTTGAATTGGAAGCTTACTCAGATAGTGATTATGCTGGAGCAAATCATGATAGGAAATCCACAACAGGAGGTTGTCAATTCCTAGGCAGAAGACTCATATCATAGCTATCAAGTGAAAATCTGATTATTCTTAGTAAAGCTTAGATCGGCGAAAAGTTGCATTCATCAAAAACCCGTGAACATCATGGATAGAGAAAGTAAGTCAACATTAAGCCTGATCTTATTCCCGTAGTTATGTTTGATGAAACTCGCGTATTGTAATGAATTGCACTTGTGAGAAAGGACCGAATGTGGAGGAAATACCCACATGGCTTTAACTCTATAATAAGCGAGTAGTAAGATGATCTTTGAGGACAAAGATCCTGTTTAGGGGTAAATGCTGTGACAATCCGTCAATTTATGGTTGATATTTTATTCTCGAATATTATTTAAAAACATTATTTTAATGTTATAATATGAACTCACATATTTTTGGGAAGAAATTTGGATTTACGTCTTGAAGTAGCGTCGACTACGTTTAAACCGGAGGATTCAACGTTACGTGCTTACATTTACATACACCGTCTTTGGTGATAGTCCGACATTTCAGAAAATAAATTTATCCGTGAATATTATTTTAGATTTTGAAATTTGTGTTGGTTCATAAACTCACAAATTTACGAGAAGAGATTAGGACTTACGATTTTATTTTAACGTCCTTTACGATTAAACCGGAAACCCTAGGATTACGTATTTACGTTTTTGAACTCCGTTTTTGATGAGACAATTTTTATTAGATTCGTTTTGTGCCGTTGATTCATAATTTATAAAAACCTTTTTCGTAAAACGACCCGAGGGCACGCAAATCGAGGAAACTAGAATCGAGGAATACCCGTAAATTAGTGGGGATGAGACAAGATAACTCTTGCCCCACCCCCCCTACATGTGGCTTCCATATTAAGCTTATGGATGCTAAGTTGTCAAGCTTACATGGGACGGAAACAATGTACAACACACCACATTTGGTGCTATCTTTATTTAACTAGATGGACACTTGTCCTAGTAAGCTTAGCTTTTAAGCTAACACTTACCACTTTCCATCAAAACTAACAACCTAAACCATTCTTGTCATTCACAACATGCAAAACCACCTCAAGTTCTCTCACCTTCTCCATTTTGTCCGTCCATAGCTCACCCTAAACACCCTAATTTGATCAAAATTAACCATAAAATCTCATGTTATTCATATACATGTTGATGCCCTTTTGAAGCCCTATTGATTGGTGCAAGTTATAACATCCAAGGAAGAGTTTCCATGGAGTCTTGAGGCTGATTTTCCATAAGGAGTTTATGAAGATTGGTGATCATGAAGATGGTCTTGGTGCATCACAAGTATCTCCATCAAAAATCCATGTTTTGATCACAACCTACATCATCATGGTGGTATAAAGATTGTCCTCCTCATCCTCTTGTTATTTTGATTATGTAAACATGTATTTTATTTCCTATTGTATATGTATATGATGATTATATGATGATAAAAATGTTATGTGGGTATTTGGTGTTGATAAACATGATTAAAAAGGTGAAAAACCATAAGAAACAAGGTTAAAATCTTGGTTAAATTTGATGGCTGTATAAAACAGTAAAGAACCATATGGTAAACTGATAAAATGATGAAGTAGAATGGATTCACAGTAAGCTATGGGTCTTGTACACATGTGAGAGTTGGCCATGCAATGGAATCATTGTAATGAGTGAGATATGATCAAAACAAGTTTAAGGTACAAATCTGAGTTCACTGTTTTGGACGATTTTTAGAAAATATTTAGAAGATGATTCAACAGTATCTATAGAAGAGTTAAATGTATCACATATCATTTAGTTTATGTGATAAAATTTGAGCTTCTATCTCCATATAGAACTCAAGATATGGCAGTTTTGGTGAAAGTGAAGATAAAAATCAGATTTTGGAAAATAAAGTATAATACTATTATATTAGCACTCAAATTATATTGTATAAAATGTAAAGTTAAAACCCACTAACTCTTGGATTTTATTTATATAAATATGTACAATGATAAATAAGTGTATAAATTATAAAAATGGCAACTTGTTATGTTTTATAAGTTATAAAACTATAAACATGATTTTTACGACTTTTTCGGCTATCGCCGTAAAATTAACGTTTTTCGCCAAATAAAACTTAGACGACCAAACCCGTCTAATGTAAAGTTTATAAAACTCATATACTGATATATAAGCATAAATAACAAGTAAAAACCGATAAAACCCAAACTATATAACATACGGACGTTAACGGACTAAATTAACGTTATTGGACTAATAATACAACAAAAATAGACTAAAACACTTATAAACTTATTATTGGGCTTAACCCATTTGGGCCCAACATGGGAAGTATATATACTGATAATATAGGTAAAAAATGGGTTAAAACAAGTTAAAGAACTCATAATAAGTTTATTGGACTTAAAACACGTAAATAGGTGAAACTAGTAAACTAGTATAAAAGTTATCGACACATAACACTAAAATGAGTAAACGAGAATATGTAAGCCCACTTGATCATCATATATAAATAATCATCATGTATATACATAATTGTTATTTTATAAATTCATTGGACATGAGTCTAAGACGAGTATTATTTGTCTAGGTTTCCGTGATTGAAGCACGTACCGTACGTCCGAATTGCCGATAACCCGCCTTCCCACATCAACGTGAGTTCATAGCCTCGCACTCTTTTAAATGTTTTTATAAATGTTTTATAAACCCGCGAGGGAGATAACATGTTAGTTTTATAAAATAGGACACCATTTGTCCCGATTGTTTGTTTATTGTTTTTGGACCCGAATGATTGAATGACCCGATTGTATGACCCGATAAATGATTAAAGGACCCGATGAATGAAATTAAATGGATTATTAAAGTTAGGTTATGTCACTGTTGATGCAAAAGTTGGTTGATCCTCGCTAGACCCAAATTAAGCTTAATTCGGGTTGGCTGGGCTCCGGCTCCTGCACCAAGTGAATCGTTTGGTTGGGATCCTACACACTAAACAGCACGCGTTAGGCTTACCGTAGGAATGTTTCCCACGATTAGACTCCGGCGTGAGAGTAAGTAATCGGTTTAAGGTTTATATGAGTTTAGAGTACAAGTCGTAATACCTTTGTGGAACCCTTGGGGGTTCCTTTTATAGGCAGTGAAACCCTAGTGGGCTTTCACTAATGCGTCGGCCCCAAGGAAGAGATAAGCACCAGAATTAGAATGATTGTTATCTTCTAATTCTGGTAGTGAATATCCTCTCTTATTGGGATAAAGATATTCCTAGACAGAATATTATTCTGTCTAATCTTATGTCGGCCGCCTTGGGCCGTGGGCCGCACACATGTGCGGGTACTATTCACTCAAACCCATAAGCCTGAATGACATTTATCCACCCATCTGTGATGGGCCGGATACGGGTAGTACCCGTGAGCCGGGCTCATAACCCGGTTGGGGACTATACGTCATCATGTCCCCCCAGTCTAGTTGTTACAGCCGTAGGCGTAACCTCTAGACTATCAAGTTGCTCTCCGGACATACCAAGAAAGACCTAGGAAATGATACTGGAAAATTTGTTCCGGTCGCACGTGGCAACCGGTCATAGGAATATATTTTAATGAATACTACCGTAGCCGCACGTAACGGCCGAGACAACTTAAATGCAACATTAAATACGGTCTTACGTAAGAGCCGCATAACCCGACAAGAATCCAGTCGTATTAATGATAATCAATAATCCAGTCGCACGTCTGCAAAAAGTGCATTATTACTGCCCACCCTTGAGCCACGCAAAACTGTTTAAGAAGTGACCCGTGGGTCCCCCACTGACGTTGCAGAAATGTCAGAAACCCTATCCATTGGATAGGGAATGTGACTGACACGTGTCAAGAATCCACGGCACCTCGGAAACCGAGGCCACCCTATATAAGAGTGGGTATGCGTGTATGTTACACACACAACTCACTCATTCTTCCGCCATTGTTAACTTCAAGCTTTTCTCTCCAAAAATTTTGCCTTCTTTTTCACGGATATCCGTCACCGCAGGTTAGATTACCACGCCTTTAAAAACCTTTTCATAAAATATGGTCAAGGATAATCCCCTCATCACGGACGTCCTGAATGTGATGTCGGCGGAGAAATACCTCGACTTCCTGTCGAAGTATTATGTGCCCGAAAGCGTACACCCCACCTATCCGGGTGATGGTGAAGCTATTACGGATTCACCGGCGGGGAAAATAGGCATATACACACGCCTGTTTGACTCAGCCAACTACCGTATTCCATTGTCTAAGTTCTTAGTAGACCTTCTTTTGTATTATGACTTTCATATCACCCAGCTACACTGTATAGGGGCGTGTAAAATCAACCAGTTTGAGATTACATGCCATACCTGCAGGGTAACCCCCACCGTGAACCTTTTTAGGGCTTTCTACTTTCCCCAATTAGTGAACGGGTGGTTGTCGTTCAAGAAACGACCCGGGAATGCCCCGATGACATATAGAAAACCTCTTGACTCCCTTAAGAATTGGTACGACCATTACTTCTTTGTAGATGAGAAAGTATTCCCCACCCCCTTCGTACTTAAAACCAAAGCCCCAAAAGACTATCCGCCCAAATCCAAAGATTATAGTAGCCGGGACCTGAAAATACTAGATACCCATCGCACGGAATTTCATAGAGGGTTGCCGGAGCACTTTCTGTGCTTAGTAGGGATAAGCCGCCGTTACTTTGGGAGGGATGACTTATATCCGTGCTTCTTAACGGAACAGGGCGAGGGTAGGTCACATATATCTTGTAAATTTGATCTATCACATATGTGTAAAATGTTACTAACCCATATACTTCTATAATCATTTGCAGAGATGAACCTCCACGGATTACTTCGTCAAGGCGACCCTATGAAGGTGGCGGAAGGATTCCGGCCGTTAAAGCCGAATGAGCTCCACTTGCTAGAAGCTTTAGCCGACCGTACGATTCCGCTGGAAGAGACAACCGAACCCAGGTCGGACGAATAAGAGCCTGTTCTCGAGAAGTCCCCATTGGACTTTCATAACGAAGATGGCGACGACCCACTACTGGAGGGAGGCACCATCAACCAGGAGGAAGAGCGCGATCCTAATGAAGACACTACGCAAGCTTCCGGATCCACCACACTTACTTCAAAAAAGAGAAAAACAACCAGGCGTGTGGTGAAGAAGACTGGGGAGGATGCCGGAGTTGCAAATGCTCCTCCCAAGAAGTTGCGGAAAGACCATCCTCAATATCAAGAAGGAAGCAGCACCATGACTGGTCAAGCCGACCCCACCCCAACCATGGAAGGGCCCATCCTGCAAGTCGCCCCTGTGAGCGCCGTAGCTCCTACCGGCCCAGACCCTGACATTGGCACCCCGTAAGTACCCCTCGTAATTATGATTTATACCTTTGTATGAAGTATATAGACTAATATTTTTTAACAGGGTGAATCCGGCAGCCGGAGCACAAGAAGAAGGGAGGAATCCATCCCCCGTGGCTACCAACAATCCCCCATCACCTGTTACCGCACGTGCCAAGGAACCGCACCCCGAGGGGCCAGAAGATAGCCTGCGCTTAGCATGGAACTTATCGAGCTTGACACGGCTGGAGGCCGAATCTGAGTGTTCAGAATTCATCGAACACATCACCCCGCCTGCCCTCGCACAGGATTTAGATGAACTAGATCATGAGGCCCTGATTGAACAGTTTGATGTATCATCCGCACATCAGGTGACGGTGGGTGCCGCGTTAAGACGCCGTCTGATCAAGGCCCTCACTAATGTGAGCCGTGCCGACAAAAGGATAGCCCGCCGTGAGGCATTGGTCGTAAAGAACGAGAAGACCATCGCATCCTTGCAGGCGGCATTACTAACCGCCGAGGCGACGGTGAAGGAGCAGGCACTCCACGCCGATACCAGAGAGAGGTGTATTGCTGAGTTGGAGGCCCTCGTAGCCGCATCAAACGAGAAGGTAAATTTTCAGAAATATTGTACATACACTCCTACTCCTTGTATGCATGTAGCCCATAAAACATATGTATCCTTGTAGTAACTCCAAATTTCATACGCAGGTGTCTGCAGCCGAGGCTGCTACTAAGGCTGTGACCGCGCAATCATTCAGCATTGCCCAGGAGCGTGACTCACTGAAGGAGGAATTGACGCAGGCTCAAACCAGCCTTGAAAATCAAGTTGCCTTAGCTGATGAAGAGTTGAGCAAGGTGGTTGTCAGCTGTGCGGAGAGAGTATGCCCTCCCTACTAACCGCGACAGCCGGTCGTAGGTGGATTATCGGGCAAGGACTGCGGCTTGCCGTAAGTGGGGCCCTGAACGCTCCACACCTACTGCAGGCATTTGCTGGGGTTGTATCTGATGGGATCGACCGTGGTAGGCATGAAGGCCTGGTCCAAGCTGCGGAGATGATCGCAAAAGGTGAGGATATCACACAACATCCGTATCACAACCCCTCCGTAGCGGGTAAGATGACCGCGTCCATGGATGCCTTGGCAGACCTTCAACACCCTTCCTGGACGAGCTTGAAGCCATGAAAGATGCTCCAAACGAAGCAGTAATGTCCCGGCTGAGTGCTGATCCGATTCCTTTGACGTTGGCTACTTATGATTCCGTATCCAAAGCCATGTCAGGTGAGAAGCTGCTTGGAGAAGCTCTAGATGCTCTTGCAGTCAAAGTTCAGGGCGGGAGAGATGTTCGTGGGGAGGCCCTTCGTGCTTTAATTGAGGAAGGGAAGAGGGATCTAGGAGAATTCCTTCCCCCCTTGTAACTGATATGTTGTAAAAACTTATGATTATATTTGTCCGTGTATGTACATGGCTAAGACATGCATGTAATAACTTGTCCTTTTATTTAGAAGTCCGTGACCACCACGGCCATTTTGTTTATTATTAATTCTGAAACTTGTGTATTTCATTGTATTTCAATGCCGCGTGATGTATCACGTCGTACAGACAGAGAAAAAGGAAAATACATACAAGTCTATAATTTACTAGACATGCGACATGCGTCTTTAATATGCATAGTACCGCGTGGATATGGTGCACAAAAAACTTATCACAACGTCTTGTGAGTAAGGCGTCTAGTAAGGATACATGATCCGTGCGGCTGGGGTTGCATCCCTCTTACGCGGCAAGTTGAATTAGTAGGTTCACTTAATCCTCTTACCCCGCCTGGAGGCGTATAGTACATGTACAGTAATTTGAAAGAATGCATACGAATGAAACATGGCATATTATAATACAAGTAAAATTCATACGGCTAACAAAGAATCTAACAAAGAAAGGAAAATGATTTGCACGAAACAGGCCGTGGAGCTAGCTAGGCACCACGACATTTTATTAGAACGTTTACACTTTTGTTTGAATAACGACGACAAGTCCTAAAAAACAATAAAAGAGACTAAACAAACATAAGAAAAACAAACAAAACAAGTAACCCGCATGGTTCTTTATTAAGACCGCCTATAGCAAAATACCCATGCGGAAGCCGTAGCTTTCAAAGATAGCACCTTTTGAGATTGGAGATGTTCCATGTGCGCTCTAGGTTGCGGCCATCCATGTCACGTAACTTGTACGCGCCTCTTCCCAAGGTTTCAGTGACTTCATACGGTCCTTCCCATTTAGGGCCCAGTTTTCCTGTATTCTCCACTCGACTCGCTTCGTTAGCACGATAGACGTAGTCTCCCGGTCGAAAAGAAACACCCTTGACCTTGGTGTCATAATAAGCCTTCATCTTAGCCTTGGACTTAGCCTCATTGATGGTTGCTATTTCCCTTTTTTCTTCCAACAGATCCAGGTTGATTCGCAGTTGTTCATCGTTGGTGACGACATTAACCTCCGCCGTACGGATGGTAGGCATCCCTATTTCTGCTGGTATAACGGCTTCAGTGCCGTAAGACAATGCAAATGGAGTATCTCCGTTGGCTGTTTTGATCATGGTTCTATGCGCCCATAGCACGTGTGATAACTCATCAACCCATTTGCCATTTCGTTCATCCAGACGCGCCTTGATTCCATTCCCCAAGCTCCTATTTGCTCGTTCGACAAGGTCGTTCGTTTGTGGATGCTTAACGGACGCGAAGCGCCGTTTGATGTTCAATGATGCACACCAATCTTTGAATGGGTTGTCCGTGAACTGCTTGCCATTGTCCGAGATGATTTCTCCTGGTAGACCAAAACGGCACACAATGTGTTCCCACACAAACTTCTTGACCTGCTTACCTGTGATAGACTTAACTGCCTTGGCTTCTATCCATCGTGTGAAGTAGTCCATTGCGACAATCAAGAATTTAACCCCCCCCCCCCCCCCCCCCCCCCCCCCCGCAGCTACAGGAAATGGTCCTGCGATGTCAATTCCCCACTTGTAAAATGGCCATGGGGACGTGATAGGTGTAAGCTCCTACTGCGGATGCCGCGGTACTGGCCTATGCACTTGGCAATCGTTGCACTTGCGAATCATGTCGCGCGCGTCTCTGTGCATGGTGGGCCAATAGTATCCTGTTCGTAAGGCTCGGGCTACCACGGATCGTGGGCCTGCATGCATGCCGCACAACCCTTCGTGTATGTCACTGATGACGTAAGCCGCCTGGCGTGGTCCAACACACCGCAGCCACGGCTGCAAGAAAGAGCGCTTGTAAAGGATGCCTTCTCGGAGTTCAAAATGTTGTGACTTCCTTTTAATGCGCCTTGCTGCTTTTTCCTCGTCTGGAAGGGTTTCATTAGTCAAATAGTTGATGATTGGGGTCATCCACGTAGGTCCCTCCTCCTCAACTATAGCGGCTACCTCCCCTTCCGTGATAGATTTCTCCTTGAGTATTTCCACCAAAACCTGTTTAGACAAGTGGGCGAAGCTCTTGGATGCGATCTTGCTAAGAGCGTCCGCTTTCTTGTTTTCGCCCCTTGGCACCTGCTTGATGGAAAACTTACTGAAAGTTGCAATTAACGACTTGACTTTTTCCAAGTACCTGACCATGTTGTCCTCCTTAGCCACATACCCACCTAGAATATGGTTCGCGACAAGCCGTGAGTCCATGTAGGCCTCAAGGTTGCGGACCCCCATTCTAGCGGCGATTTTTAAACCCGCAATTAATGCTTCATATTCCGCTTCGTTGTTGGTGGCCGTGAACTCAAAACGGAGGGCGTATGTGAATTCCATTCCTTCTGGATTCGTGAGGATGAGACCTGCCCCGGACCCGTCTGTACATGAGGATCCGTCCGTGAATAACACCCAAGGTTCCGTTGGGACCTCGTCTTGCTTAATGATTGGTTCTTCCTCATCCGGCTTCTCGATCAGGAAATCTGCCAAGATCTGGCCTTTAACAGCCGTCCTTGGTCTGTAAGATATATTATGCCCTCCCAACAGGATACTCCACTTCTCTAGCCTCCCTGCCACGTCCGGTCTAGAAATAACCTGCTTGATTGGCTGATCCGTGATCACCACAATTGGGTGCGCCTGAAAGTACCGGCGCAACCGCTTTGTAGCAAATACTAGTGCTAACACCAATTTTTCCATGGAGGAATAATTCAACTCCGCCCCTTGTAGTGTTCTACTTATAAAGTAGACCGGAGTTTGTATTATATCTCTGTCCGTCATAAGTACCGCGCTTATTGCGCCATGAGTAGCTGAGAGATACATAATGAGTTCCTCCTTTGGCCGGGGAGCTACTAGCATAGGGAGAGATGCGAGATGCTGCTTGAGTTGGCCGAAAGCTTCCTCGACTTCCTTCGTCCAGCGGAAGTCTCCCTTTCTAATACACTTCTTGAGTGTCTTAAATAGAGGTAATGACTTCTCCGCGGATTTAGATAGGAATCTATTCAGCCCGGCTAACTTCCCATTCAGGGACTGCACCTCCTTCCGTGTCTGGGGGGACGGTAGTCGTATCACTGCGTCCGTCTTCTCTGGACAAGGTTTGATGCCGTTTGGGTCAATCAAATATCCCAGGAACATTCCCTCAGTTGCTCCAAACGTACATTTCTTTGGATTTAACTTCATGTTAATCCTTCTCAGCGTGTCGAATGTCTCCTGGACATCCCGGAGAAGTTCCTCCTCCGTGTGGCTTTTTATCACCAAGTCATCAACATATACTTCCAGGTTGCGTCCTATTTGTGATTCAAAAGCTTTATCTACCAACCGCTGATATGTAGCGCCGGCATTCTTCAATCCAAACGGCATTTTCGTATAGCAATATACGCCCTGGCTCGTGTGGAACGCCGTTTTTTCTGCATCCTCCTCCGCCATCTGGATTTGGTGATACCCTTTATATGCATCCAAGAAGCATTTGAAAGGATACCCACACAAGGACTCCACCTTCCAATCGATTTCTGGTAACGGGTAACAGTCCTGTGGGCAGGCCTTGTTTAGATCCGTGAAATCCACACACATGCGCCAACTTCCGTCATGTTTCTTGACCATGACCGGATTAGATAACCACTCGTGGTAGTATACCTCGCGCATGATGCCTGCGTCCACTAGTTTCCGTACTTCCTCCAGTATCACTTGGCTGCGCTCGGGCGCCTGGCCGCGCTTCTTTTGCTTAACGGGTTGGTAACCTTGGCGGATCTGGAGCCTATGCTCTACTATCGCGCGTGGCACGCCTGTCATATGCTTTGGCTCCCATGCGAATATATCTAGGTTTGCACTCAGGAGAGAGCACATGGCCCTTTTGCCGTCATCCGAGAGCGCCCCTCCTATGGATACCTCCTGTTCCGGATAGTCAGGGTGAATTGCTACCTTCCAATTGGGAGGTGGTGATCCATCCTTGGGTGGGACAGGTGGAGCTGGTGTTGTCACGGTATGACACTCGGATGTCGGTATGACTGTGTTGTAAATAGTAACGATTCCCCCCTCAACGGGGAATTTGATCATTCCATGCACCGTAGAGGGTACTGCCCGGATAGCCAAAATGCCTGGTCTGCCTATGATCCCATTATAGGGAGAGTGTGAGCGTATTACCATGAAGTTCATCCATGTCGTAGTGGAATGCTCCTCATTCCCAATGGTGACAAGCAAACTCAATTGCCCTATCGGCCAGATAGTGTCTCCACTAAAGCCAGTAAGCGGCGACGTGGCCGGTACTAATTGGCTTCTTATTTCTGGGCATAACTGCACAAAACAGTGTTCATACAGTACCTCTGCTGACGATCCTCCATCCACATACATGCGACGAACGTTGTGTGTTCCAATGCTTATCTCAATAGTGAGAGGCGCATCAATCACATCTCTTGCTGTGATGGGAGGGAATGAGATTTCCCTGCCGCGTGAAAATTTTTGGCCAACTTTCTGCCTCGTGCGGCGCTGTCTGGATTGGATCATGTATATGGTCGAAGGCTTGTCCTTTTGGGGATCCTTCTTATCATACTTCTTGTTGTTGTCTTTTCCATCCTTCCAATCCTTAACTAGGTGCTTGAGTTTGCCTGATTTAATCAGCGACTCAATATGCTTCTTGAGCTGGATACACTCCTCCGTGCCGTGTCCTTTGTCGTTATGGAACTCACAGAAGCGACTTCCCTGCCGACGTTCCGGGGGAGTGGTCATTGGGGGAGGTCTTGGAAAGTTCGCCCCTTCAGTCAGCAAGATCTCCCGATAGGACATCTTTAGGGGGGTGAACTTATCGTCCGACCGTCCGCCTTTGCCTTGGCTCTTATAGTCTGAGCCCTTGTTATTGTTCTGATTACTTTGACCGCCCGACTGTCTTCGGGACTGGTCATTTGACCGGTACCCATTTCCTCGGGATGGGTAGGCCGTGGCAACAGCTGTTTCTCCCTCTATGAAATTTCTGACCCTTTCCATGAGGTCATCATATCTCTCTGGACGCTTGTCATTGAGGCGCCTGATCAGTTCTCTGTCTGTTATGACGTGCATGTAGTCAGAGATTTTCAGGAGCTCTGGCATGGTTCTTGTGCGTGTGCACTCATCATTGAAGCGCTCAGTGAAGGCTTCTGTGGACTCCCCCGGCCGTTGCTTGACGGTTGCCAATGAGACCGGGTCTCTATTATACTTCTTCCTTTGAGTATAATTATTCTCAAAGGCCGTGCGTAGTTCCGTGAAACTATCAATGCTCCGCGGAGGGAGTGCTTCAAACCAGTCACGGGCGTTTCCAATCAAGGTCGAATTGAACATTTGGCACCATATGGGCATGGGCCATCGCTCAATTTTAGCCTTCGTATCAAATATTTTGAGGTGATCCACAGGATCACCGGACCCATCATAAGTCTTGATACACGCCGGCATGCGACGCTTGGTGTCCTCAGAATAGTTCCTTATGCGGAGGGTGAATGGATCTTCCCTGGGATCCGCCCATGGCCGGGTAAGCCTAGGGTCGTCCCATGGCTCACACCATGGACGCGAAAGATCCTCCGCTTCCGCGTCTCGATAATAAGGACTATCATAATACCTATCATTGTTTGGTGGTGGTGGGGGGTGCGCCTAGGTCGGCGACGCTTAGGCGGATGGTCATCTGAATCCTCTACGGACGGATCCGGGGATGGCGGCGGTGCCCCATTCTTTGCACAGGGGCCACTTTTTTGGGATGAGCCAGGAGCCTTTTTCCCAGTGTTCATTCTGTCCCACACACTCGGGCGGCGTGTGGTTCTGGTCAGCTCTCGATCTGGCCGCTCGGGTGAGCCATCCGACCTTTCTCCTTCTTGAGACTGCGTTAATTCCTGTATAAGGCGATCTCCTATGCGCTCAAACACATTCTGGGGTTGAGGGGTTTCCTCAAAGGTTCCCTGCTCCTGAGGCCGAGTTCTCCTTTTCCTCCGATTTTGGGAGGGGGTGGTTGGTCCACTGTCACCAAAGTTGAGTCTGGCTTGGAGGTTCCTCCCCAGATTCAATCTTGATGCGATCCCTGGGACGATCCTTTCGAAGTTCTGAGTGAGAACTCGAGTAAGATCCTCCTCACTGAGTGGTAGTGCTTCCACTTCTTCCTCCGTCGAGGGTCGGCGCGGTTCCTTGTTAGGAGGGTCTGGCGCACTCCCTGGATCAGGGTTGTCCAGGGTTGAAGTAGGCGGGGGTGTCACCGAGATCGTGCTCGTCACCCCCGCGGGTTGAAAGCCGCTACGGTTACCCAGCCCGCCTGTGAGGCGGCTAGGTGATTGGTTGGGGATGAGAATCCCTTCCCCTTGGGACTTCCGGTTCCCAGAATTCACATTCCTGGGGTTAGTTGGCGGATGCCCCTTCGTCATTGGAAATTCGAGATGAGGTTTTGTTATAGCTTAGTGTTATGGGTCCCACGGATGGCGCCAACTTGTTGATGCAAAAGTTGGTTGATCCTCGCTAGACCCGAATTAAGCTTAATTCGGGTTGGCTGGGCTCCGGCTCCTGCACCAAGTGAATCGTTTGGTTGGGATCCTGCATACTAAACAGCACGCGTTAGGCTTACCGTGGGAATGTTTCCCACGATTAGACTCCGGCGTGAGAGTAAGTAATCGGTTTAAGGTTTATATGAGTTTAGAGTACAAGTCGTAATACCTTTGTGGAACCCTTGGGGGTTCCTTTTATAGGCAGTGAAACCCTAGTGGGCTTTCACTAATGCGTCGGCCCCAAGGAAGAGATAAGCACCAGAATTAGAATGATTGTTATCTTCTAATTCTGGTAGTGAATATCCTCTCTTATTGGGATAAAGATATTCCTAGACAGAATATTATTCTGTCTAATCTTATGTCGGCCGCCTTGGGCCGTGGGCCGCACACATGTGCGGGTACTATTCACTCAAACCCATAAGCCTGAATGACATTTATTCACCCATCTGTGATGGGCCGGATACGGGTAGTACCCGTGAGCCGGGCTCATAACCCGGTTGGGGACTATACGTCATCAGTCACTAAAAGTCCCATTAGCATGAATTGTGAACTACCGGGATTTGGTAGACGCTTATGCATTTAATAGTACTATTTAGGGACGATCACCCCAGTTCGCGCCTTGACGGTTAATCCCCGTCGTGCCACATTGATTGGTAAGCGAATTTATGTATGAGAAGATTTCCATAGCGTGACCTTTGTGACGACACGCTACTTTAGATGGGCAAATTTGGTATCGGGTTAGCTACCCGTTGTTTGGTTTAGTAAGGTAACAATGTCATGCGGCTTGTAATAATCCAGTTAACGAAATACTACTATACGCACCGAATTACGATGTATTGCCTGACTAGCAATACGGGGTCATACTATTATTATTATGTTCGTGTTTTGGTTTTATATAACCATATTCATATAACGGTTTTTATTTAATTTATACAACGTTGTAAAACATATTGTATGATGTTTTTACGACAATGGTTCGTATAATGATTTTTAAGGCAAATGCCTAAATTATGATTTTGACAAGGATTTGTATAAAATGACTTTGGCTATTTTATGGCCTATTAAAATGATTTGTACAAAATGATTTTCTGTAATAATTTTATATTGATATTATATTGATGGAATTTATTAAACTCTATGAATTCACTCGGCGTTATCGCTGACCTTTTCTTTTAACATGTTTTATCTCAGGTACTTGAAGGTAATTCTCGGGAAGACGACAAGAATTCATGGCCCGCACTTAAACAATATTTTTCCATTCAAATACTTTGTAAAACTTTGTATGAAATAATATGACTTGGGACCTATGTAACTTTGATATTTATGAATGGAAATGCTTTATTAATAAACGACGCGATTTTTATGCGTTGTCTATGATGTGAGTAATGTGCTATCCCGTAACACCAACTAGTCTTCCGCTGTACTAAGTTGTATAAATTTGGGGGTGTTACAATAGCAGTGTAAGAAGCAAACCATTGTTGCTACTTCTACAACTGAAGCTGAATATGTAGCTGCTGCTCATTACTGTAGACAAGTACTTTGGATTCAAAATCAATTGTTGGACTATGGGTTTAACTTCATGAACACCAAGATTTACATTGATAATGAAAGTAATATATGCATTGTTAAGAATCCAGTATTTCACTCCAAGACTAAGCATATTGAAATAAGACATCACTTTATAGAGATGCTTATGACAAAAAGCTTATTCAAATCTTGAAGATTCATACAAACAACAATGTAGCTGATTTGTTGACCAAGGCATTTGATGCAAAGAGATTCGAATTCTTGGTGACACACATTGGTATGCTCAACCAATAACATGTTGCATATGTTGAGGGGAGGTAATAGCTGTACAATTTTATTTTATTTTATTGTATAGTCTATGTTTTGTGTTTTTGATATTATTGCAGGTTTATAGAAAAAGATAAAAGAGGTTACATGTCTAGTGGAAAGCATGAACTGGTCAAAATTGTGAGGTACCATTGTCACTCCAATTACCGCTAGCACAAAACCAAGTACCGCTTTTGTTCCATGTACCGCTACATGTCCGTTGTACCGTTAAGGGTCTCTTTTGTAAATTTGGCGGTTTCTTCGCGCTTGGGTTTGTTATTTACTTAAATACTTACTCCAATTACACAATTGATTCACCTAATCTTTTATTTTTATCTCTTGATTCTATAACCTTCATTCTAATCTTTCGATCATCAAAAATACTAATGGCTGCTTTACAAGTAATCTCTAAGCATAATTTGGTTGCGAATCTTGCTACGAATGATGACTCTCTTGGTTTCCATGAGATGCTTGGTTTCCAATCTCGAAGTCATGTTCGTTTCGCACTCACTGTAAGTCCAGTTGTCTCTATACCCATTGTTGAACAATTTTGGGATACTCTTGTGTTAGGTACTCGTTTTGATCAACCTTGAATTAAGGCTAGGGTGAATCATAGGAATATATATGTCACTGAGATACTGCTACGAGCAAGTTTGAGACTAAATGACGAAAATGGAGTTAGTATTCTTAATAATACAGAGATTCATGATGGCCTTGCAGCCATGGGCTATGGGGGTGGTAGGGAAAATCTTACTTTCTTTAAAGCATTATTTTCACCTCATTGGAAATTGATTTTTCATGCTATTATTCACTGTTTAAGTTCAAAAAGTACATCTTTTGATCAAATACCTGCTGCATTGTCATCTGCTGGTATTTTCCTAGCAAATAACAGGGTTTTTAATTTTTCAAAATTAATTTTTGAAGGCATGACTAGAAATTTGGAAGGGACTAAGAAGTTCTTAATGTATCCTAGATTCATTCAGACTTTAGTTAGTGACCAAATACCTAACCTACCAGCATTAACTGATACATGGGATGTTCCTTCATTCACAAAGAGAACTTTCTCTTTCTTGACCAAACAGGGCAATTCCTTTACAGGAACAGTAACACCATTGTTTGCTCATATGTTAGCCCAACCTGCCAATCAAGAAGGTGAGGAACCTAGCAATGCTAGTGCTTCTTAGCAAACTCCTTCTCACCAGAGCTCCCACTCTCAAGAAGATTCACAATCTTTTTCTCACGATGTTGGTGTTCCAGCAATCACTGATGAGATGATCCATACACCTGCTGCTTCTATTGCTGCTAGTGGTTCACCACAAGCACAAGCACTAGAGGTGGTGGATGTTGCAAATTTAACTGATTTGTGTACAAGTTTGTCCCAACAGGTACAGGTATTGCAGAAAGAAAAGCTTGTTCAAGACAAGAAAATTGCTGAATTGGAAGCTAGCCTACTCAAGTTAAGGAACAAAGTGTCACCTTGGATGAGGCAATATAGATCTGTTCAGAAATCTGCAATCAAGAAGCAAAGATTCAGGAACCACAAGAAAAGGCAACTGAATGCAACCAAACAGGGGAGGAATAATGAAGAACAGGGAAGGAATAATGAAGAACAACCACCTTCTTCTGATAATCAGACAAGGATCTCTGGAAATGACATCAATTTTGAATTGGATGAAGATGTCATGGGGACTTATAAAGATGGAACTGGTTTAGAGACTGGTGTGGATGGACCTTTAGATATGGAGATTCAACAGCAAGACCCGCAACGTACTCCAGAGGAACCACAAGTTCAAGAAATGTTGGTAACTCAGCCAGAGGAACCACAAGTTCAAGAAAAGTTGGTAAATTAGCCAGAGGAGCCACAAGTTGCAGAAACATTGGCAACTCAGCCAGAACCATCAATTCAATCACCACTTTAAGCTAATTGGAGTGCTTTCTATGAGAAGTTGGAGGAAATTTCTATTCAGTTTCCTACTCTATCACCACAAAGCAATAAATCAGATAAGACTGAAGAAGTGCAAGTTGATATGATAGCTTCTATGGAAGAAAGAGTATCTGGGGATACACAAGTGATTGATGAAACAAGTGTGTATAATACTGGTGAAGTCAACATTATTGAAGATCCAAGTACTGCTAAGCCAACTAAGCCGACTGCAAGTACTGCTGACATTGTTGAATACCCAAGTACTGCTAAGCCAACTAAGCCGATTGCAAGTACCGCTGGTGATCATCCTTAACTAGAAAGTCAAACTTCTTTTGGAGAAAATGAGACTTTAGCCCAATTACTGCTTGATTTAAAGAAGAATTTAGTTGAGAAGACTAAGCAAGCACATGTAGAGAAAAAGACACAACAAGAAGTTCTTGCCACAAAGGATCAAATTCAAGGTAATAAAGTTCAAGCTTCACACCCTACAAAGGTATAGTCATTCAACAGCTAGCTAATGAAGATGTAGCTGCCAAGCTGAAGAAAAAGTTACCTAAGACTAAACCAAAGGACAAGGGGAAGAAGTGATTATTATCAGAATCTGAAGAAGAAAGTGATTCAGATGATGATATAAACAAAGTCATGTACAGATTTAATCAAATAGACAATGATGAGGAATTTGCTTATAGAATGCAAGCACAAATTCGTGAAAATGAATTGCAGGAAGAACTTGCAGCAAAGCAAGATTTGTTAGAAGCTAAAAGGATAAAGCAAGAATGGAACATACAAGAGTATGACAGGATTCGAGCTGAGATACATGCTAGTGAGCTTCTCGCAGACTCATTGATAGCTGAAGAGAGAGATGCATATGATGAAGAAGAGAAATCAAAATTGATTGATGATCTGGTAAGGGAGCAACAAAGGTTCTCTGCTAAAAAGAGAAGGAAAGAAAACATTAAGCCTCCAACTACTATGCAGATTAGAAATCAAATGATGAACTTTCTAAAGAAAGTTAAAGGATTTACTCATATTCAGCTGGTCAAGAAGAATTTTGAAGAAATCAAGACTTTGTATGAGCAATGTAAGAGGACTGAATTGAATTTTGTTGAGATTGGATCTGAAGCAGACAAGAAAGTTGTTGAAGAATTCAAGAAACATCTGCAACAACAAAGACAATTTGGTAGTACTCCTAGAATTGAGCTAAGTACTGCTGAACCTACAAGTACATCTCCACCTATCAAGACCACTTATGTGAGGAAGAATAGAAAGGAGAAAGTAAGTGCAAGCGAGGAAGAGACTACTCAAAGAATGCATACAGGAGTTGAAACTCAAGGTATTGCTCAGACTGAAAATGTACAAGCAGTACATATACAGTCAACAGTACATACAACAGTACATACTGAGGAAACGGTACATACAAGCTTGGAAGAGGGTTCAACAGAACTTGAGGCAATTTCCAAGAGTGTTAAAAGGAAAAGATCAACAAAGCTAAAGAAGAAAGCTAAGAGAGCTAAAACAACAACAGAAGATAGTGATGATGATAAGAGCTTAAAGAAGTACTTGAAGATTGTGAAATTTGAAGATCAATGTATTGATACAGAGATTTTTGGAAAAAGAGCATCCATTGCTAAGTGGATTTACTCTACAGATCAAGGACTTGAAGCTCATAGAATTCAGAGAACTGATGGCACAACAAGAGTATTCAGACTTTTGGAAGACATTCTTCACATTTTTTACAGACAAGATATTCCAGATCTATTAAGGTTAGTTTAAGAAGCCAGTGCAGGTAAAACTGAAGTATCACTATTATATAAGGAATTTCTCTTTATGTATGAGCCACAGAGGATCAGGTTCCTAGTTAGTGGAGATATTACAGGTCATATGGATTGCATATTTTGGATGTAGATGATGTTACATAGTATATGCTACAAGAGAAAACTTACCCCTTCAAAAGAAAATTGTTGGAAAGGATGTTAAAACAACAATTAGAAGTTATAGAAGAGTCTGCTGATGCTTTGGAGTTGATCAGAATGGTTAAACAACAAATCAAGGATTTGAAAGATTGGGAAGAAGCTGAGAAAGAATCTTAAGTGTTTGACTTTCAGTCACACTTCACAAATGGTTCTCAGTTCACCATGTCTAACACACATAAGAACTGGCTAGTCCATAAGCAAACGGTTTGCGGTAAAGACTTATCAAATCCGTTGAAAGCTGATAGTTTGCTAAATACTATATGGTTCTAACTCACCTTGTTTCGAGACAAAGAGTTGGCTAGTCCTAGACAAACGGTACAATGTAAAGACTTCATCAAATCCGTTGATGGTTGACAATTTACCAAAAATATTGGCTATTCCAGAGTGTACGGCTAACTAGTAAAGAATTTATCAAATCCGTTGATAGCTGGTGATTTGCTAATAATCATGAAGCCAATACAGATTGGTGTTTGTTGTTAACTGTTTTATTTCAGGTATGAAGATTGCAGGCAAAGAAGTATTTAAAAATAATACTTAGAAGGTTTTGTTATCATCAAATCAAGACAAAGATTTATGATCAAGAGTTCAAGGACTAAACTCAAGAAGACAATAACTGATTCTGCAAAGATGAATGAATGTTTAGAAGACACAAGAAGATCATAGTTTGAAGACAAAGATGATACTCATAATGTTTGAAGATTATCTTATCAGAAGAAGATGTATATTTGAAGTGTTTGGCTACATTCAGTTGGATACAAATGCAAATTACCAAGTTCAATCCAAGGATGAAGGAAAGACTGAAGACATGCATTTTTAATACATCCAGTACAAAAGAAACAAGAAGAAAACAAGTTATCATTTCTTGTTTAGGGGAGGATTGTTGGGAATTATTTGTTAAGTGTTAAGTACCGTTAGTATATTCTAAGTACTGTTAGTGTTATGTAAGTACCGTTAGTGTTAACGCGGTACATAGTAAGTACTGCTACTTATAAAGTAAGTACTGCTATGATGATTAGGACGAATATATCTTTGTATAAGATATGTCATAGTTATAGTTTGAGTATATCTTATGTGATAAACCAAAATAGTTAGAATATTGATAATATATCGTCTGTGATATAATTATCTTTATAGAATATTCTAAGGTTTCTAGGGTTCCTTACTCTATAAAAGGAACATATGTACAATGTCTTTTATGTACCTCATTCAAGTCGATTAATAAGAGAATCGAATAGTTAAAAGTAATTCTGTTCTTCTGTGCTTTATAAGTTAGATTCCGCATAACTTATTTAGTGTTAGTAAGAGTGCTCAAAGTGTTTTAGTTTGATTACAAACTATTATACTAATTCTTAACAGAATATAGTTCCAACCAAAGGGATCAACACATTCCTCAACCTTGAGGGATAAGGTATATTGGGTTGAGATGAAGGCTTTGGAGTGGATTGCTCACTCACATCCTTTGGTGGAGGAAAGGTAGAAATGAAAGGTGAAGGAACCGGTTTGGGAACCGAAGGTGTGGTATAAGATTTAGGTAAAGGTGGAACATAAGGTGTAGACGAATGCATAATGGGTGGTATGTCACAAGTAGAAGGTTAAGGAGGGTGGGTAGAAGAAGAAGGAATATCGGGTCCTTGTTTAGGTGGGGAATAAGAAGGTTCTTCGGTGGTCTTACCGCTCCTAGTAGTGATGGCATTAACGTTAGCCCTAGGATCGGTCACGGTGTTAGAAGGGAGGGAACCTTGGGGACGAAGGGTTTGAATCATTTGCAAAAATTTCTTATCGGTCAATTCTTGCATTTCTCTCATAATTCGCTCATGTTCGGTTAATTTTTGTAGAATCAAGTCCATTTGAGGATTATGCATGTTCGTTTGATTATACCCTTGATTAGGAAAACCTTGATTAGGAAAACCTTGGTTTTGATATTGATTATAACCTTGATTAAAACCTTGATTTTGAAAACCTTGGTTATTAAATCCTTGATTTTGATTATTAAACCCTTGGTTTTGCCCTTGAAAATTCCCTTGATCTTGATTAAAACCCCTTGTATTAGAATTCCCTTGAAAATTACCCCATTGAGGACCTTGGTTCCTATTTTGGGCGGGTGGGAGTGGTCTTTGTGGAGCTACAAAACCCAGGGGAGCCAAATAGTTATTAGACTTATAAGACAAATGGTCAACATCAACATTTGGTTTGAAATGAACCCGCTCATTTTCATTATTGTTATAAGCATAAACTTCTTGTTGTAGATTGTAAACCTTGTCACAATTATAATACGAATGTGTTCCACCACAAGTCTCACACGTTTCACAAGTCTCTGTTAAGGCATTTACTTGCACATTGATGGCTTTGGTATTGTTAGCGGTTTATATAGCAATTTTTTCAACAAGCGAAGTAAGCTTATCAATTCTTTTGTCGCTCTCACTAGTACTAGCACTTGCCATAGCAGCCCTAACACTCTTGGTTTGTACTTTTGCCTTGTTCTAAATTATTGCCCAAGCCTCATTCATAGACTTCTGATAACTGGTTTTTGCCCAGTATAAAAATTAAGTTCGTTGAAGTGGTCTAATCGAATTGATTACTGGTTCAAAGTGTGACTCAATTATTTTTGGTTAAGAAAAATGTTTTGTCGTTTGTAGTAAAAGGAAAGTGCAAAACTTTAAAGTAAAAGGCGGGTAAAATAAATCTAAACCTATTTGAAAATAAATGACGGGAAATTAAAGCGTGACGAAAAATAAATAATGCAAACTTAAAACTTAAACTAAAGGCAAGCTTAAAATAAATCTAAGGCAAATAAACTAAAAGTGCGACTAAGTAAAAAGGCGGGAAAATGTAATGTTTAAAACTTAAAATAAACTAAAAACACCTCACTCGGAATATTTACTCGTTCGGAATGTCACCTTCACCCGAAATAATTCTTCTTCGTTCGGAATAATCAAGACAAAACACTCAATCGGAATAACTAGTTCATCCGGAATAAACAAAACTCACCTTCATCCGGAAAGATTGCTTCATTCGGAATAACTAAACCAAAACCTTCATTCTGAAAATTGCTTCACCCAGAATAATAGCTTCATTCAGAAAAGGTCCTTGGTTCGGAATTATTTTTGTTCATCCGGAATAAGTTGCTTCGTCCGGAATAAAACATGTTCATGCGGAATAATCAAACAGAAGCCTTCATTCGGAATATTAGCTCATCCGGAATATCCCTTCATCCGGAATAATACCTTTATTCGGAATATTGCCTTTATTCGGAATATTGTTCCGATCTGGAATAACAAACTGATTTGGAATAAGTCCTTTATTCGGAATATCAGGCTTTATTCGGAATATTCACAACAACTCCTTCATCCAGAATAACTGCCTTGATCAGGAATAATCTGGGGAAACTAATTCGCGAAGAACACGGGACAGATAAAGCCACAAATTTAATCCAATCTAACCCAAATCAACTAAAAGATTAAACCAAACTAATCAATAAACATCTAAAAATCATAAACTAACAGTCCTAATCAATAAAAACTAACAATAATATCCACAATAATCAAAACCCACTTGATTAAATCAATAAAAACTTAAGAACATGAACATAAACATAAACATAAAGATTAAATCAACTCAAGAAAGGAAGATGAGAGATTAACAATAAAGATAAAGATTCAAAAAACATAAAAGTAACTTACTTGGAATTAAAGGAATTAAAGTGCAAGACAATTAAGAAAATGACAATGAAATAAATGTGCAATTAATTTAAATGGTGGAGAACTAATCTTGTCAAAATTAGCTAACAAAAATAAATGAAATCTTAATGATCCTATTTATAGTGGAGGAGGAGAGGATTAGTGGAAGCTTCCTCCTCTCTTTTTCTTTCTTTATTTCTCGTTTAGTCCTCGTCTTCTTAACTCTTCGACTTTTGTATTGGGATTAATAATCACGTCTTGTAATTTCTTCATTAATTTAGACTTGAGTTCTTCGGCTTTTATAAACTTCCGTCTTTGGACTTTTTCTTCGATAAATCTTTAGAATAGGCCTTGGACTTCCGTTCTTTTTGCACTCTTGATTTCTTGACTTCGTCTTTTGTCTTTTTCTTCGATAAAAGCCCGTGAAAGCCCGTGTTTTCTCCCCTTTTCACATTTTCGTCCTAAATCACAAAAAAAACACAAACCATGCATAATTCCGACATTTACGACATAAAATACACGTTTTGGCTTGGTTATAATTGTAGTTAAGTGGTAAAAAGGATGGGTGTTTACACACCTATCAAATCCCCTACACTTGACCATTGCAATGTCCTCATGCAATGCATTAGTTACAAAGCAAGATTACACTTTTCATCACAATCAATCCACATTGGCCTTTATTAAAGAGATAGAAAATAACAAAACAAGTAAAGAAATCAAAAACTTACCTTAGGGTTTTGGAATGTCATGAATGATTATCATCCTCAAGTTTCATGTTCCTCATACCAAGCTTAAAAACGAGATCATTGTTATTATAAGTTAGCAAACTAACATGAACTCATGTGGGCCAATTATTCACTTAGACTCCCTTATTCCTAGGTGTATCTCTTATATTTTATTATTGTAACACCCCCAAATTTATACAACTCAATACAGCGGAAGACTAGTTGGTGTTACGGGATAGCACATTACTCACATCATAGACAACGCTTAAAATCAGGTCGTTTATTAATAAAGCATTTCCATTCATAAATATCAAAGTTACATCGGTCCCAAGTCATATTATTTCATAGAAAGTTTTACAAAGTATTTGAATGGAAAATATTGTTTAAGTGCGGGCCATGAATTCTTGTCGTGTTCCCGAGAATTACCTTCAAGTACCTGAGATAAAACATGTTAAAAGAAAAGGGTCAGCGATAACGCCGAGTGAATTCATAGAGTTTACTAAAATCCATCAACATAATATCAGTATAAAATTATTACTGAAAATCATTTTGTACAAATCATTTTAATAGGCCATAAAATAGCCAAAGTCATTATTATACAAATTCTTATCGAAAATCATAATATAGGCATTTGCCTTAAAAATCATTATACGAGCCAATGTCGTAAAAACATCATACAATACGTCTTACCACGTTGTATAAAGTTAAATAAAAACCGTTATATGAATATGGTTATGAAAACCAAAACACGAACATAATATCAATAGTATGACCCTGTATTGCTAGTCAGGCAATACATCGTAATTCGGGGCGTCTATTAGTATTTCGTTAATCAGATTATTATAAGCCGCATGACATTGTTACCTTACTAAACCAACAACGGGTAGCTAACCCGATACTCAATTTGCCCATCTAAAGTAGCGTGTCGTCACAAAGGTCACGCTATGGAAATCTTCTCATACATAAATTCGCTTACCAATTAATGTGGCACGACGGGGATCAACCGTCAAGGCGCGAACTGGGGTGATCGTCCCCAAATAGTACTATTATATGCACAAGCGTCTACCAAATCCCGGTAGTTCACAATTCATGCTAATGGTACTTTTAGTGACATAACCTAACTTTAATAATCCATTTAATTTCATCTATCGGGTCCTTTAATCATTTATCGGGTCGTACAATCGGGTCATACAATCATTCGGGTCCAAATCAATAAACAAACAATCGGGACAAATGGTGTCCTATTTTATAAAAACTAACATGTTATCTCCCTCGCGGGTTTATAAAATATTTCATAAAAACATTTAAAAGAGTGCGAGGCTATGAACTCACGTTGATGTGGGAAGGCGGGTTATCGGCAATTCGGACGTACGGTACGTGCTTCAATCACGGAAACCTAGACAAATAATACTCGTCTTAGACTCATGTCCAATGACTTTATAAAAATAACAATTATGTATACATATGATGATTATTTATATATGATGATCAAGTGGGTTTACATATTCTCATTAACTCGTTTTAGTGTTTACGTATTGGTATCTTTTTACTTGTTTACTAGTTTTACCTATTTACGCGTTTTAAGTCCAATAAACTTATTATAAGTTCTTTAACTTGTATCAATCCATGTTATACTTATATTATCAGTATCTACACTTTACAAGTTGGGCCTAAATGGGTTAAGCCCAATAATAAGTTTATAAGTGTTTTAGTCCATTTTTGTTGTATTATTAGTCCAATAACGTTAATTTAGTCCGTTAATGTCCGTATGATAATTAGTTCGGGTTTTATCGGTTTTTACTTGTTATATACGTTTATATATCAGTATATGAGTTTTATAAATTTTACATTAGACCGGTCCAACCATCTAAGTTTTATTTAACAAAAACGTTAATTTTACGGTATTAGCCGAAAAAGTCGTAAAAATCATGTTTATAGTTTTATAACTTATAAAACTTAACAAGTTACCATTTTTTATAAAATGTCCACTTATTTACCATTGTACATATTTATATAAATGTATTATATAAGTTAGTGGGTTTTAATTTATATTTTATACTATTAAATTTTGAGTGCTTATATAATAGTATTATACTTTAATTTCCAAAATCTGATTTTTATTTTCATCTTCACCAAAACTGCCATATCTAGAGTTGTATATGGAGATAGAAGCTCAACTTTTTATCACATAAACTACATGATAGGTGCTCCATTTAACTCTTCTATAGCTACTGTTGAATCATCTTCTAAGTATTTTCTAAAAATCGTCCAAAACAGTGAACTCAGATTTGTACCTTAAACTTGTTTTGATCATATCTCACTCATTACAATGATTCCATTGCATGGCCAACTCTCACATGTGTACAAGACCCATAGCTTACTGTATATTAATTCTACTTCATCATTTTATCAGTTCATGACATGTTTCTTTACTGTTTTATACAGCCAACAAATTTAAACAAGATTTTAGCCTTGTTTCTTATAGCTTTTCACCTTTTCAAGCATGTTTATCAACACCAAATCCCCACATAACATTTTTATCATTATATAATCATCATATACATATACAAGGAAATAAAATACATGATTACATAATTAAAATAACAAGAACATGAGGAGGACAATCTTTATACCACCAAGTTGATGTAGGTTATGATTTGGACATGGTTTTTGATGGAGAAACTTGTGAATAACCATGACCATCTTCAAGACTACCATTCTTCATAAACACCTTGTGGAAAATCAGCCCTACTACTCCATGAAAACTCCTCCTTGGATGTTATAAGGACCACCAATCAATAGGGTTTCAAAAGGGCTTCAACATATGTGTATATAACATAAGATTTCATGGTTGATTTTGATCAAAATTGGTGTTTAATGGGAGAAATGGGACAACACAAATGGAGTGGGATGAGAGAAAGATGGAGTTGTTTGCATGGTGTGTGTGTGGGAAGTGGTTTAGCTAACCATGGTTTTGTTAGTGTGTAGCTTCAAAGTGAAGCTAAGGACATGTGTAGGATTTGTTCATGAGGTTTTGACACCTCATGGTGTTAGTTGCTTAATGTTGGCCGGTTTTGGGGGTGGGACAAGTGTCCCACTTGTATCATCCCCAATTATTTACGGGTACTCCTCGATTCTAGTTTCCTTGATTTACGTGCCATCGGGTCGTTTTACGAAAAACGTTTTTATAAATTATGAATCAACGACACAAAACGAATCTAATAAAAATTGTTTCATCAAAAACGGAGTTCGAAAACGTAAATACGTAATCCTAAGGTTTCCGGTTTAGTCGTAAAGGACGTTAAAATAAAATCGTAAGTCCTAATCTCTTCTCGTAAATTTGTGAGTTTATGAACCAACACAAATTTAAAACTCCAAAATAATATTCACGGACAAATTTATTTTCTGAAATGTCGGACTGTCACTGATGAGACTGCTTTTATACATGGTCTCATCGTTCTTTTTGGACTTAAAATGCATTAAATATCATCAAAATACCCAAATATATGCTTGTGTTTGTTACTTGTGTATTTTAGGTACGGATATTGAGAAAATGACAAAAGATCACAAGAATCACGCAAAAACGAACACGGGAAACGAAGACGCACGATGAACCAAGCCCTAATGAAGAATTTTCCAAAGAAAACCCTTGAAGATTTGAATAATATTGAAGATTGGTCCTCGAAGTTTGAAGAATTGACACTTTATACCCTTGTATCTTCATAATTACAAGTTTGGTCCCTAAAGTTTGTCAAAATTACAAAAAGGACCCTTAACTTTGAAGAATTGGCAAATTTAGTCCCTCAACAAATCTAAATTGTCAAATATGGTCCTCCAAGAAGTCAACCAACAAGTCAAAGCCTTGAAGTTTGAAGACTTTACATGATAAGCCCTTGGAAATCACAAGAATTGCCATTTTAGTCCTTATTCATGGTTTAACTAAAACACAAGGACTGAATTTGACAATTGCCAAAAGATTTTACAAAGGAAAGAAAGTTTTGGCTGTGTTAATTTAAAGTGGAAACAATTGGGGATTATAGGGGGCATTCCTGCCAAGACAAACAATTTCCAGCCACCAATCATCATGGGCCACGTCACCCCCACCAGTCCATTTCATCAAAAACAAACCAGTCCATAATTATTTAACCTATCACAAAACCCTTTTGAACCCATCACTTTAATTATACACATTTAATTACTTAAAGTGGGGGAAACAGATTTTTTAAAAAAACTAATCCCCAAAACGAATCAAAACCTCAACCTGCTAACCTCTTAAACCTTTAAACCCTAATCACCAATTAGCAACAAATCAAAGGGTTATGGATTGATTATTTCCAGATCCTTGATTCATGTCACTCTCATCCAAACCCACAACCCAAAAACCCTCACACATGACTCATGGGTCCCCCACGTGGCTCCCCTGCTACTCCAAGACAAGGCATGACATCAAATCAACGCCCCTAGTTGAATTCGTGTTCCCAAAGGTTATGATAAACGTTCAAGATTGACTTGGCAAGCTGGCATTCACATGATTCCATCTGAATCATTCACATGGCACTACTTTGACTGAAAATCCAAAGATCACCAAGGGCAAAACTGGGAATTCCTGCATTAGGGTTTAGCTTTGGATATTTTTCGTATTATTTTATTCTAGGACCTAGAATCTTCATTTGAGTAGTATATAAGGAGGTGCTGGTCTTGTAGCAACCCCTTGTTCCAGTTTTATGTAAAAAAATTTCTTTTATGAATTAATGAAAATGTTTTCATCCTGCATAAGACTGAGAACCATTTACTTTCCAGTATTTTTCAGTTTTAAAGTTTGTTTTTCCTGAGTTCATTTTTCTTCAAGTTTGTGTTTTTGAAATTTTCAAAAAAAAGTTTTCAAGTTTCTGATTTTGAGCAAGTTTTTGGTAAGAACTTGTGTCAAGGATTTGGTATTTCCAGTTTTTAATATATTGTGTAAGTGCTTTGAAAGATAACATTGAGAAGTTTTGAAAGGGTTCAAAAAGGTTTAAAGAAGAATTTCATAAGAATCAGATTGTACTTGTACTTGTGCATCTTGTGTTTTTCTTTTCAATTTTTTTTCTTAGCAGGTGATTGTTTGTTGATCATAAATTCAGCATAGGCCCGGGCCTATAAGGAGGTGGTTATTCAACCACAAAGAGCCCTGGATGTAGGGCTCTAAGGTAAAAATCTTTTTCCTTTTTGAAATTTTCAGAAAAGTGAAGTTTTATGTGAATTTTGTGCAAGTTGTTGTATTGCATGATAAGTTGTTTTGAATTGAGTTATTATGCTCTCATATGCATGCTAGCACTGTTTTTAATCAGTTTGGTGAAGTTTAAAGTAGATTTGAAGTGAAAAATTTGTTTTAAAATTTATAAAGGGGTGTTTGGATTTAAGTTTTATAGTGTATTTGTGAGAGATTTGTGTAGTGTAAGCTGTTTAGATGTGCTAATTAGGGTAGAGTTAGGTGTCTAGTGTGTTTAGTTACAAGTTTGAAAAAGATTAAAAGCAAGTTGTGTAAGAAAAAGTTGAAAAGGATAGCTAAAAATCTACTTGGTCATCTATCTGCATGATTTCATGAAGTTTTTAGCTTGATTTTTGGCAATCTGTTAGAAGCAGGGATTAATTAGGTTTGTGGTTTGATTACATGCTAGTTTGTGAGTTTGTGTGAAAGTTTTGAGACCTTGAACTTCATTTTTGAGCAACAAAATTGCATCTAAACACCACCAGACCTATAAAAGACCTCAGCAACCTTAAATTGCTTTTGAGTGCAGTTTTGAACTTATTTTTGTTTGTGAAGTGCTTGATTTTTGCCTGCATTTGACTCCCTACACTCCAAAGAGTGTAGGGGTGCCCTTGTTCCATCAAAAACATCACCAATTCAGCAAAAACCAAGTCCTCTTGGTAGTTCATTGCACAAGTGAAACTCACACTTGTTCATCAGTCAACAAGCCTTGTCTGGGCATATTTGAGCTTCTATTTGATCTAATCTTTGTCAATTTAGGTTTGTGATTGTGTTTTTGTAGCTTATAAGTGTTACTGATTAAGTTTTAAAAAGAAAAAAAAGAAAATTTTTGTAAAAAGTCCACCCTGCCTGGACTCGAACACGCGACCCCTCGTTGGGGGAGTAAACGTGTTAACCAGTGATCTAGATGGACTTTTTACGTTATTGTTTCATTTCAAAGTTTACTTAAAGTCTTTCTCACTTTGGCTTATATTAATAAGCCGTAGCTTATTTGGTTATTTTTAGCTTATTTATTAAGCATTTTTGGCTTATTTCATTTTTCCTAGGTTTTGATTAGTATTCCAGACTTTTCTGTTTAAAAGTTTTATTTTTCCCATTATTCTTTTATTTATTAGGATTATTTTTGGTTTTATTTTTAGAAAGTAATTTAAAAATAGTAAACAGTAATTAAAAAATCCAAAAAAATAGTTTTTAAGTTTTAATTTATATTTTTGAGGTTTACATATCATAAAGTTTTCAAAAACTTTAATTTTTAATTTTATTTGATTTTAGGTTATTTATTAAAATTTAAAAATTAATATAAAATTAATTAAGAGGTTTTAGGAGCTTTAATTTGCATTTTCTTCTTAGTTAGAATATTTAGAATTTTTAAGAATTTATTAGAATTTATTTAGGAACTTTTTATTTTTTGGAATATTTTAATATTATTTTATTCATAAAAATTCAAAGTTTTATTTTTAACTTTTTTTCATTTTTCCTAGATTCTAGATATTAAATTAGGAACTTTGTCACTTTCCAATTAATTTTTAGGCTTTTCAATTAATTTTTAGAATTAATTTAAGATTTAATAGATTTTAATAGTTTTTAAGTGTTTAAAAATAGTTTAATTTGGTTTTAAAATTTTTAAAAATAGTTTTTAGTTTAATTAGGTCATTTTTGAGGTTTACAAACTATTAAATCTTGTTTAGGGCTTTTTAATATTTAAAAGTGATTTTTAGGGCTTTAATTAGCATTAAAAAGTCATTATTAAATTAATTAAATGGTTTTAGCAAGTTTGGATTTTTTGTAAACTCTTAGAATATTATTTGGGATTTTTAGTAATTTTTAGGAATTTTTAGGTTAAAATTTTAATTTTGGCACTATTTACGGTTTTACGTTTACGCCTTTTTCGTCGTAGTTTAATTCATTTTCGTAACCGTCTTTCTCTTCTAATCCCATTTCTTTCTCAATCAATATAATCACAAACAAAATCAACTCTCAACACAACGCACTTGCCTCCTTGGGAAACGAACTTGCTTGGTCATTAGTGCTCGGTTTTCCTAAACCGACACTTAATACTACCACTATTTGTCATCCTTTTCCTAAAGGGTACAAAAACTCTCAATCATTTTGGCGCCGCTGCCGGGGAGGCGTGTTGTGTTTTGATTGAACATTGTTGTTTTCTATATTAACCATAATAGTAATTGTATTAATAACACTCTATTAATACGTATTATCGTTTTTCGGTTTTTGTGTGAATATTATTACTATATTGTATACGTAGAACAATAAATTTACAAGTACTCCAAATACGTGAGCAATCACAACCTTGATTTGGGATTTCATCACTCGATCATTGTATTCGAATCTCAAACCAAAGAAAAAAGGCAAAAATAGATAAATACTTTCGTGAAGCTTGATTTTGATAATACAAACTATAAGGTGGGTATAAGGCGGATATTATAAAATATATCCTAAGGAAAAAGGCTCTTAAGTGCTTCGCGCCGCCTCGTTTCCCCGCTTGCTTGTGCGTATTTGATTTTGAGAGTGAATCGAGGGTTTTGCCGCCCAAAGTATTACTAAGTATCATATATATTTTCTTGGTTTCATTTGATTAAACCCTCTTTAACGATTTGGTGTTCCACCATCGTTCTAAAGTCATCGAAGGCGTTCACTTCACGTGATCGTTTTCATTCCTTGAGGCTTCTTTAATCGAGAGATTTGATTAAGGAGGAGATTTGTAGATTTTGGTCTACTTAATACATTCCAAAAAATCCAAAAAAGTTAAAAACAATCAAAAACCACAAAAAAATTGAAAAAGTAAAAACACCAAAAAGAATCTTCTTTGCTCGCCTTCTCGTTGTACGTGACGTTTATGCAAACTCGCTCTAAAGCAAGACGTGCTCGTAAACGAAGAAACAAATCACTCACTCCTACTAGTGAGGACTCTCCTATTGACGAACCCATTGTAGTGAAAGAAGCACCCATGGCTAATCGAACTATGATGGAGTTGCTTCAAGCACCCACCGAGGGTTATGGAGAAGCGATTGTGATTCCCGCTATCCTTGCGGAGAATTTCGAGGTTAAGACGGGTTTGTTGTCCATGATTCAAAACAACAAGTTTCGAGGGGACGAAAAGGACAACCCGCATAACCACATTCGCCAATTTAATCGTCTCACCGCCACGTGCAAGTTTAAGGACGTCTCAAACGACTCGATTAAGATGATGCTTTTTCCGTATTCCTTAGCGGGGCCCGCAAAAATTTGGTTAGAGAAAGAGCCACCCAATTCTATATTGACGTGGAAGAATCTCGTTTCAAAATTCGTGAACCAATTTTTTCCGCCCTCTAAGACTACGCACTTGAAAAACGAGATTTCAAAGTTTTCGCAAGAGTATAATGAGAGTTTTTCAATGGCTTGGAATAGGTTTAAGGAAATGTTGCACGAATGTCCTCATCATGGTTTTTCCGACTTGCATCAAATAGACACGTTTTACAATGGCTTGAACGATCATGAGCGTGATTATCTTAATGCCGCCGCGGGTGGTAATTTTTTGTGTAAGACGGTCGAGGAAGCATTGTTAATCATTGAGAATAGGTCTAAGGTGTATAGTCCTCGTAGCACGTCGAGTGTTCGTAAGGCTTCGTCTTCATCTTCGCCTTCCTTGTCACACACCGTTGATGCTTGCCAAGTCGAGGCTAATTTGGAGAACAAAATTTTTGATATAGTGAAAGGCTTGTTAGTTGAGTTTAAAGTTGGTGAACAACCCGCTCCCGCTACGATTAAAGCGGTTGAGGTTTCTAGTATGTATTGTGGTGGAGCTCACGATTATTCCTAGTGCATTACCAACGGTGGTAACACTTCGAGTGCCTTCGCGGCCGCGGGAACTTATAACCAAAACGGTCAAGTTCCTCGCACTAATCAATTGACTCCACCGGGTTTTTCACCAAATCAAAATGCTAACAATTATCGAAACAATCAAGTTGGTTACCAAAGCAATCAAAGGAACAATTATAAGGGTAATAACAACTATGGGAATCAAGGGAGTAGTAGTAGCCAATTGCAAAATCAAAATCAAAACCGTAATTTTCAAAACACGAGTCAAGGTCTTCAAAATACTAAAGAACTTCCATTGGACTTTTTGAATTACGCTACTTCAAATGATAAGATTTTGGAAAACATTCAAGAACAAATGGCTAATCAAGCTAAGGACACGGCTAAGAACGCAAAGGAGTTAGCTAATTTTATTAAGGAAAATCTAGCCATGAGAAATGAATTGAAAAATGATTTTGCTAACCAAATTCGAGGTCAAAACAACAAGATAGAGCAAAGTCATGCTAGGCTTGAACAAAGAATTGACCAAAAAGCCGCTAGTCAAGATGTGAAGTTTAATAGTTTTGATGCTAAGCTTAATGCAATTTTAGAAGCCGTAATGGGAAACAAAGCCTCTACTTCGAGTGGTCTACCTAGTAACACCGTTTCAAACCCGAAGGGAGAGATGAAAGTGATTACCACACATAGTGGTAAGACACTTAAGGAACCGACTCCTCAACCAATTACTCCAACGGTGGAGGAAATTGAGGAAGAACCCGAGGTGGTGGTCGAAAAGGAGCATATTTCAATCCCACAAAGTACCGCTCATGCCATACCTACGGTTGACCCATCACCCATATTGGAACCCGAGATTCCAAAGGCTATGCCTATGCCCCAACCCACACCACCCTTGCCCTACCCATCGAGACTTAGGAAGGAGAAACGACAAGAGCGCGACAACTATCAATTTGAGCTTTTTATGAAATTGTTTCGTGATTTGCACTTTAATGTGAGTTTCGCCGATGCTTTGGTCATGATGCCTCGATTTGCCGCTAACTTTAAGAGTATGTTGAACAACAAGGAGAAATTACACCAAATGTCTAGTTGTTCGTCGGTTTATCTTAATCGCATACCTCAAAAAGTCGGTGATCCCGGTAAATTTTTGATCCCTTGTGCAATTCAAGATATGGAAGAATGCTATGCCTTGGCCGATCTTGGTGCTAGCATTAACTTGATGCCACTTGCAATCTACAAGTCGCTCAATCTTCCTAATCTTACTCCTTCACGAATGTCTATTGAGTTGGCCGACCATTCCACGATTCTTGCATGTGGTTTGGCGGAAGACGTTTTTGTGAAAGTGGGGAAGTTCTACTATCCCGTAGACTTTATTGTTGTTGACATCCCCACGGATCCTCAAGTTCCTCTTATTTTAGGTCGTTCGTTTTTAGATACGTCTATGGCTTTGATCGATGTGCATGCTAGAAAGATCACCTTACGTTTCAACGATGAGGAACTTGTTATAAACGCAACTCAAAATTCTCAACTTTCTCATGTTTATTTCGTTGCTACTATTAACCTCGTTGATATGATCGACGTGGTTTGCGAGGAATTTTCACAAGAAGTTTTAGGGTTTGGTGATGAAGAAACTAGTGGCAATCCCACTATGTTAGATCCAATTCTTGATAATTCGACACCAACCTTCACTCCTTTCGAAGGTGGTTGTTTTACGTTGGAAGAATTCGATGTTCCACGTACTTGTGACGAAGACCTCGACAACGATGAGGACTTCTCGATTATCAAGGATTTTCTCAACGATTTCCCATTGCCTCCACCCGAGGAGGTTATGAGTATCGAGCCCAAATCTTCACTTGAGGAACCACCTATTCTCGAGTTGAAAGATTTACCTCCTCACCTCGAGTATGTCTATTTGGAGGAGGACGACAAGTTGCCGGTTATTATTGCGAAGGATCTTTCGAATGATGAAAAAACCGCACTTGTCGATGTTCTTAAGGATCACAAAGGGGCGATTGCATGGAAGTTATCCGACATTAAGGGAATCGATCCCAAGTTTTGTACACACAAAATCTTAATGGAGGAGGATTTCAAGCCAACAATCCAAAGTCAAAGGAGGGTGAACCCCAAAATTCACGACGTCATCAAAAAGGAGGTTCTTAAACTCCTTGACGCGGGAATGATTTACCCTATTTCCGATAGCCCTTGGGTGAGTCCTATTCATTGTGTCCCTAAAAAGGGAGGGATGACCGTTGTGCCAAACGATGCCAACGAGTTGAGTCCCACTAGACTCGTGACCGGATGGAGAGTGTGCATTGACTATCGTAAGTTGAATGAAGCCACTCGAAAAGACCATTTTCCCTTGCCCTTCATGGACCAAATGTTGGAGCGTCTTGCGGGAAACGATTTCTATTGCTTTTTAGATGGTTTTTCCGGTTACTTCCAAATTCCCATCGATCCTCGTGATCAAGAAAAAACTACGTTTACGTGTCCATATGGAACGTTTGCTTATCGTAGAATGCCATTCGGACTTTGTAATGCACCGGGAACTTTTCAACGATGCATGATGGCTATTTTTCATGATATGATCGAGAAGACGATGGAAGTCTTCATGGATGACTTTTCCGTGTTTGGTGATTCCTTTACTTCGTGTTTGTCGAACCTTGAGAGAATGTTAAAACGTTGTGAGGAAACCAACCTTGTGCTCAATTGGGAAAAGTGTCATTTTATGGTTAAAAGTGGAATCGTCTTAGGGCACAAGGTCTCGAAAGCGGGGATTGAGGTAGATCAAGCTAAGGTAGACGTCATCGCCAAATTACCTCATCCCAAAACCGTCAAGGGAGTTAGGAGTTTCCTAGTCCACGCGGGCTTTTATCGACGATTCATCAAGGATTTCTCGAAGATTTCTCGACCCATTACACATCTTCTTGAAAAAGAAGCACGTTTTGTCTTTGGCGAAGATTGTGTACGAGCCTTTGAGATCTTTAAGAGGAAACTTACCGAAGCTCCCATTCTTGTTGCTCCCAATTGGAACCTCCCCTTTGAACTTATGTGTGATGCAAGTGATTACGCTATAGGGGCCGTTTTGGGGCAACGTCATGATAAGCACTTCTTTCCTATTCACTATGCTAGCAAGACGATGACCGAGGCTCAACTTAAATACACTACAACGGAAAAGGAGTTCCTTGCCGTGGTGTATGCATTTGAGAAATTCCGACCTTATCTCGTCTTGACGAAATGCATAGTGTATACGGACCATTCGGCTATCAAGTATCTCATGGCTAAACAAGATGCTAAGCCGAGATTACTTCGTTGGATTCTCCTCCTTCAAGAATTTGATCACAAAATCGTTGACAAAAAAGGAGCCGAGAATCTAGCGGCCGATCATCTCTCTCGTTTGGAAGATCCTCACCAAAGTGTTTACGAGCCCAAGGAAATCACCGAAACATTTCCGCTCGAGACACTTGGTGTAGTGAATTCCAAACTTGATTCTTCTACCCCATGGTTTGCGGATTTTGAAAATTACCATGCGGGTAACTTCATCATTAAGGGTATGACAACTCAAGAAAAACGAAAATTCTTTCGTGATGTCAAGTTCTATTTTGGGAACGAACCTTACTTGTTCCGAACTTGTGCGGATCAAATCATCCGACGTTGTGTATTTTTCACCGAAGCTTCTAACATCCTTAGAGCTTGCCATGAGGGACCCACGGGTGGTCACCACGGTGCTAATCTCACGGCTAAAAAGGTAAATGATGCCGGCTTCTTTTGGCCTACTATTTACCGAGATGCACAAATTCTTGTGAAGTCTTGTGATGCATGCCAACGAAAAGGAAAAGCCTCACAAAAAGATGAAATGCCACAAAATATCATTCAAGTATGTGAGATCTTTGACGTTTGGGGCATAGACTTTATGGGGCCGTTTCCATCATCTCGTGGTAATAAGTACATTCTCGTTGCGGTTGATTACCTATCTAAGTGGGTAGAGGCGAAGGCCTTGCCCACTAATGATGCTCGTGTGGTAGTTAAGTTCTTGAAAAGTTTGTTTGCTAGGTTTGGAACCCCTCGTGCTATCATAAGCGATCGTGGAACCCATTTTTGTAATGACCAATTCGAAAGGGTTCTAAGGAAATATGGGGTTACACATCGTCTTTCTACGGCTTATCACCCACAAACGAGTGGGCAAGTCGAGGTTTCAAACCGAGCATTGAAGAGGATCTTGGAGAGATCCGTGGGGGAAAACCGACAATCTTGGTCGGATAAGTTGGACGATGCTTTATGGGCCTTTAGGACCGCTCATAAGACGCCCATTGGGTGCACTCCCTATAAGCTTGTGTATGGAAAGAATTGTCATTTGCCTATCGAGTTAGAACACAAGGCTTATTGGGCCCTAAAGCATTGTAATGATGACATGGAGACCGCGGGAAGACATCGGAAAATGCAATTAAATGAATTGGATGAATTGAGAGACATTGCTTATGAAAATTCATTGATTTATAATGAGAAAACTAAAAAGTTGCATGATTCTAAAATTAAAAACCGGGTTTTTAACATTGGGGATCAAGTTTTACTTTTTAATTCAAGACTTAAAATATTTTCCGGTAAATTGAAATCCCGTTGGTCCAGTCCATTCACCGTGACTCAAGTATTTCCGTATGGGACCATCGAGCTAGCTCAAGATGATGGTCCTAACTTCAAGGTGAATGGACATAGGTTGAAGCACTACTTTGGTGGGGAAGTTCCATCCTTGAACTACCTCGACCAAGTCACCTTCCCCAATGATAATTAGTATTGAGGGGATCGAGTCGAGCTCATGACTCGGTAATCAAAAACGAGGTGCCTCGTGGGGGAGTCCCATGCTTATCCTATGTACATATTATCGCTTTGTAGCTTACGTGTGGGGATTCGTGCCCTTCCAACCTTTGTTCCGTGGTTGTTTGTGATATGTGGTTTTTAGATCATGATCTTCACGATTGGAGCCTCTCGTGTTCGTTTTATGGGAGCACTCGATCGTTTGCTTTGGAGACATTTCTCAATATCCATGATATATCCTTTTGATGTTCTAACCTTAGGTTTTTAGCACACTTCATAAACGGCTATTAATTTATTGGTTACACCCTTTCCATGCTAGATTAGGCATTCGACTACGTCTCCAGTATGGGGGTGTTTGCACCCCTAGACTCGAAACATTGAGGACGATGTTTAACTTTAGTATGGGGGGGGGGGGGTAAATAGATACTTGCCTTGCCAAACCTTCACGCTTTCCAAAGTTTATCGTTTTGTTTATCGTTTTGTTGCAAATTAAGGTTAATAAGGCTAAAAATGGCCAAATTTTAAAATTTTTCTCATGTTTTATAAAGTGTTTGAAGACACGAATGTAGATTTTCCGATGGCGAGAATAAGAGTAATTTTTGACTCGACCGTGCGTGTTGAGCACTTAGCTTTGATTCCTTAACTACACATTAGGCTAAGTCTCTTAAATGAGGATGAGAAATGATAGAGTTAATTATAAGTTACTATGCTAAACGTAGAGTACTCGTATTCTTTCAAAAACTCATGTGTTCTCGTTGTTTGCTTATTCTCCCTTCGCATGTAAATATTTTTTGCTTAATAAATATTGACTTAGCGGTTTAGTTGGGATTGTTGGGTTTCTAGTCTTTTCTAGTAGCTTCCGTGTAATTAAATTGGGAAGACATTAAGGTATCGCCAGCGTCACGGTTTTGAAGTATTGGCACCCCAATAATCGAAAGCTTCACCCAATAATAAGATTTCAAGTGCTCACCTAAATCTAGCAAACAATTTGAAGCCGCACAAGGCCGAAAAATCTATGCAAAATTGAAAGTGAATCAAGCCTTAATCATCGAAGCTTTAAAGATCCAAAATTCGCTTTAGCGTGAGGATATACGTCTTTGGCTAATAAAACCACCGATGAAGCGGATAATAAAAGGCAAGGCAAGACCGAAGTCATAATAAAAGCTTCATGGTGAAGTTGAATAAAAGATGGAGGTAAACCAAAGATAATAAGGCCCTTCCGTTAGGGGGCGTATAAAAGTCTTGGTAATAAGTCTCATTTTCAAAACCGTTATAAAACCGTGTTTATCGATTCTTCTTGTCAACTTAATTTTTTGACATCGTTGTCTATTAGGAGGGGTTATTGATTTGATGGTCTTAGTTACACCGTTAGGACTCTATTTTTAGACCTAAATCTCTATTATCGCATAAGTCAAACAATGTATCCTCGTGAAACATTCAAGACATCATAAAATATAAGAGATACAACTTAGGAATAATGGGAGGATAAGTACGTGATTGGGACATATGAGTAGTGTTAGCATTACTAACTTATAATGACAATGATCTCGTTGCACGCTTGGCATGGAATTAAGGTGAAAATCGAGGACGATGAAATTATTTCTAACGAAGCATTCACGTGTTCTTATTCTATGAACCTAAACGTCCCATTTTGCGATGAAAATCATACATTATGACTAAAACACAAGTAGTAGTAATAGTAGTAGTATAGCTAGTTTATCATTCCAATAAAGTAAATAAAAATGAATTTTGGAGATGCTACGATACTTTATTCTAGCATTGCGTGAGGGCACGGCAATGGTTTAGTATGGGGGAGTGATGAGACTGCTTTTATACATGGTCTCATCGTTCTTTTTGGACTTAAAATGCATTAAATATCATCAAAATACCCAAATATATGCTTGTGTTTGTTACTTGTGTATTTTAGGTACGGATATTGAGAAAATGACAAAAGATCACAAGAATCACGCAAAAACGAACACGGGAAACGAAGCCGCACAATGAACCAAGCCCTAATGAAGAATTTTCCAAAGAAAACCCTTGAAGATTTGAATAATATTGAAGATTGGTCCTCCAAGTTTGAAGAATTGACACTTTATACCCTTGTATCTTCATAATTACAAGTTTGGTCCCTAAAGTTTGTCAAAATTACAAAAAGGACCCTTAACTTTGAAGAATTGGCAAATTTAGTCCCTCAACAAATCTAAATTGTCAAATATGGTCCTCCAAGAAGTCAACCAACAAGTCAAAGCCTTGAAGTTTGAAGACTTTACATCATAAGCCCTTGGAAATCACAAGAATTGCCATTTTAGTCCTTATTCATGGTTTAACTAAAACACAAGGACTGAATTTGACAATTGCCAAAAGATTTTACAAAGGAAAGAAAGTTTTGGCTGTGTTAATTTAAAGTGGAAACAATTGGGGATTATAGGGGGCATTCCTGCCAAGACAAACAATTTCCAGCCACCAATCATCATGGGCCACGTCACCCCCACCAGTCCATTTCATCAAAAACAAACCAGTCCATAATTATTTAACCTATCACAAAACCTTTTTGAACCCATCACTTTAATTAAACACATTTAATTACTTAAAGTGGGGGAAACAGATTTTTTAAAAAAACTAATCCCCAAAACGAATCAAAACCTCAACCTGCTAACCTCTTAAACCTTTAAACCCTAATCACCAATTAGCAACAAATCAAAGGGTTATGGATTGATTATTTCCAGATCCTTGATTCATGTCACTCTCATCCAAACCCACAACCCAAAAACCCTCACACATGACTCATGGGTCCCCCACGTGGCTCCCCTGCTACTCCAAGACAAGGCATGACAGCAAATCAACGCCCCTAGTTGAATTCGTGTTCCCAAAGGTTATGATAAACGTTCAAGATTGACTTGGCAAGATGGCATTCACATGATTCCATCTGAATCATTCACATGGCACTACTTTGACTGAAAATCCAAAGATCACCAAGGGCAAAACTGGGAATCCTGCATTAGGGTTTAGCTTTGGATATTTTTCGTATTATTTTATTCTAGGACCTAGAATCTTCATTTGAGTAGTATATAAGGAGGTGCTGGTCTTGTAGCAACCCCTTGTTCCAGTTTTATGTAAAAAAATTTCTTTTATGAATTAATGAAAATGTTTTCATCCTGCATAAGACTGAGAACCATTTACTTTCCAGTATTTTTCAGTTTTAAAGTTTGTTTTTCCTGAGTTCATTTTTCTTCAAGTTTGTGTTTTTGAAATTTTCAAAAAAAAGTTTTCAAGTTTCTGATTTTGAGCAAGTTTTTGGTAAGAACTTGTGTCAAGGATTTGGTATTTCCAGTTTTTAATATATTGTGTAAGTGCTTTGAAAGATAACATTGAGAAGTTTTGAAAGGGTTCAAAAAGGTTTAAAGAAGAATTTCATAAGAATCAGATTGTACTTGTACTTGTGCATCTTGTGTTTTTCTTTTCAATTTTTTTTCTTAGCAGGTGATTGTTTGTTGATCATAAATTCAGCATAGGCCCGGGCCTATAAGGAGGTGGTTATTCAACCACAAAGAGCCTTGGATGTAGGGCTCTAAGGTAAAAATCTTTTTCCTTTTTGAAATTTTTAGAAAAGTGAAGTTTTATGTGAATTTTGTGCAAGTTGTTGTATTGCATGATAAGTTGTTTTGAATTGAGTTATTATGCTCTCATATGCATGCTAGCACTGTTTTTAATCAGTTTGGTGAAGTTTGAAGTAGATTTGACGTGAAAAATTTGTTTTAAAATTTATAAAGGGGTGTTTGGATTTAAGTTTTATAGTGTATTTGTGATAGATTTGTGCAGTGTAAGCTGTTTAGATGTGCTAATTAGGGTAGAGTTAGGTGTCTAGTGTGTTTAGTTACAAGTTTGAAACAGATTAAAAGCAAGTTGTGTAAGAAAAAGTTGAAAAGGATAGCTAAAAATCTGCTTGGTCATCTGTCTGCATGATTTCATGAAGTTTTTAGCTTGATTTTTGGCAATCTGTTAGAAGCAGAGATTAATTAGGTTTGTGGTTTGATTACATGCTAGTTTGTGAGTTTGTGTGAAAGTTTTGAGACCTTGAACTTCATTTTTGAGCAACAAAATTGCATCTAAACACCACCAGACCTATAAAAGACCTCAGCAACCTTAAATTGCTTTTGAGTGCTGTTTTGAACTTATTTTTGTTTGTGAAGTGCTTGATTTTTGCCTGCATTTGACTCCCTACACTCCAAAGAGTGTAGGGGTGCCCTTGTTCCATCAAAAACATCACCAATTCAGCAAAAACCAAGTCCTCTTGGTAGTTCATTGCACAAGTGAAACTCACACTTGTTCATCAGTCAACAAGCCTTGTCTGGGCATATTTGAACTTCTATTTGATCTAATCTTGGTCAATTTAGGTTTGTGATTGTGTTTTTGTAGCTTATAAGTGTTACTGATTAAGTTTTAAAAAGAAAAAAAAAAAAAAATTTTTGTAAAAAGTCCACCCTGCCTGGACTCGAACACGCGACCCCTCGTTGGGGGAGTAAACGTGTTAACCAGTGATCTAGATGGACTTTTTACGTTATTGTTTCATTTCAAAGTTTACTTAATGTCTTTCTCACTTTGGCTTATATTAATAAGCCGTAGCTTATTTGGTTATTTTTAGCTTATTTATTAAGCATTTTTGGCTTATTTCATTTTTCCTAGGTTTTGATTAGTATTCCAGACTTTTCTGTTTAAAAGTTCTATTTTTCCCATTATTCTTTTATTTATTAGGATTATTTTTGGTTTTATTTTTAGAAAGTAATTTAAAAATAGTAAACAGTAATTAAAAAATCCAAAAAAATAGTTTTTAAGTTTTAATTTATATTTTTGAGGTTACATATCATAAAGTTTTCAAAAACTTTAATTTTTAATTTTATTTGATTTTAGGTTTTTTATTAAATTTTAAAAATTAATATAAAATTAATTAAGAGGTTTTAGGAGCTTTAATTTGCATTTTCTTCTTAGTTAGAATATTTAGAATTTTTGAGAATTTATTAGAATTTATTTAGGAACTTTTTATTTTTTGGAATATTTTAATATTATTTTATTCATAAAAATTCAAAGTTTTATTTTTAACTTTTTTTCATTTTTCCTAGATTCTAGACATTAAATTAGGAACTTTGTCACTTTCCAATTAATTTCTAGGCTTTTCAATTAATTTTTAGAATTAATTTAAGATTTAATAGATTTTAATAGTTTTTAAGTGTTTAAAAATAGTTTAATTTGGTTTTAAAATTTTTAAAAATATTTTTTAGTTTAATTAGGTCATTTTTGAGGTTTACAAACTATTAAATCTTGTTTAGGGCTTTTTAATATTTAAAAGTGATTTTTAGGGCTTTAATTAGCATTAAAAAGTCATTATTAAATTAATTAAAAGGTTTTAGCAAGTTTGGATTTTTTGTAAACTCTTAGAATATTATTTGGGATTTTTAGTAATTTTTAGGAATTTTTAGGTTAAAATTTTAATTTTGGCACTATTTACGGTTTTACGTTTACGCCTTTTTCGTCGTAGTTTAATTCATTTTTGTAACCGTCTTTCTCTTCTAATCCCATTTCTTTCTCAATCAATATAATCACAAACAAAATCAACTCTCAACACAACTCACTTGCCTCCTTGGGAAACGAACTTGCTTGGTCATTAGTGCTCGGTTTTCCTAAACCGACACTTAATACTACCACTATTTGTCATCCTTTTCCTAAAGGGTACAAAAACTCTCAATCAGTCACCAAAACGGTGTATGTAAACGTAAGCACGTAACGTTGAATCCTCCGGTTTAGACGTAGTCGATGCTACTCCAAGACGTAAATCCAAATTTCTTCCCAAAAATAAGTGAGTTCATAAAATAATATTTTCAAATAAATATTGAGAATAAAATATAAATCGTAAATTGACGGATTGTCACAGCATTTACCCCTAAACAGGATCTTTGTCCTCAAAGATCATCTTACCTTACTACTCGCTTCTTATAGAATTAAATCCATGTGGGTATTTCCTCCACATTTGGTCTTTTCTCACAAGTGTAATCCATTATAATACGCGAGTTTCATCAAACATAACTACGGGAATAAGATCAGGCTAAATGATGACCTACTTTCTCTATCCATGATGTTCACGGGTTTCTGATGAATGCAACTTTTCGCCGATCTAAGCTTTACTAAGAACAATCAGATTTTCACTTGATAGATATTCCATCAAGTTCGATTTACGAAACATAATTCACGCAGTTCTTGAAGTCCTAGGGTAGATCCAGCTTATATGCCTTTCAATCCCAACTTTTACATCATCTCAATGGTCCCATACAACGGGGACTTATATCCCATGATTTGTCAGATCATGAATTCATTTTTCCAAGGTTAAAAATTGTGGCATAACTTCGCTACCCATTTGGCACTTCAAGATCTACATTTCATATTCACATAACCTCCTGCCCACTATCGGCAGTTAATAATCAAATCCTTATTTTAACAATCATTTCAGATCTCGCGGGTCAGGTAGTTTGCAAGGTTAGGTTTGCCATCATAGGAAACCTTAAACCTAAAAGACATGTCCAACTCACAGTGGGTGTATGTCGGGTGTCTTCGTCTCAATCCTATTACGATGATTATCAATGGTAATCCTTCCAAAGGAAAGCGATTATACGATTTATTACCAAAGGTCAATCATTCAAACATAAAACAACACTTATAGTATTTTGTATCGCTACTTTACCTCGTCCCTTCGATTTGGGGTGGTACATAGTACTCTCATCAAGGTTCGTTCTCAATGATTTCTGAGCAAATCTCTAGAAATTCGATGCGAAGCGAGGATCTTGATAAAGATGTTCGATACAGGCACACTATGTTTACATAACTCTTTTGCATTTATCATAACGGGAATGATATTAGCAGAATTGGTCAGTCTGTCGACGATGACCCAAATCGAATCAAATTCAGATGATGACCTTTGCAATAGCTAAACGTTTACTAATGTATGAGGCGATGTCTGCCTTCATAATTTGTCATTAGTACAACTTCTTTAGACAAAGATACTTTTAGTCATAATTGACATAAATAGAATACTTATACTTACAAATTCCAACATAACTATATCTCACAATTTTCCATATTTAGACAATCACAAGTGGTCTTTTATATATCTAACGCCATTGGCTTCTCAATTCTAATGGTTCACATTAGCCGCGAACCCCTTTTTTTTTATCTATGTTATCCTTCTTATAAGCATTGTTTATTTTTATATCGTTCGGCAATTTATTTTGCACCTTCATTATTAAGGAACATGTCCTAATTGGTTCTTTATCTTTTCTACATAATGCGTCAGTATCTATATTCACCTCTCATAATGTTATAATTATCATGTTCACAATTCACTCAGATATTCTTTCTATATTATGCGTCAGAAATTACGTTCACCTTTCTTCATATTTTCTAAGTTTCAGTTTCGTCTCATCTATCATTTTTATCAGTTTTTCTCAATCCGACGTTTAAAGCATCGATAATTATTACAAGTAATTAAATAATAATTATTTAATTTTTATGAAACGTAAACGTAAAAATTTTAAATTTCTTAGTTCGACCAATTATAATAAAATGTTCAAAATAAATTTGAATTTAATTAACAAGATTTTTGTTGATTTATCGAAAATATTTAATAAGATTCGTAAATGTTCGAAAAATCTTTGTTTATACTTTGGTCAAAGTTTTCTTAGTTGAAAAGCAAAAATTGTCACTTCAAATTTTCAGGTCATGGTTTAACGGTTCTACTCAATCCTTCTTAAGTTGTCTTTAAGTATACACAAACATTTACCCCTAAACAGAAGTTTAGTTAAATGGTTTGTGTATAAGGGAATAATCCCTTTAAAATCCTTTTTTAAAACATTTGTCAAAACATATTTGCACTTTCTTTTCAGTAATAATCCAAAGTCTTAAAAGGGCTCTTAATTTTTAAAGAGTCAATGTATTCCATTGTCTTATTAATCACATAGTCAAACAATGTAAAGGTTTAAGTCTTTAATCATATGTTAAATATTTAAGGTACAGGTTTTTATCATTCGGCCAGTTTAGGGCAGTCTATAACTAATTATTAACTCATTCTTATAGTTATAAATAAACAAATAGTCCTTAACGATCACAAGCATGAATTTATCAAATTACAGCCTACACACGTGATTCACCAAATTTATGTATGCTACATGTGTTTTAGTCAATCCAAACGACATCACGTGAAACTCATAATGTTCATTACAAGTACCGGATGTAGTGATTGGAATAAATAATCTTCTTCGCGGACGCGAAGTTGATGATAACCATGTCGTGGATCAAATCTTTAAAACATACGCTAGAACTTTGTAAATGATCGAACAAATCTTCCATTTCGAGTTATGGATATCGTTTTCGATTGTCAATTTACTCAGTTCATAGTAATCTATAAATATAAGGAATGATATCACCATAGCTCTTCATGATGACAGGCTTGGTATAATAAAATCTTTCTCCGACAACTCTCTCAGTTGTACGGTAATTCCTTTAATTTAGATGGTGCTGACGTACAGTGCACAAGCCACAGGGGCAGCACCGGGAATATAATCAATACCAATTTCAACTTGCCTTAATGGCGAAAGTCTAGGTAATTCACCAATAAATACCTCCTAAAGTTTCAGATAATATAAACATCTTTTAATAAATTAACATTAGGTTCTTTCTAGATTATAATATCTATGACTAGTTCACAACCATTTACGGTACATATTTCAAGTCTAAATGCAGGATATGGTCATCCATCAAGAATTATTTAGATCAGTTTTGATAATCGACATCTTATCATTTAGGGGAATTCTACTCGAGTTCCCATCAATTAAGACAATGTCGTCATATCATAATCAATCAATCTATTCTACGGGCACTATCAACTTTCCAGTTGCATTGCTGTCGATAAGATGTGAACTTCTCAAAAGACTAATAATAACTCATAATCCTTCACAAGTTCAAGGATATCTGGAGACACAACTACTATCAAAAGAGTAAGGTCAACTCATAATTTACGCGAGAGAATTTCAAATCAGATACAGACGAAAACATTTAATGAATATGAATATATCCCATGTTTTCATAATTTGAGTACGCATTCGAAAGCTCCTCGGATCGTTACCCAGGTCATTTAAATGAAATCAAATCAAAAGAAATGATAGGAATGTCGATACATCCAGTCGGGTATCAACACTCGGTAATCAGATACTTTCCTAAGAATCTCACTACGGGAGAATTGGTCAAGAAGGAATTGTCAGTTGTCAAATAAGACAATTTCCACAGATGAGTAAATTCGACTCAGAAGAATAGATGCTACAGGCACATATGTAGGTGTCCCTAACATTATGTCCTTATTTTTGACTTCTTACAGATCTCATTAAAATTTAATCTTTCACAATCCGCAAAAAAAATGTAGTGTTTATTCATTAGTTTTATGGTGACTACTAATCAGTCTTGCATGGTCCATTCCAAATTGTATGTAGGCGCGCAACTATATACAATTTCAAGATTAACGATGCAATACTCAGTTCGTCAAAATTTTATCTTTATGTTTATAATAAAAACATTTTCATGCTTAATTCTTAAATAAGAATCAGAAATAAATTTATAAAGATTTTCTTTGCTATGAAAACAATTAAGTTTTCCAAGATGTTTCATAAACAACTTCATTTCGATAACGATCATTTATAAATCTCATTTTGAATAATCCTTATAGTGATGAAAATTAAATTTTCTCAAAGGATACCGTTTTAACTTTATAAAAACAATGTGTGATCTGCAAAAGAGTGATGAAAAGCTTGTTCACCAAGAATTAACTACGATATGATAGGAAATGAGCTTAGCCAAATAATCATGAGGTTCATGACCTCGATGGCACTCACGAAGAATGATTCACAACGTAACTCAAATCAAGATGAGTACTTGTTCAATGGTTGCATCACTAATGCGAACATTAGGATGAAGCAATAAGAGATAGATAACATCGATACATGTAGAGTTTAGCAATCAAAGGTAGTCTTTTCATTAATCACAAACAAGTCAAAATTGTACCGTAACACATTACATGTCACTATGTCATACAATTCTCAAAACTCATCCTACCAACTGATATCTCAGTTAAGTTAGGGATTTTTAAAAGATACCACAATGATTACTAATCTACAAGAGTCATTAGGTGTTCCATATGTCCCGAAAGATCCATCGGTCTCAATTCAGAAGAAGATTTCTTCAATTTATTTCTTGGACACTGGGCATCCTCGTCAGTGGACAATGGCCTAGGAACAGCCCTTAACACAAACTAACAATCAATTAAAACCTTATAATTCAATCACAGGACTTAACGACTTCCTCTTATCAATCTCATATTTCATACGGGTTAAATTTTACTTTATTCAAGTTTCAACCAATTTTATACTCAATTCAATATCCTAACTGATATTCCAATACTTTCAATTTTATTTATAAACTTTAATAGGGCAATAAAAGCTCGATATGGATCAACACTTAATTTCAATCCTATAGCTCTTACAACAACAATTATCAAATGAGTCACTAGTATGAAATGACTTGATCATTCAACTAGACTTCTCGGAAAGGTACTAGTGGCATGAGGCTTTTGGGTAATGGTTCCAATGACAGTCTCAAGTGCAACATTCACCCTTTCGATTTCAATTTAAGAATTGGATGACAACGAATCAGATAACATCTTTCTAGGTGGTAACGTTTTGTCAAACTCCACTCTATAAGGAAAGATCGTCATGACATCGATATCATATTTAATCTCGCCAATTCTTTTTCAATATCACAATCAACTAATATCAACATTTCTACGAATATCAACCATTTTGTTGGGATCATAAATAACCACAACTTGGTTTAGATCTAGGATAGCTAGAATTTCTACGAGAATAGCTTCGATTAATTTACTAGGGGATTTAGGGTTTCTTGTGACAATCTACGTCGTATAAATACCTCGTATAAATATCAAAATAATCATCAAACAATCATGTAATAAGATTACATCATATATATATATATATATATATATATATATATATATATATATATATATATATATATATATATATATATATATATATATATATATATATATATATATATATATATATATATATATATATATATATATATATATATATATATATATATAATCCAAGTTATATATATACTAAAATAACACTTCTCAGTCTGGCCTTGTCGGTAACTCGGGAATTCTTCAGCACCGTTATAGTCAAAAGATTTTTAGACATTTTTAGAAAAATGTTTATAGTTAAAAGATTTTGAAATGTTTTATTCAAAACCTTGGTTTTAAAAATCTTTCGTTCTCTATAACGAGAGCTCTGGTACCAAACTGTAACACCCCCAAATTTATACAACTCAATACAGCGGAAGACTAGTTGGTGCTACGGGATAGCACATTACTCACATCACAGACAACACATAAAAATCGCGTCGTTTATTAATAAAGCATTTCCATTCATAAATATCAAAGTTACATCGGTCCCAAGTCATATTATTTCATACAAAGTTTTACAAAGTATTTGAATGGAAAATATTGTTTAAGTGCGGGCCATGAATTCTTGTCGTCTTCCCGAGAATTACCTTCAAGTACCTGAGATAAAACATGTTAAAAGAAAAGGGTCAGCGATAACGCCGAGTGAATTCATAGAGTTTACTAAAATCCATGAATATAATATCAGTATAAAATTATTACTGAAAATCATTTTGTACAAATCATTTTAATAGGCCATAAAATAGCCAAAGTCATTTTTATACAAATTCTTATCGAAAATCATAATATAGGCATTTGCCTTAAAAATCATTATATGAGCCAATGTCGTAAAAACATCATACAATACGTCTTACGACGTTGTATAAAGTTAAATAAAAACCGTTATATGAATATGGTTATGAAAACCAAAACACGAACATAATATCAATAGTATGACCCTGTATTGCTAGTCAGGTAATACATCGTAATTCGGGGTGTCTATTAGTATTTCGTTAATCGAATTATTATAAGCCACATGACATTGTTACCTTACTAAACCAACAACGGGTAGCTAACCCGATACTCAATTTGCCCATCTAAAGTAGCGTGTCGTCACAAAGGTCACGCTATGGAAATCTTCTCATACATAAATTCGCTTACCAATCAATGTGGCACGACGGGGATCAACCGTCAAGGCGCGAACTGGGGTGATCGTCCCCAAATAGTACTATTATATGCACAAGCGTCTACCAAATACCGGTAGTTCACAATTCATGCTAATGGGACTTTTAGTGACATAACCTAACTTTAATAATCCATTTAATTTCATCTATCGGGTCCTTTAATCATTTATCGGGTCATACAATCGGGTCATACAATCATTCGGGTCCAAATCAATAAACAAACAATCGGGACAAATGGTGTCCTATTTTATAAAACTAACATGTTATCTCCCTCGCGGGTTTATAAAATATTTCATAAAAACATTTAAAAGAGTGCGAGGCTATGAACTCACGTTGATGTGGGAAGGCGGGTTACCGGCGATTCGGACGTACGGTACGTGCTTCAATCACGGAAACCTAGACAAATAATACTCGTCTTAGACTCATGTCCAATGACTTTATAAAAATAACAATTATGTATACATATGATGATTATTTATATATGATGATCAAGTGGGTTTACATATTCTCATTAACTCGTTTTAGTGTTTACGTATTGGTATCTTTTTTCTAGTTTACTAGTTTTACCTATTTACGCGTTTTAAGTCCAATAAACTTATTATAAGTTCTTTAACTTGTATCAATCCATGTTATACTTATAAGTGTTTTAGTCCATTTTTGTTGTATTATTAGTCCAATAACGTTAATTTAGTCCGTTAATGTCCGTATGTTAATTAGTTCGGGTTTTATCGGTTTTTACTTGTTATATATATTTATATATCAGTATATGAGTTTTATAAAGTTTACATTAGACGGGTCCAACCATCTAAGTTTTATTTAACAAAAACGTTAATGTTACGGTATTAGCCGAAAAAGTCGTAAAAATCATGTTTATAGTTTTATAACTTATAAAACTTAACAAGTTACTATTTTTTATAAAATGTCCACTTATTTACCATTGAACATATTTATATAAATGTATTATATAAGTTAGTGGGTTTTAATTTATATTTTATACTATTAAATTTTGAGTGCTTATATAATAGTATTATACTTTAATTTCCAAAATCTGATTTTTATTTTCATCTTCACCAAAACTGCCATATCTAGAGTTCTATATGGAGATAGAAGCTAAAATTTTTATCACATAAACTACATGATATGTGCTCCATTTAACTTTCCTATAGCTACTGTTGAATCATCTTCTAAGTATTTTCTAAAAATCGTCCAAAACAGTGAACTCAGATTTGTACCTTAAAATTGTTTTGATCATATCTCACTCATTACAATGATTCCATTGCATGGCCAACTCTCACATGTGTACAAGACCCATAGCTTACTGTATATTAATTCTACTTCATCATTTTATCAGTTAATGACATGTTTCTTTACTGTTTTATACAGCCAACAAATTTAAACAAGATTTTAGCCTTGTTTCTTATAGTTTTTCACCTTTTCAAGCATGTTTATCAACACCAAATCCCCACATAACATTTTTATCATCATATAATCATCATATACATATACAGTAGGAAATGAAATACATGATTACATAATCAAAATAACAATAAGATGAGGAGGACAATCTTTATACCACCAAGTTGATGTAGGTTATGATTTGGACATGTTTTTTGATGGAGAAACTTGTGAATAACCATGACCATCTTCAAGACCACCATTCTTCATAAACACCTTATGGAAAATCAGCCCTACTACTCCATGAAAACTCCTCCTTGGATGTTATAAGGACCACCAATCAATAGGGTTTCAAAAGGGCTTCAACATATGTGTATATAACATAAGATTTCATGGTTGATTTTGATCAAAATTGGTGTTTAAGGGGAGAAATGGGACGGCACAAATGGAGTGGGATGAGAGAAAGATGGAGTTGTTTGCATGGTGTGTGTGTGGGAAGTGGTTTAGCTAACCATGGTTTTGTTAGTGTGTAGCTTCAAAGTGAAGCTAAGGACATGTGTAGGATTTGTTCATGAGGTTTTGACACCTCATGGTGTTAGTTGCTTAATGTTGGCCGGTTTTGGGGGTGGGACAAGTGTCCCACTTGTCTCATCCCCAATTATTTACGGGTACTCCTCGATTCTAGTTTCCTCGATTTGCGTGCCCTCGGGTCGTAAACATTTTTATAAATTATGAATCAACGGCACAAAACGAATCTAATAAAAATTGTTTCATCAAAAACGGAGTTCGAAAACGTAAATACGTAATCCTAAGGTTTCCGGTTTAGCCGTAAAGGACGTTAAAATAAAATCGTAAGTCCTAATCTCTTATCGTAAATTTTTGAGTTTATGAACCAACACAAATTTAAAACTCCAAAATAATATTCACAGACAAATTTATTTTCTGAAATGTCGGACTGTCACCAAAACGGTGTATGTAAACGTAAGCACGTAACGTTGAATCCTCCGGTTTAGACGTAGTCGATGCTACTCCAAGACGTAAATCCAAATTTCTTCCCAAAAATAAGTGAGTTCATAAAATAATATTTTCAAATAAAAATTGAGAATAAAATATCAATCGTAAATTGACGGATTGTCACAATTATTATCTTGAATGATCACGAGGATGCATTGTTGACTTATTTCGATAGTTATTAAGGCTGAAAATAAAGTGGGACTATTTAATCAATAGTTAGCTAAAGGACAAAATCTTTTAAAACTGCTTCTCGGGACCTCATAAAGTTCATATCTTGGCATAACTCGTTTCACGATTTGAGACCTTTCTCGGACCGATATTTGGCAATGAATTCATACTTCAAATCTTGAGAGACGTTCATGATATAATGGTCTTCTCTTCATAATAGGAATTTCTTCACTTGAAGTTTTGAGAGATTCTACATACTTGGACCACGACTTCTTCATTTTTCTCCAATCTTTATTTTGGACTTTGATATACAACGATCCGCCTCCTATTAGGACTTGGATCTATTTATCCTCATACCTTGTTAGGGCCTTTTTGGATAGACTTCTCCATTATCTTTTGGGGAGTATTTGCTTTTCGTCGTGTGTCTCGATCCTTCATATTGATTTTTGATAAATTATTCTTCACATCACTTGGGATCTTTAGCAACAAAATGTAGCCCTCATGCCTTGTTAGGGCCTTTTCGGACTCGCCAATCTTCGCGTCCCGCTTCAATAAGTTATGCCTTGGCTATGAACTCTAATCCATACCGATCAACTTCTAAACGATCTTGGGCTAGAAGCTAAGTAACTTTTCAAATCGTACAACCTTATTTATTGCAGGTAAATTTATTAACAAGCGATGGGAGAATAGGCTTATAATCAACTCACATAAATTCACGAAAGAATACCAAACTTATAAATGACTCTATCATCTCTCGTCCTCCACAGTTTAAAATCTCAAGGAATAAGACTCGTGGATGCTTAGCCAATTAAATCAAAGTTTTGGGTTTTCGAGTCATCTATAGGATCTTGCAAATTCTTAGACTTTTTCAAGTTTAGAATTTGCATTTTAAAGTTCCCTTTATAAACGACTCTCTAGGATCAATTATAGGAACTTGAGAAAAGTTCTTGTTCTTAACCCGTGAGAGTTAAGACTTTCGCGTTTTAAAGCTCCCTATATAAAATCCTAGCAAAACTTGACTTAAACATGTTAAGGATACTAGCTAGAGTAAACTTACATAAGTAAACTCGGGTTGAGTCAAAAGATTCACAACGTTGAAAAGTAAAAACACTTTATTAAACTTTATTCTAGTAAAGAAAGAAAATAACTATACAAAGGTAAAACTACTAGGCCAAAATAGATCAAAAATTTTGAAAAATGTCGAAAAAATTGATTTTCCGGTTAAAATGAGGACAAATACAAGGAAAAGGCCACTTAACTTCGATAGAAGTCCCCCCCTACACTTGATATAAACATTGTCCTCAATGTTTAAGCATGTGGGAGTAAACTCCCATACACTTAGGACATTGTGCACTTTGTTTAAATCTTGCTAAGGAAAAGACAACTAACGAGATTACCATTTTAATATTGAGAAATATAAAATAGTGAATCGAAAAGAGTTTAGGATGGAACCAGGAAGACGGAAACACGGAATCACGGGTCATCAAAAATCATCAAGAGTGGATCATTGAAAGCTCGAATCCCTGAATATGAGAAGAGAGGAAATAGCAAACAGCAACGGGTCTCCCCTACACTTAGGATAAAGATAGCTAAAAGATAGATACTTGGTTTACCTCCCAAGAAGCGCTTGATTTTTGTTCACCGAGTCGTGAGCCTGACTCGACCTTGATTATCATGGAAAGAACCTTGAAAAAACATCCACCGGGATCAAATACATAGTTTTCGTCCATCAAATAGCACAAGCTTAAGGCGAACAAGGCAAGCTAAAGAAGAATAGGCAAGGTTCCCTTAAGCAAAAATGGAGCAGGTGGTAGCAAGGGTGAAGAGGTGCAAGCATATCTCCAGTAGTTCCAAAAATCTTTCCTTTTATTTCATCAGACGGATACTGAGATGGCTTAAAAATTTCAATACCGGGGTCGAACATCTTTTCCTTTAGGGGAAAATTACACTCAGGCTCAGTAGAATTTGAAGAACATCCGCTAAGAAAATGCACAACCTCATCCTCAGAAGGTGGACAAAGAGGTGTCAAAACATACGTGTTGCGGATGTTGGTGTCGTCCGGTGTCGGCTCCTTTGAAAGAATTTTCTTCAAATCCGTAGAAGAATGAAAACCATAATCATCAAAGTCCAAAGGAGGAGTATCACTCTCATGAGGGAAGTATGTATTGAGAAAAGTAGAAAAGTCTTCCTCAAATGAGTAGTCATCCAAAGTAGGATCAAGCATGGATGGCGGGGGATCTTTATCATGTGAAGAATCACTCGAAAGAGTATCGGCTTCATCAAAATCATCATAAGTGGGCATGTCGGGATACTCGGAAGTAAAATTATCATAATCATCCCTATCGGAGCTAGAATCATCATCATAAGCATCATAGATCGGTGGAGAATCATATATGGGTGAAGGTTCCAAATTGGAGAGAGAATCATCCACATCATCTTGAAACAGTGGATTATCATTGCAAGAATCGAATAGAGGATTGTTGAAGACGAAAAAATCATCGAGCACATTAATCATATTCGCCGATTCTCTTCCATAGGATTTGCTTGTAAGCTTCCCCATTTCAAAAACTTGTGCATCATCCCCGACTCTTAAGATGAGTTCAAACTTATCCACATCTATTAAAGCTCTACCGGTTCTCAAAAATGGGCGCCCAAGTATTAACGGAATACGAGGGTCTATTTCATAATCAACAACGACGAAGTCGACCGGAAAAGTGAATGTGCCAACTTTAATGAACACATCTTCGACAATACCAACGGGGTAAGCGAGAGTGCGATTTGCAAGTTCAAGAGTCATCTTCGTGGGTGTAAGGTCGGGCAATGATAACTTTTTCCAAACGCTGAAAGGCATCAAATTTATACTTGCCCCGAGATCGGTGAAGGAAGTAAATTTGTCGGTTTGGTTAAAAGTACAAGGTAGCACAAAACGACCGTGATCTCCAAGTTTTTCCGGAAGTTCTTTAAGAAGTATTGCAGAGCAATTTTCATTCAAGCGAGCATTAACAAACTCGGTTATCTTCTCCTTCTTACTAAGCAATTCCTTAAACATCTTGACAAATTGTGGCATTTGGGCAAGAGCTTCAACAAGGGTAAAGGTGACGGTCATTCCAGCAATCTTTTCCAAAAAGTTAGAGACTCAAACGTCATTCTTAGTCAAAATTCTAGCCTTGTTGAGTCGAGAAGGGTAAGGAATGCTTGGGTTGGGTGGTGGAGGTGTAGAAGGTGAAGGTTGAGATGTTGAAGGGTTAAAGGTGGAAGGTGGGGTTGGTGGAGGATTCTTCTTGGGTACTTCTTCATGACGAGGCGGAGACGGTAATGGTGTACTAATACTAAGTGTGGGAGTAGTAGGTGTAACACCCCCAATTTCGGGTCATAGCAGCGGAAGGGTCATTGGGTGTTACTATCATGGTTCAACCTCAATATCATAGAAAACGCCTCAAAATGAGTCGTTTTAACAAAACATACATCCATTCATTTGTTTAAAAATAAAACAGTTCACACATGGTCCCAAATAGTTTTAAGTTTACACAACCAACCAAACAATAAAAGTTTCTTTGAATGGACATAGTTTAGAAAAAGCGGGCCAAAACAATTTAATTTAGCAAGCTGCGTGAAACCGCCTTCCTTGAGTGCCTTCTTCATGGACCTGAGATAAAACATGCTATAAAGTCAACAAAAATGTTGAGTGAATCTATAGAGTTTAAATTAAATAAATGAACACAAGTATTCTGAATAAACCTTCCGTGGTTGACAATCATGTGGATCAGACATAATTATCGTTGTTATTTCATAAGTCTCGTGAAATTGAACGTTAACATATATTATTTCAGCCCAACACACCTAGCCAAGTGCGTATAGTTCTCTTATACAATTGCATCCGATGTTTCATTACTGGTGCATCACAACACCACGCGATAGCTAGTCGCGACCGGACTGGGTGTCACCCCGATAGATCTATCCATAGTATTAGCGTTCCTTTCGATTAACAATTCACGATTCATGGGTCTTTAAGGCTAAACAAACTTATATAACAACTTTCATCTAAGCATACAATCGGGTCCTTTGTGTTCAATTTTAAAAGAATGAGGGTTTACCACAACTTCTCGTTGTACCCTTCATTTATATAATGTTTTTCCAATAATAAGGGTTTCCACAACTTCTCGTCGTACCCTTTTTATTTTAATAAAACAAGCATGTTATCCCCCTCGCGGGTTTTATAAAACAAGTAAACATGTTAAAGCGAGACTATAGACTCACCTTGGTACGTTAGTAGTGACCTGACGATCGCCGACGATTTGTGATGCCCGTTAAACACGAAGACCGCAACCTACCAATTAAGGCGCGTTCGTTAATAAACGACTCAAGTATAAATAATACTTAAATAATATGAAAGTCAATTTCAAATGACCATGAAAATCCCGAAAAATAACAAAATGTAAGTGTACTTCTATACCCTTTTATTCAACACTTATTCATTTAAAAGCTTACACCCTTGACATTGACCGTCATAAGACGCCAAGTCAACGCAAGTCAAACCATCATTTTTACTTCCCTCGGACCAGTAACTAAGTCATTTATATAATGACTTAATACTCGAGTAAGTCACTATGTCCAATAGTGAATACTCAACTCACGCCATACAAGTATTGAACTACGTGTCCAAAATACCACTCAGCATGTACACTCCAAATGTACACACCAATCTAACCTATCTAGACATGTCCGATTTCGACGAAACTTGGTGACAAACTCACACCTAATATGAATAAGACTCAGTTTAAATTTCATTCAAAAATATTACTTCTAAGACCTTCTGCCCGACACACCTTCGTGTTACAAAAACCGGACAGTTTTACGCCTTTGACTTGTAAAATCATTTTGACTTATCTAAACAATTCCGTTTGCAAAACCGACACTCGGGTTTGAAAATAGACTCATAACCTGAGGTTTATAAACTTACAACAGCCCTTGAACATTTTTAAAACTCATTTTATAGTCCCCGAGATTCGTTCCAAATATCGACAACAATTTTCGGATTGTGCCGATACCCGTCTCCCGGTACACAAATACTAAAAGTAGCATAACTTTTCGCTCGTAATGAGTTAGAAGCTCTACTTTAGCTCAAATCGAAGCTAACGAAATTCTCTACGACCCTATCTTATTAGTTTACCAAGTTTATCACAGTAACAATTTCAAAAACGGACTTAAAGTTACTGCCTAAAATAGCCTATCTAAAAATCATACCAAAACAATTTTTCGACCCATTCCAACAATTCCTATAGTCCTAATATGATCCTAATATGATACTAACACATCTAACTAACCCATAACACCCTCAAATTTGATCTCACAAAAATTAAATAGTTAAAAATCTTACATGCAACCATAACCCACTATGAATATTATATTATTAACACCATATATAAACATAAAAATGGATCAAACATCAAGTTCTTCACCAAAAATTGAAAATAAAATTTAGTGAATGCATGTAGAAGAAAATTATACCAATAGAAAGCTCTTGAAATTTCTAGGATGGGACTTTTCTTAGTTTCTTTAGATTCAAGGTAGAAAATCAAGATCAAAGGGTTTAGGGATGGTGGTGGTGGACGGTTTAGAGAGGAAAGAAAGAGAGATGAGATGAATTTTTATTTAAATGAATTTTTAATTAAGAATGTGTAGTGGAAATTTAATATATAGTGAGGTAGTGGGGTAGATTTTGTCATTTAGGCATAGTTTTGGTCCAAAAATGCAAGTAAATAGTTTACAAGGTAGAAAATGTAAATTGTAAAATTTTTTTTTTTTAAATATTTACGGGGCTCGGGTTTCGTAAAAATACTTTTCGAAAGTTAAAACGCTTCAAAATATAATAACAAAGCTTCGACACGACTTAAAACGCAATTAAATCGAAAACGCCGAAAATATACAATATCGAGACAATCGATAATGAAACGTAAATTTTTGGGCATCCGTCGGTATCGCGATCACTAATAGTTATCGTCATTCGTTAAAACGTGAAACACGAGAAATAAAGATTAAATATAATAAAAATCATTTTCATGATTATTTGAGAATATAATATCGATACCTAACATATTCCTTGTCGGTTTTCATCTAATCGACATTCTTACGCTAGTTTCAAGTCATAACCTTCTCGGTTTGTCGATAAATTAAAATTCTCATTAAAGCGAACACGTAATACGTAATAGTCGAGATTAAAATAACGACCTGAAATTGACGGATTGTCACATCATCCCCACCAAATTAGGATCTTCGCCCTCGAAGATCAACTTGCGTTCTTGCCCGATTGCTTGTTGAAATCAAAGAGATGAGGGTAATTCTTCCACATTTGGTCTTCTCGTTCCCAAGTAAACTCCGGTCCTCTTCGAGAGTTCCATCGAACTTTGACGATAGGTATTCGGCTTTGCTTCAGTTGCTTGACCTCGCGATCCATGATCTCGACCGGCTCTTCAATAAAATGCAACTTTTTATCAACCTTAACCTCGTCTAACGGTATAATGAGTTCGTCATCGGATAAACACTTCTTCAGATTCGACACGTGAAAAGTGTTATGAATCCCATACAGTTCTTGTGGTAGTTCAAGTTGGTATGCCACGGGTCCTACTCTAGATGTAACCTTGAATGGTCCGATATAACGAGGACTCAACTTCCCACGTTTTCCAAATCGTACAACACCTTTCCATGGTGATACCTTTAGCATAACCTTATCTCCCACGTTAAACTCCAATGGTTTTCTTCTCACATCCGCATAACTCTTCTGTCGGCTTCGAGCAGACAACAACCTATTCTTGATTTGCACAATCATATCCGTCGTCTCTCTAATCAAATCCGGTCCAGTGAGTTGGGCATCACCAACCTCACTCCAGCTAACGGGTGATCTACATTTTCTCCCATACAGTGCTTCAAAAGGTGCAGCTTTAATACTAGTGTGATAACTGTTATTGTACGAGAATTCGGCCAAATGTAAGTTCTTATCCCAGCTACTTCCAAAGTCTATCACACAACCACGTAGCATATCCTCCAAAGTTTGAATTGTTCTTTCGCTTTGCCCATCAGTTTGCGGATGATAGGCTGTGCTCATATCCAAATTGGTTCCTAACGACTTTTGAAGTGATCTCCAAAATCCAGAAGCAAAACGACTATCTCTATCGGAAATGATTGAAATAGGAACACTATGCTTGCACACGATTTCCTTCAGATAAATATCGGCGAGTTTCTCCAATCCGAACCTCTCGTTGATTGGAATAAAATGAGCGGATTTAGTTAAACGATCGACAATAACCCAAATTGCATCGAACCCAGACGATGTCCTTGGGAGTTTTGTGATGAAGTCCATCGTAATTCGCTCCCATTTCCAGACTGGAATTTCAGGTTGGACAAGTAATCCTGACGGCTTCTGATATTCAGCTTTCACTTTTGCACATGTTAAGCATTTCGCGACGTATGTTGCAATATCAGCTTTCATATTCGGCCACCAGTATAACTTTTTCAAGTCTTGGTACATTTTGTCCGATCCAGGATGAATAGAATACTTGGACTTATGAGATTCTAACATAATCAAGTCTCTCAGTCCACCATATACTGGTAACCAGATTCCACCTCTCAAACATTTGATACCATCGGCTCGCGTCTCGAGTGTTTCACCGTCTCCTCTAAATCTTTCGGCAGCAATATTTTCCTTCTTGCATGCTTCGACTTGTGCGTTCCGAATCTGCTCAGGTAAGTTATGATGAACTGTCACTACTAAAGCACGCACTCGAATGGGTTTTTCCCTTTCCTTTCGACTTAACGCGTCAGCTACCACGTTCGCCTTTCCTGGATGATAACGAATTTCGCAGTCGTAATCACTCAATAGTTCAACCCATCGACGTTGCCTCATATTCAGCTCCTTTTGATCCAATATGTATTGTAGGCTTTTATGATCAGTGAATACTGTACACTTCGTACCATACAGATAATGTCTCCAAAGTCGCAGAGCAAAAACCACAACGCCCAATTCCAAGTCATGGGTAGTGTAGTTCTCCTCATTCTTCCTTAATTGTCTAGAGGCATATGCGATCACCTTTTCACGTTGCATGAGAACAACACCATATCCTCGAAGAGATGCATCACAATAAACAACAAAGTCTTCACTTCCTTCAGGTAACGATAAAATCGGCGCACTACAGAGTTTCATCTTCAGGGTTTGGAAAGCTTCTTCTTCATCATCGCCCTACACATACGGTTTATTCTTCTGAGTCAGCTTCGTTAATGGTTTCGATATCAAAGAGAATCCTTCAATAAACCTTCGGTAATAACCAGCCAGACCTAGAAATTGTCGCACTTCAGTTGGAGTAGTCGGAGCACTCCAATTCTTGATGGCTTCGATCTTTGCAGGATCAACATGTACTCCACTTTTATCAACCACATGTCCGAGAAATTGTACAGAATTAAGCCAAAAATCACACTTTGAGAACTTAGCGTATAACTTTTCGTTCTTCAACAAGTTCAAGATAATCTTTAAGTGTTCGGCATGCTCTTCATTGCTCTTGGAGTAGATTAGAATATCATCTATGAAAACGATCACGAATTTATCAAGATACGGCTTACAAATGCGATTCATTAAGTCCATGAATACAGCAGGTGCATTAGTCAAACCAAAAGGCATAACCAAAAACTCATAATGACCATAACGAGTTCTAAACGCCGTAATAGGAATGTCTTCCTCACGTATGCGAAGTTGATGGTAACCAGAACGAAGATCAATCTTGGAGAAAACACGAGAACCTTGAAGTTGATCGAATAAATCATCAATTCTTGGAAGCGGATAACGATTCTTGATCGTTAGCTTATTCAACTCTCGGTAATCAATACACATACGAAACGAACCATCTTTCTTCTTAACGAATAAGACAGGAGCTCCCCAAGGTGACGAACTCGGTCGTATAAAACCCTTATCAGATAGATCTTGCAATTGCACAGATAACTCCTTCAGCTCGGATGGGGCTAAACGATACGGCGCACGAGCCACGGGTGCAGCACCAGGAATTAGGTCAATTTGGAATTCTACTTGCCTTGGAGGAGGAAGACCAGGCAAATCTTCCGGAAACACTTCAGGAAAGTCGCGGATAACAGGTACATCTTCAGCACGTTTCTCCTTCGATTCTTTCTCCACTACTTTAGCTAGGAATAACTCACACCCTCTTTCGATATACTTACGAGCCTTAATGCAGGAAACGATTTTCAGTCGTGAATTACGTTGATCACCTTCGATAACCATGGTCTTGTCGTCTAAAGGAATCCTAACTTTCTTTTCTCCACACAAGATAGACGCGTTATACTTGGATAACCAATCCATTCCGATAATAATATCAAAACTTCCCAATTCAACAATCATCAAGTCTATCTTAAAAATACGGTTCAAGAGATTTAGAGAACATCCTAGGAGCGCACGATTGTAAATCACGTATTAGTATTATAATAATCAAATAATAGACATTTATAAATAAATAAATGTAATCCATTATGCTTTAAGCATAAATAATAATTAAATATGTATAACATATATATATACTTTTCTTATTCTCGTCCATTGGCAACTCGGAGGTTTCGCTTGCAGATGTTATAGTTAAAAGATTTCAAAAATTTATTTTTGGAAAATCTTTTCGTTCTCTATAACTTGAGCTCTGATACCAATCTGTAACACCCCCAATTTCGGGTCATAGCAGCGGAAGGGTCATTGGGTGTTACTATCATGGTTCAACCTCAATATCATAGAAAACGCCTCAAAATGAGTCGTTTTAACAAAACATACATCCATTCATTTGTTTAAAAATAAAACAGTTCACACATGGTCCCAAATAGTTTTAAGTTTACACAACCAACCAAACAATAAAAGTTTCTTAGAATGGACATAGTTTAGAAAAAGCGGGCCAAAACAATTTAATTTAGCAAGTTGCGTGAAACCGCCTTCCTTGAGTTCCTTCTTCATGGACCTGAGATAAAACATGCTATAAAGTCAACAAAAATGTTGAGTGAATCTATAGAGTTTAAATTAAATAAATGAACACAAGTATTCTGAATAAACCTTCCGTGGTTGACAATCATGTGGATCAGACATAATTATCGTTGTTATTTCATAAGTCTCGTGAAATTGAACGTTAACATATATTATTTCAGCCCAACACACCTAGCCAAGTGCGTATATTTCTCTTATACAATTGCATCCGATGTTTCATTACTGGTGCATCACAACACCACGCGATAGCTAGTCGCGACTGGACTGGGTGTCACCCCGATAGATCTATCCATAGTATTAGCGTTCCTTTCGATTAACAATTCACGATTCATGGGTCTTTAAGGCTAAACAAACTTATATAACAACTTTCATCTAAGCATACAATCGGGTCCTTTGTGTTCAATTTTAAAAGAATGAGGGTTTACCACAACTTCTCGTTGTACCCTTCATTTATATAATGTTTTTCCAATAATAAGGGTTTCCACAACTTCTCGTCGTACCCCTTTTATTTTAATAAAACAAGCATGTTATCCCCCTCGCGGGTTTTATAAAACAAGTAAACATGTTAAAGCGAGACTATAGACTCACCTTGGTACGTTAGTAGTGACGTGACGATCGCCGACGATTTGTGATGCCCGTTAAACACGAAGACCGCAACCTACCAATTAAGGCGCGTTCGTTAATAAACGACTCAAGTATAAATAATACTTAAATAATATGAAAGTCAATTTCAAATGACCATGAAAATCCCGAAAAATAACAAAAATGTAAGTGTACTTCTATACCCTTTTATTCAACACTTATTCATTTAAAAGCTTACACCCTTGACATTGACCGTCATAAGACGCCAAGTCAACGCAAGTCAAACCATCATTTTTACTTCCCTCGGACCAGTAACTAAGTCATTTATATAATGACTTAATACTCGAGTAAGTCACTATGTCCAATAGTGAATACTCAACTCACGCCATACAAGTATTGAACTACGTGTCCAAAATACCACTCAGCATGTACACTCCAAATGTACACACCAATCTAACCTATCTAGACATGTCCGATTTCGACGAAACTTGGTGACAAACTCACACCTAATATGAATAAGACTCAGTTTAAATTTCATTCAAAAATATTACTTCTAAGACCTTCTGCCCGACACACCTTCGTGTTACAAAAACCGGACAGTTTTACGCCTTTGACTTGTAAAATCATTTTGACTTATCTAAACAATTCCGTTTGCAAAACTGACACTCGGGTTTGAAAATAGACTCATAACCTGAGGTTTATCAACTTACAACAGCCCTTGAACATTTTCAAAACTCATTTTATAGTCCCCGAGATTCGTTCCAAATATCGACAACAATTTTCGGATTGTGCCGATACCCGTCTCCCGGTACACAAATACTAAAAGTAGCATAACTTTTCGCCCGTAATGAGTTAGAAGCTCTACTTTAGCTCAAATCGAAGCTAACGAAATTCTCTACGACCCTATCTCATTAGTTTACCAAGTTTATCACATTAACAATTTCAAAAACGGACTTAAAGTTACTGCCTAAAATAGCCTATCTAAAAATCATACCAAAACAATTTTTCGACCCATTCCAACAATTCCTATAGTCCTAATATGATCCTAATATGATACTAACACATCTAACTAACCCATAACACCCTCAAATTTGATCTCACAAAAATTAAATAGTTAAAAATCTTACATGCAACCATAACCCACTATGAATATTATATTATTAACACCATATATAAACATAAAAATGGATCAAACATCAAGTTCTTCACCAAAAATTGAAAATAAAATTTAGTGAATGCATGTAGAAGAAAATTATACCAATAGAAAGCTCTTGAAATTTCTAGGATGGGACTTTTCTTAGTTTCTTTAGATTCAAGGTAGAAAATCAAGATCAAAGGGTTTAGAGATGGTGGTGGTGGACGGTTTAGAGAGGAAAGAAAGAGAGATGAGATGAATTTTTATTTAAATGAATTTTTAATTAAGAATGTGTAGTGGAAATTTAATATATAGTGAGGTAGTGGGGTAGATTTTGTCATTTAGGCATAGTTTTGGTCCAAAAATGCAAGTAAATAGTTTACAAGGTAGAAAATGTAAATTGTAAAAAAATTTTTTTTTTTTTAAATATTTACGGGGCTCGGGTTTCGTAAAAATACTTTTCGAAAGTTAAAACGCTTCAAAATATAATAACAAAGATTCGACACGACTTAAAACGCAATTAAATCGAAAACGTCGAAAATATACAATATCGAGACAATCGATAATGAAACATAAATTTTTGGGCATCCGTCAGTATCGCGATCACTAATAGTTATCGTCATTCGTTAAAACGTGAAACACGAGAAATAAAGATTAAATATAATAAAAATCATTTTCATGATTATTTGAGAATATAATATCGATACCTAACATATTCCTTGTCGGTTTTCATCTAATCGACATTCTTACGCTAGTTTCAAGTCATAACCTTCTCGGTTAGTCGATAAATTAAAATTCTCATTAAAGCGAACACGTAATACGTAATAGTCGAGATTAAAATAACGACCTGAAATTGAGGGATTGTCACAGTAGGGATAAATGGTGGTGGAGGAGGTGTAGATGGAGTAACTGGGGGTGGGATAGATGGTCCTACTAAAGTAGCTCCACTACGAGTAGTAATAGCACTCACATTCGCTCTCGGGTTGGTGACGGTGTTTGAAGGTAGAGAGCCCGAAGTAGAGGGTTGAGTGGTTGGTAAGAAACTAGCCAGCATATTCTTCAAATCATTTGTTTTATTGCTGAAGGAGGACTGTATATAATGTTAAGATATTACTAGGTTGAAAAGTTCGTTTCTCGGTATCTTAATGAATTGATTTCCGGTTCAAAGTACGACTCAATTGTTTTTGGTGAAAAAGAATGTTTTTGGTTGTTTTAAAATAAATGTGTAAGACGTAAATGAAAATGACGTTAATTTAAATCTAACTGTAATTTAAATAAAAGACGAGAAATTAAAAGCGTGACAAAAAGTAAATGGGACTAAAAGTAAATGACGCAAACTTAAAACTAACCTAAAGGCAAACTTAAAACGCAACTAAAACTTAAACTAAGGCAAGGCTTAAAATAAATCTAAGACAAGTAAACTTAAGTGCGACTAATTAAAAAGGCGGGAAAAATAAAGCTTAAAAATTAAAACTTAAAAATTCAAATTAAAAAGAACCTGAAAACAGCTCATTCGGAATAATCCTTCGTTCGGAATAATCACTCATCCGGAATGTCACCTTCGTTCGGAATGATTCTTCTTCACTCGGAATATTTACCAAAACCCTTGATCCGGAATAAAATGCTCACTCGAAATATGTCACTTATCCGGAATAAACTCTTTATTCGGAATATAAGCCTTGGTTCGGAATGTTTTGCTGATCCGGAATAAAATCCTTTATTCGGAATACTGTCCTAAACTCGGAATGTTCCGAATGAGCACCTTCACTCGGAATAATAAATTATTCCGAATAAAAGTCACTGATCCGGAATATCCTCTTGGTTCGGAATATATTCCGAATGAACACCAAATGAATCCTTCGTTCGGAATGTTTTGCTGATCCGGAACAATGTCTTGATTCGGAATGTTCCGAATCAAATCCTTCACTCGGAATATATTCCGGATGAACTTGTTGATCCGGAATATCCTCTTGTTCGGAATGTCCTCTTCACACAACCTTGATCCGGAATATTTAATATTCCGAATGAACGACTTTGGTTCGGAATATCCACAACACACTTCCTTCACTCGGAATAACCTGGGCCTTGATCCGGAATATACCTGGGAAACAGTAATAGCGAAGAACAAGGAGAAAGGAAAAAGCTACGGATCTAGATAAAAACTAATCAAAATCAACCACAAGATTAAATCAAACTAATCACAAATAATCTAATAACAAATACTAATCAAACCAAATCAATAACACTAACAATAATAATCAAAATAATCAAAACCCACTTAATTAAATCAATAAAAATCAAGAACATAAACATGAACAAATAAACATAAAGATTAAAGATCAAACAAGAAAGGTAGATAGGAGATCAAACAATAAAAGTAAAGATTGACAATAATTAAAAGGAAACTTACTTGAACTTAAATGTATTTAAGGTGCAAGACAATTAATTAAATGACATGTAATTAAATGTGCAAAAATTAAAGTGGAAGAGCATAGTTTGTCAAACTAGCCAGCAATAGAAAATGAAATCTAATCTAATCTATTTATAGGGGAGATTAGGGAGGTGCTTAGGAAGCTTCCTCCCCTCTTTCTTCTTTCCATAATTGCGTCATTAAGTCCTTAATCTTCTTGCTTCTTTGACTTAACTTTTAATCTTTTAAGTTCTTCGACTTTTGTCTCGGGATTAATAACTCGTCTTGTAATTTCTTCAATAAATTAGACTTGAGTTATTCGGCTTTTTGTAAACTTCCGTCTTTTGACTTTTTCTTCGATAAATCTTTAGAATTGGTGTTGGACTTCCGTTCTTTTTACACTCTTGACTTCTTGACTTCGTCTTTCGTCTTTTTCTTCGATAAAAGTCCGTGAATGCCCGTGTTTTCTCCCCTTTTCACATTTTCGTCCTAAATCACAAAAAAACACAAACCACGCATAATTCCGACATAAATGACATAAAATACACGTTTTGGCTCGGTTATTATTGTAATTAAGTGGTAAAAAGGATGGGTGTTTACACACCTATCAAATCCCCTACACTTGACCATTGCAATGTCCTCATGCAATGCATTAGTTACAAAACACGATTACATTTTTCATCATAATCAATTCACGTCAGCCTTTATTAAAGAGATAGAAAATTATAAACATTCATAGTAAGAAAGAAATCAAAAACATACCTTAGGGTTTTGAAAATGTCATGAATGATCATCATCCTCAAGTTTTCACTTTCTCCAAACTAAGCTTAAAAACGAGATCATTGTTATTATAAGTTAGCAAACTAACATGAACTCATGTGGGCCAATTATTCACTTACACTCCCTTATTCCTAGGTGTATATCTTATATTTTATTTTTGTCTTGAATGATCACGAGGATGCATTGTTTGACTTATTTCGATAGTTATAAAGGCTGAAAATAAAGTGGGACGATTTAGTCAATAGTTAGCTAAAGGACAAAATCTTTTAAAACTGCTTCTCGGGACCTCATAAAGTTCATATCTTGGCATAACTCGCTTCGCGATTTGAGACCTTTCTCGGACTGATATTTGGCAGCGACTTCATACTTCAAACCTTGAGAGACGTTCATGAAATAATGGTCTTCTCTTCATATAGGAATTTCTTCACTTGAAGTTTTGAGAGATTCTTCATATTTGGACCACGACTTCTTCATTTTTCTCCAATCTTTATTTTGGACTTTGATATACAACGATCCGCCTCCTTTTTGGACTTGGATCTATTTATCCTCATACCTTGTTAGAGCCTTTTTGGATAGACTTCTCCATGATCTTTACGGGAGTATTTGCTTTTCGTCGTGTGTCTCGATCCTTCATATTGATTTTCGATAAATGATTCTTCACATCACTTGGGATCTTTAGCAACAAAATGTAGCCCTCATGCCTTGTTAGGGCCTTTTCGGACTCACCAATCTTCGCATCCCGCTTCAATAAGTTATTCCTTGGTTATGAACTCTAATCCATATCGAGCAACTTTTAAACGATCTTGGGCTAGAAGTTAAGTAACTTTTCAAATCGTACAAACTTATTTATTGCAGATAAATTTATTAGCAAGCGATGGGAGAATAGGCTTATAATTAACTCACATAAATTCATGAAAGAATACCAAACTTATAATTGACTCTATCATCTCTCGTTCTCCACGGTTTAAAACCTCAAGGAATGAGACTCGTGGATGCTTAGCCTGTTAAATCAAAGTTTTGGGTTTTCGAGTCGTCTATAGGATCTTGCATACTCTTAGACTTTTTCAAGTTTAGAAATCGCATTTTAAAGTTCCCTTGATAAACAACTCTCTAGGATCAATTATAGGAACTTGCGAAAAGTTCTTGTTCTTAAACACGTTAAGGATACTAGCTAGAGTAAACTTAGATAAGTAAACTCGGGTTGAGTCAAAAGATTCACAACGTTTGAAAATTAAAACCACTTTATTCAAAATTTATTCTAGTAAAGAAAGAAAATAACTATACAAAGGTAAAAATTAATAGGCCAAAATAGATCAAAAATTTTGAAAAATGTCGAAAAATTAATTTTCCGGTTAAAATGAGGACAAATACAAGGAAAAGGCCACTTAACTTCGATAGAAGTCCCCCTACACTTAATATAACATTGTCCTCAATGTTTAAGCATGTGGGAGTAAACTCCCCTACACTTAGGACATTGTGCACGTTGTTTAAATCTTGCTAAGGAAAAAACAACTAACGAGATTCCTATTTTAATATTGGAAAATATAAAATAGTGAATCGAAAAGAGTTTAGGATAGAACCGGGAAGACGGAAACACGGAATCACGGGTCGTCAAAAATCATCAAGAGTGGATCATTGAGCGCTCGAATCCTTGAATATAAGAAGAGAGGAAATAGCAAACACCAACGGGTCTCCCCTACACTTAGGATAAAGAGAGCTAAAAGATAGATACATGGGTTGCCTCCTAAGAAGCGCTTGATTTTTGTTCACCGAGTCGTGAGCCTGACTCGACCTTGATTATCATAGGAAGAAGCATGAAACACATCCACCGGGATCAAATACATAGTTTTCTTCCATCAAATAGCACAAGCTTAAGGCGAACAAGGCAAGCTAAAGAAGAGTAGGCAAGGTTCCCTTAAGCAAAGATGGAGCACGGTGGAAGCAAGGGTGAAGTGGTGCAATCATATCATCATAAATTCCAAAGATTTTTCCTTTTATTTCATCAGATGGATACTGAGATGGCTGAAGAATATCGATACCGGGGTCGAACACCTTTTCCTTTAGGGGAAAATAGCACTCAGGCTCAGCAGAATGTTAAGAAGATCCGCGAAGAAGATGCACAACCTCGTCCTCAGAAGGTGGACAAAGAGGTGTTAAATCATATGTGATGCGGATGTTGGTGTCGTCCGGTTGCTTCTCCTTTGAAAGAATTTTCTTTAAATCCAAAGTAGGATCAAGACCATAATCATCAAATTCCAAAGGAGGAGCATCACTCTCATGAGGGAAGTAAGTATTGAGAAAAGTAGTGAAGTATTCCTCAAATGAGTAGTCATCCAAAGTAGGACTAAGCATGGTAGGTGGAGGATCTTCATTATGTGAAGAATCACTCGAAAGAGTATCGGTCTCATCAAAATCATCATACGTGGGCATGTCGGGATACTCGGAGGTAAAATCATCATAATCATCCGTATCTGAGCTAGAATCATCATCATAAGCATCAAAGATCGGTGGAGAATCATAAATGGGTTAAGGTTCCAAATTGGAGAGAGAATCATCCACATCATCTTGAAAAAGTGGATTATCAATGCAAGAATTAAATAGAGGATTGTTGTAGACGACAAAATCATCGAGCACATTAATCATATTCGCGGATTCTCTTCCATAGTGTTTGCTTGTAAGCTTCCCCATTTTGAACACTTGTTGTTCATTCCTGACCCTTAAAATTAATTCACCTTCGGCAACATCAACTAAAGCTCGTCCGGTTCTCAAGAATGACCGACCAAGTATTAAAGGAATACGAGGGTCCATTTCATAATCAACAACCACAAAGTCGACCGGAAAAGTGAAGGTGCCAACTTTAATAAACACATCTTCGGCAAGCTCAAGAGTCATCTTTGTTGGAGTAAGGTCGGGTAATGAAAGTGCTTTCCAAACACTTAAAGGCATCAGATTTATACTGGCCCCGAGATCAGCTAGGGCAGTAAATTCTTCAGTTTAGTTAAAAATGCAAGGCAACACAAAACGACCGGGATCTCCAAGTTTTTCCGGAAGTTCGTTAAGAATAACTACAGAACAGTTTTCATTTAAGCGTGTGTTGGCGAGCTCAATCAGATTCTCCTTCTTGTTAAGCAATTCCTTGAATGCTTTGACAAATTTCGGCATGTGGACAAGTGCTTCAACAAGGCTAATGTTGAAATTCATTTGAGAGATCATCTTCAAATAATTCGACACTTGAATGTCATCCTTGGTGTGCATTTTGGCCTTGCCTAAGCGAGATGGATAAGGAATATTGGGTTTGGGTGGTGAAGGTGTAGGTGTAGCAGGTAAAGGTTGAGATATTGAAGGGTTAAAGGTGGGAGGTGGGGTTGGTGGAGGATTCATGGTGGGTACTTCGTCATGACGAGGCGGAGACGGTAATGGTGTACTAATACTAGGTGTAGGAGGAGTAGGGATAAATGGTGGTGGAGGATGTGTAGATGATGGGGGCGGGATAGGTGGTTCTACTATGGTAACTCCACTACGGGTAGTAATAGCACTCACATTCGCTCGCGGCTTTGTGACGGTGTTTGAAGGTAGAGAACTCGAAGAAGAGGGTTGAGTAGTGGGCAAGAAACTAGCCAGCATATTATTCAAATCATTCATTTGATTGCTGAAGGAGGATTGGATATTATCTCGAAGCTCGGATCTAATGTCATTCCCTTGCTTGGTGATATCCCCTTTCAGATTGATAATTTGGCTTTGTAGATTCTTGATTTGCTCACCTTGGGTTCTCATTAAGGCTTCAACATCTTGATTGATGGGTGGGGCTTGTTGAGCGGGTGGGTGATAAGGATTTGGTTGCTTCTATTGTAGTTGTTGTTGAGGTTTTGGTTTTGAGGAGAAAAACCGGGTGAAAGGTAGTTGTTGGACCGGTAACTCAGCAAATTTTGATCCCCTTGAGGTCGGGCTTGGTAATTTTCCGGTGAATAATTACCATAAGCCGCATACACGTTTTCCGGATTTCCTTGAGTAGAAGGACAATCAGTGTATGAGTGAGGACCGCCACATGTCTCACAAGGATTAGCAACCGCTTTAACTTGTTGTTGGTTTGTAGCGAGAAGCACGATATTTTTGTTCATTTCGGTCATCATGCGGGTGAATTCGGTCATATCGGGGTTTGCTGAGGTAGAAGAAACATTGACTCTCGGGTTGTTCCTTCAAGAAGCGGAGGAATCCAAGTTTTTCTGATGAGTAGTCATGTTTTCAATAAGCTCTCTACACTCCTCGGGTCTCCTTTTCATAAATGTGCCACCGGCGGCTGCATTAATCGTATCACGATCACGAAAAGTCAAACCGTTGTAGAAAGTATCAATCAATGTGACAGGGAGCATGTTGTGGTTTGGACAACGATCGATCAAAACATTATATCTTTCCCAAGCATCAAAGAGAGATTCATCGGGTTCTTGCATGAAACCGCTGATTTGATTGCGAAGGCTCGTGACCATGGATGGCGGAAAGTAGCGCGACAAAAAGCGTTGTGTCATGTCATCCCAAGTATGAATGGAATTCTTCGGGAGACGATCAAACCATTTCTCGGCGTGGTGTGATAAAGTATGTGGGAAGAGTTGTAGGCGAAGAACATCCATTGTGGCACCGGGCAACTTCATGCTTTGGGTAATAGTAATGAACTTGTCGAGGTGTTTGTTGGCATCATCATCAGGCATTCCGGTGAATGGATTAGTTTGCACTTGCTGGATCATGTGATGCTTCAACGAAAACTCCGGAGCCGTGATTTGCATCGGCGCAATCGGTCCTCCTCGTCCAAACATGGTAGGTTGACAAAGCTCATCCATTGTCCGAAGATCGGGCTGTGGAAGAACATTGTTGTTGTTATTATTGAGGTGCGGTGGATTATTGTTGTTCACACCTGCCATAGCTAAATCTTCAGGAGTCTCGGGCTCTTGATAAGTTGAAGATCTAGTACGCATACACTACAAAGGCAAAAGAAAAAGAAACCAAACACAAAAAGAATATATATACACAATAAAAATAAAATCTTTTTGGATTTTTGAAATTTTTTAATTTTTATGGATATTTAACAGTTTTTAATTAAAAAAATTTTTGGATTTTTTGAAATTTTTAAGCAAGAAAAATAATGCTCACGAATGAACGGATCCCAAAAAGCAACGCGTCTCTCACAGAAAACCGTTAATCTTTACGAAAAGAGCCGGCTGCGGCGCCATTTTAATGTTAAGATTTTACTAGGTTGAAAAGTTCGTTTCTCGGTATTTTAACGAACTGATTTCCGGTTCAAAGTACGACTCAATTGTTTTTGGTGAAAAAGAATGTTTTTGGTTGTTTTAAAATAAATGTGCAAGACGTAAATGAAAATGACGTTAATTTAAATCTAACTCTAATTTAAAATAAAAGACGAGAAATTAAAAGCGTGACGAAAAGTAAATGGGACTAAAAGCAAATGACGCAAACTTAAAACTAAGCTAAAGGCAAACTTAAAACGCAACTAAAACTTAAACTAAGGCAAGGCTTAAAATAAATCTAAGGCAAGTAAACTTAAAGTGCGACTAATTAAAAAGGCGGGAAAAATAAAGCTTAAAAATTAAAACTTAAAAATCGAAATTAAAAAGAACTTGAAAACAGCTCATTTAGAATAATCCTTCGTTCAGAATAATCACTCATCCGGAATGTCACCTTCGTTCGGAATGATTCTTCTTCACTCGGAATAAACTCTTTATTCGGAATATAAGCCTTGGTTCGGAATGTTTTGCTGATCCGGAATAAAATCCTTTCGGAATAGTGTCCTTCACTCGGAATGTTCAGAATGAGCACCTTCACTCGGAATAATAAATTATTCAGAATAAAAGTCACTGATCCGGAATATCCTCTTGGTTCGGAATATATTCCGAATGAACACCAAATGAATCCTTCGTTCGGAATGTTTTGCTGATTCGGAACAATGTCTTGATTCGGAATGTTCCGAATCAAATCCTTCACTCGGAATATATTCCGGATGAACTTGTTGATCCGGAATATCCTCTTGTTCGGAATGTCCTCTTCACACAGCCTTGATCCGGAATCTTTAATATTCCGAATGAACGACTTTGGTTTGGAATATCCACAACACACTTCCTTCATTCGGAATAACCTGGGCCTTGATCCGGAATATACCTGGGAAACAGTAATAGCGAAGAACAAGGAGAAAGGAAAAATCTACGGATCTAGATAAAAACTAATCAAAATCAACCACAAGATTAAATCAAACTAATCACAAATAATCTAATAACAAATAATAATCAAACCAAATCAATAACACTAACAATAATAATCAAACTAATAAAAACCCACTTAATTAAATCAATAAAAATCAAGAACATAAACATGAACAAATAAACATAAAGATTAAAGATCAAACAAGAAAGGTAGATAGGAGATCAAACAATAAAAGTAAAGATTGACAATAATTAAAAGGAAACTTACTTGAAATTAAATTTATTTAAGGTGCAAGACAATTAATTAAATGACATGTAATTAAATGTGCAAAAATTAAAGTGGAAGAGCATAGTTTGTCAAACTAGCCAACAAGAGAAAATGAAATCTAATCTAATCTATTTATAGGGGAGATTAGGGAGGTGCTTAGGAAGCTTCCTCCCCTCTTTCTTCTTTCCTTAATTGCGTCATTAAGTCCTTAATATTCTTGATTCTTTGACTTAACTTTTAATCTTTTAAGTTATTTGACTTTTGTCTCGGGATTAATAATTCGTCTTGTAATTTCTTTAATAAATTAGACTTGAGTTATTCGGCTTTTTGTAAACTTCCGTCTTTTGACTTTTTCTTCGATAAATCTTCAGAATTGGTCTTGGACTTTCGTTCTTTTTACAATCTTGACTTCTTGACTTCGTCTTTCGTCTTTTTCTTCGATAAAAGCCCGTGAATGCCCGTGTTTTCTCCCCTTTTCACATTTTCGTCCTAAATCACAACAAAAACACAAACCACGCATAATTCCGACATAAATGACATAAAATACACGTTTTGGCTCGGTTATTATTGTAATTAAGTGGTAAAAAGGATGGGTGTTTACACACCTATCAGTATATCATTTCGAAGCTCGGATCTAATGTCATTCCCTTGCTTAGTGATATCCCCTTTCAAATTGATAATTTGGCTTTGCAGATTCTTAATTTGCTCTCCTTGGGTTCTCATTAAGGCTTCAACATCGTGATTAATGGGTGGGGCTTGTTGAGCGGGTGGGTGATAAGGATTAGAAGCTCTAGGTGGGATTTGGTTGCTTCTAGTGTAGTTGTTGTTGGGGTTGTTGTTTTGAGGAGAAAAACCGAGTGAAAGGTAGTTGGTCGACCGGTAACTTAGCAAATTTCGATCCCCTTGAGGTCGGGCTTGGTAATTTTCCGGTGAATAATTACCATAAGCCGCATACACGTTATCCGGATTGCCTTGAGTAGAAGGACAATCATTGTATGAGTGAGGACCACCGCATGTCTCACAAGGAATGGATACCGCTTTAACTTGTTGTTGTTGGTTTGAAGCGATGAGAAAGATATTTTTGTTCATTTCGGCCATCATGCAGGTGAATTCGGTCATGTCTGGGTTGTTCCTTGAAGATGCGGAGGAATCCCAGTTTTTGTGATGAGTAGTCATGTTCTCAATAAGCTCTCTACACTCCTCGGGTCTTCTTTTCATAAATGTGCCACCGACGGCTGCATTAATCGTATCACGATAACGAAAAGTCAAACCATTGTAGAATGTATCAATCAAGGTAACGGGGAGCATGTTGTAGTTTGGACATCGATCGATCAAAACATTATATCTTTCCCAAGCATCAAAGAGAGATTCATCGGGTTCTTGCATGAAACCGCTGATTTGATTTCGAAGGCTCGTGACATGGATGGTGGAAAGTAGCGCGACAAAAATCGTTGAGTCATGTCGTCCCAAGTATGAATGGAATTCTATGGGAGACGATCAACCATTTTTTGGCGTCGTGTGATGTGGAAAGAGTTGAAGGCGAAGGACATCCATTGTAGCACTGGGCAACTTCATGCTTTGAGTAATAGTAATGAATTTTTCGAGGTGCTTGTTGGCATCATCATCAGGCAATCCGCGAAATGGATTAGTTTGCACTTGTTGGATCATGTGATGCTTCAACGAAAACTTCGGAGCCGTGATTTGCATCGGCGCAATCGGTCCTCCTCGTCCAAACATTGTGGGTTGACAAAGCTCCTTCATTGTTCGAAGATCGGGCTGTGGAAGAACATTGTTGTTGTTATTATTGAGGTACGGTGGATTATTTTTGTTGTTCACACCTGCCATAGCTAAATCTTCACGAGTCTCGGGCTCTGGATAAGTTGAAGATCTAGTACGCATACACCTGCGAAAGCAAAAGAAAAAGATACCAACGCAATCGACAATATATATACACTAAAAAATAAATTCTTTTTGGATTTTTGAAATTTTTTAATTTTTATGGATTTTTAACAATTTTTAATTTTTATGGATTTTTGCAAAATTTTAAGCAAGAAAATAACGCTCACGAATGAACGGATCCCAAAAAGCAACGCGTCTCTCATAGAAAACCGTTAATCTTAACGAAAAGAGCCGGCAGCGGCGCCATTTGATAACTGGTTTTTGCCCAGTATAAAAATTAAGTTCGTTGAAGTGTTCTAATCAAATTGATTACTGGTTCAAAGTGTGACTCAATTGTTTTTGGTTAAGAAAAATGTTTTGTCGTTTGTAGTAAAAGGAAAGTGCAAAACTTTAAAGTAAAAGGCGGGTAAAATAAATCTAAACCTATTTGAAAATAAATGACGGGAAATTAAAGCGTGACGAAAAGTAAATAACGCAAACTTAAAACTTATACTAAAGGCAAGCTTAAAATAAATCTAAGGCAAATAAACTAAAAGCGACTAATTAAAAAGGCGGGAAAATGTAAAGTTTAAAACTTAAAATAAACTAAAAACACCTCACTCGGAATAATTACTCGTTCGGAATGTCACCTTCACCTGGAATAATTCTTCTTCGTTCGGAATAATCAAGACAAAACACTCATTCGGAATAACTAGTTCATCCGGAATAAACAAAACTCACCTTCATCCGGAAAGATTGCTTCATTCGGAATAACTAAACCAAAACCTTCATTCGGAAAATTGCTTCACCCGGAATAATAGCTTCATTCGGAAAAGGTCCTTGGTTCGGAATAATTTTGGTTCATCCGGAATAAGTTGCTTCGTCCGGAATAAAACTTGTTCATGCAGAATAATCAAACAGAAGCCTTCATCCGGAATATTAGCTCATCCGGAATATCCCTTCATCCGGAATAATACCTTTATTCGGAATATTGCCTTTATTCAGAATATTGCTCTGATCCGGAATAACAAACTGATCCGGAATAAGTCCTTTATTTGGAATATCAGGCTTTATTCGGAATATTCACAACAACTCCTTCATCTGGAATAATTTGCTTGATCCGGAATAATCTGGGGAAACTAATTCGCAAAGAACACGGGACAGATAAAGCCACAAATTTAATCCAATCTAACCCAAATCAACTAAAAGATTAAACCAAACAAATCAATAAACATCTAACAATCATAAACTAACAATCCTAATCAATAAAAACTAACAATAATATCCACAATAATCAAAACCCACTTGATTAAATCAATAAAAACTTAAGAACATGAACATAAACATAAAGATTAAATCAACACAAGAAAGGAAGATGAGAGATTAACAATAAAGATAAAGGTTCAACAAACATAAAAGTAACTTACTTGGAATTTTAGGAATTAAAGTGCAAGACAATTAAGGAAATGACAATGAAATAAATGTGCAACTAATGTAAATGGTGGAGAACTAATCTTGTCAAAATTAGCTAACAAAAACAAATGAAATCTTAATGATCCTATTTATAGTGGAGGAGGAGAGGATTAGTGGAAGCTTCCTCCTCTCTTTCTTCTTTCTTTATTTCTCGTTTAGTCCTCGTCTTCTTAATTCTTCGACTTTTGTCTCGGGATTAATAAACTCGTCTTGTAACTTCTTCATTAATTTAGACTTGAGTTCTTCGCCTTTTATAAAACTTCCGTCTTTGGACTTTTTTTTCGATAAATCTTTCTAATAGGCCTTGGACTTCCGTTCTTTTTGCACTCTTGATTTCTTGACTTCGTCTTTTGTCTTTTTCTTCGATAAAAGCCCGTGTTTTCTCCCCTTTTCAAATTTTCGTCCTAAATCACAACAAAAACACAAACCACGCATAATTCTGACATTTACGACATAAAATACACGTTTTGGCTTGGATATTATTGTAGTTAAGTGGTAAAAAGGATGAGTGTTTACACACCTATCAACTTCACAAGAATATTACCCCCCCCCCCCCCTCGCGGCACTATTAAGTGAGTCTTGATCATTAAGAGTTAAACCATTGTAAAACGTATTGATTTGATGCACTTTTGTAAAACCATGTTGTGGACATTTTCGTAAAAGCTCCTTAAAACGATCCCAAGACTCACTAAATGTTTCCCCATATTGTTGTTCAAAGGTAATGATGTCATTCCTTAAAGAGGTGGTCCGTGATGGTGGGAAAAAGTAGTTAATGAACTTGGTCTCTAAATCAATCCATGTCGTGATACTTTGAGGTGGTTCCTTATCAAGCCAAATCCGGGCTTGTCCCTCGAGGGAAAAATGAAATATTTGTAAACGAATGGCCTCTTGTGGCACCCCATTGTATTTGACGGTGTTTGCCAATTGTATGAAGCGTTTGATATGAGCGTGTGGGTCATCATTAGTACCGCCTAAAAATGATGTAGCGAAAACCATTTGAATAAAACTCGTTTTTAGTTCAAAATTATTCGCTCCAATATCCGGCACCACAATCACGTCATCATTTCCTTCAACGTGAGATTGTAGAATCTCAATCATTGGTCGATTATCCGTTTCCATCGTGTTGTTCAAAGCTCGATTCTCGGGATCGGCTTGATTGACGGTCTTTTTGTTGTTCTTCTTCTTTTTGGAAGAATTAGAAGTATTTGGTACACCACTCGGTATGTGTGCACGCGCGAGAGTGCGCATACAACTAAAATTGAGGAATGAGGTAGGAGACCTCGGTCGACTTTGAGAGGACAAGGATTATCCCTCTCGAGGTTCAATATTAAAAAGCTACAAAAATAAATATATATGTAATACTACTTGAGTTGGCAAACCAATAATCGGTAGTCCCTCTCAATATACGCACAAGCAAGCGTGGAAACGAGGTGGCACAAAGCACTTAAAAACCTTTTTCCTTAGAAGGCCTTTTATAGCTCATCGCCTTATACCCACCTTATAGTTTGTATAAATCGAGTTCAAACTTTTTACTAGTATTTATCTACTTTGCCTTTATTTTTTTCGTTTTGGATTCGAATACAATAGTTAGGTGATGAAATCCCAACTAAGGTCTTATTTGGAAGTAGGTAAATTAATTGTTCTACGTAATACAATATTGTAAAAGAAAAATCTTTTTGTATTTTTTTAGAAAAATATATATTCACAATAAAAAGCGAAAGAAATCGAAATAAGAAAAATAACAATAATACGTAATATTTTTGGTGTAATACTTTAGGAAAAGTATTACTTTTGGATTTTTTATTTTTTTTTTGGTGCAAATCTTAGGAAAGAGTTTGCTTTTGATGATTTTTTATTTTTTTTTGTATTTTTAAGTTTTGTATTTTTTTATGTTTTTTGATTTTTTAGCAAGAAAAGTAACGTTCAAAATTGAACGGATCGCAAAATCCAAAGCTTCTCACGAAAAATCGTCAATCGTAACGAGCGAAGTGGCAGCGGCGTCAATTTAATGTATGAATTTTGCAATTCTTGTAAAATCTATAATTTTTCATTCCTCGACTCACTCGAATTGATATCCAATTTTAACGTAAGATTAATTTCTCTTGGTGAATAAAACTTTGTTTGTTATTTGAAACTAAAAAATTTTTAAAATATTAACCAAAAAGAAAATGTTAAAATAAAAAAAATTTACTTTTCTACTATTAAAAAAAAATTCTAAAAAAAACTAATTTAAAAACTATTAATTTGATTCTAAAAATAATTAACTTTACTTTTAAACTAAACAAACTCTACTTTTAAAAACTATTTTTATAAATATTTAATTTAATTAAAATCTAATTTATCTTGAAACTAATTTTAAATAATCAATTAAAAATATCTAAAAGTAATTAAAATATTTTTATTTTTTATTTTTTATTTTTTTTATTTTTTATTTTTTTAAAAACTTTATAAAAGTAAATATAAAAACTTTTAATTGAAATTATCAAAAAAAATAAACTTGTAATTAATCTAATAAATCTGCCAGCTACTAAATTAATTGACCATATTAATTACTAAAACTGAGATAATAACAAAACAAGTAACTAGGTGAGATGGCTAACTCGTTGGTGTAGTGAACAGGAGGTCAGGGGTTCGAGTCCCTACAAGGACTTTTTGTTTGAATGAATATATATATATATTTTTATATTGAACAATGAAAATAAAGTCACAGGTTCGAAACAAGACTGCTTGAATAATTTTGAAAGCTGATAAATCAGCTATTATACTCACAGACCAAATGAGTCTTTAAGCTAAACTCACAAATCAAACAAAACAAATCAATCAGCTAAGATGGCCATATCAGCAAACAAACAATAGACTAAAAAAACTAATAAAATGCAAATAATACCTAAACAATCAGTAAATCAAAACTAAATAAGCAAGTCTAATAAGAAACAAAAATCAGTTAATCATATATAAGCAAAACTTATCTAAGCTTAATAACGGCAAGCATATCAGATCAATCGAGTAACACAGCAGAATAAACCTTAAACAACAAGACTAGAAATGAAAATCAGATAAGCTAACTATCTAAGCTATATTCTAGCAATCAATTCAGCAAATCGAAACAGAATAAAAACTCAATAAATCCAAAAAGCTTAAATCTAAAACTATTAACTCCAAACTTAAACAAATTCAGATTAAGCAGACAATAATGAAGTCCTAAAACTCATCAAAGAACCTAGCATACTTAAAGTAAATAAAGCTTAAATCAGAAATTAACTAAACAGATATAAAAGACAGAAGCTAAAACAAATATTAAAATTAATCTAGAATTAACATAAAAAAAAAGATTAAGAACCTTATGGAAAAATCCTTTGAGTAGAAGGTAGGCGCTGAGCCTCCTTAATGAACCGAATCCGACACCACCTTATCAACCAGTCATCACCAATATCATCGAACCAAATACACCATTCGATCCAGTTTCATCAGAATCAACCAACCAGTTTTTTTATAAACTTCCAGTAGGGAAGTTTTATATCCACTTTTTTTACTATTATATTAACCAATTTATACTATTAATTAGTTTAAATCAACTAAAATTAATTATTATGATAAAATAGATTAAGAATAAATTGCAGTTAAACTTAAACAAAGAAAAAAATAAGACATGAATTTATTCAAATTTAAATAAGTTTCATTAATAGTAAAAGATCATTACAATACTGAAGAAAAATTGAAAATACAATTTAACCTAAAACTATTTTGCATAATGTTAAAATAAAAATAAAAATGGCACACCAAACATTATAGAATGAGGGGGTTTTATAGGGAAACCCTAAAACTTGCTGAGGAATGTTTGTTGACCAGAATTTGCATCTTAGCCGTCCAATCCCTCTTTTCTCATTCTCTTTCTTCATTTCTTCAATCAAACGGCTGAAAACCAATTACCCATCACACGGATTGCCACCGTGGATGGGTTTGTGTTTCTTGTGCTTCTTCAATGCTGATGTGGACTCATCTAATTGGAGGAGTGGTGATGGTGAAGTGGTCTAGCCAATCAGGGGTGATAATGGGGCCACGTATGATTATTCCTCCATCATACTTCTCTGAAAAACTTGGGGATTTAATTCCCATACGTGTGAATTACACGTATCCACAAAAGCACCAATATTTATCTTATATATTTGTGATTAGAGTTTTGGGGTAAAAGTGAATTTTCAGGTTTGGGGTGAGGGTAAAAGGTGAGAGAGAAAAGGTGAGGCATGCATATGTTGTATCGAAAAAATGAGATGTGTAGGTGAATAAGGATAAAACGTGTGTGGGTTAAAATGAGTTTAATAAACGTTGACTGAGTGAAAGTAAATATAACTTTTGTTTCTTTTGCAAACTGATCAAGCCCAAATGTTTTTTAAAGGCCCAAGATAACGCATTTCATGTTTAATATTAATTGCAAGTAATTGGGCATTTAGCCCAAACAAGTAAATCCATCCAAGTTTAAAGTATAATGGGCTTATGTTTTGGGCTAATGAGTTAGAAATGGATAACTTGTTTCACAAATGGGCTTTTAAGCCCATTTATCCAAATGTGGGTCCTACAAACCAAAATAGTCTTCGTAAAGTTATAATCCACTAAAACGAGCTTGAATTTGGCTTTGTTGATTTTTTTCTTCAAAATCCGTGTCGATTTTGCCGGTTTTCGTGATCTTTGGTACACTTATGGTTCTTTGACTTTGACTTTGTCTCTTTCTTTGACATTTCTTCAACAATTGTCCGTGAAATCCCGTGTTTTATTTCCTTTTGATCTTTTGTACCTATTTCACACAAAAACACAAAACCAAGCGTAATTCCAACTTTTACGATATTAAACACATGATTAGGTCTTGTTTTTCCTTGATTTTAGTGGTAAAAGGATAAGTGTTTACACACCTATTAAAACAACAAGGTATTCAATACATGCAAGGCAACATAGACAACATTCGGGTCCAAACAATTAATCTTGACTTGTGTTAATTTATTTTCAAATAGCATGTATCCCCCTCGCGGGTATTAAAACATTTAGTAGCTAGCATAAAAAGCGAGGCTACATAATCACATTAGTATAAGAGAACTAGTGAGATGATCGTCGATGATAGAGGATGCCTTTCAAACACGAGAACCGCAACCTATAAAATAAGGCGCGTTCATTAATAATGACTCGAGAAATAAACCATACATAAGAATATCAAACTCAAACTTATAAAATCACGACAAACTTGAGAGAAAATGATACAAGTAATACTATTACACTCTTCTACACATCTACTTTATCATTCTATACTCTCGACAAAATCCGCCGGCATATACCAAATGTACTAGCTCATTTACCCCATTTAGACTCGTCAAAAGTTTATGAAACGACTCGAGGAACTAACTTACTATCTATATAAAGTCCTCTAACAAATTTTTCAAATTGTTGGAGCATAGTTTGGATGGCCGGTCTGACGACTCTCTTGGGCCGTTAATCGTCTTCCCAGGTGCTGAGTAATGCTGCAAACAAAGGTAAACCGGTTAGACGTGGACCCGAGGCCGGAGCCCCGGGGTCCACCTCCGACGGTCAAGTTAGTATTCGATCGATATATTGTAAAAGTGGTGTAGTTGAGAGAGAGAACCTGTCGTAGAATGAGACCCCTACCCCTGTTTATATAGGCTTAGGGTTTCTAGTAGGATAAGTAAGGTGTGTGTGGGCTGCGGGCCTGTCAGGCCGAGCCCATTACCGACTGTACGTCGACATGTCCCCTAGTCTAGTATGATATGTTCCATGATAATGTTATGCTAGACTCATTCGTGTATCACGCTCACTAAACAACCGCGTGCGGCTTGCTGCTAGGACATCCTCATGGGTTGCCGTAACATATGGCTCCACTCGTAATGGGCTATTTTTAGCGAAAAGATGATGGTTTGGGTTACGAATACGAAGCGTAGCCACTATACGTCATCTTGTCCCCCCAGTCTAGTATGCGAGGTTGTCACCAAGGTTACTAGACTTTTACACCATATTCGGTACTTGTAAGCATATCCACGTCAAAAGAAATGGGAAAACATGTATACGTAAGACGGGTGGTTGTGCTCGAATGCTTGGTTTCCCGTGATTAGACGGTAAGGACCCCGTAAGAAGAAAACTTGTTTTATAGCCGGGGTAACACTGATATTGGCAAGGTATCATTCTTATTCATCTCTAACGTGAGGACGATAAGAAGGTTTTGTAAAGGTGGAGGTGGAACCCGTATGCTGCATCGTGAACATTTGAAGGCGTACTTCTTATACCCACTAATGATGCAGCATAGCGCGAATATTTCATTCGTCTTAAGGCCAACATAAGACGTACTTCTGTGGCATGTTTATGCGGATATTATATCCGTCTTGCGGCCACAACATTTTGACAATGATTTTCAAAAATTCTTTACGTCTTTTCCCGAACTAAAACGTAGTTGATCAGACTCCGTCAAATTACGGTCAAACAACATCAACTTTGGAAAAATCACAAAAAAGGTCGGGCAAAGAAATTCGTCGCGGAAGGCGTACTTACGCAGCAAATATATGAGCCAACGGAAGGCATACTTCCGTGACATAAATAACGAGCCGGCGAAAGACGTACTTTCGCGGCGAAGACAGCGAGCCAACAGAAGGAGTACTTCCGCGACGAATGATAATGAGCCAATGGAAGGAGTACTTCCACGGCAAAGATAATGAGACAACGGAAGGAGTACTTCCGTTGCGAAAAGAATACGCCAGTGGAAGGATTACTTCCACGGCGAAGGATGATGAGCGCGTGGAAGAGATACTTCCACGGCAAAGATAATAAGCATGTGGAAGAGATACTTCCACGGAGAAGGATAATGAGCACGTGGAAGAGATACTTCCACGACAAATATAATACGCTAGTGGAAGAATTACTTCCACGGTGAAGATAATAAGCACGTGGAAGGAATAATTCCACGACGAAGATAATAAGCACGTAGAAGAGATACTTCCACGGCGAAGGATAATGAGCACGTGAAAGAGATACTTACACGGCAAAGATAATAAGCACGTGGAAGAGATACTTCCACGGTGAAGGATAATGAGCACGTGGAAGAGATACTTCCACGGCAAAGATAATAAGCACGTGGATGAGATACTTCCACGGCGAAGGATAATGAGCACGTGGAAGAGATACTTCCACGGAAAAGATAATATGCTAGTGGAAGAATTACTTCCACGGCGAAGATAATAAGCACGTGGAAGAGATACTTCCACGGCGAAGGATAATGAACACGTGGAAGAGATACTTCCACGAAAAAGATTATAAGCACGTGGAAGAGATACTTCCACGGCGAAGATAATAAGCACGTGGAAGAGATACTTCCACGGCGAAGTATAATGAGCACGTGGAAGAGATACTTCCACGGCAAAGATTATAAGCACGTGGAAGAGATACTTCCACGACGAAGGATAATGAGCACGTGGAGGAGATACTTCCACGGCGAAGATAATAAGCACGTGGAAGAGTTACTTCCACGGCGAAGGATAATGAGCACGTGGAAGAGATACTTCCACGGCAAAGATTATAAGCACGTGGAAGAGATACTTCCACGACGAAGGATAATGAGCACGTGGAAGAGATACTTCCACGGCAAATATTATAAGCACGTGGAAGGAACACTTCCACGATGAAGAAAATAAGCCAGTGGAAGGAGGTCTTCCACGGCGAAGAAAATAAGCCAGTAGAAGGAGGACTTCCACGGCGAAGGATAATGAGCACGTGGAAGAGATACTTCCACGATGAAGATAATAAGCACGTGGAAGGAACACTTCCACGGCGAAGACAATAAGCCAGTGGAAGGAATCCACGGCGAAGGATAATGAGCACGTGGAAGATATACTTCCACGACAAAGATAATAAGCACGTGGAAGAGATACTTCCACAGCGAAGGATAATGAGCACGTGGAAGAGATACTTCCACGGCAAAGATAATAAGCACGTGGAAGAGATACTTCCACAGCGAAGGATAATGAGCACGTGGAAGAGATACTTCTACGGAAAAGATACTAAGTACGTGGAAGAGATATTTCCACGGCGAAGGATAATGAGCACGTGGAAGAGATACTTCCACGGCGAAAGATAACGAGCAAGTGGAAGAATACTTCCACGACGCCTGAATAAGACAACGGAAGAGATACTTCCGTGGGAAAGGAATAAACCGGCAGAAGGCGGACTTCTGCGACAAAGGACTATATCCAGAGATATTTGTGTGACATGCATATAAATGGCGGTATTATTATACCCTAGTAGCCCCCCAAGTTTAATGGTGCTACACTCGATTAGTAGTATTAAACTTAATCAAGTATTTAAAAAATTACGATCACGTAGACCAACGCGAATGGACGTACCATAGCCACGTACGAAAGATAGAAACTCGGTTCGAACGTGCGAACCAACGCAGATGGGTCTTGCCATAACCGCGAATTGTCACATAGTATAAGACGTATCTTAACTAACTTATGGGATGACCTATGCCATTACGTGCGGCGTACCGCTACTACCATAAGGACGGTCAAAGTTTTGACAAAATGTTGTTAAACGTGCACAGTGTGTCTTTTGCAAGTCCATCATGAGTCATGTGGTTTTGCGTAACTTACTACAACGTCTTGATAGTAAGGTGTCTAACAAGGATACATGATTTGTGGTCGTTGGGTTTGCAACCCTCTTACACGACAAGTTGAATTATTAGGTTCACTTAATCCTCTTATTCCTCTTGGGAACGATGTGTACGCGTACGCCCGTAGGCTAAAAGATATCCGAATGTACGGAGTAATGCGAATGAATGTCATAATAAAATGTATTATATGTAACGATAATCCGTTGAAAATTTATATTTTTTCTGTATATAATATGAATTATAATATAGTTACGCCATGACATCGTAGTTCTTCATAGATGAGATATATAGAAAGTAATTTTTTCGCAATCACGTAGATATTTTAGTTCGCCGTGACTGTTTATCATGTAGATCATGAATCGGTGTAATAAAAAAATAATAATAATAATCTTTGTCCGGACATGCGAACTATCATAGAAGGACGGGCCATAATCGCGGATAGAAAGGTCGGGTCGCAACACGATATTAGTAGCTGCGTCGCGACATATGCGGAAAATAATTCACAACATATATGTAATATCTATGTACCGATTTAAAAATATATGTAATATGTTTTAAAAATTAAACATATTTTTTATAGATTTAAAATATATGAATAAAATCTTGTCAAGAATTAAAAAGATATCAGGAATATCTTTTATTAAAATATAAAAAATATGTCTAGTTACAGAATATTACGGAAGACGCGGCTCATGACCGCAGTAAAAAATAAAATAAAATATATTTGATCGTGCGGACGAGCGCGGCTAGGCATGCCAAAACCGCGGATAAAAAAAAATATGTCCGTCGTGAGGATTAGCACAGTTGGATGTACCATAACCGCGGATAAGAAATAAAATAAGAAAATATATTAAAAGATATATGTAATATCTCTTTTCTAAATTAAAAGATATATATAATATCTTTTATCAACATAAAAAATATCAATTATATTTTCAGAAGATACATGTAATATCTTTTATTAATGTAAAAATATATTAGTAGATCTTTTACCAATTAAAAAAAATCTACCAATGAAAAAAAGAAGAAAGTATTTGTTTTAAAAAACAGAACACCGACATTGGTGATATCACAAAAAATATGTTGCGATGAAATTTAAATTAAGCAAGATCCGGAGTTTTATCCGTAACTGATTTGAGTTATGCATGCTATCATATATAATTAAATATAGCAACACCATATTTGTAGGCCAATAATGCTATCAATTAGATAACTTTAAAATAAAGCATATGTAAACCCGTATAAATTATTCGCAAATATATTATTGTTGATGTATAGAATAAATAGAAGAGATACCATCTTTTACCCACATGGTTCTCGCATGCATGATTAAATGTATGGCTACTTATTAAGTATTTTTATTCGTGTAACTATTATACTTAATAGAATTAATCTATGCATATTGTAAGATATGGCCATAGTTTTAAGATTGCAGTTGTCGCTGAAAGAATTTTTCTACATATATAAAAAAAATATCCATTGTATGTTATAAAGATATACATAACATTTGTAACAGGTCTTTTAGAAAAGTCATATGTAATGACGTAAATAAGCCAATGGCAGTTGTTAGTATCATTCTTAAAATATGTGTTTCATTTGTTTTAGAAAAAACTCAGAACTTTGAATTGATAATTAGAATCTCATTGGCAATATATACTAATGTAAGCAATTCGTGCGCATGGCAAGATTAGCAAATTAACAATGGCTTATTTTAGTATGCATGGCTAAGGTATAATGATTGAAAAACAAAAGCATGAGAGAATTAAAAGTTACCGACTTTTGATTCTATTGTTCGATGACATGGGAACACGGAACTTAGTGTTGTGTCCCACGGATTGCGCCAACTTGTTGGAGCATAGTTTGGCTGGCCGGTCTGACGACTCTCCTGGGCCGTTAATCGTCTTCCCGGTGCTGAGTAATGCTACAAACAAAGGTAAACCGGTTAGACGTGGACCCGAGGCCGGAGCCCCGGGGTCCACCTCCGACGGTCAAGTTAGTATTCGATCGATATATTGTAAAAGTGGTGTAGTTGAGAGAGAGAACCTGTCGTAGAATGAGACCCCTACCCCTGTTTATATAGACTTGGGGTTTCTTGTAGGATAAGTAAGGTGTGTGTGGGCCGCGGGCCTGTCGGGCCGAGCCCATTACCGACTGTACGTCGAAACAAATGACTTTAATTTTAAAGTTCCCTACCCGACTCATCTTTGAACTACAAAAACCGGACAATTTTACGTCATCGACTCATATTACCGTTTTAAATTTTATAAACGACTCCATTTACAAAACCGACACTTAGGTTTGAAAATACACTAACCCTCTAGGGTTTATAATTTTTCATCAGTCCTTGACTCATTTCAAAACTCATTCTATAGTCCCCGAGATTCGATCCAAATATCATCAACAACTATATGTCGTGCCGATACTCGTCTCCCGGTACACGAATAATCAAAACATCATAACTTCTCGCTCGGTTGGAGCTATAAGCTTTACTTTATATCAAATCGAAGCTAATCGAATTCTCTACAACCCAGGCTATTATTTAAGCCTTAATAAAATCATAAGGTATCCAAAAATAACCTTTTTGCTACTGATCTAAATTACCGTTCTAAAACTTACATGAAATCATGTTTTTAACTAAAACCAACCATTTTATGATCATGCCATAACCCTAATACTAATATCTCATCTATAACACTTGTATCATCATCAAAATCAAAAACCCAAAATCAAAATCAAGTTTTTAACAAAAACTTAGCATGAAAATCCTTTGATCATCATCAAAATCCCATGCATTACCATAGTTTTGACCTACCAACCCTAAAAAAACATCACGCATGTAGCCAAATTTAGTACCAAAATGATATCCATGTAATTCTAAGGATGGGTCTTGTATTAGTCTAGCTTAGATCAAGCTTAAATTTGAGAGAAAATTGATTATATGTGAAGGGGGTGACAACATATAATAGAGAAAGAGAGAGGAAAGATTTTGCTAGGTTTAGTGTTAACTATGAGAATCTACGTGAAATTCTAGTTTTATATATGGTGGTAGAGGGACCAGTCTTGTCAATTTGCAATAGTTGTGGTCCAAAATGAAAATAGTTAGCTAAAAAACGGGAAATGCCTATTTGTCAATTTTGAAAATATTCACGGGGCTCGGGTTTCATAAAAAATAATTCTCAAAAGTTAAAACATAACTCAAATATAATAATATCGTCTCCCAACTCGACTTATCACGTCATTTAAAAAGAAAACATCAAAAATGACAAACATCGAACAACAGACAATAAAACATAAAATATTAGGCATCCATCGAAATCACGCTTGCTAATACTCCTTATACTTATTAAAGATAAAATATAAGTCTCCTAACATCGGTTTAAACTTAAACCTCTAAAAATAAAAATCATTCAAACTCATAAAAAATTTCAAAAATAGTCGTAAAGTAAGATTAAGCAATGACCTCGGTTTCAGGTTATCACACCCTATGTGACAACCCGTCAATTTGAGGTCGTTATTTTATTCTCAATTATTATTTAAAATCATTTTTTATTGTTAATTTATGAACTCACTTACCTTTGGGAAAATTGGGGTTTACGTCCTAAAGTAGCATCGACTACGTCTAAACCGGAGAACTCTACGTTACGTGTATACGTTTACATACTCCGTTTTTGTAACAGTCCGACATTTCAAATAATAAATTTATTCTCGTTTATTAGTTTGAAATTTTAGTTTGTGTTGGTTCATAAACTCAAAAATTTACGAGAAGAAATTAGGACTTACGTGCATAATTTAGCGTCTTTTACGATTAAACCGGAAACCCTAGGTTTACGTATTTACGCTTTGTGATCCGTTTTTATGAGAAAATTTTTATTAGAATCGTTTTGTGTCGTAGTTTCATATTTTATAAAACGTTTTTCATAAGTCGACCCGAGGGCACGTAAATCGAGGAAACTAGAATGGAGGAACACCCGTAAATTAATAGGGGATGAAACAAGTGTACACTTGTCCCACCCCCCATTATGGGTGGCAAAACAATCCACGCTACACCCTTTGGTGGCAAGATTTCACAAGTATAAGGACACTTGTCCTAATACTTTTACCAAAACCATTCAACCTAAACCAAAACCATTTACCACTTTCTCTCACATTCAACACATACATGCAAGTGTACTCAACAAGTTTATCTAAAATCCTCTCTCCCCTCCCTATGGTTGCCGTCCCATAACACCACCAAATGACCACCATCCATAAAAATTTTACCATAAATTCTATACACAATCTACATATGTTGTAGGCCTTTTGAAGAAATGAAGATTGGAGGTGATTTTAACAAGTAGAAAGAAGTTTTCATGGAGGTTTAGGGCTGATTTTCAAAGAAGTATACATATATTTGGTGATATCAAAAGTGTTCTTGCTATCTCATAAGATTTGGTTACCAAAAACCAAGTCTAATTCATGAAAAACCTTAACCTTTCATCATATTGGTTGGTACAAGATCATTTCTTTCCATCAACTTATTGTTTTATAAATGTACTCATGTATTTTCTTAAAAAATTATATGTATATGATGATAAATGATGATCAATATATTGTGTGGGGATTTTATGTTACTAGATTAGGATAAAAAGGTTAAAATCTACAAGTAAAGATGTTAAAATCATGACTATTCACATAGGCTGTATAAAACAGTAAGTTTCAATATCTTCACTTGGTTAAATGGCTAAGATTATTAAATATATAGATAGATAAATGATTTTTACATATGTGGTGAGTTGGCCATACAATGGAATGTTAAAAATGAGCAAGATATGGCCAAAGCACTTTTGGGATACAAATCTGTATAGTCTGTTTCGGACGAATTATTATAAATACTTAGAAGTTGTTTGAGCAGTAGCTATGAAGATTTATTTGTAGCACACATCATGTAGTTTATTCTGTTTAAACTTGAGGTTCTATCTCCTTGTAGAACTCAAGATACGACAAAAATGGTGGATTTGACTTTAGAAATCACATTTCATAATAAACTATATAATATAAAAAGAGCACTCAAAGTAAATACTATTATAAAATAAGTATATAAAAGCCACTAACTAATAATAACTATAATAAAATAAGTTTTTATACTAAAATAAATAAACATGACATTTTATAAAAGTAAAACTCAAATGTTTTCTAAAACTACAAACTATATATAAGTTTTACGTCTTTTCGGCTAAAACTGAAAGGTTAACGTTTTCGCCAAATAAAACTTAGATGGTCGGACCCGTCTAATGTAACTTTTTTATAAATCATATACTGATATGTAAACACATTTTACAAGTAAAAATTGACAAAACCGAGCTTTGTAACATATGGACCATAATGGGCCAAATTAGCCTTGTTGGACCACTAGGCCCAACTAGTTTGGTTTAATGTTATTGGACTTACTCATTGGCTTAACCCATTTGGGTCCAACATATGAGTATGGGCCTGGTCTTAAAAAGATAAATGGACTAATAAAATGATATTGGACTCTTAATGGGCTTATTGGGCCCTAATGTGTTAATGCGCTAAAACTAGTGTAACTAGTATGATACGCCTAAGTTAACTAATACAAAACAACTAGTAATGTTGTGTAAGGAAATAAACCCCACTTGATCATCATGACATCATTACATATACATAACTTCTTTTATAAAGTTATTGGGTATAGCCTAAGACCGAGTATTATTTGTCTAGGTTTCCCGTGATCGAGGCACGTACTATACATCCTAATTGTTGATAACCCGCCTTCCCACACCAATGTGAGTTCATAGCCTCGCACTCTTTTAAATGTTCTATGAAATGTTTTATAAACCCGCGAGGGAGATAACATGCTAGTTTTAATAAAATAGGACACCAGTTGTCCCGATTGTATGCTTATTGATATGGGCCCGAATGATTATATGACCCAATGAATGAAATGAAATGGATTATCATTAGTTAGGTTATGTCACTAAAAGTCCCATTAGCATGAATTGTGAACTACCGAGATTTGGTAGACGCTTATGCATATAATAGTACTATTTGGGGAAGATCACCCCAGTTCGCGCCTTGACGGTTGATCCCCGTCATGCCACATTGATTGGTAAGAGAATTTATGTACGAGAAGATTTATATAAGCGTGATTATTGTGACGACACGCTGTTTTAGATGGGCAAAGGAATTACGGGTTAGATACCCGATATATGTTATAGAAAAGTAACAATGTAATGCGGCTTATAATAATCCAATAATGAAAATACTGATATACGAATTCAATTGTAATATATTGTCTGACTAGCAATAGGGGGTCTTATTATTGATATTATGTTCGTGTTTTGGTTTTGCATAACCATTTTCATATAACGGTTTTTATTAAACTCTATACAACGTTATAAAACGTATTGTATGATGTTTTTTTACGAAAATGGTTCGTATAATGGTTTTGAAGGAAAAATCCTATATTATGATTTACGAGAAAGATTCGTATAAAATCTCTTTGGCCTATTTTATAGCCTACGACAAAGAATTGTACAAAATAATTTTCGTTAATGATTATATACCGGTGATATATGTATTAATGGTTTTTATTAAACACTATGGATTCACTCGACGTTTCGCTAACTTTTAACATGTTTTATCTCAGGTACTTGAAGGTAATTCTTGGGAATTGACGATAAGAATTTATGGCCCGCATTTAAACAAAAATTTCCATTCAAATGTTTTGTATATTAAGACATACATTGACTTGAGGAGCTATGTAATTTGATATTTATGAATGGAAAATGCTTTATTATTAAACGACGCGATTTTTAAGCGTTGTCTATGATTTGAGTAATGTGCTATCCCGTAACACCAACGACTCTTCCGCTGAATTAAAACATGTAAATTTGGGAGTGTTATAGTTTGGCATCAGAGCTCTAGTTATAGAGAACGAAAGATTTTTAAAACCGAGGTTTTCAATAAAACATTCCAAAAACCTTTTAACTATAAATATTTTTAAATAAATATTTTGAGTAAAATGTTTAAAAATATTTTGACTATAGCGGTGCCAAAGAATTCCCGAGTTACCGAAAAGGCGAGACTGAAAAGTGTTATTTAATATATATATATATAACTTCGATTATATATATATATATATGTTGTAATTTGATTACATGATTGGTTAATGATTATTCTAATACTTATACGAGATATTTATACGACGTAGATTGTCACAAAAAACCCTAACTCCCCTAGCAAATCAATCGTAACTATTTCCGTAGGAATTCTAGCTATTCCAGATCTAAACCAAGATGTGGATATTTATGATCCCAACAAAATGGTTGATATTCGTAGAAATGTTGATATTAGTTGATTATGATCTTGAAGAAGAATTGGCGAGATTAACTCTGATATCGATGTCATGACGATCTTTCCATATAGAGTGGAGTTTGACAAAACCTTACCACCTAGAAAGGTGTCATCTGATTCTTTGTCACCCAATTCTAAAATTTGAAATCGAAAAGGTAAATGTTGCACTTGAGGCTGTTATTGGAACCTTTACCCAAAAGCCTCATGCCACTTGTACTTTTCTGAGAACTCTAATTGAATGTGTGAGTCATTTCATACTAGTGACTCATTTGATAACTATTGTTGTAAGAGCTATAGGATTGTAAATTAAGTGTTGTTCATATCGAGCTTTTATTGCCGTTTCAAGGTCTAAGAATAAGGTTGAAAGTATTGGAGAATGAGTTAGGATGTCGCATTGAGTATAAGTTGATTAAAACTTGAATAAAGTCAAATTTAACTCGTATGGAATACGATATTGTTAAGAGGAAGTCGTTAAGTCCTGTGTTGAATTATAATGTTTTAAATGATTGTTGGTTCGTGTTAAGGGTTGTTCATAGGCCATTGTCACATGACGAGGATGCCCAGTGTCCAAGAAATAAATTGAAGAAATCTTCTTCTGAATTGGGACCGATAGATCTTCCAGGACAGGTGGGACACCTAATGATTCTTGTAGATTAGTATTCATTGTAGTATCTTTTAAAAATTACTAACTTAACTGAGACATCATTTGATAGGACGAGTCCTTGGAATTGTATAACATGGCGACACTTAATGTGTTACGGTACAATTTTTGACTATTTTGTGATTAATGAAAAGACTACCTTTGATTGCTAAATTTTACATATATTGATGTTATCTATCTTTTCTTTGCTTCTTCCTAATGTTCGCATTAGTGATGCAACCATTGAACGAGTACTCATCTCGGTTTGAGTTGCGTTATAGATTCTTCTCTTTGTATTCCTGAGTGCCATCGAGGTCATGAACCTAATGATATTTGGCAAAGCTCATTTCCTATCATATTGTAATTAGTTCTTGGTGAACAACTCTTCATCACTCCTTTTGCAGATCACTCATTGTTTTTATAAGTAATGCAATACCATATGGGGAAAATATAAAATTCTTATTGTCATATGAGTTATATACATCAGTACTATTAAGTAATTACTATCGAAATAAAAGTTTTTATTAAACATCTTGTAAATGGAAATGCTTTCATAATGATGAACATATCGGTAAAATCATTTTATTTTTATTTCATATTTAGTCATGAATATATATTTTAAACATGATGACAAAATTTTGACGAACTGAGTATTGCATCGTTAATCCTAGAATTGTATATAGTTGCGCGCCTACGTACAATTTGGAAGGGACCATGCAAGGCTGATTAGTAGTCACCATGAAATTGATAATAAACACTACATATTTCTTTGTAATTGTGAAAGATTGAATTTCTATGAGATCTGCAAGAAATGCAAAATAGGGACATATTGTTAGGAACACCTACGTATGTCCCGTACCATATTTACAAATCGAATTTACTCATCGGTGGAAATTATCTTATTTGACAATTGACCTCCCCTTCTTGTCCAATTATCTCATGGTAAGATTCTTTGGAAAATTTTTCCAATTATCGAGTGTTAATACCCGACTGGGAGTATCGACGTTCTTATCATTTCTTTTGATTAGATTCCATTTGAATGACATGGGTAACGATCCTAGGTGCTTCCGGATGCGTAAACAAATCATGAAAACATGGGATATATCCATATTCGTTAATATTTTTGTCTTTATCTGATTTGAAATTCTCTCGCGTAAATCATGCGTTGACCTTACTCTTTTAATGTTAGCAATGTCTCTAGATAACCTTGAATTTGTGAAGGTTTTGAGTTATTATTAGTCTTTTGAGAAGTTCTCATCTTATCAACGGTAATAAAACTGGAAAGTTGGTAGTGCCATTAGAATGGATTGGTGGATTATGACATGATGTCATTGTATAAATTGATGGGAACTAGAGTAGAATTCCCCAAAAAGATAAGATGCTTATTATTAAAAGTGATCTAAATAATTCCCGATGGGTGACTGTATCCTGCATTTTGGCTTGAAATTATACCATGAATGGTTGTGAACGAGTCATAGATCTTGTAATCTAGAAAGAATTTAAAGTATATTTATTAAGATATGTTCCTGCTATCTAAAACTTTCAGAGGTATTTGCTGATGAATTACCTAGACTTTAACCAATACTACAAGTTCAATTTGGTATTGATTATATTCCCGGTGCTACACTTGTGGCGTGTGCACCGTACGTCAGCACCATATAAATCAAAAAACATTACCGTGCAACTGAGAGAGTTATCAGAGAAAGCTTTTATTCTACCGAGCTCGTCATCATGAAGGGCTATGGTATTATCATTCCATATATATTCATTGATTACCGTGTACTGAATAAATTGACGATCTAAATCGATATCCATTACCCAAGATGAAAGATTTGTTCGATCATTTACAAGGTTCTAGCGTATGTTCCAAAAATTTGATCTACGGTCTGGTTGTTATTATCAAATTCGAGTCCGCAAAGGAGATTATTTATTCCAATCCCTACATCCAGAACTTGTAATGAATATTATGAGTTTCATGTGATACCGTTTGGATTGCCCAACGCACGTGTGGCATTCATGAATTTGATAAATCATGTGTGTAAGCCGTAGGCTTTATTCATTCATTCACTACTACAATGTAACCTACTGTTGCTTTGATCTTTAGGTGTGGGAATGAATGTACACACACCTAGAGCGGTTTGTGTTAATCAATAATATAAACCCTTCGGGAAGAATTCGTCTTTGTTAGACATCTTGTTCTAATTATTGTTCTGTTCGGCTGTGTTAAATCATATGAACGATGATTACTCTAGGAAAAACAGTTTCGACTGTTTTAGTCTAACGATCTTGGATTCAACACCATTTGTAGACTACCATGAGTATTTATCATGTGATTTAAAGATTTGATCCTTTATATTATTTGACCATGTGATAAATGGTAGTGGAATCTATGATGACTCTTCAAAGATCAGAGCCATTAAGGCTTTGGGTTATACCAAAAAGGAAGTGCGAAGAGGTTTTGACAGATATTTATCGAAGGATTTTTAAGGAATTATTCCCTTATACCCAGATCATTTAACTAAACTCCCTCAGGAATAGATGTTTGTGTATAACTCAAGACAACCTAAGAGGGATTGAGGAAACCATTTAAACCATGAGTTGGAATTTGGAACGGCAATTTTTGCTCTTCAACTAAGAAAATTTTAACCAAAGTAAAAATAAAGATTTTTCGAACATTTATAGATCTTATTCATTATTCTCGATAAATCAATAAAAATCGTGTTAATTAAATTCAAATTTATTTTGAACATTTTTCTATAATTGGACGAACTGAGAAATTTAAATTTTTTTACGTTTACATTTCATAAAAATTAAATATTTATTATTTAATTACTTATAATATTTATCGACGCTTTAAACGTCGGATTAATCAAAACTAATAAAGATAATAGTTGAGACGAAACTAAAACTTAGAAAATATGAAGAAAGAATTTCTGAGTGATTATGAGCATGATATTTAGTTCATCAGGGAAGGTGAATGTAGTTACTGACGCGTTATGTAGGAAGGACAAAGAACCAATTAGGATGTTCTCCTTAGTAATGACCGTGCAGAATAATTTGCCCGAGCAATTTAGAAATAATTGATGCTTGCAAGAAGGATATAGATAATAAAAGGGGTTCGCGGCTAATGAGAACCATTCGAAATGAGAGCCGATGGCGTTAAATGTTTAAAAGGCCGCTTGTGGTTGCCTAAATATGGAGGATTATAAGATTTAGTTATACCGGAATCTCATAAGTTTAAGTATTCTATCCATGCCAATTCTTATAAAATGTACTCTATCATAAGAAGTTGTACTGATGGCCAAATATGAAAGCAGACATCGCAACATATGTTACTAAATATCTAACTTTTGTGAAGGTCAAGGCTGAACACCAAAATCCATCAAGATTGCTTCTACAACTTATTATTCCTGTTTGGAAATGGGATAGAATCACCATGGATTTTATCACAAATCTTCCAAGGTCATCATCTGGATTTGATTCAATTTGGGTCATAGTCTACAGACTGACCAAATCCGCTCATATCATTCTAAATAATGATAAATTCTCAATGGAGAAGCTGACTCATTTGTATTTAAAGGAGTTGTGTAGGCATGGTGTACCTGTATCGATCATCTCTATCAAGATCCTCGCTTCGGATAGAATTCTTGGAGATTCCTTTAGAAGTCATTGGGAACGAATCTTGATATGAGTACTTCTTACCACCCCAATCGAAGGGACAAGGTGAAAGAACGATACAAACACTAGAAGTTTTGTTTTATGTTTGAATAATTGACCTTTGGTAATGAACAAGATAATCGTTTTCCTTTGGAGAGATTATCGTTGATAACTATCGTATTAGGATCAAGATCGAATCTTGTGAGGATCTAAATATAAGAACACCTGTAGGTGGGAGTTGGGATGAAGATACCCGACATACACCCATTGTGATTTGGACATGTCTTTTAGGTTTAAGGTTACCTATGATGACAAACATAACCCTACAAAATACACACATTGTGAGATGTATATCTTGAAGTGCAGGATGGGTAGCGAAGTTATGCCAAAAAATTTCACCATGGAAAGGTGAACTGATGATCTGAAAGATCATGGGAAAATAAGTCCCCGTTGTATGGGACCATTGAGATAATGTAAAGATTTGGACCGAGAGGCATATAAGCTGGATCTACCCTAGAACTTCAAGGGCTGCATGAATTATGTTCCATATATTGAAACTAATAAAATGTATATCGAGTGAAAATCTGATTACTTCTTAATGAAGTTTGGGTCAGCAAAAAGTTGCATTTCCTCAAAAACCCGTGGACATCATGGAGAGAGAAAGTGATTCAACCTAAGCACGATCGTATTCCCATTGTTGTGTTGATGAAATGTTTTAAATGTTTTATGAAATGTTTTATAAACCCGCTAGGGATATAACATGCTAGTTTTAATAAAATAGGACACCAGTTGTCCCGATTGTATGCTTATTGATATGGACCCGAATGATTATATGACCCAATGAATGAAATGAAATGGATTATTATTAGTTAGGTTATGTCACTAAAAGTCCCATTAGCATGAATTGCGAACTACCGGGATTTGGTAGACGCTTCTGCATATAATAGTACTATTTGGGGAATATCACCCCAGTTCGCGCCTTGACGGTTGATCCCCGTCGTGCCACATTGATTGGTAATCGAATTTATGTATGAGAAGATTTATATAAGCGTGATTATTGAGACGACACGATGTTTTAGATGGGCAAAGGAATTACGGGTTAGCTACCCGATATATGTTATAGAAAAGTAACAATATCCTGCGGCTTATAATAATCCAATACTAAAAATACTGATATACGAATTGAATTATAATATATTGCCTGACTAGCAATACGGGGTCTTATTACTGACATTATGTTCGTGTTTTGGTTTTACATAACAATTTTCATATAACGGTTTTTATTAAACTCTATACAATGTTATAAAACGTATTGTATGATATTTTTTACGACAATGGTTCGTATAATGGTTTTGAAGGCGAAAGCCTATATTATGATTTACAACAAAGATTCGTATAAAATGTCTTTGGCCTATTTTATAGCCTACGAAAAAGAATTGTACAAAATGATTTTTGGTAATGATTATATACCGGTGATGTATGTATTAATGGTTTTTATTAAACTCTATGGATTCACTCGGCGTTTCGCTGAATTTTAACATGTTTTATCTCAGGTACTTGAAGGTAATTGTCGTGAAGACGACAAGAATTTATGGCCAGCATTTAACCAAAAATTTCCCTTCATATGTTTTGTAAATTTATTAAGACATACATTGACCAGAGGACCTATGTAATTTGATATTTATGAATGGAAAATGCTTTATTATTAAACGACGCGATTTTTAAGCGTTGTCTATGATTTGAGTAATGTGCTATCCCGAAACACCAACGACTCTTTCGTTGAATTGAAACGTGTAAATTTGGGGGTGTTACACCCTACCCCCTCCTTTGTTCTTGTCGCGGATCACACCAAACCACAAGGACGATTCATTGTTGATTTTGGTTCATTAATTGTGACGGTATAGTGTTCATGTGTTAAACCTGTTCACGCATTCGGTATCCCTTCATCTCTAATCTTTTTATTTAGTTTTCTATGTTGATTAGATCATTAAAAACAAGTATTAAACATGTTAAATAAAAGATTAACATGGGGATCGGGTACTTTTGGTTTTTTGTTTGGGTTACACGCGAACCGAGAGTCATGCGACTCTTGGTGGTATTCAGTTACCAACAGTCGCATCCCTTAGAGGGTCGGCGTTGTCTTGTTTGTGGTCAGCCGCAACACCACACCCCCATTCAGGGGTTGTGGCTTTCGAACAGCAACAAACCGAGACCACTTGTAGGGCTCGGTGTGTTCTCGGGCAGTGAAGGGAACCCAAGCGCAGGCTGAGGTGTGTTTGGTTTTTGACGCAGCAGCAACCCAAGAGCTTAGGCTCTCGGTGGTGGCGGCTGTGGTTTGGACGAGGCATGACAGCGGGGCCGAAGCCTTCGGGTTGTGGTACTCGGTTGTTGGGTCTCGGGTTTTGGGCTCGGGAACTTGACACTTTTTATTTGAACACGTAATTAAACCATATATGAAAATAATTTATGTTATGTTTAATTAATTAATTCTATTAATTAATTAGGGTTTAATTAAAATAAGACTTAGGTTATCTTTATTTAAAAAATCATGATATAATTTGTATGTATATTTATTTAAATAAAATTATGTTAAACAATTAATAATTTAATTATTCATGTACATTGATTTAATTAATTAAAACTTAGGTTAATTAATTAATATCTTTTAAGGTAAAGTTTAATAACATGAAATATGTAATATTATTAATTAATATTAACTTATGATAACATGACATGATATTATTAATTAATAATAATAAGTTAATCCTTAGTGTCTATTATTTATTAAATTTTATAATATAATTACACATGATATATTATAAGCATACGATTAATTATGGAAATAAATTAATTATGGAAACATGTTAATTATGGAAATATACTAACTATGACAACATGATAAATATGGAAATACACTAAATAAGGTAACATGCTACTTATAGAAACATGCTAAATATGAAAACTTTCTATTTTTGGAAACTTACTAATTATGGAAACTTTCTATTTTTAGAAACTTATTATTTAAGGAAACTTACTAATTTTGGAAAGTTACTATATATGGAAACCTGTTATTTTTGGAAAATTGCTATATATAAAAACCTGCTATTTTTAGGAAGTTACTCATTGTGTTATAACAAGTACTATATATAACACCCCCAATTTTACATTGCGCAGCGGAAATACACAATTCGGTATTATTTACAAACTTCATTTTACAACTCTTTAAACGACCCAAAAACGGTACATTTTGAAATAAATATAGAAATAATTTAAATCAATGTCTAAAACCTTCAATCCCAAGTAAAATCAGTTAAAAATATATCAGAGTAGCGTACAGGTTCCCCTAGGATCTTAATCAAAACAACAAACCTTTTACCATTTACTATATGTTTATGACAATAGGGAAAGAAATCTGTTTTAGACCAAATTACTACAAAAGCAATTCCGCAATCCTTCTCCAGCAAGCTCCGCAAATCAACAACTTCAAGTACCTGAAATACATGCTTAAAATCATCAACACAACGATTGAGCAAGTCTATAGGTTTTACAAAACATAATTGAACACATCGTAAAAATCATTCACAATTGTTTAATAGAATTGTGGCCATACAATCTATTAATCAGGTATATCATATTATAGCAGTAGCTATTGAATTGTATTATGCTCATGACACCGACCCCTTAACTTAGTCACCCATGCCAAATGCCAGCATGACTAGAAAAATTACCAGTGCCCCTACTAGGGTATTAATTGCAAGAATACCAATTCTCATTCACGTAAAATTATCCTTCCGAGCGGGTTACTCAGCGTAAAGCCCTGGTCTCAGATAGGGTTGTCAGCCCAATAGTACTATTATTAGAATAAGCGGCTATTCTCAACTCGCAACATCAAGTCAGAAGATAGTTAACGACTCATGAAATTAGGGTCTTTTGCAATTTGGTACTTATACAATTCATTTCATCAAATGCAACAAAGGCAACATCGGGTCCAACAATTACTTATGACATGTGTTCATTTTACTTCAAATAGCATGTATCCCCCTCGCGGGTTTTAAATTCATTAAAACAAGTAGAAAGCGAGGCTATAGACTCACCTGAAGTAATAGCAGTAGTAAGACGATCTTCGACGATAGTTGATGCCCCATGAACACAAAAACCGCAACCTATCAAATAAGGCGCGCTCATCAATAATAAACTCGAGTAATATCCACACTTAGTAATATCATACTCAAAATAATAAAATCACAATCAATCCAAAATAAAAATAATACAAGTGATCTTTTATTTCATTCTATACATTTGTTCTATTAGTTGACTTCTTCGATAAAAATCTGTCGGTACACACCAAATGTACAAGCTCATTTACCCCACTTAAACACGTCAAAATTTTATGATACTAATCAGAAATGTCACTTACTATATATAGAAAAGACTGTTAAAAACTCATCAAAAGATTTTACATTTAAAGTTCCCAGCCCGACACATCTTTGAACTACAAAAACGGGACAGTTTTACGTCAACAATTCATATAGTATTTTACACATTTATTTTTCTCCGTTTATGAAACTGACACTCAACTTTGAAAATAAACTCGACATCCTCATACTTAACATTCAAAATCAGTCCATGACATATTTAAAAATTCCATTTTATAGTCCCCGAGATTCAATCCAAATATCGACAAAAATTATATATTGTGTCGATACGCGTCTCCCGGTACACGAAATAATCAAACTAACGTAACTTTTCGCTCGTTTGGAGAAAGAAGTCCTACCTTATACCAAAACGAAGCTAAAAACATCCTCTACAACAATATCTAATTAGTTCATCTCAAACTCAAACTCATATTTTCAGAAAATTAACTTTAATAATCTGTTATAAAATATATATTTAAATATCCTTCAAAATTAATTTTTTACCACATTTTAATCCCATTTTACCACTATAATCATTTTACACTACTAGTTTATATCATAACACACTAAATAATCCTAGATGATTAATTCATAAAAACCAACTCAAAAATATCAACATGCAATCATAAAAAATAATGTATAAACATATAAACACCTACATACAACAACAATTTAAGATCAAACAACAAGATTTTCATCCAAAAATGGGTTTTTCAAAAATGTCAATGCATGTGGAAGATTTTCATACCAATGTGTAGAGAATCAAAAACTAGGAATGGGTCTTTGATTGCTTTTAATAGATTCAAGTTAAAATTTGAGTCGATCGTGGTTTTGTGGTGGCTAGGGTGGACGGACAAAGAGAGGGAGAGGAGCGAGAGAGAAAATTTTGGTGAGTGGACGTGAAATGTGTGTTTATTTGGTTTAATTTTCCATTTTATATGGAAAAAGTTTAGGGTAGTTTTTGCGAATTGTGATTCTTTTGGACCAAAGTGCAAATACTTTGTTAAAAAGCGAGAAATGACAATTAGTCACTTTTGAAAATTTTTACGGGTCTCGGGTTTCATAAAAATGCTCCTCAAAGCTTAAAACGCACACAAAATATGATATTTATAGTCCCATCACGACTTAATACGACATTAAAATAAAAACGTCAAAATATTAAACATCGACATGTTTAAAATAAAATGTAAAATTTCTCGGGCATCCGTCGATATCGTCATTACTAATAATCCTCGCAACTCGTCAAAACGTAAAAATAAAATTTCAACATCATCCAAATCAAATTACCAATCGTCATGACAATCAACCTCGTCAAAAATTTCAAAAATATACGTAAAAATATAAATAAATAATGACCACGGTTTTGGGTTGTTACATCCTACCCTCCTAAAAGAGAGCGACGTCCCGGCGCTCAACCCACCTCACACTCGCACTTTCTCACTTCTAGAGTCAACGTGACCTCTTATCCTCAAGAGATACTCATGTCTTTCACACCAGTCTAACTCAATTTTTACGATATCACCATATCCATAACTATTACTACACTTCAACTTTCAATTTCACCTTCTATTATGCTAATATTCCTTCATCATTCATACTCTTCTGCATTACTTTCTCAGTTTCATTCTTGCCCCAATACTCTGACAACATACATAGTTGTGATTCAAGTTGTTTGATTACAGCTCTTAACTACTGGTATGACGATTATCATCGCATAAAGATTCCATTTTCACTAGTTTCCATTAGTCCTTATAGTAAATATTAAGATATCATCATCCCAAGTTTCTATTATATGTTGATGTGATTGATACCAATTTCAATTACCATCGTTCAAGTCATCCTTTCATTCTGTCCATTGCTTTCCGAAAATACGCAATATTCCTCCTTTACTCAATTCTTCGCACTTTCTATAAAAATTTCTAATATCCAAAAGTCAATCTCATTCTCTGGGTCACATATAATATGTTCAAACCTTAATCAATACTCATACTTTATCACAGCAATTTCCAGTATTCAAAAATTTACTCTGCCTCTATGTCCTGAGGTTGCAATCAAACTAAATACAATGAGATTATCCATAATTCTAACCAGTCACTTAAATACTTTCCATACTCATTTTCCACTTTCATTCATTTAAACAATCTCTATGTCCCGAGTGTAGTGCTTGCTAGATCACTAAATTACTGTACCTTCCTAGTACATTATTACATCTTCCTCATATCATATTACTGTTTAAATAACTCCGTTAGCCTCGTATATTCAAATCTGAAATGTATAAGGGTCAAATCACTTCCTGATATCATAATACATTTTATTCCAACCGTACTGTATCAATACTTCAATTTGTAAATTCCCTTCAATACTACATGCGACACTCTCAGCACTCTAAGAATAATAAAATTCTCTTTTTAATCTGAACAATTCATTCACCACTGATCCTTGCATTCTTAACACACTCTCTGATCTAATAGGAGAAAAATTAAATAATCACAATAACCGATTTTGTTCCACAAAAACATACATCTCAACTCTTTCATTTCTATTACCATTTTATTTCAAAATTTCCAACAATCTGTTGATCTTCTTTCTTTGATATTCCTTTTTCCATTAGTTTATTACCTTGATCTAACTTTCTTTCCATTCTATCCATTCTGCTTGTTGCTACCAATATTCCAATTATCTCAAAACTTAAGAGTCAATTCTCAATTACTTCAGAAATTTTATAAGTCCTTTTTCCTTCTCCTTCTTACTAAATACTCACTAGTTGATAGTGACAGTATCCACACTTATCCTTCATAATCTGAAACATACTTCGTAATACAGAACTATAACATATCCCATCTATAATTTACCGATTATTATTTCCCAGTCATCATTAGGTAATCCTTGACTCCTTTCTTTAAAATCTCTGAATGGCATTTATACACAAGTCCTTATTATTCTTATTTTCTTCATTCTTGATTCCATACAAGTAATACTTTTCAATCCGAAAACAAATACCACAATGTCCAATCTCATGATTATATAAACCCCATTACACTTCTTTATTCAAGTCAACACACTACTATTGCTTTCCTTTCCACTTGATATTATCCAAATATCATCATCGCAGCTCTATAATTCCTTCAGATTCCTCCAATACTTATTATACAGGCATAGAACTTCAATCTATCCTCAACGTTCATAAACAACTTCCTCAACTATAGAATCGGATCTCACAATTACAACTTAAATATATGAATGTTTTACACATTTTGTTCTTCTTTGTCAGCTTTATCCTTGGTTCAACAATCAGTGAAAACCTCTCGATAAACCTCCGATAATACCCAGCTTACACAAAGGAATTTACAAGCTTCGGTCGGTTTCGTCGGTATCGACAAAGCCTCAATCGTTTCAATCTAGTCAGATTTTTGCGATCACTTCAGCCATAGATCGCACATTCTAAAACATCTAACTAAAATTCTTATCCAAAGAATTTTACACACCATTCCTTTTTTTAATAACAATTTTCCAATTGTTAGGGAATTTTTTTCTTTCCTTCAATCAACTATTCATCACACTAAACATTTACAATCAATAATGGACACCGAAATATGGTGCTCAGTTTGTTCAACCCCACAACAATCATCTTATTCACAGAACATCCAGCTTCTTTAATTTCTTTCGTTGTTACTTCTCCGATGACTTACCCTTCCAGTCAAATCAGATTATCCTTATTGTCTCATCTGCCAATCCTTACAATCAAACATATTACCATTCTCAACTTCCTGATAATACCATATAATATAATATACAATCAGATTGCATAATTCCTATCACCAAGCTAACACAAAGCTTCCTTTTTCCCATGACGACAGTGAACTCTACGATTCCGCAGAACAATCACTTAGTATCCTCAAGTACTAAGTCATCTTCTCATTCTTTTCCGACTACTACTAGTAAAGCGCACAGAAAATTTAACTTATTGTAGTTTCCTACTACATACCTTCTCATCATTGACCAATAAAATCATCAAATAGAAATTCCACTGATTACTCCCTGAAATCAGTACTCAATGTTCAACAACATTCCAATTTAATTCTTTCCACCTTTATTTATCATATCCTATGATATTCATCCTTATCTTGGTTAACTTTCTCACAACTCTAGTTCGGTTAATTGCGCTATACTTCTTAATTCCATAAACTTAGAAAATATTTCCTTAATATATATATATATATATATATATATATATATATATATATATATATATATATATATATATATATATATATATATATATATATATATATATATATATATATATATATATATATATATATATATATATATATATATATATATATATATATATATATATATATATATATATATATATATATATATATATATACATATATATATATATATATATATATATATATATATATATATATATATATTATTCTTCCGTCGGTGAATTTCTCATTTCAACCAATCACAAATTCTCGTTGATTTCTCGTCATCAGTTCTGCTAAAATCTAACATCTTCAAAACTCAATATATCCTCAATAACACCTTCAGAATTTAATACACCATCAATAACACTTTCAGAATTTCAATAAAATTCTAACTCAATGATTACCAGATAAGAGCACACAATTTACTACATCTAAATCTCAAATCTTATCAGCATTTCCAAAATATAGGCTGTAATAGCAGCAACATTCCCTTCATATTGATCTTCCATTATCTGAATAATTCCTTTATCCAATCTCCATTACCGCAATAAAAACATTTCATTACCACAGAAACACCAATTCCTATACTGCACTCCTTGTTATTCCTTCAGCAGATCGACCTCTAGCTAGTCAGTACTTACATCAAGTAAATAAATAATTACTTAAGTGGTATAAAATATATGTGATCTACACATCATACTTCCTCCTGCTTACCCGATTTATAGCAACTGCTTGAATACCATCTTTTCTTATCTTAGACTATTAAATTCCAAGTTTACCTTCTATTAGAGGAAATAAATCCCTATTCCTTATTGTCATTCGCAACAATACCATTCCTTTACCCTTTTCTACCACACTTAATTTCGAATCATGATCAATCTTTAAATTACTATCTCTTTTCGTCGAGTCGAACATTCCCAAATGACTATCGATATATTAAACATCCATCAGTTACTCGAACATATCCATATAGTTGCACATTTCCAATTACCATCAGTAGTCGTACGACACTCTTCACCGCATCTCTTCTCATAACTAGGAATCTAACACACAAACATCCTTTTAAAATCTTGCAGAATGGAAGCAGCGTCTCTAACTGGAATAGCAACATCTTCAATCTCAACAGCATCTTTAGTCTCAGCAGCATCTTCAACTAAAACAGCAGGATTTTCAATCTCAGCAGCATCTTCAGTTTCAGCAACATCTTCAACTAAAACAGTAGGATTTTCAATCTCAACAGCATCTTCAGTCTCAGCAGCATCTCGTCTCCTCTCAGCACTATCAGCTTCAAACAATCTAACAACTATTCCCACAATCATATAATCTACCCTAATGGTTGGCAACCTTTGGAGACATATTTCAAGATACTCAGTCACACACACAGGAATCCATGCTAATAAAAGAAACATATCTCACTCAACTCTTTCCATATGATAACAGTAGAAAGAAACTTAATGAGTATACATATCGAGATAGAAAGAATAGGGTCTTTTTATCAAGATATAACATGAATACTGCATACGCCAACAACACAATACTACCTAAATTCCACAATCATCTCACAAAAGAGAAAATAACAAAGACACATCAAAATACTAAAGGGTAATAGTAGATTTCATCCATAAATCCGAGAAAATTGCAACAAAACCTTGTCACTAATGTCACTTACCCTTATCATCCTAAACAACAACAATAATAATAATAATCCATCACAAAACTACCTCACAACATCTAGATAAGCCAAATACAACACAATAATACATAAACTGAAATACAACAAAGATCCATCACTACATCACTCCATAGGATGTGGTCCATCACTTTCTCCAACTTGGCTCGTTCCTACTTCATCTTCATCTGGTCCTAACTTGCAGCACCTCCCTTTTGGATCTAAACACGGTGGATTCCTAAATCCATACCTCAAAATCCCTCCTTGACTCGGCGGATCTATCATATAATGAGAATTAGCATACGCCTCACTATCCTGAAACTTCCAATGTGGTTCAAGATACGGCCAAAGATGAGCTACGTATTCACTTAACCTACGAAGCCTATCTAGCTCTTTCTAATACTTCTCAAAATCAGTCCCATAACTTCTCACTTAAGCTCTAACCTCAGTTCTTCCAACTTCACTCTCAGTCATATAATTATCACTATCAGATTCTACAACATTTTTCTTATCATTCGTATCATCCTCGTAATTTAACCATCCACCTGAAATCTTATGATCACCTACATACTGATTCTGCAAACTCCATTGACCTACAGCAAATCCCCCATTCTTGACGTAATATGGTATGTCAGACATTTTCTGAAATCACAAAAAATTCAAAAGTACATAAGGTCATTATTCAAAAATATATTAACAATGCATAATCATGAAAATGCAAATGAATTACGTATGCACAATATATCTGTATGCGATGCAATGCAATGCAATGCAAATGATAATTATACAATATTCATAGAGATGAAATTATGATGAAATTATGATGAAAGCACTCCACGTCCTTTCATTAATACCAATACCTCATTGCAGCATTTACTTAATAAATACTCAAGAATTCACAACAATTATAAGGGATACATCTATAATAATAAAGCATAACAAAATAAATAATCTTACCGGAGCCTTGAAGAGAAGTTGCGTTACTTTTATAAAATACTTTCGACACCAAAGTTATAGTTTAGGACATTTTCAAAAATCGACCTAATTCGCTATAACTAAAAAGCTCTGGTTACCAATCTATAACACCCCCAATTTTATATTGTGCAGCGGAAATACACAATTGGGTGTTATTAACAAACTTCATTTTACAACTCTTTAAACGACCCAAAAACGGTACATTTTGGAATAAATATTGAAATAATTTAAATCAATGTCTAAAACCTTCAATCCCAAGTAAAATCAGTTAAAAATATATCAGAGTAGCATACAGGTTCCCCTAGGATCTTAATCAAAACAACAAACCTTTTACCAAAATACTTGACCATTTACTATATGTTTATGACAATAGGGAAAGAAATCTGTTTTAGACCATATTACTATAAAAGCAAGTCCGCAATCATTCTCCAGCAAGCTCCGCAAATCAACAACTTCAAGTACCTGAAATACATGCTTAAAATCATCAACACAAAGGTTGAGCAAGTCTATAGGTTTTACAAAACATAATTGAACACATCGTAAAAATCATTCAAAATTGTTTAATAGAATTATGGCCATACAATCTATTAATCAGGTATATCATATTATAGCAGTAGCTATTGAATTGTATTAAGCTCATGACATCGACCCCTTAACTTATTCACCCACGCCAAATGCCAGCATGACTAGAAAAATTACCAGTGCCCCTACTAGGGTATTAATTGCAAGAATACCAATTCTCATTCACGTAAAATTATCCTTCCCAGCGGGTTACTCAGCGTAAAGCCATGGTCTCAGATAGGGTTGTCAGCCCAATAGTACTATTATTAGAATAAGCGGCTATTCCCAACTCACAACATCAAGTCAGAAGATAGTTAACGGCTCATGAAATTAGGGTCTTTTGCAATTTGGTACTTATACAATTCATTTCATCAAATGAAACAAAGGCAACATCGGGTCCAACAATTACTTATGACATGTGTTCATTTTACTTCAAATAGCATGTATCCCCCTCGCGGGTTTTAAAATCATTAAAACAAGTAGAAAGCGAGGCTATAAACTCACCTGAAGTAATAGAAGTAGTAAGACGATCTTTGACGATAGATGATGCCCGATAAACACAAAAACCGCAACATATCAAATAAGGCGCGTTCATCAATAATAAACTCGAGTAAAATCCATACTTAGTAATATCAAAATCAAAATCATAAAATTACAATCAATCAAAAATAAAAATAATACAAGTGACCTTTTATTTCATTCTATACATTTATTCTATTAGTTGACTTCTTGGATAAAAATCTGCCGGTACACACCAAATTTAAAAGCTCATTTACCCCACTTAAACACGTCAAATTTTTATGATACTAATCAGAAATGTCACATACTATATATAGAAAGGCCTGTTAAAAACGCATCAAAAGATTTCACATTTAAAGTTCCCTGCCCGACACATCTTTGAACTACAAAAACCGGACAGTTTTACGTCAACAATTCATATAGTCTTTTAACACATTTATTTTTCTCCGTTTATGAAACCGACACTCAACTTTGAAAATAAACTCGACATCCTCATACTTAACATTCAAAATCAGTCCATGACATATTTAAAAATTACATTTTATAGTCCACGAGATTCGATCCAAACATCGCAAATAATTATATATTGTGTCGATACTCGTCTCCCGGTACAGGAAATAATCAAACTAACGTATCTTTTCCCTCGTTTGGAGCTAGAAGTCCTACCTTATACCAAAAAGAAGCTAAAAACATCCTCTACAACAATATCTAATTAGTTGATCTCAAACTCAAACTCATATTTTCAGAAAATTAACTTTAATATTCTGTTATAAAATATATATTTAAATATCCTTAAAAATTAATTTTTCACCACATTTTAACCCCATTTTTACCACTATAATCATTTTTACACTACTAGTTTATATCTTAACACTAAATCATCCTAGATGATTAATGCATAAAAACCCAACTCAAAAATATCAACATGCAATCATAAAAACTAATGTATAAACACATAAACACCTACATACAACAATAATTTAAGATCAAACAATAAGATTTTCATCCAAGAATGGGTTTTTCAAAAATGTCAATGCATGTGGAAGATTTTCATACCAATGTGTAGAGAATCAGAAACTAGGAATGGGTCTTTGATTGCTTTTAATAGATTCAAGTTAAAATTTGAGTTGATGGTGGTTTTGTGGTGGCTAGGGTGAACGGACAAAGAGAGGGAGAGAGAAAATTTTGGTGAGTGGAAGTGAAATGTGTGTTTATTTGGTTTAATTTTCCATTTTATATGGAAAAAGTTTAGGGTAGTTTTTGCCTATTGTGATTCTTTTGGACCAAAGTGCAAATACTTTGTTAAAAAGCGGGAAATGACTATTAGTCACTTTTGAAAATTTTTACGGGTCTCGGGTTTCATAAAAATGCTCCTCAAACCTTAAAACGCACACAAAATATGATATTATATAGTCCCGGCACGACTTAATACGACATTAAAATAAAAACGTCAATATATTAAACATCGACATGTTTAAATTAAAATGTAAAATTTCTCGGGCATCCGTCGATATCGTCATCACTAATAATCCTCGCAACTCGACAAAACGTAAAAATAAATTTTCAACATCATCCAAATCAAATTACCAATCGTCATGACAATCAACCTCGTAAAAAATTTCAAAAATATACGTAAAAATATAATTAAATAATGACCACGGTTTTGGGTTGTTACACTATAACACTTAAAACATGAAATACATGGATCTAAAACACATGAAACTATAAGAAACACATGATTTAAACATGTAATAATAAGACAAGACAAGAACAAGTATAATAGGTAAGAACACATCAAGTAAAAAATAACAAGTATGTATAAGTAAACCGACACTTAATCATGTCAATTTATTATGTAGCTATTGTGAAGTCGGAGTGATCTTTCGCGCTCGTTTTTGTCTTCATTTACTGGCATAAGGTACGGATACTCCGTCCTTCAGTAAGGAAATCTTTCCTATATTATGATTCCCCGTTTGTAGCCATCTATTTTCCCCAGTAGTTTAAGTATCTTAAACACATCACTATATGTTATGATTATTTTAGATTGCTTGAACTATATACATGCATGCCAGTTTCACCTTGTTATGGGGGTTCCATAACCATAACACAGGAGGCACCGTTGTTATGACTCTTTTGTGGTGAGAGTGATTGCTCGCAACGTCGCTTTACGTTATTTGGCCTATGTTACTATTATCATGTGGGGCGAATGTGTGCATCCTAGGACATGTTAGTATGGTTTCCTGGTAACTGCGGTGTGTATCTTGCATCCTTTATAGGAGCTGATCCCTCCACTCATCTTATATGTTAATTAGAGGCAACCCCTATAATTTCATGATGAGGTCACCCCTCTAAGTACTCATGCACGTTGATATAACATGACCTATATGGGCTCCGGACATATTAAAAATACACATTTCACGATAAACTAAACATAAGTTGTAACACCCCCAAATTTACACAATTTAATACAGCGGAAGACTCGTTGGTGTTACGGGATAGCACATTACTCACATCATAGACAACGCTTAAAAATCGTGTCGTTTAATAATAAAGCATTTCCATTCATAAATATCAAGTTTACATAGGTCCCAAGTCATAGTACTTCATACAAGTTTTACAAAGCATTTGAATGGAAATTATTGTTTAAGTGCGGGCCATGAATTCTTGTTGTCTTCCCGAGAATTACCTTCAAGTACCTTAGATAAAACATGTTAAAAGAAAAGGTCAGCGAAAACGCCGAGTGAATTCATAGAGTTTAATGAAATCCATCAATATAACATCGGTATAAAATTATTACCGAAAATCATTTTGTACAAATCTTTGTAATAGGCCATAAAATAGCCAAAGTCATTTTATACACATCTTTAAAAAAAATCATAATATAGGCGTTTGCCTTCAAAATCATTATACGAACCATTGTCGTAAAAACATCATACAATACGTTTTATAACGTTGTATAAAGTTAAATAAAAACCGTTATATGAATATGGTTATGTAAAACCAAAACACGAACATAACATCAATAATAAGACCCCGTATTTCTAGTCAGGCAATATATCGTAATTCAATGCATATATCAGTATTTTCGTTATCTGGATTATTATAAGCCGCATGACATTGTTACCTTACTACAACAAACAACGGGTAGCTAACCCGAAACTCATTGCCCATCTAAATTAGCATGTCGCCACAATAATCACGCTTGTGTAAATCTTCTCATACAAAAATTCGCTTACCAATCAATGTGGCACGACGGGGATCAACCGTCAAGGCGCGAACTGGGGTGATCGTCCCCAAATAGTACTATTATATGCATAAGCGTCTACCAAATCCCGGTAGTTCACAATTCATGCTAATGGGACTTTTAGTGACATAACCTAACTATAATAATCCATTTCATTTCATCTATCGGGTCATTTAATCATTCATCCGGTCATACAATCATTCGGGTCCAAATCAATAAACAAACAATCGGAACAAATAGTGTCATATTTTATCAAAACTAACATGTTATCTCCCTCGCGGGTTTATAAAACATTTCATAAAAATATTTAAAAGAGTGCGAGGCTATGAACTCACGTTGATGTGGGAAAGCGAGTTATCGGCAATTCGGATGTACGGTACGTGCTTCAATCACGGAAACCTATATAAATAATAATCGGTCTTAGACTCTTGTCCAATGACTTTATAAAAATAACAATTATGTATACATATGATAATTTTATATATATGATGATGATCAAGTGGGTTTATACATTCTCATTTACTCATTTTAGTGTTATGTGTTGATGACTTTTATAATAGTTTACTAGTTTTACATATTTACATGTTTTAGGTCCAATAAGCCTATTATAAGTCCATTAACTTGTATTAATCCATTTTATACTTTTATTATCAGTATTATACTTTACATGTTGGGCCCAAGTGGGTTAAACCCAATAAGTAAATTTATAAGTGTTTAGCCCATTTCGTTGGATTAATAGTCCAATAATGCTAACTTAGCTCGTTAATGTCCGTATATTATATAGTTCGGGTTTTATCGGTTTTTACTTGTTATATAAGTTTATATATCAGTATGTGAGTTTAAAAAAGTTTACATTAGACGGGTCCGACAGTCTAAGTTTTATTTGACAAAAACGTTAATCTTTCGGTTTTAGCCGAAAAGACGTAAAACTTAGTATAGAGTTTTATAACTTGGAAAAACAATTATACATGTAATTTATATAACATGTCCTATTTTAATATCAATATATATACCTCTTTATTTATAATTATTATCAACTAGTGGGTTTTATATATGTATATTTCTATATACAAAATTTTGAGTGCTTATATTATATACTATTTATTTTATCAAATCTGTCCTAAATTTTCAATCCACTAAAATGTCCATATCTAGACTTCTATATGGAGATAGGACCTCATATTTTTATCACAGAAACTACATGATATGTGTTTCATTTTATTCCTTTATAGCTACTGATGAATCAACCTCTAAATAGTTTAATAAATTCGTCCAAAACAGTGTAGGCAGATTTGCACTCTAAACTTGTTTTGATCATATCTCACTCGTTTTTATGATTCCATTGTATGGCCAACTCTAACATGTGTATAACACCTAATACTTACTGTAAATTGATTCCACTATGCCATTTTATCAGTTTATCATTTGGTTACTTACTGTTTTTATACAGCCATCATATTTAGCAAGATTTTAACCATTTTACATGTGGTTTTCCATCTTTTTACCCATGTTTATCAAATCTATCAACACCAAATCCCCACATAATATTTTTAATCATCATTCATCATCATATATATATACATAAATAAAGAAAATACAATATTACATAATCAAAATAACAAGAGGATAGGAAGAACAATCTTTATGATCAAGGCTTGGATTTTTGATGTTAAAACTTGTGATAGATCAACACCAATTTTCAAGACCACCAATACTTGTAAACTTCTTGTAGAAATAAGCCCTTGGACATCACCAAATCACCTCCTTGGATGTTAGAATCACCTCCAATCTTCAAGACTTCAAAGGAGCATCATCATGTGTATGAATAACACATGATTTGTGGTTAAAATTGATCAAATAGGGTGTTTATTTGATGATATGGGATGGCATAAATGGAGTAGAGAGAGATGAGAGTGTTTTGCATGGAGGAAATGAAGTAAATGGTTTCACTTGGGTGGTTTTGTGGTTTGGGTGGAAAGTGTAGCTTACTTGTTAAGCTTGGCTTAACAAGTGTAAGCATTTAGCTACCACTTTGACACATCAAGTGGTGTGGTGGCAAGTTTTGGCCGTCCCATGTTAGTGAGGTGGGGCAAAACTTGTTTTGTCTCATCCCACTAATTTACGGGTATTCCTCGATTCTAGTTCCTCGATTTGCGTGCCCTCGGGTCGTTTTACGAAAAACGTTTTTATAAATTATGAATCAACGACACAAAACAAATCTAATAAAAATTGTCTCATCAAAAACGGAGTTCGAAAACGTAAATACGTAATCCTAAGGTTTCCGGTTTAGTCGTAAAGGACGTTAAATTATGAATGTAAGTCCTAATCTCTTCTCGTAAATTTGTGGGTTTATGAACCAACACAAATTGAAAATGCCAAAATAATATTCACGGATAAATTTATTTCCTGAAATGTCGGACTGTCACCAAAAACGGTGTATGTAAACGTAAGCACGTAGCGTAGAATCCTCCGGTTTAGACGTAGTCGATGCTACTACAAGACGTAAATCCAAATTTCTTCCCAGAAATAAGTGAGTTCATAATATAACATTAAAATAATATTTTTAAATAATACTTGAGAATAAAATATCAACCATAAATTGACGGATTGTCACAGCATTTACCCCTAAACAGGATCTTTGTCCTCAAAGATCACTTTATCTTACTACTCGCTTCTTATAGAGTTAAAGTCATGTGGGTATTTCCCCCACATTCAGTCTTTTCTCACAAGTGTAATTCATTACAATACGCGAGTTTCATCAGACATAACTACGGGAATAAGATCAGGCTTAATGTTGACTTACTTTCTCTATCCATGATGTTCACGGGTTTTTGATGAATGCAACTTTTCGACGATCTAAACTTCATCAAGAAGTGATCAGATTCTCACTTGATAGACATTTTATCAAGTTCGATATACGAAACATAATTCACGCAGCTCTTGAAGTCCTAGGGTAGATCCAGCTTATATGCCTTTCTGACCAATCTTTTACATCATCTCAATGGTCCCATACAACGGGGACTTATATCCCATGATCATTCAGATCATCAATTCATTTTTCCATGGTTAAAATTTTTTTCATAACTTCGCTACCCATCTGGCACTTCAAGATCTACATTTCATATTCACATAACCTCCTGCCCACTACCGACAGTCAATAATAAGATCCTAATTTCAACAATCATTTCAGGTCTCGCGGGTCGAGTATTTTGTAAGGTTAGGTTCGCCATCATAGGAAACCTTAAACCTAAAATACATGTCCAACTCACAATGGGTGTATGTCGGGTGTCTTCATCCCAACTCCTGGTTACAGATGCTCTAATATATATCCTCACAAGATTCGATCTTGATCCTAATACGTTAATTATCAATGATAATCTCTCCAAAGGAAAACGATTTTACAGTTATTACCAAAGGTCAATCATTCAAACATAAAACAGCACTTATAGTATTTTGTATCATTACTTTACCTCGTCCCTTCGATTGGGGTGGTACATAGTACTCTCATCAAGATTCGTTCTCAATGACTTCTGAGCAAATCTCTAGAAATTCGATGCGAAGCGAGGATCTTGATAGAGATGATCGATACAGGCACACCATGTTTACACAAATCCTTTAAATACAAAAGAGTCAATTTCTTCATCAAGAATCTATCATTAACAGGAATGATATTAGCAGATTTGGTCAGTCTGTCGATGATGACCCAATCGAATCAAATTCAGATGATAACCTTTGCAATAGCTAGACGTTTACTAATGTATGAGGCGATGTCTGTATGAGGCGACATCTACCTTCATAATTTGCCTTCAGTACAACTTCTTCAGATAAAGATACATTAAATCAGAAATGACATGAATGGAATACTTATACTTACGAGATGCCAACATGACTAAATCTCAAAATTCCATATTTAGGAAACCACAAGTGGCCTTTAAAACATTTAACGCCATCAGCTTCTCAATTCTAATGGTTCACATTAGCCGCGAGCCCCTTTTATTATCTATATTATCCTTTTTACAAGCATCGGCTATTTTTAAATTGTTCGGCAATTTATTTTGCATAGTCATTACTAAGGAATAAATCCTAATTGATTCTTTATCATTTCTATATTATGTGTCAGTATCTACATTCACCTTTCCTGATGAAATAATTATCATGTCCGCAATTCGTTCAAAATTTCTTTCTTCATATTTTCTAAGTTTTTGTTTCGTCTCCACTATCATTTTTATCAGTTTTACTTAATCTGACGTTTTAAAGTGTCGATAAATACTACAAGTAATTAAATAGTAAATATTTAATTTTATGAAACGTAAACGTAAAAATTCTTAATTCGATCAATTATATAAAAATGTTCAAAAATAATTTGAATTTAATTAACACGATTTTTGTTGATTGATCGAAAATAATTATTAAGATTCGTAAATGTTCGAAAAATATTTGTTTATACTTTGGTCAAAATTTTCTTAGTTGACAAGCAAAAATTGTCGTTTCAAATTTCAAGTCATGGTTTAAATGGTTTCCTCAATCCCTCTTAGGTTGTTTTGAGGTATACACAATCATTTATCCCTAAACAGGAGTTTAGTTAAATGTTCTGGGTATAAGGGAATAATCCCTCAAAAGTTCTTTTTGATAAAACATTTGTCAAAACATATTTCCGTTTTCTTTTTGGTAAAACCCAAAGTCTTAAATGGCTCAATTTTATTTATTTTTTTTTTGTTCGGTCAATTCAGGGCAATCTATAAATAATTATTAACTCATTCTTATTCTTATAAACAAACAAATGGTCCTTAATGATCACAAGCATGAATTTATCAAATTACAGTCTACACACGTGATTCACCAAATTTATGAATACTACATGTGCATTGTCAATCCAAACGATATCACGTGAAACTTATAATGTTCATTACAAGTTCTGGATGTAGTGATTGGCATAGATAATCTTTTTCGCGGATGCGAAATTGATGATAACCATGCCGTGGATCAATCTCTGAATATACGCTAGAACCTTATAAATGATCGAACAAATCTATCATCTTGGGTAGTGGATATCGATTTCAATCGTCAATTTACTTAGTTCACGGTAATCAATAAATATAAGGAATAATAATACCATAGCTCTTCATGATGACGAGCTCGGTAGAATAAAAGCCTTTTTCCGACAACTCTCTCAGTTGCACGGTAATCCTTTTAATTCAGATGGTGCTGACGTATAGTGCACAAGCCATAGGTGCAACACCGGGAATATAATCAATACCGATTTCAACTTTGCCTTAATGGAGAAAGTCTAGGTAATTCACCAATAAATACCTCCTAAAGTTTCAGATAACAGAAACATCTTTTAATACATTTACTTTAAGTTCTTTCTATATTACAAGGTCTATGATTAGTTCACAACCATTCATGGTACAATTTTAAGTCTAAAAGCAGGATATCTCGTCATCCATCAAGAATTATTTAGATCACTTTTGATAATCAACATCTTATCTTTTAGGGGATTTCTACTCGAGTTCCCATCAATTAAGACAATGTCGTCATGTCATAATCAATCAATCCATTCTACTGGCACTATCAACTTTCTAGTTTCATTATCATTGATAAGATGGGAACTTCTCAAAAGACTAATAATAACTCATAATCCTTCACAAATTCAAGGATATATGGAGATACAACTACCATTAAAAGAGTAAGGTCAACGCATAATCTACGCGAGAGAATTTCAAATCAGATACAGACGAAAACATTTAATGAATATGAATATATCCCATGTTTTCATAATTTGAGTACGCATTCGAAAGCACCTCGGATCGTTACCCAGGTCATTCAAATGAAATCTAATCAAAATAAATGATAGGAACGTCGATACATCCAATCGGGTATCAACACTCGGTAATTAGATACTTTTCCTAAGAATCTCACCACGGGAGAATTTGACAAGGAAGGAATATCAATTGTCAATGAAGACAATATCTACAGATGAGTAAATTCGATTCAGAAGAATAAATGGTACGGGTACATATGTAGGTGTCCCTAACACTATGTCCCTGGGTACATATGTAGGTGTCCCTAACACTATGTCCCTATTTTTCACTTCTTGCAGATCTCATAAAAATTCAATCTTTCCCAATCTTCAAAGAAAATTTAGTGTTTAAAAATAATTTCATGGTGACTACTAATCAGCCTTGCATGGTCCCTTCCAAATTGTATGTAGGCGCGTAACTATATACAATTTCAAGATTAACGATGCAATACTCAGTTCGTCAAAACATTGTCATTAGGTTTAAAAAATATATATTCATGCTTAATCATGAAATAAAAATCAAATGAATTTACAGAGATGTTCTTTGTTATGGAAACAATTAAGTTTTCCAAGGTGTTTTATAAACAACTTTATTTCGATAACGATCACTTATAAATCTCACTTTAAATAATCCTTATAGTGATGAAAATTCAATTTTTCTCAAGGGATATTGTGTTATCATAAAAAAACAATGAGTGATATGCAAAAGAGTGATGAAAAGTTGTTCACCAAGAACTAAATACAATATGCTAGGAAATGAGCTTGAGCCAAATAATCATGAGGTTCATGACCTCGATGGCACTCAGGAATACAAAGAGAACAATCCACAACGCAACTCAAACCGAGATGAGTACTTGTTCAATGGTAGCATCACTAATGCGAACATTAGGATGAAGCAATAAAAGATAGATAACATCGATACATGTAGAATTTAGCAATCAAACGTAATCTTTTCATTAATCACAAACAAGTCAAAATTGTACCGTAACACATTACGTGTCACTATGTCATACAATTCCAAGAACTCATCCTACCAACTGATGTCTCAGTTAAGTTAGGGATTATTTTTAAAAGATACAACCATGAATACTAATCTACAAGAGTCATTAGGTGTCCCACCTGTCCCGGAAGATCCATTGGTCCCAATTCAGAAGAAGATTTATTCAATTTATTTGTTGGACACTAGGCATCCTCGTCATTGGACAATGGCCTAGGAACAACCCTTAACACGAACCAACAATCATTTAAAACCTTATAATTTAATCACAGAACGCAACAACTTCCTCTTAACAATTTCTTATTCCATACAAGTTAAATTTTACTTTATTCAAGTTTTCAATCAACCTATACTCAATTCGATATCCTACCTCATTCTCCTTATTCATAAACCTTAAAAGGGCAACAAAAGCTTGATATGAACAATACTTCATTTCCAATCCTATAACTCCTTTATCAATAGTTATCAAATGAGTCACTAGTATGAAATGACTCGATCATCCAATTAGACTTCTCGGAAAGGTACTTGTGGCATGAGGATTTTGGGTAATGGTTCCAATGACAACCTCAAGTGCAACATTCACCCTTTCGACTTCAAATTTAAGAATTGGGTGACAACGAATCAGATGACACCTTTCCAGGTTGTAACGTTTTGTCAAACTCCACTCTATAAGGAAAGATCGTCATGACATCGATATCAGTTTTAATCTCGCCAATTCTTCTTCAATATCACAATCAACTAATATCTACATTTCTACGAATATCAACCATTTTGTTGGGATCATAAATATCCACAACTTGGTTTAGATCTGGAATAGCTAGATTTCCTACAGGAATAGCTTAGATTAATTTACTAGGGGATTTAGGGTTCCTTGTGACAATCTATGTCGTATAAATACCTCGTATAAATATAGAAATAATCATCAAACAATCATGTAATCAAATTACATGACACACACACACACACATATATATATATATATATATATATATATATATATATATATATATATATATATATATATATATATATATATATATATATATATATATAATCCAAGTTTTATATATATATATATATATATATATATATATATATATATATATATATATATATATATATATATATATATATATATATATATATATATATATATATATATATATATTAAAATAACACTTCTCAGTCTGGCCTTGTCGGTAACTCGGGAATTCTTCGACACCGTTGTAGTCAAAAGATTTTTAGACATTTATAGAAAAATGTTTATAGTTAAAAGATTTTGAAATTTTTTATTCAAAACCTTGGTTTTAAAAATCTTTCGTTCTCTATAACGAGTGCTCTGGTACCAAACTGTAACACCCCCAAATTTACACAATTTAATACAGCGGAAGACTCGTTGGTGTTACGGGATAGCACATTACTCACATCATAGACAAAGCTTAAAAATCGCGTCGTTTAATAGTAAAGCATTTCCATTCATAAATATCAAGTTTACATAGGTCCCAAGTCGTAGTATTTCATACAAGTTTTACAAAGCATTTGAATGGAAATTATTGTTTAAGTTCGGGCCATGAATTCTTGTTGTCTTCCCTAGAATTACCTTCAAGTACCTGAGATAAAACATGTTTAAAGAAAAGGTCAGCGAAAACGCCGAGTGAATTCATAGAGTTTAATGAAATACATCAATATAACATCGGTATAAAATTATTACCGAAAATCATTTTGTACAAATCTTTGTAATAAGCCATAAAATAGCCAAAGTCATTTTATACAAATCTTTATCAAAAATCAAAATATAGGCGTTTGCCTTCAAAATCATTATACGAACCATTGTCGTAAAAACATCATACAATACGTTCTATAACGTTGTATAAAGTTAAATAAAAACCGTTATATGAATATGGTTATGTAAAACCAAAACACGAACATAACATCAATAATAAGACCCCGTATTGCTAGTCAGGCAATATATCATAATTCAATGCGTATATCAGTATTTCCGTTATCTGGATTATTATAAGCCGCATGACATTGTTACCTTACTACAACAAACAACGGGTAGCTAACCCGAAACTCATTGCCCATCTAAATTAGCGTGTCGTCACAATAATCACGCTTGTGTAAATCTTCTCATACATAAATTCGCTTACCAATCAATGTGGCACGACGGGGATTAACCGTCAAGGCGCGAACTGGGGTGATCATCCCCAAATAGTACTATTATATGCATAAGCGTCTACCAAATCTCGGTAGTTCACAATTCATGCCAATGGGACTTTTTGTGACATAACCTAACTTTAATAATCCATTTCATTTCATCGATCGGGTCATTTAATCATTCATCGGGTCATACAATCATTCGGGTCTAAATCAATAAACAAACAATCGGAACAAATGGTGTCCTATTTTATCAAAACTAACATGTTATCTCCCTCGCGGGTTTATAAAACATTTAAAATAGTGCGAGGCTATGAACTCACGTTGATGTGGGAAAGCGGGTTATCGGAAATTCGGATATACGGTACGTGCTTCAATCACGGAAACCTATATAAATAATAATCGGTCTTAGACTCTTGTCCAATGACTTTATAAAAATAACAATTATGTATACATATGATGATTTTATATATATGATGATGATCAAGTGGGTTTATACATTCTCATTTACTCATTTCAGTGTTATGTGTTGATGACTTTTATACTAGTTTACTAGTTTTACCTATTTACATGTTTTAGGTCCAATAAGCCTATTATAAGTCCATTAACTTGTATTAATCCATTTTATACTTTTATTATCAGTATTATACTTTACATGTTGGGCCCAAGTGGGTTAAGCCCAATAAGTAAATTTATAAGTGTTTAGCCTATTTCGTTGGATTAATAGTCCAATAATGCTAACTTAGCCCGTTAATGTCCGTATGTAATATAGTTCGGGTTTTATCGGTTTTTACTTGTTATATAAGTTCATATATTAGTATGTGAGTTTACAAAAGTTTACATTAGACGCGTCCGACCGTCTAAGTTTTATTTGACAAAAACGTTAATCTTTCGGTTTTAGCCGAAAAGACGTAAAACTTAGTATAGAGTTTTATAACTTGGAAAAACATTTATACTTGTAATTTATATAATATGTCCTATTTTAATATCAATATATATATAACTCTTTATTTATAATTATTATCAACTAGTGGTTTTTATTTATGTATATTTTATATATACAAAATTTTGAGTGCTTATATTATATACTATTTATTTTATCAAATCTGTCTTAAATTTTCAATCAACTAAAATGTCCATATCTAGAGTTCTATATGGAGATAGGATCTCATATTTTTATCACAGAAACTACATGATATGTGCTTAATTTTATTCCTTTATAGATACTGATGAATCATCCTCTAAATATTTTAATAAATTCGCCCAAAACAGTGTAGGCAGATTTGCACTCTAAACTTGTTTTGATCATATCTCACTCATTTTTATGATTCCATTGTATGGCCAACTCTCACATATGTATAACACCTAATACTTAATGTAAATTGATTCCACTATGCCATTTTATCAGTTTATCATTTGGTTAATTATTGTTTTTATACATCCATCATATTTAGCAAGATTTTAACCATTTTAAATGTGGTTTTCCATCTTTTTACCCATGTTTATCAAATCTATCAACACCAAATCCCCACGTAATATTTTTAATCATCATTCATCATCATATACATATAAATAAATAAAGAAAATACAATATTACATAATCAAAATAACAAGAGGATAGGAAGAACAATCTTTATACCACCAAGATTAAGTAGTTTATGATCAAGGCTTGGATTTTTGATGGCAAAACTTGTGATAGATCAACTCCAATCTTCAAGACCACCAATACTTGTAAACTTCTTGTAGAAACCAGCCCTTGGACATCACCAAATCACCTCCTTAGATGTTAGAATCACCTCCAATCTTCAAGACTTCAAAGAAGCATCATCATGTGTATGAATAACACATGATTTGTGGTTAAAATTGATCAAATGGGGTGTTTATTTGATGATATGGGACGGCATAAATGGAGTAGAGAGAGATCAGAGTGTTTTGCATGGAGGAAATGAAGTAAGTGGTTTCACTTGGGTGGTTTTGTGGTTTGGGTGGAAAGTGTAGCTTACTTGTTAAGATTTGCTTAACAAGTGTAAGCATTTAGCTACCAGTTTGACACATCAAGTGGTGTGGTGGCAAGTTTTGGCCGTCCCATGTTAGTGGGGAGGGGCAAAACTTGTTTTGTCTCATACCACTAATTTACGGGTATTCCTTGATTCTAGTTTCCTCGATTTACGTGCCCTCTGTTCGTTTTCCGAAAAAAAGTTTTTATAAATTATGAATCAACGGCACAAAACGAATCTAATAAAAATTGTCTCATCAAAAACGGAGTTCGAAAACGTAAATACGTAATCCTAAGGTTTCCGGTTTAGTTGTAAAGGACGTTAAATTATGAATGTAAGTCCTAATCTCTTCTCGTAAATTTGTGGGTTTATGAACCAACACAAATTTAAAATCCCAAAATAATATTCACGGATAAATTTATTTCCTGAAATGTCGGACTGTCACCAAAAACGGTGTATGTAAACGTAAGCACGTAGCATAGAATCGTTCGGTTTAGACGTAGTCGATGCTACTTCAAGACGTAAATCCAAATTTCTTCCCAGAAATAAGTGAGTTCATAATATAACATTAAAATAATATTTTTAAATAATACTTGAGAATAAAATATCAACCATAAATTGACGGATTGTCACTTAAGTCTTTTCAAAAATATAAACTAGTTTTATGAACTTAAACCGGGTTTTACAGGACTTACACTTATTCCGCTCCTATTCATTTCATTTCATTACTTGCTTATGTTTATGTTTTACATTCATTGTTATATATCCGCACACTGAGCGTATTGCTCTGCCGTATTTCTCTTTCCATGTCCCAATACGGCAGGTACTAAAGGGCTAAGATAGGATTCGAGAGTACATGAATGGAATGAGGCGCCTGTCTTCTTTCATTCTTAAATGTATTTACATACTTTTTCTTTGTTGGACACTGTTTAGTCCTTTCCTTTACATTATATACTTACGCATTTCTTGTGGAGAGCGTATGTTGGAACCGATGTTTGTTTCCGGTTTCCTTTTATGGTCATTTAATAGTTAGACATTTACCTTGCATGCTTTGATGACACGTCATAATTATTACGTAACAGTCCATTTATCCAAATAGAGTGTTATAATTATGGTATCAGAGCCAAGGTTACGACCTATAGGCTCTTAAACTTGACATGTGACTAGTAGGTAGTCATTAGTGTCTTCCTAAAAGTGACAGTTTGTTTTCATGCATTTATTTCATGTATCATTGTTGCAGGAATTTTGACTAAGTAATGCTTGGTACAAGACTGGCCATATTTAGTCGCATGTACTTTTATTCGGATTATTTTGCTTGGTGAACTGACCCATAGAATTCAATTCATACATGGGATGAGATGACTCAACGTTTTTTGTCGCGCTACTTTCCACCATCCATGGTCACGAGCCTTCGAAATCAAATTAGTGGATTTACACAAGAACCTGATGAATCACTTTTTGATGCTTGGGAACGATAAAATGTCTTGATCGATCGATGTCCAAACCACAACATGCTCCCCGTCACCTTAATTGATACTTTCTGCAACGGTTTAACTTTTCGTGATCGTGATACGATTAATGCAGCCGCCGGTGGCACATTTATGAAAAGAAGACCCGAGGAGTGTAGAGAGCTTATCGAGAACATGACTACTCATCACAAAAATTGGGATTCATCAGCATCTTCAAGGAATAACCCGAGAGTCAATGTTTCTTCTACTTCTTCAAACACTGATATCACCGAATTGACCCACGCGATGGTTGAAATGAGCAAGAATATCCAACTTTTGGCTACAAATCAACAACAACAAGTTAAAGCTGTTGCAATGTCTTGTGAGATTTGCGGGGGTCCTCGTTCATACACTGATTGTCCTTCTACTCAAGACAATCCGGAAAACGCGTTTGCGGCTTATGGTAACTATTCAACAGATGATTACCAAGCCCCACCTCAAGGTGATCGTAAATTGCTAAGTTACCGTTCTAACAACTTTCTTTCACCCGGTTTTTCTCCTCAAAACCACAACCCCAACAACTACAATAGAAGCAACCCAAACCCACCTCGATCTTCTAATCCTTATCACCCACCCGCTCAACAATCACCACCCATTAATCATGATGTTGAAGCTTTAATGAGAACCCAAGGAGAGCAAATCAAGAATCTGCAAAGCTAAATTATCAATTTGAAAGAAGATATCACTAAGCAAGGTAATGATATTAGATCCGAGCTTCGAAATGATATACAAACTTCTTTAAGCACTCAAAAAAAATGATTTGAAGAATATGCTGGCTAGTTTCTTACCCACTCCTCAACCCTCTACTTCGGGCTCTCTACCTTCAAATAACGTCACCAACCCAAGAGCGAATGTGAGTGCTATTACTACACGCAGTGGAGCAACCTTAATAGGACCATCTATCCCCCCAGTTACTCCATCTACACCTCCTCCACCACCATTTATACCTCCTACTCCCACGCCTAGTATTAGTTCTCCATTACCGTCTCCACCTCTTACTGAAGTACCCAAGGAGAACCCTTCACCAACCCCACATTCCACCTTTAAACCTTCAATATCTCAACCTTTACTTGCTACACCTTCCACCTATAAACCCAATATCCCTTATCCTTCTCGCTTAGACAAGGCCAAATTGCAAACCAAGGATGACATTCAAGTGTCAAACTATTTGAAGAAGATTTCGGGACTGACCATCACCTTTAGCCTTGTTGAAGCTCTAGCCCAAATGCCTAAATTTGTTAAGATGTTTAAGGAATTGCTTAATAAGAAGGAGAGAAGATGGCCGAGTTTGTTAATACTCGATTGAATGAAAATTGTTCTGACGTCCTTCTTAAAGAACTTCTGGAGAAACTTGGAGATCCCGGTTGTTTTGTGCTACCATGTACTTTTAACCAAACCGAAGAATTTACTGCCTTAGCCGATCTCGGGGCAAGTATAAATCTGATGCCTTTAAGTGTTTGGAAAAAGTTATCACTACCCTATCTTACACCAACGAAGATGACTCTTGAGCTTGCAAATCATACTCTCGCTTACCCTCTTGGTATTGCCGAAGATGTGTTCGTTAATGTTGGCACCTTCACTTTTCCGGTCGACTTTGTTGTTGTTAATTATTAAATGGACCCTCGTATTCCTTTAATACTTGGTCGGCCATTCTTGAAAATCGGAAAAGCTTTAGTTGATGTTGCCGAAGGTGAGTTAATCTTAAGAGTCGGGAATGAGGCACAAGTTTTTAAAATGCGGAAGATCACAACCATATCAAATGGAAGAGAATCAGCGAATATGATTAATGTGCTTGATGATTTTGTCGTCTACAACAATCCTCTATTCGATTCTTGCTATGATAATCTACTGTTCCAAGATGATGTGGATGCTTCTCTGTTAGCCTTAAAATGTGTGTGACTAATGGAATTACATTAGTTTCATAGCCGGGACTTGCAGGGACTAATATTTTCATATGTAAAGTCCAAGTCCCGGGCTATATAAACCCCTCCATACTTCTATGGAGGGGTGAGGCTTATCATTTCCTTCTTGTCTTTATCTCACTAGAATAAACACACTTTTCTAGTTCCTTGTTTCTCTCTGTAAAATGGCTAAACACCACTTCTATCCTCCCCGACCTCCGGATCTTTTACCCGTGTTCTTAGTGAATCTAAGTTAAGATTCTCTCTCCAATTCTGATCCTCCACCAATTTATGATTCTCCACCGATCTTTGATGCTTATGATGACGATTCTAGTTATGATAGGGATGATTATGATAATTTTACTTCTGAGTATCCAGACATGCCCACTTATGATGATTTTGATGAGGCTGATACTCTCTCGAGTGATTCTTCTCATGATGACCTTGCACCTACATTTTATGAAGATCCTCCACCAACAATGCTTGATCATACTTTGGATGACTACTCATTTGAGGAAGATTTTGCTACTTTTCTCAACACTTACTTCCCAAATGAGAGTGATTCTCCTCCTTTGGACATTGATGATTATGGTCTTTATCCTCCTTTGGATATGAAGAAAACCGCTTCAAAGGAGAAGAAGCCGACCGATACCGATATCCGCAGTACTTATGTCTTAACACCTCTCTATCCCCCTTCCGAGGATGAGATTGTGTGATTTATGAGAGGATCATCTTCAAGGACTACTGAACCTGAGTGTTATTTTCCCCTAAAGGAAAAGGTGTTCGATCCCGGTATTGCAATTTTTAAGCCATCTCAGTATCCATCTGATGAAATAAAAGGAAAGACTTTTGGAAACCATGGAGATATGCTTGCACCTCTTCACCCTTACTACCACCGTGCTCCATCTTTGCTTAAGGGAACCTTGCCTACTCTTCTTTGGCATGCCTTGTTCGCCTTAAGCTTGTGCTATTTGATGGACGAAAACCATGTCTTTGAACCCGGTGGATATGTTTCAAGCTTCTTCCTATGCTAATCAAGGACGAGTCAGGCTCACGACTCGGTTAACAAAAACAAGCGCTTCTTGGGAGGCAACCCGTAGTATCTATCCTTTTTCTTTGTTTTTAGAATAAGTGTAGGGGGAGACCCTTGTATGTGTTTGTTGTTTTCTCTCTTATCATGTGTAGGTATTCGAGCTTTCAAAGATCCATTCTTGATGACTTTTGACGACCCGTGATTCCGTGTACCCGTATTCCTGGTTCTATCCTAAACTCTTTTGATTCACTATTTTATATTCTTCAATATTAAAATAGGAATCACTTTAGTTGTCTCTTCCTTAGCAAGATTTAAACAAAGTGCACAATGTCCTAAGTGTAGGGGAGGTTACTTCCACATGCTTAAACATTGAGGACAATGTTTATATTAAGTGTAGGGGGACTTCTATCGAAGTCAAGTAGGCTTTTCCTTGTATTTGTCCTCATTTTAACCGGAAAATCAAATTTTTTGACATTTTTCAAAATTTTTGATCTATTTTGGCCTTGTAGTTTTTCCTTTGTTATAGTTAATTTCTTTCTTTGCTAGAATAAATTTTAATATTGTGGTTTTAATTTTTAAACGTTGTGAATCTTTTGACTCAACCCGAGTTTACTTATCTAAGTTTACTCTAGCTAGTATCCTTAACGTGTTTAAGTCAAGTTTTGCTAGGCTTTTATATAGGGAACTTTAAAACGCGAAAGTCTTAACTCTTACGGGTTAAGAACAAGAACTTTTCGCAAGTTCCTATAATTGATCCTAGAAATTCGTTTATCAAGGGAACTTTAAAATGAGAATTCTAAACTTGAAAAAGTCGAAGAAGTTGCAAGATCCTATAGATGACTTGAAAATCCAAAACTTTGATTTAATAGGCTAAACATCCACGAGTCTCATTCCTTGAGATGATAGAGTCAATTATAAGTTTGGTATTCTTTCATGAATTTATGTGAGTTGATTATAAGCTTTTTCTCCCATCGCTTGCTAATAAATTTAATTGCAATAAATAAGGTTGTACGATTTGAAAAGTTACTTAGCTTCTAGCACAAGATCGTTTAAAAGTTGCTCGGTATTAATTAGAGTTCATAGCCAAGGCATAACTTATTGAAGCGGGATGCGAAGATTGGCGAGTCCGAAAAGGCCCTAACAAGGCATGAGGGCTACATTTTGTTGCTAAAGATCCAACGTGATGTGAAGAATCTGTTGTCCCATATATTTAGATGATTAGAGATAGAAGATAGATGAAAAGAGATGGATTCCTAGAGAGAGAAAGTAGTGAGAGAAATTAGAGAGGATTAACTTGTAGAATATTAGATTAAGAAAAAATGAATCACCAACCCTCCTAACATGCTAGGAGGGTAGTATATATAGTCCACCCACATGTGGGCTTCTTTATGGACTATATGGTTTGGGCCGGGCTTTCCTTTTGGGCTTTAGTTACTTATTAATGAACTTTAGCCTAAAGTTAAGCCCGTATAACACGACTAATATACTACCTATTACAACGTTCTAAAAGACGATACATAATAAACATATGACCGAGCATTCTTGTTTGGCTCAATATTTTGAGGCTAACAATCTCCCCCAATGAGAGGTCATAAACCTTGGTCATTTAGGAAATTTGTAGAGATTACTAATCTCGCCATAAATGAGTATTGAACGTGTAATCGTAGCCTTGTTCCTTCATGCTGTGATCTTTGAGCCTTTGTCGTTGTCTTTCGACTTTGTCTTTAAGCTTGCGATCTTCAAATCATCATTGACTTGTCTTTACCATCTTGCGATCTTGTGTCTTCATCCACATGCTCACACTATTAATTGTTGAATATGTCTTTAGGCATGAGTATGTGGTTTCTGAATCATTGACTTTGCTGTGTACACCGTGACGCCACCTTCTCGAGACAAAACATAGACACGGACTGAATGGCTTTGACATTCGTCCTAAATCGGTAACATTTTACCTCCGGTCGGTGAAGACCGTTATACGATATTAAATATCATACCTGTGATCAGGTAGATTCAATTAAAAATCTCCTTGACAGGGTTTCGCGGCTGTACTAGCCGTTCTCTTTACTCGACCGTCTCAAAGCAAGACTGCGAACATAAAGAGTGAATCAATTGGATAGATATCCGCTTGATTAAAGTCGTCAATTCAAATTCCTGGAACAAGTTTGATTCATTAAGAATCTTACCATTGTTGCTTTCCAGTTGACACAAGTTTGATTTATAAGAATCTCACAAGTCACCTACCGTAGCGCTGTTTGATGTTGACGTTAGAAGGATTTCCATTCGTCACTGTGAATATTAATGAATATCACTCTGAATGTTCTAGCAAGACCATAAAGATATTGCGTAGAAACCTGAAACGAGTTTGAATCAATTCAGAATCAAACCACTGTTGCTTTTCAGTTTTACATATGTTCAATTCATAAAGAATCTTGCATATGACCTACCGCAGTGCTGTTTGACGTTAACACTGGAAGGATTTCCACTCATCATTGTGAATACTAAGTAGTATCACTCTGAGTGTTCTAGCAATATCGCAAGGATATAGCGTAGGACTCTCTTGATCTTCATCCGTGTGTCCTAATGAGATTTGATTGATCTCTTGGCTCTAGACTCGATTTGTGCACTTTTAGTGGTCGGAGGCTGGAGCAGATGCCACCTATTCAATATCAACTATCTCGGAGTGAGAAAGTCAATAGAAGTCGTGTTGATCTCCGTGACAATAAAACAAACTTCTTTTGAGAGAAGCCTGAGTAGCTAGGAAAGGGTTGTGCTTCACATCACTGGGTCCATGATGAGTTTGTCTTCATGATGAGTTGACCCGGTTTCTGCCTAAGTTGTATGGAGGGCTTCTTTCTTTACACCCTTTATCCTTACATTTCTTTTTCATTCTTCAACCCCTTCAATGCTTACCAAGACATCATTACTAGCACCTTGTTGTGATTGTTCCAGTGCTAGCATCAGTACTTAGTCGGCATTCAGCTACGTTCACATTCTACTCCATCTTTCCTAAGGACTTCTAATAATCTATTGGATTGTCCCTGGGAAGATCCCTCCGGTTCTGGTTGGATCATAGGACTTAAACCTAACCACCCTTTTGACACCAATAACGTCGTGAATTAAAGATGTTGTGGGTATTTGATCGTAACCATGAAAACCACTTTGAATTCTAACAAAGTGTTTGAAAAACATTTAATACCTTGCTAGTTTTGTCGTTTTAGAAATGCTCCCCCTTCACATGTGCATCGATAATCGAAAATGTTTCGCACATGTAGGTAAGAGTTAAATTGCTTGAGTCTTATATTAGATCACATTTTAATCACATTTTCTCCCCCTATCTCTAATATATAAAATCTTTTGATATTAGAGATACCAAATTTGATTAAAATATATTTTAAAAAAGTCTTAAAATCTCCGGGAGAAAGATGTGTTAATCTTTTGCATGAAGTTAAAATGCTCCCCCTCAAAAATTGATCCAATTGAATTGTCATTGTGAGGATATGATCCACATTTCACTTTTTGAGGATGGGAGTTGTTGAACATACAATTTTTGAAAGATTTTGAATAATCATTGAGAAATTCTTGAAAAAATTGTGTTCAATGCTTTTTGAAAAATCCTATTTCTTTTTGTCGAAGAGGTTTTTCTTAAGCATAAACTTGAGTTCATAGACTTTGAATGTCTTGACGAATCCACTCAAGTGTAAGAAGATTTCTCTTCTTTTGCTGAGGGTAAGAGCACGAAATCTTACACTCCCCCGTGAATATAGTTCCGGGTTGCAATCTGAAAGTGATTACAAGCCATTGTGTTGAGCTCAAAACGTTGAATGTTTTGTGACAAGCTCAACCCGTGATAGATTGCTCTACCCGTTGTTTGGAAATATTTGTCCAAAATAGACAATTTCCTTTATTAAAAGAAGAAATGACATGTTTTGAAAAATATTTACAACTTTCATTCGAGCTTTATGTACACACCCGTGTCGTTATTGAGCGACATTTCTAGGCACGTCCATATTATCGATACTGAAAGACATGTCGAGAAGAATATTTTTCGATTTTGAAAGATTTTTAATTTTGTGTTTTGCTTTTATGTGTTTTATATTTTTGTATTTTGCTTTTTCATAGATATTTACAAGTTGATGTTTGAAAGGTAAATCAAGCAGGCACCTTTGCCAGAATCTCCAGGTCTGCTGGAGTCAAACATCTCATACCAATTTGCCTAACGAGGTACTAAAACCTATCTTTCGACAGAGCTTTCGTAAACAAGTCGGCTAATTGGTAATCCGTTCCAACAAAGTATAATTCAACGATACCTCTTTCAACTTGTTCCTTTATGAAGTGGTATCTGACATCGATGTGCTTCGTGCGGGAATGCTGTACCGGATTGCAGGAGATGGCTATAGCCGACTTTGAGTCACAGTACATAGGTACTTTATCAAAGTGGAAGCCATAATCCGTGAGTTGTGTTCTCATCCAAATGACTTGAGCACAACACGCAGATAGAGACACATACTCTGCTTCGGCTGATGAAAGTGACGTGCAATCCTGCTTCTTGGAAGACCATCCCACAAGCTTATCTTGACCTAGAAATTGTGCACCACCAGAAGTACTTTTTCGTGTATCAATACACCCTGCATGATCAGAATCTGAATAGGCCGTTAGAAAGAAACCGGTTTCCCTTGGATTCTAGAGTCCCAAATGAATGGTATTCTTGAGGTACCGAAAGATTCGTTTAACCTACTTGAGGTGCTTTTCAGTGGGTCGTGCTTGATAACGTGCACAATAACACGTAGCATGTGAAATATCAGGTATGCTTGCTGTCAAGTACATGGGGGACCCGATCATGGAACGATATCTCGTTTGATCTATGGGTAATCCCTCCAAGTCAGCATCTAGCGATGTGGTTGATAATGGTGTCCCAACGGGGTCACATGAAGTCATACCATGATTTTTGATTATCTCTTGACAATACTTAGCTTGGTTTATAAAGATACCACTTGGGGATTGGTGAACTTGAACTCCTAGAAAGAATTTTAGTTCTCCCATCATAGACATTTCAAATCTGCTGTGCATTACTTTTTCAAACCATTTTGAAAGTTTTGGGTTTGTAGACCCGAAAATAATGTCATCAACATAAATTTGCACAAGCAGAATGTCATCCCTATATTTATAAGTGAACAAAGTTAAATCAATGGAACCTTTTGAGAAACCTTTGGAGACTAGAAATTTCGAGAGCTCGTCGTACCACGCCCTTGGAGCTTGCTTGAGTCCATAAAGTGCTTTGTGGAGACGATACACCTTGTCAGGATAATGAGGATCGACGAATCCTTCCGACTGCGTGACATAGACTTCTTCCTTCAAAGGACCGTTAAGAAACGTCGTCTCTACGTCCATTTGATATACAATTAATCCCTTATGTGCAGCATAGGCAAGAAAAATCCTGACCGCTTCCATTCAGGCTACTGGTGCAAATGATTCTTCAAAATCAATACCCTCTTTCTGTCCATACCCTTTAGCCACTAGCCTAGATTTATTCTTAATGGTGTTACATCGTATGGTCTGTCAACAAGTTCCCAGACTTTAAGTCTTTCAAACTGTTGAAGTTCATCCGTCATCGATTCAATCCAAGCATGATCAGCCATGGCTTCTTTGATGTTTTTCGGTTCAGCAGTACTCACGGCCAGTGCGAACATACAAACATCGCCATCGGTGGCTAGTTGTCGTCTTGTACGAACAGGCTATGAAGGGTTTCCAATTACGTGAACCAAAGGATGATCTCGGGTCCAATGATGTGTTGAAGGATGTCGTTGATAGAACGTATGCATATTTGACGGATCAACATGGCGAGTAGAAGACTCTCCAGTTTCGTGTACCGGTGTACCGAATGGGTTGATAAATTCGTCTTCGTCAGATAATGCATCGTCTGCTTGATTTGTGTTCTCTAGAGCAATGACAGTAGTTGTGGATGTTGTAGGATCGATTGTTGAAGTGATATTCTGAGGAGGTAGATCTGCAACAACCCGTGTTGAAGTAGATGAAGTTGAATCCTTTTGTGGATAATGAATGGTATCATCATTCTTATCATGAGTGACAGCGAAAGACTTCGATGCAACTTGTTTCTCCCCCGTGAAATATTCATCATACATTGGTCCATATAACATTTCCAACTCTTCAAGTGTCGTGTCCACTGTCATATCTGCTCTAGGAACATGTGCAGGAACCAGCTTTGAACTTGACGGTTCATTGCTGTGGTCTTGAGTTCCGAGTTCCGTGCAGTTGTGAACGGAAGTCGTTTGTCGTTGTGGATTGGGACTTAAGCTGCTTTGTTCAAGTGCCATTTCTTGCAATTCATCAAATCTGATATGAATAGTCTCGACTATCAATTTTGTTCTCTTGTTGTACACTCTGTATCCCTTAGACTGAGTTGCATACCCCACTAAAATGCATGCATCACCTTTCTCTTTCATCTTGTTCAGATTTTCACCATCTCGAATAATGTAACACGTACATCCAAAAACGTGAAGGTGTTTGAGTGAAGGTTTGCGATCATTAATTATGTGATATGGTGTCTTTTCGTGTCTTGGGATAATTAAGGAGCGGTTTTGTATGTAGCATGCGGTTGACACGGCTTCGGCCCAAAAGTATAGTGGAAGTTTTGAAGCGGATAATAATGTTCGAGCAGCCTCAACTAAAGTACGGTTTCGTCTTTCAACAACGCCGTTTTGTTCGGGTGTTCGAGCAATAGATGTTTCATGTTCAATTCCTTCAGCTTCAAGATAGTTTCTCAGTTTTGAATTCAAAAATTTAGTACCTCTGTCAGTACGAACCATTTTAACTTGAGCTTGAAGACCACGTTGTATCACTTTAAGGAAGCTGATGAGAACATCGGGTGTTTCATCCTTGGACCTCAAGAAGTGAGTCCATGTGTACCTTGAGTAGTCATCGACAATTACCATAACGTATTTCTTCCCATTGATACTTTGAACACGCATGGGACCACACAAATCTATATGAAGAAGATCTAACCGTCCTTTAGAGCTTGGTGTAGTCTTTGTCTTGAAACTACTCCGTTTAGCTTTACAAAGCTCACAAGAAGAACAAAGATGATCTTTGATGAATTTCAAGTTAGGAAGGCCTCGCACAATATCTTTCTTGGAAAGCAAGTTGATGGTATCAAAGTTAAGATGAGATAAACGTTGATGCCATAACCAAGCTTGAGTCGTTGAAGCTTTAGCCATGAAACAGATTGGAGTTGAAGATGTGGAGTCTTGTAGTGAAATAGCATAGAGAACAGTACCCCGTGTTCCGGTAAGTAAGTCATTCCCATCATAATCACAAACAAAACATGTCTTCTTTCTAAAAGCAACCTCCAAATCCGCATCACAGAATTGACCAACCGAGAAAAGATTGTGATTGAGCCCTTCGACGTAGTAAACCCTTTTGATAGTGATATTCCCCTGAACCAAGTCTCCATATCCTAGGATCGGTGCAAATTGATCATTTCCGAATCGGACCGTACCCAAGAACTTCTCCACGAAGTTAATTAGAAGCTTGAGATTCCCCGTCGTGTGCTTCGTGCATCCGGAGTCCAATATGAAGAGAATTATTTCGATCACCTGCAGAAGAATTAGAACACGATGGAGCATTTGCTAAATTGGATTCCATGTTAGTTGTGATTTTTGATTCATTAGTTTCCCTAGTTTCATCACTTAGAGGCACACTAACGCTCGTAGTCACATTTTCTTCCCTAACCTTAGGCATCCATTTATATCCTGGAGGACATTGATTAGCAAACCACCATTTCCAAGGCTTGCTAGCAGACTCATATAATTCCCTAATTCTGCTTCTAGGGTTCTTAGTGGTGGAGTCTGATGCAATACTTTTCTTAGGGGGGGTTGCACCAGAATGGTTCACTTTGCGTTTGGGTTTTCTAGCACTAATAGGCATCACAGTTTGCTTCTTAGTTCTAGTTTCTACGCCTTTGACATTATTCGAAACACACATAGCATGATTAGCATTAGCACACTTTCCACATTTCACACAAACAAACTTAACTTTCATAGCATTCAAAGTCGAATCATTCAAATCGTCATTACATGCGATTACAGACGTTTTATTCATAGAAACATTGAAAATCCTAGGGTGGTCTTCTACTTCCTTCATCTTCCCTTGACTTTTGTTTTGTCAGACCTTTTCATTCATGCGAGTGCTCTTAAGCTGGGGCCGGCTAACACTAGCAGTGGGGACTACTCCTGTAGTAAAAGACACACGTCTATTAGTGTTTCTAGAAGTCTGAGGTGATTGACTTTCTTTGTTTTGTGTGGGTTTAGTGGCCAGTCTATACATCCCTGGTTTAACCACATTTGTGTTCTTAATTCTTTGTGATCGAATATGTGTTTTAGGAGTGTTTTGTGGTAACCTATCCTTCCCACGTCTTGGGGGCAAACGCAGGTTTTGCAAATGCAGAATTAGAGAAAACAAATGGTTTTCCCAAGACAGAGGGTCTAGTCACTTTTTGAGCATTGGGTTGTCTTACAACAGGTTTCTTAACACTAGGTTCCACAATCTTCCCACCCATCTTAGCAACGAGTTTCTGCAACTCTGCTATCGCTCTGTCCCTGTCTTGTAACTGAGCTTTCAACCCTTTAATTTCCAAATTCTGTTCGTTCATTTCTCGAAACGTTTGGGAAAGTTTTTCTTGCAATTTATTATCATGTGGAAAACTACCAACGTCTTTTTGCAAAGCAAGTTCAAGAGAATGACAATGTTTTTGAAGGAAATCAGTTTTGTGTTAAAGTAACTCAAAAGCCTTTTTATCAACATTTTCTTTATGTTTCGAAAGCTCAAGTTCAAGACGCTCACACTCTTTGATTTTATCAAGATATTTGCATGCAACATCAGAATATTCATCGATATCAGCACAAGATTGAAGAGTAACACACAAAATATCTTTGGAGAGACATTCTTCTAAGAGTAGATCATATTCGTTTGAAAATTCTAATTTGTCATTTTGAAGGTCATCCATTTCTTTTTTAAGAGACTCAACATATTTCAAATCATCAAACATTTCAGACTGAATTAAATTTTCAAACTCAAGAACATGTTCTTTTATTATCTTCGTATTTGGTATTAAAAGTTCTTTCACAAGCACAGTTATGTCGTGAGGAATCTCGGTTTTCCACTTATCTTTTTGACGTTTCTCCCAATCGCTTGCAACAATTGATTGAACATTTTTAAGGTGATGTTTAAGAAAACCAAGTATTTTTCTACTTTTGCTTTTAGAAGCATCTAAAGGCAAATAGTTAATATATTTAAAAACATTAGTTTTCCTCTTAGTGGCAAAAGCTTTTTTCCATTGAATTCTTTTTTGTTTGCATTCTAAAAATAATTCCTCACGAGACTTCTGTTTTTTGTGGAGTGAAAAGACCATAAAGACTGTTTTCATAAGCATAGTTATATGGTTTCACAAAATCTTTATTGACCGGTGATCTACTCTCGTCATCCCAAAGGGACGTCTCATCACTATCGATGTTAGCTACTGGGCATTCATTATCAGTCCATTCGGACTCATCAAGATATAAGTGAGGGTTCGTAGCTTGAGCTTGTTCGAGGTACTTGGGGGTGGCAAAGCTAGGTTGACCCTTGAAAAACGACCGAGGTGTTATCATTCTTACGGTTTGAATAGAGTCATGTGTATTATAAACAACTTTTTTCAAAAAATCGACTTGTTCTTCGAGATCCTTTACTTTTTCAGTATCTTTGGTTTGTCTATTTTTGAAATCTTGTTTTAATGTTTCAACCTCTTGTTTCTTCTCGTCAAGAATTTTAGCAAAATCGGTGGTGTTCATAGAAATCCTCTGTTCAAGTTCATTAACTTTTGTTGTGGCAAGGTACGTTTTTTGACGTTCATCACTTAATAAAACATTAAATTGACGTTTTTCTTTAGTTAACAAAGCAAGAGCTTCATTGTATTTATTTTCAAAATCGTCCTTTTTAACGTTGATGACACGAATTTTGTACCCCTCAAGCTCGTTGGTCTTTTGAAGAAGCTCAGCCCTATAGCTATCAATAGTCTCACTAGATTTTATAAGAGCGACTTTGCATTCTTCAAAGTTTTGAGTGAGCTCTGCGTTTGCCTTCTTTAATTGCTTTTGATTCTTTCTATTTTCATTGACATCTTTTTGTAAACTAGCAATTAAATTAGCAAGCGCGACACGCTCTTCGTCATCATACTCATTTGCATGTTGATCATCCTCAAACTCATTATTTCACATGTCTGATGAATCGGGTGTGGTATTGCTATCAATCGTTTCCATCATACACGTGTCAGTAATTGTTGTTGGAAGTTCACTATGCTCATGAGTATCACCAAACACATTATATTCATCAGCATGTTGTACCTTATCAATTAGCTCGGTATCAAAGATAGGACCATTGTCATCTTCAGTGACGTTAAGGGCCTCATGAATCTTTGCCATGTATGAATAATGTGCCTCGAGTTCTTGGTCTCAGAGTTCATCATCTGTGTCGTCAAGCATTTCTCCTTCCTCAGCTGACAACTTGATTCCAGCTTCCATTTTCTTGCACATCAACATCTTTTCCTTATGATAACCATAATCTTTAACCCTCTTTGGCTGCCTGCATTCCCTAGCCAAATGCCCAAAACCTCTGCAGTTATAACACTGAATCCCACTTTGTTGCACCACTTGAGTACCAACAGTTTCCCTATTTCCAACAACAGTAGCCACCCTGTAACACCCCCAAATTTATACAACTCAGTTCAGCGGAAGACTAGTTGGTGTTACGGGATAGCACATTACTCACATCATAGACAACGCATAAAAATCGCGTCATTTATTAATAAAGCATTTCCATTCATAAATATCAAAGTTACATAGGTCCCAAGTCATTATATTTCATACAAAGTTTTACAAAGTATTTGAATGGAAAATATTGTTTAAGTGCGGGCCATGAATTCTTGTCGTCTTCCCGAGAATTACCTTCAAGTACCTGAGATAAAACATGTTAAAAGAAAAGGTTAGCGATAACGCCGAGTGAATTCATAGAGTTTAATAAATTCCATCAATATAACTTTGGTATAAAATTAGTACCAAGAATCAATTCGTACAAATCATTGTAATAGGCCGTAAAATAGCCAAAATCATTTTATACAAATCTTTGTAGTAGGCCATAAAATAGCCAAAGTCATTTTATATAAATCCTTATCGAAAATCATAATATAGGCATTTGCCTTAAAAATTATTATACGAGCCAATGTCGTAAAAACATCATATAATACGTCTTATGACGTTGTATGAAACCAAAAACTGTTATATGAATATGGTTATGAAAACCAAAACACGTACATAATATCAATAGTATGACCCTGTATTGCTAGTCAGGCAATACGTCGTAATTCGAAGCGTCTAATAGTATTTCGTTAGTTTGGATTATTATAAGCCGCATGACATTGTTACCTTACTAAACCAAAACGGGTAGCTAACCCGATACCAATTTTTGCCCATCAAAAGTAGCGTGTCGTCACAAAGGTCACGCTATGGAAATCTTCTCATACATAAATTCGCTTACCAATCAATGTGGCACGACGGGATCAACCGTCAAGGCGCGAACTGGGGTGATCGTCCCCAAATAGTACTATTAAATGCATAAGCGTCTACCAACTCCCGGTAGTTCACAATTCATGCTAATGGGACTTTTAGTGACATAACCTAACTTTAATAATCCATTTGATTTCATCTATCGGGTCCTTTAATCATTTATAGGGTCATACAATCGGGTCATTCAATCATTCGGGTCCAAAAATCAATAAACAAACAATCGGGACAAATGATGTCCTATTTAATAAAAACTAACATGTTATCTCCCTCGCGGGTTTATAAAACATTTATAAAAACATTTAAAACAGTGCGAGGCTATGAACTCACGTTGATGTGGGAAGGCGGGTTATCGGCAATTCGGACGTACGGCACGTGCTTCAATCACGGAAACCTAGACAAATAATACTCGGTCTTAGACGTTTGTCCAATGACTTTATAAAAATAACAATTATGTATACATATGATGATTATATATATATATGATGATCAAGTGGGTTTACATACTCTCGTTTACTCATTTTAGCGTTTACATCTTGGTAACGTCTTACTAGTCCACTAGTTTTACCGATTTTACCTATTTTAAGTCCATTAAGCCTTGTATAAGTTCTTTAACTTGTTTTTATCCCTTTTATACCTATATTATCAATATATATACTTTTCATGTTGGGCCCAAATGGGTTAAGCCCAATAAGTTCTTTTTACAAGTTTTTATCTTATTTAGTCCAATTATTAGTCCAATATGCTTAATTAGCTCGTAAATGTCCATATTTCTTATAGTTCGAGTTTTATCGGTTTTTACTTGTATTAGTTACCTATACATCAGTATATGGCTTTTATAAACTTTACATTAGACGGGTTTGGTCGTCTAAGTTTTATTTGGCGAAAAACGTTAATTTTACGGCGATAGCCGAAAAAGTCGTAAAAATCAAGTTTATAGTTTTTATTACTTATAAATATTATTTTACCACCATTTATATAATTTAATAATTTAATTAAATTTTTATACATTTATATAAATAAGTTTTATAAGTGAGTGGGTTTATATTTTTACATTTTATACATTATAATGTGAGTGCTTATATAATAATAATAAACATTATTTCCAAAATCTGATTTTTAACTTCATGTTCACCATTTTTACCATATCTAGAGTTATATAATGACTTAGAAGCTCATTTTTGGATGTCATATTCTTCATAATATGTGCTACATATAACTTAGCTATAGCTACTGCCCATTTTGAGTTTAAGTTTCCTTAACAGTCCCTACAAAACTGCTTATTCAGATTACACCACCTAACTTGTTTTGATCATATCTCACTCATTATTTTGATTCCATTGCATGGCCAACTCTCAGATGTGTATAACATCATCTACTTACTGTAAATAGATCAAACCATGCAATTTTATCAGTTAATCTTTTAGTTATCTACTGTTTTTATACAGCCAACTAAATAGTCATGATTTTAGCTTCATTTCTTATGGTTATCATCATTTTTAAGCATATTTATCAACACTTGATCCCCACACAACATTTTTATCATCATATATACATCATATACATATACAAAATGAAAGAAAATACATTTGTTCTTTACAAAATAACAAGAGAAAATGGAGAGGATGATCTTCTTTACCAATCCAAGTAGATTTCTTGTTTTAGGAAGACAAGAACTTGATGAACACAACAAGTATCTCCAAGACCATCAAATATCAAGAACATAGGTTGGAAAATCAGCCCTAGGACACAAGCAAATCACCTCCAAAGATGTTAATATGGCCACCAAATGAGCAAGGCTTCAAGAGAACTCCTTAATAGAGCTAGTAAACATGTGGTTTATGGCTAGAAAAGATCAAATGGGGTGTTTGTTGCTTAATGTTGGACGGCAAGGATGAGAGAGTTGAGAGGATTTTGGTGTTGGTTTGCATGTGAGAAGTGATGGAATGAGAAGTAGTAGCTAGTTTTGAGTTAGTGGTAAAGGAAGTTAGCTTAACATGTAAGCTAAGGCTTACACATGGAAGGTGTAAGCTAAACTTGATGCCACCTTGTGTTGTGGTGTCAAGTTATGCCGTCCCATATAGCTAGTGGGGTGGGACAATGTGTTTTGTCCCATCTCACTAGTTTACGGGTATTTCTCGATTCTAGTTTTCTCGACTTGCGTGCCCTCGGGTCGTTTTATGAAAAACGTTTTTATAAATTATGAATCAACGTCACAAAACGAATCCAATAAAAATTGTTTCATCAAAAACGGAGTTCGAAAACGTAAATACGTAATCCTAAGGTTTCCGGTTTAGTCGTAAAGGACGTTAAAATAAAATCGTAAGTCCTAATCTCTTCTCGTAAATTTGTGAGTTTATGAACCAACACAAATTTAAAACTCCAAAATAATATTCATGGACAAATTTATTTTCTGAAATATAGGACTGTCACCAAGGACGGTGTATGTAAACGTAAGCACGTAACGTTGAATCCTCCGGTTTAGGCGTAGTCGACGCTACTTCAAGACGTAAATCCAAATTTCTTCCCAAAAATATGTGAGTTCATATTGTAACATTAAAATAATATTTTCAAATAATATTTGAGAATAAAATATCAATCATAAATTGACGGATTGTCACAGCATTTACCCCTAAACAGGATCTTTGTCCTCAAAGATCATCTTACCTTACTACTCGCTTCTTATGGAGTTAAAGCCATGTGGGTATTTCCTCCACACTCGGTCTTTTCTCACAAGTGTAATTCATTATAATACGCGAGTTTCATCAAACATAACTACGGGAATAAGATCAGGCTTAATGTTGACTTACTTTCTCTATCCATGATGTTCACGGGTTTCTGATGAATGCAACTTCTCGCCGATCTAAGCTTTACTAAGAACAATCAGATTTTCACTTGATAGATATTCCATCAAGTTCGATTTACGAAACAAAATTCACACAGTTCTTGAAGTCCTAGGGTAGATCCATCTTATATTCCTTTCAATCCCAACTTTTACATCATCTCAATGGTCCCATGCAACGGGGACTTATATCCCATGATTTGTCAGATCATGAATTCATTTTTCCAAGGTTAAAAATTGTGGCATAACTTCGCTACCCATTTGGCACTTCAGATCTACATTTCACATTCACATAACCTCTCGCCCACTACCGGCATTCAATAATCAAATCCTAATTTCAACAATCATTTCAGGTCTCGCGGGTTGGGTATTTTGCAAAGAGAGGTTCGCCATCATAGGAAACCTTAAACCTAAAAGACATGTCCAACTCACAGTGGGTGTATGTCGGATGTCTTCATTTCAACTCCTGCTTACAGATGCTCTAATATAGAGCCTAACAAGATTTGATCTCAATCCTAATATGATAATTATCAATGATAATCTTTCCAAAGGAAAACGATTATACGGTCTATTACCAAAGGTCAATCATTCAAACATAAAACAGCACTTATATTACTTTGTATCGTTACATTACCTCGTCCCTTCGATTTGGGATGGTACATAGTACTCTCATCAAGGTTCGTTCTTATTGATTTCTGAGAAAATCTCTAGAAATTCGATGCGAAGCGAGGATCTTGATAAAGATGTTTGATACAAGCACACTATGTTTACATAACTCTTTTGCATTTATCATTAACAGGAATGATATTAGCAGATTTGGTCAGTCTGTCGACGATGACCCAAATCAAATCAAATTTAGATGATGACCTTTGCAATAGCTAGACGTTTACTAATGTATGAGGCGATGTCTGCCTTCAAAATTTGTCATTAGTACAACTTCTTCAGACAAAGATACTCTTAGTCATAAAATGACATAAATAGAATACTTATACTTACAAATTCCAACATACTATATCTCACAATCTCCATATTTAGACAATCATAAGTGGTCTTTTAAAATATTTAACGCTATCGGCTTCTCAATTCTGATGGTTCTCATTAGCCGCGAACCCCTTTTATTATCTATATTATCCTTCTTACAAACATCGTTTATTTTTATATTATTCGGCAATTTATTTTGCACCTTCATTAATAAGGAACATGTCCTAACTGGTTCTTTATATTTTATACATAATGTGTCAGTATCTACATTCACTTTTCCAAATAAATAATTATCATGTCCACAATTTACTCAGATATTCTTTCTATATTATGCGTCAGAAACTACGTTCACTTTCCTCATGAAATAAATATCATAACCGTATTTATTCAAAATTCTTTCTTCATATCTTTTATGTTTTAGTTTCGTCTCAACTACCATTTTTATCAGTTTTTCCTCAATCCGGCGTCTAAAGCGTCGATAATTATTATATGTAAATTAACAATAATTATTTAATTTTTATGAAACGTAAACGTTAAAAGTTTAAATTTCTTAGTTCGAACAATTATATAAAATGTTTTAAAAAATAAATTTGGAATTAGTTAACAAGATTTTTGTTGATTTGTCGAAAATATTTAACAAGATTCGTAAATGTTCGAAAAACCTTTGTTTATACCTTGGTCAAAGTTTTCTCAGTTTGAAAATCAAAAATTGTCGTTTTAAGTTTTCAGGTTATGGTATAAATGGTTTTACTCAGTCCTTCTTAAGTTATCTTGAGGTATACACAAACATTTACCCCTAAACAGAAGTTTAGTTAAATGGTTTGTGTATAAGGGAATAATCCCTTTAAAAATCCTTTGTTAAAACATTTGTCAAAACATATTTCCATTTCTTTTTGGTAAAATCCAAAGTCTTAAAAGGGCTCTTAATTTTGAAGAGTCAATTTATATTCCATTGTCTATTAATCACATGGTTAAATAATGTAAAGGTTTAAGTCTTTAATCACATGTTAAATATTTAAGATACATGTTTTTATCGTTCGGCCAATTGAGGGCAATCTATAATTAATTATTAACTCATTCTTATTCTTATAAACAAACAAATGGTCCTTAATGATCGCAAGCATGAATTTATCAATTTACAGCCTACACACGTGATTCACCAAATTTATGAATGCTACATGTGCATTGGTCAATCCAAACGACATCACGTGAAACTCATAATGTTCATTACAAGTACCGGATGTAGTGATTGGAATACATAATCTCTTTCGCAGATGCGAAGTTTGATGATAACCATGCCGTGGATCAAATCTTTAAAACATATACTAGAACCTTGTAAATGATCGAACAAATCTTCCATTTCGAGTTATGGATATCGTTTTCGATTTTCAATTTACTCAATTCACAGTAATCTATAAATATAAGGAATGATAACACCATAGCTCTTCAGGATGACAGGCTTGGTATAATAAAATCTTTCTCCGACAACTCTCTCAGTTGTACGGTAATTCCTTCAATTTAGATGGTGCTGACGTACAGTGCACAAGCCACAGGTGCAGCACCGGGAATATAATCAATACCAATTTCAACTTGCCTTAATGGCAAAAGTCTAGGTACCAACAAATACTTCCTAAAGTTTCAAATAACATAAACACCGTTTTAATAAATTCATATTAGGTTCTTCTAGATTACAATATCTATGACTAATTCACAACCATTCATGGTATAATTTCAAGTCTAAAAGCAGGATATGGTCATCCATCAAGAATTATTTAGATCACTTTTGATAATCAACATCTTATCATTTAGGGGCATTCTACTCGAGTCCCCGTCAATTAAGACAATGTCGTCATGTCATAATCAATCAATCCATTCTACTGGCACTACTAACTTTCCAGTTTCGTTGCCGTCGATAAGATGTGAACTTCTCAAAAGACTAATAATAATTCATAATCCTTCACAAATTCAAGGATATATAGAGACACAACTATCATCCTAAGATTAAGGTCAACGCATAATCTATGCGAGAGAATTTCAAATCAGATACGGACGAAAACATTTAACGAATATAAATATATCCCATGTTTTCATTAATTTGAGTACGCATTCGAAAGCTCCTCGGATCGTTACCCAGGTCATTCAAATGAAACCAAATCAAAAGAAATGATAAGAACGTCGATACATCCAGTCGGGTATCAACACTCGGTAATCAGATACTTTTCCTAAGAATCTCACTACGGGAGAATTGGGCAAGAAAGAATTGTCAATTGTCAAATAAGACAATTTTCATAGATGAGTAAATTCAACTCAGAAGAATAGATAGTACGGGCACATATGTAGGTGTCCCTAACACTATGTCCCTATATTTCACTTCTTGCAGATCTCTTAAAATTTAATCTTTCACAATCTTCAAAGAAAATGTAGTGTTTATTCATTAGTTTTATGGTTACTACTAATCAGTCTTGCATAGTCCATTCCAAATTGTATGTAGGCGCGCAACTATATACAATTTCAAGATTAACGATGCAATACTCAGTTCGTCAAAATTTTATCATAATGTTTATAATAAAAACATTTTCATGCTTAATTCTTAAATAAGAATCAAAATTAAATTTACAAAGAATTTATTTGTTATGGAAATAATTAAGTTTCCAAAGCGTTTCATAAACAAATTCATTTTGATATCAATCACTTATAGATCTCACTTTGAATAATCCTTATTGTGATGAAAATTAAATTTTCTCAAAGGATACCGTTTTAACTATATAAAAACAATGTGTGATCTGCAAAGGAGTGATAAAGAGTTGTTCACCAAGAACTAACTACAATATGATAGGAAATGAGCTTAGCTAATCATGAGGTTAATGACCTCGATGGCACTTAGAAAGAATAATCTACAACGTAACTCAAATCAATATGAGTACTTGCTCAATGGTTGCATCACTAATGCGAACATTAGGATGAAGCAATAAAGGATAGATAACATCGATACATGTAAGATTTAGCAATCAAAGGTAGTCTTTTTCATTAATCACAAACAAGTCAAATTGTACCGTAACACATTACGTGTCACTATGTCATACAATTCTCAAAACTCATCCTACCAACTAATGTCACAGTTAAGTTAGGGATTATTTTTAAAAGATACCACAATGAATACTAATCTACAAGAGTCATTAGGTGTTCCACATGTCCCGGAAGATCCATCGGTCCCAATTCAGAAGAAGATTTCTTCAATTTATTTCTTAGACACTGGGCATCCTCATTAGTGGACAATGGCCTAGGAACAACCCTTAACACGAATCAACAATCAATTAAAACCTTATAATTCAATCACAAAACTTAACGACTTCTATTAATAATCTCATATTCCATATGGGTTAAATTTTACTTTATTCAAGTTTCAACCAATTTTATACTCAATTCGGCATCCTGCCTTATTCTCCAATACTTACAACCTTATTATTATGCCTTAATAGGCAACAAAAGCTCAATATGATCAACACTTAATTCCAATCCTATAGCTCTTACAACAACAATTATCAAATGAGTCACTAATATTAAATGACTCGATCAGTCAATTAGACTTCTCAGAAAGGTATTAGTGGCATGAGGCTTTTGGGTAATGGTTCCAATGACAGCCTCAAGTGCAACATTCACCCTTTCGATTTCAATTTAAGAATTGGATGACAACGAATCAGATGACATCTTTCTAGGTGGTAATGTTTTGTTAAACTCCACTCTATAAGGAAAGATCGTCATGACATCGATATCAGTTTTAATCTCGCCAATTCTTTTTCAATATCACAATCAACTAATATCTACATTTCTACGAATATCAACCATTTATTGGGATCATAGATATCCACAACATGGTTTAGATCTAGGATAGCTAGAATTCCTACGAGAATAGCTTCGATTAATTTACTAGGGGAATTAGGGTTACTTGTGACAATCTACGTCGTATAAATACCTCGTATAAAAATCAAATTAATCATCAAACAATCATGTAATAAAATTACATCGTATATATATATAATCCAAGTTATATATATATATTAAAATAACACTTCTCAGTCTTGGCCTTGTCGGTAACTCGGGAATTCTTCGGCACCGTTATAGTCAAAAGATTTTTAGACATTTTTAGAAAAAATGTTTATAGTTAAAAGATTTTGAAAAGTTTTATTCAAAACCTTGGTTTTAAAAATCTTTCATTCTCTATAACGAGAGCTCTGGTACCAAACTGTAACACCCCCAAATTTATACAACTCAGTTCATCGGAAGACTAGTTGGTGTTACGGGATAGCACATTACTCACATCATAGACAACGCATAAAAATCGCGTCATTTATTAATAAAGCATTTCCATTCATAAATATCAAAGTTACATAGGTCCCAAGTCATTATATTTCATACAAAGTTTTTCAAAGTATTTGAATGGAAAATATTGTTTAAGTGCGGGCCATGAATTCTTGTCGTCTTCCCGAGAATTACCTTCAAGTACCTGAGATAAAACATGTTAAAAGAAAAGGTTAGCGATAACGCCGAGTGAATTCATAGAGTTTAATAAATTCCATCAATATAACTTTGGTATAAAATTAGTACCAAGAATCAATTCGTACAAATCATTGTAATAGGCCGTAAAATAGCCAAAATCATTTTATACCAATCTTTGTAGTAGGCCATAAAATAGCCAAAGTCATTTTATATAAATCCTTATCGAAAATCATAATATAGGCATTTGCCTTAAAAATTATTATACGAGCCAATGTCGTAAAAACATCATACAATACGTCTTATGACGTTGTATGAAACCAAAAACTGTTATATGAATATGGTTATGAAAACCAAAACACGTACATAATATCAATAGTATGACCCTGTATTGTTAGTCAGGCAATACATCGTAATTCGAAGCGTCTACTGTATTTCGTTAGTTTGGATTATTATAAGCCGCATGACATTGTTACCTTACTAAACCAAAACGGGTAGCTAACCCGATACCAATTTTTGCCCATCTAAAGTAGCGTGTCGTCACAAAGGTCACGCTATGGAAATCTTCTCATACATAAATTCGCTTACCAATCAATGTGGCACGACGGGATCAACCGTCAAGGCGCGAACTGGGGTGATCGTCCCCAAATAGTACTATTAAATGCATAAGCGTCTACCAACTCCCGGTAGTTCACAATTCATGCTAATGGGACTTTTAGTGACATAACCTAACTTTAATAATCCATTTGATTTCATCTATCGGGTCCTTTAATCATTTATAGGGTCATACAATCGGGTCATTCAATCATTCGGGTCCAAAAATCAATAAACAAACAATCGGGACAAATGATGTCCTATTTAATAAAAACTAACATGTTATCTCCCTCGCGGGTTTATAAAACATTTATAAAAACATTTAAAACAGTGCGAGGCTATGAACTCACGTTGATGTGGGAAGGCGGGTTATCGGCAATTCGGACGTACGGCACGTGCTTCAATCACGGAAACCTAGACAAATAATACTCGGTCTTAGACGTTTGTCCAATGACTTTATAAAAATAACAATTATGTATACATATGATGATTATTTATATATGATGATCAAGTGGGTTTACATACTCTCGTTTACTCATTTTAGCGTTTACATCTTGGTAACGTCTTACTAGTCCACTAGTTTTACCGATTTTACCTATTTTAAGTCCATTAAGCCTTGTATAAGTTCTTTAACTTGTTTTTATCCCTTTTATACCTATATTATCAGTATATATACTTTTCATGTTGGGCCCAAATGGGTTAAGCCCAATAAGTTCTTTTTACAAGTTTTTATCTTATTTAGTCCAATTATTAGTCCAATATGCTTAATTAGCTCGTAAATGTCCGTATTTCTTATAGTTCGTGTTTTATCGGTTTTTACTTGTATTAGTTACCTATACATCAGTATATGGCTTTTATAAACTTTACATTAGACGGGTTTGGTCGTCTAAGTTTTATTTGGCGAAAAACGTTAATTTTACGGCGATAGCCGAAAAAGTCGTAAAAATCAAGTTTATAGTTTTTATTACTTATAAATATTATTTTACCACCATTTATATAATTTACTCATTTAATTAACTTTTTATACATTTATATAAATAAGTTTTATAAGTGAGTGGGTTTATATTTTTACATTTTATACATTATAATGTGAGTGCTTATATAATAATAATAAACATTATTTCCAAAATCTGATTTTTAACTTCATTTTCACCATTTTTACCATATCTAGAGTTCTATAATGACTTAGAAGCTCATTTTTGGATGGCATGTTCTTCATAATATGTGCTACATATAACTTAGCTATAGCTACTGCCCATTTTGAGTTTAAGTTGCCTTAACAGTCCCTACAAAACTGCTTATTCAGATTACACCACCTAACTTGTTTTGATCATATCTCACTCATTATTTTGATTCCATTGCATGGCCAACTCTCAGATGTGTATAACATCATCTACTTACTGTAAATAGATCAAACCATGCAATTTTATCAGTTAATCTTTTAGTTATCTACTGTTTTTATACAGCCAACTAAATAGTCATGATTTTAGCTTCATTTCTTATGGTTATCATCATTTTTAAGCATATTTATCAACACTTGATCCACACACAACATTTTTATCATCATATATATATCATATACATATACAAAATGAAAGAAAATACATTTGTTCTTTACAAAATAACAAGAGAAAATGGAGAGGATGATCTTCTTTACCAATCCAAGTGGATTTCTTGTTTTAGGAAGACAAGAACTTGATGAACACAACAAGTATCTCCAAGACCATCAAATATCAAGAACATAGGTTGGAAAATCAGCCCTAGGACACAAGCAAATCACCTCCAAAGATGTTAATATGGCCACCAAATGAGCAAGGCTTCAAGAGAACTCCTTAATAGAGCTAGTAAACATGTGGTTTATGGCTAGAAAAGATCAAATGGGGTGTTTGTTGCTTAATGTTGGACGGCAAGGATGAGAGAGTTGAGAGGATTTTGGTGTTGGTTTGCATGTGAGAAGTGATGGAATGAGAAGTAGTAGCTAGTTTTGAGTTAGTGGTGAAGGAAGTTAGCTTAACATGTAAGCTAAGGCTTACACATGGAAGGTGTAAGCTAAACTTGATGCCACCTTGTGTTGTGGTGTCAAGTTATGCCGTCCCATATAGCTAGTGGGGTGGGACAATGTGTTTTGTCCCATCTCACTAGTTTACGGGTATTTCTCGATTCTAGTTTTCTCGATTTGCGTGCCCTCGAGTCGTTTTATGAAAAACGTTTTTATAAATTATGAATCAACGTCACAAAATGAATCCAATAAAAATTGTTTCATCAAAAACGGAGTTCGAAAACGTAAATACGTAATCCTAAGGTTTCCGGTTTAGTCGTAAAGGACGTTAAAATAAAATCGTAAGTCCTAATCTCTTCTCGTAAATTTGTGAGTTTATGAACCAACACAAACTTAAAACTCCAAAATAATATTCATGGACAAATTTATTTTCTGAAATATCGGACTGTCACCAAGGACGGTGTATGTAAACGTAAGCACGTAACGTTGAATCCTCCGGTTTAGGCGTAGTCGACGCTACTTCAAGACGTAAATCCAAATTTCTTCCCAAAAATATGTGAGTTCATATTGTAACATTAAAATAATATTTTCAAATAATATTTGAGAATAAAATATCAATCGTAAATTGACGGATTGTCACACACCCTCTGATTATCATACTTAGGTTGTCGATCATACTTTGGAGGACTCTCAGCACGTCTTCGTGTGTCATACCTTGGAGGACTCTGTGCATGGGTGTTCCTCGAGTTTGAAGATGTTCGAAGGTTGTTGTTGGTGGGTTTGTAGATTTTCTTATATTGCTTCATAACGAAAGCCATTTGTTGCTTGAATTCCCTATCCTTTTGAGCTATTTCTTCATCACTGTCTTCTTCGGATGATTGCTTAGGTGTGGGTGATGGTGCTCTTGTAACTTCTTTGCCTCGGGATCGTGTTGGAACATGTGACTTGGAGACAATGGATGATCGTGGTGATGATGATTAAGTAGAGTATGTCTTTGAAGTACGGGAGTGATAATCTGTGTAATGTTGAGTGGTAGACACCAAAGCAAGTGGATTGGAAATCTTGGCAACTCATTCAGCTCGAAGTTCATTTGCCTTATTTTGAAATTGTTTCAAGATGTCAAAGAGCTTGTGATATGAAACTTCGTCTAACTTTTGTTGTTGTTTCACCAAGGTGACAAACCGTGTCCACTCTGGTTGAAGTTGCTGTAGAAATTGGACATTGACTTGCATGGTGGAAACTTGCAAGTTGTTTCGGGTGATATCATTCATCATCTTGTAGAATCGTGAGTAATAAGAATTAATTGATTCCCCATGCTTTGATGTAAACTTGCCAAAGTTCCAAAACATCTTAGTTTTCACATCTTGTTTGTTAAGTGATTCACCTTGTTGCAATCTTTCAATGGCCGTCCACATTTCTTGAGCAGTAGGACATCCGTCAACCGTAGAGTAAATTTCATCTCCAATGCCACTGAGAATTAAGTAGATTGCTTCCTTCTCTGCATCAAACCACGCACGGTTCTCTGGGGTGAGGTCGGTCCTCTTTTCATCACGTTCATATGCGGGTTGTGCGTCACTTGTGTCTGTGGCTGGTACTGCAGGAACTTGAATCCTTGAGAGTTTATAGGGTCCTTCCAAGATACATTGCCTTAAAGCATCACCGTTAGGTTTTGTGTCAAGGTAACGTATAAAACGGGATTGCCATTTATCATATCGACCCTACACAAGCATTGGTGGTCTTTCTTTGTTACCTGCCACCATTATGTTGTTGTTCGTCACACGATATTAAGCGGTAGAATCCATCTCAATGTTCTCTGAAATGATGAATCGAATGTGGATCTTAAGTAGTTGTGTTGTGATTGATTGGTTGTAGAAATTCCGAAAATTGCGATTTTTTTTTCTCAACCCGACAATAAATTCCTCAGTCCGACAAAACGGTAGACCTAAAAAATTTGTAATCACCAAATTTAGAAATTGAGCTAGAAATGTCCTAAAACTAGTATAGAAAAAATTTGATTTTACTTGATATTCCGAAACTAGTCTAGATGGTGGCTAAGTCTAAAAATTACTCAAACAAAATTTAGCTAAACATGTCATCGGAAAGAGCTCTAATCGGAATAACCTTGTCGGAATAACCTAATCGGAATACCCAAATCGGAATGACCTAATCGGAATACCCCAATCGGAATGTGCTAATCGGAATACCCAAATCGGAATAACCTAATCGGAATAACCTTGTCGGAAGATCCAAATCGGAATGCAAATCGGAATGCAAATCAGAATGCAAATCGGAATGTTTTTGTCCAGTCGGAATGATGATCGGAAAGCTGGTCGGAATGTTGAAACCCTTTTCCGATGCTACTGATCGGAATCACAATCGGAATCTATAATCCCTTTTCCGATTACACCAATCGGAATATATCCCACTTTTCTCGGACAAAACTTAACCAATACGTGATTTTAAGCCAAAAAATGATAAAAACACCCAAAAATTTTGTGTTTTTAGCCAAAGTAAATATACCAAATCACTACTACAACTATGTAGAAGATGTAGATGAAGAAGTAGAGCACGGAAAACACAAAAAAAAATTTGAATCCGAGATGATTTATGGATTAAATCATTCGAATCAAATATAATAACAACAACCAATCACTAATCTACCTCGTGGCGATTGATACCAATTGTTGTCCCATATATTTAGATGATTAGAGATAGAAGATAGATGAAAAGAGATGGATTCCTAGAGAGGGAAAGTAGTGAGAGAAATTAGAGAGGATTAACTTGTAGAATATTAGATTAAGAAAAAATGAATCACCAACCCTCCTAACATGCTAGGAGGGTAGTATATATAGTCCACCCACATGCGGGCTTCTTTATGGACTATATGGTTTGGGCCGGGCTTTCCCTTTGGGCTTTAGTTACTTATTAATGAACTTTAGCCTAAAGTTAAGCCCGTATAACACGACTAATATACTACCTATTACAACGTTCTAAAATATGATACATAATAAACATATGACCGAGCATTCTTGTTTGGCTCAATATTTTGAGGCTAACAGAATCATTTATCAAAAATCAATATGAAGGATCGAGACACACGACGGAAAAGCAAATACTCCCCTAAAGATCATGGAGAAGTCTATCCAAAAAGGCCCTAACAAGGTATGAGGATAAATAGATCCAAGTCCTAAAAGGAGGCGGATCGTTGTATATCAAAATCCCAAATAAAGATTGGAGAAAAATGAAGAAGTCCTGGTCCTAATATGAAGAATCTCTCAAAAAGTTCAAGTGAAGAAATTCCTATTATGAAGAGAAGACCATTATTTCATGAACGTCTCTCAAAGATTTGAAGTATGAAGTCGCTGCCAAATATCGGTCCGAGAAAGGTCTCAAATCATGAAGCGAGTTATGCCAAGATATGAACTTTACGATGTCCCGAGAAGCAGTTTTAAAAGATTTTGTCCTTTAGTTAACTATCGAAATAAGTCAACAATGCATCCTCGTGATCGTTCAAGACAACAAAAAAATATAAGAGATACACCTAGGAATACGGGAGTCTAAGTAAATAATTGGCCCACATGAGTTTGTGATAGTTTGCTAACTTATAATAACAATGATCTCGTTTTTAAGCTTGGTATGGGGAACGTGAAACTTGAGGATGATAATCATTCATGACATTCCAAAACCCCCTGGTAAGTTTTTGAGCTTTTTACTTGTTTTCTTACTCTAAATATTTAGTCTCTTTAATAAAGGCCAATGTGGATTGATTGTGATGGAAAATGTAGAACTTGCTTTGTAATTAATACATTGCATGAGGACATTGCAATGGTCAAGTGTAGGGGATTTAATAAGTGTGAAAACACTTATCCTTTTACCACTTAATTATAATAATAACCAAGCCAAAACATGTATTTTATGTCGTAAATGTCGGAATTATGCGTGGTTTGTGTTTTTGTTGTGATTTAGGATCAAAATATGAAAAGGGGAGAAAATACAGGCTTTCACGGGTTTTTATCGAAGAAAAAGATAAAAGACGAAGTCAAAAGATCAAGAGTTCAAAAAGAACGGAAGTCCAAAGCCGATTCTGAAGATTTGTCGAAGAAAAAGTCTAAAGACGGATGTTTAATAAAGCCGAAGAAATCAAGTCTAATAAATGAATAAATTATAAGACGAGTTCAAATAATCCCGAGACAAAGTCGATAAAGTCGAAGAATTTAGAAGACGAACAGACGAGAGAAGAAAGAAAGGAGCAACACATGCTAACCTCCCTAATTCACCTATAAATACCCTCCTAATGACACATTAGGAGGTGTTGGCTAACTTTACAAACTTGTCTTCCATCCTTTTAATTACTTGCACTTTCTTATTGTCATTTACTTAATTGCACCTTTAATTTATTCCCTTTAATTTCAAGTAAGTCTTTTAATTTTGTTATTGAATCTTTTCTTTTAATCAAGTTCTTGTTTTTAATCTCTCATTCTACCTTTCTTGTTTTGAATTAATCGTTATGTTTATGTGCTTATTGTTATGCTTCTTTGATTAAATGTTATGTTTTTAAGCTTTTGATTGTTTTGGATTATTGATTTTTATAGCTTATTTGTGTTTATCTTAAATTTACTTAAGTTTTATAAAAGTTATTTTTGTTAAAAAGTCGTTTTTAAATATTTTATCATTTAAAGTTTTTAAAAGTTATTGAATTTTAGCTAATTATCTTGTTCTTATTCGTATTTAGGCTAGGTTTTTAGTAGAGTGCTTATTTAGTTCATAGCTTATTTGTTGTGCTTATTTACCTTTTCCTTTTACTACATTCCGATTACACCACGTCGGAAAAGGGTTTCACATTCCGACCAGCAATCCGATTGCTGGATCGGAAAAGGGTTTAGGATTCCTATCAGGATTCCCATAAGGATTCCGACAGGAGTACTTTTGGCTGCATTCCGATTTGACATTCCGACGGAGGTGTTGGTTTGGGGATTCCGATTAGGCTTGTTGTGAAAACATTCCGACCAGGATTCTGACCAAATTCCGATCGTCCCAATGTTTGACATTTCGACGGTGCATTCCGACTGCTCATTCCGACCATATTCCGATTAGTGCATTCCGATCAGATTCCGAAGGTATTCCGACATGTTTGGTGTTTAATATTTTGGCTTGTTTTATTTTTAAGTTTGCATTGTTTTAAGTTTTCACAATATTCACGCTTCCGGAAATCTCTGTTTTTACCAAGTTTTTTTCTATTAATTTTTAGTTTAATTTTTTAAAAGATTATTTTTCCTTCCATTTTTCTTTAGTGCTTTTTTAATTGTTTTTCTTTATTTTAAATTTAATGTTTATATTTTTATTACATTGTCAAATTTACTTTTCGTCGAACTTTAATTTTTGTCGTTAAATTTATTTACTTTTAAAAGTTTTAATATTGCACCATTTACGTTTTAATTAGTTTTAGTTTTCATTAGCCGGCATTTACTTTAAAGTCTTGCACATTTATTTTACAACAACCAAAAATATTATTTCTCACCAAAAGACGACTGAGTCGCACTTAAACGAATAATCAATTCGATTAGACTGGAACAACGAAATTATTTTTAACTGAGTAAAATCTAAGTATTAACGGTCAATCTAATGACCGCTATGGATCTGACAAGAGGACGGTAATGACAATTACCGTAACAACAACAACAGGTCCCTAAATTCTTAAACTAAGTTGTTGTATGTTTTTACACACTAACATGTCAACATCTTAACAGGAACTCTGCGAGTGGGCGTGACCTAAATGCTAAGGTCATGAGTCCAACAACTCGTCTTCATCTGGTAAACCATCATTTAAACTTCAATGCAGTCATGTTTATGCCAAATAATCATGTCTCCAGCATATTTTCTTAAACAGGCTCTCAGGTAGCAAGGGTACCTCCAGGAGGTTACACCTACCCCATCTGCACGACTTGTGGTCGTAGACATCCCGGGCCATGCCGTAAGTCTGTCAGCGTTTGTTTCAAGTGTGGACTACCAGGACACATGTTGAACGACTACAAGAAGAGAGATATTGATGGTACTTCAAGTGCTGCTCTTCCTAAGCCACCAGCTTCGGGACGTGTCTACACTACCACAAGGGATCAAGCTAATAAGTCTTCAGCGACTATCACCGACATCCTCTTTATGAACGGTCATGCGGCGTGCGTTTTATTCGATAATAGTGCTACTCATTCAGTCATATCCACTACGTATGCCACTAATATTAATAAAATCCCTACGCCATTAGAGAATATTTTTAGTATATCTACGCCTATGCGAGACTCTATACGTATTACTCAAGTGTACTGAGATCTTCCACAAGAATTCGATAATAAGATTCGCCCAATAGACGCACTTCCTATGGATATGTGTGAGTTTGATCTCATCTTAGGCATGGATTGGTTATCCAAGAATCACGATACTATCGATTTTCATACCTATCGAGTTATCTTCGGTGATGTTTAAGCACCAGAGTACATTCACAATGGTTTTATACCAGGAAAGTCTGTACAAATAATCTCTGCATTAGAATCTCGTGCATTACTATCTCATGGTTGCGAGGGCTTCTTAGCTTCAATTCAGGATATTACAACCGAGGTTCCGTCGATCCAAGATCAACCAGTTGTTTCAGAATTCCCCGATGTATTTCTTGAGGAACTTCCGGGTATACCACCTATCCGAGAAGTAGAGTTTAACATCGAGCTCATTCCAGGTGCTCAACCAATCTCTAAGGTTCCTTATCGCATGAATCCCATAGATCTCAAGGAGTTTAAAGATCAGCTACAGGAATTATTGGAGTGAGGTTTCATCCTTCCGAGTGTAGCACCATGGGGTGCACCGGTACTTTTCTTCAAGAAGAAGGATGGAAGCATACGTTTATACACTGACTATGGTGAGCTGAATAAGATCACGATTAGGAACCGTTATCCACTACCACGAATCGATGATCTGTTTGACCAACTTCAGGGTGCCAAACATTTCTCCAAGATTGATCTAAGATCCGGTTATCATCAGTTGCGAGTGAAAGAGAAGGATATTCCTAAGACTTCTTTTCGCACCAGATATGGCCATTATTATTGATCCCAAACTTAGATCGATTAGATTTGTGTTAACGAGATTGAATCAAATTTAACACGTAGAGAAACTTTGTTGTTATATGAACAATCCAAGTGTTATGCGGAACTAACACTTAGATTAAAGAACAAATAAAACAAATAAACCAAACTTTCACTTTTTATTTATAATCAAACTTGAGTAAAATGTAAGTCGAATACTGAATAATGTGTATATTATAAACCCTACCACCTCCTTTTATATCATAAGGAGTCGTTTACAATGGATAACCTATCACCTATTCTAGGAAAAGATAAATATAGAAAATACAATATTGAGTATATCTTTTCTTCAAATAACAAACGTGTTGACTAAGTTTTCCTATCAGTGCTTGGACTTCTTCTTGTGAGCGCTTGGAAGCTCTTGTCAATTCTTGATCTGTCAGCACTTGATTTCTTCCTATCAGCGTCCAATTAACTCTTGTCAGCGTCTAAGTGTCTTAGCTCATTTTATTCCCAACAATCCTCCCCTAAACTTGATATCTACTCTAGGAATCAAGTTTTTGAATAAAAACTAAGTACAAGGAGGATTCTTACAAATATAAATCACTTTTTAATTAGATAATAAATAAACCTAATTAAGTCTTTGCCAACATTACTAGTGTAATCCATTTCCTGCTGTGTAGACACCATCTTCTTCAAAACTTCCTTGGACATAGGATATTGAGCATCCACAAGAAGATATTCTAAAAACATGATTGTGCTCAAATGGTATACTCTAGCTGCTGAATGTATACGCCATTATAGTCCACTGTTATCATCTAAATCCAACCATATTGGATCTGCTTCATCTGGTTCACTCATCCTTTTGAAGGATGTCCAGATCTTTATTCCATTGACTAAAGTAGGTGCTTCAGTCTCATACTTTCCCTTCATCAATGTCCAAAGAACTACCAAGTCTTCATTATCTAAGCTTGCAAACAATGAGATAAAAGAAGTAAACGTATGTACCTTCTTTCCATATCTGGTGATCATCCAGAACCCACTTGCATCTTCTTCATAGTTAACTATTGGGTTTCTGTAATCTAAAGGTAATACCTCTGGAACATGTAAAGCTTCCAATTGTGAGAGCTTAATGCTCTTTCTGATAACTGCTTCACTAAGATCCACTCTATCAAGAACTGGGAACTCAATAGTGACTCCCTTCTTCACTGGTCTTGGTGTAATAGAAGCCCTTTAGATCTGCAAATTTTCTTCAATTTCTTCTCTCCTTTCATCTGAAAGAAGTCTCATAGTGTTTTCATCACAAACTCTTAACCAAATTGGATAAGCCCTAATCTCCAATTCTTCAAAGGATAGCTTCTTAAACTTGTCATAGTCCATCCACCCTAATGACACCTAAGCAACATAAAATACAGATCTCTTCTATCCCTTTTGAGCTTAGAAAACACCTTGCTAGCCTTATGCTTCAAAATTATTTTGTAGTCCTCCTGCACTCTCAACAAGATCTCCAATCCCCATATTTGTCCAGTGATAGACATCTCTGGATGCTCTATTGTCTTGTTCTCCCATGCAAAGTACATGTCCCTAACTTCAGGCATATCAAAATACACTTTGCCTTTCAACTCTCTTAGCCTCTCCTTGGCTAAATCATCCTCACCATACTCTTACCTCTCTGGATCCTCTATTATCATCACAATGGATCCAGAACTCTCATCATCGTCACTACCATCTTTTTCTTTCTCTATGGTAGCCCAATCATGTTCTTGTAGTTGTGCAACCAAAGCTTGATCAAATTGTATCTGGGCTTCATTCTTCTTTGGCTTCTCAACTTCCACTAAAACTGCTTTACCCTTGTCTTTTGCTCCAATAGCTGGTAAAGTAGTTGGTGATACCCGTGTTGTAACATCCCTAATAATAACTGGTGGTTGGGATACACCAATCATACCTGTGAGTCTGTCAACGCCTTCATTACTCTTGTCCGCACTCAAACTATGAACATCAGTGGTTGAATTTGTAACATGTTCCATCATCTCCATAAATGATAACTTCTTTGGAGTGATCAAGGAGACATCAATAACAGGCTTCTCCTTCAAGCTAGCCTGTTTTTTACCCAAAAAACCACCTTCTTCATCCTGTGATCCCTTGTCAATCAAGTTGAAAGGTTCTATTGGTGCATCTTCCTCCCCTTTCTAAGAATCCTCCCCTGATGAAAGGACTCTTGCTTTCCTCCTCCTAGCTTAGGCAGTCTCCAGAACAACTAGTCTCTCCCTCAATTGCTTGAGTTGAAGACCCTGACCTGTGATAATCTGTACAAGGTCTGCATTTTGCTTTTGCAAGATAATGTAGACCAAGGTCAATTCTAAAAGGGTGTAAGGTTCCAATCTGCCCTCCTCTATAATGGGAATTTGACCTCCTAAAGTAGACTCATGGGGTATGGATGAGGTCTTAATGATGTTAGGACTGTCTTGGCCTGCATCTAAGCTAGAACCAATAGTCCCAGCCCCACCCATGTCACAACCACACTTGTGGTGGTGGTTCTCTCTGCTACATGTCTAGGACCACCAGAGGAGAACACTCTAGCAGTCCTTTGGCATTTTTCTAACCAATAGTCTAGTGGTGTAGAAGAGGAAGTGGATTGTGGGTCTGTATGGGTGTTAAGGAGTGTTTGGGTTTGTGGGAAAATGGTGTCAGCGTCTGGATTGGTAGTGTCAACGCCAACATTTTGAGTGTCAGCGTCAAATAGTTCTGGGTCAATATCCCTATGCTGGGGTGATGGAGGTTGTTCAGGTAATGGGTCTGGTTGAGGATGTGGATTTGTTGCTGCCTCAATGACAGCAAGCCTGGCTTAGGTGAGGGTTAGGTCTCTGTATGGTTCAGTGTTCCTCTTCCCAAAAATTTCTTTCTTTTGAACAGGGATCGTATAAAAATTGTCATGATCCCTATTGCAGTATCCTTGCAAGTCAAAAACCATTTGTAAAAACCTAGAGTAAGCAAGAGTCATCTTGTTACTCTTATTATGACACATGCCATCAAAAATCATTTTTGAAAAATTATAATTTTGCCCAGTTGCAATACACACAATGGTACTCCCAATTGAATGGTTGATTTCATTGTTCGAGGAGCATTTGGGACTCAAACATTAAAGGATGACATGTATAAGGTATTTCCAAGTCGGGGGAAATTGTTGTTTTGTATATTTGTTTAAATGGCCTTCTGGAGGCAAAGGATAACCCAAGGCTTGGAGTCCTTGCTCTAGCTCTACAATTGGAAGGGTGGTTATACCATCTGCATCATTAAGATGAAAAGATTGGAGAACCAAATCTTCAGTAACCACCCATGAAACCCCATGGACAGTAGCAGTTAATGTAATCACTCCATTAACTATTGAGGAACTGACTGTGTTCCAAAACCATTTATTGTGTGTGATACGGACAAGAGGAGTATGTGAAAGTGCACACCTTAATGGGGACACATTCAAATACCCAACCATTTGTGTGTATTGGGGAAACAGAGTATTATCGACTTCCAAATGAGCCACCATGTTGTGTTGGCTTCTGAACCGTAATTCCAATAAAGCAGGTTTAAACTTTGTAGCCATGAAGATTGATGCAAGAAAACTGAGATAAAAGTTATGAAAGATGAAGGTTTGAGAGAGGATAGTTAGACAAGAATAGCAGTTACCCTGTTTGAAAGAAATAAGCCAAATTTATAGGAGAGGTGAAGACATACGATTGGTTAAAATATGAGGCAGTTATTTTCAAAAAGTAATGATTAAAATCTTGAAAAATATATAACTTATCTCATACATAAATTAAAAGTTACAAACTCCTAAAATTACGGCCCATATTTTCGTCAAAAATAACAACTGGGTAGGACCCAATGTTTGTCAACGGTCAAAAACTAACAGCGTCTAACGGCTATATTCTTGTCAGCGTTGGAAAATTGCCATCTCAGCGTTCAAATTGGTCTTATCAACGTTTGGAAAGAAAAATGTCAGCGTGCAAAAAGAAAAATAATTATAAAAAAAAGGACCTTAACAAAGTAGTTCATCCTAGTGAAGATAACTAATAGACTAAAAATCACTATAGGGTGGCAAGCACTGTCCAATCATGCACACTTGCTTAAGCAAGATAGACATAATTTTCCTCAAGTGTCCCTTGCTAACCAAAGTTCTTAAAAATGAAGTTACCTCATATAAACCCTTTATAACCTCCCAGGTAAGCCCAATAAAAACGTTCCCAAGTCTCCCAACCGACCAAATCCAATTCTAGGCCAAAAAGTCTTGGCAGCGTGCACAGTATATCAACTTTGCATGCTACAGTGCCTCACGATTTAGAAAACTAACTCGTACTCACCAGTGGACACAATCTAGAATTGTGATGAGAGTATTCTAAGAATACTAAAAAATCCTAAAGGTTTCCTAAACCTCCCCTTAAATCATGATACATAAAGTTGCCAAATAAAAAGTATGAAATAAAAATTTATGTCAAGATAGGAATATAAACATTCCAACCATCATCCATAAACTTGAACCCATACATAGCCGCCAAAACATCCATAAGCAACTCTGTATCCATTTGTACAATGCTCATAATGCCTGCATGATTAGATCAATAACCACAAAACTAACATATTGTTGTCAGCGTCCATTTTAACACGTATCAGCGTTAAAATAACCTTTGTCAGCATTAGAAAAATAAAGTGGAAAACCTAATCTTGTATAAAGACTAATAACAGTACACATCCTGTATAAACTATACAATGACTTCAAAAACACATTTAGGTGAGATTGATCATTCCAATCCTTGTTACCAAGTACTGAAACCTCCCAACATCAAAAGGTTTAGTTAAAAGATCAGCCACATTTTCTTTTGTGTCTACCCTATCTGGATGTATTAAACCTTTTTCAAAAAAATCTCTTATAAAATGATGTCAAATTTCTATGTGTTTTTTTAGAGTGATGTACATGATTCTTAATAATACATAATGTACTTTTATTATATACAAATATTTTGGTATGCATAAAATTATACCCATAATCCAACAGCTGGTTTTGTATCCATAGAACTTGTCCACAACAAGCAATTGTAGCTACATATTCTGCTTCAGTTGTAGAGTTGGCCACCACTGTTTGTTTCTTGCATTGCGAAGATATCAATTTGCTCCTAAGAAATTGGCATCCACCAGTTGTGGATTTCCTATCAAACTTGTCACCTCCACAATCACTGTTTGAAGAGACAATAAGCTCCAATGGAGAATCCTTTGTATACCAGAATCCCAAGGTGGGATAGCACCTAAGGTATCTAAAATCCTCTTGACAGCTTGAAGATGACACTCTTTGGGAGTCACTTGATGGCGTGCACATGCACACACAACAAATTTATTGTCAGGTCTAGAAGTTATAAGATACATCAATGATCCAATCATTGACCTATAATGCTTGACATCCACTGCTTTTCCATCTCCAACCTTTCCCCAAGGTTGTCCCCTATCCATGGGTGTGCTAACCCGTTTTTCATGTGGAGAAAACCCAAACTTCTTCAAGATCTCTGCTACATATTTGTCTTGAGAGATGAAGATACCATCTTCTTTCTACTGAACTTGTAAACCTAGAAATAAGTTCATCTCTCCCATTGCACTCATCTTGAATTTGTCTGTCATGAGCTTGGAAAAGTCTTCACTCATCTTTAGATTTGATGAACCAAAGATGATATCATCCCCATAGACCTGAACAAGCAGAAAATCCTTACCAGTCTTCTTGGTAAATAAAGTCTGGTCTATGGTGCCCCTCTTAAATCCATTTTCCACCAGGTAGGTGGACAATGTTCCATACCATGCTCTTGGGGCTTGATGAAGTCCATACATTGCTTTCTTGACTCTATACACTTTGTCTGGATGCTCTGGATCTTCAAAACCAGGAGGTTGCATGACATAAACCTCCTCTTCATTTATGACATAAAGAAAAGCACTCTTCACATCCATCTGATAAGGTGTGAAGCCCATGCAAGAAGCATAGGCTAGGAAAATTCTTATTGCTTCATTCGTTGCAACAGGTGCAAAACCCTCTTTATAGTCTATTGCCTTTTCTTGCGTATAGCTTTGAGTAACTAAACGTGCCTTGTTTCTGACTACAATACCTCTTTCATCTTTCTTGTTTCTAAGAACCCAACGTGTCCCAAAAGGTCATACATACCTTGGACAATCCACTAACTCCCAAACATATTTAATAGTAAACTGGTGAAGCTCATTCTGCAATGCTTCCACCCAACTTGGTTCTTTGAGAGCATTAAAAATCTTCTTGGGTTCCTGTTGTGACAGAAAACAAGCAAACAAACATGCCTATACAAGACGGGTATCAACCTTCTTATGAATATTGGCAATGAAACCTCCTGGAGTCTAATGAGATCTTCTTATTTGAACATGAGACAAAACATCACCAATGATTAGAAAAGGAGGAGGATTTTTGATAGTAGATGTAAGTGTTCCTCCCCCAAGTAGTGTGTTGTCTTCTATTTCAGTTTCCATGTTGCCAATATCATCTTCATATCCATTTCCATCATCACATAAATGAACCTCTTGATTAAGTATGGAAGGTTCACTAATGAGACTGCTTTTATACATAGTCTCATCTTCCAAAACGGGCTTTAAATGCATAAAATATCATGAAAAAGGCCAAATATATGCTTGTTTTTGTTACTTGTGTATTTTAGGTACAGATATTGAGAAAATGACAAAAGATCACAAAGAACAAGCAAAAACGAACACGGGAAACGAAGCCGTACAATGAACCAAGCCCTAGTATTGCTTTTCCAAGAATAACCCTTGAATATTTGAAGATTGTACAAGAAGGGTCCTCCAATATTGAAGAATTGACAATTTAAACCCTTGTAAATTCATAATTACAACTTTGGTCCTTAAAGTTTGTCAAATTTACAAAAAGGGCCCTCCACTTTGAAGAATTGGCAAGAATGGTCCCTAAAAAATGAAGACTTGTCATTATTAGTCCTCCAAGAAGTTGACAAACAAGTTAACACCTTCAAGAATGAAGATATGCCAAAATCAGCCCTTCAAATATCAAAACAAGGAAAGAAATACCCTTTAAAACATTTTGGAAAAAGTTTGGTGGCCAAAGTATAAAAAACCCAACTTATTTATAAAGGGAAATACGTTTTTGGCTTATTAAACCATGAATGAATGAAAGAAGGAAGGTGAGGGACCAAAATGGGCAGACAAGAGAAGATACCTAGACCTATGAGAGGGTGACACCTGTGCCACTCACACTCTCCACCAACAAAAACCCACCAAAATGCCACCTTGATAGGTGTGTAAACATCCATCCTTTTACCACTTAATTCTGGCTAAAACAAGACCAAAACACGTATTTAATATCATTTGTTTGGAATTATGCGTGGTTTTTGTGTTTATTTTGTTTTCAGAGCTAACCGGATGAATATTAAAGAAAACATGGGATTGCACGGGTTTCATCAAGGAAAAAGACTAAAGACGAAGTCTATTGTCCAAGAGGTGCAAAAGATTTGAAGTCAATGGGCCTATTTGAAGATTTATCGAAGAAAAGGACCAAATATGGAAGATTTACATATGTCGAAGAAACTCAAGTCTATTTAACGAAGAAATTAAAAGACGAGTTGAATTTAATCGAAGACAAATCCCGAATCAGAATCGAAAACGTCAACTTTTCTGAAAAGACGAGAAGACAAGAAGAAAGAGAGAAAGCCCACTCACCAACCAACCACTAGGACTATATATAGTTTTTCCCTTCACACAATTAGGGAGTTAGCCTCATTTTTCTTTTTGCCAGTTCTTTGTTCGTAGCATCACAAACACCATTAGGGTGTTTGGTGATTTTTCATTTTTCTTTTAATCTTGTAAGTGTTTTAATCATTACTCTTGTTACCTTTACATTAATCAATCAATTCCATCTTTTTATTCACCTTGTTCTTCATCATCTCCTTTTGCAAGTTCTTAAGTTTTCTTATTTGATTCAAGTTTGATCTTAAAAAGTTGTTGATTTAGTGTTTTTTATTGGTGGGATTTGTTACTTATGGTATTTAAATGATTTATGTTTGATTTGGTAAAACCTTTTTGATTATTAGAGTCGATTTGGATTTAAATTCGTGTCCCTTGTTTTTGTGCTACTGTTTCTGTTCTTGATTCCCAGATCTTTCCGAACAGAACAGGTATTCCGAATAAGCGAGTTTCTGGTTGCCTTATTCAGAATCTTTCCAACATTCCGCATAGATTGTTGGTTTCGTCTCTTATTCGGAATATTTTATATATTCCGAATAGACTTATTTTTCCGCATAGGCTTTAATATTCCGAATAGACATCTTTTTCCGCATAGTCCAGTTTTTCCGAATAGAGCATTACTTTCCGCATAAACCAGGTTTTCCGAATAGGCAACATTTTCCGAATAGGCAACATTTTCCGAATAGGGCATGTTTTCCGATTAAGCAACATTTTCCGAATATATCTTGTTTTCCGCATAGAGCAGATTTTTCCGCATAGACATTACTTTCCGAATAGACTTATTTTTCCGCATAGTGATTTTATTCCGAATAGACAATTTTCCGCATAGACAATGTTTTTCCGAGTAGCCAGTTTTTCCGAATAGCCCTTTTCTTCAGTAAGAGCATTTTTCTGTTTTATCTTTTTACCTTTTATATTTACTGCAAGTCTAATTTCATTACTTCATTTATTTATCCTGTTAATAGCATAGAAAACCCAACCCATTTTTGGACACCAAGAACAAATCATTCCACTTTAAACCGAGATCAATTCGAGAGGATTCCGAGAATCATATTTTGAACCCATTGCAAAATGCAAGTATCAAATGGCGCCGCTGCCGGCTCTTCTCGTTAAGATCAAAAGTTTTTTCTGAGAACTTGGATTTTGGGATCCGTTCCCCGTGAACGTTAATTTTTCATAAAAATTTTCAAAAACACTAAGAAATATAAAATTTTCAAAAATCCTAAAAAGTAAAAAACCATAAAAAACCAAAAATATTTTTGTATTGTTTTTGCCTTGTTAGTTCTTTTGCAGGTGTATGCGCACTCGATCCACGTCATATCAAGAGCCCGAGCCTCTCGATCAATTAGACATGGCCGGTGTACCACCTCCAAACAATAATAACAACAACAACATGAACAATAACAACAACAATGAGCCCCTTCCGGATAATCGCTCGATGATTGAATTGCTGCAAGCTCATGTAGATGGCAACTCGGATCCAATTGTTATACCACCAATTGCCGCCAACAATTTCGAGCTAAAATCAGGCTTTATCCAGATGGTCTCCGCTCAACCATTCTTGGGACGAACCATTGATGACCCACACGACCATATCAAGAGATTTCTACAACTCACCAACACGGTCATGTTCAATGGAGTTCCACAGGAGGTCATAAGGTTACAACTTTTTCCCTTTTCTTTAGAGGGACAAGCCCGGCATTGGCTTGCTAAGGAACCGCCACAGAGTATTCTCTCGTGGACGGATTTGGAAACCAAGTTTATCAATTACATTTTTCCACCCTCTCGTACTACCGCATTGCGGAATGAGATCATAAATTTTGAACAAAAGTACGATGAGTCATTCAGTGAATCTTGGGATCGTTTTAAAGATCTTTTAAGAAAATACCCACAACATGGTTTTACCAAAGTACATCAAATAAATACTTTTTACAATGGTTTAAGCATGAGTGACCAAGATTCATTGAACAGTGCCTCGGGGGGTAATCTATTGGCTAAGACTTCCAATGCTGCTTGGGATATCATTGAGAACAAGTCTCGTGTGCAAACCAAGAGTGTTTGGACCAATGTCGCTAGTTCTAGCACTAATGACAGCGACAAGCGACTTGACAAAATCACCACGCTTCTTGAATCGCTTGTCACCCACACCGTCAGCAACAACAACAGCAACAACGCCAAAAACGCTCAAGTGAACGCTGTCAGCCAACCTTGTGAGATATGCGGTGGTCCTCACTCTTACACAACTTGTACCGCCACCCAAGACTACCCTGCTGAGAATGTCAATGCAGCTTATGGCACCTATCCTCAACCCGCTTATCAAGCTAGACCTCAAGGTGACCGTAACTTGCTAAGCTATCGATCCAACAACTATCTTTCCCCACATGGTTTCCCTCCTACCAACCCAAACCAACAAAAAAACCTTAATCGCCCTCCTCAACAACAACATCAACCTCGACAACCATACATCCCTCCTCACAAGCAGCAACAACCACCTCAACGTAACAACCTGCTTACCAACCACCTGCATACAATGCTCCTCCCAACCAAACCACCACTGCATTACACCAAGAGGTTGCAACCTACATGAGGACCAATGATGTGATTGTGGGAAATCTCCAAGAGGAAGTGCGCAATTTGAAGGCAGACTTGGTAAAGCAAGGAAATGATTTAAGAGCCGATATGAGAAACACGTTGGATAGCCAAACTAATGATCTAAGGAACATGATGGCTAGTTTTTTCCAAGGTACTCAACCCTCTTCTTCGGGTACTCTTCCGAGTAACACCGTTGCTAATCCAAGAGGGGAAATGAAAGCAATCACTACTCGAAGTGGCAAAGGTACCAAGGAACCCGAGCTTCCTATACCTCCACCGGTGATTGTGACTAAGGAGAACGAGTCACCTGCTCATATTCCCCCTCCTTCTCCTTCCCCAATTTCTCCACCTCTTCCTTCTACCCCTCCTCCACCCGTGGCTGTGAGTGATCCTATTCTCCCAAAGCCTTCCTCTTCATCCAATATACCTTATCCATCTAGGTTGAGGAAAGAGAAGCAAAAGAGCAAGGATGATATTCAGGTTTCGAACTTCCTTAAAATGTTCAAACAATTGAATTTCAATATCTCCTTCGCTGAGGCTCTCGCTAACATGCCCAAATACGCGAAAATGTTTAAAGATCTTCTGAGCGACAAGGAAAAGATCCTCGATATTGCCAACACCCAACTTAATGAGAATTCCTCTGCAGTACTCTTAAGGAAATTGCCAACCAAGCTTGGTGATCCGGGTCGTTTTCTTATCCCTTGCAATTTCCCGGGAGTAGAGAATTGCATGGCCCTAGTCGATCTAGGTGCCAGTATTAATCTCATGCCTCTAAGTGTTTGGAAGCAATTATCTCTCCCAGAGCTTGTCCCCACCAAAATGACTTTGGAATTGGCCAACCGTACGGTGCTTATCCAGTGGGGATAGCCGAAGATGTCATTGTAGGAGTCGACAAATTCACCTTCCCTGCTGATTTTGTTGTCGTCGACTACGAGATGGACCCCCGTGTGCCACTTATTGTTGGTCGTCCATTCTTAAGGACCGGTCGCACTCTCATTGATGTTGAAGCCGGTGAGCTTATCATGAGAGTGGGTGACGATAAAGTAGTCTTCAACATGGGAAAGTTGTCTAAACAACCCTATTCCAACGAAAGTGTTAATTGTATTGACGTTTTGGATGAGGCTTGTGAAGCACACTTTATTGATGTTTGCAAAAGTATTCCTTCCTCTCTTCCCAATGTTGAGACCGTGTCCTCCATTGATTCATCATTGTCTCTATTTGGAGATAGTGATTTATTTTGGAACAATCTTGAAGATACCATGGGAGATGCGAATTTAGCTACTAATGATTCTCCTATCGATGGGGATGAAGACATGAATTTCTTTGACAATCTTCTCAACGAAGACAATCCATCACCTCCATCTCCCACGGTCATTGCTATCGATACTCTGACTTTAAAAACGCCTCCCGTCAAAAATCCTCCGGATTTGGAACTTAAGGAGTTGCCGCCACATCTCGAGTACATGTTCCTTGACGACAACAAGAAGTCGCCCGTCATTATTGCGACGGATTTGAAAGATGAAGAGAAGACTCGCCTCGTTGCCGTGTTGAAAGATCATAAGAAGGCTATCGCTTGGAAGATTTCAGATATTCGTGGAATTGATCCTCACTTCTGCACACACAAAATTCTCATGGAGGACGACTTTAAGCCCACAATTCAAAGCCAACGAAGGGTGAATCCAAAGATACATGAAGTCATCAAAACAGAGGTTATCAAACTTCTTGATGCGGGTATGATTTACCCTATTTCGGATTCACCATGGGTTAGTCCAATCCATTGTGTGCCCAAGAAGGGCGGAATAACCGTTGTTCCCAATGAACACAACGAGTTGATTCCCACTCGTCTCGTTACTGGGTGGAGAGTTTGTATAGACTACCGTAAACTCAATGATGCCACGAGAAAGGATCATTTCCCTCTACCTTTTATGGACCAAATGCTTGAACGTTTAGCCGGTAATGAATATTACTGCTTTCTTGATGGTTTCTCGGGTTATTTTCAAATACCCATCGATCCCCAAGATCAAGAGAAGACTACATTCACTTGTCCCTATGGCACATTCGCTTACAAAAGAATGCCTTTTGGCTTATGCAATGCCCCCGGGACTTTCCAAAGGTGCATGTTAGCTATCTTCCATGACATGGTTGAACAAACCATGGAAGTCTTCATGGATGATTTCTCGGTCTTCGGGGATTCATTCTCTTCTTGCCTTGCCAATTTGGAACGTATGCTAAAGCGGTGCGAAGACACTCGCCTTGTTCTAAATTGGGAAAAATGCCATTTTATGGTAAAAGAAGGCGTCGTGCTTGGACATAAGATTTCTAAAGCCGGTCTTGAAGTAGATCGTGCTAAAGTCGATGTTATCGCAAAGTTGCCTCCACCTTCAACCGTGAAGGGTGTGAGAAGTTTTCTGGGTCATGCGGGCTTCTATCGTCGATTCATCAAAGATTTTTCTCAAATCGCTCGCCCGTTGACCCATCTCTTGGAAAAAGATACTCCTTTTATCTTTTCCAAAGAGTGTCTTGAAGCCTTCAACTCGCTTAAGGATAAGCTTACTAAGGCACCCGTCTTAGTTACCCCTAATTGGGAGCTGCCCTTTGAGTTGATGTGCGATGCTAGTGATTTTGCTATTGGAGCAGTTCTTGGACAAAGAGTGAACAAACACTTCCAACCAATCCATTACGCTAGCAAGACAATGACGGGGGCACAATTGCATTATACGACAACCGAAAAAGAGCTTTTAGCTGTTGTCTATGCTTTTGAAAAATTTCGCCCCTATCTTGTCCTTTCCACCACCATAGTGTATACCGATCATTCCGCGCTGAAGTACTTGTTGACAAAGCAAGATTCCAAACCAAGACTTCTTCGCTGGGTTTTGCTGCTCCAGGAATTTAAAATCGAAATTCGCGATAAAAAAGGAGCAGAAAACCTAGCCGCGGATCATCTCAGCAGACTTGAGGATCCATACCAAGGGGATCATCCGAACAAAGAAATCAATGATTCTTTTCCCTTGGAGACCTTAATGTCTATAAACTCGAAGCCGAATGAAACCCCGTGGTTTGCGGACTTTGCAAACTACTTAGCGGGTGGAATTCTCAAGGAAGGGTTGACGTCCCAACAAAAGAAGAAGTTCTTCACCGACATCAAGACTTACTTTTGGGACGACCCTTACCTATTCAAACAATCTGCCGACCTGATTATTCGCCGATGTGTTGATGGACCGGCAGCGTCTGAAATCCTTGATGCTTGCCACAAAGGACCCACCGGTGGTCACTTTGGTCCCAACTACACCGCTAAAAAAGTGTTTGATTCGGGATTTTATTGGCCTACCATCTATCGTGACGCTCACGATATGGTTAAAAGATGTGATGTTTGCCAAAAATAAGGCAAGATCACACATAAAGACGAGATGCCTCAGAATTTCATTCAAGAATGTGAAATCTTTGATGTTTGGGGTATCGACTTTATAGGGCCATTCCCTTCTTCTAAAGAAAACAAATACATCCTTGTTGTCGTTGACTACGTTTCAAAGTGGGTTGAAGCCAAAGCTTTACCTACTAATGACGCAAGGGTGGTTTGTAACTTTTTGAAAGCTCTATTCGCTAGATTCGGTGTGCCTCGTGCCATTATTAGTGATCGTGGGACTCATTTTTGCAATGACCAATTCTCAAGAGTCATGGCTAAGTACGGTGTAAATCACCGTCTTTCCACAGCCTACCACCCACAAACTAATGGCCAGGCTGAAATATCCAACCGAGGACTGAAGCGAATTCTTGAAAGAACCGTGGGAGAGCATCGTGCCGCATGGGCTGATAAACTTGATGATGCTTTGTGGGCTTTTCGTACTGCATACAAGACTCCGATTGGTTGTACACCATATCGTCTTGTGTACGGGAAAGCGTGCCACCTCCCCATTGAGTTGGAGCACAAGGCTTATTGGGCCTTAAAGTGGGCTAATTTTGATATTAACAAAGCCGGTGACCTACGCAAGATCCAACTCAATGAGCTGAATGAACTTCGGAATGAGGCTTATGAAAATTCTTTGATCTATAAGGAACGAACTAAGCTCATTCACGACTCCAAGATAAAAAATCGAGAGTTCCATGTTGGAGACAAAGTCTTACTTTTTAACTCTCGGTTGAAAATCTTCTCGGGCAAGCTCAAATCTCGTTGGTCCGGTCCATTCACCATTGCCCAAATTTTTCCATATGGTACGCTCGAGCTCGCTCAACCTAATGGACCTAATTTTAAGGTGAATGGCCAACGAGTGAAGTTGTACTTTGGTGAGGACACCTCTCAGGAGGTGATTCCATCCCTCACCACGTTCCCCATGAACTAATTTTAGGTCGAGTCAGGCTCGTGACTCGGTTATCAAAAACAAGCGCTCCTCGGGAGGCAGCCCGAGTATCTATCCCTTTAACCCCCTAAGTGTAGGGGAGAACCTATTTTGGTCATTTGTGTTTGTGTGGTGATGTGATTACAGGGATAACTACAATCTTGGAAATCTTTGAAGAACCGTGCTCCCATGTTATCCGAAATCCGGTTCTATCTCTCAACTATCGTGATTCAATTTTCTTCATACTCACATTTGAAATTGATCACTTTAGTCGTCTCTTCCTTAACTTGAGTTAACCAACGTGCACAATGTCATAAGTGTAGGGGAGACTTTTCCCACATGCTTAAACATTGAAGACAATGTTTATCTTAAGTGTAGGGGGGACTTCTATCGAAGTTTTAAGTGGACTTTTCCATGAAAATGCCTTCTATTAACCGGAAAATCATATTTTTCAACATTTTTCAAATTTTTTATTAACCTTGGCCATTTAGTCGTAATTTTTAAATTTTTATCGTTGCTTTCATATGTATATATCCCGCAATAAAGTCAAAAATATTAATAAAGTGGTGTAGCTAGTTTAGAAATCTTTGACATATTAGGCCCGTTGTGTTTATTTTGACTCAACCCGAATAAACTTATCCAAGTTTATTCTAGCTAGTATCCTTAACTATGTAGACCTTAATTGGTTTATTAGGCTAAGTATCCACGAGTCTCATTACTTGAGATTTTAAATTGTGGAGGACGAGAAATGATAGAGTCAATTATAAGTCGGTATTCTTGCACAAGCTCACTTGGCGTAATTATTTGCCTATTCTCCCATCACTTGCTAATAATTTATCTGCAATAAGTAAGGTCGTACGATTTGAAAAGTTACTTAGCTTCTAGCCCAAGATCGTTTAAAAGTTGCTCGGTAATGACGAGAGTTCATAGCCAAGGCATAACTTATGAAGCAGGGCGCGAAGATTGGCGAGTCCGAAAAGGCCCTAACAAGGCATGAGGATTCCATTTTATTGCTGAAGATCCAAAGTGATGTGAAAAGAATTATTCCTAAAGTCAATATGAAGGATCAAGACTCACGAAGAAAAGCAATCAACTCCCATAAAGATCATGGAGAAGTCTATCCGAAAAGACCCTAACAAGGTATGAGGATAAATAGATCCAAGTCCGAAAAGGAGGCGGATGGTTGTATCTCAAAATCCCAATTAGAGATTGAAGAAATAATCATGAAGTCGTGGTCAACAAAGTTGGAGTACCCCTCAAAAGTCTCCAAGTGAAGAAACTCTATTATGATGAGAAGACCATTATCTCAAGAACGTCTCTCGAAGATATGAAGTATGAAGTACATGCCAAATATCGGCCTGAGAAAGGTCTCAAATCGTGAACCGAGTTATGCCAAGATATGAACTTTTTGATATCCCGAGAAGCAGTTTTAAGAGATTTTGTCCTTTAGCTAACTATTGATCAAATCGTCCTACTTTGCTTTCAGCCTAAATAAACTATCGAAATAAGTCCAAAAATGCATCTTCATGATCATTCTAAGACCAAAAATAAAATATAAGAGATACACCTAGGAATAAGGGAGTTTAAGCATCTAATTAAGCCATGTGTGTAAGTGTTTGAATTGCTAACTTATAATAACAATGATCTCGTTTTTAAGCTTAGTTTGGGGAACGTGAAACTTGAGGGTGATAAATCTTCGCAACACCAAAGCCCTAATGTAAGTCCTTGATTTCTTTACAAGTTATTTCCATCCTTTTGTTTATTTTAAAGTTTTAAGTTCTCTTAGTATTTTTGTTGTTTAGTAGAGTTTAAATAAGGCCAAGGTTGATTGATTATGAGAAAAGTGTAAATTTGCTTTATCACTAAGCATTGCATGAGGGCATGGCAATGGTTAAGTGTAGGGGATTTGATAGGTGTTTAAACACCCATCCTTTTACCACTTAATTCTGGCTAAAACAAGACCAAAACACGTATTTAATATCATTTGTTTGGAATTATGCGTGGTTTTTGTGTTTATTTTGTTTTCAGAGCTAACCGGATGAATATTAAAGAAAACATGGGATTGCACGGGTTTCATCAAGGAAAAAGACTAAAGACGAAGTCTATTGTCCAAGAGGTGCAAAAGATTTGAAGTCAATGGGCCTATTTGAAGATTTATCGAAGAAAAGGACCAAAGATGGAAGATTTACATATGTCGAAGAAACTCAAGTCTATTTAGCGAAGAAATTAAAAGACGAGTTGAATTTAATCGAAGACAAATCCCGAATCAGAATCGAAAACGTCAACTTTTCTGAAAAGACGAGAAGACAAGAAGAAAGAGAGAAAGCCCACTCACCAACCAACCACTAGGACTATATATAGTTTTTCCCTTCACACAATTAGGGAGTTAGCCTCATTTTTCTTTTTGCCAGTTCTTTGTTCGTAGCATCACAAACACCATTAGGGTGTTTGGTGATTTTTCATTTTTCTTTTAATCTTGTAAGTGTTTTAATCATTACTCTTGTTACCTTTACATTAATCAATCAATTCCATCTTTTTATTCACCTTGTTCTTCATCATCTCCTTTTGCAAGTTCTTAAGTTTTCTTATTTGATTCAAGTTTGATCTTAAAAAGTTGTTGATTTAGTGTTTTTTATTGGTGGGATTTGTTACTTATGGTATTTAAATGATTTATGTTTGATTTGGTAAAACCTTTTTGATTATTGGAGTCGATTTGGATTTAAATTTGTGTCCCTTGTTTTTGTGCTACTGTTTCTGTTCTTGATTCCCAGATCTTTCGGAACAGAACAAGTATTCCGAATAAGCGAGTTTCTGTTTGCCTTATTCGGAATCTTTCCAACATTCCGCATAGATTGTTGGTTTCGTCTCTTATTCGGAATATTTTATATATTCCGAATAGACTTATTTTTCCGCATAGGCTTTAATATTCCGAATAGACATCTTTTTCCGCATAGTCCAGTTTTTCCGAATAGAGCATTACTTTCCGCATAAACCAGGTTTTCCGAATAGGCAACATTTTCCGAATAGGCAACATTTTCCGAATAGGGCATGTTTTCCGATTAGGCAACATTTTCCGAATATATCTTGTTTTCCGCATAGAGCAGATTTTTCCGCATAGACATTACTTTCCGAATAGACTTATTTTTCCGCATAGTGATTTTATTCCGAATAGACAATTTTCCGCATAGACAATGTTTTTCCGAGTAGCCAGTTTTTCCGAATAGCCCTTTTCTTCAGTAAGAGCATTTTTCTGTTTTATCTTTTTACCTTTTATATTTACTGCAAGTCTAATTTCATTACTTCATTTATTTATCCTGTTAATAGCATAGAAAACCCAACCCATTTTTGGACACCAAGAACAAATCATTCCACTTTAAACCGAGATCAATTCGAGAGGATTCCGGGAATCATATTTTGAACCCATTGCAAAATGCAAGTATCACACCTCAAATCCCACTTATACCAGATTAATAACTAATCTTATTAATTTATTAATCTGGCGCTTAACACCACGTTTAAAAACAAAAACAGATAAAACCATTGTTCTTGATGTTCATAAGCAAATTTGATTTTTCACTTAATACTTGCAATTTGCCCATAATCTCTTCCAGAAACATGATTAAGGTGGCCATAATCATAACCCAACCCCTAAAACATGTGCCACGTCATCAACTATGATACATGATACCTCCCCTGTCTCACCTTTGAAGAAAATGACAAAAGCTGCCAGCCATCCAACGTCCAAGATTCTTGCTTCAAACTTAAGCTCCTTGTGAGCCTTTAATGTAATTCCAACAACTATACAACCTCACATACTACCAAAGATACTTCACATGATTCAAGCAAGTTGAAACTCCTCAAGGGCATTTCAGGAAATTTTATACATTAGTGTTTATTTTTTTCTTTGCATTTCTATAACACATGTAGCCTATATAAGGCATAAGATCTCATACATAGAGGCTTGCTCTTGGTTTTTCCTTTGTTCACTTTTCTGTAAATCCTACTTTCAGTTTTATGAAATAGAGTTTGAATTTGTGAAGAAATCCATGTGCCAATCTTATTATACTCTTGTTTATGTTAAATGTTTATGAATCTTGAATCCTAAAACCTGTTTTTAAAGATTGTGCAAGAAATTGCATAATTTTCCAAAAACTTGATATTTTGCTAAGTTCTTTGGTACACCTTTGGAATTTTTGGGCTATAAATTGATCATAGCACCCTGATAAAGAGTTATCAATGTGTTGTGAGGCTTGGGGTTTGGGGATAATCAAAGAGTGGGTATAAAGGTTGCATCAATCAAGCCTTTTTCTACTTTCTACTTTTCATATTTTTGTTCTAACCTTGTTGAATCTTAGCAGCCTTGTTGTGAAAGCTTGTACCTTGTTTTCCTAGGCACATCATCTCAAAAATTCGTGAGTGTGGATGTACATTGATGAGGTTTGAGTTCTTAAACCCAAAAATCTGTCAAAATACTTGAATTTTGTGATTTTAAGTTCTGCTACTGTTCTTGTTGTTTTTGTGGCTTAATCTTGCTTGATACTACATAATATACTTGTTATTGTGTTTGATTGGCCTTGGGTAACACTAAATCATACTAATACTTTGTTAAATTTGGATTTGAAAAAGATAAGGGGTGTTTGGGTTAACCTATTTAAGATCACAAGTTGTTTTTGAGTTATTGGAAGGTGTTGTTTAATGTTGGTATCTGCTTAATACTTGGTTGTGTGCTCATATCTGCAAGTTTTCAGCTTTAAAACATCAAATCTAAGATTGTGCTATAACTCACATGATTTTGCTTATTTTGACCTAATATTTTGGAAACACCTAGAGTGTATGCATGTTTAGGTCTAACAAGTGTTAAATCAAAGTTTGTGTAACCAGTTAAGAAGATTTGAGTGTTTGAAATTGGATTTGTGGTCAAGCATATCAACAAGGTATCATAACTGCTTATTCTTGTTCATCAGTAACTTTGATCTGCTTGAATCTGGATCTAGACTTTGAATCAATGCATGAAACCTGTTTATATTTGTTCATTTGAATTAATTATAGCTTGTGTATGCATTTGGTTAAGTTTGGTTGGCTTATTCTTGCTAAAAGTGCTTATTGAGTGAAAACTGCTTATTGTTCATATCAGGGGAAGGTCTGGTGATCTTTTGAATTAACTGTATTGATTGGATGATTGATTTTGTGTTTTTCTTGTTGCTATTGACTCCTTGTGATTAACTGATCACTTGGGTGCCTTTGCTTAACCTGAATCCACAAAAAAGTCACATAAGACAAAAAGTCAAAAAGGTCAAGAAGTGGAAACTTTTCCCACTACTGAACCTCCAACACTAGCCCCTACTAGTGATAAATATCAAATAGCTTATTCTTAAGCCGTTTTGGCTTATCCAGACTTGCACCAACTTATTTTTTGTGATAGATCTTCCTTATTCGACCCATTGATTTGATCTGGAGCTTATTAGGGTTTGACTTTTAAGTTTGCCTAGAAAACTCATCAAGTTGACTTTTACATAAGTGCTTAATTGCTTATTCTGGCTTATTTAGTGTGCTTAGTGGAAAGCTTTTTGATTATTTTGCTTAATTAAGTCATTTAAAACCTTTTGAAACTTGAATCAGCACTTGAGGTGGTCTAGAACTCAAAAACGACTATTTTGTCGTTTTGTCAAGAGAGTCTTGTCTTATTTTAGGCTTATTTCTTGTGCTTTTTCAAATTTTCCTTTCACAGATTTCTTTGGTAACTCAAAAGGAGCTTGTGTGTCAAATTTTAGCACATGGCATCAGCTTATAGCTTAATGGGCCAAAAAGCCCATTAAGAATAAGCTGCTTTGAAATAAGCTAGCTTAAACATATTTTCATCTTTTGGGCCTTCAGATTTTTGTTCTTAGAATCAAATTTTAAGTCAGACTGGAAGTTTTGGGCTTATTTGGTTGACTTTTTTTTATTGGGCCAAATTCTAAGCCCATTAAGGGACTGTTTTGTCATTTAGCCCATTTTAAGGCCCAATAGGGGTATTTTGATAATTTCAAGTGCATTTCTGTTTTAATTAGGTTAAAATAAACTAGTTTGCAACTTTTTAGAATTTTTTATAAATTTTGGATTTTTATTATTATTTTATTATTAAAAATTATAATTTAGATTTTTACAAGTTTTTCATTTTTCTTAGTTCAAATACATTAAGTTAGGAATATTTCAATTTTTAGATTAATTTTATTGTCATTAGATTAATTTTTAGAATTATTTTAAGTTTTAATAGTTTTTAATTGTTTTTAAACAATTTTAGTTAATTTTAAAATTTTCAAAAATAGTTTCAAATTTAGTTAAGTCATTTTAGAGGTTCAAAGGTCAAAAAATCTCATTTTGGGCTTTTTGTTAATTAAATTAATTTTTTGGGCTTTAATTAGCATTAAAAAATTTATTATTTAATTAAATAAAAGGTTTGAGTGATTTTTGATTTTTTGTAAACTCTAATTGCATTATTTAGGATTTATTGCAATTTTCTAGGAATTTTTAGGGTAATTTTTATTTTGGTCACTTTTTACGGTTTTACGTGCACGACTTATCGTCTTAGTTTAATTCATAATCGTAATCGTCATTCTCTTCTAATCTCTTTTCTATTTTTCTTTTCTCATAAATCATAATCACATCATTAATCATTTCTTACACAACACACTAGCCTCCTTGAGAACGATCCCCACTTTGGGTCAATTACTTGTAGTTTTCCTAAATCACTTGTGTATTTACCCTAATTACACTTTGTTTTCCTAAACAAGTGCTAATTTACAACCATCATTTTGGCGCCGCTGCCGGGGAGGCGTGTTGTGTTTTGATTTGAACAATTGTTGTTTTTATATAGCCATAATAGCTATTTGTATTGGTAGCACTATACTAATACTTAATATCGGTTTTCGTTTTTTGTGTGAATACTATTACTATATTGTATACGTAGAACAATAAATTCACAAGTACTTCAAAAGTGTGAAAACAAAACCTTGATTGGGAGGTCATTAATCAATCATTGTATTTGAATCTCAAACAAGAAAGAAAAGGCAAAATAGATAAATACTTTCGTGAAGCTTAATTTTGAAAAACACAAACTATAAGGTGGGTATAAGGCGGGTATTATAAAATATACCCTAAGGAAAACTGCTCTTAAGTGCTTCACGCCATCTCGTTTCCCCGCTTGCTTGTGCGTGTTTTGGATAAAAAGGGCTAATCGAGGGTATGCCAACCAAAGTATTATCTAAGTATCATATATATTTTCTTTGTTTCATTTGATTAAACCATCTTGAACGTTTTGGTGTTCCACCAACGTTCTAAAGTAATCGAAGGCGTTCACTTCACGTGATCGTTTTCATTCCTTGAGGCTTCTTTAATCATGAAATTTGATTAAGGAGGAGATTTGTAGATTTTTGTCTACCTAATACAATCACCAAAATCCAAAAAAAAAGAAAGTAAAAACAATCAAAAACCACAAAAAAAATTGGAAAAATTAAAAACATCAAAAAGAATCTTCTTTGCTCATCCCCACGTTGTACGTGACGTTTATGCTTACTCGTAATCAAGCAAGACGTGCACGTAAACAAAAAAAAACCGAAAGGAGTCCACACGTACTCCTAATCTTTCTAGTGAGGAGTCTCCTATTGACGAACCTATCGTAGAAGAAGAATCAACCATGGCGAATCGAACTATGATGGAGTTACTTCAAGCACCCACCGAGGGTTATGGAGAGGTTATTGTTATTCCCGCCATCCTTGCGGATAATTTTGAAGTGAAAACGAGTTTGTTGTCGATGATCCAAAACAACAAATTCCGTGGTAATGAAAAGGACAACCCGCACAACCATATCCGCCAATTCAATCGTCTTACCGCCACTTGCAAGTTTAAGGACATTGCTAATGATTCGATTAAGATGATGCTTTTTTCGTATTCCTTAGCGGGACCCGCTAAAATTTAGTTAGAGAAAGAGCCACCCAATTCTATATTGACGTGGAAGGATCTCGTTTCTATGTTTGTGAACCAATTTTTCCCGCCCTCTAAGACTACGCATTTGAAAAACGAGATTTCAAAATTTTCACAAGAATTTAATGAGAGTTTTTCAACGGCTTGTAATCGTTTTAAGGAAATGTTACATGAGTTTCCTCATCACGGTTTTTCTGACTTTCATCAAATTGACACGTTTTACAATGGTTTAAATTATCATTAAATGGATTATCTAAATGCCGCCGCGGGTGGTAATTTTTTGTGTAAAACGGTTGAGGAATCGTTGTTGATAATTGAGAATATATCTAAGGTGTATAGTCCTCGTAACACATCGAGTTTTCGTAAGGCTTCGCCTTCGGCTTCACCTTCATTGTCCAATACCATCGATGCTTGCCAAATTGAGGCGAACTTGGAAAACAAAATCTTTGATAAGCTTAAAGGACTTTAAGTTTAATTCAAAGTTGGTGAACAAAGTGCTCCCGCTACGGCTAAAGCGGTTGAGGTTTCATGTATGTATTGTGGTGGAGGTCATGATTTTTCTGAGTGCATTACCAACGGTGGTAACACTTCGAGTGCCTACGCGGCCACGAGAACTTACAACCAAAACGGTCAAGTTACCCGCTCCAATCAATTGACTCCACCGGGTTTTGCTCCTAATCAAAATGCTAACAACAACTATCAAAACAATCAAGTTGGTTTCCAAAAGAATTACAAAGGAAAAAACTATGGGAATCAAGGGGCTAATAACAATCAAGTTTCAAACAAAAATCAAAACAATGATTTTGAAAACAACAACAAAGGTTTGCAAACTTTGAAAGATCTTCCAAATGAATTTGTTAAATACGCAAATGGAAACGATGCTAGGTTTGATAATATTCAAAGAGAGATCATTAGCCTAAGATCCGAGTTTAAGAATGACTTGAAAAAGGAGTTGAAAAACGAGTTAGCAAATGAGCTTAAGATCCACACAAACAAAATATAGGGAAATGTAACTAGGTTACAACAAAACCAACAAAAAATGGAACAAGGGCAACATGAAATAAAACAAGAGATGATTAAGGCCGAGAAGAGGCAATCTATGTTTGAGGATAACATTTCATCTATGTTTCAGTCTATAATGTGCAAACCGTCTTCGAGTAGTCTTCCTAGTAATACCAGACACGAAATGGTAAGACTCTTAAGGAACAGACTCCTCAACCAATTGCTCCTACGGAGGAAGCAATTGAGGAAGAACCCGAGGTGATGGTCGAAAAGGAGCATGTCCCAATCCTACGAAGTACCGCTCATGACACGCCTACGGTTGACCCATTACCACGGTTGGAACCTGAGATTCCAAAGGCTATGCCTATGCCTCAACCCACACCACCTTTGCCCTATCCAACGAGACTTAGAAAGGAGAAACGTCAAGAGCGCGACAATTACCAATTTGAGCTTTCTATGAAAATGTTTCGTGACGTTCATTTTAATGTGAGTTTTGCCGATGCTTTGGTCATGATGCCTCGATTTACCGCTAACTTCAATAGTATGTTGAACAACAAGGAGAAATTACAACAATTGTCTAGTTGTTCATCGGTTTATCTTAATCGCATACCTCAAAAAGTCGGTGATCCTGGTAAATTCTTGATTCCATGTGCAATCCAATATATGGAAGAATGTTATGCCTTGGCCAATCTTGGTGTTAGTATTAACTTGATGCCACTTGCAATCTTCAAGTCTCTCAATCTTCCTAATCTTACTCCTTCACTAATGTCTATTGAGTTGGCCGATCATTCCACGATTCCGCATGTAGATTGGATGAAGACGTTTTTGTAAAAGTGGGAAAGTTTTATTATCCGGTAGACATTATCGTTGTCGATATTCCCACGGATCCTCAAGTTCCTCTTATTTTAGGTCGTTCATTTTTAGATACGTCTATGGCTTTAATTGATGTGCATGCTAGAAAGATCACCTTACGTTTCAACAACGAGGAACTTGTTATAAACGCAACTCAAAATTCTCCAATTTCTCATGTTTATTCGGTTGCTACCATAAACCTCGTTGATATGATCGACGTTGTTTGCGAGGAATTTTCACAAGAAGTTCTAGGTTTTGGTGATGATGAAAATAGTGGCAATCCCACTATGCTTGATCCCATTCTTGATAACTCGACACCAACCTTCACTCCATTTGAAGGTGGTGGTTTTACGTTTGAAGAATTCGATGTTCCACGTACTTGTGACGAAGACCTCGACAATGATGAGGACTTCTCGATTATCAAGGATTTTCTTAACGATTTCCCATTTCCTCCACCCGAGGAGGTTATGAGTATCGAGCCCAAATCTTCAATTGAGGAACCACCTATCCTCGAGTTGAAAGATTTACCTCCTCATCTTGAATATGTACTTTTGGAGGAGGACGACAAGTTACTGGTTTATTGCGAAGGATCTTTCGAATGATGAAAAAACCGCACTTGTCGATGTTCTAAAGGATCACAAAGGGGAAATTGCGTGGAAATTATCCGACATTAAGGGGATTGATCCCAAATTTTGTACCCACAAAATCTTAATGGAGGAGGACTACAAACCCGCAATCCAATTTCAAAGGAGGGTGAACCTCAAAATTCACGACGTCGTCAAAAAGGAAGTCCTAAAACTACTTAACACGGGAATGATTTACCTTATTTATGATATCCCTTGGGTAAGTCCTATTCATTGTGTCCCTAAGAAGGGAGGAATGACCGTTGGGCAAAACGATGCCAACGAGTTAATTCCAACTCGACTCGTGGCCGGATGCAGAGTGTGCATTGACTATCGTAAGTTGAAGGACGCCACTCGTAAAGACCATTTTAACTTGCCCTTCATGGACCAAATGTTGGAGCGTCTTGCGGGAAACTATTTCTATTGCTTTTTAGATGGTTTTTCCGGTTACTTCCAAATCCCCATCAATCCTCGTGATCAAGAAAAAACTACGTTTACGTGTCCATATGGAACGTTTGCCTATCGTAGAATGCCATTCGGACTTTGCAATGCACCGTGAACCTTTCAAAGGTGCATGATGGCTATTTTTCATGATATGATCGAGACGACGATGGAAGTCTTCATGGATGACTTTTCTGTGTTTGGTTGTTCGTTCACTTTGTGTTTGTCGAATCTTGATAGAATGTTGAAGCGTTGTGAGGAAACCAACCTTGTGTTTAATTGGGAAAATGTCATTTTATGGTTAAAAGTGGAATTGTCTTAGGGCACAAGGTTTCGAAATCGGGGATCGAGGTAAACAAATCTAAGGTAGACGTCATCGCCAAATCACCTCATCCCAAAACCGTTAAGGGAGCTAAGAGTTTCCTAGGCCACACGGGCTTTTATCGTCGATTCATCAAGGATTCTTCAAAGATATCTCGACCTATTACACATCTCGAAAAAGATGCACCTTTTGTCTTTGACGAAGATTGTGTACGAGCCTTTGAAATCCATAAGAGGAAACTTACCGAAGCTCCCATTCTTGTTGCTCCCAATTGAAACCTCCCCATTGAGCTCATGTGTAATGCTAGTGATTACGCTATTGGGGTCGTATTGGGGCAACGTCATGATAAGCACTTCTTACCTATCCACTATGCAAGCATGACGATGACCGAGGCTCAACTAAAATACACTACAACGGAGAAGGAATTCCTTGCCGTGGTGTATGCATTTGAGAAATTTTGACCTTATCTAGTCTTGACTAAATGCATAGTGTATACGGATCATTCGGCTATCAAGTATCTTATGGCTAAACAAGATGCAAAGCCGAGATTACTTTGTTGGATTCTCTTCCTACAAGAATTTGATCACAAAACCCTTGACAAAAAAGGAGCCGAGAATCTAGTGGCCGATCATCTTTCTCGTTTGGAAGATCCTCACCAAAGTGTTTATGAGCCAAAGGAAATCACCGAAACATTTCCTCTCGAAACACTTGGTGTAGTGAATTCTAAGCTTGATTCATCTACCCTATGGTTTGCGGACATCGCAAATTACCATGCGGGGAACTTCATCATCAAGGGTATGACGATTCAACAAAAACGAAAATTCTTTCGTGACGTCAAGTTCTATTTTTGGAATGACCCTTACTTGTTCGGACTTGTGCGTATCAAATCATTCGACGTTGTGTCTTTGGCACCAAAGCTTATAATATCCTTAGAGCTTGTCACGAGGGACCCACGGGTGGTCACCACGATGCTAATCTCAAGACTAAGAAGGTCTTTGATGCCGGTTTCTTTTGGCCTACTATTTACCGAGATGCACATGCAATTGTGAAGTCGTGTGATTCATGCCAACGATAAGGAAAAGCCTCACAAAACGATGAAATGCCACAAAATATCATCCAAGTGTGTGAGATCTTTGACGTTTGGGGCATTGACTTTATGAGGCCGTTCCCATCATCTCGTGGTAATAAGTACATCCTTGTCTCTGTTGACTATCTATCTAAGAGGGTGGAAGCTAAGGCTTTGCCTACGAACGATTCTCGTGTGGTAGTCAAGTTTTTGAAAAGCTTGTTTTCTTGGTTTGGAACCCCTCATGCGGTCATAAGCGTTCGTGGAACCCATTTTTGTAACGACCAATTATAAAGGGTCCTAAGGAAATATGGAGTTACACATCGGCTTTATACGGCTAATCACCCACAAACGAGTGGGTAAGTCGAGGTTTAAAACCGAGCGTTGAAGAGGATCTGAGAGGGATCGATTGGGGAAAACCCACAATCTTGGTCGGATAAGTTGGACGATGCTTTATGGGCCTTTCGGACCTCTCATAAGACGCCCATCGGGTGCAATCCTTATAAGCTTGTGTATGGAATTGCCACTTGCCAATTGAACTCGAACACAAAGCTTATTGGGCCCTTAAGCATTTTAATGATGATATTGAGACCGCGGGAAAACACCGGAAAATGCAATTAAATGAATTGGATGAATTGAGAGGCATTGCTTATGAAAATTCATGGATTTATAAAGAAAAAACTAAAAAGTTTCATGACTCAAAAATAAAAAAACCGGGTTTTTAACATTGTAGATCAAGTGTTGATTTTTAACTCTCGTTTGAAAATATTTTCCGGCAAGTTGAAATCCCGTTGGTCCGGTCCATTGACTGTGACTCATGTTTTTTCTTATGGGACCATCGAGCTAGCTCAAAATGATGACCCCAAGTTCAAGGTGAATGGATATAGGTTGAAGCACTACTTTGGCGGGGAAGTTCCATCCTTGAACTACCTCGACCAAATCACCTTCCCCAATGATAATTAGTATTGACGGGATCGATTAGAGCTCATGACTTAGTAATCAAAAACGAGGTGCCTCGTGGGGGAGTCCCATGCTCATCCTATGTACATATTATCGCTTTCTAATGTAGTAACGTATGGGTATTTGTGCCCTTCCAACCTTTGTTCCATGATTGTTTGTGATATGTGGTTTTTAGATGATCATGATCTTCACGATTGGAGCCCCTCGTGTTCGTTTTATGGGAGCACTCGATCGTTTGCATTGAAGACTTTCTCAATATGCATGATATATCCTTTGATGTTCTAACCTTAGGTTTATAGCACACTTCATAAACGGCTTTAAATTTAACGGTTATACCATTTCCATGATAGATTATGCATTCGACTACGTCTCTAGTATGGGGGTTTTCCAACCTTTAGACTCCAAACATTGAGGACAATGTTTAACTTTAGTATGGGGGGGTGAATAGATACTTGCCTTGCCAAACCTTCACGCTTTCCAAAGTTTATCTTTTTTGTTTAACATTTTGTTGCAAAATAAGGCTAAAAATGGCCAAATTTCAAAAATTTTCTAATTTTTTATAAGTGTTTGAAGATACGAAAGTAGATTTTCTGATGGCGAGAATAAGAGTAATTTTTTACTCGACCGTGCGTGTTGAGCACTTAGCTTCGATTCCTTAACTTCATATTAGGCTAAGTTTATTAAATGAGGACGAGAAATGATAGAGTTAATTATAAGTTACTATGCTAAACGTAGAGTACTGGTATTCTTTCAAAAACTCATGTGTTCTCGTTGTTTGCTTATTCTCCCTTAGCTTGTAAATTATTTTGCTTAATAAATATTGGCATAGCGGTTTAGTCTTGATTGTTGGTTTTTAGTCTTTTCTAGTAGCTTCCATGTAACTAAATTGGGAAGACATTAAGGTATCACCAACGTCACGGTTTTGAAGTATTGGCAACCCGAATAATCGAAAGCTTCACCTAATAATAAGATTTCAAGTGCTCACCTAAATTAAGCAAACAATTTGAAGCTCACAAGGCCGAAAAATCTATGCGAAATTGAAAGTAAATCAAGCCTTAATCTTTGAAGCTTTAAAGATCCAAAATTCGCTTTTAGCATGAGGATATACGTCTTTGGCCATAATAAACACCTCATGGCGAGGTTAAATAAAAGGCAAGGCAAGACCGAAGTCATAATAAAATCTTCATGGTGAAGTTGAATAAAATATGGAGGTAAAACTATGATAATAAGGCCCATCCGGTAGGGGGCGTATAAAAGTCTTGGTAATGAGTCTCATGTTCAAAACCGTTATAAAACCATGTTTATCGATCCTTCTTTTCGACTTAATTTTTTGACATCGTTGTCTATTAGGAGGGGTTATTAATTCGATTGTCTTGGTTACACCGTTATGACTCTATTTTTAGACCTAAATCTCTATCATCGCATAAGTAAAAAATGTATCCTCGTGAACATTCAAGACAAAAATAAAAATAAGAGATACAACTTAGGAAAATGGGAGGATAAGTACGTGATTAGGGCATATGAGTAGTGTTAGCATTACTAACTTATAATGACAATGATCTCGTTGCAAGCTTAGCATGGAATTGGCGTGAAAATCGAGGACGACGAAATTATTTCTAACGAAGCATTCACGTGTTCTTGTTCTATGAACCTAAACGTCCCATTTTGCGATGAAAATCATACATTATGTCTAAAACGCAAGTAGTAGTAATTGTAGTAGTATAGCTAGCTTATCATTTACTAAAAGTGAATAAAAATGAATTTTGGAGATGTTACGATACTTTATTCTAGCATTGCGTGAGGGCATGGCAATGGTTTAGTATGGGGGAGTGATGAGACTGCTTTTATACATAGTCTCATCGTCCAAAACGGGCTTTAAATGCATAAAATATCACGTAAAAGGCCAAATATATGCTTGCTTTGTTAATTTTGTATTTTAGGTACGGATATTGAGAAAATGACAAAAGATTACAAAGAACAAGCAAAAACCAACACGGGAAACGAAGCTACACAATGAACCAAGCCCTAGTATTGATTTTCCATGAATAACCCTTGAAGATTTGAATATTGTACAAGAAGGGTCCTCCAATATTTAAGAATTGACACTTTAAACCCTTGTATATTCATAATTACAAGTTTGGTCCTTAAAGTATGTCAAATTTATAAAAAGGGCCCTCCACTTTGAAGAATTGGCAAGAATGGTCCCTCAAAAATGAAGACTTGTCATTATTAGTACTCCAAGAAGTCAAAAAACAAGTCAACACCTTAAAGAATGAAGATATGCCAAAATCAACCCTTCAAATATCAAAACATGGCAAGAAATACCCTTTAAGACATTTTGGAAAAAGTTTGGTGGCCAAAGTATAAAAAACCAAACTTATTTATAAAGGGAAATACGTTTTTGGCTGATTAAACCATGAATGAATGAAAGAAGGAAGGTGAGGGACAAAAATGGGTAGACAAGAGAAGATACCTGGACATGTGAGGGGGTGACACCTGTCCCACTCACACTCTCCACCAATGAAAACCCACCAAAATGCCACCTCAGATCCCCCTTATACCAGATTAATAACTAATCTTATTAATTTATTAATCTGGCGCTTAACACCACGTTTTCAAACACAAACAGATCAAACCATTATTCTTGATGTTCATAAGCAAATTTGGGTTTTCACTTAATACTTGCAATTAGCCCATAATCTTTTCTAGAAACATGATTAAGGTGGCCATAATCATAACCCAACCCCTATAACATGTGCCACGTCATCAACCATGTCACATGATACCTCCCGTGTCTCACCTTTGAAGAAAATGACAAAAGCTTTCAGCCATCCAACGTCCAAGATTCTTGCTTCAAACTTAAGCTCCTTGTGAGCCTTTGATGCAATTCCAACAGCTATACAACCTCACATACTGCCAAAGATACTTCACATGATTCAAGCAAGTTCAAACTCCTCAAGGGCATTTCATGAACCTTAATACATTAGGGTTTACGTTTTTCTTTGCATTTCTAGAACACATGTAGCCTATATAAGGCATAGGAGCTCATACATTGAGGCTTGCTGTGACAACCCTAGATTTTGGATTTGTCACTTTTGACTGTTTGACTTTGATTATGTGCTTAGTGTGCGTTTACGTGCATTCTGTTTATATTTGAGCCTTGGATTGGATGTTAGACATCGGTTATGTAGTGCATGGTACTTTATACGATGTTACGATGGGAATAGATGGTGTTCATGAGTTCACATGGATGTGACTATGATAGGATATGGTGTTATTTTAAGATTTTATGTGTACGTATATGTATTATAGAAAATCGTATTTTTACGATTTACGGTTTAGCATTTAGAGGTCTCGGAAGAGGTAATTAGTCATATGGATATTTTTCGGGATGGTTTAAGTCATTTAGGACTTAGATATAAAGTTTATTTCAAAATTTGATATTTTTTTTAAAAGTGTATATTTTACGACTTTTACGGTAAAACGCGTAAATTTTACTAGTTTTACGGTTTTGAGGTTTCGGGAGTTTTAGGAGCTGAAATAAATTAAGGTAAATTAAGGTAATATTAATAAGATATTAATAAACAATAAAAAGAAAAAAAATATATATAAAAACGAAATAAGGGGGTGTAGGGTCGGTTTTGGCTGCCTAAAAGAAAGGAAAAAGGAAAAGGAAAGTGTAAATGGGCTATGGGTTGGACTTGGGTTCACCCATACCCTATATAATGTTTTATTAAAACCAGAAGTCATTATTTTTCTCCTAGAGAGTTTAGAAATTCGTGGGTTTCAACAAAGAATTAGGGTTTCTTCATAAAATTGGGTTTTTTCATCCTCCATTGAATTAAAGGTAAAACCTTCATAAACCTTTTTAATTTAATTGTTTTTATGTTTATATAATCATCTTATGATGGATTTAGGTTAGGGTTTAATTTAAAAACAGTAAATTAATGTTATAATAATAAGTTCATAATGATTACATAAATTAGGGCTTGTAATTAGAGGGATTAGGGTTAATTAATGAGGTTGATTTTGTTAAACCCGTTTTTAAAAACTGCGCAGAATTTTGAGTCAATTGTTTTGATCATATCGGGAGTTGTATAAACTCTTATTTTACGATCCAAGTATCCCTGAAAAGGTAATTGAAGTGCCTTTCCAATTCAAGAAACGAGAACTAAATTGGAGGTCGGGAAGTGGGTCAAAAACAGGTTACAACAGTCGGAGGTCAAAACAGTTTTGAATTCAGCCTGTTTTCTTTTTAAGTTTTGGGTTGTTTGGGGTACTTAGGGTTGCATTGGGATCTTCTAACGAACATGAGAGATGGTTTATATATTGTAGAAAGTATCCGAACTTGGTCTAAGGTTGTGGTTTAGGGTAAGACCCCTTAATTGTAACAAACTTTTAGTATGTTTAAAATCAGGAAATCTAGAATGACAAAAGTATATATATATATATATATATATATATATATATATATATATATATATATATATATATATATATATATATATTATATATATATATATATATATATATATATATATATATATATATATATATATATATATATATATATATATATATATATATATATATATATATATATATATATATATATATATATATATATATATATATATATATATATATATATATATATATATATATATATATATATATATATATATATATATATATCGGGGCCTTAACATAAACTTTATGGTTGGGGCAAGTGGGAGGTGTTAGCTAACATATGTAAAGGTATGAATATTCCTTTTACAGAATCCATGGGTATGTTTAAGTGGGCGTTTGAGACCTAAAAACTGGGATTGTTTTGTGTAAAATATGAACGGGATAGTTATTAAACTTAACCAAGTTAAGGACTTGTTAAGGAAGGGTAATGGGGTGATTAGAGCTTATCAATGGGGTATTTATATGGGAATGTGCTAGATGTTCATCATAGGTTGATGAGCCATCTTAGTGATTGGTTCATGTATTGATTGCGTGTTTTTGGTTTGTTAGCTTGTTGCTAGTACGAGGACTTGTGAAGAAGCAATCAGGTGAGTTCATAGTCCCATTTTCACTGATTTTTTTAAATGTTTTCTTCTAGTATGGGATGGAGATGACACTTGTGGTTTTCTTAAAATGTTTTGGTACTATATTTCTATAAATTCTTGGACATATATGTGTTATTATGGGACTTGCGTGCTTATGTGTTCTCATATGTGTTTTGATATGTGTTATGATATGTGAATCTTGATTGTGTTATGATTGGGATTGGTACACTGATGTATGGGCGTCTATGGGACCAGTTGTGATGTGTGTGGAGCGTGGGGCACGATCCGTCCTGAGTTCTTGGTTCGGGGGGCACGATCCATCCTGAGTACTTGTGCATCGTCTCTTCGGAGGCAAGATATCTCGACGGGGATATAGTTCATCTTCCACAGGTGGTGTGGGAAAGATCCAGATAGTGTGGTGTGTGTTCTTGTGTGTGTGACGGGATACTTCTTGATTGTTATAGTGTGCTTTGTGAATTGTAGATGTGATTGGTACTTGGATTGAGTTTTGTTGTGGATGCATGTAGCATGATTATCGCATTATGGTCCATTTCTATAAATTGTTTTTCTTGAACTTATTTACAGCGAATGTCAAGGTTTCTTATGATGTTCTAGATAACTTAAACCTATGTTCTCACCAACTTTATGTTGACAGATTTTAGTGTTATTTTCAGGTGAGGTAGTTGTGCAAGATGATGTTAGAGGTGGATAGAGTATAGAGGATGCTAGGATTGCATTAGGAGGAATCCCTTTCCTCTTAGATTTTATTTTGTCTTTTGATTTAGTAAATTGTTTGATACCTGTATGCTTGATGTGTGTTATTTGAATGTCTTTGGTAAGAGGTAGGCCTGTTACCTACTTACCTAGACGCCTACATTATTTGAGATATTGTCATGACATTGTGTCACCTTTTTATGACATTTCTATTTCATTTAGTTAACTCTATAGACACGCTATTGTTGTGATGATATCCATACGTCGCGCCTCATATTCCGCCATGGTGGGGTGTGACAGAATGGTATCAGAGACAATGGTTATAGAGAATTAGGTTGCCTAGTCGCGTAGCCTAGTCTATAGCTTAAGGGTCCCTGCATATAGGCGTCATAGGAGTATGTGTGCATTTTATAGTAATTGATGTGTTTGAATGTTATTTTCGCAGTATTTGTTAGGTTATGAACTACTATGGTTCATACTTAGCTACATGTTATTTTCTTTTCGAGTTTTGAATAGTGCGGGTTGAACTATAGTCGTATACGCTAGTCATTGTTGGATTCCGTTTAATTACTTTTTCATGTTCTTTATACATTTTGAATTTTGTCTACGGTTGTTCAGCTGGATTACGAGTTTATTTGTTTCATGCATTGGCTACGTTATTTTAATACATGTGATTTTGGACCTTATGTTATGTTGCGGATTATGTGCTTATATGAGTTGTAGGATCTATGTGCTTATTGAGTTGGTAGGCCGATATGTTATGTGTAGTATTAATTCTTATAAGTGTCATGATAGGAGGGAGTGTATTGGTGAAAGGGGACTTGTAGAAGTATGGTGGCCAACATAGTTACACAAGTACCACGGCATCAATGGATTCCTAAGTATGGTTGCATTAAAGAGGGTTAATACATGCTTGTATAGTATATGTTGGATGGACTTGAGTGTATGTACGCGTATGCCTATATATGTATATATCCCTTCTACTTATCGCTTGTGTTCTTAGGATGGTTTTCTAGCTCTTTTCTCTTTGGGATGTTCAAGTTCAGTAGTAGCGCATTTATCGAGTCCTCATTTCACGTGTTTGTTTGTACGGTACTTTTGGTGTAGAAGCTATTGAGAGGGTGGAGATTTATTTTGGAATAACGATATCTTTTGTTTTGAGTCTTACATGGTAAAAAAACTTGCAAATAGTAAAATAAAAATAGTTGTTGGTAGTCGATAAAATGAGGGCAAAGTGTCGAAAACGTGTTTGAAATAAGGTGGAATATAAATTCTTTAACATATAAGCATGGTTTATTTATTTTTTTTAAATATTTTGGTTTTGATCACCTAAAGTTATTGTTCTTTAGTTAAAATTTTGTTCTTATTTAGTTAAATATGTTAAAATCATGTAATTAATCATATGATGGGTGAGAGTTTTAATTTTTTGGAATTAAAATAAATTAGGTTTTAAATTTGTTAATTAATGAGGGGTTTTAGGGTTTAAAAAAATTGTTTTTTTGGTATAAATCGGAGTAGGCAGAAACTGTCGCTAAACTGTCAAAATATGTCGCTAACTGTCAGAAACTGTCGCTAATGCCTAGGCGGATTTTGAGTAAAATCGTTTTGGTTATAAATAATTCGTTTTTAAAGCTTTTTGGGTGATTCAAAAGCCTAAAATTATGTACTCGGAACGTATTTTTCAAATATTTAGAAAGTTTAGTAATTGGAGGACAGTAGATTGGTCGAATTAATTTTACAACTGTCGAGTTCAAGATTAATTTTCGGACAACATGGTTTAAACTCGTGTTTTGGGTATTTTGGGATAGTGGACACTTAGAAGGCTAGCATAGGGCTGCTTTAGGATAGGATTTCAGATGTATCCATCATAGAGATTGTTACATTAATGAAGAATGTGGGTTCCGGAGTCAATGTTGACGCGTGATATTGTGTTGTGTGCTTTAGACAATTGATCGTTTGTGAAGAGACTATAGATTTTTTTTTTCGTCAAATGATTACATAAATTACTAATGTGATACCATGGTTTTAGAACAACTAATATACATTACAGTACAAAATCCATTCTGGGGTAAAATTTGGTTTTGCACAAGGTTTTAATAGTATGTCACCGGTCGTAATATGTTTCGGTTGTCGTTGGGTGCTTCTTGTGTCATTGGCCCGTTTCCATGGTTCGTTGGGGGTCGATACATGTTTTATGTTGAGTATCTTTTGGAGTCTCATGGTTAAGGTTCATGTGTTGTTGGTTGAGATTATTTTAGTATAAACCGAGTTCACGTTTGAACGTGAAGGTTTTATCAGGGATATGTAACCTCGTTTGTTTGCTGAGAATAAGTTTGAGTTTGGGAGTAAATCTTGGGACGAGATTTCTATTCGGAGGGAGTGATGTGACAACCCTAGATTTTGGATTTTTCACTTTTGACTGTTTGACTTTGATTAGGTGCTTAGTGTGCGTTTACGTGCATTCTGTTTATATTTGAGCCTTGGATTGGATGTTAGACATCGGTTATGTAGTGCGTGGTACGTTATACGATGTTACGATGGGAATAGATGGTGTTCACGAGTTCACATGGATGTGAGTATGATAGGATATTGTGTTATTTTAAGATTTTATGTGTACGTATATGTATTATAGAAAATCGTATTTTTACGATTTACAGTTTAGCATTTAAAGGTCTCGGAAGATGTAATTAGTCATATGGATATTTTTCGGGAAGGTTTTAATTCATTTAGGACTTAGTTATAAAGTTTATTTCAAAATTTGAGATTTTTTTTAAAAGTGTATATTTTACGACTTTTACGGTAAAACGCGTAAATTTGATTAGTTTTACGGTTTTGAGGTTTCGGGAGTTTTAGGAGCTGAAATAAATTGAGGTAAATTAAGGAAATATTAATAAGATATTAATTAACAATAAAAAGAAAAAAAAAATAAAAAAAAACGAAATAAGGGGGTGTAGGGTCGGTTTTGGCCGCCTAAAAGAAAGGTAAAAGGAAAAGGAAAGTGTAAATGGGCTATGGGTTGGACTTGGGTTCACCCATACCCTATATAATGTTTTATTAAAACCAAAAGTCATTATTTTTCTCTTGGAGACTTTAGAAATTCTTGGGTTTCAATAAAGAATTAGGGTTTCTTCATAAAATTGGGTTTTTTCATCCTCCATTGAATTAAAGGTAAAACCTTCATAAACCTTATTAATTGTTTTTATGTTTATATAATCATCTTACGATAGATTTAGGTTTGGGTTTAATTTAAAAACAGTAAATTAATGTTATAATAATGAGTTTATAATGATTACATAAATTAGGGCTTGTAATTAGAGGGAATAGGGTTAATTAATGAGGTTGATTTTGTTAAACCCGTTTTTAAAAACTGGGCAAAATTTTGAGTCAAGTGTTTTGATCATATCGGGAGTTCTATAAACTCTTATTTTACGATCCAAGTATCCCTGAAAAATCAATTGAAGTGGATTTCCAATGCAAGAAACGAGAACTAAATTGGAGGTCGGGAAGTGGGTCAAAAACAGGTTACAACAGTCGAAGGTCAAAACAGTTTTGAATTCAGCCTGTTTTGTTTTTAAATTTTGGGTTATTTGGGGTACTTAGGGTTTCATTGGGATCTTCTAACGAACATGAGAGATGGTTTATATATTGTAGAAAGTATATGCACTTGGGCTAAGGTTTTGGTTTAGGGTAAGACCCCTTAATTATAACAAACTTTTAGTATGTTTAAAATCAGGAAATCTGGAATGACAAAAGTATATATATATATATATATATATATATATATATATATATATATATATATATATATATATATATATATATATATATATATATATATATATATATATATATATATATATATATATATATATATATATATATATATATATATATATATATATATATATATATATATATATATATATATATATATCGGGGCCTTAACAGAAGCTTTAAGGTTGGGGCAAGTGGGAGTTGTTAGCTAACATATGTAAAGGTATGAATATTCCTTTTACAGAAACCATGGGTATGTTTAAGTGGGCGTTTGACTTAAAGTTTTGAGACCTAAAAACTGGGACTGTTTTGTGTAAAATATGAACGGGATAGTTATTAAACTTAACCAAGTTAAGGACTTGTTAAGGAAGGGTAATGGGGTGATTAGATCTTATCAATGGGGTATTTATATGGGAATAGGCTAGATGCCCATCATAGGTTGATGAGCCATCTTAGTGATTGGTTCATGTATTGATTGCGTGTTTTTGGTTTGTTAGCTTGTTGCTAGTGCGAGGACTTGTGAAGAAGCAATCAGGTGAGTTCATAGTCCCATTTTCACTGATTTTTTTAGAAAGTTTTCTTCTAGTATGGGATGGAGATGACACTTGTGGTTTTCTTAAAATGTTTTGGTACTATATTTCTATAAATGCTTGGACATATATGTGTTATTATGGGACTTGCGTGCTTATGTGTTCTCACATGTGCTTTGATATGTGTTATGATATGTGAATCTTGATTGTGTTATGATTGGGATTGGTAAATAGATGTATGGGCGTCTATGGGACCAGTTGTGATGTGTGTGGACCGTGGGGCACGATCCGTCCTGAGTTCTTGGTCCTGCGTTCTTGGTTCGAGGGTGTAGGATCGTGTTTTCCTAAGGATTAGGCATGTTATAGATTAATCTATTGAATGGATGTAAGGGAAGAACTTAGATAGAGAAAGAAGAGAGAGAAAGGAGAAACATGGAAAGAAAGATGGAATATGATAAATGAAAGTGTTCAACCCCTCCTAACATGCTAGGAGGGGGTTTATATAGCCCACCCTACATGTGGGCTATATGGGCTATACCTTAATACATTGGATCACGAGCCCAATACTTGTATCTATATTTGGAGTGACCGATCCTTTCCAAATACGTAAAAACGTATTTCCGACAATCTCCCCCAAAGGGAGGTCACTCCAAGTTACAATGTCCAAAATAGTCTATAGCTCGTTATCTATGCTAATAATGATGTGACCGAGACTTTACCTAGAAAAACGTATTTCCAACAATCTCCCCCAAAGGGAGGTCACACCATTTTACAAAATCTTAAACCTAACATACTATGCTTGAGTCTTCGATCTTGTTCTTGTGAATATGCTGATGAGATCTTTGACTTTGGTCTTGAACATGTGTCCTTGCTTTGACCTTGTGCATTCATCACTTGTGATATTTGCCTCCTCGTGATTTCATGTTCCACATACTTATAATTTTATAAATTCTTGAAAGCTTCAGAGTTTGATACAGCAGAAGACTTGACTTTTATACTTTCTTGAATTTGATGAAGTATTAGGTGCATATAGTATAAGCATGTGGTGACGACTTCTTCTGGATTGTACACCGCAATGCCACCTTCTTGTTACGCTGCATAAGACAGTTAGCAACAAAACATATACACGGATGAAGTGGCCTTGAACATTTCATTCTAATTCGGTAGCATTTTACCTCCGGTCGGTGAAGACCGTTGGACGATATAAGAATATCGTACTTGTGACAGGTAGTTTCAATTAAGAACCTCCTTGACAAGATTTCGCGGGTAAACCCGTTCTCTTTATTCGACCGTCCAAAGCTGACTGCGAACATAAAGAGTGAATCATTTGGATAAAAATATCCGCATGATTTGAAGTCGTCAATTCATGTTCCTGGAACAAGTGAAATTCAATTAAGAACCGCACCATCGTTGCTTTCCAGTTGTCACGAGCTTGATTCGTGTAGAATCTTGCAAGTTACCTACCAAGTGCTGTTTGAGGTTAACACTAGAAGGATTTCCACTCATCACTGTGAACACTAAGGTATCACTCTGAATGTTCTGGCAAGATCACCAAGATATTGCGTAGAGGCCTGGAACGTGTTTAAATTCAGTTAAGAATTAAACCACTGTTGCTTTCCAGTTATCGCAAGCTTGATTCATAAAGAATCGCACAAGTCACCTACCATGAGCTTTTTGATATTCGCTCAAGAAGGATTTCCATCTTCATTGTAAATACTTTCGTATTACTCGGATGTTCAGGCAAGATCATGAAGATTTTGTGTAGGACTCTTAAGATCTTTCTTACTTTTCACATTGTGTGAGGAAGCAAGGAAATATGAAAGTGTGTCCTAATGAGATATTTGATGATCTCAAATGGCTCTAGACTCAATCGTGCATTTTGGATTTTAGTGATCGGAGGCTGGAGAGGAGTGCCACCATTTCAATACCAATTTATTCCGAGTGAATAAATCAATAGATAATGCGTTGTCTTCGTGTGATTAAAACAAATATCTTTTAAGAGATATCTGAGTTAGCTGGGATGGGTTGTGCCTTGCATCACTGGGTCCATGATTTTTGTCTTCAATATCAAGAATCATTAAACAATTATCTTAATAGCATATGTATTGACCCGGTTTCTGCCTAAGTTGTAAGGAGGGCTTCTTTCTTTACACCCTTTATCTTTACAATTCTTTTTCATTCTTCAACCCCTTCAATGCTTACCAATACGTCATCATTAGCACCTTGTTGTGATTGTTCCGGTGCTAACTTAAATACTTGGTCGGCATTCAGCTACGTTCACAATCTTTCTCCATCTTTCCTAAGGACTACTATTTCTAGCTATGAGATGTCCTTGGGAAGATTCCTCCGGTTCTAGAGGAATCATTGGACTTTAACCTATCCTACCATCCTTATGTCACCACAATCTTCACCGTCGTGAATAGAGATGTTTTGGGTAAGTGTAAGTCACCATGAAATCCATTTTGAAGTGCAAATCCATTTTGCTCCCCCTTAACATATGCCACGATATTCGAAAACATTTCGCACATGTCGGGATGATCCAACACATTAAGTCAAACCATTACATTGATTGATCTCATTATTAAATCACATCTTCTCCCCCATATTAAAAATATTAACCCAATCGATGTTTTTAATATCAATTGATTTAATAACGTTTTAAGAAAATCTGGAAGAAAATGCAAATCCAATTATCTTCATGCGTTTCACAAGCTCCCCCTCAAATTAATGAGGGTGTACTTGAAACGTAAATTAAATACCTTTTAAACACAAGTGTAAGGTATTTATCACGTGCAAAGATCATATATGATAATGTATTCACAAGATTAGCAATTTACGAGGTTGGACCTGAATGATGGAGAACATCATATGAAATAAGCACATGGTTCTTGTTCACGAATGTTGGTCGCCTCATCATGTCTGAAGTTATCTCTTTACTCCATGTGTACGATTGATATTGTTGTCTTGACACCAACATGTGAACATGGCACTTTCGGCGTCAAAGATTCTGAATGCTAGACAATTGCTCCCCCTCAATTGTTGACCCGTGTTCTATTGAAAGAGCTGTAGTCGCCGTTTGAGTAGTCGCATCGTCGAGTATGTATATATCAATTATAAATTGCTTCGGATTGTGGAGTTGATAACTTCAGATTCTGGAGTCAAGGCTTTCCGGTGAAATGCTTGACTTCAATGTGAAAAGCGGGTTACTATCGGAAATAATAGCAAACCATTTTGAGCATGTTTTAAATCTTTTAAACTTCTGCTCGAACTTTATTTACAACCCCGTGTCATTATTGAATGACATTTCTAGGTTCGTAAATATTATCGATTCCAGAAGACATGCTCTTTTTATTAAAACATTTTTAACACACAATTTTGAAAGATTTAGAAAAACCTTTTGAGAAATTCTTGAAAAATTGTGTTCAAAGTTTTTGAAAAAACAATTACTTGAGCTTAAGATGTTGAATATCTTATAAAACGAGCTTAAATCCGAGAAGTTGTAAACTTCCCGTTGTTAAGGATAAGTTACCATCGGCGATAAACTTTCCTTTTATCTGAAGGACGAGTCCTAAGCTGACATTTACTTAGAAGTCGTTTTCATGAGCTTGAAAAACTTTGAATGTTTTAACGGAAAGCTCATGACTGAGAAAGGTTAATTTCTCGTTATGAGGAAAAGTTCTCTTACTTAAAAGATACACTTTCCTTTCTGAGCTTAAAACTTCGAATGTTTTAATACAAGCTCATGACCGAGAAAATTTAATTTCTCGTTACAAGGGTAAGTTATCATTTAAAGATAAACTTCCCTTTATTTGAAGTCCGGGTCATTGTCTGACATTTAACAATGAACCATTGTGCATGAGCTAAAAAATTTGGAATGTTTTTTATATAAGCTCATGCCCGAGGAAAATTAATTTCTCGTTGTTAGGATAAGTTTACCATCGGCGATAAACTTTCCTTTCTTTGAAGATCGAGTTATAGTCTGTGATGTGACTATAAGTCCTTTTACACGAGCTTAAAACCTTTGAATAGTTTTAACGGAAGCTCGTGTCCGAGAAAATTTAATTTCTCGTTTTGAGGATAAGTCATCATCGGGATGAACTTTCCTGTCTTTTGAGAGCGAGTTATAGTCTGTTATGTGACTGTAAGTCATTATGCATGAGCTTAAAAACTTCGAATGTTTTTATTATTAGCTCATGCCCGAGAAAAAATAATTTCTCGTTGTAAGGATAAGTTTATCATCGGCGATAAACTTTCCTGTATTTGAAGAACGGGTCATCATCTGTTATTTAATGACGAGCCTTATACACGAGCTTAAAACCTTTGAATGGTTTTAGGATAAGCTCGTGTCCAAGAAAACTTAATTTCTTGTTAAGAGGGTAAGTTATCGTTGCGTAGATAAACTTCCCTATCTCTGAAGTCCGGGTCATCGTCTGTCATTTAACGAGGAGCCATTTACACGAGCTTAAAACCTTTGAATAGTTTAAATGTAAGCTCGTGTCCGAGAAAAATTAATTTCTCATTTTGAGGGTAAGTTATCGTTGACGAGATAAACTTCCCTTTCTCTAAAGATCGGGTCACAGACTGTGATTTGAATGCGAGCCATGTACACGAGCTTAAAACTTTTGAATAGTTTTAAATTTAGCTCGTGTCCGAAAAAAAATTTATTTCTCGTTTTGAGGGTAAGTTATCGTTGCGAGATAAACTTCCCTTTCTTTGAAGAACGGGTTACAGACTGTGATTTATCTATAAGCCTTTGTGCATGAGCTTAAAAACGTTGAATGTTTTTAATATTAGCTCATGCCCGTGAAAACATAATTTCTCGTTGTTAGGATAAGTTTATCATCGGCGATAAACTTTCCTTTCTTTGAAGAACGGGTCACAGACTGTGATTTGATTGTAAGCCTTTTACATTGTAAGCTTAACTGCAAATCCCCTGAGACACTTGTTTCTTAGATATCAGCTTCTTCAGTAACCAAACTCTGAGAGTATCCTTAATTGATGGGTATACAACGATTGGACCGCTTCATTCTTTTGTAACATCCTCTTTGGTACCTGCATTCTCATTTGGGATTTGCATGCTTTGATATGGGTTAGCAATATCTATCTTAGAAGCAAGTGGGGGTTCACAGTTTTGTTTCCTTGTGCTAGAGGTGACCTGAGGAGATGATTCACTTGTGTTAGCTGGTAAACGTTTCCTTTTATAGAAAACCTTAAGTTCAGGCTTAAGTGATGTATCCTCCTTTTCAATTTCCTCCCTAGTAGTCTTAGTAGAATTGGAGACAATCCTAGTTAAAGGGTACTCGTTTCCTACAAGAGTGAAAGTTCTACCAGTGGGGCGCCACATTTTACCAACGGGTTTGATTTTAGCAACCCACTGGGATTTAAGTCTAGCACGGGAGTTCACCTCATTAAGTAATTTTTTGATACAAGAATCATGATTGGCTTTAAAGACACATTTCCTACATGTTTTACAAGTAGCATATTTAATGTCCGAGTAAGATCTAGAATTCCTAGATGATTGATTGATGCTTCTAGGATGTGACATGCTACGGTTAGCAGTGTTGGGTAAACTAGAAGGCATCTGACTAGGTTTGAAATTCCTATCTCTTGCTTGTGTCTTTTGCTTAGCTTCCCTTAGATCAAATGTATGGCGAACTTCATTTGAACTAGTTTGAGACGTGTTCTTTGGAATATGTCTAGGGAAACTAGAGGCAATCATGTGATTAGGTCTTGCAAAAGCTGTTTTAGTCACATTGGCCCTAGTTGGTGGAGTGACTGGTCTAGAAAGATAAACCATATCAACTTGGGAGGCAAACCACGGTCTCGAGGATTGTGATCGCTCAGATCTAAATGCAGTCGGTTGTTGAATGAACTGATTTGTAGGCGGTTTCCCCAAGATTGATGGTTTTTCAAGCTTAGTGTCCACACTAGTTCCTTTAGTTTTCCTCAATTCGTTTTTCAATGAAGCTATAGCAAAGACCTTTTCCTGTACTTGAGCCTTTAAAATCTCATTCTCTTTGAGCAATTCATCTTGGGATGCCAACTTAGATTCAAGCAACTTAATTTGTTTCAAAAGATTATCCTTTTCAACTTTAGAATCTAGAACTGTTTGATCTAAATTTCGTTCGAGAACAACGTTTGACTTTTCAAGTTTTTCAAAATAAGTTTCAAATTTCTCCGTTTTCTTTGAAAATTCAATTTTGGCATCCTCAAGCTCTTTGGATTGCTGAGCTACGATCGATTCGAGCTCTTCAATCTTAGACTTAGAGTTGGTTAAAGAAGCAGTCGTAAAACGATTAGCAGGATTGTTAATTAGCGCATTCATTTCAGACAACATATGAAGAATATTATATGTACCTGACATGCTACTTTGTTCCTGTTTTCCTCCTGATTCTTTTCTCTTGTGACTGCTTCTTGTATCGTCTTGCAATATATGCAATTCTCCCTCTTGAAATGGCGATTTCAACGATTCCATTGAATTTCGAAGAAAGATAATTGTGATTGTGGTTATTTTTGGAATTTACCAATTCGTGAAGAAACTTAGAAAATGGAAATTCTCGGGATATGACAACACAAACAAAAGATCCGTAAAACCTCTTAAAAAATCCTCGATTGATGGTATAACTCTTTTCTCGGCTCAATAATTGATGTCGGCTAAACGATGATAAAACAGACCGGAGACCAAAGCAAAGTCGGCTCACTCCAAAAATAAAGCCCGTCAACAAATAAATCCAAGCTACGGTAAATATAATGATCGGCCCGTTAAATATTTTACCACTTTGGTTCTTTCTAAATACCCGCCTCAATACGATGTACCAAAAACTAATATATTAATTGACAAAAATACAAAATTAACTTAATTAAAAGGTTAAAATATTTTTATTAAAATTACTCGCACACATTAACAGACATGTCTTCGTTATATACATTTTAAAAAAAATGAAGCCCACTCACTTGGAAAGCGTGTTCGTCTAAAACAGGCATTCTAAAATTAAAGCCAAAAAATTTGAGTATAAAACATGAACTAACGTGTCCAAAATTGACTAACGTGTCCAAAGATGAATAAATGTGGCTTCCTTTAAGCCCACTTATTTTTCACTGCTGATAGTCGTAAAATTACGTCTTTTAGGAAAAAGAGCGTAAAAATAGGGCAAGTGTGCACGACGATTTAGGAAAACCGTGTGTGAATGACCCTAAGTGAGTTCGTTCTCGAGGAGGCTAGTGCGTTGTGTTAAGAGTTGATTAATGTTTGTGATTATATGATTGAGAAAGAAATGGGATTAGAAGAGAAAGACGGTTACAAAGACGAATTAAACTACGACGAAAAAGGCGAACACGTAAAATCGTAAATAGTGCCAAAATTAAAATTTTAACCTAAAAATTCCTAAAAATTACTAAAAACCCCCAATAATATTCTAAGAGTTTACAAAAAATCCAAACTTGCTAAAACCTTTTAATTAATTAGATAATGACTTTTTAATGCTAATTAAAGCCCTAAAAATCACTTTTATTTATTAAAAAGCCTTAAACAAGATCTAATAGTTTGTAAACCTCAAAAATATCTTAATTAAGCTAAAAACTATTTTTTTAAATTTTAAAACCAAATTAAACTATTTTTAAACACTTAAAAACTATTAAAAACAATTAAATCTTAAATTAATTCTAGAAATTAATTGAAAAGTCTAAAAAATATTTGGAAAGTGACTAAACTCCTAATTAAGTGTCCTTAACCTAGGAAAAATGTAAAAACTAAAAAAAATAAAAATTTAATTTTTAATAATAAAATAATATTAAAATAATCAAAAAAATTCAAAGTTCACTAAATAATTCCAAAAAATTACCAAAAATCCTAAATAATGTAACTAAAATAAAAATGCAATCCAAATTTTCTGAAACCTATTTAATAATTTTATATTAAATTTTAAAGTTGCTTAAAAACCCTAAAATCCTATAAAATCAATAATAAGCTAAATTGAAAACTTAAAAAGCTGTAAACCTCAAAAATGTGATTAAAAACCATAAAACTATTTTTTCAGATTTTTAATATACCTTTTACTATTTTTTAATGACTTTTTAAAATTAAAACTAAAAATAATCCTAATAAATTAATTAATAAAGGGAAAAATATACTTTTTTTCTCAGAAAAGTCAAACAACCTAATATAATCCTAGGAAAAATGCTAAACAGGAAAAAGCTAAAAGAAATAAGCTAGAAATAGCTTATTTAAAAGCTGTTAGCCAAAATAAGCTACAAAATAAATGCCTTTAAGTAATTAATGAAATGAAACTTAAACATAAAAAACCATCCGGACCACTGGTAAACACGTTACTCCTCCAATAGAGAGGTCGCGTGTTCGAGCCCAGGCCAGGTGAGTTTTTTGCAATTTTTTTTTTAACTTTTAAATACACAAACAGTGACTAATTTGAACACAAAAACTCAAACACCAATCCAAAATAAACAAGATTAAAGTCAAATGGAAACCAAAACGTGCTCAGATTACTTTAGTTTCTGATGAACACAAATGAGTGTTCTTCACTTGTGAAGATTGTGATCAAGAGGTCTTGATCATGCTTTTGTGGATGTTTTGTTGGACAATGAGGGCACCCTTATACTCTTTGGAGTATAAGGAGTCAAAATCAACACAAATAAGCAAGTATCAAGCATCACAAATCAAATCAAATGGCAACAAGTTTCTGATTAAGCCAAAAATGCAGGTCTGATAAGATTTGCTGATTCAATTGGCACTCAAAATGAATTTCAAATGCTCAGATTTTGCATACAAGTTCACTAAACAGCTTATAATCAATACTCAATTCTGCTACTCCCTAAATTCTAGCAGATTAACAAGCTTGATGCACAAATTTCACCAAAACAAGCAGAAAAAATTACTTGGCAGATTTTATGCTTCTTTTCAACTTTTTAGCATGCAATTTGCTTCAAAACACTTCCAAACTAAAAACCAGTCACACTTAGCACCTAATAGCAACCTAAGAGTAATGTCTAAACAGGTTTTAAGCTAAGTTTCAAACATTAAACCAATATTATACCCTAATCCAAACACCCCTTAAAAATTGAAAATCAGATTTTTTTCAAAGCAAATCTATGCAAAACCTTACCCAATTGGTTCTAATTACTCTAAACATGCATACTAATCTCTCACAACTAAAATCAAAACAATAAACATGCAATCCAACAATTTGCAGTCAAAATCATGCAAAATCACACAAATACATATAATTTTCAGAAAAATGAAAATGGAAAAGGGAAACAAGGAGCTACCTTAAGGGTCCTACATCCAGGACCCTTAGTGGCTGCTTTACCACCTCCTATAGGTTGGGGCCTATGCTGGACCTTGAACAAGTAAGGAAAAATAGAGAGTGATGGTGGTGGTTGCTGCTAACACACACACCCAATATGCCTTTTTAAAATGATTTGAGCTTTGGAACCTGCTAAGAAAGAAGGAAAACAAGATTGCTGTTCACAAAACAAATAAGCTATAAGCCAGCTTATCACTTAAGCTGCCTATGGCTTATTTGACAAAGAAAACTGATTTTGAAATATTTTGAAAATTTTACTAACAACTAAATCAACAAGCACTTTAATCCTCACTTAAGCTTGATAATCAACAAGATTATCAGGCTTATATGAACAGCTTAAAACACTTGGACCAATTCTGAAATTTAAAAACTTGAGTCCAAACAGAAACCTAAACTGAAACTTAAACTTGGAAAATTAAAATTGCAAGAATGTAAAAGACGTTCTTTGCTTCTCATCAACAACACTTAACCCATTTCATTAACAAAAGAGGATTTACAAGCTTGTGACAAAACGGAGAAAAAAGAACAGGAAAAACTAAGTCCAATCATGCCTTTATATAGAGGCTTACAAGTGATTCTAGAATTGAATAGAGACTAAAACCCTAACACTTGAACTTCCAATAATGCCCTTGAAGATTCTTTGAAGATGCCATAAAGATGCCAAATTTTGAATTTCTCCAAGAACCCATGTGATGATCTTGGCTTGTAGCTGAGATGCCAGTTGTAAAAAGATGATCCCAGCCGTTGGTGTATCCTTTGGGAGCACGAAATTCTTGTGAGTTATTGATTTTCTGCTGTGAGTTTGTCTTGGAGCCAAAGTGTGGGTCAGGGGAGGGTTGGAGAGTCACATGGGTGAGAGTGATGGGTAATTTGGGGGTTGGGTTTGGTTTATGTGATGGTAAATTAGCAATCTGGAAAACCCTAGCTTAAAACCCTTTGATTTGCTCTTGATTGTGACTGGGGAAAAATAGGGTTTATGGGTGATTAGGGTGATGTTTAATCTGAAAAGGGGATTAAGTATTTAAAATTTGTGTTTGCCACCAAAATTCAAAACAGGATTAAGTTAATTAAATAAAAGGGTGAGTGGATTAGTGACGTGGAGGGGAGGGGCGTTTTGATTGGGTAATGGGTGTGAGTAGGTGAGGTGTCAAGCAGGGAGTGAAGGGTGATAGTTTGTTTGTCTGGCAGGAATGACCCTTCTCTTTTCAAACTTTGTTCATGTTGTATTAAAAGGCTATCAACGCCTAAATAACACATGACAACTTTTGAACATTGGCAGTTTCGGCACAACAAGTTTTGAAACTTGTTTCAAGGACTATAAGTGCAATTTTGGCAATCTTCAAGGGTTGTTTTTGACATGTCTTCATACTTCAAGGCTTTGACTTGTTTGTTGACTTCTTGGAGGACCATTATTGACAATTTAGTTTTGTTGAGGGACTAAATTTGCCAATTCTTTAAAGTTAAGGGTCCTTTTTGTAATTTTGACAAACTTTAGGGACCAAACTTGTAATTATGAAGATACAAGGGTATAAAGTGTCAATTCTTCAAACTTGGAGGACCAATCTTCATAATTCTTCAAATCTTCAAGGGTTTTCTTTGGAAAATTCTTCATTCGGGCTTGGTTCATCGTGCGGCTTCGTTTCCCGTGTTCGTTTTTGCATGATTCTTGTGATCTTTTGTCATTTTCTCAATATCCGTACCTAAAATACACAAGCAACAAACACAAGCATATATTTGGGTATTTTGATGATATTTAATGCATTTTAAGCCCTATTTGGACGATGAGACTATGTATAAAAGCAGTCTCATCACTCCCCCATACTAAACCATTGTCGTGCCCTCACGCAATGCTAGAATAAAGTATCATAGCATCTCCAAAATTCATTTTTATTCACTTTATTAAATGATAAACTAGCTACACTACTACTATTGCTAATACTTGTGTTTTAGACATAATGCACGATTTTCATCGCAAAATGGGACGTTTAGGTTCATAGAATAAGAACACGTGAATGCTTCGTTAGAAATAATTTCACCGTCCCCGATTTTCACCTTAATTCCATGCCAAGCGTGCAACGAGATCATTGTCATTATAAGTTAGTAATGCTAACACTACTCATATGCCCTAATCACGTACTTATCCTCCCATTATTCCTAAGTTGTATCTCTTATATTTTATTTTGTCTTAATGATCACGAGGATACATCATTGACTTATGCGATAATAGAGATTTAGGTCTAAAAATAGAGTCCTAACAATGTAACTAAGACCATCAAATCAATAACCCCTCCTAATAGACAACGATGTTAAAAAATTAAGTTGACAAGAAGAATCGATAAACACGGTTTTATAACGGTTTTGAACATGAGACTTATTACCAAGACTTTTATACGCCCCCTAACGGAAGGACCTTATTATCTTTGGTTTACCTCCATCTTTTATTCAACTTCGCCATGAAGCTTTTATTATGACTTCGGTCTTGCCTTGCCTTTTATTATCCGCCTCATCGGTGGTTTTATTAGCCAAAGACGTATATCCTCACGCTAAGGCGAATTTTGGATCTTTAAAGCTTCGAAGATTAAGGCTTGATTCACTTTCAATTTTGCATCGATTTTTCGTCCTTGTGGGGCTTCAAATTGTTTGCTAGATTTAGGTGAGCACTTGAAATCTTATTATTGGGTGAAGCTTTCGATTATTCGGGTGCCAATACTTCAAAACCGTGACGCTGGCGATACCTTAATGTCTTCCCAATTTAATTACACGGAAGCTACTAGAAAAGACTAGAAACCCAACAATCCTAACTAAACCGCTAAGTCAATATTTATTAAGCAAAAAATATTTACATGCGAAGGGAGAATAAGCAAACAACGAGAACACATGAGTTTTTGAAAGAATACGAGTACTCTACGTTTAGCATAGTAACTTATAATTAACTCTATCATTTCTCGTCCTCATTTAAGAGACTTAGCCTAATGTGTAGTTAAGGAATCAAAGCTAAGTGCTCAACACGCACGGTCGAGTCAAAAATTACTCTTATTCTCGCCATCGGAAAATCTACATTCGTGTCTTCAAACACTTATAAAACATGAGAAAAATTTAAAATTTGGCCATTTTTAGCCTTATTTTGCACTAAAACGATAAACAAAAAGACAAACTTTGGAAAGCGTGAAGGTTTGGCAAGGCAAGTATCTATTCACCCCCCATACTAAAGTTAAACATTGTCCTCAATGTTTCGAGTCTAGGGGTGCAAACACCCCCATACTAGAGACGTAGTCGAATGCCTAATCTAGCATGGAAAGGGTGTAACCGTTAAATTAATAGCCGTTTATGAAGTGTGCTAAAAACCTAAGGTTAGAACATCAAAAGGATTTATCATGGATATTGAGAAATGTCTCCAAAGCAAACGATCGAGTGCTCCCATAAAACGAACACGAGAGGCTCCAATCGTGAAGATCATGATCTAAAAACCACAATTCACAAACAACCACGGAACAAAGGTTGGAAGGGCACGAATCCCCACACGTAAGCTACATTAGAAAGTGATAATATGTACATAGGATAAGCATGTGACTCCCCCACGAGGCACCTCGTTTTTTATTACCGAGTCATGAGCTCGACTCGATCCCCTCAATACTAATTGTCATTGGGGAAGGTGACTTGGTCGAGGTAGTTCAAGGATGGAACTTCCCCGCCAAAGTAGTGCTTCAACCTATGTCCATTCACCTTGAAGTTAGGACCATCATCTTGAGCTAGCTCGATGGTCCCATACGGAAACACTTGAGTCACGGTGAATGGACCGGACCAACGGGATTTCAACTTACCGGAAAAGATTTTTAATCTTGAATTAAAAAGCAAAACTTGATCCCCAATGTTAAAAACCCGGTTTTTAATTTTAGAATCATGCAACTTTTTAGTTTTCTCTTTATAAATCAATGAATTTTCATAAGCAATATCCCTCAATTCATCCAATTCATTTAATTGCATTTTCCGGTGTTTTCCCGCGGTCTCCATATCATCATTACAATGCTTTAGGGCCCAATAAGCCTTGTGTTCTAAAGGCCCATAAAGCATCGTCTAACTTATCCGACCAAGATTGTCGGTTTTCTCCAACGGATCTCTCCAAGATCCTCTTCAAAGCTCGGTTTGAAACCTCGACTTGCCCACTCGTTTGTGGGTGATAAGCCGTAGAAAGCCGATGTGTAACCCCATATTTCCTTAGAACACTTTCAAATTGGTCATTACAAAAATGGGTTCCACGATCGCTTATGATAGCACGAGGGGTTCCAAACCGAGAAAACAATTGCTTCAAAAACTTGACTACCACACGAGCATCATTGGTGGGCAAAGCCTTAGCTTCCACCCACTTAGAAAGGTAGTCAACCGCAACGAGAATGTACTTATTACCACGAGATGATGGGAACGGCCCCATAAAGTCTATGCCCCATACGTCAAAGATCTCACATACTTGAATGATATTTTGTGGCATTTCATCTTTTTGTGAGGCTTTTTCTTCTCGTTGGCATGCATCACACGACTTCACAAGATCTTGTGCATCTCGGTAAATAGTAGGCCAAAAGAAGCCGGCATCAAACACCTTCTTAGCCGTGAGATTAGCACCGTGGTGACCACCCGTGGGTCCCTCATGGCAAGCTCTAAGGATGTTAGAAGCTTCGGTGCCAAATACACAACGTCGGATGATTTGATCCGCACAAGTTCGAAACAAGTAAGGGTCGTTCCAAAAGTAGAACTTGACGTCACGAATGAATTTTCGTTTTTCTTGAGTCGTCATACCCTTAATGATGAAGTTACCCGCATGGTAATTTGCAAAATCCGCAAACCATGGGGTGGAAGAATCAAGTTTGGAATTTACTATACCAAGTGTCTCGAGCGGAAATGTTTCGGGGATTTCCTTAGGCTCGTAAACACTTTGGTGAGGATCTTCCAAACGAGAGAGATGATCGACCGCTAGGTTCTCGGCTCCTTTTTTGTCAACGATTTTGTGATCAAATTCTTGAAGGAGGAGAATCCAACGAAGTAATCTCGGCTTAGCATCTTGCTTTGCCATGAGATACTTAATAGCCGAGTGATCCGTATACACTATGCATTTCGTCAAGACGAGATAAGGTCGGAATTTCTCAAATGCATACACCAAGGCAAGGAACTCCTTTTTTGTTGTAGTGTATTTAAGTTGAGCCTCGGTCATCGTCTTGCTAGCATAGTGAATAGGATAGAAGTGCTTATCATGACGTTGCCCCAAAACGGCCCCAATGGCGTAATCACTAGCATCACACATAAGCTCAAAGGGGAGGTTCCAATTGGGAGCAACAAGAATGGGAGCTTCGGTAAGTTTCCTCTTAAGGATCTCAAAGGCTCGTACACAATCTTCGTCAAAGACAAAAGGTGCCTCTTTTTCAAGAAGATGTGTAATGGGTCGAGAAATCTTTGAAAAATCCTTGATGAATCGACGATAAAAACCCGCGTGGCCTAGGAAACTCCTAACTCCCTTGACGGTTTTGGGATGAGGTAATTTGGCGATGACGTCTACCTTAGCTTGATCTACCTCAATCCCCGCTTTCGAGACCTTGTGCCCTAAGACGATTCCACTCTTAACCAAAAAATGTACATTTTTCCCAATTGAGCACAAGGTTGGTTTCCTCACAACGTTTCAACATTCTCTCTAGGTTCGACAAACACGAAGTGAACGAATTACCAAACACGGAAAAGTCATCCATGAAGACTTCCATCGTCTTCTCGATCATATCATGAAAAATAGCCATCATGCATCGTTGAAAAGTTCCCGGTGCATTACAAAGTCCGAATGGCATTCTACGATAGGCAAACGTTCCATATGGACACGTAAACGTAGTTTTTTCTTGATCACGAGGATCGATGGGAATTTGGAAGTAACCGGAAAAACCATCTAGAAATCAATAGAAATCGTTTCCCGCAAGACGCTCCAACATTTGGTCCATGAAGGGCAAGGGAAAATGGTCTTTTCGAGTGGCTTCATTCAACTTTCGATAGTCAATGCACACTCTCCATCCGGTCACGAGTCCAGTGGGAATTAACTCGTTGGCATCGTTTGGCACAACAGTCATCCCTCCCTTTTTAGGGACACAATGAATAGGACTCACCCAAGGGCTATCGGAAATAGGGTAAATCATTCCCGCGTCAAGGAGTTTAAGGACCTCCTTTTTGATAACGTCGTGAATTTTGGGGTTCACCCTCCTTTGACTTTGGATTGTTGGCTTGAAATCCTCCTCCATTAAGATTTTGTGGGTACAAAACTTGGGATCGATTCCCTTAATGTCGGATAACTTCCACGCAATCTCCCCTTTGTGATCCTTAAGAACATCGACAAGTGCGGTTTTTTCATCATTCGAAAGATCCTTCACAATAATAACCGGCAACTTGTCGTCCTCCTCCAAATAGACATATTCGAGGTGAGGAGGTAAATCTTTCAACTCAAGGATAGGTGGTTCCTCAAGTGAAGATTTGGGCTCGATACTCATAACCTCCTCGGGTGGAGGAAATGGGAAATCGTTGAGAAAATCCTTGATAATCGAGAAGTCCTCATCGTTGTCGAGGTCTTCGTCACAAGTACGTGGAACATTACATTCTTCCAACGTAAAACCACCACCTTCGAAAGGAGTGAAGGTTGGTGTCGAATTATCAATAATTGGATCTAACATAGTGGGATTGCCACTAGTTTCTTCATCACCAAACCCTAAAACTTCTTGTGAAAATTCCTCGCAAACCACGTCGATCATATCAACGAGGTTTATGGTAGCAACGGAATAAACATGAGAAAGTTGAGAATTTTGAGTTGCGTTTATAACAAGTTCCTCGTCGTTGAAACGTAAGGTGATCTTTCTAGCATGCACATCAATTAAAGCCATAGACGTATCTAAAAACGAACGACCTAAAATAAGAGGAACTTGAGGATCCGTGGGGATATCAACAACGATAAAGTCTACGGGATAGTAGAACTTCCCCACTTTCACAAAAACGTCTTCCGCCAAACCACATGCGAGAATCGTGGAATGGTCGGCCAACTCAATAGACATTCGTGAAGGAGTAAGATTAGGAAGATTGAGCGACTTGAAGATTGCAAGTGGCATCAAGTTAATGCTAGCACCAAGATCGGCCAAGGCATAGCATTCTTCCATATCTTGAATGGCACAAGGGATCAAAAATTTACCGGGATCACCGACTTTTTGAGGTATGCGATTAAGATAAACCGACGAACAACTAGACATTTGGTGCAATTTCTCCTTGTTGTTCAACATACTCTTAAAGTTAGCGGCAAATCGAGGCATCATGACCAAAGCATCGGCGAAACTCACATTAAGGTGCAACTCACGAAACATTTTCATAAAAAGCTCAAATTGGTAGTTGTCGCGCTCTTGTCGTTTCTCATTCCTAAGTCTCGATGGGTAAGGCAAGGGTGGTGTGGGTTGGGGCATAGGCATAGCCTTTGGAATCTCGGGTTCCAATGTTGGTAAAGGGTCGACCGTAGGTGTGGCATGAGCGGTACTTTGTGGGCTTGAAATATGCTCCTTTTCGACCACCACCTCGGGTTCTTCCTCAATTTCCTCTACCGTTGGAGTAATTGGTTGAGGAATCGGTTCCTTAAGTGTCTTACCACTTCGTGTGGTAATCACTTTCATCTCTCCCTTCGGGTTTGAAACGGTGTTACTAGGTAGACTACTCGAAGTAGAGGCTTTGTTCCCCATGACGGCTTCTAAAATTGCGTTAAGCTTAGCATCGTGACTATTAAACTTCAAATCTTGACTAGCGGCTTTTTGGTCAATTTTTTGTTCAAGCCTAGCATGACTTTGCTCTATCTTGTTGTTTTGACCTCTAATTTGATTGGCAAAATCATTTTTCAACTTATTTCTCATAATAAGATTTTCTTTCACAAAATTAGCCAACTCCTTAGTGTTTTTAGCCGTGTCCCTAGCTTGACTAGCCAATTGCTCTTGAATGTTTTCCAAAATCTTATCATTTGCCGTGGCGTAATTCAAAAAGTCCATTGGAAGTTCTTTTGTGTAAACATTTTGAAGACCTTGACTTGTGTTTTGAAAATTACGGTTTTGATTTTGATTTTGCAATTGGCTACTAGTTCCTTGATTCCCATAGTTGTTATTACCCTTAAAATTGTTCCTTTGATTGCTTTGGTAACCAACTTGATTGTTTCGATAATTGTTAGCATTTTGATTTGGTGGAAAACCCGGTGGAGTCAATTGATTAGTGCGAGGAACTTGACCGTTTTGGTTATAAGTTCCCGCGGCCGCGAAGGCACTCGAAGTGTTACCACCATTGGTAATGCACTCGGAATAATCGTGATCTCCACCACAATACATACAAGAAACCTCAACCGCTTTAATCGTAGCGGGAGCGGGTTGTTCACCAACTTTAAACTCTATTAACAATCCTTTCAACTTATCAAAAATTTTGTTCTCCGAATTAGCCTCGATTTGTCAAGCATCAACGGTGTGTGACAATGAAGGCGAAGACGAAGACTAAGTCTTACGAACACTCGACGTGCTACGAGGACTATAGACCTTAGACCTATTCTCAATGATTAACAAGGCTTCCTCGACCGTCTTACACAAAAAATTACCACCCGCGGCGGCATTAAGATAATCACGCTCATGATCGTTCAAGCCATTGTAAAACGTGTCAATTTGATGCAAGTCGGAAAAACCATGATGAGGACATTCGTGCAACATTTCCTTAAACCTATTCCAAGCCGTTGAAAAACTCTCATTATACTCTTGTGAAAACTTTGAAATCTCGTTTTTCAAGTGCGTAGTCTTAGAGGGCGGAAAAAATTGGTTCACGAATTTTGAAACGAGATCCTTCCACGTCAATATAGAATTGGGTGGCTCTTTCTCTAACCAAATTTTTGCGGGCCCCGCTAAGGAATACGGAAAAAGAATCATCTTAATCGAGTCGTTTGAGACGTCCTTAAACTTGCAAGTGGCGGTGAGACGATTAAATTGGCGAATGTGGTTATGAGGGTTGTCCTTTTCGTCACCTCGAAACTTGTTGTTTTGAATCATGGACAACAAACCCGTCTTAACCTCAAAATTCTCCGCAAGGATAGCGGGAATCACAATCGCTTCTCCATAACCCTCGGTGGGTGCTTGAAGCAACTCCATTATAGTTCGATTAGCCATGGGTGCTTCTTTCACTACAATGGGTTCGTCAATAGGAGACTCCTCACTAGTAGGAGTGATTGATTTGTTTCTTCGTTTACGAGCACGTCTTGCTTTAGAGCGAGTTTGCATAAACGTCACGTACAACGAGAAGGCGAGCAAAGAAGATTCTTTTTGGTGTTTTTTACTTTTTCAATTTTTTGTGGTTTTTGATTGTTTTTACTTTTTTGGATTTTTGGAATGTATTAAGTAGACACAAATCTACAAATCTCCTCCTTAATCAAATCTCTCGATTAAAGAAGCCTCAAGGAATGAAAACGATCACGTGAAGTGAACGCCTTCGATGACTTTAGAATGATGGTGGAACACCAAATCGTTCAAGAGGGTTTAATCAATAGAAACCAAGAAAATATATATGATACTTAGTAATACTTTGGGCGGCAAAACCCTCGATTAGCTTTCAAAATCAAAATACGCACAAGCAAGCAGAGGAAACGAGGCGGCGCGAAGCACTTAAGAGCCTTTTTCCTTTAGGTCGTGAAATACAACCGCCTTATACCCACCTTATAGTTTGTATTTCTCAAAATCGAGCTTCACGAAAGTATTTATCTATTTTTTCCTTTTTCTTTGGTTTGAGATTCGAATACAATGATTGGGTAATGACCTCCCAAGTCAAGGTTGTGATTTCTCACGTATTTGGAGTACTTGTAAATTTATTGTTCTACGTATACAATATACTAATAATATTCACACAAAAATCGAAAACCGATAATACGTATTAGTAGAGTGCTACTAATACAATTAGCTATTTATGTCTATATAAAAACAACAATGGTTCAACCAAAACACAACACGCCTCCCCGGCAGCGGCGCCAAAATGATAGTCGTAAAATTACGTCTTTTAGGAAAAAGAGCGTAAAAATAGGGCAAGTGTGCACTACGATTTAGGAAAACCGTGTGTGAATGACCCTAAGTGAGTTCGTTCTCGAGGAGGCTAGTGCGTTGTGTTAAGAGTTGATTAATGTTTGTGATTATATGATTGAGAAAGAAATGGGATTAGAAGAGAAAGATGGTTACAAAGACGAATTAAACTACGACGAAAAAGGCGAACACGTAAAATCGTAAATAGTGCCAAAATTAAAATTTTAACATAAAAATTCCTAAAAATTACTAAAAATCCCCAATAATATTCTAAGAGTTTACAAAAAATCCAAACTTGCTAAAACCTTCTAATTAATTAGATAATGACTTTTTAATACTAATTAAAGCCCTAAAAATCACTTTTAATTATTAAAAAGCCTTAAACAAGATCTAATAGTTTGTAAACCTCAAAAATATCTTATTTAAGCTAAAAACTATTTTTTAAAATCTTAAAACCAAATTAAACTATTTTTAAACACTTAAAAACTATTAAAAACAATTAAATCTTAAATTAATTCTAGAAATTAATTGAAAAGTCTAAAAAATATTTGGAAAGTGACTAAACTCCTAATTAAGTGTCCTTAACCTAGGAAAAATGTAAAAACTAAAAAAAATAAAACTTTAATTTTTAATAATAAAATAATATTAAAATAATCAAAAAATTCAAAGTTCACTAAATAATTCCAAAAAATAACCAAAAATCCTAAATAATGTAACTAAAACAAAAATGCAATCCAAATTTTTTGAAACCTATTTAATAATTTTATATTAAATTTTAAAGTTGCTTAAAAACCCTAAAATCCTATAAAATCAAAAATAAGCTAAATTGAAAACTTAAAAAGCTGTAAACCTCAAAAATGTGATTAAAAACCTAAAAACTATTTTTTCAGATTTTTAATATACCTTTTACTATTTTTTAATGACTTTTTAAAATTAAAACTAAAAATAATCCTAATAAATTAATTAATAAAGGGAAAATATACTTTTTTGCTCAGAAAAGTCAAACAACCTAATATAATCCTAGGAAAAATGCTAAACAGGAAAAAGCTAAAAGAAATAAGCTAGAAATAGCTTATTTAAAAGCTGTTAGCCAAAATAAGCTACAAAATAAATGCCTTTAAGTAATTAATGAAATGAAACTTAAACATAAAAAACCATCCGGACCACTGGTAAACACATTACTCCTCCAATAGAGAGGTCGCGTGTTCGAGTCCAGGCCAGGTGAGTTTTTTGCAATTTATTATTTTTTTTTTAACTTTTAAATACACAAACAGTGACTAATTTGAACACAAAAACTCAAACACCAATCCAAAATAAACAAGATTAAAGTCAAATGGAAACCAAAACGTGCTCAGATTACTTTAGTTTCTGATGAACACAAATGAGTGTTCTTCACTTGTGAAGATTGTGATCAAGAGGTCTTGATCATGCTTTTGTGGATGTTTTGTTGGACAATGAGGGCACCCTTATACTCTTTGGAGTATAAGGAGTCAAAATCAACACAAATAAGCAAGTATCAAGCACCACAAATCAAATCAAATGGCAACATGTTTCTGATTAAGCCAAAAATGCAGGTCTAATAAGATTTGCTGATTCAATTGGCACTCAAAATGAATTTCAAATGCTCAGAATTTGCATACAAGTTTACCAAACAGCTTATAATCAATACTCAATACTGCTACTCCCTAAATTCTAGCAGATGAACAAGCTTGGTGCACAAATTTCACCAAAACAAGCAGAAAAAATTACTTGGCAGATTTTATGCTTCTTTTCAACTTTTTAGCATGCAATTTGCTTCAAAACACTTCCAAACTAAAAACCAGTCACACTTAGCACCTAATAGCAACCTAAGAGTAATGTCTAAACAGGTTTTAAGCTAAGTTTCAAACATTAAACCAATCTTATACCCTAATCCAAACACCCCTTAAAAATTGAAAATCAGATTTTTTTCAAAGCAAATCTATGCAAAACCTTACCCAATTGGTTCTAATTACTCTAAACATGCATACTAATCTCTCACAACTAAAATCAAAACAATAAACATGCAATCGAAAAATTTGCAGTCAAAATCATGCAAAATCACACAAATACATATAATTTTCAGAAAAATGAAAATGGAAAAGGGAAACAAGGAGCTACCTTAAGGGTCCTACATCCAGGACCCTTAGTGGCTGCTTTGCCACCTCCTATAGGCTGGGGCCTATGCTGGACCTTGAACATGTAAGTAAAAATAGAGAGTGATGGTGGTGGTTGCTGCTAACACACACACCCAATATGCCTTTTTAAAATGATTTGAGCTTTGGAACCTGCTAAGAAAGAAGGAAAACAAGATTGCTGTTCACAAAACAAATAAGCTATAAGCCAGCTTATCACTTAAGCTGCCTATGGCTTATTTGACAAAGAAAACTGATTTTGAAATATTTTGAAAATTTTACTAACAACTAAATCAACAAGCACTTTAATGCTCACTTAAGCTTGATAATCAACAAGATTATCAGGCTTATATGAACAGCTTAAAACACTTGGACCAATTCTGAAATTTAAAAACTTAAGTCCAAACAGAAACTTAAACTGAAACTTAAACTTGGAAAATTAAAATTGCAAGAATGTAAAAGAGGTTCTTTGCTTCTCATCAACAACACTTAACCCATTTCATTAACAAAAGAGGATTTACAAGCTTGTGACAAAACGGAGAAAAAAGAACAGGAAAAACTAAGTCCTATCATGCCTTTATATAGAGGCTTACAAGTGATTCTAGAACTGAATAGAGACTAAAACCCTAACACTTGAACTTCCAGTAATGCCCTTGAAGATTCTTTGAAGATGCCATAAAGATTCCAAATTTTGAATTTCTCCAAGAACCCATGTGATGATCTTGGCTTGTAGCTGAGATGCCAGTTGTAAAAAGATGATCCCAGCCGTTGGTGTATCCTTTGGGAGCACGAAATTCTTGTGAGTTGTTGATTTTCTGCTGTGAGTTTGTCTTGGAGCCAAAGTGTGGGTCAGGGGAGGGTTGGAGAGTCACATGGGTGAGAGTGATGGGTAATTTGGGGGTTGGGTTTGGTTTATGTGATGGTAAATTAGCAATCTGGAAAACCCTAGCTTAAAACCCTTTGATTTGCTCTTGATTTTGACTGGGGAAAAATAGGGTTTATGGGTGATTAGGGTGATGTTTAATCAAAAAAGGGGGTTAAGTATTTAAAATTTGTGTTTGCCACCAAAATTCAAAACGGGATTAAGTTAATTAAATAAAAGGGTGAGTGGATTAGTGACGTGGAGGGGAGGGGCGTTTTGATTGGGTAATGGGTATGAGTGGGTGAGGTGTCAAGCAGGGAGTGGAGGGTGATAGTTTGTTTGTCTGGCAGGAATGGCCCTTCTCTTTTCAAACTTTTTTCATGTTGTATTAAAAGGCTATCAACGCCTAAATAACACATGACAACTTTTGAACATTGGCAGTTTTGGCACAACAAGTTTTGAAACTTGTTTCAAGGACTATAAGTACAATTTTGGCAATCTTCAAGGGCTGTTTTTGACATGTCTTCATACTTCAAGGCTTTGACTTGTTTGTTGACTTCTTGGAGGACCATTATTGACAATTTAGTTTTGTTGAGGGACTAAATTTGCCAATTCTTCAAAGTTAAGGGTCCTTTTTGTAATTTTGACAAACTTTAGGGACCAAACTTGTAATTATGAAGATACAAGGGTATAAATTGTCAATTCTTCAAACTTGGAGGACCAATCTTCATAATTCTTCAAATCTTCAAGGGTTTTCTTTGGAAAATTCATCATTAGGGCTTGGTTCATCGTGCGACTTCGTTTCCCGTGTTCGTTTTTGCATGATTCTTGTGATCTTTTGTCATTTTCTCAATATCCGTACCTAAAATACACAAGCAACAAACACAAGCATATATTTGGGTATTTTGATGATATTTAATGCATTTTAAGCCCTATTTGGACGATGAGACTATGTATAAAAGCAGTCTCATCAACTGCCCTGTTACTGCTTCTCCCAAAACAATACATTTATCATCTCAAAACCAACAAACATATACCTAGTGTCTTTTATCTTCTCTCTCCTCAACAACAAACAAACTAATCTCACTTTGTATTCTCCCCCAAGAAAAACACTTTTGTTTCCTCTGTCTTCTCAAATTTGAATAAACACCATCAAAGAACAAGAAGATTTCGAACCATAAAAGAACAAGAAGTTGGCAGCAAGATCATAGAATTGTGGTCTCGGGTAAGGTTAGGTGATGTTTGATTTCTCGTAATCCAAAATCGAAACAAAGATAGAATTTTAACAGCTTTGTTAAAGTTCTTACTTTTAATTCGAAAAACAAGGATGGTTTTAAATAGACATGGATCGATGATGATACAATTTCGTGTTGGATGGATCTTAATAGATCTCTACATGCATGAATGTATCTCACGAAATTGAATCTGAGATCTAGTTGTTTTATTTTTACGATTCTAGAGGGTTGATTAGATGTAGATTGTTGGCTGAAACAAAGGAGTCGAGTCGTGAGATCGAGTCAGATGTGTTGGTCTGATGATGACGAATCGAGTACGTGTTAAGTCGAGAGGTGTCGGTCTGTGGGTTTTGAATTGAGTCGAGAGTCTTATTGAAAAAGTGAGTCTTTGTGTTGGTTCGAGTGATGTCGAGTCGAGAGTCGAGAGTAGAGAGTTTGTTTGGGTTGAGTCGAGTGTGGAGTTTTGTCGAGGGTGGGTGTGTAGAAGTCGAGGGTGAGGATGGTTGTTTGGTTGAGGCTATTTAGAGTCTGTGTTTGAGGGTGAGGCTGGTGAGGGAGTCGAGGGTGAGGGTCGAGTAGAGAGTTGTGGTGAGAGGTCGAGTTCGAGGGTGTGTTATGTGTTCGAAGGTCGAGAATGGTCAGTCGACAAGATGAAAGAGCGAGTCTTTGGAATGAGGAGTCCAGTCGTTGTTGGGTGCGAGTCTGTGAGGATGTTTGTGTTAGTATAGAGTCTTGGTGTTTGTTTTGGTTTTAAAGTGTGGTGGAAAAGTCCATCGGAATGTCAACAAATGAAAACCGTCGGAATGTCAAAACAAAAGCTCCATCGGAATTAACAATCAGAATGCTATCGGAATGCAACCGATCAGAATGCTATCCGAATAAGTCCATCGGAATATAGATACAAACAAAAACCGTCGGAATGTTGTCGGAATCCCTATACCCTTTTCCGATGCAAAAAATCGGAATAACTATCAATGCTTAAACCCTTTTCCGATGACACCAAAAACAAAAACAGAATGAAACAAAAGTTTCTTTAAACAAAGAACCGACACTTTTAATAAAATAAGATAAAATAAAATAAAAAAAATAAAAAACTGATAGAATAAGATAAAATAAATAAAAAAACTGATACTTTTTAATTTTTTTGTGACAAAAATAGCTCCCAAATCGAGACAGTAAGAAAACAGATCAAGACAAAACTTGATAAGAAAGTATTAACCGAAACTGATAGAAAATTTTTGAGACAAAATTTACAAAATTTTTAGAATATAAAAACCATTTGGTCCAACTTAAACTTAAAGAAAAGAAATAGACGAGAAAAAATTGTAAAGGAAGAAAATTTTACCACCAAATCAATAAATAAAAACATGTCAATCCGAAGATTCAACCATAGCTCTTGATACCAACTGTAGGATCGTGTTTTTCTAAGGATTATGCATGTTATAGGTTAATCTATTGAATGGATGTAAGGGAAGAACTTAGAGAGAGAAAGAAGAGAGAGAAAGGAGAAAGATGGAAAGAAAGATGGAATATGATAAATGAAAGTGTTCAACCCCTCCTAACATGCTAGGAGGGGGGTTTATATAGCCCACCCTACATGTGGGCTATATGGGCTATACCTTAATACATTGGATCACGAGCCCAATACTTGTATCTATATTTGGAGTGACTGATCCTTTCCAAATACGTAAAAACTTATTTCCAACAGGGGGCACGATCCGTCCTGAGTACTTGTGCATCGTCTCTTCGGAGGCAAGATATCTCGACGGGGATATAGTTCATCTTCCACAGGTGGTGTGGGAAAGATCCGGATAATGTGGTGTGTGTTCTTGTGTGTGTGACGGGATACTTCTTGATTGTTATAGTGTGCTTTGTGAATTGTAGATGTGATTGGTACTTGGATTGAGTTTTGTTGTGGATGCATGTAGCATGATTATCGCATTATGGTCCATTTCTATAAATTGTTTTTCTTGAACTTATTTACAGCGAATGTCAAGGTTTCTTATGATGTTCTAGATAACTTAAACCTATGTTCTCACCAACTTTATGTTGACAGATTTTAGTGTCATTTTCAGGTGAGATAGTTGTGCAAGATGATGTTAGAGGTGGCTAGAGTATAGAGGATGCTAGGATTGCATTAGGAGGAATCCCTTTCCTCTTAGATTTTATTTTGTCTTTTGATTTAGTAAATTGTTTGATACATGTATGCTTGATGTGTGTTATTTGAATGTCTTTGGTAAGAGGTAGGCATGTTACCTACTTACCTAGACGCCTACATTATTTGAGATATTGTCATGACATTGTGTCACCTTTTTATGACATTACTATTTCATTTAAATAACTCTATTGACACGCTATTGTTGTGATGATATCCATACGTCGCACCTCATATTCCGCCATGGTGGGGTGTGACACTTGCTCTTGTTTTTTTTTTGTTCACTTTTCTGTAAATCCTACTTTCAATTTTATGAAATAGTGTTTGAATTTGTGAAGAAATCTAAGTGCCAATCTTATTATACTCTTGTTTATGTATAATGGTTATGAATCTTGAATCCTAAAACCTGTTTTTAAAGATTGTGCAAGAAATTGCATAATTTTCCAAAACTTGATATTTTGTTAAGTTCTTTGGTACACCTTTGGAATTTTTAGGCTATAAGTTGATCATAGCACCCTGATAAAGAGTTATCAAGGTGTTGTGAGGCTTGTGGTTTGGGGATAATCAAAGAGTGGGTACAAAGGTTGCATAAATCAAGCCTTTTTCTACTTTATGTTTTTCATATTTTTGTTCTAACCTTGTTGAATCTTAGAATCCTTGTTGTGGAAGCTTGTGCCTTGTTTTGCTAGGCACATCAGCTCAAAAATTCATGAGTGTGGATGTACATTCATGAGGTTTGAGTTCTTGAACCCAAAAATATGTCAAAATACTTGAATTTTGTGATTTTGAGTTCTGCTATTGTTCTTGTTGTTTTTGTGGCTTAATCTTGATTGATACTGCATAATATACTTGTTATTGTGTTTGATTGGGCTTGGGTAACACTAAATCACACTTAGACTTTGTTAAATTTGTATTTGAAAAAGATAAGGGGTGTTTGGGTTAACCTGTTTAAGATCACAAGTTGTTTTTTAGTTATTGGAAGGTGTTGTTTAATGTTTGTATCTGCTTAATACTTGGTTGTGTGCTCATATCTGCAAGTTTTCAGCTTTAAAACATTAAATCTAAGATTGTGCTATAACTCACTTGATTTTGCTTGTTTTGACCTAAGATTTTGGAAACACCTAGAGTGTATGTATGTTTAGGGCTAACAAGTGTTAAATCAAAGTTTGTGTAACCTGTTAAGAAGATTTGAGTGTTTGAAATTAGATTTGTGGTCAAGTATATCAACAAAGTATCATAGCTGCTTGTTCTTGTTCATCAGTAACTTTGATCTGCTTGAATCTGGATCTAGACTTTGAATAAATGCATGAAGCCTGTTTATATTTGTTCATTTGGATTAATTATAGCTTGTGTATGCATTTGGTGAAGTTTAGCTGGCTTATTCTTGCTAAAAGTGCTTATTGAGTGAAAACTGCTTATTGTTCATATTTGGGCAAGGTCTGGTGATCTTTTGAATTAACTGTATTGATTGGCTGATTGATTTTGTGTTTTTGTTGTTGTTATTGACTCCTTGTGATTAACTGATCACTTGGGTGCCTTTGCTTAACCTGAATCCACAAAAAAGTCACATAAGACAAAAAGTAAAAAAGGTCAAGCAGTGGAAACTTTTCCCACTTCTGAACCTCCAAAACCAACCCCTGCTAGTAATAAATATCAAATAGCTTATTCTTAAGCCATTTTGGCTTATCCAGACTTGCAACAACTTATTTTTTGTGATAGATCTTCCTTATTTGACCCATTGATTTGATTTGGAGCTTATTAGGGTTTGACTTTTAAGTTTGCATCGAAAACTCATCAAGTTTACATTTACATAAGTGCTTAATTGCTTATTATGGCTTATTTAGTGTGCTTATTGGAATTTTTTTGATTATTTTGCTTAATTAAGTCATTTAAAACCTTTTGAAACTTGAATCAGCACTTGAGGTGGTCTAGAACTCAAAAACGACTATTTTGTCGTTTTGTGAAGAGAGTCTTGGCTTATTTCAGGCTTATTTCTTGTGCTTTTTCAAATTTTCTTTTCACGGATCTCTTTGGTAACTCAAAAGGAGCTTATGTGTCAAATTTTAGCTTATGGCATCAGCTTATAGCTTAATGGGCCAAAAAGCCCATTAAGAATAAGCTGCTTTGAAATAAGCTAGCTTAAACACATTTTCAGCTTTTGGGACTTTAGAGTTTTGTTCTTAAAATCAAATTTTTAAGTCAGATTTGAAGTTTTAGGCTTATTTGGTTGACTTTTTCTTATTGAAATAAGCTAGCTTAAACACATTTTCAGCTTTTGGGCCTTCAGAGTTTTGTCCATTAAGGGACTGTTTTGTCATATAGCCCATTTTAAGGCCCAATAGGGGTATTTTGGTAATTTCAAGTGCATTTCTGTTTTATTTTGGTTAAAATAAACTAGTTTGAAACTTTTTAGATTTTTTATAAATTTTGGATTTTTATTAATATTTTATTATTATTTTATTATTAAAAATTAAAATTTATATTTTTACAAGTTTTTCATTTTTTTAGTTCAAATACATTAAGTTAGGAATTTTACAATTTTTAGATTAATTTTATTGTCATTATATTAATTTTTAGAATTATTTTAAGTTTTAATAGTTTTTAATTGTTTTTAAATAGTTTTAATTAATTTTATAATTTTCAAAAATAGTTTCAAATTTATTTAAGTCATTTTAGAGGTTTACAAGTTAAAAAATATCGTTTTGGGCTTTTTGTTAATTAAATTGATTTTTTGGGCTTTAATTAGCATTAAAAAATTATTATTTAATTAAATAAAAGGTTTGAGTCATTTTTAATTTTTTATAAACTCTAATTGCATTCTTTAGGTTTTATGGCAATTTTCTAGGAATTTTTAGGGTAATTTTTAATTTTGGTCACTTTTTACGGTTTTACGTGCACGACTTATCGTCTTAGTTTAATTCATAATCGTAATTGTCATTCTCTTCTAATCCCTTTTCTATTTTTCTTTTCTCATAAATCATAATCACATCATTAATCATTTCTTACACAACACACTAGCCTCCTTGAGAACGATCCTCACTTTGGATCAATTACTTGTGGTTTTCCTAAATCACTTGTGTACTTACCCTAATTACACTTTGTTTTCCTAAACAAGTGCTAATTTACAACCATCATTCACCTTGCTCAAAAGTATTGGAAGATAATAAATGTCCAAACGAGTTGTCAACGTTTGGGCTATTTTAGCCTGAATTTAACCTGTCAGCGTTGGATTTGCCTTTGTCAGCGCTCGAAGATTCATGCATGTTTTCATCAACTGGCCTTTCTTGTGGCCCTACTTCCTCCTTTTCAGCAGCAATAGTAGCTTGTGTAAGTCCATCACTCCATATAGGAATGGTAACATACTCAAGTATGGGGTCTGATTTGACTGCTTGTGATCCTACTTTCTTGTCAACCTGTTTACCTGCAATTTCAACAATAGGTTCTTCCACAACATGTGAATCCTTTTTCACAATGAATGGATTAGTAACAGGCATATAATTCAAGGTTCTAGATAATGGCTCTAGATCAAAGAACCAATCTGGTCCACTCTTAGGATCACTAGGTTTACTTTCTAAAAACTTAACATGTACTTTTTCAAGAATACGTTTTTCTTTCTTGTTGTACACCCTATATCCTTTGCTCTGCACTGAATAACCCATAATGTAGCCTTCATCACCTTTTGCACTAAACTTTCCTAAGGCATCACTAGTATCAAGTATCACTACATGACATCCAAAGGGTTTAAGAAAACCTATATTGGGTTTCATATTCCAAAATAGCTCATAAGGTGTCTTATTATGGATTTTGTTGACCAATGCTCTATTCTGAACATAACAGGCTGTATTCACAGCCTCAGCCCAAAAAGCAATGAGAAAATTAGCATCAGCCAACATTGTCCTTGATGCTTCTATGAGTGTTCTATTCTTCCTTTCAGCCACCCCATTCTGCTGTGGGGTTCTAGCTATGCTAAACTTCCTAGTAATCCCTTTATTAACACAGAAGGCATCTAACAATTGGTTTCTAAACTCACCACCATTATCACTTCCAAGTATTTTAACCTCATTCCCTGTCTTTTTCTCAATTTAGGTAATACAGTTAATCAAAACTGTGGCAGTTTCACTTTTTAAGGCCAAAAAGAAAGTCCAAGTAAACCAAGAAAAACCATCAGTTATAACAAAACAATAAGATTTACTATTCAAACTTTCTATATTAGTTGGGCCAAATAAATCCATATGTTGAAAGTGAATTGGTTTAGAACTAGAATGCACAAGTTTAGCCTTAAATGAGACTTTGTGTTGTTTGCCTTTCAGATATGCAACACAAGAATGATCAGTGTGGAAAGATTTTGAGGGCAACCCAGCAACTAAATCATGTCTCACAAGTCTATTGATATTCTTAAAGTTTATGTTCCCTAACCTTCTGTGCCATAGATTACTTTCATCTACTGAAGCTTTAGCATAAAGACATGACAAATTGTTGTTCATCCTGATTCCATTAAGATAAAAATTATAAATGTCCTTATGCCTAGGTGTTCTATAGTCAATAAACTTCTCATCATGCATCATAAATTCTTTGCTAAACACTAAGCATTCAGTATCAGTGAAAAGAACCTTATTCTTGTTATCACAAACTTGTGACACACTAAACAAATTACAATCAAGTTCTTTTACCAGAAACACGTTTTCAAAACATAAATTATTGGTGATAATAGTTCCTTTGCCTGAAATAGTACCATATCCTCCTCCAAAGTACACTTTGTCACCATCTTTGATGGGGGTAAAGTTAGTCAAATAATCTTCCTTCCCTGTCATGTGCCTTGAGCATCCACTGTCCCAATATCCATAATCATTGACCTTCTTTTAAATGCCCTGCACATAAAGAAAACAAATTACTTTTCTTTGGGAACCCAAGCCTAAGCATACTTGGATTCATTTAGTTATTCAACAAGAACATACTTAGTCCTTAGAACAACCCCTTGTTCATCCATTTGAGACTTGAAAACCTATTTTACCCCAATTAGTTTAGTTATGATCTTTAAAATATAATGAAATCTATTACAGGTCATAGAAATCCCATCAGAATTAGGGTTTTGTTCTTGTTTAGGTCTCCAAGTCAAACTAGATGAAGCTTTAGACCCCTTTCACTTAAGTTGTAAGTACCTATTATTATTTGGTCTAATATAAGAACCAACACCAGCTGGTTCTGACACTTTCATACCATACCTAGAGCTGTTAGCGTTGGAATTGTTCCTGTTAGCGTTAAATTTGTTCTTGTCAGCGCCGAATTTGTACTTGTCAGCGCCCAAATTACGGTTTGCTACAGAACCCCATTGTCTGTTAGACCATGTATTGGTCTTTTGAAAGGGCCTTTGTCCATGAGTGTTTGTCCCTTTAGTTAAGAAGGGAGCTGGTCTAGTAACTTGTGGACTTGGTTGGACATAAGGTCTAGGTTTGACCATGGTTGACCTATTGTCAGTGTTAACTTTTGAGGCACTAACACATTTATAGGCCAAATGAGAAAAACTCCCACATGTATAACAAGATTTTCTAGACATAACCTTAGGTCTAGACTAAAAGAACCCTGTCCCATTAACACTAGCTTGACTTTGTGGTGACCTAGGTTTTCTATACATTTCAGCATATTTAACACTAGGTTTTCTATTAACCGATGAGCTAAGGTCAAAAGGTTTTCCAGTGGTAGGGTTGGTCACATTAATGGGTGTTGGCTCAAAAGGACTCTCACTAAGCATTCCACCCGTAACAAAGAGAAAAGGGTTGGCTGCTTTCCGTTGCTCAAGGTCAGTGACCTTTTGTTGATATTACTCAACTGGGGTGAGCACTCTAGGTGGAGGAATAAATTCATCTTCTTGGAGTTTCGGAATACTAGTCCAAGAGAGATCTTTTCTCTGAACACCATAAAAGTTCCCAGCAGGTGGAGGAACAACAACATAATCATTCATCCCAATCCCAGACTTGTCCCTAGAATCTCTTTGTTCACTGACACACTTTTCTAGTGTTTGGCTGGATTTATCAAAAATTTAATTTTAAGCCCTACATTTTCTGTATCCTTAATGGCCTCATCTAACTTAAGTTGTACTTCTTCTCTGGATCTCATCAGATTGTCCCTAAGTTCAACACTAACTTTAAGATCATAAGACAAAATATTAATTTGATCTTTTAGGTCAAATTCCATTTTCTTATATTCCTCAACAGTCTTTTTAGTTTGAACAAGTGCCATTTGATAATTAGTTATCTTGCATTTTTCATCAAAAACATCTGATTTTAACTTTAAAATATATTTGTTAAGCTTTTCAGTTTTTAAACGACAACCTTTACTACAGTAAACATCATCATATACCTCACTATCTGATGAAGACGAGGAATGTGCCAAAAGAGCAAAGTGAACATGCTCTTGTTTTTCCTTCTCTACAGTTAAAGCCTTATTCTCTTCCACATCCTTTGCCAAAAAGCTCCAGTCCCATCCAACACCATCAATGTCTTGCATGGCAACCGTAGCTTTTGTCTCTTCAACCTTGACGACTTGGCTTGAAGGCTTTCTAGCATCAGATCTTCTTGGAGATCTGCTGTAACACCCCCAAATTTATACAACTCAATAAAGCGGAAGACTCGTTGGTGTTACGGGATAGCACATTACTCACATCATACAAAACGCATAAAAATCGCGTCGTTTAATAATAAAAGCATTTCCATTCATAAATATCAAATTTACATAGGTCCCAAGTCATATTATTTCATACAAAGTATTACAAAGAATTTGAATGGAAATTATTGTTTAAGTGCGGGCCATGAATTCTTGTCGTCTTCCCGAGAATTACCTTCAAGTACCTGAGATAAAACATGTTAAAAGAAAAGGTCAGCGATAACGCCGAGTGAATTCATAGAGTTTAATAAATTCCATCGATATAACTTTGGTATAAAATTATTACCAAAAATCGTTTCGTACAAATCATTGTAATAGGCCATAAAATAGTCAAAGTCATTTTTATACAAATCCTTATCGAAAATCATAATATAGGCATTTGACTTAAAAATCATTACACGAGCCAATGTCGTAAAAACATCATACAATACGTCTTACGACGTTGTATAAAGTTAAATAAAAACCGTTATATGAATATGGTTATGAAAACCAAAACACGAACATAATATCAATAGTATGACCCCGTATTGCTAGTCAGGCAATACATCGTAATTCGGTGCGTCTTGTAGTATTTTGTTAATTGGATTATTATAAGCCGCATGACATTGTTACCTTACTAAACCAAACAACGGGTAGATAACCCGATACTCAATTTGCCCATCTAAATTAGCGTGTCGTCACAAAGTTCACGCTATGGAAATCTTCTCATACATAAATTCGCTTACCAATCAATGTGGCACGACGGGGATCAACCGTCAAGGCGCGAACTGGGGTGATCGTCCCCAAATAGTACTATTATATGCACAAGCGTCTACCAAATCCCGGTAGTTCAGAATTCATGCTAATGGGACTTTTAGTGACATAACCTAACTTAAATAATCCATTTTATTTCATCTATCGGGTCCTTTAATCATTCATCGGGTCATACAATCGGGTCATTCAATCATTCGGGTCCAAATCAATAAACAAACAATCGGGACAAATGGTGTCCTATTTTATAAAAACTAACATGTTATCTCCCTCTCGGGTTTATAAAACATTTATAAAACATTTAAAAGAGTGCGAGGCTATGAACTCACATTGATGTGGGAAGGCGGGTTATCGGCAATTCGGACGTACGGTACGTGCTTCAATCACGGAAACCTAGACAAATAATACTTGTCTTAGACTCATGTCCAATGACTTTATAAAAATAACAATTATGTATACATATGATGATTTTATATATATATGATCAAGTGGGTTTACATATTCTCTTTTACTCATTTTAGTGTTTACGTATTGGTATCTTCTTACTAGTTTTACCTATTTACGTGTTTTAAGTCCAATAAACTTATTATAAGTTCTTTAACTTGTATTAATCCATGTTATACTTATATTATCAGTATCTACACTTTACATGTTGGGCCCAAATGGGTTAAGCCCAATAAGTTCTTTTTATAAGTGTTTAACTTATTTAGTCCAATTATTAGTCCAATATGTTTATTTAGCTCGTTAATGTCCGTATGTCCTATAGTTCGGGTTTTATCGGTTTTTATTTGTATTAGTTACTTATATATCAGTATATGACTTTTAAAAACTTTACATTAGACGGTTTTGATCGTCTAAGTTTTAATTGGCGAAAAACGTTAATTTTACGATAATAGCCGAAAAAGTCGTAAAAATCAAGTTTATAGTTTTTATAACTTATAAATATTATTCCACTACCATTTTTATAATTTATCCATTTATTTAACCTTATACATATTTATATAAATAAAATTCATAAGTTAGTGGGTTTTAATTTTACATTTTATACAATATAATTTTGAGTGCTTATATAATAGTAATAAACATTAATTCTTCAAAATCTGATTTTTATTTTCATCTTCACCATTTTTATCATATCTAGAGTTCTACAATGAAATAGAAGCTCCTTTTTTGGTGGCATGAACTTGATATTATGTGCTACATTTAACTTAGTTATAGCTACTGCTCATTTTAAGTTTATCTAGCCTTAACAGTCCCTACAAAACAGCTTATTCAGATTAGCACACTCATCTTTTTTTGATCATATCTCACTCATTTTAATGATTCTATTGCATGGCCAACTCTCACATGTGTATGACATCTTGTACTTACTGTAAATAGATTCTACTTCATCATTTTATCAGTCTAACATGTGGTTAGTTACTGTTTTTATACAGCCTACCATTTAAACAGGATTTACCCATTTTTCATGTAGTTTGTCCATCTTTTTACCCATGTTTATTCAATCTATCAACACCAAATCCCCACATAACATTTTTATCATCATATTATCATCATATAGATATACAATAGGAAATAAATTACATGATTACATAACCAAAAATAACAAGAGGATGAGGAGGATAATTTTTATACCACCAAGTTGATGTAGGTTGTGATTTGGACATGGATTTTGATTGAGAAACTTGTGAATAACCAAGACCATCTTCAAGACCACCATTCTTCATGAACACCTTGTGGAAAATCAGCCCCAAGACTCCATTGAACTCCTCCTTGGATGTTATAATCACCACCAATCAATAGGGTTTCAAAAGGGCTTCATCTTGTGCAAGAATAACATAGGATTTCATGGTAAATTTTGATCAAAATGGGTGTTTAGGTGGTAAAGTGGACGACACATTTGAGAGAGATGAGAGAAATTTGTGTGGTATTGCATGGTGGAAATGAGAGCAAGTGGTTTGTGAAATGGTTTTGATGGAAAGTGTGCTTAACTTGTAAGCTTAACTTACAAGTGTAAGTATTTAGTTACATGTTGCCACATCTTGTGATGTGGTGGCACATCTTGGCCGTCCCATGTTAGTGGGGTGGGGCAAGATTTATCTTGTCTCATCCCACTAATTTACGGGTATTCCTCGATTCTAGTTTCCTCGATTTGCGTGCTCTCGGGTCGTTTTACGAAAAACGTTTTTATAAATTATGAATCAACGGCACAAAACGAATCTAATAAAAATTGTCTCATCAAAAACGGAGTTCGAAAACGTAAATACGTAATCCTAAGGTTTCCGGTTTAGTCGTAAAGGATGTTAAATTAAAATCGTAAGTCCTAATCTCTTCTCGTAAATTTGTGAGTTTATGAACCAACACAAATTTAAAACTCCAAAATAATATTCACGGATACATTTATTTTCTGAAATGTCAGACTGTCACCAAAGACGGTGTATGTAAACGTAAGCACGTAACGTTGAATCCTCCGGTTTAGACGTAGTCGATGCTACTTCAAGACGTAAATCCAAATTACTTCCCAAAAATAAGTGAGTTCATAATGTAACATTAAAATAATGTTTTTAAATAATATTCGAGAATAAAATATCAACCATAAATTGACTGATTGTCACATCTGCATTCCCTCATAAAGTGACCCATCATATGGCAGTTGTAACACTCAACTTTGGATTTATTAAATCCAGCAGTGTCTTTAGCATTGAAGTTGATCTTCTTTCTAAATCTCCTATTCCATCTGTTGACCCTTATGCTTGCAAGTGCCATATTCCATTTAATATCCATCTCTTCCAAATTCTCATCACTGATTTGCTGAAGATCCTAATATGTAATCATGGAACCACTGGGCAATGCAACAATGTATGCACATACTATATCTAGGTCAATACCAGCAGGTTTAAGCCTTAGTAAGTCAACATTGTATGTGTCAGCGTCTGAATATGAGGTGATGACAAAGGTTGATCCACCACTGACATAAGGTGATCCTGTAACAGGATGCACATACGATTCTCTCTTATCGACTTGAGCTTCACTATGTGAGATGAAAGCCATGTTTCCAGATGTATATTTGCTTCCATGATCCAATAAGATTTCATTCTCTACAATCTTTAGCTTATTGTAGACGTCATCAAAAGTAGAACTCTTATGGGCATTGGTAGCAATGATTAACATAGCTTCAATTTTCCACGCATCACCAAGACATTTAAGGAAAGTAGTAATGATATCAGCACCATTATATTCTGTTCCCATTAAGGTTAACTTGCTAGTGATGTCTAGAAGTTTGCTGCTTACCTCACTTAGCTTCTCAATGGGAAGAGCCTTAAACACTGCATACTCATGCAAAAGTTGCTTCTTATTTTCGAGGGCAGTATCATCATTACCACTATAGTTGACTTAAAGAGCTTCCCAAAGTTCTTTGGCAGACTCAAAGCTTCTATACTTATGTTGATTGTTTGGACCCAAATAGAGTTTATGTATGCTTAAGTTCTTCATGTCATTCATTCTTTTGGCTATATCAGCAGTTGAGACAGCTCTTCCATCCTTAGGTCTTTCTTTACGATCTTCAGCAGTAGAACCAGTGACAGTCCTTGCTTGAATAGCAGCAGCAATCTTAGCCGCTTTATCGAACTCATTTCCATATTCAATAATCTCCCAGAGAGTATGATCATAAATTTGAAGGTATTGTTCAAAATTTAACTTCCATTGTTCAAAGTTGTCAGGGTCGAGCATGGTAGTTTTTAGGTTGTGAGTTGATGTGGAAGAAGATTCTGTAGCAGACATCTTTTCTGGTTTTAAGGTTTTGGTGTTTTTAGGGTTTACTGTTCTTCTTGATCAAAGTTTCTCAACAAGCTCTGATACCACTTGTTCATCCCAAACTTAGATTGATTAGCTGTGTGTTAACCAGATTATATCAAGTTTAACACATACAGAAACTTTGTTGTTATATGAACAATCCAAGTGTTATGCGGAATTAACACTTATATTAAAGAACAAATCAACCAACTAAACTAAACCTTCACTTTTAACTGATAATCAAACTTCAGTACAATGAAAGTCGAATACTGAATAATGTGTATACTATAAACCCTACGACCTCCTTTTATAACATAAGGAGTCGTGTAAAATGGATAACCTATCAACTATTATCAGAAAAGATAAATATAGAAAATACAATATTGAGTATATCTTTTCTTCAAATAACAAACGTGTTGACTAAGTTTTCCTATCAGTGCTTGGACTTCTTCTTGTCAGCACTTGGATAACTCTTGTCAATGCTTGATCTGTCAGCGTATGATTTCTTCCTATCAGCGTCTAGTTAACTCTTGTCAGCGTCTAGGTGTCTTGGCTCATTTTAATCCCAACAATTATGAGTTTGTAGTCATGTCTTTCGGACTCACAAATACTCCTACGGTATTCATGAACCTTATGAACCACGTCTTCCACGAGTACTTAGACAAATTTTTTATCGTATTCGTCGATGATATTCTCATCTTCTCTAAATCCAAGGAAGAACATGAAGAATATCTACGTATTGTGCTACAAATTTTTCGTCAGAAACAATTGTATGCCAAATTTTCTAAGTGTGAATTTTGGCTAAACAAGGTGGAATTTTTAGGTCACATTGTCTCCGCAGAAAGGATTACTATGGATCCTTGAAGGTTGAAGATAAAACTAAATGGCCAAGACCGACGTCTGCAACTGAGGTTCGTAGTTTTCTAGGCTTAAGTGGGTATTATCGCAGATTCGTGGAGAACTTTTCAACACTAGCCTTACCTTTGACCAAGTTGATGCGGAAAGGAGAGAAATTCGTTTAGACTGATGAGCGGGAGAAGTGCTTTGATGAACTTAAGCGGCGGTTAGTATCTGCACCTATTCTTACTCTCCCATCTGGTACAGGTGGATTTCAGATCTACAACGATGCTTTCGGTAAAGGATTAGGCTGTGTACTCATGAAACATGGGAAAGTGATTTTATATGCATCATGTCAGCTGAAGCCTTATGTGGAAAATTATCCTACCCATGACTTGGAGCTAGCAACAGTAGTCTTTGCACTTAAAATCTAGAGACATTATCTATATGGAGAATCATGTGGCATCTTCACTGATCACAAGAGTCTCAAGTACATTTTCACTCAGAGAGAGCTTAACATGAGACATAGAAGATGGTTGGAACTACTCAAGGACTACGACATAAATCTTCAATATCATCCCGGCAAGGCGAATGTAGTGGCAGATGCTCTTAGTAGGGAGTCAGGTATGATTAATGGCATCAAGATACAAGAAGAAATCATACGTGACTTAGAGCGACTAGACATGGAATTCTTAGTACGTGGACAACATGGGTACTGGGCTAATCTGAGAATTGAGCCAGACTTAATTTCTCGGATCAAGGCTGCTCAGAAAGGTGATGGTGAGATTTGGTCTATTATTCAGAATCTTGATCGGCAGACAGAATTACGTGTAGAAAAAGAAGGCATCGTATGGCAAGGAACTAAGTTATGTGTTCTGGATGATCAGGCATTCCGAGAAGCTCTATTGACAGAATCTCACAACTCTCCATTCTCGGTTCATCCACGATCTACCAAAATGTATCGTGACATTAAACAACATTTCTGGTGGAGTGTCATGAAGCAGGATGTTGCTACTTTCGTATTCAAGTGTCTAACCTGCCATCAGGTTAAGATCGAGCATCAGCGGGCTAGTGGTTTACTGCAACCGTTAGAGATTCCCGCATGGAAGTGGGACAAAATCTCCATGGATTTCGTCACCGGACTTCCGCTTACTTAGAGAAAACATGATGCTATATGGGTCATAGTAGATCGTTTAACAAAGTCAGGTCATTTTCTTCCAATTCTCAAGGACTTATCAGTTAGCAAATTGGAAGATATATTCCTTAATGATATTATACGACTAAATGGAACTCCTTCAAACATAATATCATAGTGAGATCCTCGTTCAACGTCAAAGTTCTTAAAAGGTATGCAGAAAGGTTGGGACACTAAACTTAATCTTAGCACTACCTTTCATCCTCAGACCGATGGTCAATCGGAGCATACCATTCAGACTTTAGAAGACATGCTGCGGGCATGTGCATTTGAATGGTCAGAAAGTTGGGACGACTACATTTGTTTGGTTGAGTTTGCCTACAACAACAGCTGGCATGCAAGTAGTAAGTGTGCACCTTTTGAGATGCTATATTGCAGGAAGTGTTGTGCTCCAATCTGTTGGGATCAAGTTACAGAACGAATACTTGAAGGAACAGAAATGATAGAGGTGACTAATTAGAAGGTTTCCATCACCATGTAGATGCTACCGGAAGCTCGTGCTCGACAGAAGAGCTATGCTGATAAGAATCATAGAGATCTAGCGTTTAATATCAGCGACCATGTTTTCCTTAAAGTATCACCAACACGTGGTGTCAAGCGTTTTGGGGTTAACGACAAGCTCAGTCCTAGTTTCATTGGACCGTTTGAAATCCTTGAACGTGTCGATGAAGTATCATATCGTCTAGCTTTACTTTCCCAGCTATCTCATGTGCATGATTTATTCCATGTATCCTTACTAAGAGGTTACATCTACCATCCATTGCATAAATTTTCGTATCCATTCGAGCAGATTCGAGAGGATCTATCATATATTGAGGAACCCGAGAGAGTTCTTGACTGTCAAGAACGAGTCATGAGGAGAAAGACGATTCCATTCGTTAAAATCCTTTGAAGGGATCATTTCGAGCGGGAAGCCACTTGGGAAACAGAGGAGTCTATCCGGACTTCTTACCCTCATTTCCAGTTTTGAGTCGGGTATGTGAGTTTCAGCTTATGTGTCATTTTAGCGTTTATTATCTCAGCTTATCGTATCTCTAATTCGAGGACGAATTATTCTTTTAGAGGGGAAGAGTTGTAAAACCCGCTTTAAAAACCCTAAGATCATTAAATGTACGAAATTATGGTTAAATTTAAACTCTATAATTAGTTAATATACGACATGAATCATGAACATTGAACACGAATATTATGTATATTATTTAATTATCATAAGTATTATGTACATAAACAAAAATATTAATGCACGATAAGAATGTACGTATAAGATTAAGAAAACATTTAAGAAACGATAACACGATAATTAATCACGAACATAATTTAGACACGAAAAACAAATATGAAACTATAAGGGGTGTTTGTGTGTGTCGGCTAAAAGAGAAAGGAAGGGGAAATATAGGCCAATACCGGCCCATGTAATTTGCTAGGTATTTAATAAAAACACCAGGAGTTTTCATTAACCACTTTTACAGAAAATCACAAAAACCCTGTTGATCCCAAACTTAGATCGATTAAGCTTTGTGTATACGAGATTAGATCAAGTAATACACGTAGAGAAACCTTTGCTTATGAATAAAGTAACTAAGTGTTACGCGGAATAAACACTTAATCTAAAACACAAAGATGTTAAACAAACTTTCACTTGTATTAGAATGATCGAACTTGATTACAATGAAAGAGGTTTAACTTGCGAAAACTTATGAAAACTGATGATTAACTTTAACCTAAAATACCTTCTTTTATAGATTAAGAAGTCTTGTACAATAAGCTACGAATCAACTATTCTAGGTAAAGATAATAATAGAAAATACAATGTCGAGCTTATCTTTACCATACACATATAAAGAAACAAATAAACAAAAAGATTCGTATGAAGATATATTCCATCAGCGTTAATCTTCAAGGCTGTCAGCGTTGACTTCTTCAAGTGTAAACGCTTGGCTGTCAGCGTCCAATGTCATCCTATCATCGCTTGAATTCTTCTTATCAGCGTCTAGTGAACTGACCCATATTTTATTCCCAACAAACCCTACCCCCTCCTTTATTCTTTCTGCGGCTCACACCAAATCACAAGGAAGATTCATTGTTGATTTTGGTTCATTAATTGTTACGTTATAATGTTCGTGTCTTAAAACTTTTCACGCAATCGGTATCCCTTGATCTCTAATATTTTTATTTATTTTTCTATGTTGATTAGATCATTAAAAACAAGTATTAAACATGTTAATAAAAGATTAAACATGGGGATTGGGTACTTTTTGTTTGTTTGTTTGGGTTACATGCGAACCGAGAGTCATGTGACTCTCGGTGGTGTTCGGTTACCAACAGCCGCAGCCCTTAGAGGGTCGGCGTTGGCTTGTTTGTGGTCAGCCGCAACACCACACCCCTATTCGGGGGCTGTGGCTTTCGAACAGCAACAAACCGAGACCCCTTTGTGGGGCTCGGTGTGTTCTCGGGCAGTAAAGGGAACCCCGACACAGGCTAGGGTGTGTTTGGTTTCGGATGCATCAACAACCTGAGAGCTTAAGCTCTTAGTGGTGGTGGTTGTGGTTCGGACGAGGCACGACAGCGGGGCCACAACCTTTGTGTTATGGTACTCGGTTGTTGGGTCTCGGGTTTTGGGCTCGGGAACTTGACACTTTTTACAAGAACACGTAATTAAACCATATATGAAAATACTTTACATTATGTTTAATTAATTAATTTAATTAATTAATTCTGGTTTAATTAAAATAAGACTTAGGTTATGTTTATTCAAATAAAATCATGATATAATTTGTATGTACATTTATTTAAATAAACTTATGTTAAATAATTAATAGTATAATTATTCATGTACATTGACTTATTTAATTAAAACTTAGGTTAATTAATTAATATCTTTTAAGGTAAAGTTTAATAACATGAAATATGTAATATTATTAACTAATATCAACTTATGATAACATGACATGACATTATTAATTAATAATAATAAGTTAAGCCTAAGTATTTATTATTTATTAAACTTTATAATATAATTATACATGATATATTATAAGCATACGATTAATTATGGAAATATATTAATTATTGAAACATGTTAATCATGGAATTATACTAATTATAGCAACATGATAAATATGAAAATACACTAAATAAGGTAACATGCTATTTATAGAAACATGCAATATGAAAACTTTCTATTTTTGGAAACTAACTAATTATGGAAACTTACTATTTAAGAAAACTTACTATTTTTGGAAAGTTACTATATATGGAAACTTGCTATTTTTGGAAAGTTACTATATATAGAAACCTGCTATTTTTAGGAAGTTATTCATTATGTTATAACAAGTAATATAACACAAAACAAGAAATAAATGAATCTAAAACACATGAAACTATAAGAAACACATGATTTAAACATGAAATAATAAGACAAGACAAGAACAAGTATAATAAGTAAGAATACGTCAAGTAAACTAAATAACAAGTATGTATAAGTAAAACCGACACTTATTCATGTCACTTTATGATGTAGCTATTGTGAAGTCTGAGTGATCTTTCGCGTTCGTTTTCGTCTTCATTTACTGGACATAAGGTATGGATATTTCGTCCCTCAGTAAGGACATATTTCCTATATTGGGATTCCCCGTTTACAGCCATCTGTTTTCCATAGTAGTTTAAGTGGCTTAAACACATCAATATATGTTATGATTATTTTAGATTGCCTGAGCTATATACATGCATGCCAGTTTCACATAGTTAGGGGGTTCCATAACGGTAGCACTGGAGGCACCGGTGTTATGACTCTTTTGCGGCGAGAGTGATTGCTCGCAGCGTCCCTTTAAGTTATTTGTCCTATGTTACTATTATCATGTCGGGTGAATGTAACGCCTCATTTTGATAAATGGAGTATCACAGGATAATTATGGCGTGTCATCAAAGCATGCAAGGTAAATGTCCAAAAACATTAAATGATCATAAAAGGAGATACCGGAAACAAACATCGGTAGTCCAACATAAGCTCACACACATGAATATAAGTACTGAAATGGAAAAAGGACTAAAGAATGTCCAAAATAAATGAAGTAATGTAATGTATGGAAATTTCATAAAGTAATGAAGGCTAGATAGCTTCCATCCGTATGCATATACTCTCTAGTCCTATTTGCGTCCCTGAGTACCTGCCGTTTGGGAACATGAAAGGAAAACGGCTGAGCAAAACGCCTAGTGAACGGATATACAAGCATAACATGAAATGACATAAGCATAATAAGACTAATAGCAGCGGAAATGTATAAGTCCTAGATAACCTGGAACATGTTCATAAAAATGGTTTTATATTTTGAAAAGACTTATGTTTTTATATGAAAGTTGTATTTAATTTGCCAATAGCCCATATAGGTCATGTGGTTCCACCGTGCATGAACCTCATCATGCAATTAGAGGGGATGCCTCTAATGAATTAGTCTTGGTAGGAGGGATCAATTCCGTGTGAAGGATGCAAGGCATACATCACATTCACCATGAAAATCCTGTAAAAACATGTAACTAGGATGCACCAATACACCCCACATGATAATATAAATATATGGCCAAAACCGAAAAGTAACGACACGAGCAATCACTCGGCCGTGGCGAAGTCATAACACGGGTGCCTCCAGTGTTATGGTTATGGTACCTCCATAACTAGGTGACATAGCATCCATGTATATGGCTTAGGCGTTTAAAACTAGCATAAGCAGATCAAAACATATAAAATAATTGCTTGGGGAAAGCAATTGGCTGCAAACGAGGAATCCTAATAAGAAAAGAGAATGTCCATATTTAAGGACGGAATATCCGTACCTTATGTCCAGTGAACGAGGAAAGATGAAAGGATTAAAAGTCCTACTCTGACCTTACTATTGCTACATAAATAAGGGACATGTATGAGTTGTCTGATTACTAAGTATGTTAGTGGTTATAGCACGTTCTTAACTTGTTTTATATCTTCTTGTCTTATTTTACTGTTTTAAATGATATGTTGTATTATTCATGTATTCATGTCTTCTGATTATGTATTATCTTGTATTCTTATATTATTATACTTGTAGTGTAATAATAAGTAACTTTCTAAATATAGTAGGTTTCCAAAACAATAAAGTTTCCAAAAATAGAATGTTTCCAAAATAGAAAGTTTCCAAAATTAGATCAGTTTGTAAACATAGAAAGTTTCTAAAAAAGTAAGTTTCCTGAAATAGAAATTTTCTATAATAGAAATAAGCTGGATTAATAAGCTAAAAATATAAGCTATTGTTAACTTGTTAAAAGTTATAAGTCATGGAATTAATAGAATAGTTTATTAATTAAATACTATAGGTTATATCTGATTATTAATTAATAATGATAGTACATATTTTATTAATTAAAAATATATCATGGTTAATTAATAAAATATAGGTTACACAAATTTAATTAAGTCATGGTTTAATTAAATTAAGACTAGTATAATACTTAGTTTAACATGTTTTATTAACTTAATAAAATAACCTAACTCATGGTATTTATTAATTAATTATAAGTTCATGTTTTAAATAAATAATTAATAAAACTATAGTCTAAATAAATAATAAAATGTACTTAGGCTAAAACATGTATTATTTATAAAAATAGTATAACCTAGGTTCATGTTTTAATTAAATTAATTAGTTAGGCATGAAAATTAATTTAATTAGCTTGTAAAAAAAACATAGCAACATATCTTGAGCCCGAAGCCCGAGACCAAACAACCCGAAACTAAACACCCCAGGCGGCAGCCGGTGGTGTGGCACTGGCTCACGCCTGCGCTGCCGGTGCCACTGGTCGAGCAAAGATCCCACCGACTTAAGTCGGTGGTTCCCCTTGCTTTGTCGCGTGTTCCCACTGCCCAAAACAAACACACCCTGACTTGCGTCGAGGTTCCTTTTCTCTCCGAGAACAACACCGAGCCCCAAAGGGGTCTCGGTCCCCTTGTTGTCCGAACACTACAGCAACACCGAGCCCCTTGGAGTCTTGGTTGGCAAACCACAAAGACACCGAGAGTCCTATGACTCTCGGTTGGTGTGCGACCGAACAACCAAACAACCCCCCCCCCCCCCCCTTTCTTGTTTTATTATTATCATAACATGTTATACCCATTGTTTTTAAAGATTAACCCTATGTGTTCATAATAGAAATTAAGTAAACCAAAGATGGACGTATATGCGTATGAATGTAGAATTGAAACACGAATACAAACACGTATTAATCAAAGATCAAAACACGACGATGAATCGTCCTTGTGTGGTGGCTGTCGCGGCTTCAAGCAACAAGGAGGCTAGGGTTTCAATTTTTTTTGTAAAAACTCCGTATTATGTGTTTGCTGTGATTTACTTTTCCTAGTTAAGTTGCAAAAGTGGGCTGCACCCCCCCCCCCCCCCTTGTCTCCCTTGTCCGCGGCTACCATAAGCCCGAAGGCAAACCCGTGCCTTTTCATAGTTAAAGTATTAGTCGTATACAATCGTGTTTATTATTCGTGTTAGTTCATTCTTTAATATTCGTGTTAGTTATACTTCGTGTATGTCGTGTTTTAATATTTGTGTTATAATTCTTATACGTGATAATTTTCGTGTATTTAATTGTTCGTGATTATTATTATTATACTTAATAATTATCGTGTGTTATTATTATACGTAGTTTTCTGAATTTAATGTTCCTGACACGTGTGCATAATATAAATAGAAAGTTTTAATTGGTTTGTAGGTTTAGGTGATGTACTGTTCATGGTATCTATATGCGGGTTTTATAACTCTTCCCCCCCTAAAAAGAATAATTCGTCCCCGAATTATAGATAACGTAAGCTGAAAGAGGAACATACCCGAATCAAAACTTGAAATGAGGGTAAGATGTCCAGATAGACTCCTCCGTCTCCCAAGTGGCTTCCCACTCGGAATAGTCCCTCCAAAGGATTTTGACGAATGGAATCATCTTCTTCCTCATGACTCGCTCTTGACGATCAAAAACTCGTTCGGGCTCCTTAATGAAAGTAAGATCCTCACGAATATGTAAGAGTGGATACTGAACCATGTGAAGGGGATGATAATTGTACCCTCTGAGTAAGGACACATGAAATACGTTATGAACGTGAGAAAGTTGTGGAGGTAACGCTAAACGATACGATACTTCACCGACTCGTTCGAGGATATCAAACGGCCGATGAATCGAGGACTGAGTTTTCCTTTGATTACAAAACGCCTAACTCCATGCGCCGGTGATACCTTAATAAAGACATGATCTCCCACGTTGAAATGAAAATCTCTACGATGCTTGTCGGCATAAATCTTTTGACGTGCACGAGCTTCTTGCAGTTTCGCCTTAGCTACAACGACTCTCTCGTTGGTCATCTCTATCATCTCCGGACATTCAAGTGTTCACTCACCAACCTGATCCCAGCAGATTGGGGCGCGACATTTCCTGCCATACAACATCTCAAACGGAGCACACTTGATACTAGCGTGGCGTCTATTGTTGTACGTAATTTCTACCAAGCAGATATAGTCGTCCCAACTTCCTGTCCATTCTATCTCACACGCTCGAATCATGTCCTCTAATGTTTGAATGGTATGCTCCGATTGTCCGTCTGTCTGAGGATGAAAAGCCGTGCTAAAATTAAGTCTGGTGCCTCAAACTTTCTACAGACTCTTCCAAAATCGCGAAGTAAACCGAGGATCTCTGTCTGAGATGATACTGGATGGAGTACCATGAAGTCTCATGATCTCCTTCTGATGTAGGTCAACTAGTTTGCTAACCGTGTCATACTTGCGGATTGGTAAGAAATGAGCTGATTCGGTAAGTCGGTCGACAATAACCCAAATGACATCATGCTTACTCTTGGTCTACGGAAGTCCGGTGACAAAATCCATGAATATCTTGTCTCACTTCCACTATCGAATGTCTAATGGTTGTAGTAGACCACTAGATCGTTCATGCTCGATCTTAACCTGCTAGCAGTTAAGACATTTGAAGACATAGGTAGCAACATCGTGCTTCATACCACTCTACCAGAAATGTTGTTTGATGTTGTGGTACATCTTGGTGGAACCAGGATGAATAGAGCATGGGGAGCTATGAGATTCAGCCAATAACGCCTCCCTGAGTGTAAGATCATCAAGAACACAAAGTCTCGTGCCCTGCCATAAGATACCGTCGTCATCTACCCGAAACTCCGTCTGCTGATCTAGGTTCTGAATAATTGCCCAAATTTCACCATCATCCTTCTAAGCTTCCTTGATCCTAGAGAGTAAGACATGTTCAACTCTAAGATTAGCCTAATAGCCATGATGTCCAGGTACCATAAACTCAATATCCAGTCGCTCCAAGTCTCGTATAATTTCTTCCTCTATCTTAATGTCGTTGATCATACCCGACTTTATACTAAAAGCATCTGCCACTATATTCGCCTTGCCGGGATGATACATCAGATTAATGTCATAATCCTTCAACAGCTCTAACCACCTTTTTTGCCTCACATTCAATTCATGCTGAGTGAAGATGTATTTTAGGCTCTTGTGATCCGTGAAGATATCACATGATTCGCCATACAAGTAATGCCTCCAATCTTTAATGCAAACACAACAACTGCAAGTTCTAAGTCATGCATTGGACAATTCTCCTCATAAGGCTTAAGTTGTCGTGATCCGTAATCACTTTCCCATGTTGCATGAGAAGACGGCCAAAGCCCTTCCCTGAAGCATCACTATAGATCTGAAATCCACTTGTACCAGATGGCAGAGTAAGAATAGGTGTAGATACCAGCCTCTGCTTTAGGTCTTCAAAACTCTTCTCTCTTTCTTCAGTCCATATGAATTTCTCTCCTTTCCGCATCAGTTTGGTCCATGGTAGTGCTAATCGGGAAAAGTTCTCTACGAACCTACGGTAGTAACAGCTAAGCCTAGAAAGCAGTGAACTTTAGTTGTTGATGTCGGTCTTGGCCACTTGGTAATAGCCTCAACCTCCGCAGGATCTATGGTTATACCCTATGCGGATACGATGTGACCTAGAAAAGCCACTTTACTTAACCATAATTCATATTTGGAGAATTTAGCATACAGCTGCTTCTGGCGAAGTATCTGTAATACTGTACGAAGATGGTCTTCATGTTCTTCCTTTGATTTTGAGAAAATCAGGATGTCATCAGTGAAGACTATAACAAACTTGTCTAGAAACTCGTGGAATATATGGTTCATCAAGTCCATGAAAACTGCTGGAGCATCGGTAAGGCGAAATGGCATGACTACGAATTCATAGTGTCCATAACATGTACGGAAAGCAGTCTTGGCGATATCCTGCTCTTTCACCCGTAGCTGATAGTAGCCAGACCACAGATCGATCTTAGAGAAATGTTTGGCACCTTGCAGTTGGTCAAACTGATCATCAATGTGTGGCAAAGGATATTGATTTCTGATGGTGATCTTATTAAGCTCACGATAATCAATGCAGAGACGCATACTGTCGTCCTTCTTCTTCACGAATAAAACCGGTGCACTCCATGGAGATGCACTAGGGCGGATGAAATCTCGTTCCAAAAGTTCCTGTAGCTGTTCCTTTAACTAATTAAGCTCGATAGGGGCAATGTGGTAAGGAGCCTCGGAAATTGGCTCAGCTCCTGGGATGAGTTCAATATTAAACTCTACCACACGAGCAGGTGGTATGCCTAGAAGTTCTTTAGGAAGCAGGTCGGGAAATTCTTACACGATAGGCTGATTCTTAATGGATGGAGATTTAGCCTCCATATCTTGAACAGTAGCTAAGAAGCCCTCGCAACCATGTGACGGTATATAACACCCCCATTTTACCTTTACGAAGCGGAACATTGATTTGGGGTATTACTTCATTGGACATAAGTCATAATAATAGAAAACAACTCAAAAGAGTGATGAAATCAACTTTCATTATATTTCATTGAAAAATTAGAGTTTTACAATATGAGGTTCACTAAATCTAGAATAAATTCAGTCTTGAGCCTCTTCATACCATCCTTGTGCTGCTCCATGCTATCAGTCACCATTAATCTGAGATATATGCTTAAAGTCAACACAAAGGTTGAGTGAATTCATAGGTTTGTAATAACAGTTTTGAATACAAGTATGTTCTTCGGGCTACGTTGTTATACACCCACATAAAATAGTTATCATACTGCACTATGCTCATGCACCGCTACTTGACATATAGAAACCAACAAATTGCCCTTATGTAGGCAGTTTGCCAAACTCCTGAGTTAAGCAAAATAAAGTGTATATGTTTAGCCTAGGTAGGAACCTTCAGCTGTTAGCAAGCGCGACTTGCCCAAATAGGGGATGTCAACCCCCAAATAGTACTATTCACAATATTAGCGCTCATTTTAAAGAAATGATTAGTGGTTCACGATTAAAATGGGACTTAATGGCAGTAGTAAACATAGTGTCAATAATCATACCATATGATTTTAAAAGCACTCGTATTCTAGTTTTGCATATATCCCCCTCAGGGATTTTGAAATCATTTAGAAAGCATTTAAAAAGTGATCCTATGAAATCACCTTATGTCCATAGAATCCGAGCTATAATTAGATATATTTCATTCACAGATAGACAGCTTGATCATACAAACCACAACTTGGTCTCATAAATAACAGCTTGATCTCACACAAACCTATATTAATACAGTGTGTATAGTATCAAGTCTTTCATTTTTAGTTCAATGTTGGTAAGTGTTGTTTGTATATTCTTTTATTAATATTTGGTTGTAATTCTAGTACCATTGTTCGGGCCATCATACTCAGATGCCATTCTATAAACGTTTGAGGAGCGAGGGCACTTAAAATCGTAAACCCAACCACTCAGTCAGAACGTAATATCAAGATGTAACATCTTTGTACAAAGCTCCCTACTAACATGATACTTTAATTACTTTCTCTTATTCATGATTAATCTTCTTTAGTCTCAAAGTTGGCAAAAATAGTCCTTGTAGTTATATTTTGGCATAATTACACTTTTAACCCCTAAGGTATATAGTTTTAGTATTTGCATTTTAAACCCTCAATATTTAAGCTTAGGACCTCATACTTTCCAACATTTATTATTACAGTTTTTAATTTTATAAAATGACACTTTTGGCCCAAAATTTTAAATAGTTTCAAAAATGACAGTTTTAGTCCATATACTTGTAAAAATCACATAACAACCTCAAAAATGGACCAAATGATCTAGGATTTAAAAAAAAAAGATTCTAAACATGTTTATAACCATAATAACAACATTTCTTCAGAATTATGGATTTGGAAATGGGTTTTTGCTTATTATTTCATGTAAATTACAAAACTAGGGTTTTAAGACATCTTTAGCTTATAGCTTCCATTTAAAATGATGAAATGACTTAGTTTCTTTTAGATTATCTTTGTAACATCTTATTAACAGTATAAAAACTCTAATAAATTATTATGAAAAGATCAAGCATAGCTAACATAGGAAGCACCTAGTATGCTCCGAAATGACTCCTAATGGCTTCCTATGAGCACATCTTGCTTTCAAAGGGTCAAGATGTAACACTCTAAATTTTTGTATCGGTACAGCGGAAGGGTCTTTCAGAGTGTTACGGATAGCACAATAACTCCAATCATAGACAACACATAAAAATGGTTGTGCAACGCTCAACATACATTCATTCGATAAAAAGTTTCAAAGTGTACAACAGGTCCCAAATTATACAGGTCATTTAGTTTACAAAACATAGATCGAATGAACATTTTTAATATTATGTGGGCCATCAGAGTCGATCTCCATCCGGATTACCTTCAAGCACCTGAGATAAAAACATGCAAAAATCATATCAGCGAATGCCGAGTGAATTCATAGAGTTTAATAAAAACCGTTATATAAAACAATCATTTAAAATCAGAACACAAGAATAATATCGGAAGTAAGCCCTCATATTGCTAGTCAGGCAATATATAAATCAAGCATACATCTTAAACCGTCCATGAGACCGTAGTCTTTATATTACCATGATAGGTAATATATTCATCGTTATTAGCGTCGTTATCGTTTTGTATATAGGTTTTAGGATTATTATTAGCCGCATGACATTGTTACCTTACTATGAAAACAGCGGGCTACGAACCCGACAAACAATTTGCCCATCTAGGTTAGCGTGTCGTCACAAAAATCACGCTATGGAATCTTCTCATACATAAATTCGCTTACCAATCAATGTGGTACGACGTGGATCAACCGTCAAGGCGCGAACTGGGGTGATCGTCCCCAAATAGTACTATCAAATGCATAAGCGTCTACCAAATCCCGGTAGTTCACAATTCATGCTAATGGGACTTTAAGTGACATAACCTAACTACTAATAATCCTTTTTGTCTCGTTTATAGGGTCATAGCATCATTCGGGTCCATATCATTAAGCATACCATCGGGACTACTTGTGTTCTATTTTTATAAAATCTAGCATGTTATCTCCCTCGCGGGTTTACAAATCATTTTATAAAACATTTAAAAGAGTGCGAGGCTATGAACTCACGTTGATAATGAAAGGCGGATTATCGGCTACGGGCGTGCTTCGGTCACGGAAACCTATATAAATAATAATCGGTCTTAGACTTTGTCCAGTGACTTTTATCAAAATATCAATATACATATGATGATTTTGTACATATGATGATCATCAAGTGGGTTTATACATCCTTGTTTACTCATTTTAGTGTTTACGTTTTGGTAACTTTTTACTAGTTTTACCTATTTACCTATTTTAAGTCCAATAAGCTTATTATAAGTTCTTCAACTTGTTTTAATCCATTTTATACTTATATTATCAGTATCTATACTTTCCATGTTGGGCCCAAATGGGTTAAGCCCTATAAGTTCTTTTTATAAGTGGTTAACTTATTTAGTCCAATTATTAGTCCAATATGCTTAGTTAGCTCGTTAATGTCCGTATGTCCTATATGTAACACCCCCAAATTTATACAACTCAATACAGCGGAAGACTAGTTGGTGTTACGGGATAGCACATTACTCACATCATAGACAACGCATAAAAATCGCGTCGTTTAATAATAAAAGCATTTCCATTCATAAATATCAAAGATACATCGGTCCCAAGTCATTATAATTAATACAGGTTTTACAAAGCATTTGAATGGAAATAAGTATTTAGGTGCGGGCCATGAATTCTTGTTGTCTTCCCGAGAATTACCTTCAAGTACCTGAGATAAAACATGTTAAAAGAAAAGGTCAGCGATAACGCCGAGTGAATTCATAGAGTTTAATAAATTCCATCAATATAATATCAGTATAAAAGTATTACTAAAAATCATTTTGTACAAATCGTTTTGATAGGCCATGAAATAGCCAAAATCATTTTATACAAATCCTTATCGAAAATCATAATATAGGCTTTTGCCTTAAAATCATTATACGAGCCAATGTCGTAAAAACATCATACAATACGTCTTATGACGTTGTATAAAATCAAATAAAAACCATTATATGAATATGGTCATGAAAACCAAAATACAATCATAAAATCAATAGTATGACCCTGTATTGCTAGTCAGGCAATACATCGTAAATCGGAGCGTCTATTAGTATTTCGTCAATTCGGATTATTATAAGCTGCATGACATTGTTACCTTACTAAACCAACAACGGGTAGCTAACCCGATACCAATTTTGCCCATCTAAAGTAGCGTGTCGTCACAAAGGTCACGCTATGGAAATCTTCTCATACATAAATTCGCTTACCAATCAATGTGGCACGACGGGGATCAACCGTCAAGGCGCGAACTGGGGTGATCGTCCCCAAATAGTACTATTATATGCATAAGCGTCTACCAACTCCCGGTAGTTCACAATTCATGCTAATGGGACTTTTAGTGACATAACCTAACTTTAATAATCCATTTTATTTCATCTATCGGGTCCATGAATCATTTATCGGGTCATACAATCGGGTCATTCAATCATTCGGGTCCAAAATCAATAAACAAACAATCGGGACAAATGGTGTCCTAAGTTTATAAAAACTAACATGTTATCTCCCTCGCGGGTTTATAAAGAATTTATAAAAACATTTAAAAGAGTGCGAGGCTATGAACTCACGTTGATGTGGGAAGGCGGGTTATCGGCAATTTGGACGTACGGTGCGTGCTTCAATCACGGAAACCTAGACAAATAATAATCGGTCTTAGACGTTTGTCCAATGACTTTATAAAAATAACAAGTATGTATACATATGATGATTATATATATATGATGATCAAGTGGGTTTACATATTCTCGTTTACTCATTTTAGAGTTATACGTCGATAACTTTTACACTAGTTTACTAGTTTTACCCATTTACGTGTTTTAAGTCCAATAAACTTATTATAAGTTCCTTAACTTATTTTAATCCTTGTTATACTTATTTTATCAGTATGTATACTTTCCATGTTGGGCCCAACTGGGTTAAGCCCAATAAGTTCTTTTTTTACAAGTTTATATCTTATTTGGTCCAATTATTAGCCCAAGTATTAGTCCAATATGTTTACTTAGCTCGTTAATGTCCGTATGCCCTATAGTTCGGGTTTTATTGGTTTTTACTTGTTATACATGTCTATATATCAGTATATAAGTTTTATAAAGTTTTCATTAGACGGGTCCAACCATCTAAGTTTTATTTAACAAAAACGTTAATTTTACGGCAATAGCCGAAAAAGTCGTAAAAATCATGTTTATAGTTTTTATTACTTATAAACATTATTTCACCATCATTTATATAATTTATCCATTTGATTAACCTTTTATATATATTTATATAAATAAGTTTTATAAGTTAGTGGGTTTTTATTTTACATTTTATATATTAAAATGTGAGTGCTTATATAATAGTATTATTCTTTTAATTTCCAAAAATCTGATTTTTAACTTCATCTCCACCAAAACTGCCATATCTTGAGTTCTATATTGAGATTGAAGCTCAAATGTTTATCACATAAACTACATTATATGTGCTACATTTAACTCTTCTATAGCTACTGTTGAATCATCTTCTAAATATTTTCTAAAAATCGTCCAAAACAGTAACTTCAGATTTATACCCTAAACTTGTTTTGATCATATCTCACTCATTATTTTGATTCCATTGCATGGCCAACTCTCACATGTGTAGAATACCCATAGCTTACTGTAAATGGGTTCTACTTCATCATATTATCAGTCCATGACCTGTTTATTTACTGTTTTATACTGCCAACAAATTTAACCAAGATTTTAACCTTGTTTCTTATGGTTTTACACCTTTTTAATCATGTTTATCAACAACAAATCCCCGCATAACATTTTTATCATCATATAATCATCATAAATATATACAATAGGAAATAAAATACATGTTTACATAATCAAAATAACAAGAAGTTGAGGAGGACAATCTTTATAATTAATACAGGTTTTACAAAGCATTTGAATGGAAATAAGTATTTAGGTGCGGGCCATGAATTCTTGTTGTCTTCCCGAGAATTACCTTCAAGTACCTGAGATAAAACATGTTAAAAGAAAAGGTCAGCGATAACGCCGAGTGAATTCATAGAGTTTAATAAATTCCATCAATATAATATCAGTATAAAAGTATTACTAAAAATCATTTTGTACAAATCGTTTTGATAGGCCATGAAATAGCCAAAATCATTTTATACAAATCCTTATCGAAAATCATAATATAGGCTTTTGCCTTAAAATCATTATACGAGCCAATGTCGTAAAAACATCATACAATACGTCTTATGACGTTGTATAAAATCAAATAAAAACCGTTATATGAATATGGTCATGAAAACCAAAATACAATCATAAAATCAATAGTATGACCCTGTATTGCTAGTCAGGCAATACATCGTAAATCGGAGCGTCTATTAGTATTTCGTCAATTCGGATTATTATAAGCTGCATGACATTGTTACCTTACTAAACCAACAACGGGTAGCTAACCCGATACCAATTTTGCCCATCTAAAGTAGCGTGTCGTCACAAAGGTCACGCTATGGAAATCTTCTCATACATAAATTCGCTTACCAATCAATGTGGCACGACGGGGATCAACCGTCAAGGCGCGAACTGGGGTGATCGTCCCCAAATAGTACTATTATATGCATAAGCGTCTACCAACTCCCGGTAGTTCACAATTCATGCTAATGGGACTTTTAGTGACATAACCTAACTTTAATAATCCATTTTATTTCATCTATCGGGTCCATGAATCATTTATCGGGTCATACAATCGGGTCATTCAATCATTCGGGTCCAAAATCAATAAACAAACAATCGGGACAAATGGTGTCCTAAGTTTATAAAAACTAACATGTTATCTCCCTCACGGGTTTATAAAGCATTTATAAAAACATTTAAAAGAGTGTGAGGCTATGAACTCACGTTGATGTGGGAAGGCGGGTTATCGGCAATTTGGACGTACGGTGCGTGCTTCAATCACGGAAACCTAGACAAATAATAATCGGTCTTAGACGTTTGTCCAATGACTTTATAAAAATAACAAGTATGTATACATATGATGATTATATATATATGATGATCAAGTGGGTTTACATATTCTCGTTTACTCATTTTAGAGTTATACGTCGATAACTTTTACACTAGTTTACTAGTTTTACCCATTTACGTGTTTTAAGTCCAATAAACTTATTATAAGTTCCTTAACTTATTTTAATCCTTGTTATACTTATTTTATCAGTATGTATACTTTCCATGTTGGGCCCAACTGGGTTAAGCCCAATAAGTTCTTTTTTTACAAGTTTATATCTTATTTGGTCCAATTATTAGCCCAAGTATTAGTCCAATATGTTTACTTAGCTCGTTAATGTCCGTATGCCCTATAGTTCGGGTTTTATTGGTTTTTACTTGTTATACATGTCTATATATCAGTATATAAGTTTTATAAAGTTTTCATTAGACGGGTCCAACCATCTAAGTTTTATTTAACAAAAACGTTAATTTTACGGCAATAGCCGAAAAAGTCGTAAAAATCATGTTTATAGTTTTTATTACTTATAAACATTATTTCACCATCATTTATATAATTTATCCATTTGATTAACCTTTTATATATATTTATATAAATAAGTTTTATAAGTTAGTGGGTTTTTATTTTACATTTTATATATTAAAATGTGAGTGCTTATATAATAGTATTATTCTTTTAATTTCCAAAAATCTGATTTTTAACTTCATCTCCACCAAAACTGCCATATCTTGAGTTCTATATGGAGATTGAAGCTCAAATTTTTATCACATAAACTACATGATATGTGCTACATTTAACTCTCCTATAGCTACTGTTGAATCTTCTTCTAAATATTTTCTAAAAATCGTCCAAAACAGTAACTTCAGATTTATACCCTAAACTTGTTTTGATCATATCTCACTCATTATTTTGATTCCATTGCATGGCCAACTCTCACATGTGTAGAATACCCATAGCTTACTGTAAATGGGTTCTACTTCATCATATTATCAGTCCATGACCTGTTTATTTACTGTTTTATACTGCCAACAAATTTAACCAAGATTTTAACCTTGTTTCTTATGGTTTTACACCTTTTTAATCATGTTTATCAACAACAAATCCCCGCATAACATTTTTATCATCATATAATCATCATAAATATATACAATAGGAAATAAAATACATGTTTACATAATCAAAATAACAAGAAGTTGAGGAGGACAATCTTTATACCACCATGATGATGTAGGTTGTGATCAAAACATGGATTTTGATGGAGAAACTTGTAGACAACCATGACCATCTTCAAGACCACCATGCTCCATGAACTCCTTGTGGAAAATCAGCCCTAAGACATCATAAAAACTCCTCCATGGATGTTATAACTTGCACCAATCTTCATCTTTTTGAATGGAGATTAACATATGTTAATTATAACATATGTTTGTGGTTAAATTTGGATCAATTGGGGTGTTTTGGTTGATGATATGGGACGGCATAAACATGTGAGAGAGAGAGTTTTAGCTAGTTTGCATGGTGAGAAATGGTATGTGTGAGTGGTTTGATGGTTTTGTGAAGTTAGTGGAAGTGTAGCTTCATTGTGAAGCTAAGACAAGTGTAAGCCTTTTGGCTTAAGTTTTGACACATCAAGGGTAGTAGTGGCTTGTTAAGGCCGGTTTTGAGTGGGGTGGGACAAGTGTCCCACTTGTCTCATCCCATTTATTTACGGGTATTCCTCGATTCTAGTTTCCTCGATTTGCATGTCCTCGGGTCGTTTTACGAAAAACGTTTTTATAAATTATGAATCAACGTCACAAAACAAATCCAATAAAAATCGTCTCATCAAAAACAGAGTTCGAAAACGTAAATACGTAATCCTAAGGTTTCCGGTTTAGTCGTAAAGGACGTTAAAATAAAATCGTAAGTCCTAATCTCTTTTCGTAAATTTTTGAGTTTATGAACCAACTCAAATTTAAAACTCCAAAATAATATTCATGGACAAATTTATTTTCTGAAATGTCGGACTGTCACCAAGGATGGTGTATGTAAACGTAAGCACGTAACGTTGAATCCTCCGGTTTAGACGTAGTCGATGCTACTCCAAGACGTAAATCCAAATTTCTTCCCAAAAATAAGTGAGTTCATATTGTATCATTAAAATAATATTTTCAAATAATATTTAAGAATAAAATATCAATCGTAAATTGACGGATTGTCACAGCATTTACCCCTAAACAGGATCTTTGTCCTCAAAGATCATCTTACTACTCGCTTCTTATAGAGTTAAAGCCATGTGGGTATTTCCTCCACATTCGGTCTTTTCTCACAAGTGCAATCCATTATAATACGCGAGTTTCATCAAACATAACTACGGGAATAAGATCAGGCTAAATGTTGACTTACTTTCTCTATCCATGATGTTCACGGGTTTTTGATGAATGCAACTTTTCACCGATCTAAGCTCTACTAAGAATAATCAGATTCTCACTTGATAGATATTTCATCAAGTTCGATATACGAAACATAATTCACGCAGTCTTTGAAGTCCTAGGGTAGATCCAGCTTATATGCCTTTCAAACCAATCTTTTATATCATCTCAGTGGTCCCATACAACGGGGACTTACATCCCATGATTTGTCAGATCATGAATTCCTTTTTCCAAGTTTAGAAATTGTGGCATAACTTCGCTACCCATTTGGCACTTCAAGATCTACATTTCACATTCACATAACCTCTTTCCCACTACCGGCAGTCAATAATAAAATCCTAATTTCACCAACCATTTCAGGTCTCGCGGGTCGGGTATTTTGCAAGGTTAGGTTCGCCATCATAGGAAACCTTAAACCTAAAAGACATGTCCAACTCACAGTGGGTGTATGTCGGATGTCTTCATTTCAACTCTTGCTTACAAATGCTCTAATATTTAGATCCTAATAAGATTCGATCTCAATCCTAATACGATGATTATCAAGGATAATCTCTCCAAAGGAAAACGATTATACGGTCTATTACCAAAGATCAATCATTCAAACATAAAACAGCACTTATATTGCTTGTATCATTACTTTACCTCGTCCCTTCGATTTGGGGTGGTATATAGTACTCTCATCAAGGTTCGTTCTCAATGATTTCTGAGCAAATCTTTAGAAATTAGATGCGAAGCGAGGATCTTGATATAGATGTTCGATATAGGCACACTATGTTTACATAACTCTTTTGCATTTATCATTAACGGGAATGATATTAGCAGATTTGGTCAGTCTGTCGACGATGACCCAAATCGAATCAAATTCAGATGATGACCTTTGAAATAGCTAGACGTTTACTAATGTATGAGGCGATGTCTGCCTTCATAATTGCCATCAGTACAACTTCTTCAGACAAAGATACTTTTAGTCAAAAATGACATATATAATACTTATACTTACAAATTCCAACATAACTATATCTCACAATCTCCACATTTAGGCAACCACAAGTGGCCTTTAAATCATTTAACGCTATTGGCTCCTCTATTTTAATGGTTCACATTAGCCGCGAACCACTTTTTATTATTTATTTTATCCTTTTTATACACATCGTTTATTTTAAATTGTTCAGCAATTTATTCTGCACCTTCATTATTAAGGAACATGTCCTAATTGTTTCTTTATCCTTTTTATATAATATGTCAGCATCTATATTATTCTCATGATGATGTAATTATCATGTCCACAATTCACTCAGATATTCTTTCTATATTATGCGTCAGTAATTACGTTCACTTTCCTGATGAAATAAATATCACAACCGTATTTATTCAAAATTCTTTCTTCATATCTTCTATGTTTCAGTTTCGTCTCATCTATCATTTTTATCTGTTTTACTCAATCCGACGTCTAAAGCGTCGATAATTATTATATGTAAATTAACAATAATTATTTAATTTTTATGAAACGTAAACGTTAAAAGTTTAAATTTCTTAGTTCGACCAATTATATAAAATGTTCAAAATAAATTTGGATTTAATTAAAAAGATTTTTGTTGATTTATCGAAAATATTTAATAAGATTCGTAAATGTTCGAAAAACCTTTGTTTATACTTTGGTCAAAGTTTTCTTAGTTTGAAAAGCAAAAATTGTCGTTTTAAGTTTTCAGGTTATGGTATAAATGGTTTTACTCAGTCCTTCTTAAGTTATCTTGGGGTATACACAAACATTTACCCCTAAACAGAAGTTTAGTTAAATGGTTTGTGTATAAGGGAATAATCCCTTTAAAAATCCTTTGTTAAAACATTTGTCAAAGCATATTTCCATTTCTTTTTGGTAAAATCCAAAGTCTTAAAAGGGCTCTTAATTTTTGAAGAGTCTATATGCATACATCTTACCATTATTAATCCAATGGTCATTTTATGTAAAGGATTAAGTTTTTAAATCCCTAAGCGTTAATGGTTCTAATCTTTGAAAAGTCAATATAGCTTCCATTATCTATTAATCACACGGTTAAATCATATAAAGGATTAAGTCCTTAATCACATGTTAAATATTTAAGGTATAGGTTTTCATTGTTCGGCCAATTCAAGGAAATCTATAATTAATTATTAACTCCTTCTTATACTTGTAATCAAACAAATGGTCCTTAATGATCACACGCATGAATTTATCAAATTACAGCCTACACACGTGATTCACCAAATTTATGAATGCTACATGTGTATTAGTCAATCCAAACGACATCACGTGAAACTCATAATGTTCATCACAAGTTCGGGATGTAATGATTGAAATAGATAGTCTTCTTCGCAGATGCGAAGTTGATGATAACCATGCTGAGGATCAAAAACCTTGTAAATGATCGAACAAATCTTCCATTTCGAGTTATGGATATCGTTTTCGATTGTCAATTTACTCAGTTCACAGTAATCTATAAATATAAGGAATGATAATACCATAGCTCTTCAGGATGACAGGCTTGGTATAATAAAATCTTTTTCCGACAACTTTCTCAGTTGTACGGTAATTCCTTTAATTCAGATGATGCTGACGTACAGTGCACAAGCCACAGGTGCAGCACCGAGAATATAATCAATACCAATTTCAACTTGCCTTAATGGCGAAAGTCTAGGTAATTCATCAATAAATACCTCTTAAAGTTTCAAATAACAGAATTATCTTTTAATACATTCATATTAGGTTCTTCTAGATTATAATATCTATAACTAGTTCACAACCATTCACGTTATAATTTCAAGTCTAAATGCAGGATATGGTCATCCATCAAGAGTTATTTAGATCACTTTTGATAATCAACATCTTATCATTTTGGGGAATTCAATTCGAGTTCCCATAAATTAGGACAATGTCGTCATGTCATAATCAATCAATCCATTCTACTGGAATTATCAACTTTCCAGTTTCATTACCGTCGATAAGATGTGAACTTCTCAAAAGACTAATAATAACTCATAATCCTTCACAAGTTCAAGGATATCTGGAGACATAACTATCATCTAAAGAGTAAGGTCAACGCAAAATCTATGCGAGAAAATTTCAAATCAGATACAGATGAAAACATTTAACGAATATAAGTATATCCCATGTTTTCATAATTTGAGTACGCATTCGAAAGCTCCTCGGATCGTTACCCAGGTCATTCAAATGAAATCAAATCAAAAGAAATGATAAGAACATCAATACATCCAGTCGGGTATCAATACTCGGTAATCAGATACTTTTCCTAAGAATCTCACTACGGGATAATTGGACAAGAAAGAATTGTCAATTGTCAAATAAGACAATTTCCACAGATGAGTAAATTCGACTCAGAAGAACAGATGTTATAGGAACATATGTAGGTGTCCCTAACATTATGTCCTTATTTTTCACTTCTTGCAGATCTCATTAAAATTTAATCCTTCACAATCCTCACAGAAAATGTAGTGTTTATTCATTAGTTTTATGGTGACTACTAATCAGTCTTGCATAGTTCATTCCAAAATTGTATGTAGGCGCGCAACTATATACAATTTCAAGATTAACGATGCAATACTCAGTTCGTCAAAAATTTTATCATCATGTTTATAATAAAAACATTTACATGTTTAATTCTTAAATAAGAATCAAAATAAATTTACAAAGATTTTCCTTGTTATGAAAACAATTAGGTTTTCCAAAGTGTTTTATAAACCGCTTCATTTCAATAACAATCACTTATAAATCTCACTATGAATAATCCTTATAGTGATGAAAATTCAATTTTTCTCAAAGGATACCGTTTTAACTTTATAAAAACAATGTGTGATCTGCAAAAGAGTGATGAAGATTTGTTCACCAAGATCTTAACTACAATATGATAGGAAATGAGCTTAGCCAAATAATCATGAGGTTCGTGACCTCGATGGCACTCACAAAGAATGATTCACAACGTAACTCAAATCGAGATGAGTACTAGTTCAATGGTTGCATCACTAATGCGAACATTAGGAAGAAGCAATAAAAGATAGATAACATCGATACATGTAGAATTTAGCAATCAAAGGTAATCTTTTCATTAATCAAAAACAAGTCAAAATTGTACCGTAACACATTACGTGTCACTATGTCATACAATTCTCAGAACTCATCTTACCAACTGATGTCTCATTTAGGTTAGGGATTATTTTTAAAAGATACCACAATGAATACTAATCTACAAGAGTCATTAGGTGTTCCACATGTCCCAGAAGATCCATCGGTCTCAATTCAGAAGAAGATTTCTTCAATTTATTTATTGGACACTGGGCATCCTCGTTAGTGGACAATGGCCTAGGAACAACACTTAACACGAATCAATAATCAATTAAAGCCTTATAATTCAATCACAGAACTTAACGACTTATATTAACAATCTCATATTCCATACAGGTTAAATTTTACTTTATTCAAGTTTTCAATCAACTTATACTCAATTCGATATCCTACCTCATTATCCAATACTTACAACCTTATTCTTCGGCCTTGTAAAGGCAATACAATCTCAATATGAATCAACACTTAATTTCCAATCCTATTAGCTCTTACAACAACAATTATCAAATGAGTCATTAATACGAAATGACTTGATCATTCAACTAGACTTCTCGGAAAGGTATTAGTGGCATGAGGCTTTTGGGTAATGGTTCCAATAACAGCCTCAAGTGCAACATTCACCCTTTCGATTTCAATTTAAGAATTGGATGACAACGAATCAGATGACATCTTTCTAGGTGGTAACGTTTTGTCAAACTCCACTCTATAAGAAAAGATCGTCATGACATCGATATCAGATTTAATCTCGCCAATTTCTCTTCAATAACACAATCAACTACTATCTATATTTCTACGAATATCAACCATTTGTTGGGATCATAAATATCCACAACTTGGTTTAGATCTAGGATAGCTAGAATTCCTACGTCGTATAAATACCTCGTATAAAAATCAAAATAATCATCAAACAATCATGTAATAAAATTACATCATATATATATAATCCAAGTTATGTATATATATATTAAAATAACACTTCTCAGTCTGGCCTTGTCGGTAACTCGGGAATTCTTCGGCACCGTTATAGTCAAAAGATTTTTAGACATTTTTAGAAAAATGTTTATAGTTAAAAGATTTTGAAAAGTTTTATTCAAAACCTTGGTTTTAAAAATCTTTCGTTCTCTATAACGAGAGCTCTGGTACCAAACTGTAACACCCCCAAATTTATACAACTCAATACAGCGGAAGACTAGTTGGTGTTACGGGATAGCACATTACTCACATCATAGACAACGCATAAAAATCGCGTCGTTTAATAATAAAAGTATTTCCATTCATAAATATCAAAGATACATCGGTCCCAAGTCATTATAATTAATACAGGTTTTACAAAGCATTTGAATGGAAATAAGTATTTAGGTGCGGGCCATGAATTCTTGTTGTCTTCCCCAGAATTACCTTCAAGTACCTGAGATAAAACATGTTAAAAGAAAAGGTCAGCGATAACGCCGAGTGAATTCATAGAGTTTAATAAATTCCATCAATATAATATCAGTATAAAAGTATTACTAAAAATCATTTTGTACAAATCGTTTTGATAGGCCATGAAATAGCCAAAATCATTTTATACAAATCCTTATCGAAAATCATAATATAGGCTTTTGCCTTAAAATCATTATACGAGCCAATGTCGTAAAAACATCATACAATACGTCTTATGAGGTTGTATAAAATCAAATAAAAACCGTTATATGAATATGGTTATGAAAACCAAAATACAATCATAAAATCAATAGTATGACCCTGTATTGCTAGTCAGGCAATACATCGTAAATCGGAGCGTCTATTAGTATTTCGTTAATTCGGATTATTATAAGCCGCATGACATTGTTACCTTACTAAACCAACAACGGGTAGCTAACCCGATACCAATTTTGCCCATCTAAAGTAGCGTGTCGTCACAAAGGTCACGCTATGGAAATCTTCTCATACATAAATTCGCTTACCAATCAATGTGGCACGACGGGGATCAACCGTCAAGGCGCGAACTGGGGTGATCGTCCCCAAATAGTACTATTATATGCATAAGCGTCTACCAACTCCCGGTAGTTCACAATTCATGCTAATGGGACTTTTAGTGACATAACCTAACTTTAATAATCCATTTTATTTCATCTATCGGGTCCATTAATCATTTATCGGGTCATACAATCGGGTCATTCAATCATTCGGGTCCAAAATCAATAAACAAACAATCGGGACAAATGGTGTCCTAAGTTTATAAAAACTAACATGTTATCTCCCTCGCGGGTTTATAAAGCATTTATAAAAACATTTAAAAGAGTGCGAGGCTATGAACTCACGTTGATGTGGGAAGGCGGGTTATCGGCAATTTGGACGTACGGTGCGTGCTTCAATCACGGAAACCTAGACAAATAATAATCAGTCTTAGACGTTTGTCCAATGACTTTATAAAAATAACAAGTATGTATACATATGATGATTATATATATATGATGATCAAGTGGGTTTACATATTCTCTTTTACTCATTTTAGAGTTATACGTCGATAACTTTTACACTAGTTTACTAGTTTTACCCATTTACGTGTTTTAAGTCCAATAAACTTATTATAAGTTCCTTAACTTATTTTAATCCTTGTTATACTTATTTTATCAGTATGTATACTTTCCATGTTGGGCCCAACTGGGTTAAGCCCAATAAGTTCTTTTTTTACAAGTTTATATCTTATTTGGTCCAATTATTAGCCCAAGTATTAGTCCAATATGTTTACTTAGCTCGTTAATGTCCGTATGCCCTATAGTTCGGGTTTTATTGGTTTTTACTTGTTATACATGTCTATATATCAGTATATAAGTTTTATAAAGTTTTCATTAGACGGGTCCAACCATCTAAGTTTTATTTAACAAAAACGTTAATTTTACGGCAATAGCCGAAAAAGTCGTAAAAATCATGTTTATAGTTTTTATTACTTATAAACATTATTTCACCATCATTTATATAATTTATCCATTTGATTAACATTTTATATATATTTATATAAATAAGTTTTATAAGTTAGTGGGTTTTTATTTTACATTTTATATATTAAAATGTGAGTGCTTATATAATAGTATTATTCTTTTAATTTCCAAAAATCTGATTTTTAACTTCATCTCCACCAAAACTGCCATATCTTGAGTTCTATGTGGAGATAGAAGCTCAAATTTTTATCACATAAACTACATGATATGTGCTACATTTAACTCTTCTATAGCTACTGTTGAATCATCTTCTAAATATTTTCTAAAAATCGTCCAAAACAGTAACTTCAGATTTATACCCTAAACTTGTTTTGATCATATCTCACTCATTATTTTGATTCCATTGCATGGCCAACTCTCACATGTGTACAAGACCCATAGCTTACTGTAAATGGGTTCTACTTCATCATATTATCAGTCCATGACCTGTTTATTTACTGTTTTATACAGCCAACAAATTTAACCAAGATTTTAACCTTGTTTCTTATGGTTTTTCACCTTTTTAATCATGTTTATCAACAACAAATCCCCACATAACTTATCATCATATAATCATCATAAATATATACAATAGGAAATAAAATACATGTTTACATAATCAAAATAACAAGAAGTTGAGGAGGACAATCTTTATACCACCATGATGATGTAGGTTGTGATCAAAACATGGATTTTGATGGAGAAACTTGTAGACAACCATGACCATCTTCAAGACCACCATGCTCCATGAACTCCTTGTGGAAAATCAGCCCTAAGACATCATAGAAACTCCTCCATGGATGTTATAACTTGCACCAATATTCATCTTTTTGAATGGAGATTAACATATGTTAATTATAACATATGTTTGTGGTTAAATTTGGATCAATTGGGGTGTTTTGGTTGATGATATGGGACGGCATAAACATGTGAGAGAGAGAGTTTTAGCTAGTTTGCATGGTGAGAAATGGTATGTGTGAGTGGTTTGATGGTTTTGTGAAGTTAGTGGAAGTGTAGCTTCATTGTGAAGCTAAGACAAGTGTAAGCCTTTTGGCTTAAGTTTTGACACATCAAGGGTAGTAGTGGCTTGTTAAGGCCGGTTTTGAGTGGGGTGGGACAAGTGTCCCACTTGTCTCATCCCATTTATTTACGGGTATTCCTCGATTCTAGTTTCCTCGATTTGCGTGCCCTCGGGTCGTTTTACGAAAAACGTTTTTATAAATTATGAATCAACGTCACAAAACGAATCCAATAAAAATTGTCTCATCAAAAACGGAGTTCGAAAACGTAAATACGTAATCCTAAGGTTTCCGGTTTAGTCGTAAAGGACGTTAAAATAAAATCGTAAGTCCTAATCTCTTCACGTAAATTTTTGAGTTTATGAACCAACTCAAATTTAAAACTCCAAAATAATATTCATGGACAAATTTATTTTCTGAAATGTCGGACTGTCACCAAGGATGGTGTATGTAAACGTAAGCACGTAACGTTGAATCCTCCGGTTTAGACGTAGTCGATGCTACTCCAAGACGTAAATCCAAATTTCTTCCCAAAAATAAGTGAGTTCATATTGTATCATTAAAATAATATTTTCAAATAATATTTGAGAATAAAATATCAATCGTAAATTGACGGATTGTCACACTATAGTTCGGGTTTTATCGGTTTTTACTTGTATTAGTTACTTATATATCAGTATATCACTTTTGTAAACTTTAAATTAGACGGGTTTGATTGTCTAAGTTTTATTTGGCGAAAAACGTTAATTTTACGGTAATAGCCGAAAAAGTCGTAAAAATCAAGTTTATAGTTTTTATTACTTATAAGTATTATTCCACTACCATTTATATAATTTATCCATTTAATTAACCTTTTAAATATTTATATAAATAAGTTTCATAGTGGGTTTTTATTTTACATTTTATAGAATAAAATTTGAGTGCTTATATAATAATAATAAACATTGAGTACTAATTCTCAAAATCTGATTTTTATCTTCATGTTCACCATTTTATCATATCTAGAGTTATATAATGAATTAGAAGCTCATTTTTGGGTGACATGTTCTTCATATTATGTGCTACATTTAACTTAGTTATAGCTACTGCTCATTTTAAGTTTATCTTGCCTTAACAGTCCCTACAAAACTGCTTATTCAGATTAGAACACCCAACTTGTTTTGATCATATCTCACTCATTATATTGATTCCATTGCATGGCCAACTCTCACATGTGTATAACATCTTGTACTTACTGTAAATGGATCATACCATGCAAGTTTATCAGTTTAAGTTTTAGTTATATACTGTTTTTATACAGCCAACTAAATAAGCATGATTTTAGCCTCATTTCTTATAGTTATTAACCTTTTTAAGCATATCTATCAACACTTGATCCCCACACAACATTTTTATCATCATATATACATCATATACATATACAATAATAAAGAAAATACATTTGTTCTTTACAAAAATAACAAGAGAAAATGGAGAGGATGATCTTCTTTACCAACCATGTGTATTTCTTGTTTTTGGAAGACAAGAACTTGATGAACACCACAAGTAACTCCAAGATCATCAAACACCAAGAACAATAGTTGAGAAATCAGCCCTAGGACACAAGTAAATCACCTCCTTTGTTGTTAAAATGGCCACCAAATGATCAAGGCTTCAAGGTAACTCCATGATAGAGCTAGATAACAAGTATTTTGTGGCTAGAAAAGATCAAAAGGGGTGTTTGTAGCTTGAATATGGACGGCAAAGGGGTGGGGTTTTGAGAGGATTTGTGTTGGTTTTGCATGTAAGTAAATGGAAATGAGAACTTAGTTGATGGTTTTAGCTAGGAAGTGGAATGAGTAGCTTAAAGAGTAAGCTTTGTTTACACTTGTAAACATTTAGCTAACATGATGCCACATATGGTTGTGGTGTCATGTTGGTGCCGTCTAAGCTAGCTAGTGGGGTGGGATAATGTATTTTGTCCCATCTCACTAGTTTACGAGTATTCCTCGATTCTAGTTTTCTCGATTTGCGTGCCCTTGGGTCGTTTTACGAAAAACGTTTTTATAAATTATGAATCAACGTCACAAAACGAATCCAATAAAAATTGTCTCATCAAAAACGGAGTTCAAAAACGTAAATACGTAATCCTAAGGTTTCCGGTTTAGTCGTAAAAGACGCTAAATTATGCACGTAAGCCCAAATTTAAATCCGTAAATGGTGAGTTCGTCAACCAACACAAAAATAAGTTTCAAAATATTATACGAGAAAATATTTCACTACCTGAAAATGTTAGATTGTCACAGCTTTTCCTCCTAAAAGGGATCAACGTCCTCGTGATCCATTTCATTTGGATGTCCGTTTCTTATTGAAATCGAAGAGGCGCGGATATTTCTTCCACATTTAATCCTCTCGTTCCCATGTATACTCCGGTCCATGCTTTGAATTCCATCGGATCTTGACAATAGGTATCCGACTTTGTTCCAGTTGCTTTTCCTCACGATCCATAACCTCTACGGGTTCTTCGATAAAATGCAACTTCCCATCTATTCGAACCTTACCTAACGAAATTTTCTCATCACACACTGCTAGACATTTCTTTAGATTAGATACATGGAATGTGTTGTGAACACCATGAAGTTCTGGGGGTAACTCTAGTTTGTAAGCCACCGGACCTACTCTAGATAAAATCTTAAAGGGTCGGATATAACGAGGATTCAATTTCTCCCGCTTTCCAAATCTTATAACGCCTTTCCATGACGATACTTTCAACATTACTCGGTCACCCACTTTAAACTCCATTGGCTTCCGCCGCACATCCGCGTAACTTTTCTGTCTACTACGGGCAGTCAACAACCTATTCTTAATCTGAACTATCATCTCCGTAGTCTCCTGAATCAATTCCGGTCCCGTGAGCTGGGTATCCCCAACTTCACTCCAACATACAGGAGATCTACACTTCCTACCATACAAAGCTTTAAACGGTGCAGTCTTAATACTAGAATGGTAACTATTGTTATATGAAAACTCTGCTAACGGCAAATGTTTATCCCAATTCTTACCAAAATCTAACACACAAGCTCTTAACATATATTCCAGTGTTTGTATCGTCCTTTCACTCTGCCCATCAGTCTGGGGGTGATAAGCAGTGCTCATGTCGAGATTCGTTCCCAAAGATCTTTGGAGAGATTTCCAAAAATTCGATGCGAATCTAGGATCTCGATCTGAAATGATTGATACAGGCACTCCATGCTTGCATACAACGTTATCAAGGTATATACGAGTCAGCTTCTCCAGTGAGAACTGCTCTTTAACCGGAATGAAGTGTGCTGATTTGTTCAGTCTGTCGACAATAACCCAAATCAAGTTGTTTCCAGATGATGTTCTAGGAAGATTGGTGATAAAGTCCATCGTAATTCGCTCCCACTTCCATTCAGGAATCTTTGGTTGTTGAAGTAGTCCTGATGGCTTTTGATGTTCAGCTTTGACTCTAGCACAAGTCAAGCATTGAAGAACATACATAGCTATGTCAGCTTTCATATTCGGCCACCAGTACAACTTCTTCAAATCATGGTACATCTTATCAGATCCCGGATGAATGGAATACTTAGATTTATGGGATTCTAACATAATCAAATCTCTTAAGCCTCCAAACTTAGGTATCCACATACGACCTCTTAAGCATTTCACTCCATCAGCTCTAACCTCTAAAGGATCTCCTTCTCCTCGGAACCCTTCATTAACAAAATTTTCCTTCTTACAAGCTTCTATTTGCGCATTTCTAATTTACTCAGGCAAATTATTATGCACGGTCAAGACTAGAGAACGCACCATGATAGGCTCTCTATCTTTCCTACTTAACGCATCGGCAACAACATTGGCTTTTCCTGGGTGATATTTTATATCACAATCATAATCACTTAACAACTCTATCCATCTTCGTTGCCTCATGTTCAATTCCTTCTGGTCGAGAATATACTGTAGGCTTTTGTGATCGGTGAATACCGTACACTTGGTGCCATACAGATAATGTCTCCACAACCTAAGAGCAAAGACTACAGCTCCTAACTCAAGATCATGAGTAGTATAATTCTCCTCATTCTTCCTTAATTGCCTAGAAGCATAAGCTATCACTTTCTCTCGCTGCATCAAAACAGCTCCATAGCCTCTAAGAGATGCATCACAATACACTACAAAATCTTCACTCCCGTCGGGTAATGATAAGATTGGCGCACTACATAATTTTTGCTTCAATGTCTGAAATGCTCCATCTTCATCACTTCCCCAAACGAAAGGTTTATTCTTCTGGGTAAGCTTAGTCAAGGGTTTAGCTATCAAAGAAAATTCTTTAATGAATCACCTATAATAGCCAGCCAATCCTAAGAACGGTCGCACTTCCGTTGGCGTTGTCGGTGCAGACCAATTCTTAATAGCTTCAACCTTTGCAGGATCAACATGAATTCCATCTTTGTTAATCACATGACCAAGAAATTGCACAAAATCTAATCAGAAATCACATTTCGAAAACTTAGCATACAACCTTTCATCCTTCAACAAATTCAAAACAATCCTTAAATGTTCTCTATGTTCATCTTCGTTCTTAGAATAGATTAGAATATCATCGATAAACACAATCACAAATTTATCCAAGTAGGACTTGCACACTCGATTCATTAAATCCATGAAAATCGTAGGTGCGTTAGTTAACCCAAATGGCATTACTTGAAATTCATAGTGTCCATAACGAGTTCTAAATGCAGTTATAGGAATATCTTCTTCACGGACACGAAGTTGGTGATATCCTAACCGCAAATCTATCTTAGAATACACACTAGATCCTTGTAGTTGATCAAACAAATCATCAATCCTAGGTAAAGGATATCGATTTTTAATTGTCAACTTATTCAGTTCCCTATAATCATTGCACATACGAAAAGATCCATCCTTATTCTTAACGAACAAGACTGGAGCTCCACAAGGCGACGAGCTCGGTCGAATAAAAACTTTATCAGACAACTCCTTAAGTTGCTTATATAACTCCTTTAATTCAGAAGGGGCTAATCGGTAAGGCGCACGTGCCACCGGTGCAGCACCAGGAATTAAATCGATTCGAATCTCTACTTGCCTTATCGGTGGAAGTCCGGGTAAATCTTTAGGAAATACCTCAGGAAATTCACAAATAATAGGTACATCTTCCAATCATTTCTCCCTAGACTCATTCCCGGTCACTTGAGCTAAGAATAACTCACAACCGTTCCTGATGTACTTTCGGACTTTAATACATGAAACGATTTTCAAACGGGATTCACCTCGATTACCATCAATTACTAACGTCCTATTCCTAAGAGGAATCTTAACCTTCTTCTCTCCACATAAAATAGTAGCATTATTCAACGACAACCAATCCATACCAATAATAATATCAAAACTACCTAATTCTATCAACATCAACTCAATCGGAAAGGAATGGGTTAAGAGGTTTAGAGAGCATCCTTCTAATAGCTTATTAGTTTCCACTAATTTACCATCAGCCAATTCCACCTCGTAACTAGTACTTATCTCAACAGGTTCAACGTCAATAAGGGCACTAAATTTAGTGGATACAAAGCTCCTATCAACACCCGAATCGAATAAAGCAACAGCATAATGATTGTTGAGTAAAAACGTACTGGTAACGACATTCGGATCCTCTTTCTTCACCTCAATTGTTCCAAGTTGATAGATACCACCCTGGAGGTTTCTTCCAGGTACAATCGCTTTCAACTTGGGGCATTCCGATTTCCTATGACCTTCCTCATTACAGTTGAAGCAAATGGTTCCCTTCTTACACCTTTCAACCTTGTGTCCAAGCTTTCCGCAATTTCGGCACTTCCTGCAGTCGCCAGCATGCCCCTTGTTGCCACACTTAGGACATTTATCATCGTTGCGCGGTGCATTGTTGGTAAGAGCATTTGCATTCCCCTTTCTCTGGTTCTGACGGCGATTGAAATTCTTCCTATTATCACCTCTATCTACACGATCACCGTCTCCCTTTCTTTTCTCAGCAACACGGGCTTCATCTTCCCTATCCTGAATTATCTGCCCAATGAGTTGGTAAGCCATTCGAACAACATCATCAATGGTCAGTGGTTTAGATGATGTCACGTCCCCCCGGATATTCCTGGTCAACCCTTTAATATATTGTTCAATTCGGATCTCTTCGGGTTCAACCAATCGAGGACATAGCAAGGCCAACTCATGGAATCGGTTCGTGTAACTATCAATGTCCACACCTTTCATTCTCAGATGAATCAAATCTTGTTCTAACCTAATAATCACACTACGAGGACAAAACTCCAAAGTCATCCACTTCTTAATTTCAGCCCAAGGAGTAGCATTAGCAGCATCAAGACCCATGAAAGCAATTCTCCCGTTCCACCAAGTCAACGCACGACCTTTAAGAGTAGCCATAGCAAAAGTCACCTTATCTTCCTCCTTACACTTACTAATCCGAAACACCGACTCAATCTTCTCGATCCACTGGCTTAGTCCTACAGCACCTTAAGTTCCATTAAAAGGTAGAGGTTCACACTTCATGAACGTCACATAAGTACAACCACCAACTTCATGTGCATTAGCTCCAAGTCCTCCTATATTTCCTCCAGCATTAGCATTCACATTATTAGCTTTCACATTCACATTAGTACCGCCAATTTCACTACTGCCAGCTCCACTACCGCCAGCTCCACTACCACCAGCTTCATTTCTAGCATTTGCCATAAATTCAGTCATAGATGCGGTAACTTGCTCCGTAATAATCCTACGTACATCATCCTCAGTCACAGTTTTCTTGGGCGGCATAGTTCTATAATTTCACAATTTCAAAGTATTAAGCATTCACCCAACAAGGATTCATATAATACGGATTGAATTCATAATCAAGATACAAATAAGGCACAATATGGAATTCAAGACAAGATACATATTTCATTCGATTTGAAACAAAAGTATTGACTTAGTTACATCCGATATCAAAGTTCTAGCACTATACACACTCAAAATTCGTGCCAATTCTACTACTAACAAGTCGGTTCAGTCAAAGCTACAAAAGATACAAAGGTCACTACTAAATACAGACTGGTCTACTGAGAACCGCTAGATGGTCCATCATCCATCGTCTTCTGAATCTTCGTCGGACGATCACTAGACACATCTTCAGCTGGGCGCTTACGGATTACTCCTCTTTCAACCATGTCATCATAAAATCTACTGTTCCAACCCACGGATATATTCAACTCCTTTTCAGCTTTCTCACGCATCGCACGAGCTACACTCAACTGAATCTCCATAGAATTCACCTTTCTCTTCATTTCAGCAAACTCACCACTTTCCAACACTGATAACCTCCTAAAAGCCTCATTCAAACCACGCTCTACATCAGTTAAATCCAAACTAAGCAATTCCCGCTCTTTCTCGCCAACCTTAGTCTTCGACTCCAAATAAGCAACCTGAGTCTGAACAACACCTAATCCAACCTCTGTCATACAACTCTTAACACGGGAAGCATCTAGATCACGTCTCAAGGCCCATGGTGCAAGACCATCAATATGAGTAGCCTCTCGAGTACTAGACGACTCTCCTATCTCACGTCTACGTGTAGCAATACCATCAGTACCGTCAGGTGCATCATCATCCTCATCCTCCTCTGATTCAGAATCAGATTCAGATGATTCAGACATTTCATCCCTAGGTACCTCAACCTCAGAATCAGACAAATAAACTGGTGGGGGCAAAGGCTCGCCCTCTGGAACATCATAAGGATAAATAAGTTGAGCTTCCTCATCATCATCGACCTCAACATCTATACCTACATCCTCCTCGACATCCTCGTCGTTAATCTCATCATCTAAATTATCTAACCCAATCTCCTCATCATTCTCTATATCAACATTCTCAATCTCATTCTCTACCAAGTCAACCTGAGGGGAAATCTGATCTTCTAGTCCTAACTCGGGCTCGGGATCCTCAAATGGTTCCTCCTCATCATCCATATCATAATCTACTAAGTCTAAATAAGGATCATCATCTACATTAGGTTCGGGAATAGCATGGTTTTCTACAGGAATATTAGGGTTAGCCATGACAATCTGCATTTATATATATATCTCGTATTAGGATAACATACTAGTTAAACAATTACATAATGAAATCACGATATATACATATATATAAATTAAATTATATATATCAAAAATATATATCTTCTCAATAGGGCTTGTTCGTAACGTCGGAGATATCTGGCACCGTTATAGTCAAAAGATTTTTCAAATATTTTCTTAAATGTTCATTGTTAAAAGATTTTGAAAAGTTTTGTTCAAAACCTTGGTTTTTAAAATCTTTTGTTCTCTATAACGAGAGCTCTGGTACCAAACTGTAACACTCTAAATTTTCGTATCGGTACAGCGGAAGGGTCTTTCAGAGTGTTACGGGATAGCACAATAACTCCAATCATAGACAACACATAAAAATGGTTGTGCAAGGTTCAACATACATTCATTCGATAAAAAGTTTCAAAGTGTACAACAGGTCCCAAATTATACAGGTCATTTAGTTTACAAAACATAGATCGAATGAACATTTTTAATATTATGTTGGCCATCAGAGTCGATCTCCATCCGGATTACCTTCAAGCACCTGAGATAAAAACATGCAAAAATCATATCAGCGAATGCCGAGTGAATTCATAGAGTTTAATAAAAACCGTTATATAAACAATCATTTAAAATCAGAACACAAGTATAATATCAGAAGTAAGCCCTCATATTGCTAGTCAGGCAATATATAAATCAAGCATACATCTTAAACCGTCCATGAGACCGTAGTCTCTATATTACCATGATAGGTAATATATTCATCGTTATTAGTGTCGTTATCGTTTTGTATATAGGTTTTAGGATTATTATTAGCCGCATGACATTGTTACCTTACTATGAAAACAGCGGGCCGCGAACCCGACAAACAATTTGCCCATCTAGGTTAGCGTGTCGTCACAAAAATCACGCTATGGAATCTTCTCATACATAAATTCGCTTACCAATCAATGTGGTACGACGGGGATCAACCGTCAAGGCGCAAACTGGGGTGATCGTCCCCAAATAGTACTATCAAATGCATGAGCGTCTACCAAATTCCGGTAGTTCAAAATTCATGCTAATGGGACTTTAAGTGACATAACCTAACTACTAATAATCCTTTTTGTCTCGTTTATAGGGTCATAGCATCATTCGGGTCCATATCATTAAGCATACCATCGGGACTACTTGTGTTCTATTTTTATAAAATCTAGCATGTTATCTCCCTCTCGGGTTTACAAATGATTTTATAAAACATTTAAAAGAGTGTGAGGCTATGAACTCACGTTGATAATGAAAGGCGGATTATCGGCTACGGGCGTGCTTCGGTCACGGAAACCTATATAAATAATAATCGGTCTCAGACTTTGTCCAATGACTTTTATCAAAATATCAATATACATATGATGGTTTTGTACATATGATGATGATCAAGTGGGTTTATACATCCTTGTTTACTCATTTGTGTTTACGTTTTGGTAACTTTTTACTAGTTTACTAGTTTTACCTATTTACCTATTTTAAGTCCAATAAGCTTATTATAAGTTCTTCAACTTGTTTTAATCCATTTTATACTTATATTATCAGTATCTATACTTTCCATGTTGGGCCCAAATGGGTTAAGCCCAATAAGTTCTTTTTATAAGTGGTTAACTTATTTAGTCCAATTATTAGTCCAATATACTTAGTTAGTTCGTTAATGTCCGTATGTCCTATAGTTCGGGTTTTATCAGTTTTTACTTGTATTAGTTACTTATATATCAGTATATGACTTTTGTAAACTTTACATTAGACGGGTTTGATCGTCTAAGTTTTAATTGGCGAAAAACGTTAATTTTACGGTAATAGCCGAAAAAGTCGTAAAAATCAAGTTTATAGTTTTTATTACTTATAAGTATTATTCCACTACCATTTATATAATTTATCCATTTAATTAACCTTTTACATATTTATATAAATAAGTTACATAAGTTAGTGGGTTTTTATTTTACATTTTATACAATAAAATTTGAGTGCTTATATAATAATAATAAACATTAATTCTCAAAATCTGATTTTTATCTTCATGTTCACCATTTTTATCATATCTAGAGTTCTATAATGAACTAGAAGCTCATTTTTGGGTGACATGTTCTTCATATTATGTGCTTCATTTAACTTAGTTATAACTACTGCTCATTCTAAGTTTATCTTGCCTTAACAGTCCCTACAAAACTGCTTATTCAGATTAGAACACCCAACTTGTTTTGATCATATCTCACTCATTATATTGATTCCATTGCATGACCAACTCTCACATGTGTATAACATCTTGTACTTACTGTAAATGGATCATATCATGCAAGTTTATCATTTCAAGTTTTAGTTATATACTGTTTTTATACAGCAAACTAAATAAGCATGATTTTAGCCTCATTTCTTATAGTTATTAACCTTTTTAAGCATATCTATCAACACTTGATCCCCATACAACATTTTTATCATCATATATACATCATATACATATACAATAATAAAGAAAATACATTTGTTCTTTACAAAAATAACAAGAGAAAATGGAGACGATGATCTTCTTTACCAACCAAGTGTATTTCTTGTTTTTGGAAGACAAGAACTTGATGAACACCACAAGTAACTCCAAGATTATCAAACACCAAGAACAATAGTTGAGAAATCAGCCCTAGGACACAAGCAAATCACGTCTTTTGTTGTTAAAATGGCCACCAAATGATCAAGGCTTCAAGGTAACTCCATGATAGAGCTAGATAACAAGTATTTTGTGGCTAGAAAAGATCAAAAGGGGTGTTTGTAGCTTGAATATGGACGGCAAAGGGGTGGGGTTTTGAGAGGATTTGTGTTGGTTTTGCATGTAAGTAAATGGAAATGAGAAGTTAGTTGATGGTTTTAGCTAGGAAGTGGAATGAGTAGCTTAAAGAGTAAGCTTTGTTTACACATGTAACCATTTAGCTAACATGATGCCACATATGGTTGTGGTGTCATGTTGGTGCCGTCCAAGCTAGCTAGTGGGGTGGGATAATGTATTTTGTCCCATCTCACTAGTTTACGGGTATTTCTCGATTCTAGTTTTCTCGATTTACGTGCCCTCGGGTCGTTTTACGAAAAACGTTTTTATAAATTATGAATCAACGTCAGAAAACGAATCCAATAAAAATTGTCTCATCAAAAACGGAGTTCAAAAACGTAAATACGTAATCCTAAGGTTTCCGGTTTAGTCGTAAAAGACGCTAAATTATGCACGTAAGCCCAAATTTAAATCCGTAAATTGTGAGTTCGTCAACCAACACAAAAATAAGTTTCAAAATATTATACGAGAAAATATTTCACTACCTGAAAATGTTAGATTGTCACACAAGAGCTTCAATGGCTAGCTTCTAGACTTGGTTTTTGGTCTTGGGACATGTCCTAGGATGTATATAGAAGTGTATATTAATGTTTAACTTTTTAGTTCGCAATTCCCAACTCAAAACAAATTGATTGTCCTAAAGATGTCAATTTCACAAATTGTTTTTGGTTTTAGATTTTATAAGATTTGGTATTCTAGGTCTAATTCCACAAAGCACGTAAAAAATATAAAAATATAATTTATATGTAACCGTACTATTCTAAACAAATTGCACATACTACAATTAATGCCAAATGTACAAGTAATAAATGCACAAATTGTAAAGTTGCTAAAAAATGTAAAGTTTATAAAGTGCACGGAATGGAAATTTGAATTCAGGAACTAGTATGACTAAAAATGAAAATTGTAACCAACTATAACCAAATTGTAACAATCTTGTAAACTGCCTTACTGAATATGTAACAAACTACTAAATCCAGGGACCTATAGTGCAAACCCTAGATAACTAAAACTCTTTAAAACTGATTATAACAATGCCTAAATATTAGGGACCTAGTTGCAAATTTTAACTAGTTAATAACCAAAAACGGGCACAAGGATTGATTAAGCCATAACGAAAGCAATAAGCTACCAAATAAGCTAATTCTTAGTTCAAAATACTTGTAATCCAAATATACCTAGTTAGTTCCAAGAACTTTTGAAAGTCCCTAAACTATGCTAGAAACAATAAATTTGACTAATCAACACACGTAATTACTTTTCAAACGTAATACTTATTATTGTATAATAAAGAATTACAAGTGTTATGGATAACACTGTTTGATCACAATGTGTTGTGCATACTTTGAACAACTAAAAACCCTAACTTATGAATACAATCACAACTGTTTGATTCAATAAGTTCTAAGCATTAATGTGTGAATATTCCAAAAGTGTTAAGATTAATGCTGGGCTACTGATTGTAGTGTTTTTACCCCTTTAGGAAAAGGAAGGCAAAATAGTGGTAAGCGTTAAGTGTCGGTTTAGGAAAACCGAGCACTAATGACCAAATAAGCTCAAGTTCGTTTCCCAAGGAGGCAAGTGCGTTGTGTTAAGAATTGATTTTTGATTTGTTTGTGATTATATTGATGAAAGAAAAGAAAGGAAAAGACGAATAATGCTAAAAATACACCTAAGACGTAAAAAACGCAAAATCGTAAAATTTGACAAAACTAAAAACTATTCCAAATATCACTAAAAAAATGACTTAAATGAAGAAAATTATAAAGATTACAAAGTTGAAAACCAAATTATCTAATACTTTTTTTATAATTTTATATTAATTTTTAAAGTTAAAGAAAAAACTTAAAATTAAATTAAATTAAAAATTAACTAAAATGAAAACTTTAAAAGTTGTAAACCTCAAAATACTTAATTAAGACCTAAAAATGATTTTTCCAAAATTTTAAAATACTTTTAACTATTTTTTAATTACTTTCTAAAATTTAAATTAAAAATAATGATAATAAATTAATTAAAAATGTTAAAAATAAAACTTTTATACCAAAAAGTCCTAAGCTATTGCTATAATGCAGAAAAAATGCAAAGAAGAAAAATCCCTTAATAAATAAGCTGGAAAACGCTTATCTAAAAGTTGATTTTAAAAATAAGCTTAAACAAAAAACACCTTATATAGAAAATGTGTTGGAGTCTTAACAATAAAAGATCCAAGGGCGAGCGGTAGAGTGTGTGTGTGTGTTGGCAGTGGTGGCGCAGGTTCGAGTCCTGGCCACGCCAAAATTTTTCAAATATATTTTTTTTTTGTTTTTCTTTTTACACATTCGTTTACAGACACTTCTACTAACCAAAACAAAAACACACGTCTAATTTAAGCTAGAATAATCCCTAATTTGAAGCAAATAAGTCCCATACCTGGAATCCTTTTTTATCTTGATCCTTGTTTTTTTTTTGTTCTTTTTGGACAATCAAAACCCCCACTAGCAGTTGGCTTGTGGGGGCGTATTAAGCAAGCAGAAAGCAAAAAAAAAACAAACTCGGACACAAACTGACTGATAAAACACAAACAGGCAATCAGGAAGCAAAAGGTTGCAAGCACTCTTATGCAAATGCAATCTAATTCAATCAATCAACTTCTTACAACCTCAAAATAAGACTACTAGACCTGCGTGTTTAATATACCACGATAAAGCCAATTTTTGCACTTTTAGTTATCAATCTTGGTCACGGAGGTCATTCATTAACATCACAGGCTCAACAAAACTTATCATACACAAACAAAGCACATTCATAGATCACAAGCAACTAGAAAAGGGACACTAATCAGTAACTTGAAAAACATGAACATATGCAGATTTTTTTCAAACTCAGCAAATCTACTTATAAACCTAATGCTACCAAATTTTTTGCCAAAAATCACTTAACCAAAACCCTATACAGCTGTGCAGAGCTAAGCAGGGTTTGAAGGTCAGATTATACCCCTAAACCCTGCTGTCCCGAACACCTTTTTAGGCAGGTTGAGTAAATTTTTCAAAGGTTTGTTGCTTTTAAACACCACACTTACAGAAATAATGACTGATGTAAGTCTTAAATCTATAAAATGACAAGATTCAACACAAGTTTAACAGAAAAATAGCAAGTACCTTTAATCTATTTTTAAAGGCTGAAAATTTATTATGCTAACAACCGAATACAGGAAACTAGCACGATTTATCTAAAAAGAAGATTTACAAGTCAAATTCCAACACCAGATTTTTTAAAACTAAGGCACAACCCTAACATGTAATCGCAGGCAGACACTGAGTATGACCAACACAACTTAGACTGAGAGCAAACAAACATAACAAGCTATCGCAAAATCCTAAGTTGATGTATCTTATCACCAAGATTAAACAGATTAAACAAATTAAATAAAAAGAACAATACCTAATTTAAACTTACTTGATTATACTACAAATCAAACTCAAGAGACTTATTCAATACAAAATCAAACCCATAAAACTAGCAAACTTGACAGTCAACAAACACACAAGAACAAGAAATCAAAAGCATAAAAAAGAAATACAAGTGCGAGAAAAGAGTGCAAACCTCAGGGACACACATCCGTACCCCCGATTTTTCGAGCTTATGTGCTAGCGAAACAAGCACAAGCTTCCAGTCCTGTAAAAACAATAACAAACACACAAAATAAATCCAAGAATCAAGACCTATGGTCTTGATTCAGTAAGATCACAAGATAGATAAACACACCCCACTTGTTTTTTTTTTTATAAATATTTTCAATCCACTTCAAATACTTAATACTTAAATAAAATTGATAATAAATTTAAACAAGAAAACTTTGATTCACTTCAATCCTTATACTGATAACATAAACAGGAAACTCCCAACACAAATTTAAAAAACGTTAACTCAAATCATAAACATTAAATAAAATGGAACTCGGATAAATTTAAAAAAACTTCAAACTTTCATTCATAAAAGAGGTTTTACAAAAATCCGAGACAAGGGAAAAAATAGGCACCACAGGTCGGTCCTCATTTTATAGACCCCTCGGATTGTTCTAGAAATGAAAAAAAAGAAAACCCTAATCTAATGAGTTTCCAAGATTACCCTTGCTGAAGATGCGGATATGCTGATTTTGATTCCTCCTTTTGAATAAATCTTGAAGCCATGTGAATTTCGTTTGGATTTTTGTGATGGACAGGCTGGGATGCATCAATCTTGGACGTTGGATTTCGTTTGGAGAACATGAAATCCCTATGAAACGTTGATTTTCTATTGCCTCTTTGTCTTTTTGCCAGTGGGTGGGATTTTGGGGACCAGGGAGTGAGTGTGATGGGAAACTAAAAATGGGGTTTGGGTTTATTCATGATTAATTACTGATCTGGAATAGATCATGTCTTAATTCATGTAATTTAATTTGGGGAAAAAATTAGGGTTTCTGGGAATAGTTGTGTGTTTTGATCTGTTTAGTTTTAGGATTAGAAGTGTTTAAGAGGAAAACACGTTTAATAATAAACGTGTGTTGTAACAAAAATGGGTCAACCGGGTTTGGGTGAGGGATATGGGTAAACGGGTATTCAAGTTGGGTTAGGGTGACGTGTCATGTGATGGTTGGCTGGTGGAGTTTTCTTGTCTCCCACAAATGACCCCTAGGATTCCTTTAACTTGTCATATAAGTTTAAACAACTTCCAAAACGAATTTCCTTTATATGAAAGTTTCTTTTTTCATATATTGGCCACAAAACTTCATCAAGCATGTATTCAAGGGTATTTAATGCACTTTTTGCATTCTTCAAGGGCAAATGATGTATAATCTTGACATTAAGGGACCCATATGTAATATTTGAGTTTTACAAGGGTTTAAAATGACAAGTCTTCAAAAGATGAGGGACCAATCTTTCCAAATCTTCAAACTTCAAGGACTTGATAGGAAAATCATGATTCGGGTCCGGTTCTTTGTGCGGCTTCGTTTCCCGTGTTCGTTTTTGATTGATTCTTGTGATCTTTTGTCATTTTCTCAATATCCGTACCTAAAATACACAAGCAACAAACACAAGCATATATTTGGGTATTTTGATGATATTTAATGCATTTTAAGCCCTATTTGGACGATGAGACTATGTATAAAAGCAGTCTCATCACTCCCCCATACTAAACCATTGCCGTGCCCTCACGCAATGCTAGAATAAAGTATCGTAGCACCTCCAAAATTCATTTTTATTCACTTTATTAAACGATAAACTAGCTACACTACTACTACTATTACTACTACTTGCGTTTTAGACATAATGTATGATTTTCATCGCAAAATGGGACGTTTAGGTTCATAGAATAAGAACACGTGAATGCTTCGTTAGAAATAATTTCATCGTCCTCGATTTCACTCTAATTCCATGCCAAGCGTGCAACGAGATCATTGTCATTATAAGTTAGTAATGCTAACACTACTCATATTCCCTAATCACGTACTTATCCTCCCATTATTCCTAAGTTGTATCTCTTATATTTTATTTTGTCTTGAATGTTTCACGAGGATACATTGTTTGACTTATGCGATAATAGATATTTAGGTCTAAAAATAGAGTCCTAACGGTGTAACTAAGACCATCAAATCAATAACCCCTCCTAATAGACAACGATGTAAAAAAATTAAGTCAACAAGAAGAATCGATAAACACGGTTTTATAACGGTTTTGAACATGAGACTTATTACCAAGACTTTTATACGCCCCCTAACGGAAGGGCCTTATTATCTTTGGTTTACCTCCATCTTTTATTCAACTTCGCCATGAAGCTTTTATTATGACTTTGGTCTTGCCTTGCCTTTTATTATCCGCCTCATCGGTGGTTTTATTAGCCAAAGACGTATATCCTCACGCTAAAGCGAATTTTGGATCTTTAAAGCTTCGAAGATTAAGGCTTGATTCACTTTCAATTTTGCATAGATTTTAGGCCTTGTGGGGCTTCAAATTGTTTGCTAGATTTAGGTGAGCACTTGAAATCTTATTATTGGGTGAAGCTTTCGATTATTAGGGTGCCAATACTTCAAAACCGTGACACTGGCGATACCTTAATGTCTTCCCAATTTAATTACACGGAAGCTACTAGAAAAGACTAGAAACCCAACAATCCTAACTAAACCGCTAAGTCAATATTTATTAAGCAAAAAATATTTACAAGCGAAGGGAGAATAAGCAAATAACGAGAACACATGAGTTTTTGAAATAATATGAGTACTCTACGTTTAGCATAGTAACTTATAATTAACTCTATCGTTTCTCTTCCTCATTTAAGAGACTTAGCCTAATGTGTAGTTAAGGAATCAAAGCTAAGTGCTCAACACGCACGGTTGAGTAAAAAATTACTCTTATTCTCGCCATCGGAAAACCTACATTCGTGTCTTCAAACACTTATAAAACATGAGAAAATTTTAAAATTTGGCCATTTTTAGCCTTATTTTGCAACAAAACGATAAACAAAAGTTAAACTTTGGAAAGCGTGAAGGTTTGGCAAGGCAAGTATCTATTCACCTTCCCATACTAAAGTTAAACATTGTCCTCAATGTTTCGAGTCTAGGGGTGCAAACACCCCCATACTAGAGACGTAGTCGAATGCCTAATCTAGCATGGAAAGGGTGTAACCAATAAATTAATAGCCGTTTATGAAGTGTGCTAATAACCTAAGGTTAGAACATCAAAAGGATATATCGTGGATATTGAGAAATGTCTCCAAAGCAAACGATCGAGTGCTCCTATAAAACGAACACGAGAGGCTCCAATCGTGAAGATCATGATCTAAAGTTCACAATTCACAAACAACCACGAAACAAAGGTTGGAAGGGCATAAATCCTCACACGTAAGCTACATTAGAAAGCGATAATATGTACATAGGATAAGCATGGGACTCCCCCACGAGGCACCTCGTTTTTGATTACCGAGTCATGAGCTCGACTCGATCCCCTCAATACTAATTATCATTGGGGAAGGTGATTTGGTCGAGGTAGTTCAAGGATGGAACTTCCCCGCCAAAGTAGTGCTTCAACCTATGTCCATTCACCTTGAAGTTAGGACCATCATCTTGTGCTAGCTCGATGGTCCCATACGGAAACACTTAAGTAACGGTGAATGGACCGGACCAACGGGATTTCAACTTACCGGAAAAGATTTTTAATCTTGAATTAAAAAGCAAAACTTGATCCCCAATGTTAAAAACCCGGTTTTTAATTTTAAAATCATGCAACTTTTTAGTTTGCTCTTTATAAATCAATGATATTTCATAAGCAATATCCCTCAATTCATCCAATTCATTTAATTGCATTTTCTGGTGTTTTCCCGCGGTCTCCATGTCATCATTACAATGCTTTAGGGCCCAATAAGCCTTGTGTTCTAATTCGATAGGCAAATGAAATTCTTTCCATACACAAGCTTATAGGGAGTGCACCCAATGGGCGTCTTATGAGCGGTCCTAAAGGCCCATAAAGCATCATCCAACTTATCCGACCAAGATTGTCGGTTTTCCCCAACGGATCTCTCCAAGATCGTCTTCAACGCTCGGTTTGAAACCTTGACTTGCCCACTCGTTTGTGGGTGATAAGCCGTAGAAAGCCGATGTGTAACCCCATATTTCCTTAGAACCCTTTCGAATTGGTCGTTACAAAAATGGGTTCCACGATCGCTTATGATAGCACGAGGGGTTCCAAACCGAGAAAACAATTGCTTCAAAAACTTGACTACCACACGAGCACCATTGGTGGGCAAGGCCTTGGCCTCCACCCACTTAGATAGGTAGTCAACCGCAACGAGAATGTACTTATTACCACGAGATGATGGGAACGGCCCCATAAAGTCTATACCCCAAACATCAAAGATCTCACACACTTGGATGATATTTTGTGGCATTTTATCTTTTTGTGAGGCTTTTCCTTGTTGTTGGCATGCATCACACGACTTCACAAGATCTTGTGCATCTCGGTAAATAGTAGGCCAAAAGAAGCCGGCATCAAACACCTTTTTAGCCGTGAGATTAGCACCGTGGTGACCACCCGTGGGTCCCTCATGGCAAGCTCTAAGGATGTTAGAAGCTTCGGTGCCAAATACACAACGTCGGATGATTTGATGCGCACAAGTTCGAAACAAGTAAGGGTCGTTCCAAAAGTAGAACTTGACGTCACGAAAGAATTTTCGTTTTTCTTGAGTCGTCATACCCTTAATGATAAAGTTACCCGCATGGTAATTTGCAAAGTCCGCAAACCATGGGGTGGAAGAATCAAGCTTAGAATTCACTACACCAAGTGTCTCGAGCGGAAATGTTTCGGTGATTTCCTTGGGCTCGTAAACACTTTGGTGAGGATCTTCCAAACGAGAAAGATGATCGGCCGCTAGATTCTCGGCTCATTTTTTGTCAACAATGGTGTGATCAAATTCTTGAAGGAGGAGAATCCAACGAAGTAATCTAGGCTTAGCATCTTGCTTTGCCATGAGATACTTAATAGCCGAATGGTCCGTATACACTATGCATTTCGTCCAGACGAGATAAGGTCGGAACTTCTCAAATGCATACACCACGGCAAGGAACTCCTTTTCCGTTGTAGTGTACTTAAGTTGAGCCTCGGTCATCGTCTTGCTAGCATAGTGAATAGGCAAGAAGTGCTTATCATGGCGTTGCCCCAAAACGGCCCCTATAGCGTAATCACTAGCATCACACATAAGCTCAAAGGGGAGGTTCCAATTGGGAGCAACGAGAATGGGAGCTTCGGTAAGTTTCCTCTTAAGGATCTCAAAGGCTCGTACACAATCTTCGTCAAAGACAAAACGTGCCTCTTTTTCAAGAAGATGTGTAATGGGTCGAGAAATCTTTGAAAAATCCTTGATGAATCGACGATAAAATCCCGCGTGGCCTAGGAAACTCCTAACTCCCTTAACGGTTTTGGGATGAGGTAATTTGGCGATGACGTCTACCTTAGCTTGATCTACCTCAATACCCGCTTTCGAAACCTTGTGCCCTAAGACGATTCCACTCTTAACCATAAAATGACACTTTTCCCAATTGAGCACAAGGTTGTTTCCTCACAACGTTTTAACATTCTCTCAAGTTTCGACAAACACGAAGTGAATGAATCTCCAAACAGGGAAAAGTCATCCATGAAGACTTCCATCGTCTTCTCGATCATATCATGAAAAATAGCCATCATGCACCTTTGAAAGGTTCCCGGTGCATTACAAAGTCCGAATGGCATTCTACGATAGGCAAACGTTCCATATGGACACGTAAACATAGTTTTTTCTTGATCACGAGGATCGATGGGGATGTGGAAGTAACCGGAAAAACCATCTAGAAAGCAATAGAAACCGTTTCCCGCAAGACGCTCCAACATTTGGTCCATGAAGGGCAAGGGAAAATGGTCTTTTCGAGTGGCTTCATTCAACTTCCGATAGTCAATGCACACTCTCCATCCAGTCACGAGTCTAGTGGGAATCAACTCGTTGGCATCGTTTGGCACAACGGTCATCCCTCCCTTTTTAGGGACACAATGAATAGGACTCACCAAAGGGCTATCGGAAATAGGGTAAATCATTCCCGCGTCAAGGAGTTTAAGGACCTCCTTTTTGATGACGTCGTGAATTTTGGGGTTCACCCTCCTTTGACTTTGGATTGTGGGCTTGAAATCCTCCTCCATTAAGATTTTGAGGGTACAAAACTTGGGATCGATTCCCTTAATGTCAGATAACTTCCACGCAATCGCCCCTTTGTGATCCTTTAGAACATCGACAAGTGCGGTTTTTTCATCATTCGAAAGATCCTTCGCAATAGTAACTGGCAACTTGTCGTCCTCCTCCAAATAGACATATTCGAGGTGAGGAGGTAAATCTTTCAACTCAAGGATAGGTGGTTCCTCAAGTGAAGATTTAGGCTCGATACTCATAACCTCCTCGGGTGGAGGAAATGGGAAATCGTTAAGAAAATCCTTGATAATCGAGAAGTCCTCATCGTTGTCGAGGTCTTCGTCACAAGTAAGTGGAACATTTCATTCTTCCAACGTAAAACCACCACCTTCGAATGGAGTGAAGGTTGGTGTCGAATTATCAAGAATTGGATCTAACATAGTGGGATTGCCACTAGTTTCTTCATCACCAAACCCTAAAACTTCTTGTGAAAATTCCTCGCAAACCACGTCGATCATATCAACGAGGTTTATGGTAGCAACGGAATAAACATGAGAAAGTTGAGAATTTTGAGTTGAGTTTATAACAAGTTCCTCGTCGTTGAAACGTAAGGTGATCTTTTAGCATGCACATCAATTAAAGCCATAAACGTATCTAAAAACGAACGACCTAAAATAAGAGGAACTTGAGGATCCGTGGGAATATCGACAACGATAAAGTCTACGGGATAGTAGAACTTCCCCACTTTCACAAAAACGTCTTCCGCCAAACCACATGCACGAATCATGGAATGGTCGGCCAACTCGATAGACATTAGTGAAGGAGTAAGATTAGGAAGATTGAGTGACTTGAAGATTGCAAGTGGCATCAAATTAATGCTAGCACCAAGATCGGCCAAGGCATAGCATTCTTCCATATCTTGAATTGCACAAGGGATCAAAAATTTACCGGGATCACCGACTTTTTGAGGTATGCGATTAAGATAAACCGACGAACAACTAGACATTTGGTGCAATTTCTCCTTGTTGTTTAACATACTCTTAAAGTTAGCGGCAAATCGAGGCATCATGACCAAAGCATCGGCGAAACTCACATTAAGGTGCAACTCACGAAACATTTTCATAAAAAGCTCAAATTGGTAGTTGTCGCGCTCTTGTCGTTTCTCCTTCCTAAGTCTTGATGGGTAAGGCAAGGGTGGTGTGGGTTGGGGCATAGGCATAACCTTTGGAATCTCGGGTTCCGATGTTGGTAAAGGGTCGACCGTAGGTGTGGCATGAGCGGTACTTTGTGGGCTTGAGATATGCTCCTTTTCGACCACCACCTCGGGTTCTTCCTCAATTTCCTCCACCGTTGGAGTAATTGGTTGAGGAGTCGGTTCTTTAAGTGCCTTACCACTTCGTGTGGTAATCAATTTCATCTCTCCCTTCGGGTTTGAAACGGTGTTACTAGGCAAACTTCCCGAAGTAGAGGCTTTGTTCCCCATGACGGCTTCTAAAATGGCATTAAGCTTAGCATCTTGACTATTAAACTTAAGGTCTTGACTAGCGGCTTTTTGGTCAATTCTTTGTTCAAGCCTAGCATGACTTTGTTCAATCTTATTGTTTTGACCTCTAATTTGATTAGCAAAATCATTTTTCAACTCATTTCTCATGTTAAGATTTTCCTTCACAAAATTAGCTAACTCCTTGGTGTTTTTAGCCGTGTCCCTAGCTTGACTAGCCAATTGCTCTTGTATGTTTTCCAAAATCTTATCATTTGTCGTAGCGTAATTCAAAAAGTCCATTGGAAGTTCTTTAGTGTTAACATTTTGAAGACCTTGACTCGTGTTTTGAAAATTACGGTTTTGGTTTTGATTTTGCAATTGGCTACTACTTCCTTGATTCCCATAGTTGTTATTACCCTTGAAATTGTTTCTTTGATTGTTTTTGTAACCAACTTGATTGTTTCGATAATTGTTAGCATTTTGATTTGGTGGAAAACCCGATGGAGTCAATTGATTAGTGCGAGGAACTTGACCGTTTTGGTTATAAGTTCCCGCGGCCGCGAAGGCACTTGAAGTGTTACCACCGTTGGTAATGCACTCGGAATAATCGTGAGCTCCACCACAATACATACAAGAAACCTCAACCACTTTAGCCGTAGCGGGAGTGGGTTGTTCACCAACTTTGAACTCAATTAACAATCCCTTAAGCTTATCAAAAATCTTGTTCTCCAAATTAGCCTCGATTTGGCAAGCATCAACGGTGTGTGACAATGAAGGCGAAGGCGAAGACGAAGTCTTACGAATACTCGACGTGCTACGAGGACTATAGACCTTAGACCTATTCTCAATGATTAACAATGCTTCCTCGACCGTCTTACACAAAAAATTACCATCCGCGGCGGCATTAAGATAATCACGCTCATGATCGTTCAAGCCATTATAAAACGTGTCAATTTGATGCAAGTCGGAAAAACCATGATGAAGACATTCGTGCAACATTTCCTTAAACCTATTCCAAGCCGTTGAAAAACTCTCATTATACTCTTGTGAAAACTTTGAAATCTCGTTTTTCAAATGCGTAGTCTTAGAGGGCGGAAAAAATTGGTTCACGAATTTTGAAACGAGATCCTTCCACGTCAATATAGAATTGGGTGGCTCTTTCTTTAACCAAATTTTTTCCGGCCCCGCTAAGGAATACGGAAAAAGCATCATCTTAATCGAGTCGTTTGAGACATCCTTAAACTTGCAAGTGGCGGTGAGACGATTAAATTGGCGAATGTGGTTATGAGAGTTGTCCTTTTCGTCAACTCGAAACTTGTTGTTTTGAATCATGGACAACAAACCCGTCTTAACCTCAAAATTCTCCGCAAGGATAGCGGGAATCACAATCGCTTCTCCATAACCCTCGGTGGGTGCTTGAAGCAACTCCATCATAGTTCGATTAGCCATGGGTGCTTCTTTCACTACGATGGGTTCGTAAATAGGAGATTCCTCACTAGAAGGAGTGATTGATTTGTTTCTTCGTTTACGAGCACGTCTTGCTTTGGATCGAGTTTGCATAAACGTCACGTACAACGAGAAGGCGAGCAAAGAAGATTCTTTTTGGTGTTTTTATGTAACACCCCCACAAATGCTATGCGCAGCGGAACTACAACATTTGGGTGCTACGTAGTTATCATCACACATAAGCTATATTAAACGACTCAAAGAGACGTAAAAGTTTAAACATGAATTTAAACATTTTTAAATTATACAAATCTACGGTTTTCCAAATCCCAAGATAATACAAAACAGAGTTTGCGTTTAGGTCCCCACTGAATCTCAACCCAAAAGTACATTTTCATTCTCATGACATAATATAAAAAAGTTTTAAGTGCAAAAAGGGAGGAAAACAAGTAGACCGCCAAGCCACAACAACTTCCATCCTCGCATGCTCCACTGCTATCAATCTTGGTTACCTGAAACACATGCTTAAAATCGTCAACACAAAGGTTGAGCGAATCTATAGGTTTATCAAATCATAAGTCGAACATAAGTATTAAAAACCAATCATGATCATTCAATAGCATTGTGGCCATACAATCTATTATTCAAGGATATGACAATTGTGTTTAAGCTCATGACACTAAACCGTTAACTCAATCACCCGCTTAATAATTACCGGCGTGATTCAGATGAAACCATGGCCCCTAATAAGGCATCAGTTGCAATTATACCTTATCTCTTATCACAAATTATCCGTCCGCAAGGGGTATCAACGTACTAGCCCTCGTCTCGGATAGGGTAGTCAACCCCATAGTACTATCACTTTGTATAAGCGGCTATTTCCCCCTTCACAAGGGCAAGACAATAGTTAATAGTTCATGAATTTAGGGACTTTTGCAACTAGGTACTCAACACAATTTCAAGGCAACATTCGGGTCCAACAATCATTCAAGACTTATGTTCATTTTCATTTAAATTAGCATGTATCCCCCTCGCGGGTAAAATCATTTGAAATAAGTAAAGAGCGAGGCTATAGACTCACCTTGCGTAGTAGTAGTAGTAGTAGTTCTAGCGAAGACGTAACGAGAAATGTCACCGACGACGTGGATGCCCGGGAAAATCAAACATTTGACCTAAAAAATCAAGGTACGTAAACCAAATCAATACTTCGCGTACATAATTGTACTAAACACACGCAAATGCAAACACACTCAATGCTTATGAAAACTCACGCCAAAGTCAAACAAGTAGTTGTTACTAGACTTATACCATTTATCAATGTTATTAAAGTTACTATCCATTTTACGGTTTCGCCGATACTTACCAAAAGTATGGGCTGTTTTACTATACTTAACCATTTTTATAAAATTTGACAAAATTCTCAAAAATACTATAAGGCCTGTAGAAAACACATATTTAATCCCAATAAAAGTTTTGACTTCTACGACTCATTACTCAACACTTTTCCAAAAACTACGTTTTTCGGACTGAAATTGTACTTTGACCAAGTCGAACTTATTTGACCCGTTTGAAATACTCCATTGACCCATTTGACACCTAAGTCCTATAATAGACTCAAATGTGCAGGTTTGACACCAAAATTCAGCCCTTGACCATTTACCAAACTAGACTTATAGTCCCCGGGATTTGACCTAAACCAAGCATAATTTCGGATTATGACGGTTTTCATCTCCCGGTACACGAATTTCAAAACGTCGTAACTTTTGACTCGTTTGGAGTTAAAAACTCTATCTTATACCGAAACGAGCGTCTCGACGACCACTACAACTATATCCTATAATCACAACCTGGACCAAAAATTAAAACCACGAAAATAGCCCTAAACAATCTGTTTGAAAATGACTCATTCAAAATCACCCTTCTACTTGTTTTCAATCCATCCAAACATCACCTAGACCTATCCTAACCACTTATAATCATTCCCAATCATCCAAACAGCCCTTAACACTATGAAAGTCGAATCCTAATCAAAACCCAAAACCTAAATCATACATGCAATGTAATTAAACAATTTATAAACACTAAAAACACCATTTTAAACACAACCCCATAACACATTTCATCAAACACCTTGAACACACCCAAAACCCCAAAAATTTCGTGGCTTTAGGTGACCAAAACACCCAAAATAATCAGCCCCCAATTCGTTTTATGAATGAATAAACATCATTAACACATGAATTAAACATGTGTACCATTTAATTAGATCAAAATCCATTTTTGAAAAATTATAAATTTTTGGAAAGATTTCTTGATTGCATGTGTGTTTTTGTTTGTGGGATTCATTTACAAGATGATATGGGAGATGGGTCTTTGCTTATTTTCTTCAAAATCAAGTTTTTGATGGTGGATTCATGGTGGTGAGGGTTAGCCGTCGGCTAGAGAGGAAGGAGGAGGGGGTGAGAAAAAATTTTGGTGTTGAAAATGGATGTGTGTTTTTCTTTTCCCCTTTTTGTAAGTTAGGAGGGACCTTGATGTAATTTTGGCTATCTTTTGGCCTTATTAATAAAACATGTGCTAAAGAGCGGGATTATGACATACTAGTCGGTTTTAAAATTTACGGGAGTCGAGTTTAGTCTGAGCTACCTCAAAATACTTTTAAATGGTTCAAACGCACACAAAACGAATATACACATGGTTCCGACTCGACTTAACACGTAATAAAAATAAAATCTCGAAAAACTCAAATATCGATCAATCGATAATAAAAGGTAAATTTTGGGCATCCGTCGGTATCGTAGTCGTCATCGGTTCTTCTTAAATCGTCAAACGTTAAATTACGACCGTAAACGTTGGTTTCAACTTAACCCGTCAAATAATTCCACGATAAAAATTCTTAAAAATTTCAAAAATATACGTAAAATAGGATTAAATAAATAATGTTGGGCTCGGGATATCACATCCACAAGTGAGCCACAACTTAAGAGAGATGCTCATACTGAACAGCTCTTGAGACAATAACTTAGCATCATACGGCACTTTCACTGGTGTTACATCCTTCCCCCCTTAAGGGAGCGACGTCCCGGCGCTCGCCTCTTCTTATGCTCGCATTATGTACTACTAGTAAGATAAAGGTACTTCTTCCTAAAGAGGTCTTCATGTTCTGTTCTGGACTTCGGTTCACGTCTGGTGTTCCATCACACCTTCACCATGAGTATTATACCTTGCTTCAATCTCTTAACATCTCGATCCTTGATCTCCACTTCAATTTCTCAAACCCTTCCTTCGGTTATTGACACGTCTCTTCTCACAGCTTCTCGCGGTCAACAAGTGATTCTCAATCTACACCATCTCCTCCGGAGTCTCTCAAATCATTTCAGGTCCATTCAACTGACTTTTCCCTACTTCATTTCATCCAACTGGCGATCTATATGTTCATCATCGTTTTTCCTCAAAGGCTGCAGCTTCAATGCTCTCGTGGTAAATGTCGTTGTACAAAGATACCTCCACGGCAAGTGTCGGTCTCAACAACTATCAAAATCAATCACACACGCTCGGAGTACGTTTTCCAACGTTCGAATCGTCCTTACACTTGGTTCGTCGTCTCATAAAAACAATTATTCATAAATGAAAATCGCACGGGTCACACATAACCCCATCGAAAAACGTTCAAAATATACAAGACGAATTAATCAATACTGTCGTACCAAATCACCTTATTACGATATTACGTACATACAAACCTACTTCGTCAAAAACGAATTCATCGATACGAAATCATTCGGCGTATACATAACTCTCTCGAAGACATCACAATCCAAACAAACACGAAAGCCATTATGAAACACATACAACCACATTACGACATGTTTGCAACATAGCCAAACCATGCCAAACCAACCAGTTCAATCAGTTAACCCACGCTTGCTAATCAGGCAAGCCAAGATAAAACAAGAATATTGACATAATTCTCGGATGAGTCCAGTCAAAAGAAAATTGCAAGTTAAAGAAGGTTCAAGAGCTTGCTAGCTATGGATGCATATCCAAAAAGAAATAAAATACTTACATGTGTCATCGTGGGGTGCTCACACACGGATCCATACCCAAAAGATACTACAAGAACACCATCTTACTTCCGTCCCAAACGTGTTCAAAACCTCAACAAGGCATCACCGTTCACAGTTAAATGTATAAAAACAAAATTTACGTGGCACATGTTCTCCATGATCGGACTTCATTGGACAATGTCGTCTCAAGTTCTCACAACTTATGATCACTCGACTAGATCACTTACCCCATAAATACGTAAAAGGAAAGGGTTTACCACAAAAACATCAACTATGGATATCTATCGTTTAACCATCGATAATCAAGGATGGTTGAGTCAAGCAAAGAGGATTCCTCACTTAAATAAACGAAAACGACAATTGGAATGGTCTTCCAATTACCGATGCACAGTTGGTAAACTTCAACAATTTATCGCGTGTCGTTAAACATATCAAAAGAATAAGAAAAGAAAATATATAAGGTACGATACATTCGACGTAGGAGAAGTCTTCGTCATTTCCCTTAGAGTTATTCGAACTCTGATTTCCTCTACTTCGGCATTCTTCCATCTTTATTAAAAACTCTTCTCCCAGTGACGATACGAGCCCCTTTGGTATTTCATCAACACCCTCGTGATTCCAATGAAATTTGCACGTTACACACACACATAAAAACATTTTCCAAAATTACTCGGTCACAGTGACTTGCTAAGTCAACGCCAAACAAAAGAAAAGATTTCAAGGAACACAAGAAAATTCAAAAATTTTCTTTAGGAATCAAAGAAAATACGATTACTTGCATAAGGATCCACCATTTTTAAAAACGTTCTCATCCAAACATTTATCAAAGACACTACCGGTTTTAAAGATGACCAATTGACTTGAAACTACATCGCCCTTCCAAAACTATGCATAACTAGCTAGATCATGCATACTTAAGGGTCAAGCAACGACAATTTACAAAACAGGACTCTTCCCGAATTATGCCCAGTTAGCTAAGCTGTGCATAATTGAGGATCGAGTGACGACACAAACATTATTATTACATACCAAATATGACTACGAAAGTTTTCGACCTAATCTTCAAAATAATTAAACCATTTGAAATGAAATTTGAAATGGGAAAATATTGTTACCATCGTTTTAAGAAAACACATTAAACATTTTTCATACACTTTGAAAACATATTTTTGCTTTGCCTTTTTATGAGAAAATAAATAAATAATTAAATAAAGAAATCGACACCCTTTACATTTGGTTGAACGAACCATTTGACACACTCATACACATTTTCAAAATAGACTATTCACAAAATAACGGTAAGGTGGTTCAAGATTAAAGATCATTGCAAGCAAAATAAGTAATAAGATCAATAATTAATGAGATCGAACTAGGTAAACGAGCAATATGATTGCCAACTAAAATTAACTATATGAGAAATGAAAATACTTCAACATACGACAAAAGTCTCGGGATAACAACAACGATCTACGAATACATGGAGTAAAAATTGAATATCAACACAAGCGTCAAAAATAAAACAACGATCCTAATTCCCATCGTCTCGAGTTTGCACACACATTCCGCCAAGGGTATACGGGGAGAGAAAAATAATCACTTGGTTAAATAGAAGCAATTCCACCAGGAAGATCGAGTTCTTTCACCTCTACAATTCGGTAAAGCGGCTTCGCCTCTTCGTTTTTGTTCAATATAAATAAATAGCCAGTTTAATGAAGATTTATAGCATCATTCAAGTAAATACAGAATTTTAGGTTCCATTAACCGAAAGAAGAAAAGTCACAACGTCCATAAACAGGACAAAATATACCGGGTGGCATACCCTCATCATCAAGTAATAGCGAAGTAGTATTTTTAAAATAAATAACGGTTTCATACCATAGACAATATTAAAATAAACAATTACATGACTACTCAAGCTCAGATATAGACTCGCAAAATCAAAGAAGTGAGGTTGTACGATCGAACCATCGTGACTCAAAACATTATACATACACCTTTATAAAATATTATACAAGTAGGCGTGTGTTGGGTAATCCATTTTCATTTTCTAATTAATGTTACCATGTACCTTGTAAAACCAAACATTTACACATTTTTAATTTGTGTTACACCATTAAAGATTTCAGACCTTTCACGTTTCCATCTACACAAAGTCTTTACTTCTAGAAAAATTACAATTGCAAGAAAATTATCAACATTAGTAATTGCGGTGACCCGGTTATCATATTTGATAAAATCATTAGGTTTGAAAATCTCCATACTTGTGCCAAAATCCCATTAATGTTCATATCTTAAGTACCAAAAACGTACATAGTAACAATTTTTCAAGTTTTACGTTATTATTACGGCTTACCTTACCACACATATACAAGTAACCAACACAACTCAAATTAGTCCAATTGACTCTTAAAATTAACCTTGTCTTTTATTACACACACGTTTTCCTCAAAACTGTTTTGTTAAATCATATTCGCGTAATTCGACTCAAATGATAAAGAGGTTTCACGTGGTATTATCTCGGATACTTACTGATTTTAGCCGACACTTGAATTTCAATAATAATAATAATAAGGTGGGAAATCAAAATGCTTATTTCAATAATTCTAAAACGTAGAAAATTCAACTTTTAATCTTTAGCTCGTTATCAAACAATTTTAAAATTAACACATCTCACAGCGTAATAAAATGAAAGATTTTTCAAATGATTTTAAACAAGCATCATCAAATTACACATATTGATTCTCTATAACGACAATTTGACAAACAAATGATTTCAAATGATGTTCCATCAACTTTTAATAATTTATTTCAAGCATTAAAATTTCTCACTTAAAGTGTACATTTCGATTTTTGTCCCAATTTATTCACTACAACAAGTGACGAGTTCTAGTTTATACCAATGTATATGACATGACCTTATGTTTAAAATAAAACCAATTTTACAAAGTCTCTAGCTCCAAAATACATGACCAATTTTTCTACTCATGTTTTATATTACAAGATACGTTGAAAGTTTACTACATTGACCCGAAAATTAATTCATACCAAATCCGAAGCTACATATACTCAATGGTCATATCGTAAATTTAATAATAAACTCCTTTTTCAAATTATATTTAAACAAATTCTTAACAAGTCCATCACAATCTTTTAGTATCAAATTTTAATATATGAAAACAAAGATTTCACGAGTAATACAAGTTACTTATTACGATTTACCAACCAAGGTTGAAGGAAAATAATTTCACAATGTCCATTTATTCTCTACACGAATTTTACTTGTTATAAGACACATCATACGTCATTTTTATCCAAAAGTTTCATTCATCAAATATTAAATATGTAAAACACTTTATGTTTAAATCATTCAATCAACAAAGTTTTATGCTTATTTAACTCACACAATTGACGGACCTCGTCATATAAAATATCGAATTCAAATAATGAGACAACAAGACAAATGAAATAAACGAAGCGAGAATACGTATGTCAACTAAGTGTTGTTATCGGCCTCGGATGAGTCTCGAAATCGTACACAACAAAATTAGCACAAAACCCAACCAAATTCCAAGTTATCACGATTGATCACAACACTAGTCTATTTTAAAACACATTTTAAAATTCAAGTAGAATAGTAAGCAATGATTAAATGGCAACACGCCTCAACCACGTTTTATAACATACACATGTGATTCTCCGCTACGATGTACGCAACGTTGATTTTACTTCGTCTATATTATAGTTACGCCAACTATCGTATCAAACCCATAAGGAATAAAGGAAATACAGTAATACGATAGTAATTTACGTTCCAAAAAGAAGATGTCCAAAATGACACATCACGGTGCGATAACGACAATCGAGATCAATCTAGTCAATATACAATATGTTACGAAGCGTTATTTACGTATCTAGAGTATCAAACGAGGTTCATATTCGGTTATCCGAACAATAAATTAAATATCAAGATTGATAATTTACGGTGAGGCCGAATTCTCAACAAAACCGCATTATAACATGTACGATAATCACTCAAGGACCATTGCTTCATGTGCAATGCCTTTAAATACCATAGTATATAACTACTTATACATACAACCATTCCTACATACACGTAGGATTACAACGCGGTGTTGCCATGTAATGCAATGTAGCCCGTTATGCCAATTACATGCAACATATATGATAATCTTTACAGGAATTTGCAAATTACGATGATAAGTACTCAACGTACACAACAATATATCTCAATATATATCAAAGTATTTACATACTAAATACTAGGGAATTCATATTAGTTTGAGGGATACATCTAAAATATAATGCAATGCTAAAGAAATCTTACCGGAGCCATGCAGGATAGTTGTGTGCTTGGACAATTTCTTACGACACCAAAAGTTATAGTTTAGGATTTTTCAAAATGACCTAGTTCTCTATAACTCATGGCTCTGATTACCAATCTGTAACACCCCCACAAATGCTATGCGCAGCGGAACTACAACATTTGGGTGCTACGTAGTTATCATCACACATAAGCTATATTAAACGACTCAAAGAGACGTAAAAGTTTAAACATGAATTTAAACATTTTTAAATTATACAAATCTACGGTTTTCCAAATCCCAAGATAATACAAAACAGAGTTTGCGTTTAGGTCCCCACTGAATCTCAACCCAAAAGTACATTTTCATTCTCATGACATAATATAAAAGAGTTTTAAGTGCAAAAAGGGAGGAAAACAAGTAGACCGCCAAGCCACAACAACTTCCATCCTCGCATGCTCCACTGCTATCAATCTTGGTTACCTGAAACACATGCTTAAAATCGTCAACACAAAGGTTGAGCGAATCTATAGGTTTATCAAATCATAAGTCGAACATAAGTATTAAAAACCAATCATGATCATTCAATAGCATTGTGGCCATACAATCTATTATTCAAGGATATGACAATTGTGTTTAAGCTCATGACACTAAACCGTTAACTCAATCACCCGCGTAATAATTACCGGCGTGATTCAGATGAAACCATGGCCCCTAATAAGGCATCAGTTGCAATTATACCTTATCTCTTATCACAAATTATCCGTCCGCAGGGGGTATCAACGTACTAGCCCTCGTCTCGGATAGGGTAGTCAACCCCATAGTACTATCACTTTGTATAAGCGGCTATTTCCCCCTTCGCAAGGGCAAGACAATAGTTAATAGTTCATGAATTTAGGGACTTTTGCAACTAGGTACTCAACACAATTTCAAGGCAACATTCGGGTCCAACAATCATTCAAGACTTATGTTCATTTTCATTTAAATTAGCATGTATCCCCCTCGCGGGTAAAATCATTTGAAATAAGTAAAGAGCGAGGCTATAGACTCACCTTGCATAGTAGTAGTAGTAGTAGTTCTAGCGAAGACGTAACGAGAAATGTCACCGACGACGTGGATGCCCGGGAAAATCAAACACTTGACCTAAAAAATCAAGGTACGTAAACCAAATCAATACTCCGCGTACATAATTGTACTAAACACACGCAAATGCAAACACACTCAATGCTTATGAAAACTCACGCCAAAGTCAAACAAGTAGTTGTTACTAGACTTATACCATTTATCAATGTTATTAAAGTTACTATCCATTTTACGGTTTCGCCGATACTTACCAAAAGTATGGGCTGTTTTACTATACTTAACCATTTTTATAAAATTTGACAAAATTCTCAAAAATACTATAAAGCCTGTAGAAAACACATATTTAATCCCAATAAAAGTTTTGACTTCTACGACTCATTACTCAACACTTTTCCAAAAACTACGTTTTTCGGACTGAAATTGTACTTTGACCAAGTCGAACTTATTTGACCCGTTTGAAATACTCCATTGACCCATTTGACACCTAAGTCCTATAATAGACTCAAATGTGCAGGTTTGACACCAAAATTCAGCCCTTGACCATTTACCAAACTAGACTTATAGTCCCCGGGATTTGACCTAAACCAAGCATAATTTCGGATTATGACGGTTTTCATCTCCCGGTACACGAATTTCAAAACGTCGTAACTTTTGACTCGTTTGGAGTTAAAAGCTCTATCTTATACCGAAACGAGCGTCTCGACGACCAATACAACTATATCCTATAATCACAACCTGGACCAAAAATTAAAACCACGAAAATAGCCCTAAACAATCTGTTTGAAAACGACTCATTCAAAATCACCCTTCTACTTGTTTTCAATCCATCCAAACATCACATAGACCTATCCTAACCACTTATAATCATTCCCAATCATCCAAACATCCCTTAACACTATGAAAGTCGAATCCTAATCAAAACCCAAAACCTAAATCATACATGCAATGTAATTAAACAATTTATAAACACTAAAAACACCATTTTAAACACAACCCCATAACACATTTCATCAAACACCTTGAACACACCCAAAACCCCAAAAATTTCGTGGCTTTAGGTGACCAAAACACCCAAAATAATCAGCCCCCAATTCGTTTTATGAATGAATAAACATCTTTAACACATGAATTAAACATGTGTACCATTTAATTAGATCAAAATCCATTTTTGAAAAATTATAAATTTTTGGAAAGATTTCTTGATTGCATGTGTGTTTTTGTTTGTGGGATTCACTTACAAGATGATATGGGAGATGGGTCTTTGCTTATTTTCTTCAAAATCAAGTTTTTGATGGTGGATTCATGGTCGTGGGGGTTAGCCGTCGGCTAGAGAGGAAGGAGGAGGGGGTGAGAAAAATTTTTGGTGTTGAAAATGGATGTGTGTTTTTCTTTTCCCCTTTTTGTAAGTTAGGAGTGACCTTGATGCAATTTTGGCTATCTTTTGGCCTTATTAATAAAACATGTGCTAAAGAGCGGGATTATGACATACTAGTCGGTTTTAAAATTTACGAGAGTCGAGTTTAGTCCGAGCTACCTCAAAATACTTTTAAATGATTCAAACGCACACAAAACGAATATACACATGGTTCCGACTCGACTTAACACGTAATAAAAATAAAATCTCGAAAAACTCAAATATCGATCAATCGATAATAAAAGGTAAATTTTGGGCATCCGTCGGTATCGTAGTCGTCATCGGTTCTTCTTAAATCGTCAAACGTTAAATTACGACCGTAAACGTTGGTTTCAACTTAACCCGTCAAATAATTCCACGATAAAAATTCTTAAAAATTTCAAAAATATACGTAAAATAGGATTAAATAAATAATGTTGGGCTCGGGATATCACATCCACAAGTGAGCCACAACTTAAGAGAGATGCTCATACTGAACAGCTCTTGAGACAATAACTTAGCATCATACGGCACTTTCACTGGTGTTACATTTTACTTTTTCAATTTTTTGTGGTTTTTGATTGTTTTTTACTTTTTTTTGGATTTTTGGAATGTATTAGGTAGACACAAATCTACAAATCTCCTCCTTAATCAAATCTCTCGATTAAAGAAGCCTCAAGGAATGAAAACGATCACGTGAAGTGAACGCCTTCGATGACTTTAGAACGATGGTGGAACACCAAATCGTTCAAGAGGGTTTAATCAATAGAAACCAAGAAAATATATATGATACTTAAGTAATACTTTGGGCGGCAAAACCCTCGATTAGCTTTCAAAATCAAAATACGCACAAGCAAGCGGAGGAATCGAGGCGGCGCGAAGCACTTAAGAGCCTTTTTCCTTTAGGTCGTGAAATACAACCGCCTTATACCCACCTTATAGTTTGTATTTCTCAAAATCGAGCTTCACGAAAGTATTTATCTATTTTTGCCTTTTTCTTTGGTTTGAGATTCGAATACAATGATTGGGTAATGACCTCCCAAGTCAAGGTTGTGATTTCTCACGTATTTGGAGTACTTATAAATTTATTGTTCTACGTATACAATATAGTAATAGTATTCACAAAAAACGAAAAACCGATAATACGTATTAGTAGAGTGCTACTAATACAAATACTATTATGGCTATATATAAAAACAACAATTGTTCAACCAAAACACAACACGCCTCCCCGGCAGCGGTGCCAAAATGATTGTAGTGTTTTTACCCCTTTAGGAAAAGGAAGGCAAAATAGTGGTAAGCGTTAAGTGTCAGTTTAGGAAAACCGAGCACTAATGACCAAATAAGCTCAAGTTCGTTTCCCAAGGAGGCAAGTGCGTTGTGTTAAGAATTGATTTTTGATTTGTTTGTGATTATATTGATGAAAGAAAAGAAAGGAAAAGACGAATAATGCTAAAAATACCCCTAAGAGGTAAAAAACGCAAAATCGTAAAATTTGACAAAACTAAAAACTATTCCAAATATCACTAAAAAGATGACTTAAATGAAGAAAATTATAAAGATTACAAAATTGAAAACCAAATTATCTAAAACTTTTTTTATAATTTTATATTAATTTTTAAAGTTAAAGAAAAATCTTAAAATTAAATTAAATTAAAAATTAACTAAAATGAAAACTTTAAAAGTCGTAAACCTCAAAATACTTAATTAAAACCTAAAAATTATTTTTCCTAAATTTTAAAATACTTTTAACTATTTTTTAATTACTTTCTAAAATTTAAATTAAAAATAATGATAATAAATTAATTAAAAATGTTAAAAATAAAACGTTTATACCAAAAAGTCCTAAGCTATTGCTATAACGCAGAAAAATGAAAAGAAGAAAAATCCCTTAATAAATAAGCTGGAAAACGCTTATCTAAAAGCTGATTTTAAAAATAAGCTTAAACAAAACACACCTTATATAGAAAATGTGTTGGAGTCTTAACAATAAAAGACCCAAGGGCGAGCGGTAGAGTGTGTGTGTGTTGGCAGTGGTGGCGCGGGTTCAAGTCCTGGCCACGCCAAAATTTTTCAAATTTTTTTTTTTTTTGTTTTTCTTTTTACTCACTCGTTCACAGACACTTCTACTTACCAAAACGAAAACACACGTCTAATTTAAGCTAAAATAATCCCTAATTTGAAGCAAATAAGTCCCAGACCTGGAATCCTTTTTTATCTTGATCCTTGTTTTTTTTTGTTCTTTTTGGACAGTCAAAACCCCCACTAGCAGTTGGCTTGTGGGGGCGTATTAAGCAAGCAGAAAGCAAAAAAAAACAAACTCGGACACAAACTGACTGATAAAACACAAACAGGCAATCAGGAAGCAAAAGGTTGCAAGCACTCTTATGCAAATGCAATCCAATTCAATCAATCAACTTCTTACAACCTCAAAATAAGACTACTAGACCTGCGTGTGTAATATACCACGATAAAGCCAATTTTTGCACTTTTGGTTATCAATCTTGGTCACGGAGGTCATTCATTAACATCACAGGCTCAACAAAACTTATCATACACAAACAAAGCACATTCATAGATCACAAGCAACTAGAAAAGGACACTAATCAGTAACTTGAAAAACATGAACATATGCAGATTTTTTTCAAACTCAGCAAATCCACTTATAAACCTAATGCTACCAAATGTTTTGCCAAAAATCACTTAACCAAAACCCTATACAGCTGTGCAGAGCTAAGCAGGGTTTGAAGGTCAGATTATACCCCTAAACCCTGCTGTCCCAAACACCTTTTTTAGGCAGGTTGAGCAAATTTTTCAAAGGTTTGTTGCTTTTAAACACCACACTTACAGAAATAATGACTGATGTAAGTCTTAAGTCTATAAAATGACAAGATTCAACACAAGCTTAAACAGAAAAATAGCAAGTACCTTTAATCTATTTTTAAAGACTGAAAATTTATTATGCTAACAACCGAATACAGGAAACTAGCACGATTTATCTAAAAAGAAGATTTACAAGTCAAATTCCAACACCAGATTTTTTAAAACTAAGGCACAACCCTAACATGTAATCGCAGGCAGACACTGAGTATGACCAACACAACTTAGACTGAGAGCAAACAAACATAACAAGCTATCGCAAAATCCTAAGTTGATGTATCTTATCACCAAGATTAAACAGATTAAACAGATTAAATAAAAAGAACAATACCTAATTTAAACTTACTTGATTATACTACAAATCAAACTCAAGAGACTTATTCAATACAAAATCAAACCCATAAAACTAGCAAACTTGACAGTCAACAAACACACAAGAACAAGAAATCAAAAGCATAAAAAAAGAAATACAAGTGCAAGAAAAGAGTGCAAACCTCAGGGACACACATCCGTACCCCCGATTTTTCGAGCTTATGTGCTAGCGAAACAAGCACAAGCTTCCAGTCCTGTAAAAACAATAACAAACACACAAAAGAAATCCAAGAATCAAGACCTATGGTCTTGATTCAGTAAGCTCACAAGATAGATAAACACACCCCACTTGTTTTTTTTTTAAATCTTTTCAATCCACTTCAAATATTTAATACTTAAATAAAATTGATAATAAATTTAAACAAGAAAACTTTGATTCACTTCAATCCTTATACTGATAACATAAACAGGAAACTCCCAACACAAATTTAAAAAACGTTAACTCAAATCATAAACATTAAATAAAATGGAACTCGGATAAATTAAAAAAACTTCAAACTTTCATTCATAAAAGAGGTTTTACAAAAATCCGAGACAAGGGAAAAAATGGGCACTACAGGTCGGTCCTCATTTTATAGACCCCTCGGATTGTTCTAGAAATGAAAAAAAGAAAACCCTAATCTAATGAGTTTCCAAGATTACCCTTGCTGAAGATGCGGATATGCTGATTTTGATTCCTCCTTTTGAATAAATCTTGAAGCCATGTGAATTTCGTTTGGATTTTTGTGATGGACAGGCTGGGATGCATCAATCTTGGACGTTGGATTTCGTTTGGAGAACACGAAATCCCTATGAAACGTTGATTCTCTGTTGCCTCTTTGTCTTTTTGCCAGTGGGTGGGATTTTGGGGACCAGGGAGTGACTGTGATGGGAAACTAAAAATGGGGTTTGGGTTTATTCATGATTAATTACTGATCTGGAATAGATCATGTCTTAATTCATGTAATTTAATTTGGGGAAAAAATTAGGGTTTATGGGAATAGTTGTGTGTTTTGATCTGTTTAGTTTTAGGATTAGAAGTGTCTAAGAGGAAAACACGTTTAATAATAAACGTGTGTTGTAACAAAAATGGGTCAACCGGGTTTGGGTGAGGGATATGGGTAAACGGGTATTCAAGTTGGGTTAGGGTGACGTGTCATGTGATGGTTGGCTGGTGGAGTTTTCTTGTCTCCCACAAATGACCCCTAGGATTCCTTTAACTTGTCAAATAAGTTTAAACAACTCCCAAAACGAATTTCCTTTATATGAAAGTTTCTTTTTTCATATATTGGCCACAAAACTTCATCAAGCATGTATTCAAGGGTATTTAATGCACTTTTTGCATTCTTCAAGGGCAAATGATGTATAATCTTGACATTTAAGGGACCCATATGTAATATTTGAGTTTTACAAGGGTTTAAAATGACAAGTCTTCAAAAGATGAGGGACCAATCTTGCAAAATCTTCAAACTTCAAGGACTTGATAGGAAAATCATTATTCGGGTCCAGTTCTTTGTGCGGCTTCGTTTCCCCTGTTCGTTTTTGATTGATTCTAGTGATCTTTTGTCATTTTCTCAATATTCGTACCTAAAATACACAAGCAACAAACACAAGCATATATTTGGGTATTTTGATGATATTTAATGCATTTTAAGCCCTATTTGGACGATGAGACTATGTATAAAAGCAGTCTCATCAGCTACACATCCTATTTATAGTGATACGAGGTTGACCTAAGTACTAGTTGATGGTGACTACACAAGACATTCACTTTTCAGACATCTATCAAAAGATGCTCTTCTATTCTTGGTAGTCTGCCACAATGCTTTAGGGAAACAGAGCTGACACAGTTTCCCTTTTCTTCATAGTCTCTTACACACAAATGGAATGTCCAAAGTGTGCTGAGTGTTAACAGGGTATTTCCACCCCTGTTAATTCTCAACCCCTCAAAGTCCCTGATACATCTTGGTTGTTATCCATCACAACCAATGAGTATGTCTTCAAGTAATCTTCGACTTCCTTGACAATGTCTCTGACATGGACTCCTCTAAGGTTTCTCACAGAGACTTAGATCTCTGTGAGTCTTGCGATATTTGCTTGCCTCCTAGGCACAGGCAAGTGACTATCTAACAGCTTGATTTGTGTTTAAATCTATGATACAGGGAATCTAACAAACTTAGATTCCCAACAATCTCCCCCTATTAAACATAAATACAGCTAGATCTATCTAAGTTAAGGTAAGTGAGATAATAGCTTATTCTTACTCATAAAAGATCTAAACAAACAAACCTCATGATTTTATTCATACTTAAAGAAAATTACAAGTACAATACAAAAGTGAAATAAAATATGAAGGTAAAATTTAGCTGTGAAATCCTTCAATAGTCATCATTTTTTTATTTTTTCTTTAGCTTCAGCTAAGTCTGTCATAGTATCCAATTCTGCCTGCAAAGCTTCTGCAAAAACCTTGGAATACTCTGTGTTAATCTAGAGTCCCTTTTTGAGACAAATCAGTTGAATTGTTGATGCTAAGCCTAGCTCATCTTCCCTTTTGGAATGCATATTGGCAAGCTCTATTCATGAAGGCCACACCTCTTTCAGGCTCTGTGTAGGTCTGACCATCAATAGGACCAATGATTCCTTTTGGTAGTACCAAATCCATGTGCATTCCATCCACATGAACATCATCTATGACGAAGGTTTCCTTAACAAGTTGAGTCATCCTTCTTCTTTTCTTTCCAGACTTTAGGGGTTCTTGTTCAAATAGCTGTGGTGGGGGATCTATTTTGAGCTTGGCTGCTGTTTCTTTAACCCAGTTAAACTTAGCTTTGAGGGTCTTAAGAAGGGTAAAATTAGCATGACCAGTTCTTTTAGCAGCCAAGGCTTCAAGTTCAAACCATTCAGATAATCCAAGTTTCTTTTACCTGAAGTCCTCAAAGACAATCATATTGGCCTGTTGGTTATCTCTCTACAAAATCATTTGTGGTGTGTTAGTAGACTTGTGAATGGTGTATTTGAACTTGGTGATCTTTCCAGGTGCATACCTGTTGTTAACGCATGCATCATAATCAGCTTTTACCTTTTTTAGTGCCTATGTGCGTTTGGATTCCATTTCACTCAACCTTTGCCTTTGCTTCTCCCTTTGAAGTGGAGTCATCTTTCTCAGAGTTTCCTTATTAAGCTCCTTGTCTTTCTTGATTTAATTCAGCCTTTTGAATTCAACAACATGTTTCTCAATCTCTTTAGGTGTTAGAGGATTCTCATTTGAAGGTGTGAAGGTTGTAAATTAGGTTAGGTTTATGGTTGATCCTCCTGTCTCTAGCATCGTAGCTATTCTCTTTAGTTTGGCGTTTATGTCTACCATAACTATTTACTTTCCTTTCTTCGAGACAGAGGATTCCATACTCATGTTTTTCAGCTCTTCAGCTCTTCTGAGAAACGTCGTCTGAGCTTGGGTTTGTATAGCTTTGGGTAGGGAGCTAACAGTGAACTTGAGTTTATTGGCAGCTGGTTCACCATCATCCACAGACTCGCTAGTGTTAACCAGAGTTAGGGACTTTGATGAATAAACTCCATCCGTTGTCTGTTGCTCCCCCTCACTTTCATCTTCATCATCGGGTATGATCACTACTGTGATGACTTGGAGAGGGACAGGTGAAGAAATGGTGTTATCAGCAAAGTTTGAGCCTTGTTTGGTAGATTCAAGGTTAAATACCTTTTCCTTCTCCCCCTTATGTTCAGCCTGGCGTTTCAGACGTTTGGATGAACGTGCCTGAAAGTGCCTTGCAATCTGTTCAACAGAGACAACCATTTCTCGTTGCCTGATCCTTGAAGCTCTGGCAATCATCAGCATTAGGTTGCAATTTCCATTTGTGTTGCGATGAACACGATCAATGATAAAGTTTATGTGACGAAGTTGCCTGTTACGAACAGCTTCAAACTCTCTGTGCATTGTCAACTCATGAGTGTTGAAAAGAGCAGGGACCTCTGTGAAGATGGCATCTTTAATTCCAGTGGACAAATGACTAAGTCCTTGAGACACTCCCTTTCTTGTACCATCTTTGATAGGTTCAGTGACCGCATCCTTAACCGCCTGATTTATGATCCTTGGAAAGTTGACTGTGAAAGAATGCATCTCAGACTTGATAACATCCAGCTTTCTTGATAGGCGCTCCATATCGGATTGATGATGTTCAGGTTTAAGATTATGGATGTTCAGGCATTGTTGTGCGTAATCATCCTCCCTAGACAATATGTCAAAGTTGGTTTGGGAAGGACGATCAAACATGAGGAACTCAGCTGTTGGATCATAAGCTGGTCTTTGGAAGACTGTAGTGGCTGCGGTAGCAGAGGTGGGAGTTACTACAGCTTCCTTAGGAGGAGGAGTGGTATCAACAGCTGGTTTGGACACAGCTATTTCCTTTGGAGGAGACAGAGATTGCTGGTCATCATCCTCTTCTTCGTCCTCCTCCTGAAACATCCCCTCAAGGAGAATCTCGTCCTCAGGCATTGATTCAGGTTCAGAGAAATCATCGACTAATGAGAGCACCTCTTCCTCAATATCAAGCAGGGGCTCTTCTTCAGTTTGCTGATCCTGAATTATTGTATCAGCTTCTTTTTCTGGCTGCTCTAGGGATTCAATGTTTGGCTGTACAATATCAGCCTGCAAGTTGTTTCAAATTAGTAACAGGGTAATAAATAAGGGGAATGGTCGCCAGTTCGCTGTCCAAGAGAGGTTGAGGGTGATTACTCAACCACTCCAAAGGATTAATCCTTGGGATTCTTTTAAGAGTGAAAAGTAGGAGGTTAATGGTCGCTATTCGCTGCCCCTAGGAAAGCTGAGTGTAATTATTCAGCCCCCCCAAAAGGTTAAAACCTTTAGGACTCTTTTGATTGTGAAATATATGTTGTTAAGGATCGCCATTCGCTGCCCCTAGGAAGGCTGAGGGTGATTATTAACCCCCCCCCCCCCCAAAAGGTTAAGAAACCTTTGGGACTCTTTTAAGGATGAAACATATGTAGGTAAAGATCGCCTGTTACGCTGCCCCTAGGAAAGCTGAGGGTGATGATTCTGCTCCCACTGAAAGGATAAATCCTTTGGGATTCTCTTAAGTGCGAAAAAGATGTAGGGTAAGGTCGTCTTGTTACGTTGTCCCTAGAAGAGCTGAGGATGATTATTCAGCTCCCCTAAAAGTAAAACTTTTGGGATTTTTTTCTGAGGGAACCAGGAGGCTGTGTGAGGTACCGCTACTCAAGGTCGAGACATATATGTATTCAGGTTGTTGTTTGCCTGAATACTGTCTAGAGGGTGCAGGGTCATTGGGGTGCTTTAGAAACACAAAGACAGGGTGTACAGAAGTCTAAGGATTTCTAAGTGCATACAATAACTTCTATGGGTCGAGGATTACCCTAACTTCACCACTCTCACCTACAGTTAATTGAGAGTGGCTCTTGTGGACCTCTAAAAATTATAAGACCGATTACATGTGCGATATCATCTGTATTTGGTGGGTTCCCTGTTGTCTCGGCTGACATCGAGACACTAGACTCTTGTTGTTGGTCAGCTGAGGTGTCTGAATCCACATGATTCTCTGGAAAAGAGGAGGTTTTGAGGTTCACATTCTTCTTTGCCCTGGCCTTTGCAACAGTTTTGGTGTGGGAAGAAGATGGGTTTTTCTTCTTATTTGGCTGTTGGCCAGTTGTTGCCTCGGACGTCGTGGTGTGCTGCCCAGAGGTCAAAGACGTAGACTTGCCAGACACATCAAAGGTATTCACCTTCTCAAAGGAAGAGAGCAAGGACTTCACAACAGAAGGTTGTTTATTTGCTATGTTCAGCATGTGAGAAGTAACAGGGACATCTTCAGGTCCAATCTCCTTGTATATGGCTCCCGTGATGGGATAGGGCTTCAGGGAAGTGAGTGCAGAGTTGTGATAGCTGTCACCCAACAGGCTTTCGAAGATAAGAGATAGAAAGCAAACGTAGCAGATATTTTTCTCCCTGACCTGGTTTGGGCCCTTAAGCTTTTCCACCAGGTTGGAGAAAAGAAGGCTTCCTACATCAACGTCTGTGCCCCAGATCAGCCCATAAGAAATAGATTGGTGATTGAAAGAAATCTGATCTTGGGATCCCTGCATTCCTCCTAGGGATTTGACAATGTGAATAAAGAGGACACACCACATAGGGGAGAAGTACTTGATCTTCATAGGAGACTTGGAGAGAACTTCAATAGGTGTAAGAGCAGGGTTTACATCATGAGTGGGTTTAAGTGTGGCAAGGGCATCCTTTACAGCCTTTTTGTCAACCACCTTCAGGCATTCATCTCCATGTCTTAACCCAGCCACACTTGCAAAATCTTTGAGAGAGAAGGCAAAGGGGTGTTCGTTGCATGAGAGGATAAAAGTGATAGTATCATCAACAACATCAGCAGAGTACCAGAATTACCTAAGGTATTCTTGGTAGAAGATGGTTGGGGTCTTTGTGAGTGCTTCACTAGCATCAAAATTCTTCCTGAAGTTCACCAGATCTGTGTAGGATTCGTTTGGAGCCTTCAGCCATCCAATCGAGTTGCTAGATGCAAGGATGCTGTCATTGAGTTCGAAGTTGACGTTTGCTGCTTTGGGAACTGGGAATGCCATGGATTCAAGGTTGAAGAGAAACAAAAATGAAGGATGGGTTTAGAGAGAGAAATCTTAGAGAGAGAGATGAGATGTGTAAAATGAGAATAGTGGTAGGTGAGGAGAGACGTGAGACAATATTTATATTCAAATTTGAAACAGTTATTCAACCGCATTTAATGCATAGTGGGAAAATGACTACAGATGTGGGTCTCTTTACCTTTAAAAAAACTATTTGTCTCTTCGTTATTCAGAAAAGAAATAATTAAATATTAAGAATGTTTTTTAGCATTTACTTGGAAAGTAACTACCTAGTTTCATGTGAAAAACATTTAATATTTAATCAGATATTTAATGAACACATTTATTATCAAGCCACAGGCTTTGAGATATTAAGCATACCTAGCTCAGCAACTAGCCTGTTGAACGAAGGTTCAGCCAAAGGCTTTGTGAAAATGTCAGCCAGTTTCAGCTCTGTGGGAACAAAGTGCAGCTCAATATCTCCCTTCATTATGTGATCCATGATAAAATGATACCTGATATCATTGTGTTTGGTACGAGAGTGAAGAACAGGGTTGTTGGAGATGGCAATGGCGCTAGTGTTGTCACAGAAGATCGACACTTTGTCATATAGGATCTCATAGTCAACCAAATGACTTTTCATCCAGAGCACCTGAGCACAACAGCTGGCAGGAGCGACATATTCCGCTTCACCTAATGACATGGCCACATAGTTTTGCTTCTTAGCACTCCATCCAACAAATTTTCCTCCTAGTATTTGAGAGCTACCTGAGGTGCTTTTCCTGTCAATACAACATCTAGCATAGTCTGAATTTGAATAGGCCTTGAGATCAAAGCCTGATTCCTTGGGATACCATAGACCTAGGGAGGTTCTTCCTTTGAGATACCTAAAACTTTCTTAACAACCACTAGATGTGATTCTTTTGGGTTAGCTTGGTACCTTACACAGAGACATGTGGACAATTGGATATCAGGACGACTAGCTGTTAAATACAAGAGTGACCCAATCATGCCTCTATACAAAGTCTCATTAACAGAGACCCCTGACTCATCAGGACCCAAGTTGTTGGGTGGAAGCATGGGGCATTTCACTGATGCACAATCAGCTAAGTCATATTTTTAAGTAATTCTTTAACATACTTTTCATGACAAATTGAAATTCTCTTAGGACATTGTTTAATTTGAAAACCCAAAGAGTAAGTTAATTTAGCCATCATACTCATCTCATATTTCTTGGTCATTAATTTAGCAAAACGTTTACTAAGATTAACATTGGTTGACCCAAAGATGATATCATCCACATAAATCTGCACAATGATGAAATTACTCTTATCCTTGAAGGTAAAGAGTGTTTTATCAATAGAACCCCTGACAAATTTATTTTTAGTTAAGAAGTTAGAAAGAGTTTCATACCATGCTCTTGGAGCTTGTTTCAGTCCATACATGGCTTTGTGTAATCTGTACACATGATTGGGAAACTCACTATTCTCGAATCCTTCAGGCTATTCAACATATACTTCCTTAGCCAAATATCCATTGAGGAAGGCACTCTTAACATCCATCTGATACACAGTGAAGTTCATATACGCAGCATAAGCAAGGAAGATTCTGATGGCTTCAAGTCATGCCACAGGTGCAAATGTTTCATTATATTCAATTCCTTCAGTCTGAGTATACCCCTGTGGCACCAGCCTGGCCTTGTTTCTAATGATGTTTCCAATTTCATCCATCTTATATCTATAAATCCATCTAGTGCCTGGGATGTTCTTACCAGGTGGAGCTGGCACTAGTGTCCATACCTTGTTCCTTTTGAACTGATTAATTTCTTCCTGCATAGCAGCTACCCACCAATCTTCCACAAGAGCCTCAGCTACTCTCTTAGGTTCAATTTGAGAGATAAATTCAGCAAAGAGACATTCGTTGGCAGAGGCAGACTCTGAGTCATGAATTCTCTGTCTAGTAGTAACCCCTGCATTAGGTTCCCCAATAATGTTGACAATAAGAATGTGTTGATCTCTTGACCACTTAGTTTGAGGAGCTGGGGAATCATGGACATGGACAATTGTGGGGGTAGCTGGCATTATTTGAGTTTCAACCTGCTGACTAGGAGGGCTTTCTTCGAAAATGACTTCAGTGTCTGAGTCAACTTCGGTCATATCAAGGGGTACAGATTCAATATCAGCAGGAGAGTCTTCAAGGGTTTGAAGAATTGGTGAGTCGTCTACAGCAGTTGAGGAAGATGGACTACAAGAAGGTTGTGGTTCTTCTTCATCGTGTTCCAAAGAGGTAGGAACTACAATGTTGTGTGTAGACAGAGGGTCAAAAGCAGGAACATAAGGAGTGAGAGTGATGGAGTGATGATGGTGATGACATGAAATTCTTGGTTCTGAGAATTCATTACTTGGGAAGGACACGTTTTCATTAAAATTAATTTCATCACCCTCTGTTCCTGTTCTCTGTATGACTTCATCATCTTCATTGAATTTGACATGAAAGGTTTCTTCTACTTCTTGTCTTCTAGTGTTGAATAATCTGAAGGCTTTGGTTGTGGGAGAGTATCCTAAGAAGAAACCATCATCAGCTTTTTCATCAAATTTTCCAAGTTTATCCCTGTAGTTATAAATGAACACAAGGCATCCAAAAACATGAAAATAGCTGACATTTGGAGCCCTTTTTCTGAAAACTTCATAGGAAGTTTTACCATGTCTTTTGACAATGATTGATCTATTTTGGGTATAGCAAGCAGTGTGGACAGCTTCTCCCCAAAATTGCTTTGGTAAAGCTGCACCATTAACATAGTTCTGGCTGCTTCAACCAAAGTCATGTTTCTTCTTTCAGCCACACCATGTTGTTCAGGGGTGTAAAACCCCATTTTGATAAATGGAACGTCACGCGTAATTATGGCGTGTCATCAAAGCATGCAAGGTAATATTTAGTAAAACATACATGACCATAGGGAAAACCGGAATCAAACATCGGTTCCCAAACATAAGCCCAAAACATAACAAAGTAAATGAACTGAATGAAAGACTAAACAAGCATAAATATATGAAGGAAACAGGAGAAGAGTCTATGGCAGCTTCCATCCTATGCATGTCCTCCACATGCTCGAGTCTTGGGTACCTGCCGTTTTGGGACATGGAAAGGAAAGTAACGGCTGAGCAAAACGCTCAGTGCACGGATATACAATATAGCATGAAAATAGGATAAGCATGTAACATATAACAGCGGAAGACTAAGTTCTGAGTAGACTGGTTAAGTATTGAGAAAACTGGTTTTATAGTTTGAAAAGCCTTATGTTTATCTTATGAAATCTGTTTTAACATACATATACCATAGCTCATATAGGTCATGAAAAGGTCACGTGCATGAATACTTGGAGGGGTGACCTCATCATGCTGATTAGAGGGGATGCCTCTAATTAATATACTAGTCTGGGTAGGAGGGATCAACTCATTGTGAAGGATGCAAGGCACACACCACATTCACCATGAAATACTGAATAAAACATGTAACTAGGATGCACCCATACGCCCCACATGATATAATAATATGGCCAAAACTGAAAAGGGACGCCACGAGCAATCATTCCGCCGTGGGGAAGTCATAACATTGGTGCCTCCAATGTTATGGTTATGGTACCTCCATAACTAGGTGAAACTGGTCATGCTTGTATATGGCTATAGATTATGCTAATTAAACATAAGCAGTTCAAAACAATAAAACAAATACTGGGGAAAACAGTTGGCTGCATACGGGGAAATCCTAATAAGGAAAGAATGTCCATACTGAAAGGACGGGAATCCGTACCTCAAGTCCAGTGAATGAACGGAAGAAAGACTCCTACTTCTGGATCACTAAAGCTACATGAATACACACGTGTATAAGTATCGATTCACTGATTACGTACTGGGTTTTATGTCTCGTCTTAGCTTACTTTGTATGTTTTAGGTCATGGTTTACTGTTTAAAGCCTTAAACTGTGTTTATCTTGTATTCTGATTAATCTGATTAAGTATTACTGGTATTTCATGTATTATTATACTTACTGTGTAATAATAAGTAACTTTCCAAAAATAGTAGGTTTCCAAAAATAGAAAGTTTCCAAAAATAGAAAGTTTCCAAAAATAGAAAGTTACCAAAAATAGAAAGTTTCCAAAAATAGAAAGTTTCCAAAAATAGAAAGTTTCCAAAAATAGAATTTACTGCTTAAAATAGATTAGTTTCTAAAAATAGAAAGTTTCCAAAAATAGATCAGCTGCCTTAATTAAATAAGTTTCCATATATAGAAGGTTTCCATGATTAGATTAGCTGCCTGAAATAGATAGATTTCCATATATAGAAGGTTTCCATTAATAGATTAGTTGCCTTATTTAATTAAGTTTCTATAAATAGAAGTTTCCATATTTAGAATTAAGCTGGTTACATAAGCTAACATATAAGTCTAAGTGTTTATAAGCTTATTTCTTAAGTCATATGATATAGTGTATAGTTTAATTATTATTTCATGTATTTTAATTAAACTATAGGTTAAGCATTTTAATTAAAGTATAACATGTTTTAATTAAAATGGAATAAAATACTTAGGTTAAAATGTGTATTATTATGTATTAATAACATAACCTAAGTCATGTCTAAATTAATTAATTATAGGCATGTTTTAAATAATTAATTAATTATAACTTATAACATAAAATACTTAGGTTAAATTAATATCATGCTAAATTAATAATTAAAATAACCTAAGTCATGATTTAATTAATATCTCATGTTATTAATTAATTTATATCCTAAGTTCATAATTCATAAAAATTAACATGTAGCATAAATCATGATTTAACCAACGAACCGTGAACCGGGCATGAAATCGACACCGTACCCCGAACCAAATCGGGGTTCCCCTTGGTTCCTTGCTGCCGTGGGACCCACACCACCAAACCGGGACCATATGGTCTCGGTGGTGGTTTCTAGGCCAAGCCGTGACCCCCTTGGGGCACGGTCTAGGCGTCGGCTAAACCAAACACCCGTAAAACACCCTTTTGATTTTACCTCTTAACCAAATACATGTTTATTTTATGTTTTTAAAATAGGTTTTAAAAACATCATGTTCTTAATCAATTTTACCAAATCAAATCAAAAGAGGAATTAAAAAGAAAGGTTAAAAAGATATACCGAATGTGTGGATCAATAGAGGATGAACAAACACGAACACTTGTACAATATTCAAGATCAAAATCAACAAGAACGCCCCCTCTTGGTGTGTTATAGGTGGCGGCCACAAAAGGAGAGGAAGAACAAAATTAGGGTTTTAATTGTTTTCAATAAAATGTGATAAATGAATGACTTTTTCCCTTAACCCCTTGTTTAGTAAAAATGATGGGCTAGGCCCTTTTCTTGTCCCTAATTTCGTGGTTCATGGGGCCCACATGGGGTAAACCAAATGTTTTTCGTGTCTAAATAATAAGTGTGTTCTCGTGTTCGTGTTTTACGTGTTTTAATTAGTTAAGTGTTCATTCGTGTTTATTGGTGTTCGTGTTTAGTGTGTTCTCGTTAAATATTTACCGTGCCTAATATATTTATACGTGCTCGCAATTATATTATATGTATTTACGTGATTATTTTAGTTCGTGTTTTAATGGTGATCATGATTTAATTATGTTCCCGTGAAATACTTATTAACTGCTTATCATGAGTTCGTACGTAAACGATACTTATCATGTTATACATGTATGTACTTACTTGATTATTAGCACATGAGTGTGATCAATACTAAATAGGGTAAGTTTTAATCTAGGACGTACGATCTTAAGGGCACTATTCATGGTAAAAGCATGCGGGTTTTACAATTCTTCCCCCCTAAAAAGAATAATTCGTCCCCCCTAAAAAGAATAATTCGTCCCCGAATTATAGATAAAGTAACTGGAAGCGAAACATACCCGAATCAAACTGGAAAGGTATGCAAAATAACGGAAATGAAGGTGACATGGTAGAAGGGAACGTGGAACGTGACATGTCTTGAAAAGACATGGAACATGACATGACTGAAAAGACATATCTAATCGATAAGAGAAAAATGGATAAGAAGTCCGGATGAACTTGTCCGTTTCCAAGTGGCCTCCCTCTTGGAACGGTTCCTTCAAAAGATCCTGACACTAAAGATAAATCTTGGTCCTCCTGACCTTGACTTGGAATACAAAGAAATTCTTGGTTATCAACCGAAGGTAGATCCCCTAAATTCGATCGAGGAAAAATAAGAGTTAACGTGCAAGGGTACTGAAACGTTACGATGCAAGACCATCTGACTTAACTGATAATTAGAAACGATGCGCGAGACATAAAGAGACGTAGTACGTGAAAATTTTTGAACGTGATACGTGAAAAATTTTGAACGTGCTACGTGGAGATATGGCTAGTGTAGTATGAGTAAACATATCGTGATCCATGATACGTGTAACCTATTTTGATCATGATATGAGGAACGTGGAATGAACATGACATGTGAGACATTTCATGATCATAGAATATAATGGCGGTAACACCAAACGTTACAAGGTGAGACGTGGAATATGACGTGAAACGTCTATCTGATGATGGAGAGTTATACTAAACTTGGGTCTGGTCTCACAAGTTCTTGCAAACTTCCCAGAATGAGGAAAGAAATGAACGTAAAATCGTAAGCCAAAAATACGATCATGAACGTGAATAGTGTCATGAACGTGAGCGCGAAAGCAAGTCGTGGAATTAGAATGAAGACGTGAAGTAAGTTAGGAGTACAATTACGAATCTTTGTCTGACCCGATATCTGAGGGATTGCCAAGTGATCGGATGAGCCTTGGCTAGAACATGTTCGTTCAATCTGTTGGTTCTGAAATCCGTACGGATGTAAGGATTCAGCAGACTTGATCAAACTGTTGACAATAACCCAAATAGCATCATGCTTCTTCTGAGTTTGCTGAAATCTGGTAACTAAAATCCATGGAGATCTTGTCCCTTTTCGATTCACAATTTCATATGATGAAAACATCCCAGTTTGTTGGTGTCCTATCTTAACCTGTTGGTATGTCAGGTACCTAGATATGAACGTAACTGTATCTTGCTTCGTAGAACTTGATACCTAGGAGTTTGCGAAATTCTGAGTCTCTGAATCTAGACTTCTCCTAGCGTATAATTTTCTAGAACACCTAATGTAGTGTAGGGTTCTCTCCTTTACGCATAAGCTGAGTCATGTTAAGATTAACCATAGAAACCCATGTGATTCAGTGTGTCACTGTAATCAAACAGAATTGATATTGGAAAAAAAATTTCCAGGGTAGAATTTCTCTTGTCATAGAATTTGCAACATAGTGCAAATATGGTCTTCCTGTTCTTCTCTAGGCTTAGAGGAAATCAGGTTATCCTTAATGAAAACGCTGATGAATTTGTTTAGGAGTTCATGGAAACTCAATTTATTAAGTCCATAATGCGGTTGGAGCATTGATGAGACTAATTCAAAATCATAAATTTAGCATGACCGAGTCGTGGACGAATAGCAGTCATGGACATGTCCTGCTTTTTCACTCGTCACTGTTGGCAGCATGATCGTGAGTTCGATCTTGGAAAAGTGATTAACACCATACGGTTGATTGGACATGTTGTCAATATGTGGAGGAGAATAACGGTCATGAATGGTGATTTGTTCAAGTCGACGGTAGTCGACACATAATCTCATGGTATCATCCTTCTCCTTGAAGGTTCTTCTGGAGTGTAAGGAACAATTTTGGAATAATCCGTTGGTTATGCGTAAAAGGACCTTAGTAGTCGTGTGTTACTGACGGCTAGAAAATTTTTGCAATATGGCTAACAAAGCACGTGCTTGAAAAGCATAGATAATTTGTGCAGATTTTCCTGATGGAAAATCAAGCTGAATGTATTCAGGAGCCTGAACATTACTGTACATAATTATGAATCATAGCATGGTGTGGTGTTCATAGTACATAATTAGGATAAAATTCATCTCGTGTCTGTCCGAGGAAAATGCGTTAGCAGCTTGGATCTTATCATTAAGCTGAAGGAAAACCTTCGTATGCGTGGGAATACGAAAGGCGTCCTTCATGGTTATGAATATATGAACTATGGTCAAAGAAATGAAAGTGACATCGGCAACATGACAGTTCTCACTGATGCGCCGATAATGGTGTTGAAATTCTTGTGGCCTGATTAATACATGGCACAACAACATAGATATACCCTTGGAGGGTACCCTGAATTTCTTAGAAATGTTCCATAATTAGACGTGAGTCATGTGTCTTGACTCGTGTCTTGAGAAATGTAAGTGTGACATATGTCTTGACTAGTATCTTGACATGTGTCCTCAGAAAGTATACGTGAGACATGTGTCTTGACTGATGTCTTGACGTGTGTCTCGAGATGTGAAACAATAGAACTACAATATAAGGTTAATATGCCAGAATTGGCGGATCGGTTGGACTACTGATCATTTGTATGTCTGATCACGTCCGTGGTCGGAGCCTCGGTTGCGATTTCTAGGATAGTTGCTGTCATAGTAGTGGTTACTATCATCTTGTCTGTCGGTTCCATGACGGCCATTCTCATGACCGTGACTCATGTAACTATTTAGCTGAGTGGCCGGCTGGTACTGGTTTGCACTCATATGGCTGAAATGACAGCCGAACGACGTGTGACATGTAACTATGAATATGGGACAATGATTGATGGGAATTGTCTGATGGTGAAGCATCTTCTCGTCCAATTGCTTTGCTCCGACGCCTTTGTCTTCGTCTTTTAGGATCTCCAGGTTGTGAACAGCATCAGCATCAGCATCTCGTAGCGTCTCCCAACATCAGCAGCATCAACCATTAGTAACATCTCCAAGCTATGAGCGGCATCGACAATCTTATAGAATATCAGCAAGTGAACATACGCCTGAGATGATTTAGAATCGACTAGCGAATACTCGTGAAGTATTGCAAGTGGAATACACATGGATTAAGGTACATGTAATACACATGAAATACGGTACGTGGAGTACACATGGAATGCACATGAAATGATCGGTATGGGCTCGATCATTTGTCATGATTTAAGGAAAGTAAACCGGTTAAACGGTTAGGAAAACCATCATGATAACCTGGCAGTATTAGCATAGACATCATTCTGGTTGCCTAGAGAAACGCTAAAGTGTGGTTACACAAAATTCAACGATGATTTGCCTGACAGCATGATCAATGGAAACCAACCATGACTATCATGAAAGCATGATTCAAGAAATCTAACAATGTCTTGCAGGACAACATAAATAACAAAAGAGGCGTGAAACATAATCAACATGAAGACGGAATTATCATGAGGAAACATGAAACCATCTATTACGAAGAAGTGTATAACATAATCAGCATGAAACTGAAGTTAACCATGACAGTATGAAGGCATATAAAAACATAATAACTTATGATGGGACATGAAAAAAAAATTTATGCCAATTTAAATCATGAGAAAAATTTTATGCAAGAAAAACAGTGCATGAATGCGTAATGTAGTTTATAAAACCTTTATATGTGCGAGGGAACGCCTATGGGTCGGTTCCAAAACAAAAGACATGGCGAGGGGACGCCTATGGGTCGGTCCCAAAGTTAAAAGTTTCGATAAAAGCACATGCGACTAAATAGGGCCAGTCCTGTACCAACCATTACTTAGTCAAAATTCCTGCAACAGATGACATATGATATAAATGCATGAATGCATGAAACATAATAATTAAAAGTCATTGTCAAAACTTAACAGAAAAAATTTTATGTGAAAATTATGAACTACTGGGGTCAGTCCACATCGTCACAGTTCACGAGGAACATCATGCATAGACAGTGACACATAACTAAGTATGGATGACGGTTGTTCATTCCATATTAGTAAGACGATACTGGTGAAAACATCATGGTGAAACAACAAGGTGCTGAAAACGTCATGGCTAAAACAAAAAGGTGCTGAAAACATAATGGTTAAAACAACAACGTGCTGAAACATCAATACGTGGAATAACAATCGTTGGCTTAGGAAGCTCCTGGTGACTAACCACTAGTCACAGGTCGAGTTTTAGAGCCTACAGGTCGAAGCCTTGGCTCTGATACCATAATTGTAACACCCCATTTTGATAAATGGAACGTCACGCGTAATTATGGCGTGTCATCAAAGCATGCAAGGTAATATGTAGTAAAACATACATGACCATAGGGAAAACCGGAATCAAACATCGGTTCCCAAACATAAGCCCAAAACATAACAAAGTAAATGAACTGAATGAAAGACTAAACAAGCATAAATATATGAAGGAAACAGGAGAAGAGTCTATGGCAGCTTCCATCCTATGCATGTCCTCCAAATGCTCGAGTCTTGGGTACCTGCCATTTTGGGACATGGAAAGGAAAGTAACGGCTGAGCAAAACGTTCAGTGCACGGATATACAATATAGCATGAAAATAGGATAAGCATGTAACATATAACAGCAGAAGACTAAGTTCTGAGTAGACTGGTTAAGTATTGAGAAAACTGGTTTTATAGTTTGAAAAGCCTTATGTTTATCTTATGAAATCTGTTTTAACATACATATACCATAGCTCATATAGGTCATGAAAAGGTCACGTGCATGAATACTTGGAGGGGTGAACTCATCATGCTGATTAGAGGGGATGCCTCTAATTAATATACTGGTCTGGGTAGGAGGGATCAACTCCTTGTGAAGGATGCAAGGCACACACCACATTCACCATGAAATACTGAATAAAACATGTAACTAGGATGCACCCATACGCCCCACATGATATAATAATATGGCCAAAACTGAAAAGGGACGCCACGAGCAATCACTCCGCCGTGGGGAAGTCATAACATTGGTGCCTCCAATGTTATGGTTATGGTACCTCCATAACTAGGTGAAACTGGTCATGCTTGTATATGGCTATAGATTATGCTAATTAAACATAAGCAGTTCAAAACAATAAAACAAATACTAGGGAAAACAGTTGGCTGCATACGGGGAAATCCTAATAAGGAAAGAATGTCCATACTGAAAGGACGGGAATCCGTACCTCAAGTCCAGTGAATGAACGGAAGAAAGACTCCTACTTCTGGATCACTAAAGCTACATGAATACACACGTGTATAAGTATCGATTCACTGATTACGTACTGGGTTTTATGTCTCGTCTTAGCTTACTTTGTATGTTTTAGGTCATGGTTTACTGTTTAAAGCCTTAAACTGTGTTTATCTTGTATTCTGATTAATCTGATTAAGTATTACTGATATTTCATGTATTATTATACTTACTGTGTAATAATAAGTAACTTTCCAAAAATAGCAGGTTTCCAAAAATAGAAAGTTTCCAAAAATAGAAAGTTTCCAAAAATAGAAAGTTACCAAAAATAGAAAGTTTCCAAAAATAGAAAGTTTCCAAAAATAGAAAGTTTCCAAAAATAGAATTTACTGCTTAAAATAGATTAGTTTCTAAAAATAGAAAGTTTCCAAAAATAGATCAGCTGCCTTAATTAAATAAGTTTCCATATATAGAAGGTTTCCATGATTAGATTAGCTGCCTGAAATAGATAGATTTCCATATATAGAAGGTTTCCATTAATAGATTAGTTGCCTTATTTAATTAAGTTTCTATAAATAGAAGTTTCCATATTTAGAATTAAGCTGGTTACATAAGCTAACATATAAGTCTAAGTGTTTATAAGCTTATTTCTTAAGTCATATGATATAGTGTATAGTTTAATTATTATTTCATGTATTTTAATTAAACTATAGGTTAAGCATTTTAATTAAAGTATAACATGTTTTAATTAAAATGGAATAAAATACTTAGGTTAAAATGTGTATTATTATGTATTAATAACATAACCTAAGTCATGTCTAAATTAATTAATTATAGGCATGTTTTAAATAATTTATTAATTATAACTTATAACATAAAATACTTAGGTTAAATTAATATCATGCTAAATTAATAATTAAAATAACCTAAGTCATGATTTAATTAATATCTCATGTTATTAATTAATTTATATCCTAAGTTCATAATTCATAAAAATTAACATGTAGCATAAATCATGATTTAACCAACGAACCGTGAACCGGGCATGAAATCGACACCGTACCCCGAACCAAATCGGGGTTCCCCTTGGTTCCTTGCTGCCGTGGGACCCACACCACCAAACCGGGACCATATGGTCTCGGTGGTGGTTTCTAGGCCAAGCCGTGACCCCCTTGGGGCACGGTCTAGGCGTCGGCTAAACCAAACACCCGTAAAACACCCTTTTGATTTTACCTCTTAACCAAATACATGTTTATTTTATGTTTTTAAAATAGGTTTTAAAAACATCATGTTCTTAATCAATTTTACCAAATCAAATCAAAAGAGGAATTAAAAAGAAAGGTTAAAAAGATATACCGAATGTGTGGATCAATAGAGGATGAACAAACACGAACACTTGTACAATATTCAAGATCAAAATCAACAAGAACACCCCTCTTGGTGTGTTATAGGTGGCGGCCACAAAAGGAGAGGAAGAACAAAATTAGGGTTTTAATTGTTTTCAATAAAATGTGATAAATGAATGAATTTTTCCCTTAACCCCTTGTTTAGTAAAAATGATGGGCTAGGCCCTTTTCTTGTCCCTAATTTCGTGGTTCATGGGGCCCACATGGGGTAACCCAAATGTTTTTCGTGTCTAAATAATAAGTGTGTTCTCGTGTTCGTGTTTTACGTGTTTTAATTAGTTAAGTGTTCATTCGTGTTTATTGGTGTTCGTGTTTAGTGTGTTCTCGTTAAATATTTACCGTGCCTAATATATTTATACGTGCTCGTAATTATATTATATGTATTTACGTGATTATTTTAGTTCGTGTTTTAATGGTGATCATGATTTAATTATGTTCCCGTGAAATACTTATTAACTGCTTATCATGAGTTCGTACGTAAACGATACTTATCATGTTATACATGTATGTACTTACTTGATTATTAGCACATGAGTGTGATCAATACTAAATAGGGTAAGTTTTAATCTAGGACGTACGATCTTAAGGGCACTATTCATGGTAAAAGCATGCGGGTTTTACAAGGGGTGCCAGCTGAAGAAAAGTTTTATGATATTCCTTTTTCATCACAAAAGATTCAAGTTGTTGATTCTTGAATTCAGTACCATTATCACTTCTTAGAGATTTGACTCTAACATCATTCATATTTACAACATGACTGATGAAGGACATGACAGTATCAGCAGCATAACTTTTCCTTCTAAGGAAGAAAACCTATGTATACCTTGAAAACTCATCAACAATGACCAAGGTGTATTTGTTGTGATTAATGGTCTGAGGTTTGACAGCCCAAACAAATCCATGTGAAGGAGATGTAAGCACTTGTCAATAGAAAACTGATTGCCTGGTCTTAAAAGAAGACCTGTGATGCTTTCCCTTGACACAGGCTGAACAAGTCTAGTCTTTAGAAAACGTCACTGAAGGTAGACCAGCAACCAGGTTTTGTGTGGCTATCTTGTTGATGTTCTTAAAGTTGAGATGTGACAGTCTTTTGTGCCAAACCAATTGACACTTTCAGAGGCTTTAGCTAGAAAACAATTGGAACAGTCTTCAGAGCAAACGGCCATGTTGATGACATATACATCTCTCCTTCTTGGTGCAATAAGCACTACATCATTGTTCTTATTGAATATGGTTCCCTAAGTCTTAGTAAAAAAACCTTGTAGTCAGCATCACACAATTGGCTGATGCTAATAAGATTGTGTTTAAGATCATTCACATATGCAACTCTTGTAAAAGTTATCCCATTGCAGTTCACTGAGCCGTATCCCTCTGTGTCGCCTGAAGAATTGTCCCCAAACACCACTTTAGGACATGGCTCCTTTGAGTATCTGTGCATGTATTGTCGAATCCCTGTCATGTGTCTAGAACAACCACTGTCTAGATACCATACTGATTCCTTAAGATGTTTCTGCACAGATACATAGAAACAACTTAGTTCCTATGGTGAACCCACTTTCCAGTGGGTTCCCTGAAATGCTGATTAGCAACTCTTGAGTTCCTGTAGAACTTTTGGCGATGTGAAGGACAATTAGCTATCTCATGGGTGAAACTTCCACATATATCACATCTTGGGAAGTCACCACACTCATCTGAGTGATGGTCTGTGAATCCACCAAATTTACAGGGAGGATAAGGTCTGTAATTCCCTAGTTGTCTCTTAGAAGCCTGTTTTCTCTCCCTAGAAGGTGTCTGAGCTCTCTTAACAGCCATTTGTCTATCATGGTCTATGGTCATGTGGTGAGAGTTTTTACAGATATTGCAGTAAGGCTTGACTATCCTTTCACCTTTGGGTTCACCTAGAATAGACATAGGTTCATGGGAAGTAGAGCATTCAGCGGAAGGCTTAATATGTTGTTTTAAGAGTTCTACTTCTTTCATTAATGACAACAGGCGTTCTTCAGTTGAGGAATCAACTTTGTTCACAGATTTTGTTGAGACAGGCTTAAAGGCAACTTTCTTAACAGATTGTCTAGCAGGTACATAAAAAACTTTAGCTGGTGGTTTCTCAACATCTGTTTTCGGTTCACCCTTAGCTCCTCTAGAGGAACTATTGGGTTCAACCCCTGAGAGTTTAGGTAAGGGTGGTAATTCAACCATATCTTCAGAGAGAGGGTCATCAGTCAAGATGGGATCTAACATATGAATTGTCACTATAGATTTGAAAACAATCTCTTTGGGTTTGGTGAGAATTTTCAACTTATTTTTCTTAACAGAGATATCCCTTTTAATATCAGCAGGTAGTTCATCATTAAGCAACTGATCTATTGTGAACCTACTTCACAGCCATTTTTCAATAACCTTATTTAACTCAGATACTTGATCATTTATGGCACTATTCATCAAGGTTGACCTATTGACTTTGTTTTGAAGGGATATCTTTTCTAAATTAACCTGTTTGAGAGTTTCACATTCAGCCTTAGCATTTAATAGTTCATTTTTAACAGAGTGAAACTTATCAAGCAAGTTCTTTCTTAGTTCCTCAACAAAGTGCAAATCAACAATGGTTTAATCAAGGACATGTTTGCGTTCATCACTATCAGACATAGATAAAAGCCTGTGTACCTTTTTCATTGTGATGTCAACCCATTGTCCTGATCTTGCATTAACTTTCCCAACAGCTGGTTAATCCTCAGCTATAGCCATGAAAGCCCTGACTCTAGTAGTATCTTCCTCATCTGAAGTCAGCGGCTCATCATTCCAATCATATGCTTCAGCTACCAACCCTTTCTCTGTCTTTTTATCACCCCCTTTCTTTTTAGACAGAGCTTCAAGCTTCAAATTCATCTGCTCTAACTCAGCTTTAAGTGCCTTATACTTGTACTTGTAATGTTTATTCTCATTGTCTGAGGAGTTGAATTGGTGAGATGAGTTGTTATGTTGTGATTTGAACTTGTAAGGTTTGTTGGAAGATGATGGATAAGAAGGTGAGGATGTCTTTGTGGAAGGGCAGTCTTTTTGGAAGTGGCCAAGTTTTCCACAGGTAAAACAAGTTTCTTTTGATTTGTCGGTTTGTTTTCTAGCTGATCCTATTCTCCCTGATCTTTTGTAGAATCTTCTTTGATTTGCTAGCAAAGCTCTTTCATGAAATTCAACATTAAGGTCTGTCAAGAACTCTTGGCTGCTGCGTGTGTCTTCTTCAACATCAGAGTCACTGTCATGAGGGTGTGAGGTAGAGATCAAAGCATTGGAAGTTTCTCCTTGAACTACAAATCTTTCAATCTCTGATTTATATATAGTATCAATCAGCCCTTCTTCATAATTGTACTTTCCATAAAGTTGAGCTAAGGTGTCATTCTTGATTGAGTTATTGGCTCTTTGAGTCTGATTCATACTCAGCCATTTTCTTGGAAGGCTATTGACAAATGTGGCATTAATCTCAGCTTGACCAATGGTGACATCATTCATAGCAAGGTCATTGAGAAGAATCTTCAGCCTTGTATATGTTTGTTGAACCTTTTCACCTTCAAGTGCCTTAAAAGCATTGAACTGAAGTCTAAGTGCCTGAATCTTGGTTTCTCTGGTTTCAGAGGGTCCTTCATGACCAAGGATAAGGTCTTTACACATTTGTTTGGCTGTGGGACACTGAATGACAGACTTCATGGTGTGTTTGGGAAGACAGGATATGATGATCCTTTTGAGACGTTTATCTTGGTTTGCCAATTTCCTATCAGCTGGAGTCCATTGTTTTAGAGGTTTGGGAAGAGGGTTCTCATCAGTATAGGTAAGCGTCATGGGAACATAAGGACCATTGTCAAGAATTTCTAGAAGAAATGGTTCAAGTCCGTCGAGATACACGAGGAATTGACTTTTCTAACTAGCAAAATCTTCTTCATCGAAGACTGGTAAGCTGGTGACATGAGATCCGCCTCTTGAGTCAAGAAGTTGAGGTAGATAATCTTCATTAAAGGTGGAGGAGTGAGTCTTGGTGAAGTTGGTGGTGCATTGTCGTTGGTGTTCCCAGAAGACGAATGTGGTGCATTGGTTATTTCCAGCATGGTGGATCTTGATTATAAAACTGTAAACGATGTTTCTTGAAGGTTTTAATATCAAACACCGCTCTGATACCAATTGAAAGTCCCTAAACTATGCTAGAAACAATAAACTTGACTAATCAACAAACGTAATTACTTTTCAAACATAATACTTATTATTGTATAATAAAGAATTACAAGTGTTATGGATAACACCGTTTGATGACAATGTGTTATGCACACTTTGAACAACTAAAAACCTTAACTTATGAATACAGTCATAGATGTTTGATTCAATAAGTTCTAAGCATTAATGTGTGAATATTCCCAAAGTGTTAAACATTAATGCTGGGCTACACGTCCTATTTATTGTGATAAGAGGTTAACCTAAGTACTAGTTGATGGTGACTACACAAGACATTCACTTTTCAGACATCCGTCACAAGATGCTCTTCTATTCTTGGTAGTCTGCCACAATGCTTTAGGGAAACAGAGCTGACACAGTTTCCCTTTTCTTAATAGTCTCGTACACACAAATGGAATGTCCAAAGTGTGCTGGGTGTTAACATGGTATTGCCACCCCTGTTAACCCTCAACCCCTCAGAGTCCCTGATACATCTTGGATGTTATCCATCACAGCCAATGAGTATGTATTAAAGTAATCTTCGACTTCCTTAACAATGTCTCTGACATGGACTCCTCTAAGGTTGCACACAGAGACTTAGATCTCTGTGAGTCTTCCGATACTTGCCTGCCTCCTAGGCACAGGCAAGTTACTATCTAATAGCTTGATTTGTGTTTAAATCTATGATACAGGTAATCTAACAAACTTAGATTCCCAACAACTTTGGCTGAAGTGGTCTACAAGTCCTATAAGCACTTTTTGAATAAGCATATTTTAAGAGATCTACTTATTGGAATAAGCAGGAAGGCTGATTTGATCACAAAATGATCTAAAGGCCAAATAATGAAGACCTATCCAAGAAATTCTCAAAAAGTTCAACAAAATAGGTAGAAAGATCCAAAAAGCTGTTTTTGGCTTATGTTGACTTTCGTTGACCATATTTTGACCAAATGTTAAAAAGTTCCAAAATAACTTAAAATCAGTTGTACAACAAGATTATGTAATAAAATGACCTTTTTATGAGTGGGAAATGAAAAACAATTTAGTATTTATCAAAGAAACTTGTATTTGCTTCTAAGCTTATTCTAAGGCTTATTCCTGTCTTAATACTGAGAACTATATTGTCTACCTTATATGAATAGAAAGCTTATGCTATAAACTACACTCATTAACAAGAATCACTCCCTAAATCCAAGTAATGAAGATATGGCAAGCTTATGAATTAGGCATGTTTAGGCTGTTTATTTTTTCCCAAAGCTTTTTATGACTAATTGCCTGTTTGACCCAATGTTTGACTGCAAATACTTCTAATTTTACTTGTTACCAACTAGTAAGTGTAAATGACCTCTAAATAACAACTTTCATTTACTGAATTAACAAATGTGTTCTAAAACATACACCACTTAAATTGATAAGCACAAATTTAAGGTATGAAATTAATGAGAAACTAACAGATTAGGAAAACAAGTACTCAAAAAATATCAAGTAACTGAAAATGATCAAGTAGCAGGCATCAACAAGTATTTTACATTAGGAAACCAGAAATAAGCATGCAGTCTAAATTTTTTAGGAATTAACTAAGGAAAAACTTATAAGTGTGTTTGAAGGCTTCTTGGGTAAGAAGTGGAGCGCTGAGCTCACTTAATCTTTAACCACCACCTAATCTACCATCTACAATAGCTACAAACCATGGTCAATCATCATCATCATCATATCAACTCTGCTACACTTGTCTGATCAAGAAAATGGCTATGGCTACGAAGAACATAAACTACAACTAGTGATATCTTGTACAAGGCTCCAAAATTAATCAACACAACCCCATTGTTCACATAAGAACAATAGAATCAACACAGTAATAACAGGATAGTAAGATAGTGCAAGTAACTGAGAGTGAGAGTGAATTTAGGTAAAATGTGATTTCATTAATGGTTGAAAGTTGTTAAAAGTATGCTAACAAACTAACAAACTCTCTCAAAGTGGTTGTCAATCACTTTAAGAGGTTTCTAACTGATTAACTACTAACATCATGAGAGAGAAATCTAGCTGTGACAATCCGTCAATTTATGGTTGATATTTTATTCTCAATATTATTTAAAAACAATGTACAATATGAACTCACATATTTTTGGGAAGAAATTTGGATTTACGTCTTGGAGTAGCATCGACTACGTCTAAACCGGAGGATTTAACGTTACGTGCTTACGTTTACATACACCGTCTTTGGTGACAGTCCGACATTTGAGAAAATAAATTTGTCCATGAATATTATTTTGGAGTTTTAAATTTGTGTTGGTTCATAAACTCACAAATTTACGATAAAAGACTAGGACTTACGATTTTATTTTAACGTCCTTTACGACTAAACCGGAAACCTTAGGATTACGTATTTACGTTTTCGAACTCCGTTTTTGATGAGACAATTTTTATTGGATTCGTTTTGTGACGTTGATTCATAATTTATAAAAACGTTTTTCGTGAAACGACCCGAGGGCACGCAAATCGAGGAAACTAGAATCGAGGAGTACCCGTAAATAATTGGGGATGAGACAAAAACAAGTTTTGCCCCACCCCCACATGGGACGGCCAAAAACTAGCAACACATGCTAGTGATGTGTCAAACTTTATTTAACAAGTATAACACTTGTCCTACTTAGCTTCACAATGAAGCTTTCACAACACAAAAACCACCAAGCAAACCATTTGCTCTCATTTACACACATGCAAAACCACACAATCCTCTCTATCTCTCTTGCTTGTGCCGTCCCTCAACTCACACAAAACCCTCATTTGATCAAAATTTCACCACAAATCTTATGTTATTCTTGCATAAGATGATATCCTTTTGAAGACTTATTGAATGGAGGTGATTATAACATCCATGGAGGAGTTTCCTTGGTGTCTTGAGGCTGATTTTCCCCAAGGTGTTTATGAAGCATGGTGGTCATGAAGATGGTTTTGGTGCATCACAAGTTTCTCCATCAAAAATCCATGTTTTGATCAACCTACATCATCATGGTTGTATAAAGATTGTCCTCCTCATCTTCTTATTATTTTGATTATGTAAACATGTATTTTATTTCCTATTGTATATATTTATGATGATTATATGATGATAAAAATGTTATGTGGGGATTTGTTGTTGATAATCATGGATAAAAAGGTGAAAAACCATAAGAAACAAGGTTAAAAACTTGATTAAATTTGATGACTGTATAAAACAGTAAAGAACTAGATGGTAATCTGATAAAATAATGAAGTAGAATGGATTTACAGTAAGCTATGGGTCTTGTACACATGTGAGAGTTGGCCATGCAATGGAATCAAAATAATGAGTGAGATATGATCAAAACAAGTTTAAGGTATAAATCTGAGGTTACTGTTTTGGACGATTTTTAGAAAATATTTAGAAGATGATTCAACAGTAGCTATAGTAGAGTTAAATGTAGCACATATCATGTAGTTTATGTGATAAAAATTTGAGCTTCTATCTCCATAGAGAACTCAAGATATGGCAGTTTTGGTGAAAGTGAAGTTAAAAATCAGATTTTGAAAAATAAAGTATAATACTATTATATAAGCACTCACATTTTAATATATAAAATGTAAAGTAAAAACCCACTAACTTATAAAACTTATTTATATAAATATATATAAAAGGTTAATCAAATGGATAAATTATATAAATGGTGGTGAAATAATGTTTATAAGTAATAAAAACTATAAACATGATTTTTACGACTTTTTCGGCTATTGCCGTAAAATTAACGTTTTTGTTAAATAAAACTTAGATAGTTGGACCCGTCTAATGAAAACTTTATAAAACTTATATACTGATATATAGACATGTATAACAAGTAAAAACCGATAAAACCCGAACTATAGGGCATACGGACATTAACAAGTTAAATAAACATATTGGACTAATAAATGGACTAAATAGGATAAAAACTTGTAAAAGAATCTATTGGGCTTAACCCATTTAGGCCCAACTTGGAAAGTATACATACTGATAATATAGGTATAAAATGGATTAAAACAAGTTAAAAGAACTTGTAATAAGTTATTGGACTTAAAAACACGTAAATAGGTGAAAGGAGAAAACTAGTATAAAAGTTATCGACACATAACTCTAAAATGAGTAAACGAGAATATGTAAACCCACTTAATCATCATATATATATATAATCATCATATGTATACATAATTGTTATTTTTGTAAAGTCATTGGACAAACGTCTAAGACCGAGTATTATTTGTCTAGGTTTCCGTGATTGAAGCACGTACCGTACGTCCGAATTGCCGATAACCCGCCTTCCCACATCAATGTGAGTTCATAGTCTCGCACTCTTTTAAATGTTTTTATAAATGTTTTATAAACCCGCGAGGGAGATAACATGTTAGTTTTATAAAAATAGGACACTATTTGTCCCGATTGTTTGTTTATTGATTTTGGACCCGAATGATTGAATGACCCGATTGTATGACCCGATAAATGATTAATGGACCCGATAGATGAAATAAAATGGATTATTAAAGTTAGGTTATGTCACTAAAAGTCCCATTAGCATGAATTGTGAACTACCGGGAGTTGGTAGACGCTTATGCATTTAATAGTACTATTTGGGGACGATCACCCCAGTTCGCGCCTTGACGGTTGATCCCCGTCGCGCCACATTGATTGGTAAGCGAATTTATGTATGAGAAGATTTCCATAGCGTGACCTTTGTGACGACACGCTACTTTAGATGGGCAAAATTGGTATTGGGTTAGCTACCCGTTTTGGTTTAGTAAGGTAACAATGTCATGCGGCTTATAATAATCCAAACTAACGAAATACTATTAGACGCTTCGAATTAAGATGTATTGCCTGACTAGCAATACAGGGTCATACTAATGATATTATGTTTGTGTTTTGGTTTTCGTAACCATATTCATATAACGGTTTTTATTTTCATACAACGTCATAAGACGTATTGTATGATGTTTTTACGACATTGGCTCGTATAATAATTTTTAAGGCAAATGCCTATATTATGATTTTCGATAAGGATTTATTTAAAATGACTTTGGCTATTTTATGGCCTATTACAAAGATTTGTATAAAATGATTTTGGCTATTTTACGGCCTATTACAATGATTTGTACGAATTGATTTTTGGTACTAATTTTATACCAAAGTTATATTGATGGAATTTATTAAACTCTATGAATTCACTCGGCGTTATCGCTGACCTTTTCTTTTAACATGTTTTATCTCAGGTACTTGAAGGTAATTCTCGGGAAGACGACAAGAATTCATGGCTCGCACCTAAACAATATTTTCCATTCAAATACTTTGTAAAACTTTGTAAGAAATGTAATGACTTGGGACCGATGTAACTTTGATATTATTGAATGGAAATGCTTTAAAAATAAACGACGCGATTTTTATGCGTTGTCTATGATGTGAGTAATGTGCTATCCCGTAACACCAACTAGTCTTCCGCTGTATTGAGTTGTATAAATTTGGGGGTGTTACAGTTTGGTACCAGAGCTCTCGTTATAGAGAACGAAAGATTTTTTAAAACCAAGGTTTTGAATAAAACATTTCAAAATCTTTTAACTATAAACATTTTTCTAAAAATGTCTAAAAATCTTTTGACTATAACGGTGCCGAAGAATTCCCGAGTTACCGACAAGGCCAAGACTGAGAAGTGTTATTTTAATATATATATACTTGGATTATATATATATGATGTAAATTGATTACAAGATTGTTTGATGATTATTTTGATATTTTTATACGAGGTATTTATACGACGTCGATTGTCACAAGAAACCCTAAATCCCCTAGTAAATTAATCGAAGCTATTCTCGTAGGAATTCTAGCTATCCTAGATCTAAACCAAGTTGTGGATATTTATGATCCCAACAAATGGTTGATATCCGTAGAAATGTAGATATTAGTTGATTGTGATATTGAAAAAGAATTGGCGAGATTAAATCTGATTTCGATGTCATGACGATCTTTCTTATAGAGTGGAGTTTGACAAAACGTTACCACCTAGAAAGATGTCATCTGATTCGTTGTCACCCAATTCTTAAATTTGAAATCGAAAGGGTGAATGTTGCACTTGAGGCTGTCATTGGAACCATTACCCAAAAGCCTCATGTCACTAATACCTTTCCGAGAAGTCTAGTTGAATGATTAAGTCATTTTATATTAATGACTCATTTGATAATTGTTGTTGTAAGAGATATAGGATTGGAATTACGTGTTGATTCATATTGAGATTGTATTGCCTTTACAAGGCCGAAAAATAAGATTGAAAATATTGGAATATGAGTTAGGATATCGAATTGAGTATAAATTGGTTAAAACTTGAATAAAGTAAAATTTAACCCGTATGGAATATGAGATTGTTAAGAGGAAATCGTTAAGTTTTGTGATTGAATTATAAGGTTTTAATTGATTTTTAGTTTGTGTTAAAGGTTGTTCCTAGACCATTGCCCACTAACGAGGAAGCCCAGTGTCCAAGAAATAAATTGAAGAAATCTTCTTCTGAATTGGGACCGATGGATCTTCTGGGACATGTGGAACACCTAATGACTCTTGTGGATTAGTATTCATTGTGGTATCTTTTAAAAATCCCTAACTTAACTGAGATATCAGTTGGTAGGATGAGTTCTGATAATTGTATGACATAGTGACATGTAATGTGTTACGGTACAATTTTGACTTGTTTGTGATTAATGAAAAGACTACCTTTGATTGCTAAATTCTACATGTATAGATGTTATCTATCCTTTATTGCTTCATCCTAATGTCCGCATTAGTGATGCAACCATTGAACAAGTACTCATCTTGAATTAAGTTACGTTGTGAATCATTCTTCGTGAGTGCCATCGAAGTCATGAACCTCATGATTATTTGGCTAAGCTCATTTCTTATCATATTGTAGTTAGTTCTCGGTGAACAACTCTTCATCACTCTTTTGCAGATCACACATTATTTTTATAAAGTTAAAACGGTATCCTTTGAGAAAATTTAATTTTCATCACAATAAGGATTATTCAAAGTGAGATTTATGTGATTAATATCAAAATGAAGTTGTTTATGAGACGCTTTGGAAACTTAATTATTTCCATAACAAAGAAATTCTTTGTAAATTTTTTTTTGATTCTTATTTAAAGAATTAAGTATGAAAATGTTTTTATTATAAACATGATGATAAAGTTTTGACGAACTGAGTATTGCATCGTTAATCTTGAAATTGTATATAGTTGCGCGCCTACATACAATTTGGAATTGACTATGCAAGGCTGATTAGTAGTCACCATAAGACTAAATGAATAAACACTACATTTTCTTTGAAAATTGTGAAAGATTAAATTTTATGAGATCTGCAAGAAGTGCAAAAATAGGGACATAGTGTTAGGGACACCTACATATGTGCCTGTAGCATCTATTCTTCTGAGTCGAATTTACTCATCTGTGGAAATTGTCTTATATGACAATTGACAATTCTTTCTTGTCCAATTCTCCCGTAGTGAGATTCTTAGGAAAAGTATCTGATTACCGAGTGTTGATACCCGACTGGATGTATCGACGTTCTTATCATTTCTTATGATTTGATTTCATTTGAATGACCTGGTTAACGATCCGAGGAGCTTTCGAATGCATACTCAAATTATGAAAACATGGGATATATTCATATTCGTTAAATGTTTTCGTCTGTATCTGATTTGAAGTTCTCTCGCATAGATTATGCGTTGACCTTACTCTTTTAATATTAAGTTGTGTATCCTAATATCCCTGAATTTGTGAAGAATTATGAATTATTATTAGTCTTTTGATAATTTCACATCTTATCGACGGCAATGAAACTGGAGAGTTGATAGTGCCAATAGAATGGATTGATTGATTATGACATGAGGACATTGTCTTAATTGATGGGAACTCGAATAGAATTCCCCTAAATGATAAGATGTTGGTTATCAAAAGTGATTTAAATAATTCTTGATGGATGACCATATCCTGTATTTAGATTTGAAATTATACCGTGAATGGTTGTGAACTAGTTATAGATATTATAATCTAGAAATAACTTAAAGTGAATTTATTAAAAGATGATAATGTTATCTAAAACTTTAGTAAGTATTTGTTGATGAATTACCTAGACTTTCGCCATTAAGGCAAGTTGAAATTGACATTGATTATATTTCCGGTGCTGCACTTGTGGCTTGTGCACTGTACGTCAGCACCATCTGAATTTAAGGAATTACCGTACAACTGAGAGAGTTGTCGGAGAAAGATTTTATTATACCAAGCCTGTCATCCTGAAGAGCTATGGTGTTATCTTTCCTTATATTTATAAAATACTGTGACTGAGTAAATTGACAATCGAAAACGATATCCATAACTCGAAATGGAAGAATTGTTCGATCATTTACAAAGTTCTAGCAAATTTGATCCATAGCATGGTTATCATCAACTTCGCATCCGCGAAAGAGATTATTTATTCCAGTCACTACATCCGGTGCTTGTAATGAACATTATGAGTTCCACGTGATGTCGTTTGGATTGACCAATGCACATGTAGCATCCATAAATTGGTGAATCACGTGTGTAGGCTGTAATTTGATAAATTCATGCTTGTGATCATTAAGGACTATTTGTTTGTATATACGAATAAGAATGAGTTAATAATTATTTATAGACTACCCTAAATTGGCCGAACAGTGAAAACGTGTACCTTAAATATTTAACATCAGACTTAGGACTTAATCCTTTACATAAAAATGACCGTTGGATTAATAATGGTAAGATGTATGTATATTGACTCTTTAAAAATTAAGAGCCCTTTTAAGACTTTGGATTTTATCAAAAAGAAATGGAAATATGTTTTGACAAATGTTTTAACAAAGGATTTTAAAGGGATTATTTCTCTTATACACTAAACATTTAACTATACTTCTGTTTAGGGGTAAATGTTTGTGTATACCTTAAGACAACTTAAGAAGAATTGAGGAAATCATTTAAACTATGACTTGAAATTGAAACGACAATTTTTGCTTTTCAAAATAAGAAAACTTTGACCAAAATATAACCAAAGATTTTTCAAACATTTACGAATTTTATTAAATATTTTTGATAAATCAACAAAAATCTAATTAATTAAATTCAAATTTATTCTTGAACATTTTATATAATTGGTCGAACTAAGGAATTTAAAACTTTTACGTTTACGCTTCATAAAAACTAACTAATAATTATTTAATTAATTATAATAATTATCGACGCTTTAGACGACGGATTGAGTAAAACGGATAAAAATGATAGTTGAGAAGAAACTAAAACATAGAAGATATGAAGAAAGAATTTTGAAGAAATACGGTTGTGATATTTATTTCATTAGGAAGGTGAACGTAATTACTGACGCATAATATATAAAGAATACCTGAGTGAATTATGGACACGATAATTATATCATCATGAGGGGTGAATACAGGTACCAACACATTATGTATAAAAGATAAAGAACCAATTAGGACTTGTTCTTTAATAATAAAGGTGCAAAATAAATTGCCGAACGATATAAAAATAAACGATGTTTGTAAGAAGGATAATATAAATAATAAAAAGGGGTTCGCGGATAATGTGAACCATTAAAATTAAGAAACCGATAGCGTTAAATGTTTTAAAGGCCACTTGTGATTATCTAAATATGGAGATTGTGAGATATAGTTATGTTGGAATTTGTAAGTATAAGTATTATATGTATGTCATTTTTGACTAAAAGTATCTTTGTCTGAAGAAGTTGTACTAATGGCAAAATATGAAGGCAGGCATCGCCTCATACATTAGTAAACGTCTAGCTATTGCAAAGGTCATCATCTAAATTTGATTCGATTTGGGTCATCGGCGACAGACTGACCAAATCTGCTAATATCATTTCCGTTAATGATAAATGCAAAAGAGTTATGTAAACATAGTGTGCTTGTATCTAACATCTTTGTCAAGATCCTCGCTTCGCATCGAATTTCTAGAGATTTGCTCAGAAATCATTGAGAACGAACCTTGATGAGAGTACTATGTACCACCCCAAATCGAAGGGACGAGGTAAAGTAACGATACAAGGTGATATAAGTGTTGTTTTATGTTTGAATGATCGACCTTTGATAATAAACCGTATAATCATTTTCCTTTAGAGAGATTATCATTGATAATTATCGCATTAGGATCGAGATCGAATCTTGTCATGATCCAATTACTAGAGCATCTGTAAGCAAGAGTTGAAATGAAGACATCCGACATACACCCATTGTGGGTTGGACATGTCTCTTAGGTTTAAGGTTTCCTATGATGGCGAACATATCCTTGCAAAATACCCGACCCGCGAGATCTGAAATGATTGTTGAAATTAGGATTTGATTATTAACCGCCGATAGTGGGCAAGAGGTTATATGAATGTGAAATGTAGATCTTGAAGTGCCAAATGGGTAGCGAAGTTATGCCACAATTTTTAAACTAGGGAAAATGAATTCATGATCTGACAAATCATGGGATATAAGTCTCCGTTGTTTGGGACCATTGAGATGATGTAAAAGTTGGGATTGAAAGGCATATAAGCTGGATCTACCCTAGGACTTCAAAGACTACGTGAATTATGTTTCGTAAATCGAACTTGATGGAATATCTATCAAGTGAAAATCTGATTGTTCTTAGTAAAGCTTAGATCGGCGAAAAGTTGCATTCATCAAAAACCCATGAACATCATGGATAGAGAAAGTAAGTCAACATTAAGCCTGATCTTATTTCCGTAGTTAGGTCTGATGAAACTCGCGTGTTATAATGGATTACACTTGTGAGAAAAGACCAAATGTGGAGGAAATACCCACATGGCTTTAACTCTATAAGAAGCGAGTAGTAAGGTAAGATGATCTTTGAGGACAAAGATCATGTTTAGGGGTAAATGCTGTGACAATCCGTCAATTTATGGTTGATATTTTATTCTCAATATTATTTAAAAACAATGTACAATATGAACTCACATATTTTTGGGAAGAAATTTGGATTTACGTCTTGGAGTAGCATCGACTACGTCTAAACCGGAGGATTTAACGTTACGTGCTTACGTTTACATACACCGTCTTTGGTGACAGTCCGACATTTGAGAAAATAAATTTGTCCATGAATATTATTTTAGTTTTAAATTTGTGTTGGTTCATAAACTCACAAATTTACGAGAAAAGACTAGGACTTACGATTTTATTTTAACGTCCTTTACGACTAAACCGGAAACCTTAGGATTACGTATTTACGTTTTCGAACTCCGTTTTTGATGAGACAATTTTTATTGGATTCGTTTTGTGACGTTGATTCATAATTTATAAAAACGTTTTTCGTGAAACGACCCGAGGGCACGCAAATCGAGGAAACTAGAATCGAGGAGTACCCGTAAATAATTGGGGATGAGACAAAAACAAGTTTTTCCCCACCCCCACATGGGACGGCCAAAAACTAGCAACACATGCTAGGGATGTGTCAAACTTTATTTAACAAGTATAACACTTGTCCTACTTAGCTTCACAATGAAGCTTTCACAACACAAAAACCACCAAGCAAACCATTTGCTCTCATTTACACACATGCAAAACCACACAATCCTCTCTTTCTCTCTTGCTTGTGCCGTCCCTCAACTCACACAAAACCCTCATTTGATCAAAATTTCACCACAAATCTTATGTTATTCTTGCATAAGATGATATCCTTTTGAAGACTTATTGAATGGAGGTAATTATAACATCCATGGAGGAGTTTCCTTGGTGTCTTGAGACTGATTTTCCCCAAGGTGTTTATGAAGCATGGTGGTCATGAAGATGGTTTTGGTGCATCACAAGTTTCTCCATCAAAAATCCATGTTTTGATCAACCTACATCATCATGGTGGTATAAAGATTGTCCTCCTCATCTTCTTATTATTTTGATTATGTAAACATGTATTTTATTTCCTATTGTATATATTTATGATGATTATATGATGATAAAAATATTATGTGGGGATTTGTTGTTGATAATCATGGATAAAAAGGTGAAAAACCATAAGAAACAAGGTTAAAATCTTGATTAAATTTGATGACTGTATAAAACAGTAAAGAACTAGATGTTAATCTGATAAAATAATGAAGTAGAATGGATTTACAGTAAGCTATGGGTCTTGTGCACATGTGAGAGTTGGCCATGCAATGGAATCAAAATAATGAGTGAGATATGATCAAAACAAGTTTAAGGTATAAATCTGAGGTTACTGTTTTGGACGATTTTTAGAAAATATTTAGAAGATGATTCAACAGTAGCTATAGAAGAGTTAAATGTAGCACATATCATGTAGTTTATGTGATAAAAATTTGAGCTTCTATCTCCATAGAGAACTCAAGATATGGCAGTTTTGGTGAAAGTGAAGTTAAAAATCAGATTTTGAAAAATAAAGTATAATACTATTATATAAGCACTCACATTTTAATATATAAAATGTAAAATAAAAACCCACTAACTTATAAAACTTATTTATATAAATATATATAAAAGGTTAATCAAATGGATAAATTATATAAATGGTGGTGAAATAATGTTTATAAGTAATAAAAACTATAAACATGATTTTTACGACTTTTTCGGCTATTGCCGAAAAATTAACGTTTTTGTTAAATAAAACTTAGATGGTTGGACCCGTCTAATGAAAACTTTAAAAAACTTATATACTGATATATAGACATGTATAACAAGTAAAAACCGATAAAACCCGAACTATAGGGCATACGGACATTAACAAGTAAAATAAACATATTGGACTAATAAATGGACTAAATAGGATAAAAACTTGTAAAAGAATCTATTGGGCTTAACCCATTTAGGCCCAACTTGGAAAGTATACATACTGATAATATAGGTATAAAATGGATTAAAACAAGTTAAAAGAACTTGTAATAAGTTATTGGACTTAAAAACACGTAAATAGGTGAAAGGAGAAAACTAGTATAAAAGTTATCGACACATAACTCTAAAATGAGTAAACGAGAATATGTAAACCCACTTGATCATCATATATATATATATAATCATCATATGTATACATAATTGTTATTTTTATAAAGTCATTGGACAAACGTCTAAGACCGAGTATTATTTGTCTAGGTTTCCATGATTGAAGCACGTACCGTACGTCCGAATTGCCGATAACCCGCCTTCCCACATCAATGTGAGTTCATAGTCTCGCACTCTTTTAAATGTTTTTATAAATGTTTTTATAAACCCGCGAGGGAGATAACATGTTAGTTTTATAAAAATAGGAAACCATTTGTCCCGATTGTTTGTTTATTGATTTTGGACCCGAATGATTGAATGACCCGATAAATGATTAATGGACCCGATAGATGAAATAAAATGGATTATTAAAGTTAGGTTATGTCACTAAAAGTCCCATTAGCATGAATTGTGAACTACCGGGAGTTGGTAGACGCTTATGCATTTAATAGTACTATTTGGGGACGATCACCCCAGTTCGCGCCTTGACGGTTGATCCCCGTCGCGCCACATTGATTGGTAAGCGAATTTATGTATGAGAAGATTTCCATAGCGTGACCTTTGTGACGACACGCTACTTTAGATGGGCAAAATTGGTATCGGGTTAGCTACCCGTTTTGGTTTAGTAAGGTAACAATGTCATGCGGCTTATAATAATCCAAACTAACGAAATACTATTAGACGCTTCGAATTACGATGTATTGCCTGACTAGCAATACAGGGTCATACTAATGATATTATGTTTGTGTTTTGGTTTTCGTAACCATATTCATATAACGGTTTTTATTTTCATACAACGTCATAAGACGTATTGTATGATGTTTTTACGACATTGGCTCGTATAATAATTTTTAAGGCAAATGCCTATATTATGATTTTCGATAAGGATTTTTATAAAATGACTTTGGCTATTTTATGGCCTATTACAAAGATTTGTATAAAATGATTTTGGCTATTTTACGGCCTATTACAATGATTTGTACGAATTGATTTTTGGTACTAATTTTATACCAAAGTTATATTGATGGAATTTATTAAACTCTATGAATTCACTCGGCGTTATCGCTGACCTTTTCTTTTAACATGTTTTATCTCAGGTACTTGAAGGTAATTCTCGGGAAGACGACAAGAATTCATGGCTCGCACCTAAACAATATTTTCCATTCAAATACTTTGTAAAACTTTGTAAGAAATGTAATGACTTGGGACCGATGTAACTTTGATATTATTGAATGGAAATGCTTTAAAAATAAACGACGCGATTTTTATGCGTTGTCTATGATGTGAGTAATGTGCTATCCCGTAACACCAACTAGTCTTCTGTTGTATTGAGTTGTATAAATTTGGGGGTGTTACACTAACTGTGTGTGAAATTCACACTTAGCTACAATACAAGAAACATGGACTATCTACTTGTATTTATAGAGGAGAAGGGGAGTAAGGGTGATGTTGGTGACGTGTCAAAACCAATCAGGGAGTTCCACGTGTCTTCAGCTGATCAATTAGAAATTGCAGGTTATGAACACAATTGAACCTTTTTGATTAAATGGATTTCAACTTAATTGGATTAGTGGGGAAGCTTCGTCTTGCAATTCCGAGCACTTTTCATATTAAGAGCTTTTCATGATCTTCACTCCTTAGCGTTCTTTGATCTGGGCTTACAGAGGCCACGTGTTATGTTTTTATTGGAGGAGAGAGTGTCACACGGATCATTATCCGTTTTTTTTATTTTTGATTGGTTGAAGCGTATGAGTGGAATGATTTACTGGCATATCTCTCTTCATTTATTGCATTGCTGAGTTGGTGATCCCAGTCAAACAAATATTTCCTTCTCATTGGTGGAAATCCTTTCACATGAATTAAGCATTTATTAAACTTTCAAAGTTGGCATTGTCAGTCCTTGTACTTGGCAGATTAGTATCTTGAGCTTCAAACTTTATCAACTTGTCATTTATGGCCCTTTTGACTTTGAATTTGAGAAATAAAGATCCATTGACTTGTTGACTTTGTCTTTGACCATGTTTGAATATATTCTTGACTTTTCCAACTTTGCACTTTTAGTCCTTCTACTTTCAAAGTTGTCAAGAAAGGTCCTTTGACTTCGGTTGACTTGTCATCTTTCATCCTTATTTTTTCTTTTCTTCAATAAATATGACTTGAATTCCATGTTTGCTTCACATTTGTATCTTTTTTACCTACACAAGCACAAACAGCAAAGTATACCCATAATACTGCTTTTATACATTATAATCAGGTATTTTACTTTGTGTTTTAGGGTTAATTATGATATAACTGATATGAGATTTCACTCATATCAAATCCCCTACACTTGATCATTGGAATTACCTCATGCAATTCCACATTTTAAAGAACCAACTAACACTTATCTCATAACTAATCTTATTCTAGGGATAATTATGGGAGATAAAGATCATATGATTTGATAACTTGTACTTTATGCTTTAGCAACTTGTAACTTGACTTGAAATAAATGTATAATCTTAGTATGATGCATAGTTGAGTTTTATAATTTATGGCAAAAGATTAGACTCTAATTCAATGTGAAATGGATTTTATATGCTAATCTTGGTTACTATGTCTTAACTTGTAATTAACCTTAGATTAGTAAATATTAGCATTTTTGGATCAATTAACTTTCCTTTATGTGATAGATTATAATTAGCATATTGTTTTTGATACTTGTACATTGATGTTATGTAATTACATTGCTTGGAACATTGTTTATCAAGGGTTTCTAAGTGGTGATCTAGACTATTATGTACAATTACTTGTACTTAGCTTTCTATGCTTTGTTCTTGCCATTCTTAATGACTTACTCATATGTGTTCTCTATTCATAGCTTACCATTCTTGAGTTTACAACTCATTTATAGGGATTCTAGGGTTTCTAAGAGAACTTAGGGAATCATGGTTACATGTGAGATGTTCTTATTAATATTGATCTTATTAGATCACTTTTAGATCTTAGACTTGATATATACATTATATTGACAACATACATGAATATGTTGTAATGGTAGTTCTGGTTGTGAGAAGTAGTTCATCTTATCAAGTAAGGTACAAAAAGCAAAAATTTCTAGCCAAATTTTCATATTGAGACAGTTATAACTTATAGCATAGAGGTAAATTTTGAGAATTTTCACATTCTCTCCCCCTTAAAGAAATCTTGTCCCGAGATTATAAGGGTAACATAGCTTATCAAGGACAAACATAGCTCTTAGGTGTTCAAATTCTTTCTTAGAACTTTATTCACATATCACGAATATAGCTTTACGGTTGGTATTTAGTTTAAATCAACATTTAATCACATAAATCATTCTTAGATTCCGAAATATGAATAGGATTACTGAGTTCTTTGGGAAACTCTTGTCAATATGTCACTGCTTAGTTCAGAATCTTGAATTGATTATCACATTTTTCAAAATTAATTTGGGTAATTGATCAAGAAAATATCTTTTTCAACTAGATACTGTTTAATATGGTGTAGTTTCTCATTCACAGTGAGAAATCTTTATCAAAACAGTCTTTCCAATTTACCATTTAAATCTAGCAGTTACCTAACGATCACTATTCAACATACTATGAAGCTCTATTCTCATATAACCTTCTTAAATAGTTTCATGAACTACTTTGGGTTTCGTAAGTTGAAAATCTCCAACTTTAGCCCAGCAAATACGTAAATGGCACTTCTTTGGATAGAGTGCTTCAAATAGTATTGCTTTGATTCTAGCATGAAACTATTGTTACACAGGAAATTGTTTCCAATGGTAAGTGTCCTTCCAAACTTTATAAGACATAAAGGGAGTATGTAGTTTAGTATTTGGATAGTTCTTAACACCTTGGTATACTTATCTAAGTTGTTGGGAATAAAATATAGCCAGTCTACTTGAGCGCTGACAAGAGTAAAACAAGCGTTGATAGGAAGAAAGCAAGCGCTGACAGATCAAGCGCTGACAGATCAAGCGTTGACAAGAAGAAGTCAAGCGTTGATACATTGAAGACAAGCACTGATGGAAAGATTTAGTCTACGCGTATATTGTTTCTAGTTTGTTTCTAGTTTGTTTCTAGTAAGGATAAGTTCAACAATGTATTCTCTGTAATTATCTTTACCTAGAATAGTTGATATGCAGACTCTTGTACAAGGCTTCTTATATCTATAAAAGAAGACCTTTAGGTTATTGTTCAATATAAATTTTCATACGTTAAACACTTTCATTGTAAGCAAGTTTGTTATCATTAATCAAGTGAAAGTTTGTTTACATCATTGTGTTCTTGTTTAAGTGTTAATTCCGCATAACACTTAGATTATCATATACATATACAAAGGTTTCTCTAAGTGTAAAACTTGATCTAATCTCGTATACATAAAGCTAAATCGATCTAAGTTTGGGATCAACAAGTGGTATCAGAGCTTGTTGAGAAACTTTTGATCTTAAAGAACACAAGAACCCTAAAAACACCAAAACCATAATTTTCACAAAACCCTAAAAACATCATGTCAAACCCAGAAGTAACCTCATCCTCCTCACCTTTACCAAACATCAAGATTCCCATGCTTGATGCAACCAACTTTAAATTGTGGAAATTCAACTTTGAGCAATATCTGGGGATCTATGACTATACTCTCTGGGAAATTATTGAATATGGAAACACATTCAATAAAGCTCAAAAGATTGCTGATGCCATTGCTGGAAGAGCAGCTGTTGCAGGATGTTTAGAAGCAGATAAGAAAGAAAAGCCTGATGATGGTAGAGCTGTGTCTGCTGAAGACATAGCAATGAAAAGGGTTGATATGAAAACCCTAAATATTCTGAAACTCTCTTTGGGACAAGAGAACCAGCATAAATACAGAGGTTATGAATCTGCTAAAGAACTTTGGGCAGCCCTTGAAGTTGCATATGGTGGCAATGATGATACTAAGGAAGAGAAGAAGAAGCAACTCATGCACGAGTATGCTGTTTTCAAGGCTCAACCTAATGAGAAGCTTAGCAATGTGAGAAGCAGACTGCTTGAATTACAAGCAAGCTGTCTTTCATGGGGACACAACTTGGTGATGTTGACATTAATGTCACTTTTCTTAAAAGCCTTGGTGAAGCATGGAAGATTGAGGCAAGATCTATACTTGCCAATAACAGTCACAAAAGTTCTACTTTTGATGATATCTACAACAAACTGAGGCTGTTGGAGAATGAAACTCTCTTGGAGCATGGAAGTAAGTCTAACAACAGTAACATGGCCTTCTTCTCACATAGTGAAGGTCAATTTAATCAGAAGGACTCTTACATGCATCCAGTTACTGGATCATCATGTGTCAACGCTGGAACATGTCCTATCAACGCCTCATATTCAGACGCTGACACATACAAAAGTGACTCACCAAGAGTTAAACCTGCTAGTTTGGATCTGGATACTGTATGTGCTTATATTGCTTCTTTGCCCAATGGTTCAGTGATTACATATGAGGACCTTGAGAAAATAAGTGATGAGCACTTAGAAGAGATGGATATTAAGTGGAACATGGCTCTTGCTAGTATAAGAGCAAACAGGTGGAATAGAAGGTTTAATAAGAAGATGACCTTTAATGCAAAGGATACTGCTGGATTTGATAAATCCAAAGTTGAGTGCTACAACTGTCATCGTATGGGGCACTTCATGAGGGAATGCAGATCTCCAAGAAGATATGATGCTGGCAAACCCTCAAGCCAAATTGTTAAGGCCCAGGATCCTAAGGCCATGGTTGCAGTGCAAGAAATTGATGGTATGGGATGGGACTGGAGCTACTTGGCTAAGGACGGGGAAGAGGATAAAGCTTTGGTTGCTGAGATAGAAGAAGAAGAGCATGTTCAATATGCTCTCATGGCACACTCCTCCTATTCATCAGATAATGAGGTATACGATGATGCTTTTTGTAGTAAGGGTTGTAAGTTAAATACTGAGAAACTTAACAAAGAGGTGTTAAGATTATTAGATGATGTGAGTACTGAAAGATGCAAACTGTCTAATTATCAACTTGCTCTCACTCAAACTGAGAAGACAGTTTCTGAATACAAGAAAATGGAATTTGCCTTAAAAGATAAAATAAATATCTTAAAACATGAGTTAAATGCTAACAATGATATTAGGAGCATCATGGAAAGGGTTAATAGTGAGTTACAGGCTAAGTTAGATGAGGCCATTAAGAATAAGGATAACGTTGGCCTTAAAATTCAGAGATTTGATAAGGCCACACAAACTGTAGGAGAATGTGTTAATAAACAAAGGGATCCTAAGGACATGACTGGGATTGGGATGAAAGACCATACTGTGGTTCCACCACCAGCTGGGGACTTCTATGGTGTCCAAAGAAAGGACCTATCTTTGACTGGTCTACCAGAACTCCAAGAGGAGGAATTCATTCCTCCACCAAGACTCATTACCCCAGTTGAAGAGTATCAATAGAAGTTGACTGACTTGAATGAATGGAAGAAAGCCAACCCTACCTTATTTGTTAAGGGTGGTTTGTTATATGAAAGTCCTAATGAGTCAACCCCTATTAAGGTAACAAACCCAATCACTGGTAAGGCTGTTGACCTTGGCTCAAACACTGTTAGAAAATCTAGTGTCAAGTATGCATAAATGTATAGGAATACTAGCTCAACTAAAAGCCAAGTTAGTAATGATGGAACAGGCTTCTTCTCTTCTAGACCTAGGGTTATGTCTAAAAAAGCTTGTTACACTTGTGGTAGCTTTTCACATTTAGCATATAAGCGTGTCAACGCTTCCAAGGTCAACGCTGTTAAAAAGTCAAACGTTGTCAGACCCAAACCTTGTGTGCAGCAAAGTCCACAAGTTGTTAGACCAGCCCCTTTCTTCACTAGAGGATATAACACTCATGGACCAAGACCATTTCAAAAGAAAAATACTTGGTCTAATAGGCAATGGGTTTCTGTAGCAAACCCTAGGTTCAACGCTGACAAGGGTAATTTCAGCGTTGACAAGACCAAATCCAACGCTGACAGAAACGTGACCAGACCTAAATATTTGCAACCACAGGGTAAGGGGTCTAAAGCTTCTTCAAGCTTGACATGGAGACCTAAGAAAGATCAAAACCCTAATGAAAATGGGATTTCAATGACCTGCAACAGATTTAATTACATTTCAAAGGTCATTACAAAACCTATTGGGGTTAACTGGGTATTTCATCCAAAGAGGGATGAACATGGGGTTGTTATGAGAACTAAGTCTGTTCTTATTGAACAACCAGATGAATCCAAGTCTGCTAAGGCTTGGGTTCCCAAAGAAAACTAACTTGTTTTCTTTATGTGTCAGGCATTCAAAAACAGGTCAATGATTATGGATATTGGGACAGTGGATGCTCCAGGCACATGACAGGGAAGGAAGATTACTTAACTAACTTCACTCCCATTAAGGATGGTGATAAGGTTTACTTTGGAGGCGGATATGGAACTATCACAGGCAAAGGAACACTTCTCACCAAGAACTTGCGTTTTGAGAACGTATTTCTGTTAAAGGAACTTGATTACAATCTTTTTAGTGTATCACAAGTTTGTGATAACAAAAATAAAGTTATGTTTACTGATACTGAATGCTTGGTGTTAAGCAAGGATTATAAGATCCCAGATGAGAAATACATTGACTATAGAACACCTAGACATAAAGACATCTATAATGTGAATCTTAATGGTATTATGATGAATGATAATATGTCATGTTTTTATGATAAAGCTTCAGTAGATGAGAGTAATCTATGTCACAGGAGACTAGGGCACATAAACTTCAAGAATATAAACAGGCTTGTGAGACTTGGCTTGGTTGATGGCTTGCCTGAAAAGGCTTTCCACAATGACCACTCTTGTGTTGCATGTCTTAAAGGCAAGCAGCACAAGGTCTCATTCAAGTCTAAACAGGTGCACTCTAGTACTAGACCACTTCACTTGCTGCATATGGACCTTTTTGGTCCAACTAATATAGAAAGTTTGAATGGTAAATCATACTGCTTTGTCATCACATATGACTTTTCTAGGTTTAATTGGACTTTCTTCTTAGCTATGAAGAGTGATACAGCTGACATTTTAATTGATTTTAATACCCAGATTGAAAAGAAAACATGTAATGAAGTTAAAATGCTTTGAAGTGACAATGGTGGTGAGTTTAGGAATAAGCTTTTGGATGATTTTTGTGCCAAGAAATGGATTACTAGGCAGTTTAGTGTTGCCAGAACCCCACAGCAAAATGGGGTTGCTGAGAGGAAGAATAGAACCCTAATTGAAGAAGCCAGAACTATGTTGGCTGATGCTCACTTTCCCATAGCTTTTTGGGCTGAGGTTGTGAATACAGCATGCTATGTTCAAAATAGAGCATTGGTCAACAAGATACAGAACAAAACACCTTATGAATTACTTTGGGGAAGGAAACCTAATATTGGTTTTCTCAAACCTTTTGGTTGTCATGTAGTTGTACTTGATACTAGTGATGCCTTAGGTAAATTTAGTGCAAAACGTGATGAAGGCTATTTCATGGGTTATTATGTGCAGAGCAAGGGATATAGGGTTTACCTAAAGAAGTAAAAACGTATTCTTGATAGAGTACATGTTAGGTTTTTAGAGAGTAAACCTAGTGATCCTGAAAATGGTCCAAATTGGTTGTTTGACCTAGAACCTCTATCTAGGACTTTAAAATATATGTCTGTCACTAATCCAGACATTGTGAAGGTAACTTCAAATGTTGTGGAAGAACAAGTTGTTGATATTTCAGGTACACAGGTTATTGAAGAGGTTGGATCACAAGCAGAAAAGTCATCTCCTATACAAGAGTATGTTACAATTCCCATAAGGACAGATGCTTTTGCTGTTGCTGCTGCTGGAAAGGATAATGGTGGTCCTCAAGTACCACCAGTTAACAACATGCATGGTCCTTCAGGCGCTGACAAAGGCAAATCTAGCGCTGACAGGACAACTTCAGACGTTGATGGCTCAAACGTTGACAACAACATTTCAAACGCTGACAACCAAGATTCAGGCGTTGATAACACTCTTGAGCCTCTTTTCTACTCTAATTGTGAACAAGGTGAACCTTCCAATTTATATGAAGAGGTTCATCCTCATGTTGATGAAAGAGAGTCTGAAGAAGAAGATATTGGCAACTTGGAGAAAGAGATTGAGGACAATAGACTTTTTGAAGGAGGAGTTCTCACTTCTACTATGAAAGATCATCCTCCTTCATAGATTATTGGGGATGTTATGACTCCTGTTCAGACTAGAAGATCTCATCAAAGTCTTGGTGGATTTATTGCCAATATTCACAAGAAGGTTGATACCCCTCTTGTACAAGCATGTTTGTTTGCCTGTTTTCTGTCACAACAGGAACCCAAGAAGATATTTGATGCTCTCAAAGAACCAAGTTGGGTGGAAGCAATGGAGGATGAGCTTCACCAATTTGCAATTCAGGATGTTTGGGAGCTGGGTTGATTGTCCCAGGTATGTTAGACCTATTGGGACAAGATGGGTTCTATGGAATAAGAGAGATGAAAGAGGCATTGTGGTTAGAAACAAGGCACGTTTGGTGGCTCAGGGATATACACAAGAAGAAGGGATAGACTATGAGGAGGTCTTTGCACCAGTTGCAAGGATTGAAGCTATAAGGATTTTTCTAGCCTATGCTTCCTGCATGGGCTTCACTGTCTATCAAATGGATGTGAAGAGTGCCTTTCTCTATGGAAAAATTGTTGAGGAGGTGTATGTAATGCAGCCTCATGGTTTTGAAGATCCAGAGAATCCAGACAAGGTGTATAGAGTCAAGAAGGCTATGTATGGACTTCATCAAGCCCCAAGAGCATGGTATGTAATACTTGGCTTTGCAACCAAGTATAAAATATTGTTGTCCCAAATCTTTTCGAATTGAAAACCAGTCTTAAGTGCGACTCAATCGTCTTTTGGTGAATCAAGAGAATGGTTTGGTTTGATTATCTATTTTAAAATAATAACAAGAAATTTAAGTGTTGTTGAGTAAAATGGAAGAATAAAGATTAATACTAAAATGATGAGTAAAATAAATGCTAGCAAAACTTAAAGATAATAATGGAAAAGTACTAGCACACTAAATAAAACTAACACTTGGAAAACTCTCTAAAAATAAGAACTTAGTTGAAAAGTACTAAAAGAAAGTAAGATTGGACTACACCAAAAATTCACAATCGGAATAAGCCAAAACAGCCCCAGATCGGAATGTATTCCGATCTGGTGGTCGGAATATGGTGCGGGGACAAATCGAAATATAGCAAAGAGGGTAAATCAGAATGTTACTAATGGTCCAAATCGGAATACCACAATCAAACTCAATCGGAATATGGAGAAAAGCCTCAATCGGAATATGGGACAAAAGACTACCAATCGGAAAGTTCAGCAAAGAGGCCAGATCGGAATACTTACATACCCACCGTCAGAATGAAAGCCCTATTCCGATCACTATGATCGGAATATTGAGGGTGCAATCGGAAAAATTTAAAACCCTCTTCCGATTGGACAATCGGAAAGAGGGATGGTGCGTTTGGTCGGAATGGGTAGCAATCGGAAAAGGGTTTTAGTCCCTTTCCGAAATTTGTGGGATTCGGTTGGAAAGCAAGAAAACAAGCTATAATTGAGAGCTTATTCCCAAAACTAGACGAATCAACATAAACGAAATCAAATAAGCACTTTAATCAACTTATCAAACCTCAAATTAAGCAACTTTTTGGATCAAATAATAAAAACATAAACTTTTTAAGAAAACTTTTTATAAGAAAAATAAGCTAATCATAAAAATAAGCCAATAAGCACAAAAGTCTTAAATCTTAATCAAATGAAAACTTATGAAATGATCAAAAGTTTAACTTTTTAAGCACGAAATCAATTAGAACAACATGGATCACATGATAATCGCACCAAAATCAATCTAAAATCAAAGAAGAGTAGAATGAGATTAAGGATTAAAAGCTTAAAATAGAACTTTGATTAATGAAATAAGCAATACAAAAGTGTTTAATCTTGAAAGATTAAAAGAAAAGATGAAATTGAGTGAGAGAAAGTTTAAGACTTTCTCCCTCTAAAACTAGAGAAAACTAAGAAAAATAAAAACTAGCTAATTAACTAACACCCCTCCTATTGACTATTAGGAGGGTATTTATAGGGAAGGTGGAAGGAGTGCATGTGTTGCATCTTCTTTCTTGCTTTCTTCACGTTTTCTTGACTCGACTTTAATTCTTTGTCTTTGTCGTCTCGAGATTTGAACTTGTCTTTTAATTTTCTTCTTCTATTAGACTTAAGTTCTTCGACTTCGTTAAAACTTCCGCCTTTAGACTTTTTCTTCGATAAATCTTCAGAATAGGCCTTGGACTTCCGTTCTTTTTGCACTCTTGATCTTTTGACTTCGTCTTTTCCCGTTTTCTTCGATAAAAGCCCGTGAAAACCCGTGTTTTCTTCCTTTATCATATTTTGGTCCTAAAACACAATAAAAACACAAACCACGCATAATTCCGACTTTTACGACATAAATCACACGTTTTGGTCTTGTTATTATTGGAAATAAGTGGTAAAAGGATAAGTGTTTTCACACTTATTAAATCCCCTACACTTGACCATTGCAATGCCCTCATGCAATGCATTAATTTAAAAGCACGGTTTATATTTTCCATCATAAATAACCCACCTTGGCCTTTATTAAATACTAAACATGAAAAGATAAAACAAGTAAAGAAATTAAAAACTTACATTAGGTTTTGGCAGCCATGAACGTTTATCATCCTCAAGTTTCACGTTCCCCATACCAAGCTTAAAAACGAGATCATTGTTATTATAAGTTAGCAAACTATCACGAACTCATGTGGACCAATTACTCACTTAGACTCCCTTATTCCTAGGTGTATCTCTTATATTTTATTTTTGTCTTGAATGATCACGAGGATGCATTGTTGACTTATTTCGATAGTTATTTAGGCCGAAAATAAAGTGAACGATTTAATCAATAGTTAGCTAAAGGACCAAATCTTTTAAAACTGCTTCTCGGGACCTCATAAAGTTCATATCTTGGCATAACTCGCTTCGCGATTTGAGACCTTTCTCGGACCGATATTTGGCAGCGAGTTCATACTTCGAATCTTGAGAGACGATCTTGAAATAATGGTCTTCTCTTCATAATAGGAATTTCTTCACTTGAAGTTTTGAGAGATTCTTCATCTTTGGACCACGACTTCTTCATTTTTCTCCAATCTTTATTTTGGACTTTGATATACAACGATCCGCCTCCTTTTAGGACTTGGATCTATTTATCCTCATACCTTGTTAGGGTCTTTTCGGATAGACTTCTCCATGACTTTTGGGGAGTTCTTGCTTTTCGTCGTGTGTCTCGATCCTTCATATTGATTTTCGATAAATGATTCTTCACATCACTTTTGGATCTTTAGCAACAAAATGAAGCCCTCATGCCTTGTTAGGGCCTTTTCGGACTCGCCAATCTTCGCATCCCGCTTCAATAAGTTATGCCTTGGCTATGAACTCTAATCCGTACCGAGCAACTTTTAAACGATCTGGGCTAGAAGCTAAGTAAGTTTTTAAATCGTACAACCTTATTTATTGCAGATAAATTTATTAACAAGCGGAGGGAGAATAGGCTTATAATTAACTCACATAAATTCACGAAAGAATACCGAACTTATAATTGACTCTATCATCTCTCGTTCTCCACAGTTTAAAATCTCAAGGAATGAGACTCGTGGATGCTTAGCCTATTAAATCAAAGTCTTGGGTTTTCGAGTTCCCTTGATAAACGACTCTCTAGGATCAATTATAGGAACTTGCGAAAAGTTCTTGTTCTTAACCCGTGAGAGTTAAGACTTTCGCGTTTTATAGCTCCCTATATAAAAGCCTAGCAAAACTTGACTTAAACACGTTAAGGATACTAGCTAGAGTAAACTTAGGTAAGTAAACTCGGGTTGAGTCAAAATGTTCACGACTAAGAAAAATCTATAACCACTTTATTGAAGAATTATTCTAGCAATGGAAAGAAACTAAACATGATAAAGGAAAATACAACTATACAACTAGGCCAAAATAGATTAAAAATTTTGAAAAAATGTCGAAAAATCAAATTTCCCAGTTAAAATGAGGGCAAATTCATGGAAAAGACCACTTACTTCGATAGAAGTCCCCCCTACACTTGAGATAAACATTGTCCTCAATGTTTACGCATGTGGGAGTAAACTCCCCTACACTTATGACATTGTGCACTTTGTTTAAATCTTGCTAAGGAAAGGACAACTAAAGTGAATTCAATGTGAACATATAGAATATGAAATATTGAATCACAAGAGTTTAGGATAGAACCGGGAAGATGGAAAACACGGTAACACGGTTCGTCAAAAGTCATCAAGGTGGATCTTTGAAGCTTTAATCCCTGCATAGCACAAGAAACAAGACAGCAAACATATGCGGGGCTCCCCCTACACTTATTATGAAAGTAGTAAAGGATAGAACACGGGTTGCCTCCCGAGAAGCGCTTGTTTTTGTTCACCGAGTCACGAGCCTGACTCGACCCAAATTTAGTTCATGGGGAACGTGGTGAGAGATGGAATCATCTCTTGAGAGATGTCCTCACCAAAGTACAACTTCAGACGCTGGCCATTCACCTTGAAATTGGGCCCATTTGGCTGAGAAAGCTCAATGGTCCCATATGGAAAGACGTTGGCGACGGTGAATGGACCAGACCAGCGGCTCTTCATTTTGCCAGAGAAGATCTTCAACCGAGAGTTAAAGAGTAAGACTTGATCACCAACGTGGAACTCTCGGTTCTTGATTTTTGCGTCATGAATGATCTTCGTCTTCTCCTTGTAGATAAGCGAGTTCTCATAATCTTCATTCCTCAGTTCATTTAGCTCGTTGAGTTGAACCTTGCGATGATCACCGGCTTTGTTGATGTCGAAGTTAGCCCACTTCAAGGCCCAGTGCGCCTTATGTTCCAACTCGATGGGAAGGTGGCATGCTTTCCCGTACACAAGACGATAAGGTGTACAACCGATCGGGGTCTTGTAAGCAGTACGGAAAGCCCACATAGCATCATCTAACTTATCGGCCCACGCGGCGCGATGCTCTCCCACAGTACGCTCCAAAATTCTCTTCAAGCCATGATTGGAAATTTCGGCTTGCCCATTGGTTTGGGGATGATAAGCGGTGGAAAGACGGTGATTGACACCATACTTAGCCATGACTCTTGCAAATTGATCGTTGCAAAAATGAGTCCCGCGATCACTGATGATAGCACGAGGAACGCCAAATCGAGCGAAAAGCTGCTTCAAAAAGTTCACAACCACCCTCGCATCATTCGTAGGAAGAGCCTTAGCTTCAACCCATTTTGAAATGTAGTCGACAGCGACGAGGATGTACTTGTTCCCTTTGGAGGATGGAAATAGCCCCATAAAGTCGATGCCCCATACATCAAAGATTTCACATTCCTGTATGAAATTTTAAGGCATCTCATCCTTATTTGTGATCTTGCCTTGACGTTGGCAAGCATCACAATGCTTAACCATTTCGCGAGCATCACGATAAATGGTGGGCCAGTAGAACCCAGAATCAAACACTTTCATAGCGGTGTAGTTGGGACCAAAGTGACCACCGGTGGGTCCGTTGTGGCAAGCTTTGAGGATGTCAAAAGCTGCCGGTCCGTCAACACATCGACGAATGATCAGATCAGCACATTGTTTGAATAGAAAAGGGTCATCCCAAAAGTAAGTCTTAACATCATTCAAGAACTTTTTCTTTTGTTGGGATGTTAACCCTTGGATGAGAATACCACCCGCTAAGTAGTTTGCAATGTCCGCAAACCACGGGGTGCCATCAAGATTGAGATTTATAGACATTAAGGTCTCAAGGGGGAAAGAGTCATTGATCTCTTTGTTCGGATGATCCCCTTGATATGGATCCTCAAGTCTGCTCAGATGATCCGCGGCCAGGTTTTCGGCTCCCTTCTTGTCGCGAATTTCAATGTTGAATTCTTGAAGGAGTAAAACCCAGCGGAGAAGTCTTGGCTTAGAATCATGCTTTGTCATCAAGTACTTCAACGCGTAGTGGTCCGTGTATACGATGGTGGGAGATAAAACAAGATAGGGGCGAAATTTCTCAAAAGCATAGACAACAGCTAAAAGCTCTTTTTCGGTTGTCGTATAATGCAATTGAGCCCCCGTCATTGTTTTGCTAGTGTAGTGGATTGGTTGGAAGTGTTTATTCACTCGTTGGCCCAAAACCGCACCAATAGCAAAGTCGCTAGCATCGCACATCAATTTAAAAGGCAGCTCCCAATTAGGGGTAACCAAGACCGGTGCCTTAGTTAGCTTATCCTTAAGAAGATTGAAGGCTCCGAGACACTCTTTAGAAAAGATAAAAGGAGTATCTTTTTCCAAGAGGTGGGTCATCGGGCGAGCGATTTTAGAGAAATCCTGAATGAATCGACGATAGAAGCCCGCATGACCCACAAAACTTCTCACACCCTTCACGGTTGAAGGTGGAGGTAATTTGGCTATGACATCTACTTTAGCACGGTCGACTTCAAGACCGGCTTTAGAGATTTTGTGTCCTAGCACAATGCCTTCTTTGACCATAAAATGGCATTTTTCCCAATTCAGAACAAGGCGAGTGTCTTCGCACCGCTTAAGCATACGTTCCAAATTGGCAAGGCAAGAAGAGAAGGAATCCCCAAAGACCGAGAAATCATCCTTGAAGACTTCCATGGTTTGCTCAACCATGTCATGGAAGATAGCCAACATGCACCTTTGGAATGTCCCTGGGGCATTGCATAAGCCAAAAGGCATTCTTTTATAAGCAAATGTGCCATAGGGACAAGTGAATGTTGTCTTCTCTTGATCTTGGGGATCGATGGGTATTTGGAAATAACCCGAGAAACCATCCAGAAAGCAGTAATATTCATTACCCGCTAAACGTTCAAGCATCTGGTCCATAAAAGGTAGAGGGAAATGATCCTTTCTCATGGCATCATTGAGTTTGCGGTAGTCTATACAAACTCTCCACCCAGTAACGAGACGGGTAGGAATTAACTCGTTGTTTGCATTGGGCACAACGGTGATACCGCCTTTCTTAGGCACACAATGGACTGGACTAACCCATGGTGAATCCGAAATAGGGTAAATCATACCCGCATCAAGAAGTTTGATAACCTCTTTTTTGATGACTTCATGGATTTTGGGATTCACCCTTCGTTGGCTTTGAATTGTGGGCTTAAAGTCGTCCTCCATGAGAATTTTATGTGTGCAGAAGTGAGGATCAATTCCACGGATGTCGGAGATTTTCCAAGCGATAGCTCTTTTATGCTTCTTCAACCCAGCGACAAGTCGGGCTTTTTCGTCTTCTTTCAGATCCTTTGCGATGATGACCGGTAACTTCTCGTTGTCTTCCAGGAAAACGTACTCAAGATGAGGAGGTAGGTCCTTGAGCTCGAGAGTGGGAGGATCCTCAATAGAGGGTGAAACAAACGATGGATCATCATTAGTCACCTCTTTAGGAGAAGGAGGAGAAAATGGGTCCTCATTGAGAAGTCTCTCAATGGTACGAATGTCTTCATCCCAATTGGTGGAAAAATTATCATACTTAATATCGAGAGGACCCAAGCTAGCTTCGAAATCATCCAAGTCACTTTCTCCAAAAGGAGTCAATGCTGGAGCAATTGAGGCAACGGTCTCAACATTGGGTAGAAAAGAAAGAGTACTTTTGCAAGCATCATGAAAATGTTTTTCACAAGCCTCATCGAGAACATCAATAGCATTAACGCTCTCATATGAATAAGGTTGCTTAGAAATCTTACCCATGTTGAAGACAATTTTATCGTCACCAACTCTCATGATTATTTCGCCCGCGGCTACATCAATGAGAGTGCGACCGTTCCTCAGGAATGGACGTCCAACGATTAATGGAACACGAGGATCCATCTCGTAGTCAACGACAACAAAATCCACCAGGAAGGTGAATTTGTCAACGCCAACAAAGACATCTTCGGCTATCCCCACTGGATAAGCAACCGTACGGTTGGCTAATTCCAAAGTCATTTTGGTGGGGACTAGCTCGGGGAGAGATAATTGCTTCCAAACACTTAAAGACATTAAGTTTATACTGGCACCTAGATCGTCTAGGGCCATGCAATTCTCTACTCTCGAGAAGTTGCAAGGAATCAAGAAGCGACCCGGATCACCAAGTTTGGTGGGAAATTTCCTTAAGAGCACTGCGGAGCAGTTCTCATTAAGTTGGGTCTGAGCGATGTCAAGAAGATTTTCCTTATCACTTAGAAGATCTTTAAACATCTTAGCGTATTTGGGCATGTGAGCGAGAGCCTCGGCAAAGGAGATGTTAAAATTCAATTGTTTAAACATTTTAAGAAAGTTTGAAACCTGAATATCATCCTTGCTCTTTTGCTTCTCTTTCCTCAACCTTGAAGGATAAGGTATATTGGATGAAGAGGAAGGCTTTAAGGGAATAGGATCACTCACAACCACGGGTGGTGGGGAAACGGGGATAGAAGGTGAAGGAGGTGGGGAAAGTTGCTCTTTTTCCTTATTCACAATCACGGGTGGAGGTGTAGGAAGCTCGGGTTCCATATAACCTTTTCCACTTCGAGTGGTGATTCCTTTCATCTCCCCTCTTGGGTTCGCAACGGTATTACTCGGAAGAGTACCCGAAGAAGAGGGTTGATTACTTTGGATGAGCGAACCAATCATATCACGAAGGTGAACCGCTTGATTATTAAAAGAGTTTTGCATGTTGGCATTAATTTCATTGCTGTGTTTGGCCATATCATTCCTTAGCTCGGCTCGAATATCGCTCCCTTGTTTCACCATGTCATTCTTCAAGTTGACAAATTGACTCTGAAGATTCGTCACCATCTCACGATTAGTCTTCATGAACGTCTCGACGTCTTGGTTAACTGCCATTGGTTGATTGAGAGGTGGAGCTTGGTAAGCTTGAGAATTTCCTTGAGTTGGGTATGGGTTTCTTTGGGATTGATATTGATTGTTAGCACGAGGTTGAGATTGATTATTTCGGTTATAGCTTTGTTGTTGGTTTTGGTTTGCAGGAGGGAAACCAGGTGGAGCAAGATAAAAATTTTGGAACGATAACTTAGCAAGCCACGGTCTCCTTGAGGGCGGGCTTGATAGCCTCCCGTAGGATAAGTGCCGTAAGCTGCGTTAACGTTTTCAGAATAATTTCCTTGGGTAGAAGGACAATCATTATAAGAGTGAGGGCCACCACATGTGTCACAAGAAATAGCAACGGCTTTAGCTTGTTGAAAGTGGTTTGTGGCCATGGCCATGAAATTCTTGTTCATTTCAGCGAGTTGTCGAGAAATTTCAGACATTTCAGGATTGGAGGTAGTAGAAGAAACATTGACTCTCGAGTTAGATCTTGAGGATGCGGATGAATCCCAATTCTTGTGGTGAGTAGTCATGTTTTCGATCAACTCTCGGCACTCCTCCGGTCTCCTTTTCATAAAAGTACCACCGGCGGCGGCATTGATCGTGTCACGATCACGAAAAGTGAGACCATTGTAGAAGGTGTCAATGAGAGTGACGGGGAGCATATTGTGATTTGGACAGCGGTCGATCAAATCATTGTACCGTTCCCAAGCATCGAAAATCGATTCATCATTTTCTTGCATGAATCCACTGATTTGGTTACGAAGGCTAGTGACCATGGATGGGGGAAAGTAGCGCGATAAAAAGCGTTGAGTCATGTCATTCCACGTATGAATAGAATTCTTAGGAAGACGGTCAAACCATTTTTCGGCATGGTGAGAAAGCGAGTGGGGAAAGAGTTGAAGGCGAAGGTCATCCATAGAAACACCGGAGCACTTCATGCTTTGGGTCAGGGTAATGAATTTGTCGAGGTGTTTGTTGGCATCATCATCCAGAATTCCACGAAATGGGATCGTTTGCACTTGCTGGATCATGTGATGCTTCAACGAAAACTCCTGAGCCGTGACGTGCATCGGTGCAATCGGGCCTCCGCGTCCGTTCATGGTGGGTTGGCACAATTCCTCCATTGTCCGTAAATCAGGTAGGTGGACATTGTTGTTGTTGTTGTTATTATTCAAATTGGGTTGAGGTGGGTGATTATTGTTGTCACACCCCACCATGGCGGAATATGGGGCGCGACGTATGGATATCATCACAACAACAACGTGTCTATAGAGAGAACTAAATGAAATTGAAATATCATAGATGGCGACACAAATGTCGTGACAATATCTCAACAATGCAGGCGTCTAGGTAAGTAGGTAACAGGCCTACCTCTTACCAAAGACATACAAATAAACAAACATCAAACATATAGGTACCACAAAGTTCACTTAATCAAAACACAAAATAAAATCTAAGAGGAAAGGGGATTCCTCCGAATGCAATCCTAGCAGCCTCTATACTCTAGCCACTTCTAACATCATCTTGCACAACTACCTCACCTGAAAATGACACTAAAATCTGTCAACATAAAGTTGGTGAGAACATAGGTTTAAGTTATCTAGAACATCATAAGAAACCTTGACATCCGCTGTAAATAAGTTGAAGAAAAACAATTTATAGTAATGGACCATAATGTGATAATCATGCTACATGCATCCACAACAAAACTCAAGCCAAGTGCCAACCACATCTACAATTCACAAAGCACATTATAACAATCGAGAAGTATCCCGTCACACGCACAAGAACACACACCACACTATCCGGATCTTTCCCACACCACCTGTGGAAGATGAACTATATCCCCGTCGAGATATCTTGCCTCCGAAGAGACGATGCACAAGTACTCGGGACGGATCGTGCCCCACGCTCCACACACATCACAACTGGTCCCATAGACGCCCATACATCTATGTACCAAAGCCAATCACAATCCAAACAAGATTCACATAGCAGAACACGTACCAAAGCACATATGAGAACACATAAGCACGCAAGTCACACAATAACACATTTATGTCCACACATTTTAAAACATAGTACTAAATCATGTTCAAGAACATTGCAAGTGTCATCTCCATCCCATACTGGAAAAACATTTAAAAACGTAGTAAAATGGGACTATGAACTCACCTGATTGCTTCTCCAAAGTCCTTGCTCTAGCCCCAAGCTAATAATCCAAAAACACATAAATCAATACATGAACCAACCTCTAAAATGGTTCATCAACCTATGATGGACATCTAACCTCCTCTCATATAAATACCCCATTTATAACTCTAAACACCCCATTACCCTTCCCTAACAAGTCCTTAACTTGGTTAAGTTTAATAGCTATCCCGTTCACAATTTTACACAAAACAGTCCCAGTTTTAGGTCTCAAAACTTTAAGTCAAACGTCCACTTAAACATACCCATGGTTTCTGTAAAAGGAATATTCATACCCTTACATATGTTGGCTAACACCTCCCACTTGCCCTAACCTTAAAGCTACTGTTAAGGCCCTGATATATATATATATATACTTTTGTCATTCCAGTTTTCCTGATTTTAAACGTATGCAAAAAGTTCATTACCATTAGAGGGTCTTACCCTAAACCACAATCTTAGCCCAAGTGCAGATACTTATTAAAATATATAAACCATCTCTCATGTTCGTGAGAAGATCCCAATGCAACCCTAAGTACCCCAAACAACCCAAAACTTAAAAAGAAAACAGGCTGAATTCAAAACTGTTTTGACCTCCGACTGTTGTAACCTGTTTTTGACCGACTTCCCGACCTCCAATTTAGTTCTAGTTTCTTGCATTGGAAAGCCACTTCAAATACCTTTTCAGGTGTATGTGGATCGTAAGATAAAAGTTTGTAGAGTTCCCTATATGATCAAAACAATGACCCAAAATTCTGCCCAGTTTTTAAAAACGGGTTTAACAAAATCAACCTCATTAATTAACCCTAATCCCTCTAATTACAAGCCCTAATTTATGTGATCATCATATTATGATTAATACAACATTAATTTACTGTTTTTATATTAAACCCTAACCCTAATCCATCAATAGATGATTAAATAAACATAAAAACAATTTAATTAAAAAGGGATTTGAAGGTTTTACCTTTAAATTAATGGAAGAAGAAAAAAACTATGAAACGCTAAAAACTCTCCCAAAAACCGTCGACCATTAATCTCCAGGGATTTAATTATGTTCTTTTGGTAGTAAATAATATAATATATAGGGTGTGGGTGAATCCTTGTCCAACCCAAACCCAACTTTCCTTTTTCCTCTATTTTTCTTTTTTTTCCTTCTTTTCTTTTTTTCCAAACCGACTAACACCCCCTTAATTTTCGTTTTTTTTCTTTTTATTATTAATATATGTATTAATAATATTACCTTAATTTTCCTTAATTTATTTCAGCTCTTAAAGACTCCAAAACCCCAAAACCGTAAAACTAGTCAGTTTTTACGCGTTTTACCGTAAAAGACGTAAAATATACACTTTTATAAAAAATCTCAAATTTTGAAATAAACTTTATAACTAAGTCCTAAATGACTTAAAACCATCCCGAAAAATATTCTTTTGGATAATTACCTCACCCGAGACCTCTAAATGCTAAACCGTAAATCCTAAAAAAAATACTATTACTATAATACTTATACGTATACGTAAACACCACAATATCACCATTTTCATTTCATAGTCACCACTTGTGAGCTCATGAACATGAAATAACCGTTTCTCGATTTACTTATGAGTACTCTATACTCATAAACGATAACCACACCAACCTCGTTCACACAAAATAAACACGTAAACACACAATTCAAGTAAGCACACATAAAATAACCTAAAAGTAAGACCAAGTGACAAACCTAAAACCTAGGGTTGTCACATCACTCCCTCCTAATAGAAATCTCGTCCCGAGATTTACTCCCAAACTCAAACTTATTCTCAGCAAACAAACGAGGATACATATCCTTGATAAAACCTTCACGTCCAAACGTGAACTCAGTTTACACGAAAATAATCTCAACCAACAACACATGAGCCTTAACCGTCCGCGAGGAAACTTATCAAAACCATAAATCAAAACTCATCAAAATATAACCACGTATAATAAGGTCTAAAGAACTCTCAAATTCCTTCCCAACTCATTTCTATGTTAACCCTCCAAGTGTTCATTGCCGAAATATACCCAAAACACGAGTTTAAACCATGTTGTCCGAAAATTAACCTTGAACTCAACACTTGTACAATTAATTCGACCAAGCTACTGACTTCCAATTACGAAACTTTCTGAATATTTGAAAAGTATGTTCCGAGTATATAATTTGAAAAGTATGTTCCGAGTACATAATTTTAGGCTTTTGAATCACCCAAAAACCTTTCAAAACGAATAAGTTATGACCAAAACGATTTTTCTCAAAATCTGCCTAGGCATTAGCGACAGTTTCTGACAGTTAGCGACAGTTTCTGCCTACTCCGATTTATACCAAAAAAAACGATTTTTAAACCCTAAAACCCCCCATTAATTACCAAAACTAGAACCTAATTTATTTTAATTCCAGAAAATTAAAACTCTATTAATTACATGATTTTAACATATTTCACTAAATAAGAACAAAATTTTTAACTTAAGAACAATAACTTTAGGTGATCAAAACCAAAATATTTTAAAATAACCGAGTCATGCTTATATGTTAAAGATTTTATATTCCACCTTATTTGAAACATGATCCCGACACTTCTTTATTTCATCGACTACCAACAACATTTTTTTCAATTTGCAAGTTCTTTTTTTTACCATGTATAACTCGAAACAAAAGACATCGTTACCTTAAAAAGAAATCTCCACCATCTCAAAATCCTTCACGCCAAAAGTACCGTACAAACAAACACGTGAAATGAGGACCCGAGAAATGCGCTACTACAGAAGTTGAACATCTCAAAGAGAAAGGAGCTAGCAACCATCCCAAGAATACAACCGGTAAGTAGAAAATAAGTTTACATACATAGGCATAAGCGTACATACACTCAAATCCATCCAACATATACTATACAAGCATGTATTAACTCTCTTTCATGCAATCATACTTGAAAGTCCAGTGGTGTTGTGGCACATATATAATTATGTAGGCCTCCATAATTATACATGTTCCCTTTCACCAATGTACTCCCTCCTATGATGACACTTATAAGAAATTAATACTACAAATAACACATAATCCAACAACTCACAAGCACATAACCACACAAGATAAGATCCAAAACCCCATGTATTAAAATAACATAGCCAATGCACGAAACACATAAACTCGTAGTCCAGCTGAACCATCATAGACAAAATACAAAATGTATAAAGAACATGAAAACATAATTAAGCGAAATCCAACAATGACTAGCGTATACGACCATGGTTCCACCCGCACTAATCAAAACTCATAAAGAAAATAACATGTAGTTAAGTATGAACCATAATAGTTCATAACCTAACAAGTACTGCGAAAATAATATTCAAACACATCAATTACTATAAAATGCACACATACTCCTATGACGCCTATATGCAGGGACCCTTAAGCTATAGACTAGGCTACACGACTAGGCAACCTAATTCTCTATAACCATTGTCTCTGATACCATTCTGTCACACCCCACCATGGCGGAATATGGGGCGCGACGTATGGATATCATCACAACAACAGCGTGTTTATAGAGAGAACTAAATGAAATTGAAATATCATAGATGGCGACACAAATGTCGTGACAATATCTCAACAATGCAGGCGTCTAGGTAAGTAGGTAATATGCCTACCTCTTACCAAAGACATATAAATAAACAAACATCAAACATATAGGTACCACAAAGTTCACTTAATCAAAACACAAAATAAAATCTAAGAGGAAAGGGGATTCCTCCGAATGCAATCCTAGCAGCCTCTATACTCTAGCCACTTCTAACATCATCTTGCACAACTACCTCACCTGAAAATGACACTAAAATCTGTCAACATAAAGTTGGTGAGAACATAGGTTTAAGTTATCTAGAACATCATAAGAAACCTTGACATCCGCTGTAAATAAGTTGAAGAAAAACAATTTATAGTAATGGACCATAATGTGATAATCATGCTACATGCATCCACAACAAAACTCAAGCCAAGTACCAACCACATCTACAATTCACAAAGCACATTATAACAATCAAGAAGTATCCCGTCACACGCACAAGAACACACACCACACTATCCGGATCTTTCCCACACCACCTGTGGAAGATGAACTATATCCCCGTCGAGATATCTTGCCTCCGAAGAGACGATGCACAAGTACTCAGGACGGATCGTCCCCCACGCTCCACACACATCACAACTGGTCCCATAGACGCCCATACATCTATGTACCAAAGCCAATCACAATCCAAACAAGATTCACATAGCAGAACACGTACCAAAGCACATATGAGAACACATAAGCACGCAAGTCACACAATAACACATTTATGTCCACACATTTTAAAACATAGTACTAAATCATGTTCAAGAACATTGCAAGTGTCATCTCCATCCCATACTGGAAAAACATTTAAAAACGTAGTAAAATGGGACTATGAACTCACCTGATTGCTTCTCCAAAGTCCTTGCTCTAGCCCCAAGCTAATAATCCAAAAACACATAAATCAATACATGAACCAACCTCTAAAATGGTTCATCAACCTATGATGGACATCTAACCTCCTCTCATATAAATACCCCATTTATAACTCTAAACACCCCATTACCCTTCCCTAACAAGTCCTTAACTTGGTTAAGTTTAATAGCTATCCCGTTCACAATTTTACACAAAACAGTCCCAGTTTTAGGTCTCAAAACTTTAAGTCAAACGTCCACTTAAACATACCCATGGTTTCTGTAAAAGGAATATTCATACCCTTACATATGTTGGCTAACACCTCCCACTTGCCCTAACCTTAAAGATACTGTTAAGGCCCTGATATATATATATATATACTTTTGTCATTCCAGTTTTCCTGATTTTAAACGTATGAAAAGTTCATTACCATTAGAGGGTCTTACCCTAAACCACAATCTTAGCCCAAGTGCAGATCCTTATTACAATATATAAACCATCTCTCATGTTCGTGAGAAGATCCCAATGCAACCCTAAGTACCCCAAACAACCCAAAACTTAAAAAGAAAACAGGCTGAATTCAAAACTGTTTTGACCTCCGACTGTTGTAACCTGTTTTTGACCCACTTCCCGACCTGCAATTTAGTTCTAGTTTCTTGCATTGGAAAGCCACTTCAAATACCTTTTCATGGGTATGTGGATCATAAGATAAAAGTTTGTAGAGCTCCCTATATGATCAAAACAATGACCCAAAATTCTGCCCAGTTTTTAAAAACGGGTTTAACAAAATCAACCTCATTAATTAACCCTAATCCCTCTAATTACAAGCCCTAATTTATGTGATCATCATATTATGATTAATACAACATTAATTTACTGTTTTTATATTAAACCCTAACCCTAATCCATCAATAGATGATTAAATAAACATAAAAACAATTTAATTAAAAAAGGATTTGAAGGTTTTACCTTTAAATTAATGGAAGAAGAAAAAAACTATGAAACCCTAAAACTCTCCCAAAAACCGTCGACCATTAATCTCCAGGGATTTAATTATGTTCTTTTGGTAGTAAATAATATAATATATAGGGTGTGGGTGAATCCTTGTCCAACCCAAACCCAACTTTCCTTTTTCCTCTTTTTTTCTTTTTTTTCCTTCTTTTCTTTTTTTCCAAACCGACTAACACCCCCTTAATTTTCGTTTTTTTTCTTTTTATTATTAATATATGTATTAATAATATTACCTTAATTTTCCTTAATTTATTTCAGCTCTTAAAGCCTCCAAAACCCCAAAACCGTAAAACTAGTCAGTTTTTACGCGTTTTACCGTAAAAGACGTAAAATATACACTTTTATAAAAAATCTCAAATTTTGAAATAAACTTTATAACTAAGTCCTAAATGACTTAAAACCATCTCGAAAAATATTCTTTTGGATAATTACCTCACCCGAGACCTCTAAATGCTAAACCGTAAATCCTAAAAAAAATACTATTACTATAATACTTATACGTATACGTAAACACCACAATATCACCATTTTCATTTCATAGTCACCACTTGTGAGCTCATGAACATGAAATAACCGTTTCTCGATTTACTTATGAGTACTCTATACTCATAAACGATAACCACACCAACCTCGTTCACACAAAATAAACACGTAAACACACAATTCAAGTAAGCACACATAAAATAACCTAAAAGTAAGACCAAGTGACAAACCCAAAACCTAGGGTTGTCACAATTGTTGTTATTAACACCAGCCATATCTAAATCTTCACGAGTCTCGGGCTCAGAATAGTTCGAAGATCTAGTACGCATACACCTGCAGAAGAAGAAAAATATACACAAAGAATATATCTATATAATCTTTTTGGTGCAAAACCTTTGGAAAAGAATTTCTTTTTAATGATTTTATAATGTTTTTGTATTTTTGAAGAGTTTTATATTTTTTATGGATTTTTGAAAATTTTTAAAGCAAAGAAAATAACGTTCAAAGAACGGATCCCAAAATTCAATGCGTCTCTCACTAAAAACCGTTTATCGTAACGAAAAGAGCCGGCAGCGGCGCCATTTAATACTTGGCTTTGCAACCAAGTAGAAAATATTGTTGTCCCAAATCTTTTCGAATTGAAAACCAGTCTTAAGTGCGACTCAATCGTCTTTTGGTGAATCAAGAGAATGGTTTGGTTTGATTATCTATTTTAAAATAATAACAAGAAATTTAAGTGTCGTTAAGTAAAATGGAAGAATAAAGATTAATACTAAAATGATGAGTAAAATAAATGCTAGCAAAACTTAAAGATAATAATGGAAAAGTACTAGCACACTAAATAAAACTAACACTTGGAAAACTCTCTAAAAATAAGAACTTAGTTGAAAAGTACAAAAAGAAAGTAAGATTGGACTACACCAAAAATTCACAATCGGAATAAGCCAAAACAGCCCCAGATCGGAATGTATTCCGATCTGGTGGTCGGAATATGGTGCGAGGACAAATCGAAATATAGCAGAGAGGGTAAATCAGAATGTTACTAATGGTCCAAATCGGAATACCACAATCAAACTCAATCGGAATATGGAGAAAAGCCTCAATCGGAATATTCAGCAAAGAGGCCAGATCGGAATACTTACATACCCACCGTCGGAATGAAAGCCCTATTCCGATCACTATGATCGGATTATTGAGGGTGCAATCGGAAAAATTCAAAACCCTCTTCCGATTGGACAATCGGAAAGAGGGATGGTGCGTTTGGTCGGAATGGGCAGCAATGGGAAAAGGGTTTTAGTCCCTTTCCGAAATTTGTGGGATTCGGTTGGAAAGCAAGAAAACAAGCTATAATTGAGAGCTTATTCCCAAAACTAGACGAATCAACATAAACGAAATCAAATAAGCACTTTAATCAACTTATCAAACCTCAAATTAAGCAACTTTTTGGATCAAATAACAAAAACATAAACTTTTTAAGAAAACTTTTTATAAGAAAAATAAGCTAATCATAAAAATAAGCCAATAAACACAAAAGTCTTAAATCTTAATCAAATGAAAACTTATGAAATGATCAAAAGATTAACTTTTTAAGCACGAAATCAATTAGAACAACACGGATCACATGATAATCGCACCAAAATCAATCTAAAATCAAAGAAGAGTAGAATGAGATTAAGGATTAAAAGCTTAAAATAGAACTTTGATTAATGAAATAAGCAATACAAAAGTGTTTAATCTTGAAAGATTAAAAGAAAAGATGAAATTGAGTGAGAGAAAGTTTAAGACTTTCTCCCTCTAAAACTAGAGAAAACTAAGAAAAAAAAAACTAGCTAATTAACTAACACCCCTCCTAATGACTATTAGGAGGGTATTTATAGAGAAGGTGGAAGGAGTGCATGTGTTGCATCTTCTTTCTTGCTTTCTTTACGTTTTCTCGACTCGACTTTAATTCTTTGTCTTTGTCGTCTCGTGATTCGAACTTGTCTTTTAATTTTCTTCTTCTATTAGACTTAAGTTCTTCGACTTCGTTAAAACTTCCGCCTTTAGACTTTTTCTTCGATAAATCTTCAGAATAGGCCTTGGACTTCCGTTCTTTTTGCACTCTTGATCTTTTGACTTCGTCTTTTCCCGTTTTCTTCGATAAAAGCCCGTGAAAACCCGTGTTTTCTTCCTTTATCATATTTTGGTCCTGAAACACAATAAAAACACAAACCACGCATAATTCCGACTTTTACGACATAAATCACACGTTTTGGTCTTGTTATTATTGGAAATAAGTGGTAAAAGGATAAGTGTTTTCACACTTATTAAATCCCCTACACTTGACCATTGCAATGCCCTCATGCAATGCATTAATTTAAAAGCACGGTTTATATTTTCCATCATAAATAACCCACCTTGGCCTTTATTAAATACTAAACATGAAAAGATAAAACAAGTAAAGAAATTAAAAACTTACATTAGGTTTTTGGCAGCCATGAACGTTTATCATCCTCAAGTTTCACGTTCCCCATACCAAGCTTAAAAACGAGATCATTGTTATTATAAGTTAGCAAACTATCACGAACTCATGTGGACCAATTACTCACTTAGACTCCCTTATTCCTAGGTGTATCTCTTATATTTTATTTTTGTCTTGAATGATCACGAGGATGCATTGTTGACTTATTTCGATAGTTATTTAGGCCGAAAATAAAGTGAACGATTTAATCAATAGTTAGCTAAAGGACCAAATCTTTTAAAACTGCTTCTCGGGACCTCATAAAGTTCATATCTTGGCATAACTCGCTTCGCGATTTGAGACCTTTCTCGGACCGATATTTGGCAGCGACTTCATACTTCGAATCTTGAGAGACGATCTTGAAATAATGGTCTTCTCTTCATAATACGAATTTCTTCACTTGAAGTTTTGAGAGATTCTTCATCTTTGGACCACGACTTCTTCATTTTTCTCCAATCTTTATTTTGGACTTTGATATACAACGATCCGCCTCCTTTTAGGACTTGGATCTATTTATCCTCATACCTTGTTAGGGTCTTTTCGGATAGACTTCTCCATGACTTTTGGGGAGTTCTTGCTTTTCGTCGTGTGTCTCGATCCTTCATATTGATTTTCGATAAATGATTCTTCACATCACTTTTGGATCTTTAGCAACAAAATGAAGCCCTCATGCCTTGTTAGGGCCTTTTCGGACTCGCCAATCTTCGCATCCCGCTTCAATAAGTTATGCCTTGGCTATGAACTCCAATCCGTACCGAGCAACTTTTAAACGATCTAGGGCTAGAAGCTAAGTAACTTTTTAAATCGTACAACCTTATTTATTGCAGATAAATTTATTAACAAGCGGAGGGAGAATAGGCTTATAATTAACTCACATAAATTCACGAAAGAATACCGAACTTATAATTGACTCTATCATCTCTCGTTCTCCACAGTTTAAAATCTCAAGGAATGAGACTCGTGGATGCTTAGCCTATTAAATCAAAGTCTTGGGTTTTCGAGTCGCCTATAGGATCTTGCAAATTCTTAGACTTTTTCAAGTTTAGAAATCGCGTTTTAAAGTTCCCTTGATAAACGACTCTCTAGGATCAATTATAGGAACTTGCAAAAAGTTCTTGTTCTTAACCCGTGAGAGTTAAGACTTTCGCGTTTTATAGCTCCCTATATAAAAGCCTAGAAAAACTTGACTTAAACACGTTAAGGATACTAGCTAGAGTAAACTTAGGTAAGTAAACTCGGGTTGAGTCAAAATGTTCACGACTAAGAAAAATCTATAACCACTTTATTGAAGAATTATTCTAGCAATGGAAAGAAACTAAACATGATAAAGGAAAATACAACTATACAACTAGGCCAAAATAGATTAAAAATTTTGAAAAAATGTCGAAAAATCAAATTTCCCGGTTAAAATGAGGGCAAATTCATGGAAAAGACCACTTACTTCGATAGAAGTCCCCCCTACACTTGAGATAAACATTGTCCTCAATGTTTAAGCATGTGGGAGTAAACTCCCCTACACTTATGACATTGTGCACTTTGTTTAAATCTTGCTAAGGAAAGGACAACTAAAGTGAATTCAATGTGAACATATAGAATATGAAATATTGAATCACAAGAGTTTAGGATAGAACCGGGAAGATGGAAAACACGGTATCACGGTTCGTCAAAATTCATCAAGGTGGTTCTTTGAAGCTTTAATCCCTGCACAGGACAAGAAACAAGACAGCAAACATATGCGGTGCTCCCCCTACACTTATTATGAAAGTAGTAAAGGATAGAACACGGGTTGCCTCCCGAGAAGCGCTTGTTTTTGTTCACCGAGTCACGAGCCTGACTCGACCCAAATTTAGTTCATGGGGAACGTGGTGAGAGATGGAATCATCTCTTGAGAGATGTCCTCACCAAAGTACAGCTTCAGACGCTGGCCATTCACCTTGAAATTGGGCCCATTTGGCTGAGAAAGCTCAATGGTCCCATATGGAAAGACGTTGGCGACGGTGAATGGACCAGACCAGCGGCTCTTCAATTTTCCAGAGAAGATCTTCAACCGAGAGTTAAAGAGTAAGACTTGATCACCAACGTGGAACTCTCGGTTCTTGATTTTTGCGTCATGAATGATCTTCGTCTTCTCCTTGTAGATAAGCGAGTTCTCATAAGCTTCATTCCTCAGTTCATTTAGCTCGTTGAGTTGAACCTTGCGATGATCACCGGCTTTGTTGATGTCGAAGTTAGCCCACTTCAAGGCCCAGTGCGCCTTATGTTCCAACTCGATGGGAAGGTGGCATGCTTTCCCGTACACAAGACGATAAGGTGTACAACCGATCGGGGTCTTGTAAGCAGTACGGAAAGCCCAGAGAGCATCATCTAACTTATCGGCCCACGCGGCGCGATGCTCTCCCACAGTACGCTCCAAAATTCTCTTCAAGCCATGATTGGAAATTTCGGCTTGCCCATTGGTTTGGGGATGATAAGCGGTGGAAAGACGGTGATTGACACCATACTTAGCCATGACTCTTGCAAATTGATCGTTGTAAAAATGAGTCCCGCGATCACTGATGATAGCACGAGGAACGCCAAATCGAGCGAAAAGCTGCTTCAAAAAGTTCACAACCACCCTCGCATCATTCGTAGGAAGAGCCTTAGCTTCAACCCATTTTGAAATGTAGTCGACGACGACGAGGATGTACTTGTTCCCTTTGGAGGATGGAAATAGCCCCATAAAGTCGATGCCCCATACATCAAAGATTTCACATTCCTGTATGAAATTTTGAGGCATCTCATCCTTATGTGTGATCTTGCCTTGACGTTGGCAAGCATCACAATGCTTAACCATTTCGTGAGCATCATGATAAATGGTGGGCCAGTAGAACCCAGAATCAAACACTTTCTTAACGGTGTAGTTGGGACCAAAGTGACCACCGGTGGGTCCGTTGTGGCAAGCTTTGAGGATGTCAAAAGCTGCCGGTCCGTCAACACATCGACGAATGATCAGATAAGCACATTGTTTGAATAGAAAAGGGTCATCCCAAAAGTAAGTCTTAACATCATTCAAGAACTTCTTCTTTTGTTGGGATGTTAACCCTTGGATGAGAATACCACCCGCTAAGTATTTTGCAATGTCCGCAAACCACCGGGTGCCATCAAGATTGAGATTTATAGACATTAAGGTCTCAAGGGGGAAAGAGTCATTGATCTCTTTGTTCGGATGATCCCCTTGATATGGATCCTCAAGTCTTCTCAGATGATCCGCGGCCAGGTTTTCGGCTCCCTTCTTGTCGCGAATTTCAATGTTGAATTCTTGAAGGAGTAAAACCCAGCGGAGAAGTCTTGGCTTAGAATCATGCTTTTTCATCAAGTACTTCAACGCGGAGTGGTCCGTGTAAACGATGGTGGGAGATAAAACAAGATAAGGGCGAAATTTCTCAAAAGCATAGACAACAGCTAAAAGCTCTTTTTCGGTTGTCGTATAATGCAATTGAGCCCTCGTCATTGTTTTGCTAGCGTAGTGGATTGGTTGGATGTGTTTATTCACTCGTTGGCCCAAAACCGCACCAATAGCAAAGTCGCTAGCATCGCACATCAATTCAAAAGGCAGCTCCTAATTAGGGGTAACCAAGACCGGTGCCTTAGTTAGCTTATCCTTAAGAATATTGAAGGCTCCGAGACACTCTTTAGAAAAGATAAAAGGAGTATCTTTTTCCAAGAGGTGGGTCATCGGGCGAGCGATTTTAGAGAAATCCTGAATGAATCGACGATAGAAGCCCGCATGACCCACAAAACTTCTCACACCCTTCACGGTTGAAGGTGGAGGTAATTTGGCTATGACATCTACATTAGCACGGTCGACTTCAAGACCGGCTTTAGAGATTTTGTGTCCTAGCACAATGCCTTCTTTGACCATAAAATGGCATTTTTCCCAATTCAGAACAAGGCGAGTGTCTTCGCACCGCTTAAGCATACGTTCCAAATTGGCAAGGCAAGAAGAGAAGGAATCCCCAAAGACCGAGAAATCATCCATGAAGACTTCCATGGTTTGCTCAACCATGTCATGGAAGATAGCCAACATGCACCTTTGGAATGTCCCTGGGGCATTGCATAAGCCAAAAGGCATTCTTTTATAAGCAAATGTGCCATAGGGACAAGTGAATGTTGTCTTCTCTTGATCTTGGGGATCGATGGGTATTTGGAAATAACCCGAGAAACCATCCAGAAAGCAGTAATATTCATTACCCGCTAAACGTTCAAGCATTTGGTCCATAAAAGGTAGAGGGAAATGATCCTTTCTCATGGCATCATTGAGTTTGCGGTAGTCTATACAAACTCTCCACCCAGTAACGAGACGGGTAGGAAATAACTCGTTGTTTGCATTGGGCACAACGGTGATACCGCCTTTCTTAGGCACACAATGGACTGGACTAACCCATGGTGAATCCGAAATAGGGTAAATCATACCCGCATCAAGAAGTTTGATAACCTCTTTTTTGATGACTTCATGGATTTTGGGATTCACCCTTCGTTGGCTTTGAATTGTGGGCTTAAAGTCGTCCTCCATGAGAATTTTATGTGTGCAAAAGTGAGGATCAATTCCACGGATGTCGGAGATTTTCCAAGCGATAGCTCTTTTATGCTTCTTCAACACAGCGACAAGTCGGGCTTTTTCGTCTTCTTTCAGATACTTTGCGATGATGACCGGTAACTTCTCGTTGTCTTCCAGGAAAACGTACTCAAGATGAGGAGGTAGGTCCTTGAGCTCGAGAGTGGGAGGATCCTCAATAGAGGGTGAAACTAACGATGGATCATCATTAGTCACCTCTTTAGGAGAAGGAGGAGAAAATGGGTCCTCATTGAGAAGTCTCTCAATGGTACGAATGTCTTCATCCCAATTGGTGGAAAAATTATCATACTTAATATCGAGAGGACCCAAGCTAGCTTCGAAATCATCCAAGTCACTTTCTCCAAAAGGAGTCAATGCTGGAGCAATTGAGGCAACGGTCTCAACATTGGGTAGAAAAGAAAGAGTACTTTTGCAAGCATCATGAAAATGTTTTTCACAAGCCTCATCGAGAACATCAATAGCATTAACGCTCTCATATGAATAAGGTTGCTTAGAAATCTTACCCATGTTGAAGACAATTTTATCGTCACCAACTCTCATGATTATTTCGCCCGCGGCTACATCAATGAGAGTGCGATCGGTCCTCAGGAATGGACGTCCAACGATTAATGGAACACGAGGATCCATCTCGTAGTCAACGACAACAAAATCCGCCAGGAAGGTGAATTTGTCAACGCCAACAAAGACATCTTCGGCTATCCCCACTGGATAAGCAACCGTACGGTTGGCTAATTCCAAAGTCATTTTGGTGGGGACTAGCTCGGGGAGAGATAATTGCTTCCAAACACTTAAAGACATTAAGTTTATACTGGCACCTAGATCGTCTAGGGCCATGCAATTCTCTACTCCCTAGAAGTTGCAAGGAATCAAGAAGCGACCCGGATCACCAAGTTTGGTGGGAAATTTCCTTAAGAGCACTGCGGAGCAGTTCTCATTAAGTTGGGTCTGAGCGATGTCAAGAAGCTTTTCCTTATCACTTAGAAGATCTTTAAACATCTTAGCGTATTTGGGCATGTGAGCGAGAGCCTCGGAAAAGGAGATGTTAAAATTCAATTGTTTAAACATTTTAAGAAAGTTTGAAACCTGAATATCATCCTTGCTCTTTTGCTTCTCTTTCCTCAACCTTGAAGGATAAGGTATATTGGATGAAGAGGAAGGCTTTAAGGGAATAGGATCACTCACAACCACGGGTGGTGGGGAAACGGGGATAGAAGGTGAAGGAGGTGGGGAAAGTTGCTCTTTTTCCTTGTTCACAATCACGGGTGGAGGTGTAGGAAGCTCGGGTTCCATATAACCTTTTCCACTTCGAGTGGTGATTGCTTTCATCTCCCCTCTTGGGTTCGCAACGGTATTACTCGGAAGAGTACCCGAAGAAGAGGGTTGATTACTTTAGATGAGCGAACCAATCATATCACGAAGGTGAACCGCTTGATTATTAAAAGAGTTTTGCATGTTGGCATTAATTTCATTGCTGTGTTTGGCCATATCATTCCTTAGCTCGGCTCGAATATCGCTCCCTTGTTTCACCAAGTCATTCTTCAAGTTGACAAATTGACTCTGAAGATTCGTCACCATCTCACGATTAGTATTCATGAACGTCTCGACGTCTTGGTTAACTGCCATCGGTTGATTGAGAGGTGGAGCTTGGTTAGCTTGAGAATTTCCTTGAGTTGGGTATGGGTTTCTTTGGGATTGATATTGATTGTTAGCACGAGGTTGAGATTGATTATTTCGGTTATAGCTTTGTTGTTGGTTTTGGTTTGCAGGAGGGAAACCAGGTGGAGCAAGATAATTGTTGGAACAATAACTTAGCAAGCCACGGTCTCCTTGAGGGCGGGCTTGATAGCCTCCCGTAGGATAAGTGCCGTAAGCTGCGTTAACGTTTTCAGAATAATTGCCTTGGGTAGAAGGACAATCATTATAAGAGTGAGGGCCACCACATGTGTCACAAGAAATAGCAACGGCTTTAGCTTGTTGAAAGTGGTTTGTGGCCATGGCCATGAAATTCTTGTTCATTTCAGCGAGTTGTCGAGAAATTTCAGACATTTCAGGATTGGAGGTAGTAGAAGAAACATTGACTCTCGAGTTAGATCTTGAGGATGCGGATGAATCCCAATTCTTGTGGTGAGTAGTCATGTTTTCGATCAACTCTCAGCACTCCTCCGGTCTCCTTTTCATAAAAGTACCACCGGCGGCGGCATTGATCGTGTCACGATCACGAAAAGTGAGACCATTGTAGAAGGTGTCAATGAGAGTGACGGGGAGCATATTATGATTTGGACAGCGGTCGATCAAATCATTGTACCGTTCCCAAGCATCGAAAAGCGATTCATCATTTTCTTGCATGAATCCACTGATTTGGTTACGAAGGCTAGTGACCATGGATGGGGGAAAGTAGCGCGATAAAAAGCGTTGAGTCATGTCATTCCACGTATGAATAGAATTCTTAGGAAGACGGTCAAACCATTTTTCGGCATGGTGAGAAAGCGAGTGGGGAAAGAATTGAAGGCGAAGGTCATCCATAGAAACACCGGAGCACTTCATGCTTTGGGTCAGGGTAATGAATTTGTCGAGGTGTTTGTTGGCATCATCATCCGGAATTCCACGAAATGGGATCGTTTGCACTTGCTGGATCATGTGATGCTTTAACAAAAACTCCTGAGCCGTGACGTGCATCGGTGCAATCGGGCCTCCGCGTCCGTTCATGGTGGGTTGGCACAATTCCTCCATTATCCGTAAATCAGGTAGGTGGACATTGTTGTTGTTGTTGTTATTATTCAAATTGGGTTGAGGTGGGTGATTATTGTTGTTATTAACACCAGCCATATCTAAATCTTCACGAGTCTCGGGCTCAGAATAGTTCGAAGATCTAGTACGCATACACCTGCAGAAGAAGAAAAATATACACAAAGAATATATCTATATAATCTTTTTGGTGCAAAACCTTTGGAAAAGAATTTCTTTTTAATGATTTTATAATGTTTTTGTATTTTTGAAGAGTTTTATATTTTTTATGGATTTTTGAAAATTTTTAAAGCAAAGAAAATAACGTTCAAAGAACGGATCCCAAAATTCAATGCGTCTCTCACTAAAAACCGTTTATCGTAACGAAAAGAGCCGGCAGCGGCGCCATTTAATACTTGGCTTTGCAACCAAGTAGAAAATATTGTTGTCCCAAATCTTTTCGAATTGAAAACCAGTCTTAAATGCGACTCAATCGTCTTTTGGTGAATCAAGAGAATGGTTTGGTTTGATTATCTATTTTAAAATAATAACAAGAAATTTAAGTGTCGTTGAGTAAAATGGAAGAATAAAGATTAATACTAAAATGATGAGTAAAATAAATGCTAGCAAAACTTAAAGATAATAATGGAAAAGTACTAGCACACTAAATAAAACTAACACTTGGAAAACTCTCTAAAAATAAGAACTTAGTTGAAAAGTACTAAAAGAAAGTAAGATCGGACTACACCAAAAACTCACAATCGGAATAAGCCAAAACAGCCCCAGATCGGAATGTATTCCGATCTGGTGGTCGGAATATGGTGCGGGGACAAATCAGAATATAGCAAAGGGGGTAAATCGGAATGTTACTAATGGTCCAAATCGGAATACCACAATCAAACTAAATCGGAATATGGAGAAAAGCCTCAATCGGAATATGGGACAAAAGACTACCAATCGGTAAGTTCAGCAAAGAGGCCAGATCAGAATACTTACATACCCACCGTCGGAATGAAAGCCCTATTCCGATCACTATGATCGGAATATTGAGGGTGCAATCGGAAAAATTCAAAACCCTCTTCCGATTGGACAATCGGAAAGAGGGATGGTGCGTTTGGTCGGAATGGGCAGCAATCGGAAAAGGGTTTTAGTCCCTTTCCGAAATTTCTGGGATTCGGTTGGAAAGCAAGAAAACAAGCTATAATTGGCAGCTTATTCCCAAAACTAGACGAATCAACATAAACGAAATCAAATAAGCACTTTAATCAACTTATCAAACCTCAAATTAAGCAACTTTTTGGATCAAATAATAAAAACATAAACTTTTTAAGAAAACTTTTTATAAGAAAAATAAGCTAATCATAAAAATAAGCCAATAAGCACAAAAGTCTTAAATCTTAATCAAATGAAAACTTATGAAATGATCAAAAGATTAACTTTTTAAGCACGAAATCAATTAGAACAACACGGATCACATGATAATCGCACCAAAATAAATCTAAAATCAAAGAAGAGTAGAATGAGATTAAGGATTAAAAGCTTAAAATAGAACTTTGATTAATGAAATAAGCAATACAAAAGTTTTTAATCTTGAAAGATTAAAAGAAAAGATGAAATTTAGTGAGAGAAAGTTTAAGACTTTCTCCCTCTAAAACTAGAGAAAACTAAGAAAAATAAAAACTAGCTAATTAACTAACACCCCTCCTAATGACTATTAGGAGGGTATTTATAGGGAAGGTGGAAGGAGTGCATGTGTTGCATCTTCTTTCTTGCTTTCTTCACGTTTCTCGACTCGACTTTAATTCTTTGTCTTTGTCGTCTCGGGATTTGAACTTGTCTTTTAATTTTCTTCTTCTATTAGACTTAAGTTCTTCGACTTCGTTAAAACTTCCGCCTTTAGACTTTTTCTTCGATAAATCTTCAGAATAGGCCTTGGACTTCCGTTCTTTTTGCACTCTTGATCTTTTGACTTCGTCTTTTCCCGTTTTCTTCGATAAAAGCCCGTGAAACCCCGTGTTTTCTTCCTTTATCATATTTTGGTCCTGAAACACAATAAAAACACAAACCACGCATAATTCCGACTTTTACGACATAAATCACACGTTTTGGTCTTGTTATTATTGGAAATAAGTGGTAAAAGGATAAGTGTTTTCACACTTATTAGTATGGTACATTGTCCACTTATTTGGTGGAAAATGGATTCAAGAGGGGCACCATAGACCAGACATTGTTTACAAAGAAGAATGGTAAGGATGTTATACTTATTCAGTCTATGTTGATGATATCATCTTTGGATCCACAAATCCAAAGATGAGTGAAGACTTTTCCTAGCTCACGACAGACAAATTCAAGATGAGTGTTATGGGGGAGATGAACTTCTTTCTTGGGTTACAAGTTCAGCAGAAAGAAGATGGTATCTTCATCTCCCAAGATAAATATGTGGCAGATATCTTAAAGAAGTTTGGTTTTTCTCCACATGAAAAGAGGGCTACTACTCCTATGGATAGAGAACACCCTTGGGGAAAGATTGGAGATGGAAAGGATGTGGATGTCAGGCACTATAGATCAATGATTGGTTCATTGATGTATCTCACAGCCTCCAGACATGACATCATGTTTGCTGTGTGTGCATGTGCACGCCATCAAGTGACTCCCAAAGAATGTCACCTTTATGCTGTCAAGAGAATCTTTAGGTACCTAAGATGTTATCCCAGTCTTGGCTTGTGGTACCCAAAAGATTCATCTTTGGAGCTTATTGCATATTCAGATAGTGAATATGGAGGTGATAAGTTTGATAGAAAGTCCACAAGTGGTGGATGTCAGTTTCTTGGAAGCAGGTTGATATCTTGGAAATGAAAGAAACAAACAGTGGTGGCTAATTCTACAACTGAAGCAGAGTACGTTGCTGCAGCTGCTTGTTGTGGACATGTTTTATGGATTCAGAACCAGCTGTTGGATTATGGGTATAATTTCATGCATACCAAGATATTTGTTGACAATAACAGCACTTTATGCATTATTAAGAATCCTGTACATCATTCTAAAACAAAACACATAGAAATGAGACACCATTTTATAAGAGATTGTTTTGAAAAGGGTTTAATACAACCAGATAGGTTGACATAGAAGAAAATGTGTCAGATTTACTAACTAAACCTTTTGATGCTGGAAGGTTTCAATACTTGGTAACAAGTATTGGAATGATCAATCTCACATAATATGTGTTTTGGAGTCTTTTTGTAAAAGTATGTACAGGATAATGCATTGTTATTGGTCTTTTTGAGGATATTAGATTTTCCACTATATTTTTCTAACACTGACAAAGGTTACTTCAATGATGATAAGTGTTATTGTGACGTTGTCAGGAATATATTTGTCTAACACTGACAAAGCTTTTCTTAACGCTGACAAGTGTTATCGGGGCGTTGTCAGCAACAATGTTAGTTTTGTGGTTTTTAATCTAAATGTGAAGGTGGTGTTAGCATTATACCATTGGATATAGAGTCGCTTATGGATCATTGGAGAATCATTTGAGCATGTTTTTATTTATGGATGATGGTTGGAATTTTCCATTCCTATCTTGACATAAATTTTTTATGTTCATGCATATTTTTGGCAACATTTGTATCACAGTTTATGGGGAGGTTTTCGGAACCTTTAGGACTTTTGGGTATTCTTATGATACTCTTATCACAATTCTAGATTGTGTCCACAGGTGAGTATGAGTTAGTTTTACTAAATCATGAGGCACTGTAGCATGCAAAGTTGATATACTATGCATGCTGCCAAGACATTTTTGGCCTAGAATTGGTTGTGGTCTGTTGGGAGACTTGGGAATGATTTTATCATGGGTTTTACCTTGGAGTAACAAGGAATTTTATAAGGTAACTTAGTTGTTAAGAGTTTTGGTTAGCAAGGGACACTAGAGGACTGTTATGTCTATCTTGCATAAGCAAGTGTGCATAACTGGGCAATGCTTGCCGCCCTATAATAATTATCAACTTATAAGTTATCTTCTCTAGGATAAATTACTTTGTTAAGGTCATTTTACATTTTTTATAAAAAAAATTTTTGGACGATGACAAGTGTTTTTCCAAGCGTTGTTGTGACCAATTTAGACGCTGGCATGGCTTTGGCAAACGTTGACAAGAATATAGACGTTGGGCGTTGATGGGTTATTTTTGACCGTTGACACTCAGTGGGACCTACCCATTTGTTACTTTTTGACGAATTTTTGGGCCGTAATTTTGGGAGTAGATAACTTTCAATTAATGCATGAGATAAACTTATTTCTTTTCAATATTTTCATAATTGTATTTTGAAAATAGTTGTGAGATAAACTTATTTCTTTTCAATATTTTCATAATTGTATTTTGAAAATAGTTGCCAAATTTTTGACCAATCACATGCAATTTTCACTCCTATATATTTGGCTCCTATTTTAAACAGGGTACCTATCATTCTTGTCTAACAATATTTTCTCCTATACTTCATCTTTATCAATCTTTCAAACAGCTTTCAACAATGGCACCAAAATTTAAACCATCAGATTTGGAATTATGATTCAGGAGTCAACACAACATGGTAGCATATTTGGGCTGATGACACTCTGTTTCCCTAATACACACAAATGGTGGCGTATTTGAATGCATCCCCAATTAGGTATGCTCTTTCTCATGCTCCACTCATTCCTGTCACACATATTAAACAGTTTTGGAACAATGTTAGTTCCTCAACAGTTAATAGAGTGACTACATTATCATCTATTGTTCATGGGCGCACATGGGTGGTTACTCAAGCTTTGGTTCGCCAAGCTTTGCATCTTGATGATGCTGATGGTATAACCACCCTCTCCATTAATGAAATAGAACAAGGACTAAGGGCTTTGGGTTATCCTTTCCCTGATGAGGGAACCTTAAACAAATATCATAAACAGGAGTTTCCCCCAGCCTGGAAGTACCTAATACATGTCCTCTTGCAATGTATGAGTCCCAAGTGTACTACACACAATGAGATCAATAGATCTATTGCTAATGCTATTGTGTGCATTGCTACTGGGCAAAAGTTTAATTATTCAAAAATGATTTTTGAGGGCATGTGTAAAAACAAAGGGAATAAAATGACTTTAGCTTATCCCAGATTTTTACAAATGGTTTTTGATGTCCAAGGTTACTGCACAAGGGATCATGATGATTTTTATGAGATCCCTGTGCAAAAAAAGCAATTTTTACAAAGATGAACTCACACCCACATCGTGACTTACCCCTCACCCCTGTTATGGTTGTTGTCATTGAAGCAGCACAACCCCAACCAGACCCACAACCCTCACTTGACCCAATACCTGAACCTTTACCTTCACCACAACACATACAAACTGACCAAGAACCTTTCGACGCTGACACTTTAAATGTTGGCGTTGACACGACTAATCTAAACGTTGACACCAATCCTTCACAGTCCCAAACACCCCTTAACCAACCCACATCCACATCATCTTCTCCCCCAACACAGTATAGGTTGCAAAAACGCCAAAGGACCACTAGAGTGTTCTCCTCTAGTGGTCCTAGCCATGTAGTAGAGAGAACCACCACCACAAGTGTGGTTGGTGCTATGGATGAGGCTGGGACTATTGGTTCTGGCTTAGAAGCTGGCCAAGACAGTCCTACCATAACTAAGACCTCATCCATGCCCAATGAATCTAACTTGGGAGGTCAAATACCCATTTTCGAGGAGGGCAGATTGGAACCAATGACATTAATGGAATTGACGGCTGTCTGCATAAGCTTGCAAAAGCAAAATGCAGACTTGGTACATATTGTCAGTACACAAGGCCTTGAACTCAAGCAATTGAGGGAGAGGATTGTTGTTTTGGAAAATGCTAGCACAAGGAGAGGGATGGAGGAATCTTCCAAAGGGGAGGATGAACAGATAAACGTGAGTGATAAGGGCTCTCATGATGGTGAATCTTTGGGTGTTGCTGAGGCCCTAACAAGTTTGAAGAAACAACCAGGTTTTGATACGTCTCTAGTCACTCCTACAAACTTAAATGTGTCTTTTACAGCTATGTTGGAGGAAATTACAAGAGGCGCTAAGACAGGTAATTTGGGCGTTGACAAGCAAGATTTGAACGCTGACATGTGTGATAATCCGTCAATTTACGATTGATATTTTATTCTCAAATATTATTTGAAAATATTTATTTTAATGATACAATATGAACTCACATATTTCTGGGAAGAAATTTGGATTTACGTCTTGAAGTAGCATCGACTACGTCTAAACCGGAGGATTCAACGTTACGTGCTTACGTTTACATACACCGTCTTTGGTGACAGTCCGACATTACAGAAAATAAATTTATCCGTGAATATTATTTTGGAGTTTTAAATTTGTGTTGGTTCATAAACTCACAAATTTACGAGAAGAGATTAGGACTTACGATTTTATTTTTACGTCCTTTACGACTAAACCGGAAACCTTAGGATTACGTATTTACGTTTTCGAACTCCGTTTTTGATGAGACAATTTTTATTGGATTCGTTTTGTGACGTCGATTCATAATTTATAAAAACGTTTTTCGTAAAACGACTCGAGGGCACGCAAATCGAGGAAACTAGAATCGAGAAGTACCCGTAAATAAATGGGGATGAGACAAAACCATTTTTTGCCCCACCCCCACTCAATAGGGACGGCCCAAAACAAAGAGGTGGCAAGTTTTCACTTAACTTTACTACACTTGTCCTAAGCTTAATAAGAAAGCTAACAACTAGTCAAAACCATTAGCACACCAAACTAGCTACTCATTTCACCATGCAATCAACACACACACTCTCTCTCTAGCACTATGTGCCGTCCCATATCTCTCCCAAAAACACCCTTTGATCTTGATTCAACCATGAAACCATATGTTATACTTACATATGTTGAAGCCCTTTCAAAACCCTATTGATTGGTGGTACTTATAACATCCAAGGAGGAGTATTCATGATGTCTTGGGGATGATTTTTCCACAAGGAGTCCATGGAGCATGGTGGTCTTGAAGATGGTCTTGGCTATGCACAAGTTTCTCCATCAAATTCCATGTTTTCATCACAACCAACATCAACTTGGTGGTATAAAGATTGTCCTCCTCAACTTCTTGTTATTTTGATTATGTAAACATGTATTTTATTTCCTATTGTATATGTATATGATGATTATATGATGATAAAAATGTTATGTGGGGATTTGTTGTTGATAATCATGGATAAAAAGGTGAAAAACCATAAGAAACAAGGTTAAAATCTTGGTTAAATTTGATGGCTGTATAAAACAGTAAAGAAGTAAGTCATAAACTGATAAAATGATGAAGTGTAATAGATTTACAGTAAGCTATGGGTCTTGTACACATGTGAGAGTTGGCCATGCAATGGAATCAAAATAATGAGTGAGATATGATCAAAACAAGTTTAGGGTATAAATCTGAAGTTACTGTTTTGGACGATTTTTAGAAAATACTTAAAGGATGATTCAACAGTAGCTATAGAAGAGTTAAATGTAGCACATATCATGTAGTTTATGTGATAAAAATTTGAGCTTCTATATCCATGTAGAACTCAAGATATGGCAGTTTTGGTGAAGATGAAGTTAAAAATCAGATTTTTGGAAATTAAAGAATAATACTATTATATAAGCACTCACATTTTAATATATAAAATGTAAGATAAAAACCCACTAATTTATAAAACTTATTTATATAAATATATATATAAAAGGTTAATTAAATGGATAAATTATATAAATGGTGGTGAAATAATGTTTATAAGTAATAAAAACTATAAACATGATTTTTACGACTTTTTCGGCTATTGCCGTAAAATTAACGTTTTTGTTAAATAAAACTTAGATGGTTGGACCCGTCTAATGAAAACTTTTTAAAACTTATATACTGATATATAGACACGTATAACAAGTAAAAACCGATAAAACCCGAACTATAGGGCATACGGACATTAACAAGTTAAATAAACATATTGGACTAATAAATGGACTAAATAGGATAAAAACTTGTAAATAGAACTTATTGGACTTAACCCATTTGGGCCCAACTTGTAAAGTTTAACTACTGATAATATAAGTGTGAAAAGGGTTAATAAGAGTTAAAGAACTTATAATAAGTTTATTGGACTTAAAACACGTAAATAGGCAAAACTAGTAAACTAGTATAAATGTTATCGACATATAACACTAAAATGAGTAGACGAGAATATGTAAACCCACTTAATCATCATTGTAAAACCCGCATGCTTTTACCATGAATAGTGCCCTTAAGATCGTACGTCCTAGATTAAAACTTACCTTATTTAGTATTGATCACATTCATGTGCTAATAATCAAGCAAGTGCATACGTGTATGACAGGATAAGTATCGATTACGTACGAACTCATGATAAACAGTTAATAAATATGTCAAGTGAACATAATTAAATCATGATCACCATTTAAAATACGAACTAGAATAATTACATAAATACTTATAATATAATTACGAGCGTTAAGATTACGATAACTACATGATCAAATAAACAGAAACGCTTCAGACACGAACACGTTTAACTACGAACGAACACGAAACATCGGGACACGAGAAAAGGTACGGGTACCCCATGTGGGGCCCCCATACCCACGGCACAACAACCATAATGGGCTTAGCCCATGGACTTTTTACAAGAAAAGGGGGGTTATGTAACTTTTCATTTCATTTTCACTTTTTCAAGAAAATAAACAAAAACCCTAAAAGAGTTTTCTCTCCTCCTCTTTGGCTTCTTTTGTGCCGCCACCCATATCAACACCATAGGAGGGTGTTGATTGATTTTTGACATTAAAACAAGTGATAGAAACCGTGTTTGTTCATCATTCTTCAATCCACATGTTTGGTATATCATTTCTTAACCTTTCTTTTTAATTTCTTTTAATCTTTGATTTTATTATGAACATGTCATTATTATTTTTATATAAACATGATATTAAACATTGATCTAACATGTTTTGGTATAAATTAAAATCAAAGGATGTTATAAAAGGGGTGTTTGTTTTGGCCGCATAGGGTAACCAACCCGAGGGGGGTTCGGTTTGCTTATTGCCGCCACCACCAAGACCATTTTTGGTCTTGGTTGGCTCATGTGGGACCCACGGCAGCAAGGGGGCACACGTACCCCGAGTTTGGCTCGGGGTACGGTGTCGAGTTCATGCCCGATTCATGGTTCGTTGGTTAAATCATGATTTTTGCTACATGTTAATTTTTATGAATTATGAACTTAGGATATAATTAATTAATAACATGAGATATTAATTAAATCATGACTTAGGTTATTTTAATTATTAGTTTAACATGACATTAATTTAACCTAAGTATTTTTTTATGTTATAAGTTATAATTAATTAATAATTTAAAACATGCCTATAATTAATTAATTTAGACATGACTTAGGTTATGTTATTAATACATAATGATACACATTTTAACCTAAGTATTTTATTCCATTTTAATTAATACATGTGATACTGTAATTAAAATGCTTAACCTATAGTTTAATTAAAATACATGAAATAATAATTAAACTATACACTATACCTTATGACTTAAGAGATAAGCTTATAAACACTTAGACTTATATGTTAGCTTATGTAACCAGCTTAATTCTAATTATGGAAACCTTCTATATATGGAAATCTATCTATTTCAGGCAGCTAATCTAATTATGGAAACCTTCTATATATGGAAATCTATCTATTTCAGGCAGCTAATCTAATTATGGAAACCTTCTATATATGGAAAATTATTTAATTAAGGCAGCTGATCTATTTTTGGAAACTTTTTATTTTTAGAAACTAATCTATTTTAAGCAGTAAATTCTATTTTAGGAAACTTTCTATTTTTGGAAACTTTCTATTTTTGGAAACTTTCTATTTTTGGAAACTTTCTATTTTTGGAAACTTTCTATTTTTGGAAACTTTCTAGTTTTGGTAACTTTCTATTTTTGGAAACTTTCTATTTTTGGAAACTTTCTATTTTTGGAAACCTGCTATTTTTGGAAAGTTACTTATTATTACACAGTAAGTATAATAATACATGAAACACCAGTAATACTTAATCAGATTAATCAGAATACTAGATAAACACAGTTTAAGGCTTTAAACAGTAAACCATGACCTAAAACATACAAAGTAAGCTAAGATGAGACATACAACCCAGTACGTAATCAGTGAATCGATACTTATACACGTGTGTATTCATGTAGCTTTAGTGATCCAGAAGTAGGAGTCTTTCTTCCGTTCATTCACTGGACTTGAGGTACGGATTCCCGTCCTTTCAGTATGGACATTCTTTCCTTATTAGGATTTCCCCGTATGCAGCCAACTGTTTTCCCCAGTATTTGTTTTATTGTTTTGAACTGCTTATGTTTAATTAGCATAATCTATAGCCATATACAAGCATGACCAGTTTCACCTAGTTATGGAGGTACCATAACCATAGCATTGGAGGCACCGATGTTATGACTTCCCCACGGCGGAGTGATTGCTCGTGGCGTCCCTTTCAGTTTTGGCCATATTATTATATCATGTGGGGCGTATGGGTGCATCATAGTTACATGTTTTATTCAGTTTATCATGGTGAATGTGGTGTGTGCCTTGCATCCTTCACAAGGAGTTGATCCCTCCTACCCAAACCAGTATATTAATTAGAGGCATCCCCTCTAATCAGCATGATGAGGTCACCCCTCCAAGTATTCATGCACGTGACCTTTTCATGACCTATATGGGCTATGGTATATTTATGTTAAAACAGTTTTCATAAGATAAACATAAGGCTTTTCAAACTATAAAACCAGTTTTCTTAATACTTAACCAGTCTACTCAGAACTTAGTCTTCCGCTGTTATATGTTACATGCTTATCCTATTTCATGCTATATTGTATATCTGTGCACTGAGCGTTTTGCTCAGCCGTTACTTTCCTTTCCATGTCCCATAACGGCAGGTACCCAAGACTCGAGCATTTGGAGGACATGCATAGGATGGAAGCTGCCATAGACTTCTTCTCCTGTTTCCTTCATATATTTATGCTTGTTTAGTCTTTCATTCAGTTCATTTACTTTCTTATGTTTTGGGCTTATGTTTGGGAACCGATGTTTGATTCCGGTTTTCCCTATGGTCATGTATGTTTTACTACATATTACCTTGCATGCTTTGATGACACGCCATAATTACGCGTGACATTCCATTTATCAAAATGGGGTGTTACAATTATGGTATCAGAGCCAAGGCTTCGACCTGTAGGCTCTAAAACTCGACCTGTGACTAGTGGGTAGTCACCAGGAGCTTCCTAAGCCAACGGTTGTTATTCCACGTATTGATGTTTCAGCGCATTGTTGTTTTAACCATTATCTTTTCAGCACCTTTTTGTTTTAGCCATGACGTTTTCAGCACCTTGTTGTTTTCACCATGATGTTTTCACCAGTATCGACTTACTAATATGGAATGAACAACCGTCATCCATACTTAGTTATGTGTCATTGTCTATGCATGATGTTCCTCGTGAACTGTGACGATGTGGACTCACCCCAGTAGTTCATAATTTTCACATAAAATTTTTTTCTGTTAAGTTTTGACAATGACTTTTAATTATTTATGTTTCATGCATTCATGCATTTATATCATATGTCATCTGTTGCAGGAATTTTGACTAAGTAATGGTTGGTACAGGACTGGCCCTATTTAGTCGCATGTGATTTTATCGAAACTTTTAACTTTGGGACCGACCCATAGGCGTCCCCTCGCCATGTCTTTTGTTTTGGAACCGACCCATAGGCGTTCCCTCGCACATATAAAGGTTTTATAAACTACATTACGCATTCATGCACTGTTTTTCTTGCATAAAATTTTTCTCATGATTTAAATTGGCATAAAATTTTTTTTTTCATGTCCCATCATAAGTTATTATGTTTTTATGTCAAGTATGCCTTCATACTGTCATGGTTAACTTCAGTTTCATGCTGATTATGTTATACACTTCTTCGTTATAGATGGTTTCATGTTACCTCATGATAATTCCTTCTTCATGTTGATTATGTTTCACGCCTCTTTTGTTATTTACGTTGTCCTGCAAGACATTGTTGGATTTCTTGAATCATGCTTTCATGATAGTCATGGATGGTTTCCATTAATCATGCTGTCAGGCAAATCATCGTTGAATTTTGTGTAACCACACTTTAGCGTTTCTCTATGCAACCAGAATGATGTCTATGCTAATACTGCCAGGTTATCATGATGGTTTTCCTAACCGTTTAACCGGTTTACTTTCCTTAAATCATGACAAATGATCGAGCCCATACCGATCATTTCATGTGCATGCCATGTGTACTACACGTACCGTATTTCATGTATATTACATGTACCTTAATCCATGTGTATTCCACTTGCAATACTTCACGAGTATTCGCTAGTCGATTCTAAATCATCTCAGGCGTATGTTCACTTGCTGATATTCTACAAGCTTGTCGATGCCGCTCATAGCTGGGAGATGTTACTGAAGGTTGATGCTGCTGATGTTGGGAGACGCTACGAGATGCTGATGCTGATGCTGTTCACAACCTGGAGATCCTAAAAGACGAAGACAAAGGCGTCGGAGCAAAGCAATTGGATGAGAAGATGCTTCACCATCAGACAATTCCCATCAATCATTGTCCCAAATTCATAGTTACATGTCACACGTCGTTCGGCTGTCATTTCAGCCATATGAGTGCAAACCAGTACCAGCCGGCCACTCAGCTAAATAGTTACATGAGTCACGGTCATGAGAATGACCGTCATGGAACCGACAGACAAGATGATAGTAACCACTACTAAGACAGCAACTATCCTAGAAATCGCAATCGAGGCTCCGGCCACGGACGTGATCAGACATACAAATGATCAGTAGTCCAACCGATCCGCCAATTCTGGCATATTAACCTAATATTTGTAGTTCTAATTGTTTCACACCTCGAGACACATGTCAAGACATCAGTCAAGACACATGTCTCACGTATACTTTCTGAGGACACATGTCAAGATACCAATCAAGACATATGTCACGCTTACATTTCTCAAGACACGAGTCAAGACACATGACTCACGTCTATTTATGGAAAATTTCTAAGAAATTCAGGGTACCCTCCTGTAGAAATTGATAACCTATGAATCTATGAAGTGGGTTGATGTTTTCTAGTGAGAGAAACTAGAGAGAGAAAGTGAGAGAATATGTGAAAGGTTTTATTAATATGAAATGTAAAATGGAACAACAACCAACCCCTTTCCTTAGTGGAAAGGGGTATTTATAGTACCAAGCTAAACATAGGCTTGGGCCGGTCCATGACAAGCCCATGGACCGGTTCTTACTTAAGTTAATAAGTAACTAACAACTATTATCTAACTACGAGCTATTACAACATGAATATTATTGTGGAGTGACCGATACTTCTAATATACGTTAAAACGTATTTCTAACAATCTCCCCCTAAGGGAGGTCACTCCACGTTACAAAGTTCTAAACCTAGCATACTATACTAAGTCTTCGTTCTTTAGCTCGTAGTCTTTTCTTCTTTTCTTTCTTTTGTTGTGAACATGTTGATTTGATCTTTTTGGCTTTGACTTGATAGCATTGTTCTTTGGCCTTTCACGTGCGATCTTTGCCTTTCTTGTGAACTTTGCCTCCTCGTGACTTCATGTTCCACACACTTACGTCTTTTTGTTGAATTCTCGAAAGCTTCAGAGTTTGGTACAGCGGAAGACTTCATCTTGAACTTTCTTGAATGTTTGCTGAACTTTGTTGCAAAAGACATAAGCATGTGGGAACGACTTTTACAGGTACACCGCAACACCACCGTCTTCACTGGTACACAGCAACGCCACCGTCTTCAACAGGTACACAACAACGCCACCGTCTTTAACAGGTACACAGCAACGACACGAATAAAATGGCTTTGAACATTTTATTCTAATTCGGTAGCATTTTACCTCCGGTCGGTGAAGACCGTTGGACGATATTAGATATCGTACCCGTGACGGATAGTTTCAATTAAGTAACTTCCTGACAGGATTTCGCGGGTAAACCCGTTCTCTTTATTCGACCGTCCAAAGCTGACTGCGAACATAAAGAGTGAATCACTTGGATAAATTATCCTTGTGATTAAAAGCCGTCAATTCATGAAACCTGGAACAAGTGAATTTCAATTAAGATTTTCACCATCGTTGCTTTCCAGTTGTCACGAGCTCAATTCATAAAGAATCTTGCGCGTTACCTACCAAGTGCTGTTTGATGTTGACACTAGAAGGATTTCCACTCGTCACTGTGGTCAATAAAGAGTCACTCTGAGTGTTCTGGCAAGATCATATGATAATGCGAAGAGGCCTGGAACGAGTTTAAGTTCAATTAAGAATTAAACCACTGTTACCTTCCAGTTTTTCACAAGATTGGTTCTAAAAGAACCGCACGTGTAACCTACCATGAGCTTGTTTGATGTTGGCTCAAGCAGGATTTCCATCTTCATTGTAATACTTGCGTATTACTCGGATGTTCTGGCAATATTACAGGAATACTGCGTAGGACTCATGAAAATCTCTTACTTTTCACAGTGTGTGAGAAAGCAAGGAATAAATGGAAAGTGTCCTAATGAGACTTTTGATGATCTGTTGGCTCTAGACTCGATTGTGCGTTTTGATTTAGTGAGCGATGGCTGGAGAGGAGTGCCACCTTTTCAATACCAGTCTATTCGGAGTGAATAAACCAATAGATAACGTGTTGATCTCCGTGTGATTAAAACAAATACCTTTTGAGAGATATTTGAGTTAGCTTGGGAAGGGTTGTGCATTGCATCACTGGGTCCATGATGTCTTTCTTCAATACCGAGAATCATTAGCAAAAATGACCTCAATAGCATATGTATTGACCCGGTTTCTGCCTAAAGTTGTAAGGAGGGCTTCTTTCTTTACACCCTTTATCTTTACATTTCTTTTTCATTCTTCAACCCCTTCAATGCTTACCAATACGTCATCACTAGCACCTTGTTGTGATTGTTCCAGTGCTAGCTTAAGTACTTGGTCGGCATTCAGCTACGTTCACATTCTTTCTCCATCTTTCCTAGGACTTCTAATTCTAACTAGGGAATTGTCCTTGGGAAGATTCCATCGGCTCTGATGAATCACTGGACTAAACCTATTCCTACCACCCTTTTGTCACCACATCCGTCGTGAATTAAGTGTGTTTTGGGAAGGAATTGCCACCATGAAAAATCATTGAAAATCACCTAAAGTACTTGTGATATTGAAATCAAAAGTTTTGTACCTTAGGTGTTTTGTTCATCAAAAACGCTCCCCCTTAACACGTGCTTTACACATATTAAGTTGGATAATCTTTAAGTCTTTTTCATTTTAGCCAAGTATCATTTAAATCTCCTTAATCCCATTTTCTCCCCTTATCCAAAATGTTAACCATTAATATTTGGGATATTGAATGGATTAACCGGTCTTTGGGTAAAAATGAAATTGATGTGTGGCCATAGAACAAATGATTGCTCCCCCTTAAGTTAATAAGGGATAGTTGTAGTGCTTTAGTATGATATATTTTGAAAGATTTAGAATCTCGTGAGAAATTCTTGAAAAATTATCATACCTTAACACTACAACAAGCCATTAAAGCACATTATTCACAAATATACATATTCACAAATAATACCAATATAGAGTGACCTGAAATGTACGACCCTTCAGATGGATCGTTGCAGTGTCCTGTAGTGCACTCCATATGGTCTACCCCCCACGAATCTTTCCAAGCTCCTCATCAACCTACGTTCACGGAGCTTTTGATCGATCTTTTTGATCACGTACTTTGCCATCTGCCGGTAACCTTGATGCCAATCCTCCGTCATTTCTGGCAAAGTCTTACCCGAGTTCAGATGCTCCAACTTTCCTCTGACTTGTATAAGAGTTCCATCACTATACTTGTGGAGCTCCCCCACCCTCATAAACTTCATCAAACCTCGACTGTTCAAGTAGAAAATGCCGTAATTCGGGACAGAAATGCCGGTATAGGGACATCTTGCTACATGTTGAGGTAACACTTGGTTCACAGGACGGGTTAAATTGAGCTTCCTCTGATAGCTTTCGACTCCCAACTGAAGATCTTCAACTCGTGACTTGATGACAACGCTTCGTGTGAACATACGAAGTGCTGTATTCAACGCAATCAGGTCTTCACGAGGAATATGTGTCAGTTGATCTCTGGTCATCAGAAGCAGCATATCTTCGATATCCTCAAGGCGAATGATGGAAAAATCTCCCTGCTGGATTCTGTATTCCCTGTCATCCTCCCTTTTCAAGCGAATCTCCGTCACATGATAATAGCCGTTCTTGGCTTCTGTTTTCATCCCTAAAATACTGGAGATGCGGATATCGGACCTAACTGAGCTTCCAGAATTGACTAGGCAGCAACCCCTGTACGCCCTTTTGACTCGTTCGTCCCAATGAGATGCACCTATGACAGCATACATATCATAATTACGATTTATCTTAGGGACCCAGAGTCGGTTTACCTTTTCCTCGATAAAGGGTATAGTCCCCCAGTTGGCAGCTTTCAGCAAGGTCAGGGATGTTGCGTACTTCGATGACCCCTTCAGTAGATACACCAGATCATTGGTGACAAAGAAGTCAAGAGCAATCTGATTATCTTGATCCATCGGAGGTGGAGCTCTTTCTGATTCATGAAGACCTGGCCGTTGAACGGTATTCAGAGCCTTCAGGATCTCCTCGGCATAATATTCGAACTCCATTTGTGTCAACCGGGTTTTGGCGCGAAGTCTTTTATCCTTCAGTACTTTCTTCACCAATGATGGAGTAACCGAAGTCTTATACTCATGAGCAAGAAATGCACATAAGTCAATCGGACTTCGGATATGAAGGTACAAGACTTCTTTGTCGGCGTCGGTGATCGGATCATACTGCGCCGCTGCCGTGATCCAAGCCTGTGGTGGAGCAGTCTCGTCGATTTCCAACGTGTCCTCCCAGTTCCTTGTGCTTGGTTCAGGTATAGTAGATTGTGGGTTTTGTTGCTGAGGAGTGGAGACGTGAACATCTGCTTGTTCAGATTCAGGCATTTCAGCAGTGTCATGGACGGGTGAGTGTTGTGCAGCTTCTGGTTCGGTTACTGATTCTGCAATCACAGGAGTAACAACACAAGAACTAACGGGGTTAGTGGTAACAGGTATTGATGCATGGATAAATGTACCAGGAATAGATGACCCTGTAGTGGCATTCACGTCATGGCGCCACTTCGATCGTCTTGATTCCGTGGATGTAGACTTCTCCTTTGGTGCTGCATCTTTCTTTGACTTGGTGCCAGACTTAACCACTTTCTTTGAGCTGGCGCCCTTATCCCCTTTCTCACGCTGTTCACCTTTATCAGCATTGCTCCCCTTAACACTCTCCTGGTGACCATCACCACCATCGTTACCATCATTATCATCATCATCTGCATCCTCATCATCACCATCCTCATCCTCATCCTCATCATCATCTTCATCATCCTCATCATCATCATCATTCTCATCCTCATCATCCTCCTCGTTCTTATCTTCTTCTTCTTCTTCTTCCTCCTCTCCACCAGTACCCTCGTCTTCCTCACTCTCTTCCCGTTCTTCTTCAGGGAGAATGTGGTAGGGTACCACACTTCCAAACGTCTTGAACAACCTATCATCCTCCATGATAGCGTCATTCAGGGATTTGAAGAGAGCCCGTTGTTTCCTCGATTTATCAAACGATCCAAGTTCCTTCATTCGAGCCTTAAGGATCTTCTTCAGTTCAAAATCCGTCAAGTCATATGCGATCTTGTAGGCAGCTTCTGAAGGATTGGATGACTTGATCATCAAGTTATCAGCAGCAAGCGTCTTCAAATCATCACGCAGTTTAGGCATTAGGGATTCAACGGAGTCTTTCACTTTCTGCTCAATAGTAGCTTCAAGAGCGTCTTTTTGTTCTTTAAGGTCATCCTTAATAGCTTTAAGTCTCTTGATTCGTGCTTGATGCCTATTAGCTTCATCCTTTTTAACCTGAGCAAGTTCCTCTGCATGAGCTTTACGTGTAGCTTCCATGTCTGCAGCGAACTTGGCAATCAACTCTTCTTGAGCCTTCTTAGATGCTTCTTCACTTTGAGCTCGTCTTTGTAACTCTTGGCGAAGTTCATCCATTTCGCTCTTTTGTTTATCCATGTGTTTATCCAACATCTCGGCCATCACTATTGCTGCCATTGCAGATGTTGCAGAGCTGCTCTGGGTTGAGGGAATAGGCTCAGTTGTGACTGCGGTGCTAAGGATGGGCTTTGGTGGTGGTGGAGGAAGTGGTGTAGAAACCTGTTTGGTTGGTAATGGTTGAGTTGGTGGAGGTTGAGTTGTTAAAGGTTGAGTAGGTGGAGGAGGTGGTGTAGAAACAGGGATTGATGGCTCCTTCGAAGTGGAATAATGTTTAGGTGACCCAAACTCATCAACATCATCAGGTTCCATGTACTCATCCTCAACGTCTACTCTTACACCTGAACCACTACCACCAGTATCTTTCCTGCTCCTTTGAATGGCTGTCTTCATCATTTGTTTCTCAGTTTTCTCAAGAGCAGGATCAGCAATATTTTCTTCGTCATGCAAACGCATCTCATCAGCCTTACCCTTTCCTTTCTTACCCTCTGTCTTCTTCTTCTTGGTTTTGGGCTCAGGTAAATCTGCTTGCTTCCTTTTACCTTTGCTTTTAACCGTGGTAGATGAGTCTTCACCTGCTAGAAGGCTTGCTCGTTGTTTCTCAATTTCCGTGAGCAAGTTCTTGTAATCATCAGATTCAATGATCTCATCGGTCAGAAGATGACTGGGAATGGGACCAGGAATAACCGTATTCGAATGAGTCTCCTGCCTTAAGTCTACCAAATCATCATCATCTATCATGTGGTGACGACTACCTGCAAGCTTGTTAATGGATGCATCGTTTTCCATAAAGTAATGGATGATCAACTTAATAAACCTAGGGTACTGGTAAGTTTTGATTTTACCCTTTGTGTTAGTGAAGAGTTGAAAAGTAAACTCCTCCCACAGCAGTGATGCATAATCAATACCCATACCTTTGAACATACCATAAAACATCTTGATGATTGGTGGACGAACAGCATCATACCCAGTTGTTTTGGGTGTCAAGCATCGGCTAAGAATCCCAAAAATAGCTTTCCATGGTTGGCCGACTTTGGCGGTAGTAAACTCAGACGGGGTTCGTATGTCAAGACATCCAATGGCGGTGAACATCTCCATCATCTGGTCCTTGGTTGGGTTGGGTGAGTATGATGGTAGACCTTTGAGTATCGGTCGAAATCCAAAGATCTTTCTGAAGTCTGATACAGTAAGCGTCTGCTGCTTGTTGTCCAAGGAAAAAGTGATCTTGTTTGACGTCCTCTCTTTGGTAGCCCAGAACTCGTAAAGGTAGTCATAGGGCACCGAAGCACTTCTCCTTAGTGCATACTTGAAGTGAGATTTATCAAGCATGGCTGTAGCTACCTTAAAGCCATTATGGGTAGAGTGAGATACCTCCTTCAGACGGTAGTTGTTTGGAACAAACTTTAGAGTCTTGGCTTCGGCAATGGCGGCGGCTCTGTTGTCTTGTAGTTGTTGTACGGTAGGGTTAGTCATCGTCTCTGCTTAAGATAAAACACAAAGGTTGATACAAACAAGTATGAATATCATTATGACTTTAAACCTAAGCATTGTACATATGACATAATCCCTTAAGCTTTGAAATCATACAAACATCTTCTATTTGGAATAATTAGCCTATGTGGAATAAAATCCCTATTCTGAATAAAGGCCTATTCGGAACATTTGGCTATGCGGAATAACAGCTCTATTCGGAACATTAGGCTATGCGGAATAAAAGCTCTATTCGGAACATTAAGGCTATGCGGAATAAATTCCCCATGCGGAACTTTTGGCCTATGCGGAATAAATGCCCTATTCGGAACATTTTCCCTATTCGGAACATTTGCCCTATTCGGAACATTTGCCCTATTCGGAACATTTGCCCTATTCGGAACATTTGCCCTATTCGGAACATTTGCCCTATTCGGAACATTTGCCCTATTCGGAACATTTGCCCTATTCGGAACATTTGCCCTATTCGGAACATTTGCCCCATTCGGAACATTTGCCCTATTCGGAACATTTTCCCTATGCGGAACTTTTTCCCTATGCGGAACTTTTTCCCTATGCGGAACTTTTTCCCTATGCGGAACTTTTTGCCCTATGCGGAACTTTTTGCCCTATGCGGAACTTTTTCCTATGCGGAAAAAAACTGTTCTATTCGGAAAGTTACAAACTGTTCTATTCCGAATCATCCCCAGGCAAAAACCCTATTTAATTAAACCCTAATTAAACAGTAATTTCATTCGATGGATTTTCCACTTTAAACAGTTGATTAACTAGATGTACATGAAAAATTAATCCGGTTTAATACCTTTTGTGAAGATCGGATCTAGAAGATGTAGATTGTTTTCGTGTTTGTGTGATTTCCGTGAGTGTGTGTTTGTTAGATTAACAATGGCGGCAATGAAGTTAGGGAACAGTGAAGGAATAGATGAAACGGGGGGGGGGGGGGGGGGATGTTTTGACTAGGTCAATTTTTCCACAAGTTAGACAAGTTGTCAACTTTGCCCCCTCAATTTTTCTTTTTGCTTCATTCAATCATTCCAAGTTTTGATACTAGCCATTTTGACCCTATCTTATGTTAACTATTCAAGCCTTAGTGATTAACTTAACTTAACACAAGCACAATCCACCACAAACTAATAAGCAACAACAAGACATATGCCAAAGTAATCCAACCATTAACCATTAAGTTTTGTGAGTTTCCTTGAAAACTTTTGAAGATCGTTTTGATGTGAAAGATGATGAAACATTTTCTCCCCCTTAAACGATGACCCGTTTTCTATTTAAAGAGCTGTAGTCATTGTTTAACGAGGCACATGATGATGAAAAACATTTCCCAATTGATATCTTGAAAAAGTTTGATTCGTGGTGTCAATAAGATTTCTCTTATTTTAACAAATTAATGCACTGAGACGTACACAAATTCGTGTTAGACCAAGTTATAAAGTAAACTTGATCCCTTTGCATGATTTGGCTTGTAAATCACGCCCGAGAAAATTAATTCCCGTTCTGAGCCAACGTTTTCCAAGGAAATACGTGACTTTAATATGAAAACCGGGTTGCAGTCAGAAATAACTACAAGCCATAATGGGCATGTTTTAAAAACATTACAACTTTTATACGGACTCTATTTATGGCACCGTGTCAATATTGATCGACATTTCTAAGGCCGTAAATATTACCGTACTAAAAGACATGCCCGATTTAAAACGAAAAATGTTTTTGGTTTTTCTTGATTTTATAATTTTTATGGTTTTTCTAGGTTTTATATTTTTTATGGTTTTTCTTGGTTTTATATTTTTTATGGTTTTTCTTGGTTTTATATTTTTGTATTTTCTTTTGTGGTTTATATATTTACCATAATATACATGATCACAACCAAAGGATACTCTGAATAGTTTACCACGACTATTCAGCTGATTCTTCTGCCAACTCTTTGAGAGTCGCTGGAGTGAATGATTTCAGGCCAAGCTTGTCGATCAAAAACTCGATTCGTCCTCGATCTAAGGCTTTGGTGAACATATCCGCCAGCTGATACTCAGTAGTGACAAAATACAGCTCGATCACTCCGTTCTCCACCTGCTCCTTAATGAAATGGTAGCGAATGTCTATGTGCTTGGCCCGGGAGTGTTGAACATAGTTGCAGCAAAGGGCAATGGCGCTCTTGTTGTCACAATACATCGGGATTTTGTTAAATCCAAGACCGTAGTCAGTTAATTGTGATCTCATCCAAAGGACTTGAGCACAACAACCGGACATGGCGATGTATTCAGCCTCCGTGCTTGATATTGCAGCGCTTTTCTGCCTTTTTGAAGACCAACTGATCAATCTATCTCCTAGGAGTTGCACAGATCCAGAAGTGCTACGCCTCGTATCTTGACATCCAGCATGATCGGCATCTGCGTATGATATTAAAGCAATCGAGGAATCTTTCGGATACCATAGACCACGATGAAGTGTTCCTTTTAGATACCGAAAGATCCTTTTAACGACATGTAAGTGCTTTTCGGTAGGCCGAGCCTGATACCGGGCACACATGCATACAGCAAATTGCAAATCATGCCTGCTAGCAGTCAGATAGAGAAGGGTGCCAATCATTCCACGGTAAAGTTTCGGATCGACAATAATCCCATCCCTATCTTCATCTAACTTGGATTTCTCCACCATTGGAGTGTCTACGGGGTCACAATTCTCAAAGTTATATTTCTTAAGAGATTCTAGAGCATATTTGGATTGATTAATAAAGATGCCTCTGGGATTCTGAGAAATCTGTAATCCTAAGAAAAATGAAATTTTTCCCCATCATCGACATCTGAAAGCGTGTGGACATTATCTTCTCAAATTGTTTAGACAATTCTATGTTAGTGGCAGCAAAAATTATATCATCAACATAAATTTGTACCAGAAGCATGTCGTTGCCGTCCTTGAGAGTGAATAGAGTGGGGTCCACTTTGCCTTTGGAGAAGCCTTCCGACGTGAGATATGTTGACAGGAGATCATACCACGCGCGTGGAGCTTGTTTCAACCCATAGAGAGCCTTCTTAAGCTTGTACACATGGTTAGGAGACTTCGTACTCACGAACCCATCCGGTTGACTAACATAAACCTCTTCCCTTAGTTCACCGTTCAAAAATGCCGTCTTCACATCCATTTGATAGACGATCATGTTCATATGAGCAGCAAACGCAAGGAATAGTCTAATCGCCTCCAATCTAGCCACAGGAGCAAAAGATTCCTCAAAGTCTATACCCAAGGCTTGTTTATATCCTCTAGCGACCAATCTTGCTTTATTCTTCAATACCGAACCCATCTCATCAAGTTTAACCTTATAAACCCATAACAAAGTAAGGATGTTAACCTTGTCAGGGCGAGGAACCAATTCCCATACTTCTAGTCGTTTGAATTCATTGAGTTCCTCCTGCATAGCTTCAATCCAAGATGATTGGGTCATAGCCTGCTGCCAATTTTTGGGTTCAACTTCAGAGAGAAATGCATCAAAGTAACAATATAGTGCACTCTCTTGTAGTTGATGGCGTGTAGAGACTGGTCGAGCTAGATCTCCAATAACATTCCTAATTGGGTGATCTTTTGTCCATTTAGTGTTATGGTTTTCAATCCTAGGTGGTCTGGAGTGAACAATAGATGGAGCTTCTTCTGAGGTAGACGCGGCTGAAGGGTTTTCAGGGATCGCTACACCAAAGAAAGGAAGCTCTTGCAAGTGAGCATATTCCAAGTCGTGATCAGTAGAATCCTCTTCTACATCATTAGGCACAAGTAGGGGTGATGATTCAGGTGTAGTTTGAGAATCACTTGGTGAAGGTGCATCCGGTTCAATGTTAATTGTAGATGCGTTAGATAAAGGTTCATTAACTTGAGCAACCACTTCAGGTATTGGAGCAATTACTACAGGTGCTGGAACTTCATCAGTCGGGGGATCGAAGAATTCATCAAACAACGGTTGAAACAGTTTATCCCACTCGGGCCTTGATGGTGGTAAAAATGATGTAGAAGTAGGATTGTTGGGAACTAATCCGGAACTTATAGCACCGGGTCCCATCTCATGAAGCGCGGGTTCAGAGCTGTGTTGCTCAGAAGCCATCGCTGTCAGCTCGTCGAAATCAGCATCCATAGTTTCTACAATCTTGCCAAGACGACGGTTATAGATTCGGTATGCTCTTTTGGACGGTGAGTAACCAATGAAAATACCTATGTCTACTTTTGGTTGAAGCTTACCCAAGTTCTCACTATTGATGTTTGGATAACACAGAGCACCAAACACATGGAAAAATGAAACATCGGGTTTGCGGTCATGTAGAAGCTCATAAGGTGTTTTTCCATGGCGTTTCCGAATGATAGAACGGTTTTGGGTGAAACATGCAGTAGAAATAGCCTCTGCCCACAAGAACAATGGAGCGTTCGCATAAATAAGCATGGTCCTAGCAGCTTCCATAAGTGTGCGATTTCGTCTTTCAACGACACCGTTTTGTTGTGGAGTGCGTGCAGCGGATGTTTCATGTGATATACCAACTCCTTCATAATAATCACGAAGAGTCTGGTTGACGAACTCTGTACCATTGTCTGTACGAATACGGCGGACAGTGGTATTCAAACGTACCTGAATGAACTTCAGAAAAGTGATGATAGCCTTCGGTGCTTCATCCTTTGTACGTAGAAATCTAACCCATGTAAACCTGGAAAAATCATCCACAATGACGAGAATGAATTTCTTACCGCTCACACTTTCAGTTCTCATCGGCCCACAAAGATCCATATGCAAAAGATGAAGTTTTTCTTGATTGGTGTCTTCAGCTTTGGGCTTGTAAGATTTCTTGGTGCTTTTCCCTCTTGAACACGCGGAACATAAATGGTCCTTGTGAAATTTAAGCTTTGGAAGACCACGAACTAACTCGTTTTTAGCCAGATGATTAATAGCATCAAAATTAAGATGAGATAATCTGCGATGCCATAACCATGACTTGGTCTTGGATGCTTTAGAGAGAAGACATACTGGAGAGGCGGCCATCATATCTTGTAGAGACAACGTATAAAGATTTGCACCACGAGATCCCTTCAACAAATCTTTTCCTTCCAAGTTGCGGATGAAACAAGTGTGTTGTCGAAAAGCAACCTCAAGGTTGGAATCACAAAACTGTCCTACTGAGAATAAGTTGTGACCAAGACCTTCTACATAGTATACCCTAGAAATCGTCACGTTTCCAATCTGATATTCACCGTATCCCATAATCTTTGCTATATGATCATTCCCAAATTTAACCGTACCAAGAAACTTGCTGACGAAATTTCGGAGCATCGAGCGATTTCCGGTCATATGTTTTGAACAACCGGAGTCCAAATACCACAGGATGATTTGGACCACCTGAAAATATCACCACACAAAGACAATGTAGAGGTATCGGAATCTGAGTGTTCCTTGTTATTAGCAGGTACAGATTTAATAATCTTAGATTTGCTAACTCTAGGTTTCTTAGATTTCCTAGCCTTCTTCTTCTTAATTGGTGGTGTGGATTCTAGTTGGCTCAAATCCTGAGGTATTTCTACACTGATAGGCACTATAGTGGGAGCTGACCTAATTAAAGGGCGTTGTTTCCATACTTGAGTGCGAGTGTTCCTAACTAAAGTACGCTCAGACCTATCCTCAATGGATGGATTCCTAGTTAAAGGGCACATTTTACCATCTAGTGTAAAGGTCCTACCAGTGGGACGCCATTGCCAGCCAACTTGGGCACGAGTTCTACCCGTTGGCTTCCATTCAAGACCATTCTTAATAGCATTCATTTCATTAACGTGATCAATCAGACACAAATCATGACGCTGGGAAAACATACATTCATTACAATTCCAACAATTTAAATCAGAATTCACGAATGGTTTAGGCTGCTGCACAGGCGCAGAGCTTTTAGTCTTAACATGATTCATTTTATTTAAAACTGAACTAGCATTCCTATTGTGGACTTCTACTTTCTTCTTTGTGGCACTACTAGTGGAGGGCTTGATCTTAGCTTTCTTGAGTGGCGATCCTTTAGCCTTAGTAGTCTCTTTTAATCCTAGAAGGCAAATTGGGAACATTAGCAGCAGATTTTAAAGGTGTCTTACTTGATTGTGCCAATGACGGTTTCGCTCCTGGAGTCTTATTAAATGGAGTGACAGCAATGGGCCTATTATTAAGTAGTGCAGAACCTGGTGTACCTATGTATTGCAAATAAGCCAAGCAATATTGAACTCGCTTAACATATTCATGAGCCGAATAATAGTCGCTACTTGAGGGATCTAAGGCATAAAGATCGTCTAAAATATCCCTAAGAAGATCGACATGCTTAATGGCATTCCTCATATAATCATCATAGGTAACCTGGTTTCTCTTATGAAGCGGATTCTTATAAAGCACTACTTTCTTGGTTGTTGGAGCACTAGTGGACGGTGCAGAGTCGGTAGCTAAGTTATCAACAACTTCTTGTCGGGTGAGAAGAAGTGTCTCCTTTAACTCAGCCAAAACCATATTTTTGTCTATGAGCAGGATGTTCAAGTCAGAGATTTCTTCGCACTTTTGGTTCAGTTGTTCAATATAATATTGTTGCTGTGCCGCATTAAAAGCGAAGCGTTCTTCTAGTGAACCATAAAGAGCGGATAGTCCCTGCCTTGTCCGATCCATCTCCCCTAGAACAGTTGATAGTCTAATATCTAAGACCTGGTTTTTAGACTCTGCAGCCTCTAGTTCCATTCTTAATGTTTCCTTTGATGATACCTCTCTCTTCAATCTCATGATTTCTTCCTCTAATGTCTTAACAATTACAATCATCTTGTCACTATTCTCAACACCGTTTTCACAAACATTTGATATCAAAAGATTTTCATTTTGATTTTGTTGTTTTAATTCTAAAGATACACAATGTTGTTCTAGTTGATTAAAGCGTTGTGAAAGTAAATTGTAAGAATCTTGTAGCTTTAAAAACTCAGCGTTAGATTCGTGACAAGAATGATTTTCTACCTCATTTACAGTATCAGCAACATTTACAGAAAGATTACAAACATCATCACAAATATCCTCACAAATATTCACAGCATCACAATTAATCATAGTGGATGTAAGCTCATTCGAATAATTAACATTTACAGTAGTAAGCACATCACACGAGATTACTTCAGACAAGAATCGGTCATATTCGGTTAAAATCTTTTCTTTTTCAATTAGTTGCAGTTCGTAAGCGGTGTCCATTTCATAAAACACTTTTTGAACTTCACCAATTTCAAACTGAAGATTTTCCTTAAGAGATGCAAAACTTCCTTTTAGACTTTCGACAAACGGATTGATCTGAGTTTTAAACACCTCGTTCATGTGTTCGAAAGCCCATTCTCCGGCGTTTAAGCCATTTGAAGTCGTACATTCCAAAATGACCTTGTCAAAGTTAGTAAAGTATCGGTTAATCTCTTTCAAGTTTAACCATACAGTGCTAACAGGTGGAAGATTCTTTGGAATTTCCTTAGGACCTTCCATGTTGACAAGTGTAGGAAATGTACTAGGGCGTTCTTCCTCTAACATGTAGGTTGGTGCTGTAATGAGATCTTTATCCATATGGAATCGAACTCTAAAATCAGTTTTAGCAAGCTCCTTATTCATTTTAAAATAATCACAATCGGGATATTTTGCTGAATTGTATGACCGATCCTCATCAACTAGATCCTTACTTGTTTGATAATTGGGAAAAACAATCGGGTCTAAAGCCAATCCTAATTGAGTTGCATTATAAAGTCTAGGACTATGTCTTAAAGCTTGTTTTGCATACCGTAGATTAGGGGGAAGGCCTTTTAGACGTGATAAGTTAAATTCTCTAAATGAAGTATCAAATAAGTGAACTAGTTGCGAAGCAGCGTATTGTCTTAACAACAAGTAATCTAGACTTCTAATCTTATTAGTGGCATTAATCTCCATTTCAGTCTTCTTAGATTCGAGTAATTCAAAATCAGTTTGAAGTTTTTGAAAATTAGTGACCACTAACTCCTTTTCTTTAAGTTCACTAGACAGATTTGCTCTTAAGTTTTCGATCTCTTGCAAGTGACCCATTTGTTTGTTTCTAAAATGATCATATTCGAGATTTGTGAGAACACTAGACGAAGGCACTAATTCCAAAGTTTGTACTTTCTCATTGCTTAAGGCAAGCTCATCAGACAAATTCTTATTCTTAGCTAAGGTTTCTAAGAGTGCAGCATTCATTTGGCTAAGTAATGTAGCAGGAACCATGACCAAATCTTGTTGAGCAGGAGTAGGCGTATGCGAACTGGGTCCCGGTTGTGATTCACTCAAAGTCTGGGGACTTACATTGATATTGCTATCATTGTTTGTCTCCTCGTTTGAAGGACTCACCACCGAAGATTCATTCGAATCAGCACTCTCTTGCACAACTTGATGTGGTTGAATACTAGCATCAATGGCATTATCGGTGTTATTAATAAGTACCTCAGATTTCTTATCTGGCCCTAAGCTGGAGAAAGTTGCCATGAAAGCAGCCTTTGCAGTTTGAAAGTCATCACAGTCGGAATCATACGCATCAAGATCATCGGCTTGGTAAGCTGCATTCTGCGTAGTGACAACGTCTTGTTCAGCAATCCCTGGGTCAGCAAGAAATGCAAGCTCCTCTTCATCAAGTTCCCTTCCTTGCGCCTGAGCATTGACCAGATAGATCTTTTCTGCAAACCACTGTCCATCCCTTCTCCTCTTGGGTTTCTTACAATCCCTGGACATATGACCCTCTTCCTTGCAGTTGTAGCATGTGATCATTCTCAACTTGCCTGTATTAGCCCGTGGAGGATTGTTGACCATTGGAGCAGGAGCAGGAGTAATCGTGCGAGCATTGGTTGAAGTGGAAGATCTCCCCTGATATGGTTGAATTGGCTGAACCATGACCCTGCCATTCTCAATTGTAGCTTGTTGGCGAGAATTGGATGAATTCCTCAACTGATTGTTGGTAGGAGCTGATCCTCTGTATCCTCGTTTGCTTAAAGTTCTTGTGAGATATGCAGACATAGTAGTTAACACTTCAACTGGGTCAGCTCCTTGTTGGAAAACAGGAACAGGGACTTCTTCATCATCACAATACAGTGCTTGATCTGGATGAGCTGCATAATCAGTAGAAGGAATACTCATTTGATCAGGGTAGCTTGTTTGATATGCTGCATTCTCTTGATAAGAAGAATATGAAGGCTGAGCATAAGGTGCAACATTTGCTGGAGGAAGTTGTGAAGCATATTGTGGTGAAGGTGCATTGAACCGATACTGTTGCTGATGTGAGGTGGGAGGTTGTGGCAAAATCGAGTATTGTGGAAAAGTTGGTGTTATGTAAGGTGATGGATGATAAGCTTGATGTCCCAAAATATAAGGTGTGTTGTTGTGTGACAAGCTTGGTTGATTCGCCATCAAAGCTAAGGAATCTGGGTACATACCGCGAGGAGAACGGTGCATAATCACATGCTTCTCATGTTGCTGAAGAAAAGCATAGATTTGATCTAAGTTGCACTTATGCAAATCCCGGGTTAACTTCACATCGGTAATATACTCACCCCATTCAGCTTGAGGTAAAGTATTCAAGAACTTGGTGTTAACCTGGAATGGAGCAATTACCAGATTGTATACATTCAGATCATTCATTAGAGTAGTGAATCTGAAGTAGTAATCGTGTAGTGTTTCCCCTGGGCTGTACGTGAATCGATCAAACAAATCATACAGCTGACACTCCCTTTCTTGTTTGGTGAGAGACGTGCCTTGTAGCAACACCTTTAAACGTTCCCATAAATCTTTTGCCACTGTATACCGACTTACCATCCTATAAATATCATGGGGAAGAGCTTGAAGAATTGTTTGAAGAGCTTTTTCATCTGCATCTGCAACAAGTTGTTGAGCTGGAGTGAGTTCTTCAAATTCTCGTGGTCTAGTCACGTTGTCAACCGTAATGGTACCATAGTCGAGTGGACCATTCAAAATCGATTTGACCATAAGCCTTCCGTATGTCGGTTTCCCCTTTAGATATTGCATCATTCGACCTTGCCATGCCTCAAACACCTCTTTAATAAGCATCGGTGGACGACTATCAGTCCCCGTTATGATCGAGATATCCGTAAGAGATGTCATCTGAGGCATTAATGAACTTGGATTCATTGTGATCACTTAACAGACTCAAAGATTATCGTTTGATCGAGCAGTGAAGAAAGGTTGAGAATTTGTGTTGTGTTGGTTGAACTCAAGATTAAATCCACTAAAGATCGTCGAAAAAACTCAAATACCCCTTGAACTTGCTTATACGGAATAACCCAAACTCAGAATAAACCCTTATTCGGAATAATGCCTATTCAGAATAATCCTATGCTGAAAATACCCTATTCGGAATAAACTCTATGCAGAATAACCCTTATGCGGAAAAAAACCCCTATTCGGAATGTTTTCTTCAATTCGGAATATCTTGGCAATTTGGCTTATTCGGAAAAACTGGTCTATTCGGAATGATGGCAATTCGGAATATTTCCTAATTTTGGCTATTCGGAAAATTGGTGTCTATTCGGAAAAGTTGGCTATTCGGAAAATTGGTGTCTATTCGGAAAAATCTTCTATTCGGAAAAATCTTTTATTCGGAAAAAATCTTCTATTCGGAAAAAAATCTTCTATTCGGAAAAATTTCTTCTATTCGGAAAAAATCCTCTATTCGGAAAAATTTCTTCTATTCGGAAACTCTCCTATTCGGAATCCTATTCGGAATAAACTTTCTATGCTGAAAATCCACCTATTCGGAATCCTATTCGGAAAATTCTGGAAAAAATTGTTTCCGAGACTTAAAAAGAAGCTTTTAACCCCGATTTTTGATCCAAAACCACAAAAAGTTTTATGATTTTTACCAAAATAAGCTAAACCCAATCCTTATCAATCAATCCCAATAACAAAAACACCAAAAATAACAAGATTCAAGATTGATTTTTCCTAAAGATCACTAATAGATTCAAAAACTAAAAAAGCAACACAATCCTTACCTTAAATCACCCCATAGCTCTTGATACCAAATGTAGAAATTGATAACCTATGAATCTATGAAGTGGGTTGATGTTTTCTAGTGAGAGAAACTAGAGAGAGAAAGTGAGAGAATATGTGAAAGGTTTTATTAATATGAAATGTAAAATGGAACAACAACCAACCCCTTTCCTTAGTGGAAAGGGGTATTTATAGTACCAAGCTAAACATGGGCTTGGGCCGGTCCATGACAAGCCCATGGACCGGTTCTTACTTAAGTTAATAAGTAACTAACAACTATTATCTAACTACGAGCTATTACAACATGAATATTATTGTGGAGTGACCGATACTTCTAATATACGTTAAAACGTATTTCTAACACCTCCAAGGGTACATCTATTTGTTGTGCCATGTATTAATCAGGCCACAAGAATTTCAATACCATTATCAGCGCATCAGTGAGAACTGTCATGTTGCCGATGTCACTTTCATTTCTTTCACCATAGTTCATATATTCATAACCATGAAGGACGCCTTTCGTATTCCCATGCATACGAAGGTTTTCCTTCAGCTTAATGATAAGATCCAAGCTGCTAACGCATTTCCTCGGACAGACACGAGATAAATTTTATCCTAATTATGTACTATGAACACCACACCATGCTATGATTCATAATTATGTACAGTAAGGTTCGGGCTCCTGAACACATTCAGCTTGATTTTCCATCAGGAAAATCTGTACAAATTATCTATGCTTTTCAAACACGTGCTTTGTTAGCCATATTGCTAAAATTTTCTAGCTGTCAGTAACACACGACTACTAAGGTCCTTTTACGCATAACCAACGGATTATTCCAAAATTATTCCTTACACTCCAGAAGAACCTTCAAGAGAAGGATGGTACCATGAGATTATGTGTCGACTACCGTCGACTTAAACAAATCACCATTCATGACCGTTATTCTCCTCCACATATTGACAACATGTCCAATCAACCGTATGGTGTTAATCACTTTTCCAAGATCGAACTCACGATCATGCTGCCAACAGTGACGAGTGAAAAAGCAGGACATGTCCATGACTGCCATTCGTACACGACTCGGTCATGCTAAATTCATGATTTTGAATTAGTCTCATCAATGCTCCAACCGCATTATGGACTTAATAAATTGAGTTTCCATGAACTCCTAAGCAAATTCATCAGCGTTTTCATTGAGGATAACCTGATTTCCTCTAAGCCTAGAGAAGAACAGGAAGACCCTATATGCACTATGTTGTAAATTCTATGACAAGTGGAATTTTACCCTGGAAATTCTTCCGATATCAATTATGTTTGATTTAAGTGACACGCTGAATCACATGGCATTCTACGGTTAATCTTACCATGACTCAGCTTATGCGTAAAGGAGAGAACCCTACACTGCATTAGGTGTTCTAGAAAATCCTACGCTGGGAGAAGTCTGATTCAAAGACTAAGAGTTTCGCAACCTTCTATGTATCAAGTTTCTTCGAAGCAGGATACAGTTACGTTCATATCTTCATACCTGTTATACAAACAGGCTAAGATAGGACACCAACAGACGGGTATGTTTTCATCATATGATATTGTGAATCGAAAAGGGACAAGATCTCCATGGATTTTAGTTACCAGATTTCAGCAAACTCAGAAGAAGCATGATGCTATCTGGGTTATTGCAAACAGTTTGATCAAGTCTGCAGAATCATTACATTCGTAAGGATTGTAGAACCGACAGATTGATCGGACATGTTCCATCCAAGGCTCATCCGACCACTTGGTAATCCCGCAGCTATCGGGTCAGACAAAGATTTGTAATTTTACTCCTAACTTACTTCACGTCTTCATTCTAATTCCACGACTTGCTTTCGCGCTCACGTTCATGACACTATTCACGTTCATGATCGTATTTTGGCTTACGATTTTACGTTCATTTCGTTCTTGGAAGTTTTGCAAGAACTTGTGAGACCAGACCCAAGTTTAGTATAACTCTCCATCATCAGATAGACGTTTCACGTCATATTCCACGTCTCACTTTGTAGCGTTTGGCGTTACCGCCATTATATTCTATGATCACGATATGTCTCACATGTCATGTTCATTCCACGTTCCTCATATCATGATCAAAATATGTTACACGTATCATCTATCGCGATATGTTTACTCATACTACACTCGCCATATCTCCACGTAGCACGTTCAAAATTTTTCACGTATCACGTTCAAAATTTTTCACGTACTACGTTTCTTTATGTCTCGCGCATCGTTTCTAATTATCAGTTAAGTCAGATTGTATTACATCGTAATGTTTCAGTTACCCTTGCACGTTAACTCTTATTTTTCCTCGATCGAATATCGGGGATCTACCTTCCGGTGATAACCAAGAATTTCTTCGTATTCCAAGTCAAGGTCAGGACGATCAAGATTTATCATTAGTGCCAGGATCTTCTGAAGGAACCGTTCCAAGAGGGAGGCCACTTGGAAACGGACAAGTTCATCCGGACTTCTTATCCATTTTTCTCTTATCGATTAGATACGTCCTTTTAGTCACGTCACGTTCCATGTCTTTTCAAGACATGTCACGTTCCACGTTCCCTTCTACCATGTCATCTTCATTTCCGTTATTTTTGCATACCTTTCCAGTTTGATTCGGGTATGTTTCGCTTCCAGTTACTTTATCTATAATTCGGGGACGAATTATTCTTTTTAGGGGGGAAGAATTGTAAAACCCGCATGCTTTTACCATGAATAGTGCCCTTAAGATCGTACGTCCTAGATTAAAACTTACCTTATTTAGTATTGATCACATTCATGTGCTAATAATCAAGCAAGTGCATACGTGTATGACAGGATAAGTATCGATTACGTACGAACTCATGATAAACAGTTAATAAATATGTCAAGTGAACATAATTAAATCATGATCACCATTTAAAATACGAACTAGAATAATTACGTAAATACTTATAATATAATTACGAGCGTTAAGATTACGATAACTACATGATAAAATAAACAGAAACGCTTCAGACACGAACACGTTTAACCACGAACGAACACGAAACATCGGGACACGAGAAAAGGTACGGGTACCCCATGTGGGGCCCCCATACCCACGGCACAACAACCATAATGGGCTTAGCCCATGGACTTTTTACAAGAAAAGGGGGGTTATGTAACTTTTCATTTCATTTTCACTTTTTCAAGAAAATAAACAAAAACCCTAAAAGAGTTTTCTCTCCTCCTCTTTGGCTTCTTTTGTGCCGCCACCCATATCAACACCATAGGAGGGTGTTGATTGATTTTTGACATTAAAACAAGTGATAGAAACCGTGTTTGTTCATCATTCTTCAATCCACATGTTTGGTATATCATTTCTTAACCTTTCTTTTTCATTTCTTTTAATCTTTGATTTTATTATGAACATGTCATTATTATTTTTATTTAAACATGATAATTAAACATTGATCTAACATGTTTTGGTATAAATTAAAATCAAAGGATGTTATAAAAGGGGTGTTTGTTTTGGCCGCATAGGGTAACCAACCCGAGGGGGGTTCGGTTTGCTTATTGCCGCCACCACCAAGACCATTTTTGGTCTTGGTTGGCTCATGTGGGACCCACGGCAGCAAGGGGGCACACGTACCCCGAGTTTGGCTCGGGGTACAGTGTCGAGTTCATGCCCGATTCATGGTTCGTTGGTTAAATCATGATTTTTGCTACATGTTAATTTTTATGAATTATGAACTTAGGATATAATTAATTAATAACATGAGATATTAATTAAATCATGACTTAGGTTATTTTAATTATTAGTTTAACATGACATTAATTTAACCTAAGTATTTTTTTATGTTATAAGTTATAATTAATTAATTATTTAAAACATGCCTATAATTAATTAATTTAGACATGACTTAGGTTATGTTATTAATACATAATGATACACATTTTAACCTAAGTATTTTATTCCATTTTAATTAATACATGTGATACTTTAATTAAAATGCTTAACCTATAGTTTAATTAAAATACATGAAATAATAATTAAACTATACACTATACCTTATGACTTAAGAGATAAGCTTATAAACACTTAGACTTATATGTTAGCTTATGTAACCAGCTTAATTCTAATTATGGAAACCTTCTATATATGGAAATCTATCTATTTCAGGCAGCTAATCTAATTATGGAGGAAATCTATCTATTTCAGGCAGCTAATCTAATTATGGAAACCTTCTATATATGGAAACTTATTTAATTAAGGCAGCTGATCTATTTTTGGAAACTTTCTATTTTTAGAAACTAATCTATTTTAAGCAGTAAATTCTATTTTAGGAAACTTTCTATTTTTGGAAACTTTCTATTTTTGGAAACTTTCTATTTTTAGAAACTTTCTATTTTTGGAAACATTCTATTTTTGGAAACTTTCTATTTTTGGTAACTTTCTATTTTTGGAAACTTTCTATTTTTGGAAACTTTCTATTTTTGGAAACCTGCTATTTTTGGAAAGTTACTTATTATTACACAGTAAGTATAATAATACATGAAACACCACTAATACTTAATCAGATTAATCAGAATACTAGATAAACACAGTTTAAGGCTTTAAACAGTAAACCATGACCTAAAACATACAAAGTAAGCTAAGATGAGACATACAACCCAGTACGTAATCAGTGAATCGATACTTATACACGTGTGTATTCATGTAGCTTTAGTGATCCAGAAGTAGGAGTCTTTCTTCCATTCATTCACTGGACTTGAGGTACGGATTCCCTTCCTTTCAGTATGGACATTCTTTCCTTATTAGGATTTCCCCGTATGCAGCCAACTGTTTTCCCCAGTATTTGTTTTATTGTTTTGAACTGCTTATGTTTAATTAGCATAATCTATAGCCATATACAAGCATGACCAGTTTCACCTAGTTATGGAGGTACCATAACCATAGCATTGGAGGCACCGATGTTATGACTTCCCCACGGCGGAGTGATTGCTCGTGGCGTCCCTTTCAGTTTTGGCCATATTATTATATCATGTGGGGCGTATGGGTGCATCCTAGTTACATGTTTTATTCAGTTTATCATGGTGAATGTGGTGTGTGCCTTGCATCCTTCACAAGGAGTTGATCCCTCCTACCCAAACCAGTATATTAATTAGAGGCATCCCCTCTAATCAGCATGATGAGGTCACCCCTCCAAGTATTCATGCACGTGACCTTTTCATGACCTATATGGGCTATGGTATATTTATGTTAAAACAGTTTTCATAAGATAAACATAAGGCTTTTCAAACTATAAAACCAGTTTTCTTAATACTTAACCAGTCTACTCAGAACTTAGTCTTCCGCTGTTATATGTTACATGCTTATCCTATTTCATGCTATATTGTATATCCGTGCACTGAGCGTTTTGCTCAGCTGTTACTTTCCTTTCCATGTCCCATAACGGCAGGTACCCAAGACTCGAGCATTTGGAGGACATGCATAGGATGGAAGCTGCCATAGACTTCTTCTCCTGTTTCCTTCATATATTTATGCTTGTTTAGTCTTTCATTCAGTTCATTTACTTTCTTATGTTTTGGGCTTATGTTTGGGAACCGATGTTTGATTCCGGTTTTCCCTATGGTCATGTATGTTTTACTACATATTACCTTGCATGCTTTGATGACACGCCATAATTACGCGTGACATTCCATTTATCAAAATGGGGTGTTACAATCATATATATATAATCATCATATGTATACATAATTGTTATTTTTATAAAATCATTGGACAAACGTCTAAGACCGAGTATTATTTGTCTAGGTTTCCGTGATTGAAGCACGTACCGTACGTCCGAATTGCCGACAACCCGCCTTCCCATATCAACGTGAGTTCATAGCCTCGCACTCTTTTAAATGTTTTATAAATGCTTTATAAACCCGCGAGGGAGATAACATGTTAGTTTTTATAAAAGTTTGGACACCATTGTCCCGATTGTTTGTTTATTGATTTTGGACCCGAATGATTGAATGACCCGATTGTATGACCCGATAAATGATTAATGGACCCGATAGATGAAATTAAATGGATTATTAAAGTTAGGTTATGTCACTAAAAGTCCCATTAGCATGAATTGTGAACTACCGGGAGTTGGTAGACGCTTATGCATTTAATAGTACTATTTGGGGACGATCACCCCAGTTCGCGCCTTGACGGTTGATCCCCGTCGTGCCACATTGATTGGTAAGCGAATTTATGTATGAGAAGATTTCCATAGCGTGACCTTTGTGACGACACGCTACTTTAGATGGGCAAAAATTGGTATCGGGTTAGCTACCCGTTTTGGTTTAGTAAGGTAACAATGTCATGCGGCTTGTAATAATCCAAAATTAACGAAATACTAATAGACGCTCCGAATTGCGATGTATTGCCTGACTAGCAATACAGGGTCATACTATTGATATTATGTTTGTGTTTTGGTTTTCATAACCATACTCATATAACGGTTTTATTTTCATACTACGTCGTAAGACGTATTGTATGACGTTTTTTTACGACATTGGCTCGTATAATGATTTTTAAGGCTTTTTATAACCATATTCATATAATGGTTTTTATTTAATCTATACAACGTTGCAAAACGTATTGTATGGTGTTTTTAACGACAATGATTCGTATAATGGTTTTTAAGGCAAATGCCTATATTATGATTTTGATGACGATTTGTATAAAATGACTTTGGCTATTTTATGGCCTATCAAAATGATTTGTACAAAATGACTTTCAGTAATAATTTTATACTGATATTATATTGATGGATTTTATTAAACTCTATGAATTCACTCGGCGTTATCGCTGACCCTTTTCTTTTAACATGTTTTATCTCAGGTACTTGAAGGTAATTCTCGGGAAGACAACAAGAATTCATGGCCCGCACCTAAATACTTATTTTCCATTCAAATACTTTGTAAAACTTTGTATGAAATATAATGACTTGGGACCTATGTAAATTGGATATTTATGAATGGAAATGCTTTATTAATAAACGACGTGATTTTTATGCGTTGTCTATGATGTGAGTAATGTGCTATCCCGTAACACCAACTAGTCTTCCGCTGTATTGAGTTGTATAAATTTGGGGGTGTTACAGTTTGGTACCAGAGCTCTCGTTATAGAGAACGAAAGATTTTTAAAACTAAGTTTTTGAATAAAACATTTCAAAATCTTTTAACTATAAACATTTTCCTAAAAATGTCTAAAAATCTTTTGACTATAACGGTGCCGAAGAATTCCCGAGTTACCGACAAGGCCAGACTGAGAAGTGTTATTTTAATATATATATAACTTGGATTATATATATATGATGTAATTTTATTACATGATTGTTTGATGATTATTTTGATTTTTATACGAGGTATTTATACGACGTAGATTGTCACAAGTAACCCTAGCTCCCCTAGTAAATTAATCGAAGCTATTCTCGTAGGAATTCTAGCTATCCTAGATCTAAACCAAGTTGTGGACATTTATGATCCCAACAAATGGTTGATATTCGTAGAGATGTAGATATTAGTTGATTGCGATATTGAAAAGGATTGGCGAGATTAAATCTGATATCGATGTCATGACGATCTTTTCTTATAGAGTGGAGTTTTACAAAACGTTACCACCTGGAAAGATGTCATCTGATTCGTTGTCACCCAATTCTTAAATTTGAAATCGAAAGGGTGAATGTTGCACTTGAGGCTGTCATTGGAACCATTACCCAAAAGCCTCATGCCACTAATACCTTTCCGAGAAGTCTAATTGAATGTGTGAGTCATCTCATACTAGCGACTCAAAGGGGCATTCGGGAAGCGACTAGTCGCTTCTGGCGAAGCTTCTAGAAGGCCACCGAGAACATTTCTCGATGCTTCTCTACACGGACCTTTCTTCTGGTTGATTCGAACCAATCAAGCGACTTGAGCAATTCACGTATCACTTGATACGGACGACTTCTGTTTTTCCGCCGGACCACAGTCTTGACCTCCGATCGAGCTACAATAGTACGCGCGCTAGCGCGCTACGGCTTACGCAGTTGATCGGATCAGATAGCCCTTCGGGCAACCAACCAACCAGACTCCCCCGATGGTACTACTTAGCTATTACCAGGTTTTGCTTAACATCCTTACCGATTTCACGTTCCTTACCAGCCCTTGACATATGAACAAGAAAACCTGTCCTTAACGGGATGGTACTGACTTTCATACAGGTGCTGCATGGCTGTCGTCAGCTCGTGTCGTGAGATGTTTGGTCAAGTCCTATAACGAGCGAAACCCTCGTTTTGTGTTGCTGAGACATGCGCCTAAGGAGAGGCGTAAGCAGTAGCTTCTAGGCTAAGTGATAACATCTTACTACCAAAGGAATATCTAAATCGTTGCAGTCTAAACCAGGAGATCTTACAGCTAATCGAAGCTAATACCTCCTAGAAAAGCTATACTCTAGTGGGCAATACATACCAAAAGGTTCGAAGAAGGATAATGAGTGAAGATCTGCCCCAGCCAAGTCGTCGACCGCTGCGGTACCTGAACTGAATGCTCTGAGGTTGAAAGGCAAGTAGATAAGCGGATTCCTACCTGTATTTTGATTGTCTCGATTCGTCCACTGCTGCTACTGATAATGGAAAAGGTTATGAAGTTGACTTCTTTGCCTTCTTGAAGGTGGTTGGGCATTAACCAACACAACAGTGAAACCCGATCCAACTTTCGCTCCCGCCGCTTCCTCAGGCCCTCACTTCCTCACTCAACTCACTCAGACGCTCGCCTCACGTCACTTCGCTAGCCCGTGCGATTTTCCAGTTTCACTATTACTACAATATAGTACTAGATGGGGTAGTCGAAAATTTAGCAATGGAGTATTTTTATAGGATCGAGATTTCATATACCAAAAGAATTGTACATGGCTAGGAAGACTGGTCGTTATTCCCCTTTCGGTCTAGTTAATAGCTCTAGGCAACTATCTAACGGACTAAGAAGACCTGTTAAAAGAGCTATAGGATTGGAAATTGAGTGTTGATTCATATTGAGATTGTATTGCCTTTACAAGGCCGAAGAATAAGGTTGTAAGTATTGGAAAATGAGGTAGGATATCGAATTGAGTATAAAATTGATTGAAACTTGAATAAAGTAAAATTTAACTTGTATGGGATATAAGATTGTTAAGAGGAAGTCGTTAAGTTTTGTGATTGAATTATAAGGATTTAATTGATTATTGATTTGTGTTAAGTGTTGTTCCTAGGCCATTGTCCACTAATGAGGATGCCCAGTGTCCAAGAAATAAATTGAAGAAATCTTCTTCTGAATTGGGACGGATGGATCTTCCGGGACATGTGGAACACCTAATGACTCTTGTAGATTAGTATTCATTGTGGTATCTTTTAAAAATTCCTAACTTAACTGAGATATCAGTTGGTAGGATGAGTTCTGAGAATTGTATGACATAGTGACACGTAATGTGTTACGGTACAATTTTGACTTGTTTGTGATTAATAAAAAGACTACCTTTGATTGCTAACTCCTACATGTATCGATGTTATCTATCTTTTATTGCTTCTTCCTAATGTTCGCATTAGTGATGCAACCATTGAACAAGTACTTATCTTGATTTGAGATACGTTGTGGATTATTCTCTTTGTATTCCTGAGTGCCATCAAAGTCATGAACCTCATGATTAATTGGCTAAGCTCATTTCCTATCATATCGTAGTTAATTCTTGGTGAACAAGCTTTCATCACTCTTTTGCAGATCACACATTGTTTTTATAAAATCAAAACAGTATTCCTTGAGAAAAATTGAATTCTCATCACCAAAAGGATTATTCAAAATGAGATTTGTAAATAATCACTATAGAAATGAAGTTGTTTATAAAACACCTTGGAAAACTCAATTGTTTTCACAATAAAGAAAATCTTTGTAAATTTATTCTTGATTCTTATTTAAGAATTAAGCATGAAAATGTTTTTATTATAAACATGATGATAAAATTTTGACGAACTGAGTATTGCATCGTTAATCTTGAAATTATATATAGTTGCGCGCCTACATACAATTTGGAATGAACTATGCAAGACTGATTAGTAGTCACCATAAAACTAATGAATAAACACTACATTTTCCTTGAAGATTGCGAAAGATTAAAATTTATGAGATCTGCAAGAAGTGCAAAATAGGGACATAATGTTAGAGACACCTACATATGTGCCTGTAGCATCTATTCTTATGAGTTAAATTTACTCATCTGTGGAAATTGTCTTATTTGACAATTGACAATTCTTTCTTGTCTAATTCTCCCGTAGTGAGGTTCTTAGGAAAAGTATTTGATTACCGAGTGTTGATACCCGACTGGATGTATTGACGTTCTCATCATTTCTTTTGATTTGATTTCATTTGAATGACCTGGGTAACGATCCGAGGAGCTTTCGAATGCGTACTCAAATTATGAAAAAATGGGATGTTTTCCTATTCGTTAAATGTTTTCGTCTGTATCTGATTTGAAATTCTCTCGCATAGATTATGCGTTGACCTTACTCTTTTAAGGTTAGTTATGTATCCTAATATTCCTGAATTTGTGAAAGATTATGAATTATTATTATTTTGGGAAGTTCACATCTTATCGACGGCAATGAAACTGAAAAGTTGGTTATGCCGGTAGAATGGATTGATTGATTATGACATGACGACATTGTCTTAATTGATGGGAACTCGAGTAGAATTCCCTAAATGATAAGATGTTGATTATCAAAAATGATCTAAATAATTCTTGATGGATGATTTTATCCTGTATTTAGATTTGAAACTATACCGTGAATGATTGTGAAATAGTTATAGATATTGTAATCTAGAAGAACCTAATATGAATTAATTAAAAGATGTTTCCGTTATCTAAAACTTTAGGAGGTATTTGCTGGTAAATTACCTAGAATTTCGCCATTAAGGCAAGTTGAATTTGGTATTGATTATATTTCCGGTGGTGCACTTGTGGCTTGTGCACTGTACGTCAGCACCATCTAAATTAAAGAAATTACCGTACAACTGAGAAAGTTGTCGGAGAAAGATTTTATTATACCAAGCCTGTCATCCTGAAGAGCTATGGTGTTATCTTTCCTTATATTAGATTACTGTGACTGAGTAAATTGACAATCGAAAACGATATCCATAACTCGAATTGGAAGAATTGTTCGATCATTTACAAGGTTCTAGCAAATTTGATCCATAGCATGGTTATCATCAACTTCGCATCTGCGAAAGAGATTATCTATCCCAATCACTACATCCGGTGCTTGTAATGAACATTATGAGATTCACGTGATGTCGTTTGGATTGACTAATACACATGTAGTATTCATAAATTTGGTGAATCACGTGTGTAGGCTGTAATTTGATAAATTCATGCTTGTGATCATTAAGGACTATATGTTTGTATATAAGAATAATAATGAGTTAATAATTATTTATAGATTGCCCTGAATTGGCCGAACGATAAAAACCTGTACCTTAAATATTTAACATGTGATTAAGGACTTAATCCTTTATATGATTTAACCGTGTGATTAATAGATAATGGAAGCTATAATGACTTTTCAAAGATTAGAACCATTAACGCTTAGGGATTAAAAACTTAATCCTTTACATAAAATGACCATTGGATTAATAATGGTAAGATGTATGCATATAGACTCTTCAAAATTGAGAGCCCTTTTAAGACTTTGGATTTTACCAAAAAGAAAGTGCAAATATATTTTGACAAATATTTTAACAAAGGATTTTAAGGGATTATTCCCTTATACACAAACCATTTAACTAAACTTCTGTTTAGGGGTAAATGTTTGTGTATACTTTTAGACAACTTAAGAGGAATTGAGGAAACTATATAAAACATGACTTGAAATTTGAAACGATAATTTACGCTTTTCAAACTAAAGAAAATTTTGACCAAAGTATAAACAAAGATTTTTCAAATATTTACAAATATTATTAATTATTTTGATAAATCAACCAAAAATCTTGTTAATTAAATTCAAATTTATTTTGAACATTTTATATAATTGGTCGAACTAAGAAATTTAAAATTTTTACTTTTACGCTTCATAAAAATTAACTAATAATTATTTAATTAATTATGATAATTATCGACGCTTTAGACGACAGATTGAGTAAAACGGATAAAAATGATAGTTGAGACGAAACTAAAACATAGGAGATATGAAGAAAGAATTTTGAATAAATACGGTTGTGATATTTATTTCATCAGGAAGGTGAACATAATTACTGACGCCTAATATAGAAAGAAATCTAAGTAAATTGTGGACATGATAATTATATCATCATGAGAGATGAATATAGATACTGACATGTTATATAAAAAGGATAAAGAACCAATTAGGATATATCTCTTAATAATGAAGGTGCAAAATAAATTGCTGAACGATATAGAAACAAACAATGTTTGTAAAAAGGATAATATAGATAATAAAAAGGTTTCACGGCTAGTGTAAACCATTAGATTTGAGAATCCAATGGCGTTAAATGTATTAACAACCACTTGTGGGTGTCTAAATATGGAAGATTGTGAGATATAGTTATGTTGGAATTTGTATGTATAAGTATTCTATTTATGTCATTTATGACTAAAAGCATCCTTGTCTGAAGAAGTTATACTGATGGCAATTATGAAGGCAGACATCGCCTCATATATTAGTAAACGTCTAGCTATTGCAAAGGTCATCATCTGAATTTGATTCGATTTGGGTCATCGTCGACAGACTGACCAAATCTGCTAATATCATTCTCGTTAATGATAAATGCAAAAAGAGTTATGTAAACATAGCGTGCCTGTATCGATCATCTATATCAAGATCCTCGCTTCGCATCGAATTTCTAGAGATTTGCTCAGAAGTCATTGAGAACGAACCTTGATGAGAGTACTATGTACCATCCCAAATCGAAGGGACGAGGTAAAGTAACGATACAGAGTAATAGAAGTGTTGTTTTATGTTTAAATGATTGACCTTTGGTAATAGACCGTATAATCGTTTTCCTTTGGAGAGATTATCCTTGATAATCGTCGTATTAGGATTGAGATCGAATCTTGTTAGAATCTATATTAGAGCATCTGTAAGCAGGAGTTGAGATGAAGACACCCGACATACACCCATTGTGAGTTGGACGTGTCTTTTAGGTTTAAGGTTTCCTATGATGGCGAACCTGTCCTTGCAAAATACCCGACCCGCGAGATCTGAAATGATTGTTGAAATTAGGATTTGATTATTAACTGCCGATAGTGAGCAGGAGGTTATGTGAATGTGAAATGTAGATCTTGAAGTGCCAAATGGGTAGCGAAGTTATGCCACAATTTTTAACCTTGGAAAAATGAATTCATGATCTGACAAATCATGGGATATAAGTCCCCATTGTATGGGACCATTGAAATGATGTAAAAGTTGGGATTGAAAGGCATATAAGCTGGATCTACCCTAGGACTTCAAAGACTGCGTGAATTATGTTTCGTAAATCGAACTTGATGGAATACCTATCAAGTGAAAATATGATTATTATTAGTAAAGCTTAGATCGGCGTAAAGTTGCATTCATCAGAAACCCGTGAACATCATGGATAGAGAAAGTAAGTCAACATTAAGCCTGATCTTATTCCCGTAGTTATGTTTGATGAAACTCGCGTATTATAATGAATTGAAGTTGTGAGAAAAGACCGAATGTAGAGGAAATACCCACATGGCTTTAACTCTATAAGAAGCGAGTAGTAAGATGATCTTTGAGGACAAAGATCCTGTTTAGGGGTAAATGCTGTGACAATCCGTCAATTTACGATTGATATTTTATTCTCAAATATTATTTGAAAATATTATTTTTAATGATACAATATGAACTCACATATTTCTGGGAAGAAATTTGGATTTACGTCTTGAAGTAGCATCGACTACGTCTAAACCGGAGGATTCAACGTTACGTGCTTACGTTTACATACACCGTCTTTGGTGACAGTCCGACATTTCAGAAAATAAATTTATCCGTGAATATTATTTTGGAGTTTTAAATTTGTGTTGGTTCATAAACTCACAAATTTACGAGAAGAGATTAGGACTTACGATTTTATTTTTACGTCCTTTACGACTAAACCGGAAACCTTAGGATTACGTATTTACGTTTTCGAACTCCGTTTTTGATGAGACAATTTTTATTGGATTCGTTTTGTGACGTCGATTCATAATTTATAAAAACGTTTTTCGTAAAAAGACCCGAGGGCACGCAAATCGAGGAAACTAGAATCGAGAAGTACCCGTAAATAAATGGGGATGAGACAAAACCATTTTTTGCCCCACCCCCACTCAATAGGGACGGCCCAAAACAAAGAGGTGGCAAGTTTTCACTTAACTTTACTACACTTGTCCTAAGCTTAATAAGAAAGCTAACAACTAGTCAAAACCATTAGCACACCAAACTAGCTACTCATTTCACCATGCAATCAACACACACACTATCTCTCTCTCTAGCACTATGTGCCATCCCATATCTCTCCCAAAAACACCCTTTGATCTTGATTCAACCATGAAACCATATGTTATACTTACATATGTTGAAGCCCTTTCAAAACCCTATTGATTGGTGGTACTTATAACATCCAAGGAGGAGTATTCATGATGTCTTGGGGCTAATTTTTCCACAAGGAGTCCATGGAGCATGGTGGTCTTGAAGATGGTCTTGGCTATGCACAAGTTTCTCCATCAAATTCCATGTTTTCATCACAACCAACATCAACTTGGTGGTATAAAGATTGTCCTCCTCAACTTCTTGTTATTTTGATTATGTAAACATGTATTTTATTTCATATTGTATATGTATATGATGATTATATGATGATAAAAATGTTATGTGGGGATTTGTTGTTGATAATCATGGATAAAAAGGTGAAAAACCATAAGAAACAAGGTTAAAATCTTGGTTAAATTTGATGGCTGTATAAAACAGTAAAGAAGTAAGTCATAAACTGATAAAATGATGAAGTGGAATAGATTTACAGTAAGCTATGGGTCTTGTACACATGTGAGAGTTGGTCATGCAATGGAATCAAAATAATGAGTGAGATATGATCAAAACAAGTTTAGGGTATAAATCTGAAGTTATTGTTTTGGACGATTTTTAGAAAATACTTAAAGGATGATTCAACAGTAGCTATAGAAGCGCTAAATGTAGCACATATCATGTAGTTTATGTGATAAAAATTTGAGCTTCTATCCCCATGTAGAACTCAAGATATGACAGTTTTGGTGAAGATGAAGTTAAAAATCAGATTTTTGGAAATTAAAGAATAATACTATTATATAAGCACTCACATTTTAATATATAAAATGTAAGATAAAAACCCACTAACTTATAAAACTTATTTATATAAATATATATAAAAGGTTAATTAAATGGATAAATTATATAAATGGTGGTGAAATAATGTTTATAAGTAATAAAAACTATAAACATGATTTTTACGACTTTTTCGGCTATTGCCGTAAAATTAACGTTTTTGTTAAATAAAACTTAGACGGTTGGACCCGTCTAATGAAAACTTTATAAAACTTATATACTGATATATAGACACGTATAACAAGTAAAAACCGATAAAACCCGAACTATAGGGCATACGGACATTAACAAGTTAAATAAACATATTGGACTAATAAATGGACTAAATAGGATAAAAACTTGTAAATAGAACTTATTGGACTTAACCCATTTGGGCCCAACTTGTAAAGTTTAACTACTGATAATATAAGTGTGAAAAGGGTTAATAAGAGTTAAAGAACTTATAATAAGTTTATTGGACTTAAAACACGTAAATAGGCAAAACTAGTAAACTAGTATAAAAGTTATCGACATATAACACTAAAATGAGTAGACGAGAATATGTAAACCCACTTGATCATCATATATATATAATCATCATATGTATGCATAATTGTTATTTTTATAAAATCATTGGACAAACGTCTAAGACCGAGTATTATTTGTCTAGGTTTCCGTGATTGAAGCACGTACCGTACGTCCGAATTGCCGACAACCCGCCTTCCCATATCAACGTGAGTTCATAGCCTCGCACTGTTTTAAATGTTTTATAAATGCTTTATAAACCCGCGAGGGAGATAACATGTTAGTTTTTATAAAAGTTAGGACACCATTTTCCCGATTGTTTGTTTATTGATTTTGGACCCGAATGATTGAATGACCCGATTGTATGACCCGATAAATGATTAATGGACCCGATAGATGAAATTAAATGGATTATTAAAGTTAGGTTATGTCACTAAAAGTCCCATTAGCATGAATTGTGAACTACCGGGAGTTGGTAGACGCTTATGCATTTAATAGTACTATTTGGGGACGATCACCCCAGTTCGCGCCTTGACGGTTGATCCCCGTCGTGCCACATTGATTGGTAAGCGAATTTATGTATGAGAAGATTTCCATAGCGTGACCTTTGTGACGACACGCTACTTTAGATGGGCAAAAATTGGTATCGGGTTAGCTACCCGTTTTGGTTTAGTAAGGTAACAATGTCATGCGGCTTGTAATAATCCAAAATTAATGAAATACTAATAGACGCTCCGAATTGCGATGTATTGCCTGACTAGCAATACAGGGTCATACTATTGATATTATGTTTGTGTTTTGGTTTTCATAACCATACTCATATAACGGTTTTATTTTCATACTACGTCGTAAGACGTATTGTATGACGTTTTTTACGACATTGGCTTGTATAATGACTTTTAAGGCTTTTTATAACCATATTCATATAATGGTTTTTATTTAATCTATACAACGTTGCAAAACGTATTGTATGGTGTTTTTAACGACAATGATTCGTATAATGGTTTTTAAGGCAAATGCCTATATTATGATTTTGATGACGATTTGTATAAAATGACTTTGGCTATTTTATGGCCTATCAAAATGATTTGTACAAAATGACTTTCAGTAATAATTTTATACTGATATTATATTGATGGATTTTATTAAACTCTATGAATTCACTCAGCGTTATCGCTGACCCTTTTCTTTTAACATGTTTTATCTCAGGTACTTGAAGGTAATTCTCGGGAAGACAACAAGAATTCATGGCCCGCACCTAAATACTTATTTTCCATTCAAATACTTGGTAAAACTTTGTATGAAATATAATGACTTGGGACCTATGTAAATTGGATATTTATGAATGGAAATGCTTTATTAATAAACGACGCGATTTTTATGCGTTGTCTATGATGTGAGTAATGTGCTATCCCGTAACACCAACTAGTCTTCCGCTGTATTGAGTTGTATAAATTTGGGGGTGTTACAACATGAGTATCTTGGGCACTGACAAAGCAAAATTGAGCGTTGATAGACCTGCAGATGAGGTTGATATATTCCAGTCATCATCCATCATCAAAGATGTTTCTTCACAGGTATTACCATCTTCCTTACCCACATTGGATCCATTAGATAAGGGTAAGGGTATTATGGTAGAAGTAGATGTTCCAAAGAATGCAGCACAAATTGAGTTTGATAGAAGGTTGGTTGCACAAATTGTGGAACAAGAAAGAAAGAAGGTGGGTGAATTACCTTTTGTTGTCACTTTAGAAGAGCAAGAAGGAAGTGATGAAGCTAGTTCAGACTCAAGTGTAATGATTATAGAACAACCAGAAAGGCTTGAGTATGGTGATGAGTTGGCTAAAGAGAAGCTGAATGAGTTGAAATTGCAAGTTGATTTTGATATGCCAGAAGTTGTTCATATGTACCATGCTTGGGAAGATAGGTATATGGAGAATCCACATTTGACTATTTTAGACTAGATATAGGGTTTGGAGATTCTTCTCATAGTACAAAAGGATTGCAAGGTCATTCTAAAACACAAAGCTAGTAATGTTCTCTCAATGTTGAGAAGGGATAGAAGGGAGTTGTACTACATGCTACTCAGATGTCATGGAACAGGATGGACTTATAAGAAATTGATTGCTTTGACATTTGAAGAGTTGGAGTTCAAAGCTTATCCCATTTGGGTAAGAGTGCAGGAAGAAAACACTCTAAGACTTCTTTCTGATGAAAGGAAAGAAGAACTTGTAGAAGAGTTGGAGCTTAAGAAGGTAATGATTGTTCCCAGACCTTTTAAGAAGGGAGTCCCTCTTGAGTTTCCCGAAGATATGGATAGATTGAATCCAAGTGAAGCTGTTATAAGAAAGAGCCTCAAGCTGTCACCATTGGAAGCTTCAGATATGGTGCAAGTGTTACCTCTTGATTCTAGAAACCCTATTATAAGCTATAAAGAAGATGAATGTGGGTTTTGAAAGATTGGCATGTATAGAAAATAGGTTCACACTTTTACCACTCTTATATCTTTGTTTGCAAGTTTTGATAGAGAAGACTTGGTAGATCTATGGAGATTATTAGAGGCTAAGTATGAGACTGAAGCTCCAACTTCAGTCAATGGAATAAAACTGTGGTCAACATTCAAGAGAATGTGTGGACCAAGAGATGAAGATCCTGCTGTTTAGAAGGATCTTGAAGATGACCTCAGTGGTCTTCAATGGAGATTGTATTTAGCTGCTGGTGTATATTACTTAAGTTCTACAAAGTTTGCTGAGTATCTTCTTGTAGATGCTCAGTATTCCATGTCCAAGGAAGTCTTGGAGAAGATGAAGACTACACAGCTGGAAATTGATTATTCAAGTGACGTGGCCAAAGATTTGATCAGACATTTTTATTACCAATATGAGAAAGTTTGTAAGATTCCTCCTAGTTCTTAATGTTTATTCAGAAACTTGATTATTAGAGTAAATATCAAGTTTAGGGGAGGATTGTTGGGAATAAAATATAGCTAGTCTACTTGAGCGCTGACAAGAGTAAAACAAGCGTTGATAGGAAGAAAGCAAGCGATGACAGATCAAGCGTTGACAAGAATAATTCAAGCGTTGATACATTGAAGACAAGCACTGATGGAAAGATTTAGTCTACGCGTATATTGTTTCTAGTTTGTTTCTAGTAAGGATAAGTTCAACAATGTATTTTCTATAATTATCTTTACCTAGAATATTTGATACGTAGACTCTTGTACAAGGCTTCTTATATATAAAAAATAAGACCTTTAGGTTATTGTTCAATATAAGTTTTCATACGTTAAACACTTTCATTGTAAGCAAGTTTGTTATCATTAATCAAGTGAAAGTTTGTTTACATCATTGTGTTCTTGTTTAAGTGTTAATTCCGCATAACACTTAGATTATCATATACATATACAAAGGTTTCTCTAAGTGTATAACTTGATCTAATCTCGTATACATAAAGCTAAATCGATATAAGTTTGGGATCAACATAAGTATAACACACAAATTATAGAAACTAGAGGGGGGGGGGGGGGGGGGTAGAATAGTTTCTTATATTTACTTGTTAAAAGATGGTTTTCAAAAACACCTTTTTCAAAAAACTTAGGCTTGAGGAAATATGTGAAATCTTTTTATGCACAATATGAACAATAATAGTGTAACTAAACTAATACTAGCTAATGTATGTGCACAAAGAATAAATAAAGTAAAGAGTTAAGGGTAAAGAAAGATCAAACCAAACACCAAGGATTTATAGTGGTTTGGAAACGAAGCTCACTCCTCGTTCCTACTCCACTCCTCAAGTACTCCTTACTCGAGAGTTCACTACACAACAAGCTCGTTATGGTGGAGAAAACCGTACATGTTGCTTAACAAATTTCCGATTCTAAGCTAAAAGTCGAGCCCTAATCGTAGCTAGGACCAATCTACACAACTATACTTAGTACATACACAACTTCCAAATAGACACAACTACTTGGATCTTCACAACTATGACACAACAACAAAAGTATAAAATTTGATCTACAAAGGATCTTTGGTGGTGGACTCAACACTTCACAAGGATAGTTTCTTCTCTTTGCACTTGAAGAGGAAGGGATGGATGGGATAGATTCACTTCTAAACAAGTAGTAATCAATCAAATGATCAAGGATTTGAGTGATTTAAGAAGTATTTTTGAATCTGGAAATTTATGTGCAAAAGAGGTGAAGAGAAAATCTGAGAATGGTACACTATTTATAGGACAAAGGGCCAACGGCTATATCTGCCCGCGGTTCTCTATCTCAGCCGGTGGTACCTTATCGATAAGGAACCGCCTAGGCACTAGGGAACCACCAGAGTAGACTCTGCTCCCTTTTTATCCTTTAGTGGTGAAGGTCTTATCTGATTATATAATATCCTGAAAGAATATTCCAAATCAAAAAAGAATATGCCATTTTCAAATTTTCAAATATTTAATTTAAAAAAACATTTTCTTAAAAAGAAAGTTTAATAAAAAACTTGTCACACTTAATGAAAGTGAGTTTTAAGAAAAGATTAAATCTCTTAATCACTTGATTAAGTTTAGTACTTGTTTATTCATACCATAAGTGAAAATGGGTAAAATGAAAAATACTTGAACTCAAGAATTCGTTTTTCGTTGTTTTTATAAATGCTTGTTTTTACATATTGTCGTAATCAAAACTAAGCGAGACCGAAAAATGCAATTAACGATTTTAGGCATTATTGCATTAACAATCACCCCCTTTTTGATTCCGACAATACATAAACTCAATCACACAAAAACAAGATTTTCAAACGCGAGTTTATTCATTTCTCCCCCTTTGTCGAATAAAAAAGGTTGCACAAGTCGGTGTTAAAGAGACGGACTTTGCAAAGACTCCCCCTTGGTGCCTACTCCCCCTTGCTTGGGGCACCGAGGAATCGAGATATGGTGACAAGCTACATAGAAGGGTTAGTTGAACAAAAGAGACAACCAATAAGAGATAGCTATAGGACACAAAAACAAAAACAAAAAAATAAAAAAAAGAGCAGAAAACACAAAGACTAAGATCCAAGTGAAGTCATATAAAAAATCATACAAAGATGTATGAAAAAGGAAACAAGCCAAAAGTATAAATCTAATCCTAGTTAATCTAGAATTCTAAGATTTGCTTGAATTAGGTGTCTTGTGGATAAGCAACCAATGATTATATGAATGACAAGGTAGTGGCAGAAGGTGGTGGTGGTGGCTTGGTGGAGATCTCATAATCAAAGTGAAGAGGAGGCTTGATTAGGAGACTCTTGATGTAGCTCAACTCCTGATAGCTGTGTGCCATAGCAAGATGTTGATATTGACAACAATGACAATATGTCTAATGGTGCATGACATTATCATGAGAAGGAGAAAGAACACTAAAGGGTGGTGGTGGAAGAAAAGATGTTCCACGATCAACATTCTTGGTAGGAGAAATGTGATAGAGTGTTCTTGGGTGAATTTGGATTGAAAGTGTTCTCGGGTGAGTTGAGATTGAAAGTGTTCTTGGGTGAGTTGGGATTGAAAGCAATTGGGGAAAATGGAGGAGAATCAAGGCTTTCATTAGGAGAATAAGACATTTTTGGATGTGAAGTATGGCAAAATGCTTATGGTGAAATATGGAAGGCTCAAGGTATTTTTAGGGTGGTCAAAGGGTTGAAACAAAGATTCCCAAAAGTGTTGGAACAAATTTGGAATTTCAGAAATACCCAAAAAAGGAAGCACTATACGTGGTTCCTTATCTCTTCTGGCGGTTCCTTATTTCTAAGGGACCGCGATTCATATATGGAACCACCTATAGAGGCTGTCTTTTGGTGGTGAAGGAAGATTCTTCAGCAAATCTTAATTTTATAGTCTAACTGATCATAGGGATATGCTTAAAAGCAAAGATAGACAAAGAAAACACATACTAACTCACCAAATAGAGATTTGACCAAAATACATGGATTTAAAATAAAAATCGATGTGGGAGGTGTGTAAGACAAGACCTTAAGTCATGACATAATGATCCTCCATGATTCTATCTTGTTCTTGCTATGTTTGAGAGAACAATACATATTAAATATGTAAGCTCGAGATTAATAGCAAGAATCTATAAAAAAACGTTTTTAGATTGAATTAACAAAGTCAAAACATTTCTCGACCATTTTCGAAAGAGACTTTGAGGATTTTGAAAAGGATAAGAGAAGATTTTCAAGAAGAGTTTAGGAGACTTAATGACTCAAAGTGATAAAAGACTCAAAAGAAAATAAGAGACTCAATAAAAGGAAAGCAATTAAGGAATATGTTCCATTAATCCTAGACCTAGACGTCTAAATAACAAGTTTCATTCACTGAATTAACAAATGTGATCTAAAACAAACACCATTTAAACTGATAAGCACAAATTTAAGCTATGAAATTAATGAGAAGTTAATAGATTAGGAAAACAAGTATTCAAAACATATCAAGTAATTGAAAATGATCAAGTAGTAGGAATCAACAAGTATTTTACACTAGGAAAGCATAAATAAGCATGAAGTCTAAATTTTAATGTAATTAACTAAGGAAAAACATATAAGTGTGTTTGAAGGCTTCTTTGGTGAAGAAGTGGAGCGCTGAGCTCACTTAGTCTTTAACCACCACCCAATCTACCATCTACAACAGCTACAAACCATGGTCAATCATCATTACCATCATATCAACTCTACTACACTTTTTTGATCAAGAAAATGGATATGGCTGCTACGAACTTGAACTGCATCTAGTGATATCTTGTACAAGGCTTCAAAATCAATCAACACAACCCCATGTTCACTTAAGAACAATAGAATCAACACAGTAACAACAGGATAGTAAGATAGTGCAAGTAATTGAGAGTGAGAGTGAATTTAGGTAAAATGTGTTTTCATTAATGGTTGAAAGTTGTTACAAGTATGCTAACAAACTAACAAACTCTCTCAAAGTGGTTGTCAATCACTTTGAGAGGTTTCTAATTGATTAACTACTAACAGAATGAGAGAGAAATCTAAGTGTGTGTGAATTTGACACTTAGCTACAATACAAAAAATGAGGACTATCTACTGGTATTTATGGAGGAGAAGGGGAGGTGAGGGTAATGTTGGTAACGTGTCATAACCAATCAAAGAGTTCCATGTGTCTTCAACTGATCAATTGGAAATTTTAGGTTATGAACACAATTGGGCCTTTTGGATTAAATGGATTTCATCTTAAATGGATAAGTGGGGATCTTCGTCTTGCAATTCCGAGCACTTTTCATGTTAAAAGCTTTCCATGATCTTCACTCCTTAGCGTTCTTCGATCTGGGCTTAGAGAGGCCACGTGTTATGTTTTTATTGGAGGAGAGAGTGTCACACGGATCATTATCCGTTTTCTTATTTTTGATTGGTTAAAGCTTATGAGTGGAATGATTGGATGGCAGATCTCTCTTCATTTATTTCATTCTTGGGTTGGTGATCCCAGTCAAACAAATAGTGCCTTATCATTGGTGGAAAGCCTTTCACACGAATTAAGCATTTATTAAACTTTCAAAGTTGGCAGTTTCAGTCCTTGTACTTGGCAGATTAGCATCTTGAGATTCAAACTTCATCAACTTGTCATTTATGGCCCTTTTGACTTTGAACTTGAGCAATAATGATCCTTTGACTTGTTGACTTTATCTTTGATCATGTTTGACTATCTTCTTGACTTTTCCAACTTTATACTTTTAGTCCTTCTACTATCAAAGTTGTCAAGAAAGGTCCTTTGACTTTGGTTGACTTGTCATCTTTCATCCTTATTTTGTCTTTTCTTCATCAAATATGACTTAAATTCCATGTTTGCTTCATGTTTGTATCTTTTTTACCTACACAAGCACAAACAAAAAAGTATACCCATAATACTACTTTTATATATTAAAATAAGGTATTTTACTTTATGTTTTAGGGTTAATTATGAAATAATTAATATGAGATTTTACTCATATCAAATATGAAGAATGGGTAAGAGATACAAAGGAAACGGGGTGCAAGTTTCAAATGAAGTTCATATGTCCCTATTTATACTAGTTTCAAGACTTATCCTCTAAGGAATGCCTTAAAACGTGTAAGAACCAGGGATTAGTGACTAAGGAAGCCTAGGAAAGATCTATGCAAGTCTAGGAATGAGTCATGAAGTATACAATCAAAAATATCTATGTATGTGACTAATAGTAAGTCACGAAAAAATATGGATATGTTTGATGATGTGTAGCTTCAAGTAGGTGATTCACCTACTTGAAAACACATGGAAAATATCTTACAATGTCCTAAATATCTGATTTTAAAACTTAAAATGGGAGGGAATGGTTTGAAATGGATTTTTGGAGGGAAAACATAAAACCGTGTCTAAATTAGGGCTTGTAACTTTATACTTTTTTACTTAGGTTTACTTAGGGTATAGACATTCTATTTAAGAGATTTGGGTCCTTGGTTTGGAGTTTAACAAAGGTTTGATGTAAAAATGGGAAGTATACTTATGTGGATTAGGGTTTTCTAATGATCTAGGGTTTAATCTTAGTAAATGTTATTATCATTCAACTAAATACTGATTTAAACTCAATTTATACATCCTACATTGTCCTTAATGTGTTCATGAAGTCCCTACATTGGTTTTGTTATGTTATTCTTCGTAAACATGTCAAAAGGGTGAAAATACCCATTTTGACCTAATTTACAAGCCATGCATTAAAATCTTGTACTTTTGCATTAGGGTACTTGTACATTGTCTTAACATAATATTATAACCTTAATGAAGTCTTATAAATATAAATAGACTTGTTCAAAAAGAAGTAGGTAGTGATCCCATGTAGATTTCTTAATATAAGGGTTTTTAGGTCATTAATCCTAATGACTTTTTATCTTGGGTAATTAGTGTTTGTACCTTTATAAACACTTATTCTAGGGTTTATATAGTATGTTTATGACTTCTAGGGATTCTACATTCTTAGTTTAAGGGTTTGTATAGGTTAATCATATTCTAGGGATAATTATAGGAGCTTAAGATCATATGCTTTGATAACTTGTACTTTATGCTTTAGCAACTTGTAACTTGACTTGAAATAAATGTATAATCTTAGTATGATGCATAGTTGAGTTTTATAATTTATGGCAAAATATTAGACTCTAATTCAATGTGAAATGGATTTTATATGCTAATATTGGTTACTATGTCTTAACTTGTAATTAACCTTGGATTAGTAAATATTAGCATTTTGTGATCAATTAACTTTCCTTTATGTGATAGATTATAATTAGCATATTGTTTTTGATACTTGTACATTGATGTTATGTAATTACATTGCTTGGAACATTGTTTATCAAGGGTTTCTAGGTGGTGATCTAGACTATTATGTACAATTACTTGTACTTAGCTTTGTATGCTTTGTTCTTGCCATTCTTAATGACTTATTCATATGTGTTATCCATTCATAGCTTACCATTCTTGAGTTTACAACTCATTTATAGGGATTCTAGGGTTTCTAAGGGAATTTAGGGAATCATGGTTACTGATTGTAGAATTTTTGTACCCTTTAGGAAAAGGATGACAAATAGTGGTAGTATTAAGTGTCGGTTTAGGAAAACCGAGCACTAATAACCAAGCAAGTTCGTTTCCCAAGGAGGCAAGTGCGTTGTGTTGAGAGTTGATTTTTGTTTGAGATTATATTGATTGAAAAAGAAATAAGAAAGGAAAGAAGAGACGGTTACGAAAACGTATTAAACTTCGACGAAAAAGGCGTAAACGTAAAACCGTAAAAACGACAAAAATAAAAATTTTAACCTAAAAATTCCTAAAAATTCCTAAAAATCCCCAATAATATTCTAAGAGTTTACAAAAAATCCAAACTTGCTAAAACCTCTTAATTAATTAAATAATGACTTTTTAATGCTAATTAAAGCCCTAAAAATCACTTTTAATTATTAAAAAGCCCTAAACAAGATTTTATAATTTGTAAACCTCAAAAATATCCTAATTAAGCTAAAAACTATTTTTAAAAATTTTAAAATCAAATTAAACTATTTTTAAACACTTAAAAACTATTAAAATGTATTAAATCTTAAATTAAATCTAGAAATTAATTGAAAAGCCTAAAAATTAATTGGAAAGTGACAAAGTTCCTAATTTAATGTCTAGAATCTAGGAAAAATGAAAAAAAAGTTAAAAATAAAACTTTTAATTTTTGTGAATAAAATAATATTAAAATAATGCAAAAGATAAAAAGTTTATAAAATAAATTCTAAAAAATTTCTAAAAACCTAAAATATTATAACTAAGAGAAAAATGAAAATTAAAGTTCCTAAAACCTATTAATTAATTTTATATTAATTTTTAAAGTCTAAATAAAAACCTAAAATCAAATAAAATTGAAAATTAAAGTTTTTGAAAATCTAACTAGATGTAAACCTCAAGTTAATAAATTAAAACTTAAAAATTATTTTTCCTAAAATTAAGATTACTGTTTTCTATTTTTAATCTATTTATTAAATTACGGCTAAATAAAAATGCATAAAAAATAAATAAATAAAAGGAAAAATACAAACTTAGTTTATAAAAATCCTAAACTGAATAACTTTCCTAGGAAAACTAAATTGGGGCAAAAATGCTTAAAGAATAAGTCACAAATGGCTTAAAAAGACACGGCTTGTTTAAATAAGCCCAACATGAAATTGCCTTAAGTATTCTTTGTTTCCTTCCTTGGTCAGTAAAAGACCCAAGGGCAGGATGGTAGTGTGTGTGTGCTTTGGCAGTGGTGGCGCAGGTTCGAGTCCTGGCCACGCCAAAAATTTTTGAAATATTTTTTTTTTTTTAAACACTTGTACACAGAAACTTTAACTCACCCAAACACCAATACTCACGTCCAATTTGAGCCTATAATCCCTCTAATTTGAAGCTAAAAGGTCTCAGACCTGGAATTCTTCTTTCTCTTTTTTTTATATCTGTTTCTTGTTTGTGTTCTTTTTGGACAATCAAAAACCCCCACCAGCAGTTGGCTTGTGGGGGTGTATTAAGCTAGCAAACAGAACAAGGAACAAATACGGACACAAACAAATGACTTGAAACACTAACAAGTAATCAAACAGCAAGCAGGTTCAAGCACTTCTATTTTAAAAAAAACAACCGATTAGCAATCAACTACAGGGTCAAGTCAGGCAGCTTATGCAGGCAAATTCAAGTGATACTACGCATCCTCTATTCGAAATTTGTATGATCCTAGATGGGCCAGTTACACTCCAAATATCAGATTAACTGAAATGCACAACCACTTCTATCATGCACCCACACCAATCAATTTGATAGCATTCATGGACTACACGATTTCAAACAAATCAGAAGGCAAGTATTTGAATATTAACCAAACACTTAAGAAAAAGGCAAGCCAATTTGAGCAAGCTGTTTCAGACGCCTAAGTTCAATATCTGGCCCTTAGAACTACCAACCTAGCCAATCAATAATCGCACAGCAAGATTATCAAACTAGCTTGTACAGTTTTAATAGACGATAAAGTTAACAACACAAAAGAAAATCATCAACTTGCAAACTATCAAGACTTGATAATGACACCTAGCAATTTTAAACTGAACTGATTTTACTAAACAGGCGTGATTTTTAAGCAGAAATTTGAACTAGACACTCAGCAGACTCACTTCAAGCAACTAGTATTCTAAACCATTTAAACACGAACATAATAAAACTCAGTAAAGAAAACACGCTAACTTAAGCTAAGTTTAAACAATGCAACAAGCTTTTATAAAATCCTAAGTGAGCATGTTTTTGTTATCAATTTAAAACAGTTTAAACTAGATTAACAATCCTAAGCACACTTACTGCTTACACTACTTAACTAAATTCAAACAGTTTAATTAATCTAAAGACAATCCTCAATAAACCAGCAACTTGACAAGCAAATCTCACAAGAACGATTAAGCAGTTAACAAAGATAAAAATAAGAAAAAAGAAAGAAGGAAAGAGATGGCGATACCTGCCCTTGTTTGCATCCAACAAGGGCAAGCTAAGCTCCCCTGACCTCAACCAACAACTAGGTGAGGCAGGGGTGTCTTGGACAATAAAAGACTGAGGGGTGGTTCGTTGGGGTTCAACAGCTGAACCGAAGCACCCTGAATGATAAGAAAGCTGCTAAGAAACAAGAAAAGAAATTCAAGAATCAAGACCTAAGGTCTTGATTCAGTAAGTTCACAATATAACTGAATAAACTCTCTTTTTTTTTATCTTTTCAAGAACACTCAATACTAAAGTTTAATTAAAGCTGATGATAACTTAAAACCAAAAATTTTGAAAGCACTTTACTCACTTACTGATTAACTTAAACAAACAACTTCACAACTCGAATTTAAAACAATCAACTTAAATCATAAAACATTAATTTAAAATGGAACTCGGATGTATATTAAAAACTTCAAACTTTCATTCATAAAAAAAGGGTTTTTACATAAAATCCGAGACAAGGGAAAAAATGGGATACCACAAGTTGGTCCTCATTTATAGATCCCCTCAGATCATTCTAGAATCGAAAATAAAAAGAAACCCTAATCTAATGGATTTCCAACTTTACCCTTGTTTGAAGATGCGAATATGCTGCTTTTTGATCCCATATTTTGAATGATTCTTGAAAACCATGTGCAAATCCCTTGGACGTTTGTGATAGACAGGCTGGATGCATAAATCTTGAGCGTTTGATTTCGTTTGGAGGACACGAAATCTCTGAGAGTCGTTGATTCTCTGGTATGCCTTTGTCTTTTTGCCAATGGGTGGGGTTTTGGGGACCAGGGAGTGAGAGTGATGGGGGATTAAGAGTGGGGTTTGGATTAATCCATGATCAATCACTAATCTGGAGTAGATTAGGTCTTCATCATCAATTTTTAATTTGGGGAAAAATTTAGGGTTTATAAGGAAAAACGTGTGTTTGATCTTTTGGCAATTGGGGTTAAATGTGTTTAAGGGGAAAAAGAACACGTTTAATATTAAACGTGTTATTTACTTAATGGGTCAACCGGGTTGGGTATTGGGTAAACGGGTAAATGGGTCGGGTTTGATGACGTGTCAGTGGGGGGTTGGCTGGTGGGGTTTGTTTGTCTCCCAAAAATGGCCCCCAAGGTTTTCCTTTTTATTCACTTTGTATTAAAACGCCCAAATCACCCTTCCTTTGTAAATATCTTTGGGAAGTTGTCAGTTTTGGCACAAATATTATAAAGACTTGAAACAAGGACTAAATATGCAAATTCTTCATTTTCCAAGGACTGAATTTGACATGTTTTCAAACTTCAAGGCTTTGACTTGTTGGTTGACTTCTTGGAGGACCATATTTGACAATTTAGATTTGTTGAGGGACTAAATTTGCCAATTCTTCAAAGTTAAGGGTCCTTTTTGTAATTTTGACAAACTTTAGGGACCAAACTTGTAATTATGAAGATACAAGGGTATAAAGTGTCAATTCTTCAAACTTGGAGGACCAATCTTCAATATTCTTCAAAACTTCAAGGGTTTTCTTTGGAAAAGTCCTCACTAGGGCTTGGTTCATCGTGCGGCTTCGTTTCCCGTGTTCGTTTTTGCTTGATTCTTGTGATCTTTTGTCATTTTCTCAATATCCGTACCTCAAATACACAAGCAACAAACACAAGCATATATTTGGGTATTTTGATGATATTTAATGCATTTTAAGCCCAAAAAGAACGATGAGACCATGTATAAAAGCAGTCTCATCACTCCCCCATACTAAACCATTGCCGTGCCCTCACGCAATGCTAGAATAAAGTATCATAGCACTCCAAAATTCATTTTTATTCACTTTATTGGAATGATAAACTAGCTACACTACTACTATTACTACTACTTGTGTTTTAGACATAATGTATGATTTTCATCGCAAAATGGGACGTTTAGGTTCATAGAATAAGAACACGTGAATGCTTCGTTAGAAATAATTTCGTCGTCCTCGATTTTTACTCCAATTCCATGCTAAGCGTATAACGAGATCATTGTCATTATAAGTTAGTAATGCTAACACTACTCATATGCCCTAATCACGTACTTATTCTCCCATTATTCCTAAGTTGTATCTCTTATATTTTATTTTGTCTTGAATGTTTCACGAGGATACATTGTTTGACTTATGCGATAATAGAGATTTAGGTCTAAAAATAGAGTCCTAACGGTGTAACTAAGACCATCAAATCAATAACCCCTCCTAATAGACAACGATGTTAAAAAATTAAGTTGACAAGAAGAATCGATAAACACGGTTTTATAACGGTTTTGAACATGAGACTTATTACCAAGACTTTTATACGCCCCCTAACGGAAGGGCCTTATTATCTTTGGTTTACCTCCATCTTTTATTCAACTTCGCCATGAAGCTTTTATTATGACTTTGGTCTTGCCTTGCCTTTTATTATCCGCCTCATCGGTGGTTTTATTAGCCAAAGACGTATATCCTCACGCTAAAGCGAATTTTGGATCTTTAAAGCTTCGAAGATTAAGGCTTGATTCACTTTCAATTTTTGCATAGATTTTAGGCCTTGTGGGGCTTCAAATTGTTTGCTTGATTTAGGTGAGCACTTGAAATCTTATTATTAGGTGAAGCTTTCGATTATTCGGGTTGCCAATACTTCAAAACCGTGACGCTGGCGATACCTTAATGTCTCCCCAATTTAATTACACAGAAGCTACTAGAAAAGACAAGAAACCCAACAATCCTAACTAAACCGCTAAATCAATATTTATTAAGCAAAAAGTATTTACATGCGAAGGGAGAATAAGCAAACAACGAGAACACATGAGTTTTTGAAAGAATATGAGTACTCTACGTTTAGCATAGTAACTTATAATTAACTCTATCATTTCTCATCCTCATTTAAGAGACTTAGCCTAATGTGTAGTTAAGGAATCAAAGCTAAGTGCTCAACACGCACGGTCGAGTCAAAAATTACTCTTATTCTCGCCATCGGAAAACCTACATTCGTGTCTTCAAACACTTATAAAACATGAGAAAAATTTTAAAATTTGGCCATTTTTAGCCTTATTTTGCAACAAAATGATAAACAAAACGATAAACTTTGGAAAGCGTGAAGGTTTGGCAAGGTAAGTATCTATTCACCCCCCCCATACTACAGTTAAACATTGTCCTCAATGTTTCGAGTCTAGGGGTGCAAACACCCCTATACTAGAGACGTAGTCGAATGCCTAATCTAGTATGGAAAGGGTGTAACCATTAAATTTAAAGCCGTTTATGAAGTGTGCTAAAAACCTAAGGTTAGAACATCAAAAGGATATATCATGGATATTGAGAAATGTCTCCAAAGCAAACGATCGAGTGCTCCCATAAAACGAACACGAGAGGCTCCAATCGTGAAGATTATGATCTAAAAAACACAATGCACAAACAACCACGAAACAAAGGTTGGAAGGGCACGAATCCCCACACGTAAGCTACATTAGACTAAGAAAGCGATAATATGTACATAGGATAAGCATGGGACTCCCCCACGAGGCACCTCGTTTTTGATTACCGAGTCATGAGCTCGACTCGATCCCCTCAATACTAATTATCATTGGGGAAGGTGACTTGGTCGAGGTAGTTCAAGGATGGAACTTCCCCGCCAAAGTAGTGCTTCAACCTATGTCCATTCACCTTGAAGTTAGGACCATCATCTTGAGCTAGCTCGATGGTCCCATACGGAAATACTTGAGTCACGGTGAATGGACCGGACCAACGGGATTTCAATTTACCGGAAAATATTTTCAATCTTGAATTAAAAAGTAAAACTTGATCCCCAATGTTAAAAACCCGGTTTTTAATTTTTGAATCATGCAACTTTTTAGTTTTCTCTTTATAAATCAATGAACTTTCATAAGCAATGTCCCTTAATTCATCCAATTCATTTAATTGCATTTTCCGGTGTTTTCCCGCGGTCTCCATGTCATCATTACAATGCTTTAGGGCCCAATAAGCCTTGTGTTCTAACTCGATAGGCAAATGACAATTCTTTCCATACACAAGCTTATAGGGAGTGCACCCAATGGGTGTCTTATGAGCGGTCCTAAAGGCCCATAAAGCATCGTCTAACTTATCCGACCAAGATTGTCGGTTTTCCCCCTACGGATCTCTCCAAGATCCTCTTCAATGCTCGGTTTGAAACCTCGACTTGCCCACTCGTTTGTGGTTGATAAGCCGTAGAAAGACGATGTGTAACCCCATATTTCCTTAGAACCCTTTCAAATTGGTCATTACAAAAATGGGTTCCACGATCGCTTATGATAGCACGAGGGGTTCCAAACCTATCAAACAAACTTTTCAAGAACTTAACTACCACACGAGCATCATTAGTGGGCAAGGCCTTCGCCTCCACCCACTTAGATAGGTAGTCAACCGCAACAAGGATGTACTTATTACCACGAGATGATGGGAACGGCCCCATAAAGTCTATGCCCCAAACGTCAAAGATCTCACATACTTGAATGATATTTTGTGGCATTTCATCTTTTTGTGAGGCTTTTCCTTGTCGTTGGCATGAATCACAAGACTTCACAAGATCTTGTGCATCTCGGTAAATAGTAGGCCAAAAGAAGCCGGAATCAAACACCTTTTTAGCCGTGAGATTAGCACCGTGGTGACCACCCGTGGGTCCCTCGTGGCAAGCTCTAAGGATGTTAGAAGCTTCGGTGCCAAATACACAACGGCGGATGATTTGATCCGCACAAGTTCGAAACAAGTAAGGGTCGTTCCAAAAATAGAACTTGACATCACGAAAGAATTTTCGTTTTTCTTGAGTTGTCATACCCTTAATGATGAAGTTACCCGCATGGTAATTTGCAAAATCCGCAAACCATGGGGTAGAAGAATCAAGTTTGGAATTCACTACACCAAGTGTCTCGAGCGGAAATGTTTCGGTGATTTCCTTAGGCTCGTAAACACTTTGGTGAGGATCTTCCAAACGAGAGAGATGATCGGCCGCTAGATTCTCGGCTCCTTTTTTGTCAACGATTTTGTGATCAAATTCTTGAAGGAGGAGAATCCAACGAAGTAATCTCGGCTTTGCATCTGGTTTAGCCATGAGATACTTGATAGCCGAATGGTCCGTATACACTATGCATTTCGTCAAGACGAGGTAAGGTCGGAATTTCTCAAATGCATACACCACGGCAAGGAACTCCTTTTCCGTTGTAGTGTATTTAAGTTGAGCCTCGGTCATCGTCTTGCTAGCATAGTGAATAGGCAAGAAGTGCTTATCATGACGTTGCCCCAAAACGGCCCCTATAGCGTAATCACTAGCATCACACATTAGCTCAAAGGGGAGGTTCCAATTTGGAGCAACAAGAATGGGAGCTTCGGTAAGTTTCCTCTTAAGGATATCAAAGGCTCGTACACAATCTTCGTCAAAGACAAAACGTGCTTCTTTTTCAAGAAGATGTGTAATGGGTCGAGAAATCTTCGAGAAATCCTTGATGAATCGTCGATAAAAGCCCGCGTGGCCTTGGAAACTCCTAACTCCCTTGACGGTTTTGGGATGAGGTAATTTGGCGATGACGTCTACCTTAGCTTGATCTACCTCAATCCCCGCTTTCGAGACCTTGTGCCCTAAGACGATTCCACTTTTAACCATAAAATGACACTTTTCCCAATTGAGCATAAGGTTGGTTTCCTCACAACGTTATAACATTCTCTCAAGGTTCGACAAACACGAAGTAAAGGAATCACCAAACACGGAAAAGTCATCCATGAAGACTTCCATCGTCTTCTCGATCATATCATGAAAAATAGCCATCATGCATCGTTGAAATGTTCCCGGTGCATTGCAAAGTCCGAATGGCATTCTACGATAGGCAAACGTTCCATATGGACACGTAAACGTAGTTTTTTCTTGATCACGAGGATCGATGGGAATTTGGAAGTAACCGGAAAAACCATCTAAAAAGCAATAGAAATCGTTTCCCGCAAGACGCTCCAACATTTGGTCCATGAAGGGCAAGGGAAAATGGTCTTTTCGAGTGGCTTCATTTAACTTTCGATAATCAATGCACACTCTCCATCCGGTCACGAGTCTAGTGGGAATCAACTCGTTGGCATCGTTTGGCACAACGGTCATCCCTCCCTTTTTAAGGACACAATGAATAGGACTCACCCAAGGGCTATCGGAAATAGGGTAAATCATTCCCGCGTCAAGGAGTTTAAGGACCTCCTTTTTGATGACGTCGTGAATTTTGGGGTTCACCCTTCTTTGACTTTGGATTGTTGGCTTGAAATCTTCCTCCATTAATATTTTGTGTGTACAAAATTTGGGATCGATTCCCTTAATGTCGGATAACTTCCACGCAATCGCCCCTTTGTGGTCCTTAAGAACATCGACAAGTGCGGTTTTTTCATCATCCGAAAGTTCCTTCGCAATAATAACCGGCAACTTGTCGTCCTCCTCCAAATAGACATACTCGAGGTGAGGAGGTAAATCTTTCAACTCGAGGATAGGTGGTTCCTCAAGTGAAGATTTGGGCTCGATACTCATAACCTCCTCGGGTGGAGGAAATGGGAAATCGTTGAGAAAATCCTTGATAATCGAGAAGTCCTCATAGTTGTCGAGGTCTTCGTCACAAGTACGTGGAACATTGAATTCTTCCAACGTAAAACCACCACCTTCGAAAGGAGTGAAGGTTGGTGTCGAATTATCAAGAATTGGATCTAACATAGTGGGATTGCCACTAGTTACTTCATCACCAAACCCTAAAACTTCTTGTGAAAATTCCTCGCAAACCACGTCGATCATATCAACGAGGTTAATAGTAGCAACGGAATAAACATGAGAAAGTTGAGAATTTTGAGTTGCGTTTATAACAAGTTCCTCGTCGTTGAAACGTAAGGTGATCTTTCTAGCATGCACATCAATCAAAGCCATAGACGTATCTTAAAACGAACGACCTAAAATAAGAGGAACTTGAGGATCCGTGGGGATGTCAACAACAATAAAGTCTACGGGATAGTAGAACTTCCCCACTTTCACAAAAACGTCTTCCGCCAAACCACATGCAAGAATCGTGGAATGGTCGGCCAACTCAATAGACATTCGTGAAGGAGTAAGATTAGGAAGATTGAGCGACTTGTAGATTGCAAGTGGCATCAAGTTAATGCTAGCACCAAGATCGGCCAAGGCATAGCATTCTTCCATATCTTGAATTGCACAAGGGATCAAAAATTTACCGGGATCACCGACTTTTTGAGGTATGCGATTAAGATAAACCGACGAACAACTAGACATTTGGTGTAATTTTTCCTTGTTGTTCAACATACTCTTAAAGTTAGCAGCAAATCGAGGCATCATGACCAAGGCATCGGCGAAACTCACATTAAAGTGCAAATCACGAAACATTTTCATAAAAAGCTCAAATTGGTAGTTGTCGCGCTCTTGTCGTTTCTCCTTCCTAAGTCTCGATGGGTAAGGCAAGGGTGGTGTGGGTTGGGGCATAGGCATAGCCTTTGGAATCTCGGGTTCCAAAATGGGTGATGGGTCAACCGTAGGTGTGGTATGAGCGGTACTTTGTGGGCTTGAAATATGCTCCTTTTTGACCACCACCTCGGGTTCTTCCTCAATTTCCTCCATCGTTGGAGTAATTGGTTGAGGAGTCGATTCTTTAAGTGCCTTACCACTACGTGTGGTAATCACTTTCATCTCTCCCTTCGGGTTTGAAACGGTGTTACTAGGCAAACTACCCGAAGTAGAGGCTTTGTTTCCCATTACGGCTTCTAAAATTGCATTAAGCTTAGCATCTTGACTACTAAACTTCAAATCTTGGCTAGCGGCTTTTTGGTCAATTCTTTGTTCAAGCCTAGCATGACTTTGCTCTATCTTGTTGTTTTGACCTCGAATTTGGTTAGCAAAATCATTTTTCAATTCATTTCTCATGGCTAGATTTTCCTTAATGAAATTAGCTAACTCCTTTGCGTTCTTAGCCGTGTCCTTAGCTTGATTAGCCATTTGTTCTTGAATGTTTTCCAAAATCTTATCATTTGAAGTAGCGTAATTCAAAAAGTCCAATGGAAGTTCTTTATTATTTTGAAGACCTTGACTCGGGTTTTGAAAATTACGGTTTTGATTTTGATTTTGCAATTGGCTACTACTACTCCCTTGATTCCCATAGTTGTTATTACCCTTAAAATTGTTCCTTTGATTGCTTTGGTAACCAACTTGATTGTTTTGATAATTGTTAGCATTTTGATTTGGTGAAAAACCCGGTGGAGTCAATTGATTAGTGCGAGGAACTTGACCGTTTTGGTTATAAGTTCCCGCGGCCGCGAAGGCACTCTAAGTGTTACCACCGTTGGTAATGCACTCGGAATAATCGTGAGCTCCACCACAATACATACAAGAAACCTCAACCGCTTTAATCGTAGCGGGAGCGGGTTGTTCACCAACTTTAAACTCAACTAACAAGCCTTTCACTATATCAAAAATTTTATTCTCCAAATTATCCTCGACTTGGCAAGCATCAACGGTGTGTGACAAACTAGGTGAAGATGAAGACGAAGCCTTACGAACACTCGACGTGCTACGAGGACTATACACCTTAGACCTATTCTCAATGATTAACAAAGCTTCCTCGACCGTCTTACACAAGAAATTACCACCCGCGGCGGCATTAAGATAATCACGCTCATGATCGTTCAAGCCATTGTAAAACGTGTCTATTTGATGCAAGTCGGAAAAACCATGATGAGGACATTCGTGCAACATTTCCTTAAACCTATTCCAAGCCGTTGAAAAACTCTCATTATACTCTTGCGAAAACTTTGAAATCTCGTTTTTCAAGTGCGTAGTCTTAGAGGGCGGAAAAAATTGGTTCACGAATTTTGAAACGAGATCCTTCCACGTCAATATAGAATTAGGTGGCTCTTTCTCTAACCAAATTTTTGCGGGCCCCGCTAAGGAATACGGAAAAAGCATCATCTTAATCGAGTCGTTTGAAACATCCTTAAACTTGCATGTGGAGGTGAGACGATTAAATTGGCGAATGTGGTTATGCGGGTTGTCCTTTTCGTCCCCTCGAAACTTGTTGTTTTGAATCATGGACAACAAACCCGTCTTAACCTCAAAATTCTCCGCAAGGATAGCGGGAATCACAATCGCTTCTCCATAACCCTCGGTGGGTGCTTGAAGCAACTCTATCATAGTTCGATTAGCCATGGGTGCTTCTTTCACTACAATGGGTTCGTCAATAGGAGAGTCCTCACTTGTAGGAGTGAGTGATTTGTTTCTTCGTTTATGAGCACGTCTTGCTTTAGAGCGAGTTTGCATAAACGTCACGTACAACGAGAAGGCGAGCAAAGAAGATTTTTTTTTTGGTGTTTTTACTTTTTCAATTTTTTTTGTGGTTTTTGATTGTTTTTAACCTTTTTTTTGGATTTTTTGGAATGTATTAGTAGACACAAATCTACAAATCTCCTCCTTAATCAAATCTCTCGATTAAAAAGGCCTCAAGGAATGAAAACGATCACGTGAAGTGAACGCCTTCGATGACTTTAGAACGATGGTGGAACACCAAATCGTTCAAGAGGGTTTAATCAAATGAAACCAAGAAAATATATATGATACTTAAGTAATACTTTGGGCGGCAAAACCCTCGATTCACTCTCAAAATCAAATACGCACAAGCAAGCGGAGGAAACGAGGCGGCGCTAAGCACTTAAGAGCCTTTTTCCTTTAGGTCGTGAAATACAACCGCCTTATACCCACCTTATAGTTTGTATTATCAAGATTAAGCTTCACGAAAGTATTTATCTATTTTTGCCTTTTTTCTTTGGTTTGAGATTCGAATACAATGATCGAGTGATGAAATCCCGAATCAAGGTTGTGATTGCTCACGTATTTGGAGTACTTGTGAATTTATTGTTCTACGTATACAATATAGTAATAATAATATTCACACAAAAATCGAAAAACGATAATACGTATTAATAGAGTGCTATTAATACAAATACTTTTATGGCTATATATAAAAACAACAATGGTTCAACCAAAACACAACACGCCTCCCCGGCAGCGGCGCCAAAATTATTGTAGAATTTTTGTACCCTTTAGGAAAAGGATGACAAATAGTGGTAGTATTAAGTGTCGGTTTAGGAAAACCGAGCACTAATAACCAAGCAAGTTCGTTTCCCAAGGAGGCAAGTGCGTTGTGTTGAGAGTTGATTTTTGTTTGAGATTATATTGATTGAAAAAGAAATAAGAAAGGAAAGAAGAGACGGTTACGAAAACGTATTAAACTTCGACGAAAAAGGCGTAAACGTAAAACCGTAAAAACGACAAAAATAAAAATTTTAACCTAAAAAATCCTAAAAATTCCTAAAAATCCCCAATAATATTCTAAGAGTTTACAAAAAATCCAAACTTGCTAAAACCTCTTAATTAATTAAATAATGACTTTTTAATGCTAATTAAAGCCCTAAAAATCACTTTTAATTATTAAAAATCCCTAAACAAGATTTTATAATTTGTAAACCTCAAAAATATCCTAATTAAGCTAAAAACTATTTTTAAAAATTTTAAAATCAAATTAAACTATTTTTAAACACTTAAAAACTATTAAAATGTATTAAATCTTAAATTAAATCTAGAAATTAATTGAAAAGCCTAAAAATTAATTGGAAAGTGACAAAGTTCCTAATTTAATGTCTAGAATCTAGGGAAAATGAAAAAAAGTTAAAAATAAAACTTTTAATTTTTGTGAATAAAATAATATTAAAATAATGCAAAAGATAAAAAGTTTATAAAATAAATTCTAAAAAATTTCTAAAAACCTAAAATATTATAACTAAGATAAAAATGAAAATTAAAGTTCCTAAAACCTCTTAATTAATTTTATATTAATTTTTAAAGTCTAAATAAAAACCTAAAATCAAATAAAATTGAAAATTAAAGTTTTTGAAAATCTAACTAGATGTAAACCTCAAGTTAATAAATTAAAACTTAAAAATTATTTTTCCTAAAATTAAGATTACTGTTTTCTATTTTTAATCTATTTATTAAATTACGGCTAAATAAAAATGCATAAAAAATAAATAAATAAAAGGAAAAATTCAAACTTAGTTTATAAAAATCCTAAACTGAATAACTTTCCTAGGAAAACTAAATTGGGGCAAAAATGCTTAAAGAATAAGTCACAAATGGCTTAAAAAGCCACGGCTTGTTTAAATAAGCCCAACATGAAATTGCCTTAAGTATTCTTTGTTTCCTTCCTTGGTCAGTAAAAGACCCAAGGGCAGGATGGTAGTGTGTGTGTGCTTTGGCAGTGGTGGCGCAGGTTCGAGTCCTGGCCACGCCAAAATTTTTTGAAATATATATATATTTTTTTTAAACACTTGTACACAGAAACTTTAACTCACCCAAACACCAATACTCACGTCCAATTTGAGCCTAAAATCCCTCTAATTTGAAGCTAAAAGGTCTCAGACCTGGAATTCTTCTTTCTCTTTTTTTTTATCTGTTTCTTGTTTGTGTTCTTTTTGGACAATCAAAAACCCCCACCAACAGTTGGCTTGTGGGGGTGTATTAAGCTAGCAAACAGAACAAGGAACAAATACGGACACAAACAAATGACTTGAAACACTAACAAGTAATCAAACAGCAAGCAGGTTCAAGCACTTCTATTTTAAAAAAAACAACCGATTAGCAATCAACTACAGGGTCAAGTCAGGCAGCTTATGCAGGTAAATTCAAGTGATACTACGCATCCTCCATTCGAAATTTGTATGATCCTAGATGGGCCAGTTACACTCCAAATATCAGATTAATTGAAATTCACAACCACTTCTATCATGCACCCACACCAATCAATTTGATAGCATTCATGGACTACACGATTTCAAACAAATCAGAAGGCATGTATTTGAATATTAACCAAACACTTAAGAAAAAGGCAAGCCAATTTGAGCAAGCTGTTTCAGACGCCTAAGTTCAATATCTGGCCCTTAGAACTACCAACCTAGCCAATCAATAATCGCACAGCAAGATTATCAAACTAGCTTGTACAGTTTTAATAGACGATAAAGTTAACAACACAAAAGAAAATCATCAACTTGCAAACTATCAAGACTTGATAATGACACCTAGCAATTTTAAACTGAACTGATTTTACTAAACAGGCGTGATTTTTAAGCAGAAATTTGAACTAGACACTCAGCAGACTCACTTCAAGCAACCAGTATTCTAGACCATTTAAACACGAACATACTAAAACTCAGTAAAGAAAACACGCCAACTTAAGCTAAGTTTAAACAATGTAACAAGCTTTTATAAAATCCTAAGTGAGCATGTTTTTGTTACCAATTTAAAACAGTTTAAACTAGATTAACAATCCTAAGCACACTTACTGCTTACACTACTTAACTAAATTCAAACAGTTTAATTAATCTAAAGACAATCCTCAATAAACCAGCAACTTGACAAGCAAATCTCACAAGAACGATTAAGCAGTTAACAAAGATAAAAATAAGAAAAAAGAAAGAAGGAAAGAGATGGCGATACCTGCCCTTGTTTGCATCCAACAAGGGCCAGCTAAGCTCCCCTGACCTCAACCAACAACTAGGTGAGGCAGGGGTGTCTTGGACAATAAAAGATTGAGGGGTGGTTCGTTGGGGTTCAACAGCTGAACCGAAGCACCCTGAATGATAAGAAAGCTGCTAAGAAACAAGAAAAGAAATTCAAGAATCAAGACCTAAGGTCTTGATTCAGTAAGTTCACAATATAACTGAATAAACTCTCTTTTTTTTTATCTTTTCAAGAACACTCAATACTAAAGTTTAATTAAAGCTGATGATAACTTAAAACAAAAAATTTGAAAGCACTTTACTCACTTACTGATTAACTTAAACAAACAACTTCACAACTCGAATTTAAAACAATCAACTTAAATCATAAAACATAAATTTAAAATGGAACTCGGATGTATATTAAAAACTTCAAACTTTCATTCATAAAAAAGGGTTTTTACATAAAATCCGAGACACGGGAAAAAATGGGATACCACAAGTTGGTCCTCATTTATAGATCCCCTCAGATCATTCTAGAATCGAAAATAAAAAGAAACCCTAATCTAATGGATTTCCAACTTTACCCTTGTTTGAAGATGCGAATATGCTGCTTTTTGATCCCATCTTTTGAATGATTCTTGAAAACCATGTGCAAATCCCTTGGACGTTTGTGATAGACAGGCTGGATGCATAAATCTTGAGCGTTTGATTTCGTTTGGAGGACACGAAATCTCTGAGAGTCGTTGATTCTCTGGTATGCCTTTGTCTTTTTGCCAATGGGTGGGGTTTTGGGGACCAGGGAGTCAGAGTGATGGGGGATTAAGAGTGGGGTTTGGATTAATCCATGATCAATCACTAATCTGGAGTAGATTAGGTCTTCATCATCAATTTTTAATTTGGGGAAAAATTTAGGGTTTATAAGGAAAAACGTGTGTTTGATCTTTTGGCAATTGGGGTTAAATGTGTTTAAGGGGAAAAAGAACACGTTTAATATTAAACGTGTTATTTACTTAATGGGTCAACCGGGTTGGGTATTGGGTAAACGGGTAAATGAGTCGGGTTTGATGACGTGTCAGTGGGGGGTTGGCTGGTGGGGTTTGTTTGTCTCCCAAAAATGGCCCCCAAGGTTTTCCTTTTTATTCACTTTGTATTAAAACGCCCAAATCACCCTTCCTTTGTAAATATCTTTGGGAAGTTGTCAGTTTTGGCACAAATATTATAAAGACTTGAAACAAGGACTAAATATGCAAATTCTTCATTTTCCAAGGACTGAATTTGACATGTTTTCAAACTTCAAGGCTTTGACTTGTTGGTTGACTTCTTGGAGGACCATATTTGACAATTTAGATTTGTTGAGGGACTAAATTTGCCAATTCTTCAAAGTTAAGGATCCTTTTTGTAATTTTGACAAACTTTAGGGACCAAACTTGTAATTATGAAGATACAAGGGTATAAAGTGTCAATTCTTCAAACTTGGAGGACCAATCTTCAATATTCTTCAAAACTTCAAGGGTTTTCTTTGGAAAAGTCCTCACTAGGGCTTGGTTCATCGTGCGGCTTCGTTTCCCGTGTTCGTTTTTGCTTGATTCTTGTGATCTTTTGTCATTTTCTCAATATCCGTACCTAAAATACACAAGCAACAAACACAAGCATATATTTGGTTATTTTGATGATATTTAATGCATTTTAAGCCCAAAAAGAACGATGAGACCATGTATAAAAGCAGTCTCATCAGTTACATGTGAGATGTTCTTATTAATATTGAGCTTATTAGATCACTTTTATATCTTAGACTTGATATATACATTATATTGACAACATACATGAATATGTTGTAATGGTAGTTCAGGTTGTGAGAAGCAGTTCATCTTACCAAGTAAGGTACATAAAGCAAAAATTTCTAGCCAAATTTTCATATTGAGACAGTTATAGCTTATAGCATAGAGGTAAATTTTGAGAATTTTCACATTCTCTCCCCTTAAAGAAATCTCGTCCCGAGATTATAAGGGTAACATAACTTTTCAAGGACAAACATAGCTCTTAGGTGTTCAAATTCTTTCTTAGAATTTTATTCACATATCACGAATACAGCTTTATGGTTGGTATTTAGTTTCAAATCAATCATTTAATCACATAAATCTTTCTTAGATTCCGAAATATGAAAAGGATTACTGAGTTCTTTGGGAAACTCTTGCCAATATGTCACTGCTCAGTTCAGTATCTTGAATTGATTATCATATTTTTCAAAATCAATTTGGGTAATTGATCGAGAAAATATCTTTTTCAACTAGATACTGTTTAATATAGTGTAGTTTCTCATTCACAGTAAGAAATCTTTATCAAAACAGTCTTTCTAATTTACCATTTAAATCAAGCAGTTAGCTAACGATCACTATTCAACATACTATGAAGCTCTATTCTCATATAACCTTCTTAAATAGTTTCATGAACTACTTTGGGTTTCGTAAGTTGAAATCTCCAACTTTAGCCCAGCAAATACGTAAATGGCACTTCATTGGATAGAGTGCTTCAAGTAGTATTGCTTTGATTCTAGCATGAAAACTATTGTTACACATGAAATTGTTTCCAATGGTAAGTGTCCTTCCAAACTTTATAAGACATACAGGGAGTATGTAGTTTAGTATTTGGATAGTTCTTAACACCTTGGTATACTTATCTAAGTATAACACACAAATTGTAGAAACTAGAAGGGTGGTTGAATAGTTTCTTATATTTACTTGTTAAAAGATGGTTTTCAAAAACTCCTTTTTCAAAAAACTTAGGCTTGAGGAAATATGTGAAATATTCTTATGCACACTATGAACAATAATAGTGTAACTAAACTAATACTAACTAATGCATATGCATAAAGAATAAAGAATGTAAAGAGTTAAGGATAAAGAAAGATCAAACAAAACACCAAGGATTTATAGTGGTTCGGCAACAAAGCTCACTCCTCATTCCTACTCCACTCCTCGAGTACTCCTTACTCGAGAGTTCACTACACAACAAGCTCCTTATGGTGGAGAAAACCGTACACGTTGCTTAACCAATTTCCGACTCTAAGCTAAAAGTCGAGCCCTAATCGTAGCTAGGACCAATCTACACAACTATACTTAGTACATACACAACTTCCAAATAGACACAACTACTTGGATCTTCACAACTATGACACAACAACAAAAGTATAAAATTTGATCTTCAAAGGATCTTTGGTGGTGGACTCAACACTTCACAAGGATAGTGTTCTTCTCTTTTCACTTGAAGAGGAAGTGATGGATGGGATAGATTCACTTCTAAACAAGTAGTAATCAATCAAATGATCAAGGATTTGAGTGATTTAAGAAGTATGTTTGAATCTGGAAATTTATGTGCAAAAGAGGTGAAGAGAAAACCTGAGAATGGTCCACTATTTATAGGACAAAGGGCCAACGGCTATATCTGCCCGCGGTTCCCTATCTCAGCCGACGGTACCTTATCGATAAGGAACCGCCTAGGAACTAGGGAACCGCCAGAGTAGACTTCGCTCCCTTTTTTTCCTTTAGTGGTGGAGGTCTTATCTGATTATAAAATATCCTAAAAGAATATTCCAATTCAAAAAGAGTATGCCATTTTCAAATTTTCAAATATTTAATTTAATAAAACATTTTCTTAAAAAGAAAGTTTAATAAAAAACTTGTCACACTTAATGAAAGGTGAGTTTTAAGAAAAGATTAAATCACTTGATCACTTGATTAAGGTTAGTACTTGTTTATTCATACCTTAAGTGAAAATGGGTAAAATGAAAAATACTTGAACTCAAGAATTCGTTTTTCGTTATTTTCATAAATGCTTGTTTTTACATATTGTCGTAATTAAAACTAAGTGAGACCGAAAAATGCAAGTAACGTTTTTAGGCATTATTGCATTAAAAATATCCCCCTTTTTTATTCCGACAATACATAAACTCAATCACACAAAAACAAGATTTTCGAAGACGAGTTTATTCATTTTTCCCCCTTTGTCGAAGCAAAAAGGTTGCACAAGTCGGTGTTGAAGAGACGGACTTTGCAAAGACTACCCCTTGGTGCTTACTCCCCCTTGCTTGGGGCACCGAGGAATCGAGATATGGTGACAAGCTACATAGAAGGGTTAGTTGAACAAAAGAGACAACCAACAAGAGATAGCTATAGGTCACAACAACAAAAATAAAAAAAAATAAAAAAGAGAAGAAAACACAAAGACTAAGATCCAAGTGAAGTCATATAAAAAAGCATACAAAGATGTATGAAAAAGGAAACAAACCAAAAGCATAAATCTAATCCTAGTTAATCTAGAATTCTAAGATTTGCTTTAATTAGGTGTCTTTTGGATAAGCAACCAATGCTTATATGAAAGACAAGGTAGTGGCGGAAGGTGGTGGTGGTGGCTTGGTGGAGATCTCATAATCAAAGTGAAGAGGAGGCTTAATTAGGAGACTCTTGATGTAGCTCAACTCCTCATAGATGTGTGCCATAGCAAGATGTTGATATTGACAACAATGACAATATGTCCCATGGTGCATGACATTATCATGAGAAGGAGGAAGAACACTAAAGGGTGGTGGCGGAAGAAAAGATGTTCCACGATCAACATTCTTGGTAGGAGAAATGTGATTAAGAGTGTTCTTGGGTGAATTTGGATTGAATGTGTTCTTGGGTGAGTTGGGATTAAAAGTGTTCTTGGGTGAGTTGGGATTGAAAGCAATTGGGGAAAATGGAGGAGAATCAAGGCTTTCATTAGGAGAATAAGACATTTTGGGATGTGAAGTATGGCAAAATACTTATGGTGAAATAGGGAAGGCTCAAGGTAATTTTAGGGTGGTCAAAGGGTTGAAAAAAAGATTCCAAAAAGTGTTGGAACAAATTTGGAATGTCAGAAATACCCGAAAAAGGAAGCACTGTATGCGGTTCCTTATCTCTTCTGGCGGTTCCTTATCTCTAAGGGACCGCGGTTCATATATGAAACCGCCTACAGAGGCTGTGTTTTGGTGGTGAAGGAAGATTTTTCAGCAAATCTTATTTTTCTAGTCTAACTGATAATAGGGATATGCTTAAAAGCAAAGATAGACAAAGAAAACAAATACTAACTCACCAAATAGAGATTTGACCAAAATACATGGATATTAGAATAAAAATCGATGTGGGAGGTGTGTAAGACAAGACCTTAAGTCATGACACAATGATCCTTCATTATTCTATCTTGTTCTTGCTATGTTTGAGAGAATCAAACATATTAATTATGTAAGCTCGAGATTAATAGCAAGAATCTATAAAAAAAACATTTTTAGATTGAATTAACAAAGTCAAAACATTTCTTGACCATTTTCGAAAGAGACTTTGAGGAATTTGAAAAGGATACGAGAAGATTTTCAAGAAGAGTTTAGGAGACTCAATGACTCAAAGTGATAAAAGACTCAAAAGAAAATAAGAGACTCAACAAAAGGAAAGCAATTAAGGAATATGTTCCATTAATCCTAGACCTAGACGCAAGTAATTAAAAGGTTCCCTCTTAAGTGGCTTAGTGAAGATGTCGGCTAAGTTATCCTCGGAGGGTACCTTCTCAATTGAAATGTTCCCCTTTTGAACATTATCCCTAAGGAAATGGTGGCGAATTTCTATGTGCTTGGTTCGCAAATGTTGCACCGGATTCTTGCTAAGGTCTATAGCACCTTTATTGTCGCACATGATGGGAACATCATCAAGAGAAATAACGTAATCAACAAGCGCTTTCTTCATCCATAGAGCTTGTTGGCATGCTTTTTCGGCACTCACATACTCGGCTTCCATGGTGGATATCGCAAGAGCGGTTTGTTTCTTGGAGAACCAAGAAGTTAAAAAACAACCCAAGAAGGTACAAACTTCACTAGTGCTTTTCCGGTCCACATAGTCTCCCGCATGATCCGAGTCCGCGTAGACAATGGTTTCTACGCCAGTCCCTTTAGGATATCAAAATCCTAAATGTATAGGCCCTTAATGTATCCGAAGATACGCTTAACCGCTTCAAGGTGAGAGGCTTTGGGAGCCTCTTGCAAGCGAGCACAAAGGCAAACACTAAACATGATATCCGGTCGAATTGCCGTTAGGTACAACAAACTACTAATCATACCTCTATAGTTGGTGTTCTCTACCGACTCACAATCATCATTTACGGTGAGTTTAGTATCTGATGCCATTGGGGTCTTCATTGGTCTAGATTATTCTAATCCAAATTTCTTTAGCATTTCTTTAGCATACTTAGATTGACTAAAGAAAATACCATCGTCCATTTGTTTAATTTGGAGTTCTAAAAAGAAGTTAAGTTCTCCCATCATACTCATTTCAAACTCATCATGCATGATTTTGGCAAAGTCATAACACAATTCTTTACAAGTTGAGCCAAATATAATGTCATCAACATATATTTGCACGATTATGAGGTGAGAACCTTTCTTCTTTGTAAAGAGCGTGTTGTCTTCCATCCCCATGGTATACTCATGTTTAACAAGAAATACTTTAAGTCTATCATACCAAGCTCTGGGTGCTTGTTTAAGACAATAAAGTGCCTTCTTAAGCTTGTAAACATGATCCGGTTTCTCAAAATCAATGAAGTCGGGAGGTTGAGCCACATATACCTCCTCATTGATCAAACCATTAAGAAACGCACTCTTTACATCCATTTGTTGAAGCTTAAAGTCTAAGGCACATGCGTAGGCTAAAAGGATTCTAATGGATTCTAATCTTGCTACCGGTGCATATGTCTCGTCATAATCAATCCCTTCTTGTTGATTATAGCCTTGAGCTACAAGTCTAGCTTTGTTACGAGACACAACACCATTCTCATCTAGTTTATTCCTATAGACGCATTGGGTTCCTATAATGGTAGAACTTCTAGGTGGAGGAAAAAGTTCCCAAACATCATTAGCAAGGAGACGAAACAAAAGAAGTTGCTTTGGTTTTGGACTTGAGATCTTAGGGTCCTTTGATTTAAGTGACCAATGATATTATTGAGAGTATGATCCTTAGACTCCTTAATGTTTACTTCCTTTTCAACACTAAGGTCTTCAACTCTTATTTTTCTAACCTCTTTATCTTTAACTACTTCTATTTCATCCAAGTCATCATCAACCAATGGTGGTGTCTTGGGTAAAGGAGGGGTTTCATCAAAAGTCACGTTAAGTGATTCTTCAATTAAGCCCTAGGTTCTATTGAGGACTATGTAGGCTTTGCTAGTTTGGGAATAACCTAAAAGATACATTCGTAAGACTTTGGGTCGAACTTGATAAGGTAGTCTTTGGTGTTGAGGATGAAGCACTTGCTTCCAAACACCCTAAAGTATTCTAATGAGGGTTTCTTACCTTTAAGAATCTCATAGGGGGTCTTTCCTAGGAAAGGTCGAATAAGAATTCGGTTGAGAATATAAGTCGATGTGTCCACGACATTGCACCAAAACTTTTGAGGCAAACATTGCTCGTTTAACATCGTCCTACTCATCTCCTGGATGGTCCTATTCTTCCTTTCAACTACCCCATTTGATTGTGGAGTGCGAGGAGCCGAGAAGTTATGGGTAATACCATGAGCTTCACAAAAGGCACTAAATTGCACTTCATTATCAAATTCCCTACCATGATCCGTCCTAATAGAGACAATTGGACATCCTAGTTGATTTTGAATTCTTCGACTAAAGATTCCGAAATGATCGAAAGCTTCATTCTTAGATGCCAAAAATCTAGTCCAAGTGAATCTAGAATAGTCATCAACTATAACTAGGGTATAAAGGTTACCTCCATAACTCCGTATGGCGGAAGGTCCAAAGAGATCCATATGTAGGAGCTCTAAGCACCGAGAGGTTGAAACCAAATTCTTGGCTTTGTGACTTGAGTGAACTTGCTTTCCGACTTTGCAAGCATCACAAAAGTGACTATCAAACTTCATCTTGGGGAGGTGTCTTACCAACTCCTTAGAGACTAAAGATTGAATTAAACGCATATTAGCGTGACCTAATCTCCTATGCCAAAGAGTAGAACTATCAACTATAGTCGCAAGACATATGTTGTCTTTTGACTTCTTATTGACCTTCATGACATAAAGCCCATGCTTTCTAACACCTTTTCCAATGACCTTTCCATCTTTTACGATTTCAATGGTCATGGAGTCAAGAGAAACCGTACCTTTGCAAATGATATTACCACGTAGACTACTAGCGAATGTGACGTTACCTCCATCATATGCTTTGTAGCGCGAGAACAAACTTCGATTACCCGTCATGTGTTTAGAACAACCACTATCCTTAATCTACTCGTCGGTTTCCAAATCAATTCCCAAGCATATCTAGGTAACAACACACACAATCAAACATTTGGTCCCCAATATCTCATGGGTCCAAAATTGTTAGTTCCAAACATCCTTGCATTTGGTTGGGATGCACGAATGGAGGACGGGTTCCTCATGACGAACAAAAAGGAGGAGGATAATAATTCATATAACCATTTTGTTGTTCATTATTTCTCCTAGGTGTATTTGATCTTGGTTTAGAGTTGTGGTCATTCCTTCTAGGTGTTGGAGTTTTACTTCTAGGTCGTGAATTGTTTTGACTATCTCTTCTAGGTGTTGTCGTTCTACTTCTAGGCCTAGACTCATTCCATACTCTTGGTGGAGTAAAATATGGTCTTGATAAACTTCTATTTCCCATTACCTCAAGGGCTTATAGAACTTGTCAACGGCATTGTCGTCAAGTATGGGTAAATTGACCTTGTTAACAATAAGATGCTTTGGTTGTTCACCTAAATTTGACTTTTCAGAAAATTCAAGATTTTCAGCAAAAACTCTCTCTGGCCGCGGTTCCTTATCTAGGGCGGCGGTTCCATAGTGATAAGGAACCGCCCTATACAATCTGGGACCGCGTACAACAGACGATTTTTCTGAAAATCTGACTTGTTTAGGTTCACTAGTTGATGCTTCATTTGAGTTAAAACCTATACCAAGTCTTTCCTTAGAATTAATTTGTTTGTTTAACATATCATCAAGAGCACTAGTACCTTTCATGAACTTTTCTAATTTGATGGAGGTGCTCTTGAGATCTTCATTCTCTAATCTAAGTTTCTCACAACTTAAGCAACCTAAATCAACTTCTTTATTTTTCTCAAGCTTGGCTAATTTCTCCCTAAGTTCATTGATCTCATTTTCAAGCTTAGTTTTGGTTGATTTTAAGGTTTTGTTCTTTTTTATGAATTTAAGGCTAAGTTTGTGTAAATTATCATATTGGCCTTCTAATTCAATATCATCTAAGGTGGAGCTATCATTGCTATAATATTCGGTTTCGGAATGTACCTCTTTAGAAGCATTAGCCATAAGACATTTCTCCTCTTTGGGTTGTCATCAACATCTTCACCGCTATCGCTCCAAGAACCGCTAACGAACGTCGTGTGATTCTTATCGCGTGAAGACTTTGGACAATCACCAATGAAATGATTTGGATCACTACATCTAAAGCAATTCCTATCACCTTTTTCGTTCTTAGCAAACCGATTCTTTGAGAATGGTTTATTGATATTGTTGGGTTGCCTCACGTGTTGACCTCAACTATTGAAGAACCTCTTGAAATATCTCACCGCCAATGCATACTCCTTGTCGTCCCTTTCCGAGGAACTATCATGATCGCTTTGTGCCTTCTTGGATTTGAGTGCAAGAGACTTCCTTTCACTCTTGGTTTTCACCAATTCCGAGTCCTTCAAAATTATCATATCATAAACCTTCAAGTTGCCTATGAGTTCATCGAGTGATAAAGTTGAGAGATCTTTCGATTCTTCAATCGACGTGACTTTTGCTCTCCACTTCGGATGTAAGGCCCTTAGAAACTTCCTAATATTGTTCTTGCTAGAAAAACCTTCATCAAGTGCTTTTAGACTAGTAATAATAGTGTTAAATCTAGCAAAGCATTATCAATAGTTTCATCTTCTAAGATGACAAATTGTTCATATTGTTGGACAAGAAGATCGATTTTGCTTTCTTTGACTTGGCTATTACCTTGATGGGTTACTAAAAGAGTGTTCCAAATATCTTTAGTCGTTTCACACATAAAAATCCTTTCATACTATTTCTTAGGTAAAGCATTATAAATCACCATTTTAGCCTCATTTTTTTCGAAAGTTTCTTTTTAGTATCGTCATTAGGTTTGTCAAAAGTGACCAATTATTTTGTTTTAGAAACTTCATTAAATTGATAAGGTAAAAAATCACCATTCGTAATAACATGCCAAAGATCTAAATCTTTTGATTTCACAAAGTCTCAAATCTATTTTTCCAATAAGTAAAACTATCGGTTTCAAAAAGTTGTGGTCTTTGCATAGATTGCCCTTCTAGGTACTTGTTGGAATCTATAGATCGATTCAAGTTTTAAAATACAATATACTTTAAAGATTCTTGAGCAACCTCGCTCTGATACTAATTGTAGAAACTAGAAGGGGGGTTGAATAGTTTCTTATATTTACTTGTTAAAAGATGGTTTTCAAAAACTCCTTTTTCAAAAAAACATAGGCTTGAGGAAATATGTGAAATCTTCTTATGCCCAATATTAACAATGATAGTGTAACTAAACTAATACTAACTATTGTATATGCACAAAGAATAAAGAATGTAAAGAGTTAAGGGTAAAGAAAGATCAAACCAAACACCAAGGATTCATAGTGGTTCGGCAACGAAGCTCACTCCTCGTTCCTACTCCACTCCTCAAGTACTCCTTACTCGAGAGTTCACTACACAACAAGCTCCTTATGGTGGAGAAATCCGTACACGTTGCTTAACCAGTTTCCGACTCTAAGCTAAAAGTCAAGCCCTAATCGTAGCTAGGACCAATCTACACAACTATACTTAGTACATACACAACTTCCAAATAGACACAACTACTTGGATCTTCACAACTATGACACAACAACAAAAGTATAAAATTTGATCTTTAAAGGATCTTTGGTGGTGGACTCAATACTTCACAAGGATAGTGTTCTTCTCTTTGCACTTGAGTAGGAAGGGATGGATGGGATAGATTCACTTCTAAACAAGTAGTAATCAATCAAATGATCAAGGATTTGAGTGATTTAAGAAGTATGTTTGAATCTGGAAATTTATGTGCCAAAGAGGTGAAGAGAAAATCTGAGAATGGTCCACTATTTATAGGACAAAGGGCCAACGGCTATATCTGCCCGCGGTTCCCTATCTCAGCCGGCGGTACCTTATCGATAAGCAACCGCCTAGGCACTAGGGAACCGCCGGAGTAGACTCCGCTCCCTTTTTGTCCTTTAGTGGTGGAGGTCTTATCTGATTATAAAATATCCTGAAAGAATATTCCAAATCAAAAAAGAATATACCATTTTCAAATTTTCAAATATTTAATTTAATAAAACATTTTCTTAAAAAGGAAGTTTAATAAAAAACTTGTCACACTTAATGAAAGGTGAGTTTTAAGAAAAGATTAAATCACTTGATCACTTGATTAAGGTTAGTACTTGTTTATTCATACCTTAAGTGAAAATGGGTAAAATGAAAAATACTTGAACTCAAGAATTCGTTTTTCGTTGTTTTCGTAAATGCTTGTTTTTACATATTTTCGTAATCAAAACTAAGCGAGACCGAAAAATGCATGTAACGTTTTTAGGCATTATTGTATTAACACAAATTTTGAGTATACTTTTAGGATCAAGATGTGAAACACTCGTTACGATCTTAGATGATAGATATTGATTATAACACCCCAAAATATTCATACTTTAGTTCAGCGGAAGAGTCGTTAGTGTTACGGGATAGCACATTACTTAGATTATAGACAACGCTTGAAAATCGCGTCGTATAATAGTAAAGCATTTTCCATTCATAAATCTCAAATTACATAGGTCCCAAGTCATAGTATTTTATACAATTATACAAAACATTTTAATGGAAATTTTATTTGAATGCGGGCCATAAATTCTTGTCGTCTTCCCGAGAATTACCTTCAAGTACTTGAGATAAAACATGTTAAAAGGTCAGCGAAAACGCCGAGTGAATTCATAGAGTTTAATAAAAACCATTAATATATCATCGATATATAATTATTACCAAAAATCATTTTGTACAAATCTTTGTAATAGGCCATAAAATAGGCCAAAGACATTTTATACAACTCGTAGTCGTAAATCATAATATAGGCTTCTGCCTTTAAAACCATTATACGAACAATTGTCGTAAAAGAACATCATACAATACGTTTTGTATCGTTGTATAAAGTTTAATAAAAACCGTTATATTATAATGGTTATGTAAAACCAAAACACGAACATAATATCAATAATAAGACCCCGTATTGCTAGTCAAGCAATATATTATAATTCAATTCGTACATCAGTAGTTTCAATATTGGATCGTTATAAGCCGCATGACATTGCTACCTTACTATAACAAACAACGGGTAGCTAACCAGGAATTCATTTTCCCATCTAAAACAGTGTGTCGTCACAATAATCACGCTTATATAAATCTTCTCATACATAAATTCGCTTACCAATCAATGTGGCACGACGGGGATCAACTGTCAAGGCGCGAACTGGGGTGATCTTCCCCAAATAGTACTATTATATGCATAAGCGTCTACCAAATCATGGTAGTTCACAATTCATGCTAATGGGACTTTTAGAGACATAACATAACTAATAATAATCCATTTCATTTCATTTATCGGGTCATATAATCATTCATCGGGTCATATAATCATTCGGGTCCATATCAATAAGAAAATAATCGGGACAACTGGTGTCCTATTTTATTAAAACTAACATGTTATCTCCCTCACAAGTTTATAAAACATTTCAGAAAACATTTAAAAGAGTGCGAGGTTATGAACTCACATTTATTGGGAAAGGCGGGTTATCGACGTTTTGAATGTATGGTACGTGCTTCAATCACGGAAACCTAGACAAATAATAGTCGTCTTAGACTCTTGTACAATTACTTTATAAAAATAATGGTTATATGTATATATTATGATATCATAAGTATGATGATGATCAAGTGGGATTTTATCTCTTCATAAACATTATAGTGTTATGTGTTAGTCAATTTTTTTACTAGTTACACTAGTTTCAACTTATTTATATATTAAGGCCCAATAAGCCCATTAAAAGTCCAATAAATTATATTAGCTCATTTTATACTTTTAATACCAGGTCTATATTCACATGTTAGGCCCAAGTGGTGTTGATCCCAAACTTAGATCGATTAGCTTTGTGTATACGAGATTAGATCAAGTAATACACGTAGAGAAACTTTTGTATATGCTTTATGAATCTAAGTGTTATGCGGAATTTAACACTTAAACAAGAACACACAAGATGTAAACAAACTTTCACTTTGATTATGAATGTCGAACTTGCTTACAATGAAAGATGTTTACGAATGAAAACTTATATCAAACATTAACCTAAAGGCCTTCTTTTATAGACATAAGAAGCCTTGTACAATAATCTACGTATCAGCTATTCTAGGTAAAGATAAATATAGAAAATACATTGTCGTTTCTATCCTTACTAGAAGTATTCTAGAATATAATAAACGTGTAGATTATATCTTCCATCAGTGCTTGTCTTCAATGTGTCAACGCTTGACTTTAACTTGTCAACGCTTGAGCTGTCAGCGCTTGTTTTGTTCTTGTCAACGCTTGAATTGTTCTTGCCAGCGCTCAAGTGATCTGGCTTTAATTTATTACCAACAATCCTCCCCTAAACTTGATATCCACTCTTATGATCAAGTTTCTGAATAAGCATTAAGGACTAGGAGGAATCTTACAAACCTTCTCATATTGGTAATGAATAAATCTGATCAAATCTTTTGCCACGTCACTTGAATAATCTATTTCCAGCTGAGTGTCCTTCATCTTCTCCAAAATAGCCTTGGATATGAAATACTGAGCATCCACAAGTAGATACTCAGCAAACTTTGTAGAACTCAAATGGTATACACCAGCAGCTGAATATAACCTCCATTGAAGACCACTGAGGTCATCTTCAAGATCCTTCCAAATTGCAGGATCTTCATCTTTTGGCCCACACATTCTTTTGAATGTGGTCCAAAGTTTTATTCCATTAGCTGAAGTTGGTGCTTAAGCCTCATACTTGGTCTCCAGCAACCTCCAAAGGTCCACCAAGTCTTTTCTATCACAACTTGCAAACAAAGATATGAGAGTGGTAAAAGTGTGTACCTCCTTTTCGAATCTGCCAATCTTCCAGAACCCACATTCATCTTCTTCATAGCTAACAATGTGGTTCCTGGAATCTAATGGTAACACTAGCACCATATCTGAAGCTTCTAATGGGGAGAGCTTGAGGCTCTTTCTTATAACTGCTTCACTTGGATATACTGGATCCATATCTTTTGGAAACTCAAATGAAATTCCCTTCTTCACTGGCCTGGGAACCATCATAGCTTTCTTAATTTCCATTTCTTCTGCAAGTTGCTCCTTTCTTTCATCTGAAAGAAGTCTGAGAGTGTTGGCTTCCTGCACTCTCACCAAATGGGATAAGCCCTGTTTTCCAACTCATCAAATGTCAAAGTCTTCAACTTCTGATATGTCCATCCAACTCCATGACATCTGAGCAACATAAAGTAGAGCTCCCTTCTATCCCTTTTCAACTCTGAGAGAATATTGCTTGCCTTGTGTTTCAAAATTACCTAGCAATCCTTCTGAACTCTAAGAAGAAGCTCCAAACCCCATATTTGATCTGAAATGGTCAAGTCTGGATTATCCATGCATCTTTCTTCCCAAGCATTGTACATTTGAACCACCTCTGGCATGTCAAAGTCAACCTGCAATTTCAATTCTCTCAACTTTTCCCTAGCAAACTCATCACCATACTCAAGCCTTTCAGGTTCTATAATCATCACACTTGAGTCTGAGCTAGCTTCATCACTTTCTTCTTCTGAAGTCACAACAAATGGTGACTTTTCCTTTTCACCTTGTTCCATCATTTGTTCAGCCAATCTTCTATCAAATTCAACTTGAGCTGCATCCTTTGGAACAATATCTTCTACCATTTTACCCTTACCCTTATCTGATGGTGCAATGGTTGGTAAGGTAGATGGTAATACCTGAGTAGAAACCTCCTTGATGATAGTTGATGACTGGGATACATCACCTTGATGTGCAGGTCTGTCAACGCCCAAATTTATCCTATCAGCGCCCAAAATACTTCTATCAGCGTCCAAATTTTCCTTGTCAACGCTCAATTATTTTCCCTCAGCGCCTTGTGTAACTTCTCTCAACATAGCTGTAAATGATAAATTCAAGTTGGTGGGAGAGACTAAGGACGTATAAAAACCTGTTTGTTTCTTCAAAGTTGTAAGGACCTCAGCAACATCCATTGATTGACCATCCTGGTTGCCCTTATCACTCAGATTTATTTGATCTTCCTCCCCTTTGGAAGATTCCTCCAGACCCCTTCTAGCACGATCACTTTCCAAAACAACAATCCTCTCCCTCAATTGCTTGAGTTCAAGGCCTTGTGAGCTGACAATTTGTACTAAGTCTGCATTTTGCTTTTGCAAGCTTATGCAGACTGCCGTCAATTCCAAAAGAGTCATTGGTTCCAGTCTGCCCTCTTCTAAAATGGGGATTTGACCTCCCAAGTCAGATTCATTGGGCAAGGATGAGGACTTAATGATGGTGGGACTGCCTTGGCCAGCTTCTAAGCCAGAACCAATAGTCCCAGCCTCATCCAGGTAACCAGCCACACTTGTGGTGGTGGTTCTCTCTACTACATGGCTAGGACCACCAGAGGAGAACACTCCAATAGTCCTTTGGCGTTTCATCAACCTATATTCAGGGGGTGTGGAAGATGGTGTGGAAGAATGGGTAGATGTGGGTTGGTTAAGGGGTGTTTGGGATTGTGAACGTTGTGTGTCAGTGTTGGAAATAGGCACATCAACGCCAACATTTAATGTATCAGCGTTGAAGGATTCAAAGTCAATTTGCATTTGTTCGGGTGAGGGTAAAGGTTCAGGAATTGGTTCAAGTTGTGGTTGAGGGTCAATTTGAGGTTGAGGGTCTGGTTGGGGTTGTGCTGCTGCAATAACATCAAGCATGGCTTGGGTTAAAGGTAAGTCTCTATGGGGTGGTTAATCCATCTTCATAAAAATAGCTTTCTTTTGCTCAGGGATCTTATAAAAATCATTGTGATCCCTTGAGCAGTAACCTTGATCATCAAAAACCATTTGCAGAAAACGGGGATAAGCTAAAGTCATTTTTGTCCCCTTGTTTTTACACATCCCCTCAAAAATCATTTTAGAATAGTTATATTTTTGCCCTGTTGCAATGCACACAATAGCACTTGCAATGGATCCATTGATCTCATTGTGTGCAGTACATTTGGGACTCAAACATTGAAGGAGGACATGTATGAGGTACTTCCAGGCTGGGGGAAATTCCTGCTTATGATACTTATTAAGAGTACCTTCATCAGGAAAAGGATATCCCAAAGCCCTAAGCCCTTGTTCTATTTCATTTATGGGAAGGGTGGCTATACCATCAGCATCATCAAGATGCAAGGCTTGGCGTACCAAGGCCTCAATAACCACCCAAGATCTCCCATGAACAATAGAAGTCAATGTGGTCACTCCATTAACTGTTGAGGAACTAACAGTGTTCCAAAACTGCTTAATGTGTGTGACTGGAATGAGTGGTGCATGAGAAAGAGCATACCTTAATGGGGATGCGTTCAAATACGCCACCATTTTTGTGTATTGGGGAAACAGAGCATCATCAGTGTCAAGATAAGCAATCATGTTGTGTTGTGATCTGAACCCCAATTCCAATTCTGTTGGTTTAAACTTTGGTGCCATTGATGAAAGCTGTTAATTGTAAGTGAAGAAGATGAAGTTGATAAGAGAAAAGTGTTAGACAAGAATTATAGATACCCTGTTTAAAATAGGAGCCAAATTTATAGGAGAGAAAGAATGCATGTGATTGGCCCAAAAATAGGCAAAGATTTTCAAAAATCAATCATGAAAATATTGAAAAAGTTATAAGTTACCTCATGCATTAAATGAAAGTAACAACTCCTAAAATTACGGCTTGAAAATATGTCAAAAAGTAACAACTGGGTAGGTCCCATTGAGTGTCAACGGTAAAAAATAACCTATCAACGCCCAACGGCTATAATCTTGTCAACGTTTGCCTATAGCCATGTCAGCGTCCAATTTGGTCACAACAACGCTTGGAAAATTCTTGTCAGCGTCCAAAAATAAAAATATTTTAAAAAGTGAAAAATGACCTTAACGAGTAATTTATCCTAGAGAAGATAACCAAAAGCTGATAATTATTATAGGGCGGCAAGCACTGTCCAGTTATGCACACTTGCATAAGCAAGATAGACATAACAGTCCTCTAGTGTCCCTTGCTAACCAAAACTCTTAACAACTAAGTTACCTTATAAAATCCTTGTTACTCCCAGGTAAATCCCATATCAAAATCATTCCCAAGTCTCCCAACAGACCACAACCAATTCTAGGCCAAAAATGTCTTGGCAGCATGCAAAGTTGATATACTATGCATGCTACAGTGCCTCATGATTTAGTAAAACTAACTCATACTCACCTGTGGACACAATATAGAATTGTGATAAGAGTATCATATGGATACCCAAACATCCTAAAGGTTCCTAAAACCTCCCCTTAAACTATGATACAAAAAGTTTGCTAAAATCATGCATGAACATAAAAAAATTATGTCAAGATAGGAATGAAACATTCCAACCATCATCCATAAATAAAAACTTGTCCAAATGCTTCTCCATTGATCCATAAGCAACTCTGTATCCAATGGTATACTGCTAACACCATCTGCACATTTAGATTGAAAACCAAAAAACTAACATTGTTGCTGACAACGCCCCAATAACACATGACAGCGTTGAGGGAAGCTTTGTCAGCGTTACACAATTATATTGCTGACAACGTTACAAAAACACTTATCAGTGTTCAAGCAACCTTTGTCAGTGGTAGAAAAATATAGTGGAAAATCTAAATCATCAATAAGACCAACAATAATAATGCATCATCCTGTACATACTTTTACAAAAAGAATCCAAAACACATATTATGTGAGATTGACCATTCCAATACTTGTTACCAAGTATTGAAATCTCCCAGCATCAAAAGGTTTAGTTAATAAATCTGACACATTTTCCTCAGTGTCAACCCTATCTGGTTGTATTAAACCTTTCTCAAAGCAATCTCTTATAAAATGGTGTCTAATTTCTATGTGTTTAGTTTTAGAATGATGTAGAGGATTCTTAATGATGCATAAAGTACTATTATTGTCAACAAATATCTTAGTATGCATGAAATTATACCCATAATCCAACAGCTGATTCTGAATCCACAAAACTTGGCCACAACATGCAGCTGCAGCCACATACTCTGCTTCAGTTGTAGAATTAGCCACCACTGTTTGTTTCTTGCATTACCAAGATATCAACCTGCTCCCAAGAAACTGACATCCACCAGTTGTGGATTTCCTATCAAATTTATCACCTCCATAGTCACTATCTGAATATGCAATCAGCTCCAATGGTGAATCCTTTGGGTACCACAAACCAAGACTAGGATAGCATCTTAGGTACCTAAAGATCCTCTTCACAGCATAAAGGTGACATTCTTTGGGAGTCACTTGATGTCGTGCACAAGCACACACAGCAAACATAATATCAGGTCTGGAGGCAGTAAGATACATCAAGGATCCAATCATGGATCTATAATGCCTGACATCAACATCTTTCCCATCTCCAATCTTTCCCCAAGGGTGTTCTCTATCCATAGGAGTAGTAGCCCTCTTTTCATGTGGAGAAAAGCCAAACTTCTTCAAGATCTCAGCAACATATTTGTCCTGGGAGATGAAGATACCATCTTCTTTCTGCTGAACTTGTAAACCAAGAAAGAAGTTCATCTCCCCCATAGCACTCATCTTGAATTTGTCTATCATAAGCTTGGAGAAATCCTCACTCATCTTTGGATCAGTAGACCAAAAAATGATATCATCGACATAGACCTGCACAAGCAACACATCCTTGCCTTTCTTCTTTGTAAACAGTGTTTGATCTATGGTGCCCCTCTTGAATCCATTGTCCACCAAATAGGTAGACAGAGTACCATACCATGCTCTAGGGGCTTGATGAAGGCCATACATAGCCTTTTTGACTCTATACACTTTATCTGGATGCTCTGGATCCTCAAAACCAGGAGGTTGCATGACATATACTTCCTCAACAATGGTGCCATACAAGAAAGCACTCTTGACATCCATTTGATAGACTGTGAAGCCCATGTAGGAGGCATAGGCTAGAAAAATCCTAATAGCTTCAATCCTTGCAACTGGTGCAAAGACCTCCTCATAGTCTATCCCCTCCTCTTGTGTATAACCTTGAGCCACTAACCTTGCCTTGTTTCTGACCACAATACCTCTTTCATCTCTTTTGTTCCTGAGAACCCATCTTGTCCCTATAGGTCTGACATATCTAGGACAATCAACCAGCTCCCAAACATCCTGAATTGCAAATTGGTTAAGCTCATCCTGCATTTCTTCCACCCAACTTGGTTCTTTGAGAGCATCAAATATTTTCTTGGGTTCTTCTTGTGACAGAAAACATGCAAACAAACATGCTTGCACAAGAGGGGTATCAACCTTCTTGTGTATATTGGCAATAAACCCACCAAGACCTTGATGAGATCTTCTAGTCTGAACTGGAGTCATAATATCACCAATGATCTGAGATGTGGGGTGATTCTTCATTGTGGAAGTCAGAACTCCTCCTTCAAAAGGTCTGGTGTCCTCAACCTCACGCTCCATGTTGCCAATATTTTCTTCATCAGACTCTCTTTGATCAATGTGAACTTCTTCAAGAATATTGGAAGGTCCAGCTTGTTCAAAACTGGAAGAGAAAAGATGCCCATAAGTGTTGTCAACGTCTGAATCTTGGTTGTCAGCGTCTGGGCTAACAGCGCTTGAAATGTTGTTGTCAACGTCTGAGCCATCAACGTCTGAATTGTTCTTGTCAGCGCTAGATTTGCCTTTGTCAGCGCCTGAAGAACCATGCATGTTTGTATCTGGTGGTATTTGGAAACCACCATTATCTTGTCCAGCAGTAGCAGCAGCAGCAAAAGCATCTGTCCAAATGGGAATTGTGACATATTCTAATGTAGGAGATGCCTTTTCTGCTTGTGATCCAACCTTCTCATGAACCTGTGTACCTGAAACATTAACAACTTGTTCCTCCACAACATTTGAAGTGACCTTCATAATGTCTGGATTAGTGACAGGCATATAATTTAAAGTTCTAGATAAGGGTTCCAAATCAAACAACCAATTAGGACCACTTTTAGGATCACTAGGTTTATTCTCTAAGAACCTAACATGTACTCTTTCAACTATACGTTTGTCCTCTTTAAGATAAACCCTATAACCCTTGCTCTGCACTGAATACCCCATGAAGTAACCCTCATCACCTTTTGCACTAAATTTCCCTAAGGCATCACTAGTATCCAACACTACTACATGACAACCAAAAGGTCTGAGAAAACCAATATTAGGTTTTCTTCCCCAAAGTAACTCATAAGGTGTTTTGTTCTGAATTTTGTTAACCAATGCTCTATTTTGCACATAGCAAGCTGTATTAACAGTCTCAGCCCAAAAGGCTATTAGAAAGTGAGCATCAGCCAACATTGTTCTGGCTGCTTCAATTAGGGTTCTATTTTTCCTCTCAGCAACCCCATTTTGTTGTGGGGTTCTAGCAATACTAAATTGCCTAGTAATTCCTTTCCCGGCACAGAAATCATCTAGCTTCTTGTTCCTAAATTATCCACCATTATCACTCCTAAGCATTTTAACCTCATTGCCAGACCTTTTCTCAATCTGAGTGATAAAATCAATAAGAACATCAGCTGTGTCACTCTTTATAGCTAGGAAGAATGTCCAAGTAAACCTAGAAAAGTCATCTGTGACAACAAAGCAGTATGACTTACCATTCAAACTTTCTATATTGGTTGGACCAAAGAGGTCCATATGAAGCATATGAAGAGGTCTGGAACTAGTATGCACCTGTTTGGACTTGAATGAGACCTTGTGCTGCTTGCCTTTAAGACATGCAACACAAGAGTGGTCATTGTGGAAGGCCTTCTCGGGCAAACCATCAACTAAACCAAGCCTCACAAGTCTATTTATATTTTTAAAATTTATGTGCCCTAGTCTCCTGTGCCACAAATTACTCTCATCTGCTGAGGCCTTAGCATAAAAACAAGACATATTGGTATTCATTTTAATTCCATTTAAATTCACATTATATATGTCCTTATGCCTAGGTGTTCTATACTCAATATATTTCTCATCAGGGATCTTAAAATCCTTGCTTAACACCAAACACTCAGTATCAGTAAAAAAAACTTTATTTTTGTTATCACATACTTGTGATACACTAAACAGATTATAATCAAGTTCTTTTACCAGGAAGACGTTCTCAAAACACAGATTATTGGTGAGAAGGGTTCGTTTGCCTTTGATTGTACCATAACCACCTCCAAAGTATACCTTATCACCATCTTTAATAGGGGTGAAATTCGTCAGATAGTCTTCCTTCCCTGTCATGTGCCTTGAGCATCCACTATCCCAATATCCATAATCATTGATCTGTCTTTGAATGCCCTGCACATAAAGAAAACAAATTAGTTTTCTTTGGGAACCCAAGTCTCAAAAGACTTGGATTCATCTGGTTGTTCAATAAGAACAGACTTAGTTCTCACAACAACCCCATTCTCATCCTTTTTAGGATGAAATACCCAGTTAACCCCAATAGGTTTTGTAATGACCTTTGATATGTAATTAAATCTATTGCAAGTCATTGAAATTCCATTATCATTAGGGTTTTGATCTTTCTTGGGTCTCCATGTTAAGCTTGAAGAAGCTTTAGACCCCTTACCTTGTGGCTGCAAATATTTAGGTCTTGTCACGTTTCTGTCAGCGTTAGAATTTGTCCTGTCAACGCTGATTTTACCCTTGTCAGCGTTGAACCTAGGGTTTGCTACAGAAACCCATTGCCTATTTGACCAGGTGTTTGTCTTTTGAAAGGGTCTTTGTCCATGAGTGTTAGACCTTCTAGAAAAGAATGGGGCAGGTCTAATCACTTGGGGACTTTGCGGCACATAAGGTTTGGGTCTGACAATGTTTGACTTTCTAACAACGTTGACTTTGTTCCTGACAGCGCTGAAATTGTTCCTGTCAACGCTGTATTTGGGAGCGTTGACACACTTGTAAGCCAAATGTGAAAAGCTACCACAAGTGTAACAGGCTTTCTTAGACACAACCTTAGGTCTAGAAGAGAAGAAACTTGTTCCATGATTGCTAACTTGGCTCTTGGGTGACCTATTATTCCTATACATCTCTGCATATTTAATGGTAGGTCTTCTAACAGTGTTTGAGCCTAGGTCAACAGCTTTGCCAGTGATTGGGTTAGTAACCTTAATGGGTGGTGATTCATTGGGACTTTCACATAGCAAACCTCCCTTAACAAATAAAGTAGGGTTAGCTTTCTTCCACTCATTTAGGTCAGTCAATTTTGTTGATACTCTTCCACTGGAGTGACAACTCTTGGTGGAGGAATGAATTCCTCCTCTTGGAGCTCTGGTAAACCAGTCCAAGATAAGTCCCTTCTCTGGACACCATAGAAGTCACCAGCTGGTGGTGGAACCAAAGAGTAATCATTCATCCCAATCCCAGTCATGTCTTTAGGATCCCTTTGTTTAGCTACACAGTCTCCTAGGGTTTGGGTGGCTTTATCAAATCTTTGAATATTGAGGCTAACATTATCTTTATTCTTAATGGCCTCATCTAACTTAGCTTGTAATTCACCATTAACCTTTTTCATGATGTTTCTAATATCCATACTACCCTCTAACTCATGTTTTAAGATATTGATCTTATCTTTTAAGTCAAATTCCATTTTCTTGTATTCAGAAACGGTTTTCTCAGTTTCAGTAAGAGCTAGTTGGTAATTAGACAATTTATATCTTTCAGTACTCATGTCATCTTTTAGTTTTAACACCTCTTTGTTAAGTCTTTCAGTATTTAACCTACAACCTTTGCTGCAAAAAGCATCATCATATACCTCATTATCAAATGAAGAGGAGGAGTGTGCCATGAGAGCATATTCAACATGCTCTTCTTCTTCAATATCAGCAACCAAAGCTTTGTCCTCTTCAACATTCTTAGCCAGATAGCTCCAATCCCATCCTGTACCATCAATTCCTTGAACTGCAACCATAGCTTTGGAATCCTGAGCTTTAACAACCTGACTTGAGGGTTTACCAGCATCAGATCTTCTAGGAGATCTGCATTCCCTCATGAAGTGCCCCATACGATGACAGTTGTAGCATTCAACTTTGGATTTATCAAATCCAGCTGTGTCTTTAGCATTGAAGGTCATCTTCTTTTTAAACATTCTGTTCCACCTATTTGCTCTTATACTAGCAAGAGCCATGTTCCACTTGATGTCTATCTCTTCCAAGTGCTCATCGCTTATCTGCTCAAGGTCCTCATATGTAATCACTGAACCATTGGGCAAAGAAGCAATGTAAGCACAAACAGTATCCAAATCCAAACCAGCAGGTTTAACTCTTGGGGAGTCATTCTTGAATGTGTCAGCGTCTGAATAGGAGACGTTGACAGGACTTGTTCCAGCGCTGACATATGATGATCCAGTAACTGGATGCATATAAGAGTCCTTCTGATTGAATTGACCTTCACTATGAGAGAAGAAGGCCATGTTGCTGGTGGTAGATTTGCTTCCATGCTCTGAAAGAGTTTCATCTTCCAACAGTCTTAGTTTGTTGTAGATGTCATCAAACGAGGAGCTCTTGTACGTATTGTTGGTAAGAATAGATCTTGCCTCAATCTTCCATGCCTCACCAAGATTTTTAAGAAAGGTAGCATTGGTGTCAACATCACCAACTTGTGTCCCTATGAAGGAAAACTTGCTTGTGATGTCAAGCAATCTGCTTCTCACACTACTCAGTTTCTCATTGGGTTGAGCTTTGAAGACAGCATAATCATGCAGAAGTTGCTTTTTCTTTTCTTCCTTAGTGTCTGCATTGCCACCATATGCAACTTCAAGAGCTTCCCAAAGATCCTTAGCAGATTCATAGCCTCTATATTTATGCTGGTTTTCTTGTCCCAAAGAGACTTTCAGAATATATAGGGCTTTCATGTCAACCCTTTTCTTTGCAATATCATCAGCAGCTACAGCTCTACCATCTCCAGGTTTTTCTTTCTTATCCTCTTCAGGGCATCCTTCAACAGCTGATCTTTGAGTAATGGCATCAAGAATCTTTTGAGCTTTATTGAAAGTGTTTCCATATTCAATAATCTCCCAGAGTGTGTAGTCATAGATCCCTAGATATTGTTCAAAGTTGAACTTCCATAAGTCAAAGTTGGTTGCATCAAGCATGGGAATCTTGATGTTTGGTAAGGCTGAGGAGGAGGAGGTTATTGCTTCAGACATGATGTTGTTAGGGTTTTGGTGTTTTTAGGGTTTTGGTGTTCTTTAAGATCAAAAGTTCCTCAACAAGCTCTGATACCACTTGTTGATCCCAAACTTAGATCGATTAGCTTTGTGTATACGAGATTAGATCAAGCAATACACGTAGAGAAACTTTTGTATATGCTTCATGAATCTAAGTGTTATGCGGAATTTAACACTTAAACAAGAGCACACAAGATGTAAACAAACTTTCACTTTGATTATGAATGTCGAACTTGCTTACAATGAAAGATGTTTACGAATGAAAACTTATATCAAACATTAACCTAAAGGCCTTCTTTTATAGACATAAGAAGCCTTGTACAATAATCTACGTATCAGCTATTCTAGGTAAAGATAAATATAGAAAATACATTGTCGTTTCTATCCTTACTAGAAGTATTCTAGAATATAATAAACGTATAGATTATATCTTCCATCAGTGCTTGTCTTCAATGTGTCAACGCTTGACTTTAACTTGTCAACGCTTGAGCTGTCAGCGCTTGTTTTGTTCTTGTCAACGCTTGAATTGTTCTTGTCAGCGCTCAAGTGATCTGGATTTAATTTATTCCCAACAAGTGGGTTAAGCCCATGAGTAAGTCCATTAGTGTTTAGCCAAACTAGTTGGGTTAATAGTCTAATAAGGCTACTTTGGCCCGTTAATGTCCATAAGTTATAAACCTTGGGTTTTATCGGTTTTCACTTGTAAAATGTACTTACATATCAGTAGCTAAGTTATAAAAAGTTTACATTAGACGGGTCCGACCATCTAAGTTTTATTTGGCAAAAACGTTAATCTTTCAGTTTTAGCCGAAAAGACGTAAAACTTATATATAGTTTTATAACTTTAGAAAACATTTGAGTTTGTAATTTTATAAAGTATCATACTTATTTATCATAGTATATAACTTATTTTATAAGTATTATCATATGTTAGTGGGTTTTATATATTTATTTTATAATAATATTACTTGAGTGCTCATTTATATTATATACTTTTATTTTCCAAATCTGATTATGAAACTCACTTTCACCATTTTTGCCATATCTTGAGTTCTACAAGGAGATAGAATCTCAAATTTGGGCAGCACAAACTACATAATATGTGCTACAATTTAGTCTGGTTTAGCTACTGCTCATTCATCCTTTAAGTGTCCCTAATAATTCGTACAAAACAGACTATACAGATTTGAACCTTAATAGTATTTTGATCATATCTTGCTCATTTTATAGATTCCATTGAGTGGTCAACTCCGAAACATGTAAAAATCATATACCTTACTGTATATTCAATAATCCTAGTCATTTTATCAAGTTATCATATGGTTACTTACTGTTTATACAGCCCATAATTTTAGTCAAGATTTTAACATCTTTACATGTAGATTTTAGTCTTTTTAACCAAATCTATCAACACAAGATCCCCACATAATACTTTGATCATCATTCATCATCATATACATATACATTTTTGAAGAAAATAAATAAATACATATTCAAAAGAATAGAGTGATAGAAAGAAATTGATCTCTATATCAATCTATATGATGGAAAGGATGAGATATTGGATGAATCAAGGCTTGATCTTGCCATAAAATATTCAACCTTTTAAGACAACTTCTTGGGTCCTTCAAATGGATGAACACCTCCATAAAATCAGCCCTAAACTCCTTCTTAAAATCATCCCAAAGACCTCCATGAAAACTCATTTTTATATGTTAAAATCACCTCCAATCTTCATCTTTTCAAATAGGGATCAACATATGGAGATTGTATGTAAAGTTCATGGTTAAACTTGATGATGAAGATGGTTATTTAGGGTGGGTTGGACGTTCATTGAGAGAGAGGGGACGAGAGATTGAAAAACTTGGTTTGCATGTGTGTAAATGGTTTGTGTTTAGCTAGTTTCATGTTTATGTGGTTTTGCATAGGACTAAGGACATGTGTCCTTAGTGTGTATGTAAACATGACACCATACTTGGTGTGTTGGCTAAGTCTTGGCCACCCATAATGGGGGTGAGACAAGTGTAAACTTGTTTCATCCCCAGTAATTTACGGGTACTCCTCGATTCTAGTTTCCTCGATTTACGTGCCCTCGGGTTGTTTTGCGAAAAACGTTTTATAAATTATGAATCTACGGCACAAAACGAATCTAATAAAAATTTTTGCATAAAAACGGAGTTCCAAAACGTAAATACGTAAATCTAGGGTTTCCAGTTTAGTCGTAAATGACGCTAAATTATGCACGTAAAATCCTAATTTCATCCCGTAAATTTGTGAGTTTATGCACCAACACAAACTAAAATTCCAAAATAATATTCGAATTTATTTCCTGAAATGTCGGACTGTCACCAAAAACGGTGTATGTAAACGTAAGCACGTAACATAGAGTTCTCTGGTTTAGACGTAGTCGATGCTACTTTAAGGTGTAAACCCAAATTTCTTCCCAAAAATGAGTCAGTTCATAATATAACATTAAAATAATGATTTTAAATAATACTTGAGAATAAAATATCGACCATAAATAGACGGATTGTCATAGCAGTTACCCCTAATGAGGATCTTTATCCTCAAAGATTGATTTATCATACTACTCACTTCTTATATAATAAGGACTTGTGGGCATTTCCTCCACATTCGGTCTTTTCTCTCAAGTGTAATTCATTACAATACGCGTGTTTCATCAAACATAACTATGGGAATACGATCAGGCTTAATGTTGACTTACTTTCTCTATCCATGATGTTCACGGGTTATTGATGAATGCAACTTTTTGCCGATCCAAACTTTATTAAGAAGTAATCATATTTTCCATTGATAAATATTTTATCAAGTTCGATATACGCACATAATTCATGCAGCCCTTGAAGTCCTAGGGTAGATCCAGCTTATCTGTCTTTCAAACCAACTTTTTACATTATCTCAATGGTCCCATACGACGGGGACTTATTTCCCATGATCTTTCTGATCATCAATTCACTTTTCCATGGTAATTTTTTTTGGCATAACTTCGCTACCCATCCTGCACTTCAAGATCTACATTTCATATTCACATAACCTCCTGACCGCTACTGGCAGTCAATAATCAGATCCTAAAACAATCATTTCAGGTCTCGCGGGTAGGGTATTTTGTAAGGTTAGGTTTGTCATCATAGGCAACCTTAAACCTAAAAGACATGTCCAACTCACAATGGGTGTATGTCGGGTATCTTCATCCCAATTCCTGCCTACAGATGCTCTTTATATAGATCCTCACAAGATTCGATCTCGATCCTAATACGATAATTATCAATAATAATCTCTCCAAAGTAAAACGATTATCCCGTTCATTACCAAAGGTCAATTATTCAAACATAAAACAAGACTTCTGGTGTTTGTATCGTTACTTTACCCTGTCCCTTCGATTGGGGTGGTAAACAGTACTCTCATCAAAATTTGTTCCCAATGCCTTCTGAGGAAATCTCTAGGAGTTCGATGCGAAGCGAGGATCTTGATAGAGATGATCGATACAAGCACAACCATGCTTACACAACTCCTTTAAATACAAAAGAGTCAATTTCTTCATCGAGAATCTATCATCAACGAGGATGATATTAGCAGATTTGGTCAGTCTGTCGACGATGACCCAAATCGAATCAAATTCAGATGATGACCTTGGAAGATTTGTGATAAGAATCCATGGTGATTCTATTCTATTTCCAAACATGAATAATAAGCTGTAGAAGCAATCCTTATGGATTTTTGGTGTTCAGCCTTGACCTTTGCAATAGTTAGATGTTTACTAATGTATGAGGCGATGTATGCCTTCATAATTTGGCCATCAGTACAACTTCTTTAGATAAAGATACATTTAATTAGAAATGGCATGAACAGGATACTTAGACTTATGAGATTCCAACATAACTAAATCTCGAAATCCTCCATATTTAGGAAACCATAAGCGGACTTTTAAACATTTAACGCCATCAGCTCTCATTTCTAATGGTTCACATTAGCCGTGAACCCCTTTTTATTATCTATATTATGCTTCTTACAAGCATCAATTATTTCTAAATTGCTCGGGCAAATTATTTTGCCCAGTCATTACTAAGGAACACATCCTAATTGGTTCTTTATCATTTCTACATAACGTGTCAGTATCTACATTCATTTTCCCTAATGAAATAATTATCATGACCACAATTCACTCAGAAATTCTTTCTTCCTATTCTTTAAGTTTTAGTTTCATCTCAACTATCATCTTTATTAGTTTTGCTCAATCTGACGTTTAAAGCATCGATAAATATTACTAGTAATTAAATAATAAATATTTAATTTTACGAGACGTAAACGTAAAAAGTTTTAAATTTCTTAGTTCGTCCAATTATAGAAAAATGTTCAAAAATTAATTTGAATTTAGTTAACACAATTTTTGTTTATTTGTCGAAAATAATTAATAAGATATGTAAATGTTCGAAAAACCTTTGTTTATACTTTGGTCAAAATTTTCTTAGTTGAAAAGCAAAAATTGTCGTTTTAAATTCCAAGTCATGGTTTAAATGGTTTCCTCAATCCCTCTTAGGTTGTCTTGAGGTATACACAAACATTTACTCCTAAGAGAGTTTAGTTAAATAATCTGGGTATAAGGGAATGATTCCTTAAAATAAAGTTATTTGATAAATATTTGTCAAAACATTTTTGCACTTTCTTTTTGGTATAACCCAAAGCCTTAATGGCTCTAATCTTTGATGAGTCAATATAGATTCCACTACCATTAATCACACAGTTAAATAATGTAAAGGATCAAATCTTTAAATCACATGATAAATACTCAAGGTACAGGTTTTCACTGCTCGGCCTACTCAGGATAGTTTACAAATGATTACCAACTCCTTCTTATTCTTAGAGACAAACAGAAGGTCCTTAACGATCACAAGCATGAATTTATCAAATTACAGCCTACACACGTGATTCATCCAATTTATGGATGTTACATGTGCATCGGTCAATCCCAATGACATAACATGAAACTCATAATGTTCATTACAAGTTCTGGATGTAGTGATTGGAATAAATAATATTTTTCGCGGACGCTAAGTTGATGATAACCATGCTGTGGATCAAATTTTAAATATACGCTAGAACCTTGTAAATGATCGAACAAATATTTCATCTTGGGTAATGGATATAGACTTTGATCGTCAATTTATGCAGCTCACGGAAATCAATAAATATAATGAATGATTACACCATGGCTCTTCATGATGACGACCTCGGTAGAATAAAAGCCTTCTCCGACAACTCTCTCCGTTGTACGGTAATTCTTTTAATTCAGATGGTGCTGACGTACAGTGCACACGCCAAAGGTGCAGCACCGAGAATATAATCAATAACAAATTCAACTTGCCTTAATGGCGAAAATCTAGGTAATTCACCAGCAAATACCTCCGAAAGTTTCAGATAACAGAAACATTTTTTAAATAATTTACTTTAAGTTCTTTCTAGATTACAAGATCTATGAAAAATTCATAACCATTCATGGTATAATTTCAAACCTAAATGCAGGATATGGTCATCCATCAAGAATTATTTAGATCACTTTTGATTATCAACATCTTATCTTTTTAGGGGAATTCTATTCGAGTTCCCATCAATCAAGACAATGACATCATGTCATAATCAACCAATCCATTCTAATGGCACTACCAACTTTTCAGTTTTATTGTCGTTGATAAGACGTGAACTTCTCAAAAGACTAATAATAACTCATAACACTTCACAAATTCAAGGATATATGGAGACATAACTAATATTAAAAGAGTGAGGTTAACGCATAATCTACGCGAGAGAATTTCAAATCAGATAAAAATGAAAACATTAACGAATATGAATATATCCCATGTTTTCATGATTTGAGTACGTATTCGAAAGTTCCTCGGATCGTTACCCAGGTCATTCAAATGAAATCTAATCAAAAGAAATGATAGAAACGTCGATGCGCCCAGTCGGGTATCAACACTCGGTAATTAGATAATTTTCCAAAGAATCTCATCATGAGAGAATTGGACAAGAAGGGGATATCGATTGTCAATGAAGACAATATCCACAGATGAGTAAATTCGACATAGAAAAATAAATGGTACGAGTATATATGTAGGTGTTCCTAACAATATGTCCCTATTTTGCACTTCTTGGAGATCTCATAGAAATTATATCTTTCGCAATTACAAAGAAAATGTGATGTTTATTAACTATTTCATGGTGACTACTAATCAGCCTTGCATGGTCCCTCCGAAATTGTACATAGGTGCGCAACTATATACAATTTTAGGATTAACGATGCAATACTCAGTTCGTCAAAACTTGGTCATCATGTTTAAAATATTTATATTCATGCTTAATTCAAAATGAATTTACAGAGATGTTCTTTGTTATGGAAACAATTAAGTTTTCCAAAGTGATTCATAAAAAAACTTTATTTCGATAACGATTACTCATAAATCTCACTTTGAATAATCCATATGGTGACGAAAATTCAATTTTTATCAAGGGATACTGTTTTATCTTTATAAAAATAATGAGCGATCTATAAAAGAGTGATGAAAAGTTGTTCACCAAGAACTAACTACAATATAATAGGAAATGAGCTTAGCCAATTAATCATGAGGTTCATGACCTCAATGGCACTCAAAAAGAATAATCCACAACGTAACTCAAATCGAGATGAGTACTTGTTCAATGGTTACGTCACTAATGCGAGCATTATGAAGAAGCAAGAAAAGATAGATAACATCGATACATGTAGGATTTAGCAATCAAAGGTAGTCTTTTCATTAATCATAAACAAGTCAAAATTGTACCGTAACACATTACGTGTTACCATGTCATAGAATTCCAAGAAC